>CM077133.1:21399783-22799566 GCA_039645545.1 Dendrolimus houi | reverse complement strand
GCCTCTCGGCGCGCTCTTGCTTCGACCTCGGAATGAGCCCGCTGAGGCAACCGGTCTTGGAACCTGGTTGAACCCCTGCGGCAGCCATAAGTCAGGCCTTCGATATCTTTCTCCGTTTGGGCTCTAGCTCCGCTCTTTGGGCCTCACGAGGCGCTGGCCTGCAGGCCACGTACTCCCTGGTTGTAGGCGCGTCGGTTGGCATCCGGCGGCAGCCGGTGCCTAGTAGGAGTCGGCTATGCAATTCAATTCCTCTTCGTTGTCCGAGGTGGTAATCAGGGCAGTACTGCCTCTGTTGCCTACTGCTTGCGTGTGCCCCAGCCGGTACCTCGGCCCGGTGCTGGTGGGGGCAGATGTAGAGGTCTGTCCTCTCTCCTCGCTCAGATCAGAGCTGAGGCGGAGAGGTGACTCATCTGACACCTTGTCGTTCCTCGCTAATCGGCTGCCGACACCTCGGGAGCCAGACTTGCCACCGCTCTTCGGTTCCTTTCGACCGGCAGAGGAGATCGCGCGAGAAGAGTCAGAATAGTATACATGTTACGGGCCCTTCAGTGTTTTGGGGGGTTTTGGTGGGCCCTTCAGGGCCTCACTCTATCGACTGCCCTTCGCGGGCGCGACGTCAGTTGTGTTTATGTTTTTGAAAGCTTCCAGCTTGTGATTCCGAGTAATTAATGTCTAACAGAAAACTGGGGTGTGGTTCGCAGTAGCGACCGGGTTTGCCCCCGGCCATTCACCTCTCGCCCTGCGCGCAGTGGGTTAAGGGTTTTATTGTGAGTTGTCATCCTCTTGGGCCGGCCAATTAAGGCAGGCCCTGCGGTCTGGCCGCGAGACGTGACCGGCACCACACGGATAACGCTCGGCGGTAGTGCCCATCTGGGCCCGCCGCCACTGTCCACCGTCTACGCGGCAGAACGCCGCCGCGTTTCTTCTCTCCGACAGCCAGCGGAGCGCTCAACGCTGACGGTCGCCTGATGGGAGTGATTGTGAGGAGTTTGGAAGGAATGGTAAGGATACAAGGATTTGAGTGGATGGTGGGACACCACTGTCACGGAGGAAGGGGATGTGACAGTGGCGGCTAAGGCGGGGGACTCCCTTGTACCGCTTCCTGACGGAGACGTGTCCAGGGCGGCCCCGAAGGGAACGACCGGCGCCGGAATTTTGTTCCTCCTTTCTTGTTTTGCCGGGGCCGCGGTACACAGCGTGAGCCTTATCCGCGACCCCGACGGCGCTGGCGCCCCATTACGAGGCGGCCTCTAGAGGGGTCACGCGGAACACCAACGCGCCCCTCGCGGCTTGCGTGCGGGTGGAAGCCGACAAGGTCCCCGGTGGCCTCGACACCCGCGTGCCGCATAGTTTACGGCGGCCGATGCGACCGTGGCGCCGTCGTCTACTCCGTTGTTGCGAGCGGAGAGGAGCGCAGACTGCCTCTCCCGCTCCGTCGCCTCCTTTGCGGACATTACAGCCTCGCAAGGAGGCGACGGCGTCCTGCATTGTCCTGCTCCCACAGCAGAACACGGCCGGGAGCGAGGTCACATCCGATTACTGTGCTGCTCGTCCCACGCGGAGCACTCTTGAAGAGTGTGCAGCGCACGCCGGCATCGTGATGGCACTCTGCCGTCTGTTCACACAGGTACCTCCCGAAGCATCCATGCCCCGAGAGGACCTGCGCCAGGCGGTACGACAGGGCGCCGTGCCGTCTGTCCAGTGGTGAGTAAGGCGGCGGAATCGCCGCAATGCGGTGGCCAGCGCTGGGGTGCAGTCGGTCGCCCATTCTGCCACGAGATCACGCCGGAACTCCGCCCCTTTAACCACCGAACTCATAACAAGAGCGGCTTTCGTCTGCGGGCCAGTGTTCCTGCCTGAGAGGTCGCGGCTACTCCGCGCCTCGGTGCATGGTGCGGGCGGAGGCCTTGGGTCCCCGTGGCCTGACGCCTGCGCCGCTCGCCTGGCTTACTGCCGGGCACCCGCACGCTCCGGCGGCTGGTGGTGTTGCCACGGCGGAGTGTTGTCCGGCGTTGAAACCGGCTGGCCTTCTTGCATTCCTGGTGGGCTTCCTGAGCCCACGCGGCTTCGACCCCAGCTGGTGACCGGTAGGCCTGCCCGCGCTCGCACAGGAACAGTGCGGCTTGCAGAGCAAGGGCCGGTCACCAGGCCCGGCTTTTACCGCAGCGATAGCGAAATCGCTGCGGTCCACTCAGGTGCATCGCTGCCACGTGGCCGAGCCTCGTGGCGGACCACTGGGTGTGGGGAGGCCTGGTCGTGGCTGGAGCCAGCCAGGCTTCGTCTCCTTAGCAGCTGTCGCTTGTGGCGGCCGCACGCGGCGAGCCATCACCGCTGTGGCCCATCTTTGCCAGGCGGACCTCGGACGCCTTGATGCTGGTGGGCTGAGGCATCCGGTCCGCATGGCGGCACGGCGCTTCTTCGTTCGTGGTCGTCAAGCTCGGAAACGAACACACAGTCTCAGGGCCTGGACACGCATCCTGGTAGAGGACGGTCTCAATTGTTGGGCGGGCGTCTATGGCGTCCAGTCGGTGCTAGCAGCAGTATTCGCCCAGTGCAGCCCTGAACCGTAGACCACCCGCCGCCCGAGGTCGGCCAGCCGGACTCTCTTCGAGTTGGGCCGACAGGAGAGTTCGCGTATGTAACCTCGTTCCGCCGCGCCTGGCATGGTCAGTATGACTGGCGGCGGATTTCGGCGGACGCAGGCGCGCGACACCCTGCTCTGCTGCTTTCTTCTTTGGGGAGAGGAGGCTGAGGCGGAGCCTGCGCGTCCCCTGCGCTGCCCTCTGCTCGCACTCTTCTTCCTCTTTGCTCGCTGCGGTAGGGCCAGCTTAGCGCAGCCGCAGTTGTGGCCGGTGTTGTGAATGACGACAGACGGCGCCTTCGCCGGTCTTGTTACGGCCTACCGTCGTCAACCCTTTTGACCGCAGATGCGGTCGGCCGCGGGAGCAGCCGGGGCACTTGGAGGTCGCTGTCGCGACGATTCTCCTCGATTGGATGAGAGAGATTCTTCCAAAGCGCCCAGAGGACGAGGGAGCTTGCGGGGTCGTGCGGGAGGAGCGGGCCCGGCGATTGGGCCGGTCCGGTCCGGGATGGTGGTGTGCGGCCTCGCGGGTTGAGTCCGCCCTTCCATGGCGCAAACCTGGTCTCCATCAGGAGAATGAGACGGTCAGGTCTGCGGCCGTCGTCGTTGGGATGAGTGGGGCTCTGGCGGGGGTGGTGGCGCGCGGACGGACGGGCCCGGCGCGAGCTTCCCGGAGCGCGGCGGATGCTCGCCGCCGCCACCGCGGCACGCGGTCCGCCAGCTCCTCCTTTACATGCGGGTTCGCCGCACGGAGCGAGCGACGACCTCCTCGCTCGGTGCTCAGGAGCCCTCAAGGCCTCTGAACGAACCGGCGACAGCTCATGAAGACCTTTGCAAGGGTGCCCCAGGCCTTTTGAAACTTGGCCACACGCCCTCCGGCTTTGGCGCCACTCCGGCCGAGATTTGCTGTGGTCGGCTCCGCTCTGGGCGAGAGCTCGGAGGCCTGAGGGAGAGTACCACACAACGGTACACTAGGCGGACGTCGTCTTCGATGTCCCCACGATTCTCTTTTCTTTTGAGCCATCCCGCGCGTTGGGCCTCCAACAAGCGGCCCTGGCGTCTGCTAAGACCGTACTCACGGGTTGGAGGCGGCCCCGCGCTTGGCATCCGGCGCTTGGTCGCGAGCGGGGCGGCCACCTTCGCAGGGGAAGCGTCCGATGAGAACGACGACATCATGAGAACCGGCGTCAGGCGAGGCAGCAGGGCAGGTTTGGCCTTAGGGCCAGAATTGCGAGCAGCCGGCTCTCGTCGGGTATTGACCGCGCAGGGCAGTCCTTAGCGGTGGCTTTAGCGTCGGCTCCTCCTTTGGGACTGTCTGAGGGGCAGATTGAGAACGACGATCATCCGGTCGACCTTGCCAGCTTGTCATGGGATGGTTTTTGGTGATGACCCTCCTTAGGCCGTCGATTGGTGGAGGCGAGAATAGAGCGCTATGTTTAGCCGTCTCGTTGACGTCTTTAATAGCTGTTTACGACTACTGGCTTACGTGCCTCTGTCAAATCGACGATAGGAATCGTGAGGTCGCCTTTACACGAGATCTAAAAGTTGGCTCGACAGTGCTTTGCGGTGCCCACTTTAAAGGATTGTGGCGGCTTCGTCGGGCCCCCTCCGCGATGGTAGGGACAGTAATCCGACTACAACCGCGTCACGGGCACTGCGTCTCAAAAAGCGGCTGCTCGCGCGTCATGGTTGTGAAGTATCTCCTGCCGATTTCACCGAGAATTTTGAAAGGAGACGGGGAGTGCGGTGGTTCTGCTGCCTGCTCTTCGGCTTTCGTGTCGGTGTTGCCCTTCTCGGCCTTCTGGCGTTCACTTCGGGCTCTCACGATCGTTGAGATTTTATTTTGTAAGTCCCATGGTCTCCCACGAGTAAAAACAGGTCATCATGAATAAAAGGCGTTGGTCCGCAGTAATGGCCAATTAAGAAGGACACTCAAAGGCCTCTCGCGTGTGCGCCGCAGCTTAGGCATTAGATTTTTTATTGTGGTGCTCATCCACTTGGGCCAGCCGGGGTCGGCGTAGCGGTCCTGTCGCCAACCACTAACCGGGCTTGACGTAGGCACAGGGAAGCTCCGCCCTCCTCGACCGTGCCGTCGACGTCGCTTCGGACCACAACGGGAGGGTGTTTGAAAGGAGCCAGTGGAAGGAAGGCTGTTTGAGGATAGGTGGGACACCACTGTGGCGACGGAACGTCGCAGGCACACCTCTTCTTCCTAACTACTTTAACCTAACCTAACTTCTTAACCTAACTTTACTTTTTTTTTTTTTTTTTGCCGCGCCGCGAAGGACGGCGGCGCGGTCACTCGCCGAGCAGAGCACTAAAACGACGCTGACGGTCGCCTCCGCGACCCCGACTGCTGGAGCCTCTTCTAGAAGTGAATTGCCCCTGGTCACGGAACGCCCCTCGCGGCTTGCGTGCGAGTGGAAGGTCCGGTGGCCTCGACACCCGCGTGCCGCATGTTTACGGCGAAGAGGAGCGCGGACTCGCGCCTCTCCCAATCCCTTTGCGGAGCCTCGCAAAAGGAGGCGGCGGCGTCAGACAATTGCTGGAGGTGGGATTACTGCGCCGAGGCACGACGCTGTTCGTCCCGCGCGGGCACTCTTGAAGAGTGCAGCGCCGTGTCCTCGGCGCCGGCACTGCAGTGATGGCACCCTGCCGTCTGTTCCCGCCCTATTTGACACAGAGTACGGCATCCGCCCGGGTACGACAGAGCGCCGTGCCGTCTGTCTAGCCGGGAGTAAGGCTCGCGCAATGATGCGGTGCGGCGAGAGTCGGGTCGCCCATTCTCACGCCGGAACTCCGCCCTTTTGGCCTCGATTTCTCTCGGAGGTCCCGGCGGAGTGACTGCGCCTCTCGAGAGCGCGAGAGAACTCGCCTGATCCCGCTAGCAGGAGGGAGAGCCGCCTCGAAGGAGATCGTGCTTTTTTTTTTTTTTGACGAGCCATCACGGAGCAGATGTTTTTGGCTTATTTTGCAGACCGCGCGCGGGGGACAGCGACGCGGTCGACTTGGGATAACTGCCGGCAGATGGGCTGCCGGAGCTTTCGGCATACGGCACTCCCCAAAACCCCCGGTGTTCCTCCTTTCGCCGTTTTGCCGGGGCCGCGGTACAGGCGCGTGACGGGGAACAGGGGGCCCGGCTTGGCGTCTCCCTTCCTTTTACTGTGGAACACATTTTTTTTTTTTTTTTTTTTTTTTTTTTTGACGAAGGTCTTTGCGGAGACCGCGCCGCGGGGGGACAGCGGCGCGGTTTTTTTTTTTTTTTTTTTTGAGATCTCCGCGTCGCCCCGAGAACAGCCACTCTGAGGCGAAACTCGATCCGGCGCCGTCGTCGACTCCGGTTGTTGCGGCGGGATACAGCGTTGTTCGACATTACTGTCCGCGACCCCGACTGGCGCTGGCGCCCTTAGGCAGAGGCGGTTCACCTCTGGCCACGGGGGCGGCCTCTTCTTGGCCGGGGTGTGGTGCCCTGGCGTCTCCGCCTTCGCTTTTAATTGCGCGGAACACCAACGCGCCCCCTCAGTGAACACGCGGAACACCAACGCGCGCCCTCGCGGCTTGCGTGCGGGTGGATGCGAACACTCCTGGATGTTTAGTGTGCGGCGGCCGGCGGTGTCCTCGGCGCCGGCATGCGAGCGGCCCCGGTTGCCGTCTGTTCCTGCCTATTTGAGAGGAGCACAGGTACTCGTCCATACTGCACGCGGATGGACAGAACCACGGCCAGCGAGGTCACATCCGATTACTGGCTGTTCGGCGCTCCCAGACCGGGAGCTGCTCTTGAAGAGTTACTGCGCCGGGCGACGATTACTGTTCCGTGTCACGGCGCCGGCACTGTGTGATGTTGCACTTGATTCTGGCAGAGGCACTGCAGAGTATGAAGCATCTGCAGCGCCGTGGCGAGCCTGCGTCGTCTGTCGCCCCGGATTTGACTGGGCGTCTCCCGGCGGTACGACAGGGCGCCGTGCCGTGCCCCGAGGAGTGAGTAAGGCGGGCCCGATCACGAGATGCCGTCTGTCTAATGATGCAGCCGGAACTCCGACCTCGTCTCTTGCCCATTCTGTGCGCGGGTCACGCGGAACTGAGTGTCTCTTGCTTTTCCAGATGACTCCGCCCTTTTGGCCTCGAGTGCGCGCGCTCTAGATAGTCAGACGCATCCAGATCTCCGCCTGGTGGGACATAGAGGCGCGAGAGAACTTCGCGTCAACGGCCATACAGGGCCACGGTTCGGCACAGTCAGACGTGAGCTTCTCCCCGAGATTGGGGCTGTGATCGACAGGGCCATCGATGAAGACTTTCGGCACGGCGCGCCCGGTAAGGATTGGAGCGCGGCACGGCGCGCCCGGTAAGGCGCCGGCTCTTCCGCATCGCACTGCTGACTCGCCAGGACGCGGGGGCTAGCTCCCATCGACTCGAAGTGCAGTCGAAAACTCCCATCGGACTGCGAGGACGAGTCCGTCGTGGTATTTCATCCTCGGCGGCCCGACAGCGATTGTTCGTACCTGGACGTCGATGTGCTCGGCTTTCCGGGCCCGTGGAAGGCGGCTTGTTCCGATGCGCCCGACCCAGGAAGACAGCAGGTTCCGAAGGCGGCTTCAAGGCGACCATTCAGACCCAGCAGCTCGGATCCTGGCTGTGCCACCTTCAGACGCAATCGAGCCCGGTATCGCGCGACCATTACGGTATGCTGTGGCAGACGACAGTTGCGCGCCACGGATCTTCGCGCCACGCGAAAGGTTCCGTCAGGCAGGCGCTGTGGAACAGGCCGGGCCCAGAACCGACCCTTTGTCATCTCTCGGCCGATGTTCTCATCCGGTGTGCCGGTCGGGAAGACACCGACGAAGACGAGAGTAGTGGACGATCCGGAGAGGTAGTCCCCGATGCGAGTAGGTCGGCACCCCGTGGTAGCGAGCCTCAATGCAGCGACGCCTAGCAGCTGTTGAAGGCTCAACAACCGCCAGCAGCACCTCCCCCGAGTGGTCTACCGCCTACTCCTCCGCCTGGCTCTTCAGCGGCGTCGATGGTGGAGCCCCTGGCGGAAACCAAACTCCTTAATGGTTATCGCCTGGCCGGGTGGTTATCTGGTTATCTCAGGTCTCAGGTCCGCCGGACGAGGCCGATCTCCTCAGTATGCGTTCTCTCCCGGACGAGGCGGTTTGCAGTAATGCCTCGCGCAGAACTACCTCGTGGGCGGAGCTCGGGGAGTATGATCAGGACCAGCTAGATCGGACACAGCTACTCGATCAGCTGACTGCCGGTTTTCACGCCGTCCAGGTCGGAAAAGGCCTGCGTTGTGGGACAGAACACTCCAGTCCCTGTCGACGAGTATAAACGCGGTCAACCTAACGCTAACGTCAGAAATGCCGTTGCTCCCGACGCCGATTAATCAGCGAGGGGATGTCGCGGCCGGTATACCCACTAAAACCCCATGTGTGAGGCTCCCCGACGCCGATCTCTCGACGGGTCGACGCCGGGTTGCAGCGTTCTTCCCGAGAGTGCCGCAGAGAGGGAGGGTCTCGCGGGCTGTGTGCATTGCCGCCACGGGTACCTGCCGCTCTCCGCGGCGGCTGAGCGGTAGGTGTTGCCATCTGCGGGAGCTGTCCGGCTCCGACTGGCGGCTGATGGTGTTGCTCCGCGGCAGCATTGACCGCCAGATTACTCGCCGCTCTCCGCGGCGGCTGATGGGCTTCGACGGCTTTGTCCCAGCTGCGCCATCCGGCTTCGCAGAGGTGGGCCCACAGCAGTGCCCCAGCTGGTTTCCGGCTGGCCTGCCCGCGGCCTCGCAGTGCACCGGTCACCAGATTACTCCTGTTCGGTTTCACAGGGCCGGTCACCAGGTGTCCATCTTTACCGGCTGGCCTTGACTTTCCTCCTGGTGGGCCCAGGTTCGAACTGGTGATTCCGGTTTCCGCTGCAGGAGCCGGTTTTTACGGAGTGCGGTCCACCTACGCTGGCCGTGACATGTCCTCTGGCAGGCCCAGCCCGCCAGGAGCTTCGTCTTCGCAGCGAACGTAACCGTTGGCCCATCCCGTCTTTGCTGTTCGACGCTTTGATGCAAGCCGCGCGATTCAAGCTGCCTGGAGCAGGGACGGTCAGGTTCGGCCAGGGCGTCTGCTTTGGGGGCGTCGCTGGTGCTGGGGCACCAGCTATTTGCCGCCGTCTTGGCATCAGCGAGGGCTGGCTGGCCATCGGACGGGCGATTTGACTCTGCTGCCCGTGCCGGGACGGACCTGTCGCTTGATGCGCCCTATCCGCGAGGTCCGCGCGGCATCCGCGTGGTCTTCTTTTTTATGGCAAGCCCGAGACGCGAACACACAGTCTTCTCGCGAGGCTGTGCTGTGGTCGTCAAGTCCTCCTTCCCTTTCCTTTGAGACGCGAAGACACTTCCTCCTCGCCGCTGCGGCCAGGGCGTTCTCGCGGCGCGTCCTCGGGGTTGATTCGTCGACGGTCTCAATTGCGGCCAGGGCGTCTGCTTTGAGGGGCGTCGCTGGTGCTGGGAGCACCAGGATATTCGCGCCCCAGTGCGCGCCATCCTGGCCGTATGCCCTACCTGCGTCTCCGACTCTTCGGCTTTGGACTTCTTCCGTAACCCCTCTTTCCGAGCGTCTTTTAGTCAGGACTGGGGGTGGGGGGGGCTGCGAGCGGGGCGACGGGGCCTGCGTCGACCTCTTCTCCTGGCTGGTGTCTTCTTTTTGAGTCCCGCTGGGGGGGGGAGGGCCTCCGTGCCGCTACGAGACGGTGCTGGTGGGTGGGCTGCGCTGCAAGTGGCAGCTGGCCGGACGCTTGCCACTTTTGCGCCCTCTTCTTGAACGCCTGTCACATTTCGCGGCGCAAGCTACACGGCCTTGGGGCCGGTGGTAGAGGACCGACGATTCAATTGATGATTCCCTCCTCGCCAGGGCGTGGGAGGAGGGAATTCACTCCGCCTGTGTCGGTATCCCGGCAGGGGCTTGGCGTCGTCGTCCTGGGAGCGGGCCTTGGCGACTTCGGGGACGGTGGGCAGAGGTGGTGGTGCCCTTAATATATGGCCGCAAACCTGCCACTCCGTCTCCAGGCAGCGATTGAACAGATAGAGTCTGCGGCCGTCGTCGTCGGTGGTGGTGTGGGCTCTGGCGGTGGTGGTGGCGCGGGGCGGAGGCCCTGGGGCCGTAACCAACTCCGTGGCCGCGCCTGGCTGTATTCGCCGCACGTCAGATGAAGAGGGCTCGGCCCGCGGGGCACCAACGGTGGTGCTGGCAACGTGACTCCTCGTTAGCGCGTCAGATTCGGGGGTCTTCGGTGTCGGTGCGGGTCATGCGGCGATTCGTCTGAGGTGCACGAACAGAGCGCCGACACCGAGGGCCTTCTGGAGGTGCGAGCGCCTTTTGGCGTCCGCCAAGGCAACGGCGGGGCCTTGCTTTTGCCCCTCGTCTTGTGGCTGACCGTTGTCCACTAGTTACGGCTAAGGAGCCCCGTCTTGGCGTCGCCCTTCGATGGCCACTCCGGGAGGGCTCCGTGCTCTGTAGGAGCCGCCGCTCTCCAACTCGAGTCGCCGGAGGCCCTCTAGCTCTGGCGAAGGATGAAAATGACTCATCATTCGTCAAGTCTATTATCGCTGGCAAGGCACGGCTCTTCGTAGCTTGAGCTCAGTCCGACAGAACTGTTGGGCCTCCAACTGAGACCGGTGCTCCACGTCCGACTCTCCATTAGGTCTCTGAGCTGACGAGCGCCTTTTGCGGCCATAGTACGTATTCGTTGGGCCGTGGTGCTTGTCGAGGCGGCTCTTCTGCCCCGTGCGGCCGCATGAGCTCCGCCTGACTACCGCGCGGGGAAGCCTTGGGGCCTGCTGACCTCCGGCAGCCCTTCTGCCTCCAGCCGATTCCATGCCGTCAGGGCATTCATGCAGGCCCTAATTGCTTGCCTTCTTGCCGGCTGTCGCTCTTTTGGCTCCGTCAGGTTCAGGCTCTTTGGCGTCGGTTTTGGGTTTTTACCGGTTAGATCATCCATTTCTGAGACCTTAAGCCTTATCTTACAACTTTATATATGCCAGCTGGCCAGCCACCGGCCCTCCTCGTCCTCTGAGCCGCTTCGAATCACTCGATCTGTCGGGGACTTCTTAAAAGCCCTGGCTGCGGGATGGTTGGTGTGAGCATGGTCCCTGAGATTCCAGATTCCTCCGCGGCGATGAAATCCGTCGGATTCGCGGGGGCAAGAAGTCTTAGGGGTAGAGTCACCACACGCGATCTGGGCTTCGGGCCCTCACTTGTGTTTTGCGTGTTGGTGGGCATACGGCTGAGTCACACCGCCACTAGTTGGAGCTCTGCGTGCGCGGGCCTGGCATGCGTGCAGCTACTCATACGTATCTGTTCCCCACGAGTACATTGTCCCTTCCTCGTCGGACGGATATAAACAGGTCATGACGGGGGCGCCCCTCTCGTCGTCATGTCGGATGAAAATGACCCGGGACGCATTTGGCCTCACCGCTTCCTGGAAGTCATCGAGAGCCAGGTCGCCCTGCGCCGCAGCCAGGGGATTTTTATTGTGGTGCTCAGCGCAGTGTGGGCTAACCTAACCTGCAGGAGCCAGCTGGCTCATGACCACGACACCACACGGGATAACGCTGTAGTGGGAGGACCGTATCTGTCCAGCGACCGGTCCGACAGTCAGGCGCGCGGGACACGTCCTGAGTCATCTTCGACTCTTCAGCCCCTCGTCCTCTGATGGTAGTGAGGACGGAGCCAGTCGGAGTTTTAAGACTTCGTTCGCCGAAGAAGGAGGGTGTTTGTGAAGGAGGTTTGGAAGGAAGGGAGGAATACAGTGGCACCACTGTCTTCTCAGAGTGCATTCTTCATGCCCTCGATACTACGGACTGCTACGTCGGAGACACTGAAGGAATCAGCGTCGCGATGAATTTGCTCCGACGTTGCTCGCACCGTCGCTCCGCCCGTCAGTAGCAGTCGAGGGGATGTCCTCCCTACGTCGCTCCGCCCGTCAGGCTGCCCAGGGCGAGACTTACCACTTAGGGGATTTTTTATTGAGGTTGTCCGCCGCCACTGTCCTCAATCCGGGCGCGCGGGGCAGAACAGGCCCGCGTCCGCGAGATGACAACCAGCGGGTGTGGTCCGGATAACGCTCGACGTCGCCAGTGCCCATCAAGGATTTGGAGTGGATGGGTGGGACACCCACTTGGGCCACGGAGTGAAGGGGATGTGACTGCGCTCTGACGAACTCAGGGCGGCACCTGTAAGGAAACGCCGGAAGACCATCAGCCGCGCCGGGGAGGTTTGGGAAGGAAGCGCTGCCCTCTCCTCGACAGTGGATGGGACGACCACTGTCACGGGAGTTAAGGGGATCAATACGGAGTGTGATACCCACTAAAACCCATGGCCTTCTTCCGCCCCGGGACGCATCCCCTGTACCGTGGATGGGTGGGACTTCGTGAGCCTTGGGCGGCACTTCTGGGGACCTAACCTTTTTTTTTTTTTTTTACATGGGGAAATGCTAAGTTGCCGCACGCGTCAGCCTTGCGGGATGTCACGGTATACCCACTAAAACCCCATGGAGGCACCCTGTCTTCGCAATGTATGGCGTGAGCGCGACCCCGCCGAGTCGGTGGGCCGCCTGTCATAACCAGAGGCGGCTGGTATACCCACTAAAACCCCCAGAGCCTTCTTCCGCAAGTGACGGTATGTTGATCCGCGACCCCGGCGAGCGGTGGGCCGCTTCCTGTGTGGGGGCCGGGAAGTGTTCCCGGCCCCTGAAGTGTTCCCGGCCCTGAGAGGGTCTACTTCGCCCTGGCATTGTTGCGGCGGAGGCCTGTCTAGTCCCCGAGGCCTCGACGCGCTGCCGCTCGCCGTGGCTTTACGGGCGCTTACTTGGCTGCGCTCTCGCGGCTGTGATCGCGTCGGAGCGCGCGGTGCTTGCGCGCCATACGGCTGGCTGCGTGACGACTCCTGGTGGCCCAGCCTTGCAACTGGAGCTGGCCTGGCCTCGCCCGCGGCCTCAGTGCGGTTTCGCCAGAGGGAGGCCGGTCAGCTCACTTTACACCAACAGTAGCATTCGACGGTCCTCAGAGGTGCACCGCGCCGCGCGGCCCAGCCTCGTGAGCAGCGTAAGCTCTGTGGTGATGAGGAGGAGCCTCCACCGGGGCAGGCCCAGCCACAGAGCTCTTAGCCTCCTACTCGGTTGCTTGGCGGCGCCACGGCGAACCACTGCGTCAGCCATCCTGTCTGGCCGACGGGCTCGACGCCTGATGCTACGAGAGCATCCGCGGATCGCGGCGCGATGGCGGCCGTCCTTCGTGTGCGTGGTGTCACGGCGGAGCGATAGCCCGCTTCGGCCGCAGGGATACTATCCGAGTGAAGACGGTCAGGCTTGGTGCGGGCAGTCTGGCCTGGGGTCACTGGTGCTGGAACGCAGTATTCGCGCCTCCGTGCCATCCTGAGCCAGGCCGCCCCTCATCGGTCGGCCAGCCGTTTGACGCTTTGAAGTTCGCGGCACTCGGTCCGCGCGCCTGGCTGTGACGTCAGGATGACGGCAGATCTCAGGGGACAATCGCAGAACCTTTCCGCCCGCTGGTCTTTGGCGCAGGAGGGGGCTGAGGCTGCTGCGTCTGCTTCCTGTTTCCCAGCCGTTGCGCCGCGTGGTGCAGCGGCAGTCGTGGCTGTGGCCGTGCCGACGACGGTGGGCCGCTTCTCTTGGACACTCCGTCGTGGCAGCCTCGACCGCAGCTACGGCCGCAGGAGAGCGGACAGGCGTGGGGTAGTGCCGTTGTCTCTGTCGATACAGCTCGATGGAAGGGAGGGAACCTCGCAAGCAGATGAGCGAGGGGCTTGGCGGGTCGTCCTGGGAGAGAGGCTTGCGATGCTGGCCGGTCCAGGTGATGGTGCCGGGCCTCGCGGGTTGAGTCGCTTTTCTCCATGCCGCAAACCTGGTCCATCAGGAGTTATGAGACGGTCAGGTCTGCGGCAACGCCGTGGTGGTGTGGGCTCTGGCGGTGGTGGTGGCGCAGACGGGCCCGCGGAGCTTGGCGAGCTGAGCGGATGCTCGCCAATCGTACGGCGCAGTGTCCGCTCAGCTCTCCATGCGGGCGATTCGCACGGAGCGAGGCGACTCGTCGGTGTCGGTGAGGTCAGAGCTCATCAGGGCCTGGAGAACCGCCGACACCGCCTCGCCCAAGGGCCTTTGAGAGGCGCTTAAGGCCCTTCGAAACTGGCCACCTGGCCACACCGCCAACGAGTCGGCGATCTGGCTGGAGGCCTCTCGGCGACTCCTGAGGCCTCGGGGCCTGCCGCCGGCACCAACGGTCCGACCCAGTGACTCGCGGCGCCGCCATTAGTCGGCTTTCTCGATGTCCTTCGCTCTGAGCTCAAGCTCGCGTTGAGCCTCGACGAGGCTGTCTGCCATGCACATATTGCTCGGTGGTTGAAGAGGCGCCTGACGCTTGGCGTCCGGCGCTTGGCAGCAGCCGGGCTTCTGCGAGAGAGCCTTGGGGGAGCCGTCCCTCGGATGAAGAATGGACATCATACGTCTAGGTTATCTAGGCTGCCAGGTAATTGCGCAGCGCGAGTCTTGCGTCCCGTCGGGTCCTCGCGAGCGACTGGGGGCGACCGGTGCTTTGTGGGCGCGGGAGCAGATTAGTGAGGCAGTTCCCTCGTCCTCCGATGGTGTGGAGGACGAACTCACTTCCGACTCATCATCGTCAGACGCGGAGTAGCGGTTGGGGTGTCGCGTGCCGCGGTCTTCTACTTCCTGATTCTCCGGCGGTGATGAGATCGCCGATAAAGCGGGAGTGTCTTCGATCGGTGCTCCGCCCTCGCCCCTTTTCGTGGGAGCCCTCTTCGCCCCTGCCTATTGTCCGCTCGCGCTCTCACAGCACCGTCGGTTTTGATTTTAATTGCATCCATATCAGTTCGGTACATCATTATTAAGCAAGAACGGGTGTGGTCCGCAGTACGACCGGGTTACCCCCGGCATCTGCCTGCGCCGGCAGGTATTAGGGTTTTATTGGTGCTCATCCGCTGGGCCAGCCACTGAAGGCAAGCGCGTCGTGTGGCCGCGAGACGACCAGACACCACGGGATAACGCTCGGCGGTAGCGCCCATTTCTGGGCCCCCGCTGCCTCGTCCTGCGGGCGCGGACAGACGCCAGTTTCCTCTCCTCGAGCCAGCAGAGGCGAGGCCGACGCTGGCGGTCGCCATCGAAAGGGAAGGGTGTGTTTGTGAGGAGTTTGGGAAGGTAGGAATACAGTTTGGTGATAGGATGACCCAGACTGTCACGGAAGGGTGAAGGGGATTCACAGTGGCGGCTAAGAAGACCCGGGGACGCATCCTTGTACGCCCTGAGCCCGCTTGACGGAGAGACCCACCGAGACAGGTGGGGCGGACCGCCTCCACCGTGTCTTTCCCAGCTACTGGGGACCTCAGGTCCTCAGACCATTCTTCAATCAGGGCCTCGGTCGCCAGGACCCTGATTCTTTTTACCATTGCCGGACACGGCACTTCTCCTCCATCTCTGGTGTCTTTACGATAACGGTGCACTGCCGCAAGCACCTCCGCCTGGAGCTCCCAGGGCGGATCACTCGCGAGCAGTGTCGCCGCAGTCCATGAGATGGTACGGTACCCTGAATGGCCCGTACCGCCAGGACCCTCTGAGTACGTCTCAGAAGGGTCCTGTTCTTGCGGTGGAGTGCATCGACCCACACGGGGGCCCCGTACAACGCCATGCTCCGCAGGACACCAGAAGTACAACCTTTCACATGCCGTGCCCGGCCCTCCCACATTGGGCAAGAGCCTGGCCAGGGCGGCAGCAGCTCCTATCAGTTTCGGGGCTTGCTGGGTGAAGTGGGCCCCGAAACTCCATTTCCGTCTAGGATAAGGCCCAGATATTTCATCTGGGCCTTCACCTACTACCGCTACTCCCTGGACGGCGACGCGCGCGCCCGGGGCGGTGGTCTACGTCGTCCGTGGAACATGAGGGCCTCCGTTTTTCCGGAGAGACCCTCAGGCCCAACCGCCGAATTCTATCTACGACCAACGCCGTACCGGCGTTGGCCAGTTCCACGGACTCCTCGTAGGTTCCGCCCGGGCCGTGATGAGGGTGTCGTCTGCATAGCAGATCACCCCCATCCCGGGCAAGACTGGCTCACGGAGGAGCCAGTCGTAACCAATGTTCCACAGGATCGGACCCAGCACCGAACCCTGTGGAACGCCGCACGCGACACGTCGCCTACCAACGACCCGGCCATAGCCGCCCTCCCAGAGGATATGCCTGTCTCGGAGGTACGCCTCCAACAGTCTCGCCAAGTACAGGGGCACCCCCTGAAACCGGAGGGCCTCCATAATCGTTTCAAAGGGGAGACTGTTGAAGGCATTCTTGATGTCCAATGATACCACCAAGACAGACTCCTCTATACTCTCCGCCTCTCTCGAGAGGCTTTTCAAAACAAACAAACCTAACCTAACCTAACCTAACCTAACCTAACCCAACCTAATGAACCGTGTACTCATTTGTGATTCTTTATTACGACGTAAAGAAACCGAGCCATTTTTGAAGAAGCTGATAACTAGTGATGACAAGTGGATCACGTACGACAAGAACGTGCGAAAAAGATCGTGGTCAATGGCTGGTCAGGCTTCACAGACTGTGGCGAAACCCGGGTTAACTCGCAACAAGGTGATGCTGTGTGTATGGTGTGATTGGAAGGGCATTATTCATTATGAGCTGTTACCGCCAGGCAGGACCATCGATTCTGAACTGTACTGCGAACAACTGATGAGATTAAAGCAAAAAGTTGAGAGAAAGCGGCCGGAATTAATCAACAGAGGGGGTGTGGTTTTTCACCATGATAACGCTAGACCTCACACATCTTTAGCCACTCAGCAAAAATTACGAGAGTTTGGCTGGGAGGTGTTAATGCATCCGCCGTATAGTCCTGACCTTGCACCTTCAGATTTTCACCTGTTTCGGTCTCTGCAGAATTCCTTAGGCAGTGTCAGGTTAACATCACGAGAGGACTGCCAAAACCACTTGTCGCAGTTTTTTTGATCAGAAGCCCCAACATTTTTTTTTTTTTTTTTATAGCAATGGGATGACGTCCCTACCTACAAGATGGCAAAAAGTTATCCAACAAAATGGCACCTACATACTTTAGTCAAATGTAAATAAACTTTATAAAACACCTTTTGAATTTTTATATAAAATGCGAAGAAACTTTTTCCCCAACCAATATATAGAATACCTCAAATTAGAAAGATAGATAGAAACGTAGCATGTACAGAAAATCTCACTAATATTAGAAAACACAAACAAAAAAAAAAATATATGCTAGAAAACAGTGTAATTAGAAGAAATAAATATGTAGACAAAAATTCTAAATTATACAGAATCAATGTATTACTAATTAAGAAATAATGTAACTTTGGAATATAGATATAAGGAAAAAAATTGTAATAGATATATAAGAAGCACTGTAATTTGAAAGAATAAATAGAGTCAACAAATCCTTCCACCAACCACTCATAACCTTACACCCGATCCTATTTATATAAAATATAAAATAAAATATAATATAGAAATTTATTTCATATACAAGGACACAAACATCAACATATATGTACATATATACATATATAGAGACACACATAACATATATACACAAGTATACAATATATATAGTACACGCAATATATAGATATAACACATACAAATATACCCGTACATGCAGGATATATAATATCTCGTTCGTCCGGGCCAAATAAGAAGCTAAAAAATAAAATAAAAAAATAAAATAAAAATGTAACAGTATTAATGGCCAGACCAAGTATAGTTAAGTATATATATATATATATATATATATATATATACTAGCCGTCCCCGCCCGCTTCGCTGGGCGAATTTTCAAAGGAAATAAATTAAATTTTATTCATAATTTTTGTTTTTTTTATTCATATTTTTTTTGCTTTTCTTGTTAATTTTTTTTTTCTGAAATTTAAAATATTTTTCAAAGAAGAGTCAAATTCACTTAAAATAAAATTTATTGATATAATAAATTATTATTATAATAAAAATAAATGTTGATGAACAACAAAACAAAGAATAAATGGAGAAATTAGTGAATAGAAATGGTCCGATTCATGGAGAAATGAGTATTAATCTTCCTCCATCTCACATTCGACGACTCGTCGCTCGCAAGTTGAGTTTGCCGGGACGTAAGACATACTCGTTAACATAACGAAGTTCAAACTAAATAGTCGAAATTCAAACGGTGAGTAATTTTGACCGACATCAAAGCTCCGCCCATACTGGCAGACCACGCGAACCATCAGCACCTTCAGAAAGTAAAAAAAAAATATTATTATATTAAGTTCCAGATGGCATCTGTAACGCGATATGATATTTGAAAAAGAAATATCATAAAATGTTTTAATGGAAATGGTTAAACGTATAACCACTGCGGACCAATACGGTGAGCAGAGAGTACGTTTAACCACAACCTTTTCGATAATCGACTCAAGCTCATGTTGATTATCGACAATCATTATAACATGATCCCCAGACCGATCACGGATACCAAATGAAAAATTGTCGGTAAAGAGTAATTCACGGTACCCGAAAAGCTCCTGAACGTACCCAGTGAATCAGAAAAAAAAAAATCAATAATTTATAAAATAAACAAAAAAGATTTTAAATTAAATTAAAAATTATAAAAAAGATATACTCATAACGACGCCCTTGCCGGAAAAATGGTGGCCGTTGAAAATTCATGAAGTTGATGTTGATAGTAGCGTTGATGACAGATGAATGCTCTAAATGTTTATTTGCTTATTTTTTTTTATTAATAGCAAAAAACAATGAACCTAGTAACCATTCAATATTTTTTTGGTTTATTTATTAACTTCATGTTTATCGTTGCAACGAACATTATAAACGTATAACTAAGTATTAGTAAACGTTATTTCTTCTTTATGAACATGTAATGTACATATTAACTCTGTCTCATCGAATTATGAAACGGATTACTTTGCCAGGCGAATGACATAGATTTATTTAACCTTTTTTTAATTATTATTATTATTATTTTGGAAAGGTAATCTTTTCTTAGCACTTTGGCTAGTTTGAACCACATCCACGGGCCTAAACCAAGTGCATGCAGCGTCTAGTGAGGAAAATTTATGTTGACGGTATTTTATTATGAGGGGCAATTTCGTTTTCGTCTATCTGCAAGAATTTTCTAACTATTCTACATGTATTCAAGATTAGGGCTGTATCTGAGTTTAGGGAGTTTTGGTCGAGCGGCTGGGTCCATACCAGAGTATTGTGTCAGGATTGTTGTAAATTTGTCATATATTTCTTGGGTATAGGTGCTGGTTGTTAAATTCTGATCTGCGATGACTAAGGTCTCAATATCATTTTCTAACATAAAGGTTAAATTTTCAGTTTGTGAGGATGTATGTGATGTCCGTGTGTATGCTTGCGATTGATGGAGTGGGTGGGATTGTAAAATTGGAGATTGAGTGTAAGATTGTGGTTGTTCTTGTATAGTATTTTCGTCTGCGTCTTGTAATAATGTCATAGTATTAGAGCCTATATTATCTTCAGATTCTTCTTGTAACTGTAAGCGGACTTCTTCTCTCAATTGGTCTAGTATTTCTTGAGAGAGAAGTTTATGTCGTACTATAACTCTCCGCTGGTCTGATATTCTTTGTTCTGAAACGGTTACTTCCGGATATTGTTGGGAAAAAAGTTGATGTAATTGTTGCCTATATGTGGTCATGTCGGTCTCTAATTTGGTTATGTGAAAATAAGTACGCCTGATAAATGTATTCACATCTTTGCTCCATTTCATGCGTACTCGTGATTTCCCAGCCTTGGGGGTCCCGTGAAACATTCAAGACTGGTATGGGTGGATCTGGGATAAAAGAGAGTGTTTGGGGTGACGATGGTACGGAAGGTGAAGATGATCTGGAGGGTGTGTACGATACAGTACTTGGGCTATATGGTTCTATTGGAGTGTTTGTTCTGACTGTTAAACTATCACCATCGTCACGGATTTCGGCTGTAGCATCTTTGTCGGTGGGAGCCCGCCTGTTCAACTCCTCACCGCTGACAATTCGCATGCTGAAACACCCAGCGTCAGCTCCAGGTGTGCCCCGGCGATCGCCCCGGGCAGCGGTCCTATACGTTTACGTTTAGATCGTAACTCCATTTTTGATGGGTTTCCAGAGCCACGTTAGCCACGCCACTAATTTCTCATTCGTGTGTCCGCCTCCCACGTGATTAGGTTTTCAATCAGGACGTGTGGTTGTATTAGGGGGCGCAATCCCTATTGGAAATAGAATTTCGTAAAATCCTATTTGAGATGATTTCTGCATGACAAATAAAAGGTTACTACCAAATTTAGAGTCTATAGAGGTTACAGTTTGGAAATAGAAATTTCACATTTTAACACCCACTACCGCAATCTTTTTCGGCGGTGGGTTGTTGTAAAATCCGCTCTTAAATCATTTCTGCATCACATATAGACGACTCTAGCTAAATTGGGAGTCTGTAGGAGCTACGGCTTAAAAAATAAAAATTTTCATTGTTAAACCACCCCCGCAACCCCCTGTGGGGTGAGCTACCGTAAAATTCGTGCATAGACTATTTCTACATCTCTTACAGAAGATTCTTACCAAATTTGGAATTTATAGGAGCTATAGTTTAAAAACGGGAATTGTTCATTGTTAACGCCCCCGCAATCCCCTTTTGGGGATGAATTTCTTAAAATCCGTTTTTAGTTGACCTCTACATAACGAAAGTAATATTCCTACCAAGTTTCACATTTCTAAGTCTTATAGTTCCCGAGATTTCGTGATGAGTAACTATAGAAATTGGAATACTTCGATTATCATCGAAATTTTTAACGTTTTAGCAGACTTTTTAAAATTTTCTTACATATAAACCTTCTCCTGACAATTCTGAAGACAACAAAAAAATTAACCCAATCGGTCCAGCCGTTCTCAAGTGATACTCGATCATAGATACGGCATTTTATTTTTATCAAAAATGAGAGTGGGTGTGCAGGGGTGCGTGGGAGTTGGTGGGTGGATGCGTGGAAGTTTGTAAGTAGATTCTTAGCTGAATGTAAAAGAACATAATCCGTTTAGTAAACTCCGTTGAAATCCATGAAAACAAAAGAATCAAGAGAAAACGCTTGTCTTTTGTTCTTATTAGCGGGATAAATGTTCATGAAAGTAAAACAGCAATAAGAAAATGAAGGAACGTCAGAATTCGAAAAATAAATAGCCATAAACCATCTAGGAAAAATTTCGCATCGAATGGTGGTAGTTTCATGTCGATACGATCAGTGGTTTAGGCGTGATTGAGCCTCAAAGGAAGGCCATTTTCATTATATATATATAGATATATATATAGTCGGACATGTATGACGTAATCATTCGCAACATTCGTAAATTTTATGTAGAGTTTGATTCTTTATCATATTGAATTGCTTACAATTAATGCTGCGATAAGATAATGATACACTAATCCGATTATACTTCATATTATAAGTCCTTCCGTTTGCGAAATGCGGCCATTTGTGGAAGAGCCATAATGGACGGAAAGTGGACTGTGTTCTTCGTGCTGATGTGCGGCGCGGCGGCACCGGCGGAGGGCGCCGCGAGGCGCCATCGCCACCACCACTCCGCCGACAGCTTCGCGGGCGCCGCGCGCAACGCGGCCGAGAAGGAGCCAGAGTTCTGGGTGCGCGACGCGCAGGACGCCATCGAAAGACGAGAGGCGCGCGAGGGCCGCCAGCGCCGCCATGCGGAGCACGGCTTCGCCAAGAACGTGGTCATGTTCCTGGGCGACGGCATGTCGGTGCCCACGCTGGCCGCCGCCCGCACGCTGCTGGGGCAGCGGCTCGGCGCCACCGGCGAGGAGGCGCAGCTCTCCTTCGAGGGGTTCCCCACTGTCGGCCTGGTGAAGGTGTGTCATATGTCGTGTTCAAGGTCAAATCGAGTGAGTTTCGGTACATGTGCTTGAGAGTGCGCTTGTGCGTTTGCCCTCAGACGTACTGCCTGGACGCGCAGATCGCGGACTCGGCGTGCACGGCGACGGCGTACCTGTCCGGTTTGAAGAACAACTACGGCACGATCGGCGTGTCGGGGCGCGTGCCGCGGTACGACTGCCCTGCCTCCACCGACGCCGCCCTTCACGTCGACTCCATCGCGGAGTGGGCGCTGGCCGACGGGCGCGACGTCGGCATAGTGACTACGGCGCGCGTGACGCACGCTTCGCCGGCGGGCGCGTACGCCAAGGTGGCCAACCGCTACTGGGAGGACGACTCCGAGCTGGCCCTCGACGGCTACTCGGCCGCCCAGTGCCCCGACATCGCCCAGCAGCTGGTGCATCAGTACCCCGGTAACGAGTTCAAGGTGACCGCGCAAAGTTTCCGTTTATTCAACATATTTCTAAACATGATCATTTCTGACATGACTCGATGATTCACAGGTCATTCTGGGAGGAGGACGACGCCACTTCATAGCGAACGGCACCTTCGACGAGGAGGGCACCGAAGGGTGGAGGCTCGACGGCCGCAACTTGATCGAGGAATGGCAGGAAGACAAGAGTAACCGTGGCGTCAGTCATAGGTACGTTTGGCACAGGACGCAGCTGATGGAGGCGGCGGAGGATATGCCCGAATACCTGCTCGGCCTCTTCGAGGGTAGTCACATGCGGTACCACATGCAAGGCGACCCCGTCAGCGAACCCACGCTTGCCGAGTTGACCGAGGTCGCCATCAAGTCCCTCAGCCGCAACGAGAAGGGCTTCTTCTTGTTCGTGGAGGGGGGGCGCATTGACCACGCGCACCATGATAGCTGGGTCGAGCTCGCCCTCGACGAGACCATCGAGATGAGCAAGGCCGTGACTCGCGCCCTGGAGCTGCTACCGGAGGAGGACACCCTGATTGTGGTGACTTCGGATCACTCACACGTGATGACCTTCAACGGATACTCGGACCGCGGGCACGACATCCTCGGCCCCTCGCGCGACTTGGACGACAACGGCGTAAAGTACATGACCATTTCGTACATGAACGGACCCGGCGCGAGAGTGCAGGTGGACGGCATTCGGGTCGACCCCACCACCGACGACGACTACCGTAAGTGACGTTTGGGAACCTACCACCTTCGAGTACAGCTTTGAGAGCATGCACTGAGCGTCTGTTATGTACAGGTGAGCTGGAGTGGAGGGCGCACGCGGAGGTGCCCCTGGAGGACGAGACGCACGGCGGCGACGACGTGGCGGTGTTCGCGTTGGGGCCGCACCACGACCTCTTCACGGGCCTCTACGAGCAGAGCCGCATCCCCCACCTGATGGCGTACGCGGCCTGCATCGGCCCCGGGCACCACGTCTGCAGCGCCGCCTCCTCCCCCTCCCCGCCGCTGCTCCCCCTTCTAGCTCTCCTCGCCGTGTTAGTGCACACCCTTAGAGGCCACTAGTTGACCTCCATATTTAATATCATCACTTATTGTTAGACAAATTAGTATAAAGAGTTCTCTATTTTCATAATAAATAATGTTACTTTTTTTGTTGTTTTTTGCATTAACAAAGGAACTAAATTCATACAGTGTACACAACTATCCAGTAAAACATAAAGGCGAGTCGAGGCCAACCTGGTTTGAAGTAATACAACGAATGATAAGTTGTTTATTACAACGAAGGTTATGCGAGTGCAGCGCCACCTATTTCGCTAATCCGTCTATTCTACGGAAAGGACATCACTTATATAGTTCGGGATATAAGCCAGCTCTGTCGAGTTACATTTACAAATGTTCTGTAATTTTCAAAAAGGACGCCAACGTTTTCAATATTTTTGTTTATCCCGCGGAAACGTCGTCATTTGCCGGGATAAAAAGTATCCTAAGTTACGCTCCGAGATATTATCTTGCCCTGTGTCGAGTTTCGTCTAAATCCGTTCAGTGGTTTTCACGTGATGCTCAAACAGACAGACAGACAGGCCAAAATTCTGACAGTTCCATTTTCGGAATCTCCTGGTCCGAATTAGCCCCTAATTTCTTTTTCATTTTTTTAAACGCACACTGGAACCATTAGAGTTTTATTATAGTATAGATAGATAGATAGATAGATAGATAGATATACGATACGCACATTAAAAAAGATCCTAAGCCTTTACAATAATCTAAAAATAAAATTGGTTCACAGAAAAGAACGGATGTGCTGGGTGGGGTGATGTAGTACAATATCAAAAAATATATCATGTAGGTCGCAAATAAAAAAAAAAACAAAGTAATAAAAAAGCAAGTTACAGACACTGCTCTAGTTACAACCGTGCGTGTGCGAGAGAGATAGCAATATTTTTTACTGGAGTCGTTGTACTCATGGCAAAAAGGGTAACGCGTTTATCAAATATTATAATTTTCAAGAAGCCTACTCCAAACTAAATTGTTCATAAAAACAAATACTTTCCCGGTTTACCGGAATTTTAATTATAATTATTTTTTATTGATTTTCGCCTTTTTTTAAAGTCAATTGAAGACAAAATTGCCAAAATTTAATTTTTCAAATAAAATTATTTAAGATTCGAGTAGATTATGATTAGAGGGAAATATTTTTTGCCCGACTTTAAAAAAAAAATGGTGTTCCCAATTTGTCGGGTAAATATGTATGTTCAGCCCTAACTTTTGATGGTTCTTTTTGGGTTTGATTCAGTGTACCTCCATAGCGATCTGCTGTCGGATCTTGGTTGCGAACATATAGCACAAAATTCGTTAATATCATTTAAATATGTAAAGGTTTTGAGGTATTCCAGTCATATCTTTTTTGTTTCTGAACCAATTTTGATCATTCTTTATGGTTTTATAATGGTTCCGTATAAACTGCATTGCTAGTTGAGCCCAGGATCCGAAGATATAGCAGAAAATTGCTCGAAACCAAATAGAAAACGTTAATACGTTTTTAATAAACATTGGTAGATTTATGAAATGTTACAACGAGTACGCGCCTCAGTAAGATCAGTAGGAATTCCTTTGGAACGTGTGTGCTTTTGTTGCATTGTTGGGGGTTGGCACCTTCGTTGCTCGTTTAGTTCACTGACGATGTACTTGCTGCTCCATTATACATTAGATGGATACAATGGAAACTGCCAAAGATTACAAATATTTTAATAACTTAAAAGACGCTAGTGCCGGCCCAGGAGTGCGAGGGTGGCGAGGGCGGCGAGGGCGGCGAGGGCGGCGAGGGGGCGAGCGGCGCCGCGGCGCTGCACGCGTGGCGCCCGGGGCCCACGCACGCCGCGTACGCCATCAGGTGCGGCAGGTGGCTCTGCTCGTAGAGGCCCGTGAACAGGTGGTGGTGGGGGCCGGTGGCGAACACGGCCACGTCGTCGCCGCCGTGCGTCTCTTCCTCCAGGGGCACGTCCGCGTGACTCTGCCACCTCAGCTCACCTGCGGGAGGTCACTGCGTCGTTGCACTATCAAACTGAAGATGCCGAGCGGAATTCTAAGGCTCTTTGCTCGGATCTCTGCTACTTGTAAATTGTGTCAACGACGTTGAACACTGTCAGCGAACACCTGAACAATGTTTAACAGACCAAAATATTTATCTATTATCTATACAGATAAATAAAATTGAAGTGTCTGTTTTTAATCTATACCATAATAACAGATAGCAGATGTTATACGGGGCAAAGCAGGCTACTTTTAAAATTAGGGTTCCGCGAGAAAATATTCCACGCGCACGAAGTCGCGGGTATAGCGATTACTTTATAAAAAGGATCTAGAATTTTAGCGCATCACATTTAGAGCTCTGTGAGAAGTTTCGACTTCTACCACTTGAGAATAGAAGAGGTATACTTATATGAAAAACGTCTAATAGAAATTGTCAAGGTCTACTCATCAGGCCAAGTATGAACCTGTCAGTTTGACCAGCTACAGGCCAAAAGCAACTATGCAATAATGTGATTAAGCAGCACAAGGCTGACTGACCTATTTGGGATCAGGCGGTGGTAAGTTCTAATCTGAACTGTACTGTAGGTATGTGCATCTGCGTATTACTTAATCAAGATATTATTCGCGTAAACCTATAACTGGCTGTGCGTAACATGACGAATTCAAAACGATAGTGTTCAAAAGGTCGCGAAGCAGCGCGCTGCCTAACCAATAAATGATAATAAGGGGCCACTCACGGTAATCGGGGTCGGTGGTGGGGTCGACGCGGACGCCGGCGAGCTGCGCGCGCGCGCCGGGCCCGTTCGCGTACGACAGCGTCATGTACCGGACTCCGTGCTCGTCGAGGTCGCGCGAGGGGCCGAGGATGTCGTGCCCGCGGTCCGAGTACCCGTTGAAGGTCATCACGTGCGCGTGGTCCGAGCTCACCACTATCAGGGTGTCCTCCTCCGGCAGCATCTCCACAGCTCGCGTCACCGCCTTACTCATTTCGATGGTCTCGTCGAGAGCGAGCTCGACCCAGTTATTGTGGTGCGCGTGGTCGATGCGTCCTCCCTCCACGAACAGGAAGAATCCCTTTTCGTTGCGGCTGAGAGACTTGATGGCGAACTCGGTGAGCTCGGCGAGCGTGGGCTCCGTGCTCGGGTCGGCTTCCATATGGTATCGCAAGTGGTTGTTCTCGAAGAGTCCCAACATGTATTCCGGTGGCGAATCCATGATTTCCATCAGTTGGTCGCGATGCCATGCGTACCTGTAGGTGACGTTGCGCATCAGTTTGTCGTTCTGCCATTCGTGGATCAGGTTGCGTCCGTCCGTCCTGGTCCCGTTCGCGCCCTCCTCGTCTACTGTCGTGGTCGGGATGAATTCTCTTCTCCCGCCCCCGAGTATCACTTTGAACTTATTGCCGGGAGCCATGTTGACGAGCTGGTGAGCGATGTCCGGACAGACGGCAGTGTCGAAGCCAGCGCCGCGCACCTCGGCGTCGTTCTCCCAGTTCCGGTTGGCGGCCTTCGCGAACAGCCCCCCGGGGGACGCGTGGGTTATGCGCGTGGTGGTCACCACCCCCGCGTCCCTGCCGTCGGCGAGCGCCCACTCGGCGATGGACTGCACGCGCTGCGCGGCGTCGGTGGAGGCGACGCAGTCCCGACGCGGCACCGCCGCCGTCAGCCCCAGCGTGCCCCGGTTGGCCTTCACGCCGCACAGGTACGCGGTCGCCGTGCAAGCCGAATCCGGCACTTGTGCGTTCACGCAGTACGTCTGCTCAAACACAACATTTCATATACGCTTAACGTCAACAGTTAAACCTGATCGGACGTCAGTGAACGGTGTAGTACCTATGTCTATATAAGTTGTAAAAAATAAGAAATAACTCAACAAATTTTACAGCAGAATGCAGGTGTTTATGATGAACTATCCATGTCATTTCGAAACTATTTACTTGGCAAGATGGACAATGCATAAATATTGTGTTTGTGAGCGAAAGTACGTAGCCAATATACCCTCGAACCTTAACGAGTCCCACAGAAGGAAACATCTCGAAGGAGAGCTGCGCCTCCTCGCCGGTGGCACCCTGGCGCTGGCCGAGCAGCGTGCGGGCGGCGGCCAGCGTGGGCACCGACATGCCGTCGCCTATGAACATGACCACGTTCTTGGCCTTGCGCCCGCTGGCGGCCCTGGCCTGCGGGCTCTGGGCGCGCTGCTCCACCGCGGCCTGCGCCTGTTGCGTCCAGTAGTGGGCCGTGGCCTCCGCGGCGTCCCCGCCTGCCACCAGGCGCGGCGCCACATCGTCGTGGAGTCGCTCGCCGCCGGCGGCCCCGGCCGCCCACGCGCCAGCCAACAGAACAAGTGCCCACGCCATGGCTGGCCTGCGATTGCCCACGATTGCCCACCGAAACCGGCCGATGCCGTTTTTATGTAGGTTTTGGTATTTATCTAATCGATTAATCTATTGTAAGTCTCATTATTGGGCCGCAGCATCAAACGCACGGCGTGCGGAATGCGTGTGCCACCATCATCATCGATTGCGATAACTTTTATGGCCCCGAAGTGTGGCTGCGACCGCGCTCCACTTGCACACTCCTAGCTGCTACAGTGCACGTTGGCCGAAATCATTAAGTGCTGAACACGAGACCGGTACGTGCCTCGAGCCACGCCACGATTCGCTTGTGGCGTGTCTTCCGGGTGGCGCGATGTTCCTTCGTCCGACGGCACTTCGCGACTTCTGTATTCATCCCTTTTCATCGTGTACCCTGGGAGGTGCGAGTGCTCGATTCCTTATCACCGAAAGGTCGGGCGACTTCGTCGCATGAATCCCATTGTTGTACATATAGTTGTTGCATATTACGATGTTATTGTTGTAAAGAAGCGTATCCGTTGCCAACATATCGGCAGGCTGATAACCACGACTAGATTTATATTTTATCTGACTGTATGTTGACTAATCAGATATAGATATAGACTCGGCCGAAGGTCAACCTGATAAGGGAGGCTGCGTTCCTTTCAGAGTGCACCTCGGCTTCCGCGTAATCAGTGCTGGTTGTCGTTATCTCGACACAACATGTTCCGCGCCGGGATTTTCCTGGTGGTGTTGCTTACAATACAACATCCATGTTATGGTATGAATTTGATCTCTCTCTTCCGAAATCCTCGTGTTTCAAAATATAGCACGGACTAATAATGTTTTATCTATAGGCAGTGACGAGTACCACGGAAACGCGGCGCGCGATCTGACGCCGGAACTGACGAGGCTCGAGGAAACGCACCCTTGGTTTTGGATAAAGGAGGCGAAGGAGGGCATCGAGCAGCGGCTGCAGCGGCCCAAGACGCACCTGCCCGCGCGCAACGTGGTCATGTTCCTGGGTGACGGCATGTCGGTGGCCACGCTGACTGCCGCCCGCACGCTGCTCGGCCAGCGCCGAGGGGACACCGGCGAGGAGGCACACCTCTCTTTCGAGAAATTCCCCACCGTTGGCTTAGTCAAGGTATCAGGCTTTACAATTTAGCTCCAATCAGTATGAAATATTAAAACAAATCTATTAAGTATGTTACTCAATGGCGTTCACTCTATTCTCTTCGGGTAACGTTGTGTTAATCCAGGAATGACAATGGCTAATGGTTTGCGACTGCGACAGACGTACTGCCTGGACGCGCAGGTCGCGGACTCGGCGTGCACGGCCACCGCGTACCTGTGCGGCAGCAAAGCCAACGCCGGCACGATCGGCGTCACGGGCGCTGTAGCCAGGCGCAACTGCACGGCCGCCACCCTCCAGCAGCATCACGTCAAGTCCATCGCGGCCATGGCCCTGCAGGACGGCAGAGATGCAGGTACGTTGCGCCACTCCTGCGCTGAATTGTTACTGATTGTAGAGTAACCGGTGACTGACGTCGGCAGGTATAGTGACGACGACGCGCGTTACGCACGCTTCTCCGGCGGGTGCGTACGCGCACACGGCCGACCGCGACTGGGAGAGCGACGCCGACGTTGCCGCGCGATGCGCCCGCGACGCCGATGCCGACACCTCACAGCCAGACATCGCCTTGCAGCTCGTTCATTCGTATCCCGGGAACCAGTTTAAGGTTAGTCGCTTTATACATGGGTCCGCTGACAGGCCTTCTTTTGTACTCTCAGTGATACGTGGGGGTTTCTATTATATTTATGTGTGTGGTGCGTGGACGATGGCTACCCCGTCGGACGGGGGCTGACGCACCACTGCCGAGAGCCCATGGCTCCCTCGCCGCGGGAGCTAGGCTCAACCGCTGGAGGGGAGCACAAAATAAGACGACGATGTGTACTACTCTGGATGCACTTGTTGCTTTACTAATTTAACATTGAACTTAACACTATATATACAGAAATCTTAACTGCTACGTGAAAATATGTAGGTTTTCTGTTTTCTGTATTGACAGATGTCTACGATTAAGAACACAACCTTTTCATTCATTACAAAGTGATTTCATTATTACATAATGTTATTATAAATCACAAATCACACTTGTCACTCGCCTTACATACATCTAATACTAAATACTTAATATCTCTATATAAAATCTAAAACCACATAAAACGTGTGAAATCACGAAATAGACAAACAGAAATCGAAACAGACTTTAAAATTTAATATCAACCAAAACAACAGATTTTGGTACGTAGTGCACTACACAGTTATACACGTGACGTAACAATATATAAGTGTATATATATATGTATATGTATATATATTAAATTGAAAAAAAAACCCGATGGGACAATAGTGACTTCTAAACTACTTCACCTTGCAAGAGGAGTTCCGCAAGGCTCAATTCTTTGACCACTTTTATTTAACTATACATACTATACAGTGCTGATATTATTAAATGTATCCAGCATTATAGATTTCATATATATGCGGATGAAATTCAGACGTATCTATCGTTCAGGCCTATCAGCGTAAACGAAGCGGTCGAAAACATTAACAGTGACCTCGAAAGAATCGTATTATGGTCAGAACAAAATTGTTTGGTCTTAAATCCTATATAGTTTATGATACTTGGTAATCACCAACAAGTCAGCTCAATAAGTCCTACGATCAAAATAATATGACTGCAAGTTCGGCTTGTAATCTAGGACTTACCTTCGATTCTGAGTTAGGATTTGAATCTCATATTAATTATGTTACGAGAAACTGCTGTTATAGGCTGAATATATCATACGCTATAAGGAATTTTACTATCGAGGACGTGAGAAAGCAACTTGTAGAGAGTCTAGTCCTTTCGAAACTAAATTACTGTGATACTGTGTATGGACGCATGCCTGCAAGCAAGAACTTATACAACGCATACAAAAAACTTGTGCTAGATATTTCTTTCAGATGCCTAGGAAGAGTAGGAGTATCATTACTGAATGCTAGAAGAAAACTTCACCTACATTCCCTATTGTTTGGAGTAATATATAAAGAAAATCCAATAGACTTGTATAAAAAATTGTCTGGAGACCAAATAGATCGCAAGAATGCAGTGCACGTACTAAGCCTTTAGTGTCGTCTAAGCATAGGGCAACTGCGTTTAGTGCGTGTATCGTTTTATTTCCGTAGGTGATTCTTGGAGGCGGGCGACGGGAGTTCTTGCCGAACACGACCGTGGACGAGGAGGGCACGCGCGGCCGCCGCCTCGACGGCCGCAATCTCATCGACGAGTGGAAGACGCAGAAGGAGGAGCTCGGTGCCACCCACGAGTACATGTGGCATCGGGACCAGCTGATGGCAGCAGCCGACGACCCGCCCGAGTACCTGCTGGGCTTGTTCGAGGGCAGCCACATGCGGTACCACATGGAGGCCGACGAGAGCGCGGAACCCACACTCGCCGAGCTCACCGAGGTCGCGATCAAGTCACTACGCCGCAACGGGAGGGGCTTCTTCCTGTTCGTAGAGGGGGGGCGCATCGACCACGCGCACCACGACAACTACGCGCGGCTCGCGCTCGACGAGACTGTCGAGCTTAGCGAGGCGGTGGCGCGCGCCACGGCCCTCCTCGACCAGAGGGACACGTTGCTCGTAGTGACCTCGGACCACTCGCACGTGATGTCGTTCAACGGGTACGCGCGCCGCGGCGCCGACGTGCTCGGCTTCTCGGACGACGTCGGCGACGACGGCGTGCCCTACATGACGCTCTCGTACGCGAACGGGCCCGGCTACCGGCCCGAGGTGGACGGCCGCCGCGAAGACCTGACGCGGCACGACCACGGTGGGTATACGAGTTGCCGAGGGTGCGTCGACGGCGGACGCGGCGTTGAGTGACTTGTTCTGTCCTCAGGCGAGAGCGAGTTCCGGTTCTCGGCGGCGGTTCCGCTGGAGAGCGAGACGCACGGCGGCGACGACGTGGCCGTGTTCGCCACCGGCCCCCACCACCACCTGTTCACGGGCCTCTACGAGCAGAGCCAGCTGCCGCACCTGATGGCGTACGCCGCCTGCCTCGGGCGCGGCTCCCACGCCTGCAGCGACGGCGGCTAACTCTGACATTTAATACTGCCTAAATATTGTACCCGTTTTAATATATTTATTAGAGCTTATCTCGATGGAATTTCTCTTTAATGACTATCGGTAAATCAGGTGAGTTTGGGTCCCAAAGTACAGGCCTCAGCCACTTGTGTGAACCATGAATGAGTCGATATGCCATCGGTACGACGTCGCCATCCTTAGAAACTCGTAGCTGGACATCAACAGCGCAGTGGCGGGGCCAGGCGTGGCCCTCGTCGCGCAGACTAGGGCCGCTGGGTGCCCACCTGCCTGCCCACAAAACGTGCGCTTCAATTCTATCCTGAACATGATAATCACTCAAGTCGTTTAGTTACATAACTACTTTTATTAAAAAAATATTTAATTAACAAGTGCTAGAATCTAGTTTTAAGTGTCTGAGTAGCATTTTCTTACAATACTGAATTGTATAATAACTCCTACGGCCAGATATTCTACTTCGATTGTGCTGAAGGCGACGGCAAAACTTTGTCAAACCCGTTTTTAAAAAGGCCTATTTTGATGAGTACCAAAATAGGTACTATTGCTATATTTTAGACGTTATGACTATATCTATGTCGGCGCACCATCGATAAGAATAATAATGTTGTCAATGTCACTTTAGCGAAGTGTTGCATCTGTGGAATGAAGCGAGCACCTTAAGGAGAGATAGACATTTGGGTGCTGTGGGTGGTCGCAAGGGCATCAAGCCTGCAACAAATCGCTATTATCAAAGTGCATTGTAATTTAAAAAGCTATTAGTGATTATTCCAAGTGTATTGTATCTGTGCCAGCTAAGACTATCGTTTTAATTTTGAACAATACACAACCACCCACAACCACCCCGTATATGAACATAAATATTGATGAAAGCCTTCCTGAGCTTTCATATATATACAGTACGTATGTGCCAACTATATTTTATAATGTGTGTAGTATATATGAGTAGAAACGACTGTAGTAGGCCCTGCGATTTCCTTCGGCCACAACAGTGCACAATATTGTGCTATCGATTGACGTGACATAAAGATAAAATGGCACTTTCAGGGATATCACTTTGAGAGAGAAATTTTAGTGACCTTCTCTTGTGATAATGATTACGGGTGAGAGATGTGGGTGACCACGACTTTTATATCTTTACAGAATTAAAAGTTATCTTCTGCCAAATATCTCACGAAAACTGGAACAAACAGATTTTTCTCGGACCACAGCGAAGTAAACATTATATTTGTGAAGGTGTTCAAATATAAGTAACAACACTGTGAAGGCGGCGATCGTCGACTGGGCGCGCTCATTTGCACCATGACGTCGTGATACCGGTTCATGGCCATGCGAAATATCGTCGTGTTATTAGATAAGGCTAACAGCTCTTGAAGCGGGTTCCATAGGATTCAATATTTATATATAACAGGTATGTTTGTTTACACACAGTAGCTACAATTCATATTGGCCAACTAATCACCTATAATATTGTGTACGATTTTTAAGTTCCTGTACTATTATACTATTGCAACGAATGAATTCCTCGCGTCACATCTCCAGCTAATGTGGACCGCGACTAAGCGGTAGCTGACGGAAGGATGGAAGTAGAGAAGACTGAGTTCGAAGGTGCATAGTAGCCAGGACTAGTACGTAAAGTACCCCTTTCGATTCTGTATTTTACTAAAGTGTAATTTGGAGAGAATAATTTTTAAATTATTCGATATTAATACTTTTTGAACTTAATTAAATCACTTCGAGAACTGGAAATGTCGTGCGCATATCACGTACCGTTAGCACGAACGAGTTCGGTGGGCGCGTGTGGAGTACTTTGGCGGGTCACCGCGCCTGCGATAGATCCCACCGTGCACGTGCGGAGCCACGCGCGTGCACCACTCACCCTTGCCCTCCTCGGGCTCGCGTTGCTCTGCTTCGGTGCTAGTGTAAAGGGGTGAGGGGCGCAGTCAGCAGCAGCAGCAGAGTTGTGCTCTCGATCAATAGTACTTTTAATTTAATTGCATAACTCAACTCACCCCATCTCTCTGGTAATCTAATTCAATTAACGAAGACATTTATTCCGATTGTGCTATTCGTTTTGTATAGTGGACTGGAAGCCACTGCGGTGGAATGTTGAAGTGGAGGCCGCGGGAGGGAGGTTACCTTGAACCATGTATGGTCATTCATAAATCCTGAAATAGTAACTGTCACAATGGTCGAGCCGGACTCGCGAGTTGCGGTCAAGATTATCGGTCTTATTCATGTTGAGTTGGAGTTAGTTTGTAGGCCTACAAACTAACTCCAACTCGATATGAATGAAGACCGTATGATTCCAGCAGGGAGAGCCATAGGTATACAGTAATGGGTATAGAAAACGTGTATTCGACTGCGAGTGACAGTTGTCAGCGGATGGCAGCTTCGCTAATTACGCGAATCGGTCGTCGGCGGCGCCCCCGCGCGGCGTTCATTAAAAGTGCAATTAGCGGAGTGCATGCCCCCCTCCCGGTGAAATATCACGCAAATGTCATCGGTGAGTATTTCCCCGAAGAGTGCCGGATCCGGGCGAGAGCTGAGGCAGCGCCCCGCGCCCCGCGCCCCGCGCCCGCGCCCGCCGCCCCTCGCTCGGGCGTCCGGCCGCCGGCGCCCGGCGCCCGGCAGTGACGTCGCCCCTCCGACGTGCGTCGGCCGCATCCGCCCCAGAGCAGCCGCGACGCCGCCCTCCGCCGCGCGGACGACTTTCGACAAACTTTTCGTGAGGCGCGTGCAACGTACGCAACGCTTTGGTGAAACAAAGTGGAGTGAATAGTGGCCGGTTAGTTCTGTGCGACACAAGTGATTGCTCCATCTGGACAACTTTGTGTTTTTGGTGGGTACTTTGGATGGACTTTATCTCATGTATTATATCAGCCCATGACGTCCCACTGCTGGACACGGGCCTCCCCATTCTTTAGGGAGGAACGAACAGTGCACCCGCTACGCTCGTCCGAGGCAGATTAGCGGGTTTGACACATCGGTTATCTCGATGTGCAGATTTCATAACGACATTTCGAACCCACGTTTGTTTTGAAATGCGAGTTTTAGACTCATAGAGTAACGTTCTTCGACTTGGAACTCCAATGAGTGAGCTCGAAATGCAACTGGGAATTACTCTTCAGGGATTGACGTTTTGATGAGTGACAATCGAGAGACTTGTGAAATGAAACTACCCAACCTGTTCCCATTTTGCTTTCATTAAAAATACACGCACTCACGCAAATCAAATAATAATATAGTCTTAGATCATACATATTATACTTTTATGTATATAGCCGATGTCACTCAGGAATAATGTAGCTTTCTAGCGGTGAAAGAATGTTTAAAATCAGTTCAGCAGTTGACGAGATTACTTCCTACAAACAAACTCACTAACTTGACCTCTTTATAATACACAATAATATAGGTGAGTCACATAGTATTGGATGTCAAGGACTCAAGTCCAAGCCCTAGGGAGTAAAGTGTAAGGCTAGCCTCCTGCACTCGGAGGTGCCGTCGTCACAACTTCTTGAATACACCTATCACAAATGTTATTTTACTACTAGAATATACCCGCGGCTTCGTCCACGCTTGAATTGAAAATCACATATTTTATTACATAAAATTTGCTATCGATCGAATTCGATTTTTTTGTGGTAATATATTTCCTAAAAAAAGTTCCCGCGGGATTCCCAGGATAAAAAGTAGCGCAGAGTTTAAGTCTAAGAATTAGCTGTCGATCAGCGAAAACCCACATCCGAACAAACAGACAACATGACAGGCGAGAAATATTAAAAAATGCATTTATTCTCCATCTTTATATAGTCTATTCTAGTTGTTTTTTTTTTAAATAGCTTCAATGTACAGACACGGCATGTTTAGATTTCTATAATGCTATTATAGATTTATTACCCGGGTTCACTTCCGAATCATTTTGCATTATTTTAGGCCTATGTTTATCGAAACATTAACAACAAAGCCCTTGAATTGAATTCAATCAATTGAATTGAATTACGTACGAATTATAACCTACCTGTTATTTTGATATAGGTGTTAATTGTATCCCTGCAAAGTTTCATCAACAACAGCACAGTAGTTTTGCGTAAAACAATATCGAACAGTCGTTCTCACACCTGTTTACATACGCCATTCTTCTATATTGTTAATATTATATATCTTGTAAACCATGACCTCCCGCTCATAGCGATGCAAGAGACGGCCGCTGATGGAGATGACTGTGGCCGCGACAAGTTCACTTCACAAGGATAGTGCAACGGCAAAAGTGACAGCTGCAGCTGCCCCCTGCAACTGGAGTCAAAGTATACCACTTCGTCGAAACACAAAGTGAAAATAATACTAAATTAAACATAGCCGGCCGCCAACTTTACTTATATGTTTAATAATATATTTTACATTTGTTTAACAAATACTAATTACATATGAAATACAAAATAAACTTTAAAATACTGGAGCATGCCGGCAGCGGGGCCTGGCCCTTCCTCCTCCCTCCTAACGAGGGCCTCCCTAGGTGACGACCTTCGCTTCGCTTCTTCGCTATAAGGTCGTTGACGGGGACTACTGTGGGCACAATGCTCGTTGACTGCAGGCGCCACGTGGCGGTGACCTCGTGAGCAACATTTAGATATTACTACCTACATATATCATTATTGTTGTATGGCTACAAAATAGTAAGATTTATTAGTGTGTTTACTGACTTGCGTATATATAAAAGCCATGAAAATCAATCGATGTTAATGCCTTTGGATCCCTCGGCTTTGGTGTCGCGAGGCCGTTGCATGTGGCATTACTCGTTAGTTGTACGAACTCAGCTGCATACGCAGCGAATGGGGCAACCTCCATATCCGTGACGCGAGGTCGACGACACCACAAGCAGCCTACACCTGTCGCATTCGCATTGACGGGTTGTTAAAAAGCAAGATCTGAATGTCGCTTCATGGGCCACATACACGATACTTCGCAGACGGGGTTGCATTGATCACAGTAGAAATGCGTGTTGCCAGGGAGGCGCCGCTCTCGTTACGAGATAGGGCTCGACATGGGATGACGCCCCTCAGGAGTATCATTGCGTTCACTGCTCACAAATACACCAGTGTACAATAAGGCGAATTAGACAACACTGGCGGCTCCTGTCGTCTAATGAGCTAGGCGTCGACGCAGAAGTCCCGAGTTTGATTCCAGCACAGTTCGCAAACAAACTTTCCGCATTTGCTCTGCATTGGATATCTGACGGTGATCCCAAAGAGGCCTTTGTACATTTCTTATGCACACATAACATGAACTTAGTCGTTCCATGCAATATTTGTAATACACATTTTTGGGAAGCGAAACAATTCAGAGATATAGTGTCCAATGCTTGCCAGGTTCCGTAGAAGTGACGAACGCCCCCCTCCCCCCGTTTTCGTCATTTGACTGTGGAACCATAAGAAAATATTTAATCGAAAATGCCACATTTCTCAAGAACGACTCACCGATACTCCTTAATTCGATTTTCATGGAAAGAATTGTTGTTAAATTTCCCACAGTAGGTATACATATTTGAAAAGTCAGAGGGGGCTGGGAATACAACTTTTAAGACTTTTTGAGCTAATATCCCACCCTCTATTGACTTCATTACAAAGGCGTTTTCTCTTTTCACGTGGCTGCTGTACATTGTGACTTTTAAATACTAAGCAACCTATAGATTTCCTATTAGGACGAGGAGGGTTCAGTCGTTCGTATGACATCGCAACATCGTACATCGTACATCGTACATCGTACTAATGAATGGGCTCGATGAGAAGTTCGCGTCAGACGTCGTCCTGCAATCCCACGTGGTAGCCGCTCAACCGGACGGTCGGCCGGTCCTTGCCGTGTCTGCCAGGCCAGTGACCGGCAAGCATCGAGTGAGTATTAAACAAACCCCAGAATGAAGGAAGGAACATGATTCCTATTAAAAAGTCTGGAGTAACTGGAAACCGACATTCGGTCACATTCAGCATTTGTTATATTTATATTACCTTTAGATAAATGTAATATAAATATAACAAATGCCGAATGCGACTCCCAGATGGGACTTTCCTAAACATTTGAAATAACCGAAAATATTACATCATTTTGAAAACTAAGAAGCCTTGGGAAAGTGTGCGTGGACTCTAAATATTTTGAACAATGTATAATAATTAACATTACATAATTATTTCTGTGTCATTTTTATCAATATGGTTAATTCTCAGGAAAATATTATTAATATATTTAAATAAGAACAAAGGCTTTTCGTTTATAATGTTTCTAAAAATGATGCAGGAGTTTATGAATAAACGAGTTAAACAGAAAGCTGATGATTGATCATGGCATCAGAGAAATTCTAGGGATATAAAGTACCACACATACTTTGTTCTAGTTATTAGGTCTTTCTGCTGCGAGTATTGAATTTTTTTCTCGCTAAGAAGTTATCCGAATCCTGGAAAAAATAGGTCTGTAGGCGCAAGATCTTGTGATTACGGCGGATGACGGAGAGCTTCCATCCCAGCTCGTGTAACTTGGAGACCATCTGCTGTGCAGTGTGAGGTCACGCTTTGTCGTACAGGAGCAGCGGACACGAGCGACTGACCAAAGCTGGTTGGAGACGTGCGAGCTTCTCCATCATTGTGTTCAGTTCCTCACAATACAAATCTGCAGTAATGCTCTTCCCATTCGGTAAGAAGCTGTGATTAATCACAACACTGTTCAAAATTCCTTCGTTTGTGCGCCCGTTGAGGAGTGCAAGGCGATCACTGAGTCGCGGGGCACCCATTTCTCAAGCTCTTTTACCTTAACGATTCGACGCTGACGTCGAAAGCTACTGCCAATTCAGCCGCGATTTCAGTATCATCAGCTTCCACAATCGCCTTTAATTCGTCATTGTCAACTGTTGCGTCACGTTTCATCCACCAATTTATTGATGTATAACTTAGCACAGTTAAAGACTATGGTCAATGTATGAACGTCAGGCTGAGTAAGTGCACACAATAGATATCGCTGTTGGAATTAGGTATCTGTCTGAATGAGTAAAAATGCCCAATCTCATAAACGTGTAAAAATAATATTGATTAGAATACTAGTGTGCACATCACGTACACGATAAGGTTTCTGTATATACTTTATAGTCTAAGTTACGTTAGGAACACTGAAGAAATTAATATACTGCAAGAGTACAACAACTCGTCGTCTTATTTTCGTTTTCGGCCGACCATGAGGTTCGTTTTGAGGGTCGAAATTTCTAGAACGGAAGCGGGCTTAGCAAAATAACAGGTGGTGCGTTCGTTTGTACTGTTCGCCCTGTAAATGTCGTTGATGTTGCGTGTCGCTTGTGTCGCTTGTGCCGCGTTGCTGCCACGACGGTAACGGTACTCGTATTCCATTATTACTCGACTTTTTAACGTATCCATGATGACGAAAAGATTCAAACGCGATGAAAGTACAGTACTGCAGAGCGGCAATTTCATAGGTAAAGACCTATTATTAGGGAAATTGAATAAAACGCCAGACGGATGCGACTTTCACACTCGCTGTAATATCAGATAGCGCTAGACGCGTACGTCCGTCCGCCATCCGTGACGTGCGCCGCGGCCGCTCGTCCAGTGGCGTATCAGCTGATTCGGCTCACTTCGGTGATGGCGATGCGATGAGTGGTCGCGCGACCCACGAGCCTCCTTGCAATAATCACTTTTGTGGACTTGACACTTGGTGCAAATGTCACAAAACTGATATCAACAAAAAAGAGATCGGAGACCGCCCTCTGTGCAAAGTTACTTTCTAATGTAATTTATTTGTATTTAATGATGTATAGTAAAGACATTGATAATGTCAAATATATTGATTGTGGCCCAATTAGATCACAAATAACGCATTACAGCTATCGCCACATCTGCGTGAAACCGCCTATATCTGTAACATTATCCTAGAGGAGATACTACGGCAAACATCGGCGAGGATCAGATTGCTTTATTTACGACATGTGTGCATTTTTTCAACATAATCTATGATGTTTATTTTAATAATAATAACTATAATCTTCTAAGCAAGAGCTTTAATACCGTGCGATAATGAACAGAACAATTATTTTATTAAAAGAAGCTAAACGAACCCTTACCAACCCGCACTGTTGGCTGTTCTTAAAGATTTTTGCTTTAAATTCCACTAGATATTCTTGGTAAACTATAAAAATGACTTCTCGTGTAAAACATTGTTATATATCCGTATTACTTTTAATGGATTTTAGACTTGGATCAAAGTTAAAGTTAAAATAACATGGCTAAGTTCGCTTTGTTATAGTTCACTGACCTTGACTACAGATCAGTTTAATAGTAACAATGGTTCAAGTCATTCGTCTGAGATATTGCCAGTGAATAGAGGTGTGCCTCAAGGATCTATATTGGGGCCAACACTTTTTATTTTATATTCAGCTGACATTCAAAACCATATAAAACATTGCAAATGCCACTTCTATGCCGATGATACGCAGCTATATGTATCCTGCAGGCCATCTGAAGTTGACATTGCAATATCTAAACTAAATGAGGATCTTAGTCGGATAGCCACCTGGTCTAAAAATAATTATTTATTACTAAACCCAACTAAAACTAAATATATATTATTTGGCACAAAATTTCAACTTTCAGCTCTTACGCCAACACTAAAAATCGCACTAATGGATAAGCCAATCCAATTTGAAAAGCATGTGGCTAATTCAGTAAAGAACTGCTTTTATAAACTCAAAGTTTTGTACAAGATGAGTTGAGGCCTTACTTATCTGAACAACTGCTTGTTTAGTTAAAGGAATCGCTGGTTTTAGCTTCATTAAATTACGCTCACGTTGTTGTTAGCTCAAACTCAGCGGCTCGTTCAGCGAGTTCAGAATGCTTGTGCTCGATTCTGCTTCGACATTCCATTAAGAGGTCACGTAACACCATACTCGAATAAGCATTCAATCATGAAAATGCTCTGCCGTCGCAAGCTACACCTGGCGTGTCTTCTCTTCGGGGTCATTAAGGACAAAACCCCACGTTACTTATATGAGAAGCTCTCCTGGGTAACAAGCCGTAGAATGGTCAATTGTAGGACGTGTGCGATACAACTCGCTTCTGAGCGCCATTTTGCAGAAATATTAATTTGCACACCTGCGAACGTCCACAAAGTCGAAAACAATTACAATAAGGATTAGTTCGACGCTAATGATGGTTATAAAACAAGTAGAAAAACAATAGCATGTTTTCTTAATTGCAAATTCAAAACACAACGAATTCCCTAATCCGGGAGGAAGACAATAGACTGCGCTTACAATAGGCAGCTGTGCGTTTATCTATGACGACATGTAACATTTCTCTAGTTTTTAAATTTGTTAGCAATCATACTGTATTTATAATTTGTCCTGAATAAAATTATTTTCTTTCTTTTTTTCTAGGTAGGATAGAGTATTGCTAGAAGGCAAAAAAATTAGTTCATTGCACACAAAGTTTAGAGAAATACTATGTAAAGACCTCTCAATGTTACTTGAGGTTAAAGGGTATGTTCATTTTATTATTTATGCTATAATTCAATAAAACTTCACCTAAATATTCTATCTCGCTAACTGCGTCTCCATCCACGTCGTGGTAAGAGCTGGCCGCAACACCGTCTTCATCGGACTCCGACTCAGCAGTGCTAATCTATACTAGTCACTCGCACAGAGCAAGTTGGCACGCATCTTCGTTTTCTTATTTTATTCGTCAAGTGTAAGGCAAGTCAATATTTGTACACCCCATGGGTGGGTAATGGCTCGTTGGACTGACTATGATTTAAGACCTGTCTATCAACGTATCATCAATCAATCAATCAAACAAGTTTAATTTAATTTCAATCGTTTTTAGTGAAGAATTATAAAATTCAAATCATATCGTACATTTATCAATCGATCTCATATTGTGATAAGTCTCGCAGTGCGGCCTCGGTACAAGCAAATACTAAAACCAATAATAATTGTACACAATCTTTACTTATACATATCTGATACGAGAGATCCAGAATAGCGATTTCTTGATCAAATAATACACGATTGACTTAAAAGCAACAATATAAACTTAAACACACCCGTCTTATCAGTGGTCCTTTGGCAAACATCGCAACTCCGCAAGATATTGTCTGTGAACTTTGTGAATTGTTTTTCTTCCCGAACTTAGACCAGTTTATTCATTTTTTACACTTGTCACGTATTTCAATCATTGTTTATATGGAACAAAAGAAATATTACGAGCACCTGTACGTTTGTTTACATCATATGTCAAAGCAGAATGTTCGTTTTGAGAATGTTGCTGACAGAAAAAAATCAGCTCGGTTCCAAGATGATTTTGTCAGATTCCATGTATGTTTAGATGTTGATAACCAATGTAAGAATTAACATTTTGTTCGAAATCAACCCTTTAACTTGCTTTGCCGTTTGTCAGTCCTTCGCACAAATTGATCCTTACAAGTAACACTATAATTTGGTATAACAATACAAAATGTGTTTCAGAATCACCCGATTCCCTTCCTGGCAAGGGTAATTGATTTTTCAAAAACCAGTCTCCTTCGAGTATGTCTCGCTATTTCATATAGTCTCGGACTGGGCCTGACCTGAAGGTCCTTCAGGCCAGGCCAAGTGGTACTTAGTGCAAACACCAACAAATTGGAAGTCGTGCTGTTAAAAAATTCTAGTTTTTTAAAGTCCGTTTGCGTAATTTGAAGTAATGGATAATTGGTTCATACAAAGGAAAGCCAACTGTAACAATACCTTTGTTTCGTTATGTTTAATGAGACGTAGCTCAACAGTGGGCTAATCGATGTATCAATAAAGCAGGACTTTAGCCGCTCGTTTCGGCCGAGACGCGATATCGCCACGAGATGGCACCGACGCATCGCATATAGATATCCGGTACCTGAATTTTAATTAGGGGAGAAGCGAAATGCGCTAAGGGAAGAGGTAGTTCCCCTTCTGCAACCCCCATGACTGAGAAATGTATCATTTTTGAGACACTACCTTTTTGTGTAAACAACTCCACATATTATGTTTTTGCACTAATTTTGCATTTATTTTACGCATCGAAAGTCAAAAGAAAGCCAGTAGTTAACGGAAAAGAACCAAAACAAGCCAACAACAAACAAAATGGCGGCCAATAGCGATGACGATTACACGGCGATATACTTTTTTTATTTTCTAATCCATATGTTATAAAAAAACTCAAATGTGTTCTAACATAATATTTGTGGTAGCCGCGAAGGCTAACAAATACTCCGATGTATTCGGATGGCAAAAGGAAGGGGCTTGCGTACGGACGTCTACAACGTTGTGTAATCTTTCTTTATTTCTGACATATCGGCTCCTTGATGCTTATCATAAGGACATCTCGAAACTCTGTTATCAAAATTGACCGATCCGAACTGTCTCGTTCTTAAGATAGTTCGTCAATTTTGATTTTGATGTAATTCATTCGTAGCTTGTTTCGCAGACGCAAAATTAATTTTATTGCTTATAAACAACTCGTAAGTGTATCCCTAAACCCAAATCACCACTAAATTCTGGTACCGAAAATATAGAACTAACCTTCAAAATGAATTGGTTTCCAAGAACTCCCATTTATACTCTGAACCACGGCAGAGTCCAAAATTACAGTTTGCAAAACTCAAACATGAAAATATTGTTTTAGGTTTTGATACAAGTTTGACCCTTGCAAAAACAATAGTGTTATCTATTGTAGTGTGAATCGTTTTTATCTGTGCAGGAACGGAGAAAGAATACAATCTCCTGCGTTGGGGCGGCCTGTCGTCAGAGGCGACAAAACAACCCACAGCCAGGTGGTAGGGCATTTGCCCGACTGGTCTAAAGTAGGTCGCCATAACAACCTTGAGTTGTGTTCCGGCCGGCATTAGTGACCAGGTTCCAGTCTCCTTTAAGAGAGCAGCAGCGCATTTGTAGCGCCTTTGGTGTTGCAAATGTCCATAGGCGACGGTAACCACTTTCCATCAAGTGGGCCGTCTGCCTGTCTGCTGAACTCCTGCAATAAAAAAAGTAATTTGTTTAATTTACTTCATTGTTGTATTATAATATGTATGTGTTGATTTTCAACATGTCTACGTGGTTGTACTCGGACGTAAACCGCGAATTCGGCGCGTTGAGTACTTTTGCACGAGTATGATCTAATAGCTAGTGATAATAGCGTTTAAATGATTTCTGTTTGTTCCCAATTGGTATTTGCTTATGTTACATTTCTCGACATTACAGTATGTTTGTGTTGTTGTATTACATATACATATAAGAATAGAATGTCAGCAGGACTCTTCTCGAAGAGTACTTTGCGTTTGTGCCGCTCACTACAGACACGACACGATGCAAATTTATCGACCACGCAAACACAGAATATCAACGTGAAACGGTTAGCTGAAGGCTAATCGTATTTGATAAGATAGCGAGAGTCTGTTTGTCAGACTCGTAATAATAAAACTACGATGTGCATTTTATTGTAATTACCTATAATGTTACAAAATTCTAAAAATGTCGTGTTTAGGTTTTAATGTAATTTTGTAATTTAAAATAAAAAGAAATCGAATTCCAATGTGATTTTTCACTGATCAATAGCAATTTATATGTAATAAAAAGTGTGATATTTTTTATCCCGGGAATCTGGCGGGAATTTTTCCGGGAGCGGTTTGCAGTTGTTCGGGTGCATAAGCATGACCTTGCTTCGACACAGTATTCACTATAAAGAACTTAAATTCCTTTTTAAATACTGCGGGAGGTACTTTGTGTCCCGGCTATTTCAAGCCAAGCGTGGACGAAGTCGCGGATATCTCCTAGTCTTATTTAAACTTCTATTTTTACTTTACCTCTAGTTATTAATATCGATAAGTACTAAATGAAATTGTTTTGTTGCAGGTGTAACGAGGATGGTGCGTTGCGATGGCTGGCGGACGGGAGGCGAGGGGGGCTGGTGAGGGGGGGCAGGGTGCTGGCGCCATGGCCGACGACAACACCATCATCGAGGGCACCGTCAAGTTCAGGGACGGCAAGAAGGTAACGTCTTTTCACACAACCGAGCGACGTTGTGTGCAATTAAACTTAAGCACCTATCATTAGATAGCGAGACTGTTCAATGCGGTTGAAACAAGTTTCGCGTGACCGAAAGGCTGGCCTGTATTTTGGCAACGCATTAGCGTTTCCATACAGCGTGCATATGGGAACGCTCACCACCGACAGTGATCTGGCATCCTAACCAATTTGCAATCTTGATTTATTCTGATATGACTTCAATTTGATATAATTTCAACAGGTGCTGGATTTTAAGAGATAATAATTTTATTCACCTCTCCTCTCATTGTCGTTGGCAACACACAAGGCAACGCAGTTTACAACAATGGTCGTATAAACAGATTTCGGATGTAGTGCCCGTCGTGTATTGTTAGCATCGGTACTCTTATCGCCAAATCGCTTGTGTAGTGTGTGGTTTACATATTGCCCAATTTGCTAAGGAATGTGCACAAAGGTTACACACTGGAATGTCAAAACATCACCATACTAATTATTCGGCGTACAGGTATGGCCAAAGCTGAATTACACAATTCAATGAAATCTAAGCGAGCCCATTGAAAGGCGCAACAATTAAAGGCAACTTAGTGGACGGAGCCACTAATGTACACTTCGAAAGAGAATGCCTTATTGCGGTGGCTGCTTGTGATTTTCGTATTATTTAGTAAATTAAATTCAAGTGGCACTTTGGCGTCTCCAAAATGAGAAAGCGTCCAAGATTTTGTCTGAAAACTGCAAGTTACGGGTCGTGAGTTAAACTAATCAATCAAATTAGCACATTCATTATGTTATTGTTCAAAAAGTTATTAAAATTGGTTGAATATCATTTAATAACTTATAGTTGTAATTGACACAAAGGTAAAAGTAGACTAAAAGAAGAGACGGATGGACTGTGTGAGGGATGACACGATGATTTGTGGTGTGACAGAGGACGTATGCCAGGATAGAGGAGTATGGAAGGAAAAGACATATTGTGCCGACCCCAGGTGATTGGGAGACGGTGAAAGAAAAGAGAATTTTAACAAATATTGTTCAATCTCTTTTTTACTAACCCTCATTATCTCATTTTCGTGTCATAAGAGAGAGAACTCAATAAGCGGTCGCGTTGATCTTTTGTTTCGTTTTATTTTGATGTTATATAGTCTTCATTGCGACGTTTTAAGAGTACGAGAGCAGTACCTACTGTATTTCGACGCTCGCTCTTTTGTATGAAAATAATTCCAGAATTGATTGAATGTGTAGAACACGGAGCCAAAGTCAGCCTGTTGCGCAGATCGAGTGGCCACGATTGACAATATCGATATCACTTCGTTTCCTTATCGCTACGTTATCATGCCAATGTCACCGAATCCACTCGCATTAAACTCGATACAAAGATGTCGAACAAATAAATATAGAATAGTTTTTCCCGCAAACTGAGATCGTTTCCGCGAACAAATGAAGCGACTCGCGTCCTTGCTAAACGTCTCTTTACTTTTATTTAAACACTAGGATATGCCCGCGAATTCGTCCACGCTTGAATTGAAATTCCCGCGGGATTCCACAATAACGAGATAATAATATCACACTTTCTATTACATTAAATTTGGTATCGACCAGTAAAAAAATAATATTGGAATTAGATTTTTTTTAAATAAGGCTATTTTTAATCATTCCCAGAAAAATTCCCGCGGGATTTCCAGGATAAAATTTGGGCTTAGAAGCGAAATTATTGTTTTTCGATGTCTTGTAACGTTCAGGAGATAAAATCTAAAGGCTAGATCCCACCCCAACGAGGGGGTGGCTCACTACTATAGTTGTTCTCTTATAATAACACACGTGTATGTGTTGTTCGCAGTGGAAGTCGCGATGGTGCGTGATGCGGAAGCTGTCGCCGGTGGCAGGTGGGTCTCACTCATCCCTATCCTCATCAGCTTATCCCTCGATCCTCACGTGCCCCTATTCACACGAGACGACTGCAATCGAATGACATGAACAGAAGGGAATCTTTCAATGTGTGTTTTCTCAACTGCAATTGTTTTTTGTTCAGAGCTGTTGTTAAACTGCTCGGCACTTGATTGGGGGGACTCTTCATGACAGATACTTCAAACGTCTTCTTTGAACCACTGTTTTTAATGGAGGGACACTTCATTGTTATGTTTTAAATGGAAGCCATTCCATTTTTAGCATTGATGTGATGGCGTCGACGTCGTCTTAAGTCAATTACAAAATCATCACCCTTTTGTCTTAATCATTTGCGAAATGACCTGTCTACCTGCATGCTAATTACTGCACCGAACCATCAGACCTCAACAGGAAGTCGAGTGGATTTCTATTCATCCCAGTTTTTTATTAATAGTCGGCTGTCGAAATGCACAGCATCGTAAAGGAGCGGCTGTTAATAGGGGAGCGGACAAATCTTACAATCAATTGTATTTTTTTACATATAAATGAACAGGCGTTAATATAATATGTTATTATTTAACTTTTAAAATATCACAAAAGAATAATTTTATTTACTTTTGAACCAGTAAAAGGGCTATTTCACTCGTTGTTGTATCTACTTATGGCGTCCTAGGCAGGTATGCTTGAACAAACTCTATGAATTGAAACTAAGTTAGTACGCTTGTCTTGAAATATAACAGCAGACTCTCACTTACTACATTTATTTTGGTGCTTTCCTAACCCAACAATATTAGATAAACCTATCACAGCCCCAGGAAAAGGGGGGGCCACTTATCTTAAAATCCCGAGTCCTTTGAGAGTGGCAGAGGACGAAGAGTCGGGTCGGGCAGCAGTCGGGCAGGGTACAGAAACTCCTACTCAGGACAGTAGACGGGTCTGTCTGCGAGGCAGCACCGAAGACTCGGAGCTGCACAGCTCGCTGGTTAAGAAGACCTTAAGTTCCTGCTTCGGCTGGCAAAGTTACATAGGATCAAACCCTGAGAATATTTAAGAAAATATTACGCGACCTGCGACAAATTCACATTTGAAAGAAAGTAAAGAATAAATTAGACATATTGTCATATTTTTGAATGACAAACTAATAGTTAAGTTATTATAAAACTCGTATTTTCAGCAAAATAAAGTAATAAATTAAATGAGAGTTAAATTCATATTAATCAGAAAATTCAAGGCCGTGTTCCCATACCCGAATCACTAAGTTCCGAGAAGTTAAGTTTTTTGTAAAACAAGTATAAATATGACAGGTTTTGGATAGAAAACTAAAGGTTACCTATCAGAAGCATCCAAATAAATATGTCGCCACGCCAGCCGTTTGCAACTGCTTTATTTAAAACTACCTACATTCTAAGTACATTATTTATAATGAAACAACACACTGCGTACGTTTGTCCGACATGATAAGAGCACGAAAGAATACGAGTAATAATGTAAAACAACGCGTGGTGGTGAAGTAACCGCGTCGTCATGCATTAGAGGGCCGCGACGCGTGGCCCTCTAATGCGTGTCTCGCCTGCAGACGGCGCGCCCAAAGTGGGGCAGAGCTCACCTCTGTCCGACACTCAACACTCGTATGAGATTCAATACGCTCATTGCATTTGCGCACTCTTTAACATATAAATATTTTAAAAAAATCAAATATATTATATTATATTTATAACTGAAATATAACAAAAAGGCTGACGACCTACTTTATCGTTTTTATCGTATTACTCTAGCTTGCATTTAAATACCTTTTATTATTATATATTATTTTATAGCAATAAAAAATGACGCATAAATTATAATTAATAACTTTGATAACACTAATACTGTATAAAACGGTGTTTTAGATAATAGAAATTAAAATAAAAGGAAAATGAAACCATATTGACAGCGAACTGTGAACAAAAGAAAGAGAAAGAGAAACATTTGACAAATACAATTACAATTGAATATTTTAAACAAGACGAAACATTTACGTGTGGTATTTGCGTTGCTACACAAGAGTTTACTTGTTGTCGATTTTACGAGCGGCGCCTGCAGTTCATACAAGCATCCGTCCATCCGTGCTGGTATGAATTACAAGTGTCGTAACATGTGTAGTCCAACATACATAGATCACAGGGCGTAACTTAAAGGATGTAGCGCACAGGGCGTAGCTCACAGGGCTTAACTCAAAGGATGTAGCTCACAGGGCGTAGCTCACAGGGCGTAGCTCACAGGGCGTAGCTCACAGGGCTTAACTCAAAGGATGTAGCTCACCGGGCGTAGCTCGTAGCGGTTGCTGCAGTTATTGTTGTGAGCGTAGCACCTTCACCAAGACGCAACTCTTCTGTCGTCACATTATCTTTTTATTTACTGAAAGAGAATTAAAAGTTATTATTCACCAAAATAAACAATTACAAAAGAATATTCAGAATAATTTAGAGAAATTTGAATAACCTACGGGTTAGTGTATTTAAGATATTAATGGAGAAGTTGCTACAAATATAGGTTTATTTAAGTGTGCGCCCACTTCAGGGGGGTTGGATACGTGATACGCGAGCTAAGTGGCGGGTGTCGTACGCGCGTCACGTCCCGGGTGACGGCGGCGGCGCCCTAACGCGTGTCGCGTGTCGCGTCACGCGGAACGAGTTGTCGCCGCTAATAACGAGACGAGACAGAGTGTGCTCTATATCTTGTCACCCGATACTACATTTCACGGGTAGCAAGGGTCCAAGTAATTAACATCTAATCACAATGAAATGACAATTGTGTTGTGTACCTTATGATATGTGCAAGGAAGCCTGGGAGTGAGGAGGAGGGAGGATTAAAAGGAGATAAAAAGTCTGCCAAATTCGTGTCAAGCTATACGCAATAAATGTTGTGAAGGGATTGAAGGCTTAGTCTTGGTTTTAATGCAACCTATTCATTGTTTAAACCAAAACCATTATAATAATTATCTCTTGCGAAGAATACACACAGTTCATGCTTGCCAACATTTACATTGGTGTTGCCAACTCTCGTTCAACCGATGGGACCCCAACGTCCATGTCCATTGTTTCTTCATTTAGATAGAAAACTCTAAAACTCGTTTAGTCTAAAATATTTGTACTATAAATACTATACAACTGATTTTTTCGAAAACATTTTTATACATATACCACTTCAAAATTGTCCACTTCTTGGATCAACGTTAAATAGAGAGACAACTTCGGCACCCTATTTATAACTTTCAAAGCGAATTTACCCCACATATTTGACTTAAATATTTGCATTTTACGACACTAATTGCTTCCTGGTCTCTGTGTCTTACTAACCGTTTATTTCTTACTTCTACCGATAGTAAGACAAGTGAAATATAGGAACTGCCCATACATACCTGTTTCATTTACTTTTACAATTAGTTAAAATTTGACATGAATAAGCAAAGCCAATTTTCTAGCGATCGTAAATTTTGCTGTAGACGTGTGCAATATAATATAACTGAAGCATTTCACACACTCTGTGAAAATGTGATAAATAATTGATATAAATGAAATGGTTGCAAACTTGAAGCATTTCAAGACGGAATGAATGAACTCTTTATTGTTCACCATAGACTTAAATCTAGACAATTGATTTGGATACATTTGCATTAGAACAATGGGCGGCCTTGTCGCTTATAGCGATCTCTTCCAGGCAACCCGGTGTCTAAGGAGATTTCAAAGGAAATTGCAAACGATTTTTGGTGTTGTACTATTAAAAATATAAATAAAGTATTATATATTTATATATGCAGATATACATATATAATTGGATATAAACATAACATTTGAACAATAGATACATTCAGTAATGCAACAATTTTATTGAATAGACCAATAATGGTCAGTGAGCATACGTTTGGAGGTAGTCATCGATTTAGCTTGTCTGATTGGGGAGGGGAGGGAGCGGCAAAAGAATCTCCTACGAAGGAAGAAGTGTGTGCATTGTTAACAAAAGATTCGAGGGTAAATTACAGGAGTGAGATTGATAGAGAAAACTAAAAAGTCCCTTTAAATATGGGGGAGTACAGGGATTGTAAAGGATATTGTGCAAAAGTGAGAGTAAATGAACCTGGTCATATTTACGCAAACCAAATATGAACCGAAGTTCTTCGAAATATTATTTTTTTACTGTATTCAAGAGAAACCTTTGGACTATATAAGGTTTAACAAGGGTAACCGTTCCTTTGGATGACCAAATAAGTGAAGCAACGAACTGGCGGGGTGTCAGGGCTAGTCGCGGACTGGCATGACGACGTCCCCGGGGGGCGGGGCGAAGGGGCGAAGGGGCGAAGGGGGTGCACATACGTCATGTCGCAGATAAGGCCGATTCATCTGGTGGCGTGCGGGCCGCGAGTCGCGATGTATCTGCACGCCACTCCGAAATCCATGTTAATGCTCGCACAACACAGCTGTCCTGTTCTCTGTTACAAACACTCCTCTCGTTTTCAGGGTATTACAATTCATGTATGTGGAATTGGAATTAAACACCATCGTTATTTTAGTGCTTTACTGATTAAACAAGTTTTATATATTAGATTGGGGAAAAAGTTTCGTCGCATTTTGTATAAAAATTCAAAAAGTTTTTTTATAAAGTTTGTTTACATTTGACTAAAGTATGTAGGTGCCGTTTTGTTGGATACCTTTTTGCCATGTTGTAGTTAGGGACGTGATCTCATTGCCATAAAAAATTTGGGGCTTCTGATCAAAAAACTGCGACAAGTGGTTTTGGCAGTCCTCTCGTGATGTTAACCTGACACTGCCTAAGGAATTCTGTAGAGATCGAAACAGGTGAAAATCTGAAGGTGCAAGGTCAGGACTATACGGCGGATGCATTAACACCTCCCAGCCAAACTCTCGTAATTTTTGCTGAGTGGCTAAAGATGTGTGAGGTCTAGCGTTATCATGATGAAAAACCACACGCCTTCTGTTGATTAATTCCGGTTGCTTTCTCTCAACTTTTTGCTTTAAACTCATCAGTTGTTCGCAGTACAGTTCAGAATCGATGGTCCTGCCTGGCGGTAACAGCTCATAATGAATAATGCCCTTCCAATCCCACCATACACACACCATCACCTTGTTGCGAGTTAACCCGGGTTTCGCTACAGTCTGTGAAGCCTGACCGGCCTTTGACCACGATCTTTTTCGCACGTTCTTGTCGTACGTGATCCACTTTTCATCACCAGCTTCTTCAAAAATGGTTCGGTTTCATTGCGTCGTAATAAAGAATCACAAATGAGTACACGGTTCATTAGGTTTCTTTCAGTGAGCTCATGAGGCACCCAAATATCGAGCTTTTTCGTGTACCCAGCTTTTTTCAAATGCGCCAAAACCGTTTTGTGGTCAATTCCTAGTTCTCCAGCTACATCGTAACTACTAATATGCCGATCTTGCTCCATTTTTTAAAAAATGGCACCAATTTTGTCCGTAACAGGGCGACCAGAGCGACGTGCATCTTTGATATCAAAATTTCCGGATTCAAAACGCATAAACCAAATTTGCGCTACTCTCACAGATATTGCATTAGGCTATTTTACCTTTTTTGTAGTAAAATTTTAAAATGTATCGAATTTCTTCATTAGATTCACTCATTTCAACAATAAGAAAAACAAGTGAAAATCACACATTTTCCTAATTTGAATTTGGAATTGTCTTCTTTAAAATTAAAACTTTTTAATGAAACCAAAACCAGCCAGATACAAATGGTATAGCCAAAGAGACCTTATTACAAGTTCATACATACTATATGCGAAAAGACTTTTTCCCCTAATATATATTGTTTGTAATATTAAAACTAAAATGAACCAAATGTATTAATTAATGTTACAGCAGCTTATCCAACGTTATACTCATTTTACTGATTTAGGTTTTTTGTAACGCGAACAAATAAGCATCTATCTGTTGGCAAATAAAAGAAAAAAAAAAGTCTCAAATAGAAATTGGGAGGTGAACTTAAAATATGTTACAGCGTGTGGCGACGCCTCCTATTTATTTGGGTGCTTACGATATGCTTCCAATTACTTACGACTTACTATCCAAATCCTTTAATTCAATTTCTTCTGTTATGTTTTATGTTTGTAGGTAAACCTTAACTTCTGTGAACTTTGTAATTCGGGAATTGGAGGCTGTGTAGTCTTGAATTTAATATTACTTAATTTTGCTGAAAATACGAACTTTATAATAACTTAATTATTTGAAATTGTCTGTCTATATGTTTAAATTATTCTTTATTTTCTTTTTTAAAATCGTTGTGATTTGAAACTCGATGAAACGAAAAAGCAACACATAAATGTATCGGACTAAACCTACCAGAGAATGAGATACGAGTTTTACATAGTACAGCACAGATTAAAGAGTCGATAAGAGTGATTATTAAACATAAGTCCAATATGGACTAAAATAAAACTGATAATAATATGTTATCTGTGAGTATATTCTCTGAAGTTTCACTTCTACTGCGTGTGGAATGCACACCCACAATTTTGTTTAAACGTGAATTGGTCGCATAACATTTCCTTGAACACTCTCAGGTTGTGATTTGAAATCAATTCTAATATAGAATCCGCGTGTTCCTTGGAAATCAAAAAGCAGGAACATACTCCGTTCAGGATGCATTCCACCAGGTACATTCGCCTGGAGGAACTTAGTCTTCTTAACTAGAGCCGTGGAGTTTCGAGGCTCTTTGACGCTGTCACGCAGACCAGGAGCGAGTCTGCAGGTCTATGCGGACTGTCCCATCTACTGGTCTGAGTAGGGGTCTGAGCGCCCTGTCGGCGCCTTGAACGGCATCCGACGCCCTGCTGCTGCTTCAAAGAGTTGAAGACTTATTCGAGGAATTGAAATGCTAGTTTTACTGAATAAATGTTGTCCCAAAGTGAGCGAAATTGGGTATATGTGATACATTCTAAAACAATGTTATAATATTAATTAATATTTAAATGGTTAATACGCTATTTCACTCCATAAAGATATGAAGTCATAAGTTGCTCGTGTAAAAATTCGGTGCCGTGTGACAATAATCAATATTGGATATTCCCCGATCGTTAGAGTTGTTTAATAATAATTATTTATTGCGAAGAACCAATTAATAGACGCTGCGTTGTCATCCACCCCAACGGGACTCCTGTTCACTTGCTGCGACCTTATGGTGTCACGCGTAAGGGTCACTTTCAAGCAGCAGCGAGCTACCGAGTTACACGTTGGGCACGTTTCGCAAATACTCTGCTTGCGGGGAACAGCTTAGCTGTGCCCTTTCAAGACCTAGCTACTGACATGGTTATTTCAAACAAATGGCTCTGAACTCATTGTCATGCATTTGCTGATTGATGATGATATTGCGATGGCTGTATAAAAATATAGTACTGCTCCCGAACTTAATACATCACTTAGAAATAGCACGTAGTAGAAGATCGTGATATTTTTTGTGCTCTGTTTTAAAATTGTACATAAGTAGCGAGGTTCTCGCTACAGTTAAAACAACTCTTAGGCGCTTTATCATCTCTCAAGCGCACTTGTATTCATATAAGACTCTAATTTATTATTCGACGAGCTACATAGAAGAATGTTTAACTCATCATATACAATAAATTAAAGTCTGTTCTTTTGTATGCAAATTGTTTCAGAATTTGTCATTGTAAAATGTTTGTGTTATACAATTGCGATTGTGGCCGGAGTGATACGAGTCGCGAGGGTGACTTTTGTCGAGCTACCCCTAACCCTCTCATCGCTCGCAAAATAAATAAACGCATTTAAACTTTTGGACATAAATGTCCACGCTCCTGAAACCAAACAAACGGAGTGTGGAGCGGAATAACAAAACAAAGACCCCTTCGAGTGTCCTCTTTCGGCCCTCCCGGGCCCCGACCGACCCCCATGGCCACGCGACTTCACTGCTGATCATCGCATCACGTGGAAAAATGTATTTGACGCAGGTGGTGGATTTGCAGGCTATGCCATATCAGAGCCTCGCCGCCGTCGGGCGGTTTATGATATCTTAACGCTCGCTCGTTTACATCAACAATGTGTTATAATTTATTGTCAAAATGTCACATGTCACCATTACATGACTCTCGATAGCTGAAAGTCAAATGAAATCGTCGTAGTCGCACTCCGGTGTCCGTCTGTGTGTCATGGCCATTACTTCAGTAAACTGCTTATTATTTTGGTTTGCGCTGTCAAGTCCAGAAGTGTTTACTGGTGGACGTGGCGTGAGGGCCGCTCGCCCACCATACAAGCTACGATACTTGTTTATCGAAATACACATTCGTCTCAATTGCCCGAAGCAGGCGAATAGGCAGGCGGCCCACTTCATGGAAGGTGGTTATCGCCGCTTATGGTACACCCGTCTTTTACGACCATAGCGATAGAACATCCCATTACATATACGATTTATAATAATAGGATTAATACTATACCTAAGGCCTTCGGCCGGTTCTGACACAGGGCTCTTCTATCTCATGGGATACTCCTTAGAGAGAAACTCTGAATGGGGCAGACAAAACCTTATCCATTTCAACCCCACGAAGACACTAGTCAGCATATTCTTTACCAAGAAAACGCCATTCGAGCAAGCGCTTCAGTTGCAAGGTATTCCCCTGACTACCTCCAAGAGCATTGGGATCCTCGGTGTCGACATTGCGGACGATGTGCAGTGCAGGGGCCACCTTGAAGGTAAGTATTGCCAAGCTGGAAATTCCAAACCGGTCCAAGCAGCACTTCACTTCGCGGCAACGGCTTGTGCTGTATAAAGCCCAGGTGTAGGGGAGTAGAGGCCAAAGGTCCTGAATAAAAATGCGGAATGACCTTGAAAGAGTATCAAACCACGTCATGCCACGTCTTTATTGTCCCAGATTCAATAATTGGCAGTTCAAAACGGTACTCACGGCTGTCCCGTCGCCACGTTGCCTCCACCAGGCCTGGTTTCATGATTTGAAGGTAGATGCAGGATACCACTCGCGAACGAAGTTTTTGTCCTAATTAAATTGCGCACTCGACTAGGTGCGAATAGCCACTGAGCGCGTGGCGGGTTGCAATGATGCGTTTAAGCAGCGCGTGCAGGCGACCGCGGTGCGGTGAGGTGCGGTGTGGGGCGGGGGTGAGAACAACACCGGAGCACGGAGCACGTTTGTCCACCGTTCTTTGAATCAGGGAAAATTACGAAGTGGCCCAAACCACTACCAGGTCAGGCCGCATATGGAATACTGTTCACTCCCGTGGGCTAGAGTACCTGCCGACCAGCTTAATCCCCTGGACTGTATTCAACGTGGAGCCGTTCGCGTCGTACATGATCCCATACTCTCAGACTGGTTGGATACGCTTGGCCTTCGGAGAGACTTATACAATAGGGAGCGTTCCGAGGACCTTCGTTTCCGTTCTTCCACCACACCGCTCGCTATCGACTGGGCGTTCGTTGGTATTTCCTCGAGCCACTTCGCTCATGTACGCAACGTTTCTCAAGAATGTTTCTCTTGCGTACCGGATTTGGAATAACCTCCTAGCTGATGTGTTACCACAGTGCTACGATATGGAGTTTTTCAAAAAAGACGTCATAAAATCTCTTGGAGGCCGGCATCGCTTTGTTGTCGTCTCTGGTGTCGGCAATGTACATAGGCGAAGGTAGCCGCTTACCATCACGTGGGCCGTCAGCCTGTTTGCTGTAATCCAACTATAAAAAGTACCTACTTATTTCTTTTCATATATTCAAATTGTGCATTTTAAACGCGTACACAATTTTGGAGCTTTGTATAGCGACACTCCCGGGGGAGGCCGCCCTCTTCGAGCGGGAATAGTGGCTAAATGGGGTTGAAAAAGCGATTGTTATTTGTTTTATACACATACAACTTTTTTATATTTAACCGACTTGGAAAAGGAGAAGGTTGTCAATACGTTTGTATGTTTTTTTTGTATGTATATTACTTGATTTTTTCGTCAACTGTGGACCGCTTTTCTAAAGTTGTTTCTCGATAGGTTATACATCCGAATTTATCCCATTGTTACCATGTCAGGATCTGATGAGTGGATTCCAAGAATTAGAGAAATCCACAAAAAATCTAAACGACTTCTTCGTAACACGATACGTCTGTCAATTGTAAACCGATTTTTTTTACTCTAAGTGTGTGTATACTCCCGAGGTAGTTTCATGGTCAGTCAAGTCAGGATCTGATGAGTGTATCTCATGGAGATTGAGAATAATGCTTATCAAAGAACGCCGTGCTCCTAAATAGCTGGACTTTTTCTTGTATACGCGTGTTGGTATTACATTTTTTATATTCGCTTGTTTTTTTATATGCATGTTATGTGATTTATCCCTCAATTATGGATGGATTTTGAATTTCTTTTCTTTATTAGTAAGTATTGTTACGAGTTTGCGAGACTCGAATTAAATTGCCGTTAGTATTATTATAGAGTTTATTAGAACTATTTAAACACGTATAACACAGGTACAAATATAACCGGACGCAACAAATCCAAACGTAATGCAGAAGGTCGTAATTCAATAAAACGCGCAAACTCCATCAATATTAGATTCCCGAATGTACACACGTCACGCCTAGATCATAGTTGTAGCTCAACTGACCCCCTCTCTCAATCAGGCCATCGTTTTATACTTCACAAATGCAAATGTGCCCGCCCGGCAACGTCGACATAATTTCCTAGAATTAGCGTGTACTTATAATCCGCAACACCTGGCTAATGATCACAATACGACAATAGACTCTAGAACGAATGCCAATAAATAAGTGAATAAAAGAAGACGATCATAATAGGATTACAATTAGTTCAAATGCCGACGGGTAATAAATGTGCTTCTACAATCTGTAGGTGGAATTTGTCTTTGTCGGCGCTTAGGTTGTAACACTATGTTTGGTTTAACAACGATTAGGAATTTATTAAAGAATTCGCTGTACCCGGCAGACGTTGCCTTGTTTAGGCGATTTCACCTCCTTTTATACTGACGAACCAACAACACTAAAATCAAGTGCAGGTACTTTGAGAAAAACATAAGTACCCTCAATTTAAAGTCGTGACTTTACGAAATTTTTACAATTATTAGGTCGGGGAAAAAGTTTCTTCGCATTTTATATAAAAATTCAAAAGGTTTTTTATAAAGGTTATTTACATTTGACTAAAGTATGTAGGTGCCATTTTGTTGGATAACTTTTTGCCATCTTGTAAGTAGGGACGTGATCCCATTGCTATAAAAATTTTGGGGCTTCTGATCAAAAAACTGCGACAAGTGGTTTTGGCAGTCCTCTCGTGATGTTAACCTGACACTGCCGAAGGAATTCTGCAGAGACTGAAACAGGTGAAAATCTGAAAGTACAAGGTCAGGACTATACGGCAGATGCATTAACACCTCCCATCCAAACACTCGTAATTTTTGCTGAGTGGCTAAAGATGTGTGAGGTCTAGCGTTATCATGGTGAAAAACCACACCCCTTCTGTTGATTAATTCCGGTCGCTTTCTCACAACTTTTTGCTTTAATCTCATCACTTGTTCGCAGTACAGTTCAGAATCGATGGTCCTGCCTGGCAGTAACATCTCATAATGAATAATACCCTTCCAATCCCACCATACACACAGCATCACCTTGTTGCGAGTTAAACCGCGTTTCGCCACAGTCTGTGAAACCTGACCGGCCTTTGACCACAATCTTTTTCGCACGTTCTTGTCGTACGTGATCCACTTTTCATCACCAGTTATCAGCTTCTTCAAAAATGGTTCGGTTTCATTTCGTCGTAATAAAGAATCACAAATGAGTACACGGTTCATTAGGTTTCTTTCAGTGAGCTCATGAGGCACCCAAATATCGAGCTTTTTTGTATACCCAGCTTTTTTCAAATGCACCAAAACCGTTTTGTGGTCAATTCCCAGTTCTTTAGCTGCATCGTAACTACTAATATACCGATTTTGCTCCACTTTTTCGAAAAAGGGCATCAATTTTGTCCGTAACAGGGCGACCAGAGCGACGTGTATCTTTGATATCAAAATTTCCGGATTGAATACGCTTAAACTAAATTTGCACTACTGTCACAGATACTGCATTAGGTCCATAAACATCACAAATTTTTTCGCGGCTTGTTTTGCATTTTACCTTTTTTGTAGTAAAATTTTAAAATGTATCGAATTTCTTCATTAGATTCACTCATTTTAACAATAAGAAAAACAAATGAAAATCACACATTTTCCTAATTTGAAGTTGGGATTGTCTTCTTTAAAATTAAAACTTTTTAATGATACCAAAACCAGCCAGATACAAATGGTATAGCCAAAGAGATCTTATTACAAGTTCATACATACTATATGCGAAAATACTTTTTCCCCAACCTATTATATCGCAGTCTGCGACATATAGATAACACAAGAGTGCCTGTCGTTTGTGCAATTGAAACTTCAATATTTTTTATTTTGTAAACCTAAATAATTTTTGGTAAATAAGTGAATACGCGAGGAAGGCAATATGCAGGCCAATGTGAAATTGGTCCTGTAATCAACTGAAAAACTACATGGTTGTGCAAATTATAGGCCAACGCGAAAGTGCGGCCCCGACGCGAATTAGCTTAATTGCCATCGGAATGTGCGAGAGCCGCGGTGCACCGAATGCCCTCAAATAATTGCGTTGGAATTAAAACGCGATGAGCAGAGGGCGCTGCGTTTGCCTTTCAATTAGGTACGGTACCTTAATTAGGAACAACCTTGTGCGGGTACCGAGTCTTAAAAAAGTCGTGGTAGCGCAATGGCTAGCTCGGGTTCGATCCTGGCCTAACGTGCATATTGTTGCAACTACCACGTGGTAGTTGCAACAACGGCGAACCGCCTTGAACAAGCGTGGCGGGTATACTGGTGTATATATCCGTTCCCCAATAACAGGAGAACCGAGCCCAGCAGTGGGACATTTATGGGCTGTTATTACATTACATTTACCGAGTCTTATGGGCCGGTACAAAACGCCGGGATTTTGTCACGGTGCAGTGCCAGCCATTACCAGCGTTGCGAGGATAAAAACTTTTTAAATGGGTAGTTCATGCTCATGGAAAGAGATATATACTATTCCATATCGATTTGTAGGCTGTACTATCCGTTAAGATATGCATGCTATTATTGTAATTTCAATTTACAAATCTAGTATTAGATGTTCTCTGAAGTGAGCACTCTGTGTGTCGGCATCACGCCCTTGTTGCAGTTTTAATGAGCACAGCGCTCCGAGTGCATTACGATTAGCATTAGCATTCAATTATCTACGACGACCATTATTATGTTCATTACTTTAATTGAATTGTATCTCTCTCTTTTCTTCCACCTTCTCCCAATTGTCTGGGGTCGGCACAATATGCCTTTTTCATCCACACTCCTCTATTCTGACATACATCTTCTGTCACACCACAAATCATCATATCATCCTTCACACAATCCATCCATCTCTTTTTTGGTCTACCTTTACATTTACATTTGACGGCCTCTGTGGTTGAGAGGCCTAAGCCTTTGCCGGCCTATCTCACTTCAACGCAGAGGCTCCGAGTTCGATTCCTGGTATGGTAAATTTCGGAAACGTATTTACTATGGTCTGGGTGTCTGGGATCGGCACCAGAGTAGTCCGTTGTATATTATCCATAACACAAGCGCTAGTTTCTTAATTTGGGGATATACAATATGTGTGTTTGTCTGCTGATTATTATTGTTATTATTATTATTATTTATTACATTTGTACCCATCAATCATGCAGTTTAACATTCTTTTTGTCACGTGACTCTCATCCCTTCTCATTACATACCACCCATACCACTTTAGTCTTCTTCCTGTTAATCTTTCAGTTACGGGTGCAACTTTCAAAGATCTCTTAATTCACTCCTTTCTCACCTTATCCATTCTTGTAACTTCACAGAGCCATCTCAACATTCTCATCTCAGCTAAGTGGACATGTTTATGGTCGTGTGGCAGATTTATATATTTGACCTTTAAGTTTGTAGCATGTCAAACCGGTTACCTGTCTCCATTTTAGCCGTGCTACATTTATTCTTGTTATTACATCCTTTTCTATATCACAATCACAATCACAATCACAATCACTTTGCAGTAGTGAACCAATGTATCTGAATTCGGAGTTACACGGTAGTGTGGCTGATTGTAGCACTAGAGGTTCCGCCGAAATAGCAAATCAGGTGTTCAGTATCGGTTCTGCCGATTTTCAACGCAACGTCTTCAAGCGCTTCCTGCCACCTCTCTATTTGCTTGGAAGTGCCACCCCGGCGCCATCTACATGTACGGTTCAACGTACAGCGTTTTGCTGACACTGCGGCCCACTTTAGGCTACTTTAATATTAGTATAAATAACGCTCACAAATACTTTGTGATTGAGTTGCTATCAAGTCGCTATTAGTCGTAACATACGACTTCAACTAGTACGAGAATGAATCTCTGAAAGCAACACCTATTCTACTATAAAAAAGCACCAGCACTCCACCAACTACTGCCAGCATCCACCACTACAAGCAAGAGCAAGTGTACAAACTGTACATACCAGAATAATATCATCTGCGAAGAGCCTGCATCAGAGAGCCTCATCCTGTACTTCTGTGGGCAGCGCATCTATGACCAGCAGAAAGGGGTAAGGGTTTAAGGCGGATCCCTGGTGCAAACCTACTTTCAGAGAGAATTTGTTCGTAGTTCCCATTGCAGAACGGGATTGTGTACTAGTATTTTCTTACATACTTTCTACCAATCTTACGTACTATCTGGCACACCTTTCACTCTGAGGAACCACCAGAGAACTTCCCGAGGGACGCGGTCGTATGCCTTTTCAAAATCTACGAAGACCACTTGGAGTTTTTTATGTTTCTCTCTGTATTTTTCTATTATTTGGCGTATTGAAAATATGGCATCAGTTGCGCTACTACCATATCTATATTTATTTATATTTATGTAATAAAATTGTTCCTTCTACATACACAGACAGACAAACAGAGAAACGAACACGGGAGTGCGACCAAGCGGGTTCTTGTTTACATTTTATGTGTAGAAACTCCTAAAACTTTGATAGACAGACCGAATTATCCTCCCTATTTTTTTTACATTTTTAAACGCATTTTACAAACTCGAACCATTTACAGATTTGTTATGGTATATTAGGTTGGGGAAAAAGTTTCTTCGCATTTTATATAAAAATTCAAAAGGTTTTTTTATAAAGTTTATTTACATTTGACTAAAGTATATAGGTGCCATTTTGTTGGATACCTTTTTGCCATCTTGTAGGTAGGGACGTGATCCCATTGCTATAAATATATTGGGGCTTCTGATCAAAAAACTGCGACAAGTGGTTTTGGCAGTCCTCTCGTGATGTTAACTTGACACTGCCTAAGGAATTCTGCAGAGACCGAAACAGTTGAAAATCTGAAGGTGCAAGGTCAGGACTATACGGCGGATGCATTAACACCTCCCATCCAAACTCTCGTCATTTTTGCTGAGTGGCTAAAGATGTGTGAGGTCTAGCGTTATCATGGTGAAACAGCACAACTCTTCTGTTGATTAATTCCGGCCGCTTTCTCTCAACTTTTTGCTTTAATCTCATCAGTTGTTCGCAGCACAGTTCAGAATCGATGGTCCTGTCTGGCGGTAACAGCTTATAATGAATAATGCCCTTCCAATCCCATCATACACACAGCATCACCTTGTTGCGAGTTAACCCGGGTTTCGCCATAGTCTGTGAAGCCTGACCGGCCTTTGACCACGATCTTTTTCGCACGTTCTTGTCGTACGTGATCCACTTTTCATCACCAGTTATCAGCTTCTTCAAAAATGGTTCGGTTTCATAACGTCGTAATAAAGAATCACAAATGAGTACACGGTTCATTAGGTTTCTTTCAGTGAGCTCATGAGGCACCCAAATATCGAGCTTTTTTGTGTACCCAGCTTTTTTCAAATGCGCCAAAACCGTTTTGTGGTCAATTCCCAGTTCTCCATTTACATCGTAACTACTAATATGCCGACCTTGCTCCACTTTTTCAAAAATGGCATCAATTTTGTCCGTAACAGGGCGACCAGAGCGACGTGCATCTTCGATATCAAAATTTCCGGATTGAAAACGCTTAAACCAAATTTGTGCTACTCTCACAGATACTGCATTAGGTCCATAAACATCACAAATTTTTTTCGCGGCTTGTGTTGCATTTTACCTTTTTTGTAGTAAAATTTTAAAATGTATCGAATTTCTTCATTAGATTCACTCATTTCAACAATAAGAAAAACAAATGAAAATCACACATTTTCCTAATTTGAATTTGGAATTGTCTTCTTTAAAATTAAAACTTTTTAATGATACCAAAACCAGCCAGATACAAATGGTATAGCGAAAGAGATTTTATTACAAGTTCATACATACTATATGCGAAAAGACTTTTTCCCCAACCTATTAGATTACACAGAAAATTATTAACATAATAGTAGTGTTCGACATATGTGTCGATATTACAGTGTATGAAGAGATTTGGGTAACACAGTGTGTCGTCCATACATATAAGAACAACGTAGTGACGTGTTTCTTGTTTATGTGCAATAAAGTGGGTCATTAAGATGTGTGCGAGGGGCGCGAGGGGCGCGAGGGGCGCGAGGGGCGCGAGGGGCGCGAGGGGCGCGACCCACCGCCGCGCGCGACACTCGACAATGACTCGATCCCAATGGTCGGCAATTAGCGCTCTGTGTGTGGCGCCATCGACGGCCACTGGCGCGCCATACATCAGTCGAATCCTTCAGCAAACCACGTGTCCCTTACATGCCAATGCATTTCACTAACGAAAGTCACGATCGTTAACTTGACAGAAAAACAATATTTACACGACGAGTTAAGAATCGTCTCCTTTCCTTGATGTCGGTTAAAAACGGAACCAAAATAATATTTTGACCACTAAAAACTATTTTGAGTTCGTAAATCTGTTTTAGTAAAAGAATTCTTCATTCTTTATTGTACACAAAACGTTACATACAAAATTATAGATTAGTGGTGATGTACAAAGGCGAGCTTAACCCTAGAAGAGTTTTCTTCCAGCAAACCTATGAGTCTAGCGGGAAGGGGAGAAGCAAAAGGTAGGGTTGTGTACACTAAAGATAGTTAACCATATAATATTTAATATACACAGATTAATAAAAATAAATTACATACAAGATACTCTTAACATACATACATACATCCATAATGTAAAATATAGATATATAAGGATAATTTAAGATGGATAGTGCTCGATCATATGTGGCAGGGCGTTCCTTAATGTAACTGCGTGGACGGAGAAAGAGCCACTATAACATGCCGATGAGTGTGTGAGATCTTTGAGAAGAAGGAATTTAGAAGTTCTGCAATGTTTGTCAGAAGGAACAAGAAATTCAAAAAGTTGAAAAACAATATACTAAACACTATGAAAACGAAACAAATACCAAAATCCGAAAGTCAAAAATTAAATTAATTGTAGGTGTCTTAGTCTTGACTGCACTTCAAAATTGTATTCAAAGACCAAATGTAGTAAATGAGCAACAAGTCGTAACGAGCAAATATTACGCTTTACTCCTCAAATAAACCCCCTGAAAGAAGGTTATAAATTTGGTGATCATTTATTATTTTTGGCAGTAATAAGATTTTTTTTTGACGTTATATTTCACTATCTGGTGATGAGTTCAACATAAGCCGTTAAAACTTACGTGTTTGTAACAAAATCGCGCATCGAGATTGTGATACAATTATCTGTGCATGCGTCCATTTAATTACTTTATTGAGTGTGGAAGTTTTCTGTACTTCATTTGGTGATAATATTGCAACGACTGACTTAGGGCCTGTTTCACAAAGTCCAACTGAAGTTCCCAATAAGCTATTTGCAACTTATTTATTGAATAAAGACAACGTTTGCATTTCACAATTGATAAATATATGTCAGATCAAGTGGACAAATTAGTCGACAGCCATAACATATGTTTGACAGTTGTGGTTCGAACGATTACTGTCGACAGTTTTGTTTTTTATGAAGATGTATTTGATACCGTTGAAGACGAATTAGATGATTTCAACTGGACCGCGAAGGAATCCTGTGTTACGACAACGCATTAATTATATGCAAGCCTTGCTTGATACGGATTTTAGGATAAGATTTTGACTTACTAAAGATGCTGTAGATTATGTATATTTCAAAATGAATGAAAATGAAAATATTTATTTCTTAAGAAACTGCACAATTTGTAGACCGTTGCTGGAATCTTCTTTTAAGCAAAATTTACTTGTATCAGAAGATCCCGCTCTTCCATACCTTAAATATTACATTGTATTTAAAAGTTTCTAAAATATTTTCATGATATCGAGTATGTCTTCTACATTGATACATTGATATTAAAAAAATATTTTATTGTAAATTGTATAATTGTACTGAAAGAAGGTTAGTGTACTTAGTTTACATTAAGTACAAAACATAAAATGATAATAGTATTTAATAAAAGATTATTAAGTAGTAAGTAGATTTATTAAGTATGATTGCATATTATCTAACAAAACGAAGTCTGAAATGACACCAATACTGCAAACATTTGTCTGTGTTGCCACTTTCACGTTTGTTCATTTGAGATTGACGTTCCGTTCACAGTAATACAACAAATAATGCACATGTTGTTTTGATCAATCAAATTAAGGGATAATTATTTCAAGTTGTATTTATATAAAATGTACATTAAAACGATAAAACGTATATTCACGAATATTCACAGCACAGACTATATCTCCTAATACATGCATTTCGTGAAACGCAACTATAGCATGCGAGGTTGCAAAACCTACCAATTAGTAAGTGGCCAAATAGATTTATAGGTAGGATGGTCGTGAAACGCAATCAGGACTAACCAGGACTGATTAATTGGTTAAACAGACCCTTATTCTGGGAAACCACCAGCCGCGGCTGGCCACGTGTTTTACCACGCCTGCTCTTTAAAATGCCTGTAATTTAATACTTGTCATTTTGCACTTGTTTGCGCTCATTTTCTAAGTATTTAAATGTATTAAATTATTATTAATCGCCCAAGTCATTATAAACCATTCTGTTGTTAATTCGCATTGCAAGTTCTTAGAAGTCACGTTGTTTTTCATTAAAGCTTTAACCAGAACTCCAATAGACGGCCTCTATATGTTTCTTGGGGGTCCATCTCCATTTTGCGAATGTATAAGGTCGGCCCGCTGAGTCACAGCCAATCGAGTTTCAACTGCGACCGAGGAGTGACTAAGTGTACCTTTGGAAGGGGAAATATCACATGAATGTACTTTGTACATTACGTGCGTGTATTTCTAATAAAGTTTGTGACTGTGAATCCTACAATATAGGCCCTATAAAGGGGGGAACGGGCAGTATACCCGCCACGCCAGATTAAGGCGGCTTGGCAGGTTTCACACATCGGTTATATCGATGTGCAGGTTTCATCAAGATGTTTTCTTTCACCGTTGCTAGCACGTGGTTACTATAACGTCTATAACAATATGCACCCTAGGTCAGAAAAGTGCCTAAGTGCATGCGTTCCGGTCGGGATTACGCTACCACAACTATGTAACATTATTGGAGAGAATTTCAAGATTGTTGTTTTTGTGTCACGCACGACTAGCGAGGGGGGTGGGGGGGCGCTCATTTTCGACTCCATAAAACGGGAAGAATGCAACCCGTAAGCCGGTGCTCTTTGTTGCCCACGAGGGGTAGGTCGAAATGTCGCGCCTGCCCGTATTGCTTTACGCCCGAGGGACTGCCGATATTTCCAATATTATTTATTATTGTTGCAGGCAACAATCGATCTTTAACGAAGGATATGATTTATCGATTGTACTACCTTTATTGTACATGTTTAAATATTAAAAAAGGTAAATTCAAGCTGTAATGTTTTGCGTTTTAACTTAAATATTGTAAAAGTCATGAATGAAAATCATTATTTATTTGTATAACGTGACTAACGATAGCCCACTCGACTAATTTATACACTAGGATATGCCCGCGACACAAAGTACCGCAGCATTTATAAAATAATGTAAGCTAACGTTTTAGTGCAAACTGTGTCGGAATAAGCAAATTTTGATGCACCCGAACATCTTCAAACCGCTCCCGGTATATTTCCCGCGGGATTCGCGCGATTAAAAAATAACACACATTTTATGCGATCAGTCAAAAAATCGTATTGGAATTCGATTTTTTTAAATCTGGTCATTTTAAATCATTCCCAGGAAAAAATCACGCGGGATAAAAAGTAGCGCAGATTTTAAGTCTAAGAATTTGTTGTCGATCGGCGAAAACCGCATCGAAATCGGACTAGCAGTTTTTACGTGAATCCCGAACAAACAGACAAACCGATAAATAGAAAAGAAATAAAAAAAATGTCATTTTGTTCTCCATCGTTTATATTATATAGTCTATTCCAGTTGTTTTTTACAAGCTTTTATTTAACTTGCAATGGATGTTTGTAAGTTCGGGTGAAATCTTGCAAGTTAAATTTGTCCAACTTCCCCGTTTCCGATTGAACTGAAATTTTGCTCGCATGTGTATATCGCGTGACAATACAATATATTTGGTACCATGGAGCTGATGTGATGATGGAGTCGGAAGGTGGCCATGGGAACTCCTGTACTAAACAAGATAGACCCGTCGTGTTTGGGCTCGTTTTACTTGTCTTGGTTAGCACTCTGCTACTACATGATATCCAGGATCTCAAAAGCTTGTATTTAAAAACCTTTTTAAAAAAGCTTATTTTAAATAGCTTTCATGTAACGACACGGCTTGTTTAGAATGTTATAATATTATAGATATTACCTACATAATATATGTATACTAAAAAGATGTCAAACTTTAATTGAAGGTATCCCTGTTAACATCTGATCTTCAATTTTTTTCGCAATGAATGAATGAATGAATGAATGAATGAATGAATGAAAACACTTTGTTGTTCACCAAAAATTAAAACTAGGTACAGTAAATGTTGAACAAAGGGCGACCTCTTCGGCAACCCCCTAAACCAAGGGAAATGTTTTGACAACAGTGGCGGTGAAGACAATAAATAGTATGAAACAAGCAATTTTACTAATAACTATACTCGTATGGCTACACACGGACTACACCTTCCTGTCGAAATTCTAAATTGATTTTTCAATCAACGGATAAAAGTTATTCACAGGATAAAATGCAACATGAAAAGAATGAAAATGACCCTTGCATTAATAAAACAGTTGAATTGTTCCTCTTTTGAATTCAGCAGGTTATAATTTATTCGACTGATAACTTTTATATGACGATTGAAAAATCTGCCCTAAGAAAAAATTCAAACAGACTGACAGACATCCCTCTGATGGACGGATATAACGAAAGAGACCTAAAAGAGGTCGAGGAATATGACTATGATTTCTGTGATGCAGACTGCGTGCACGTGCAGCTGTACCGCGACTCGCGCGCGCGCTGGGGGGGCGCCGCCACCAAGGCCTCCCTCTCGCTGCAGCACTTCCTCGGCTGCGAGGCGGGCTTCACGCTGGACAAGCACTCCAACACGCTGGCGCTCGTCTGCAGGGACCTCGTCGCCATCCTGGCCTTCGAGACCAGGGAGAGGCTCATCCAGTGGCAGGTGAACGCCTCCTCCTATAACCATCGGCTTGCAGCTCCGCACACAAAAAATCTTCGAAATAGGAGGATCCCTGAATCCGATTCCAGCGCCACCTACCGGTTCCAATTGTGTATCTAAGCCGGGGACCCACAAATAGATTCATCGTTCTCAAATTATGCGCGAATATATATTTCTACTACTATTAACATACTGCCAATAGACGATAGTTAAATATCAAAGCTGCGTCCTAAGTTTCTAACTTGATGGATGTTGTACTTTTCCATTTGCAAAGAAGTGAGGTTGGTGTATATCGTAGAAGCAAGCTGGAGTCGTATTGATTACAGCGCCGAGGGCAGCTGGCTCGGTGTGACTCCACGCGAACACGGAGTTCGGCGAGCAGAGCTTAGTTTTGGGCTAATTATGTTTCGTTGCCTATTTCATACCATCTATCTTATTCCTTCGACATGATCCCTCTATCCTCCTTCGTTCCGTAGCTTTCGTCCTTGGAGTTGCAATCATTTATAGGCGACGGTAACCACTTTCCATCAGCTGGGTCGTCTGCCTATTTGCTAGCTTCGCAATAGAACCGCAAATTCGTCATCTTAATCCAAGCGCTGCACATCTCATTTGACTTGTAAACTATGCTTGAAATGAATCGGTCTATTTATTGTGCAGGTGAAAGTGAACGCCCACCTGGGGGAGGCGCGCCACTACCTGGTGCTGTTGGGCTCGGGGGCGGGGGCGCCGGGGACGGGGGCGCCGGGGGCCGGGGGCAACAAGAAGCTGCCCCCCGGCCCCGCGCGGCTGCACCTGCACGAGGCTCGGTTCGCGCTCACCGCGGGGGTGCCGCCAAGGCTGCTCGGCATCTGGGAGCTCGCCCACTTGAGGTGATAAATATACTGCTAAGTTCCAGGTCCTCGAGATCAATTTATACATAGGTTTTAGTGAGAACTTGCTTTATAAATGTAGACTACATAGCTGCGAGAATAAGTTGACATTGTGGTGTTTCATTTTAGACGGTACGGGGTGGTGGAAGGGCGGTTTTGCTTCGAGGGTGGTTCCCATTGCGGGAAAGGGGAGGGCCTGCACGTGGTGATCACTGACCAGGCAAAGGAGATCGCGAGGGACTTCGATCTTGCCTCGCAGGGCCGCCTCTCACCGCGGAGGCGGCCCATCAACGCGAAGAGGCACGAAGGTAAACACTTGTCCAACTTCTAATTGGTTGTTTTCAAAAGCAAATAATGAATTCAGTTTGCGACCATCGCAAACCTGTGCCGGATTACATTATTAAAGTTATCAGTTGATTGAGATTGTTTTTCTAAATGTACGACGTCTTGATAAAAGAGGGGATCTCCTTAATATCTTGATTGAAAATCATGTCTAATACTTGCAATGTGATCGTCCTATGTTTCATGAAACAGGTGCAGAGAGTCCAAAGTCACACAAGGCGTATCGTCCTGACACCAGGCTATCGGAATTGAACACAATAGATCGTTCGCTGCCCCCTTTGGAGTTGAGGCAGTACGAGGAGGCGTGTGCGGGCGAAGCAGCCGGAGCGATCTCCCCCTACTGGCCTTCCGCTGAACGGACGCAGTTCCAGGATATGGGTCTCGGGGATACGGCCTCCGTAAACGAGACTTCGGAGGGCACAGACTCCACACCGTGGAGTGGAGCCGGCAACGTGTCACTCGAACGCTGTATGAGTTGCATCTCGAAACTCGGTGCGCTGTCGAGGTCGTCGACAGCGGCTCTGACGCCGGGGGCGAAGCACTTCAGCCCGGCGTGGACGATGGAGGCGGTGCAAGAAGCTGCGAGAGAAGCGACCTGTGATAATGTACCAAAGACTGAAGAGACGTGTAGATGCGACCGACCCCCCGATAGACCCCCCAAACCTAATAGGCTAGAGCTCAAACTGAACAGGAAACCGCCGAAGCCATTGCTCCTCCAAACGTGCGCTTGTGCTCATCGCGCGGCTGAGGAGAGGCCGCTGAGGGTGGGCCCTTACGAGAACTACGATGTGCCAAAGCTACCCTCCGCAGAGGTATGTACTTGCTAATTGATGTCACGCGTCTGCCTAAAAAGGAGTGACTTGCTTACAATAACAACGCTTATATTTATAATTACTTTTGTGTGTGAAGTTTCTAAATTATGTGGCAGTACATTATAGCACTAAGGGTTGAAAAGCAAGTGGTGTAAACATTAAAAGTGGTCAATATCGTCATGTGCCGCGAAGTGCCCTAATACAAGAATCCAGTCTGCCCTTGTCAACATTATTATTAATCTATTTTTGGAGTTGGAGTTTGCGAAAAACACGCGACGAAAACAAATTGTACAACAATACGAATATTGACCAACAACACTTTTAATGGTTATATTTTATTATTTTCTTGAACACCTACCAAAGGTTGTACGCTCAACATCTTATGAATAATTCATTCTTAGACTCTTAATATCTAATTATATAATAATGCTCCTTATAAAATGGATTAAATAAATAAATCTGGTTTTTAAAGATATTATCCCTTTATTTCAGTTGAATAATGCATGTTTCGTTACAACAGGTGGACAGTGATTACTACGATACTCCAAAGAGGCTCAAAGAGTGCCTCGATGGCGAACTATTTAAAATAACAAAGTGCTCCACTTCGAACTCCGTAATATTGAAGAAGCCCTGCGGCTGTTTGTTACGAGTCGGCAAGAGACGCCTCGAGCCCACCGTCGTGGACACGGATGAGAGCTTCCAACCCGCGAACTGTCCCTGCCAGAGGGTCACCGATTGGGCGAACAATTGGATCAAGTTGCCTTACTGTCGGAAGAGCAACGTCTCCACTGACAATTTAGTGCCAAATAAGGAAAACGTCAAACCGAACAGTAGCGAGCTGTACGCGACGATCGATCTGTCTCGTAAGACAAGGAGAAAACCTCGGCCTAACGACCGCCTGGATGCGCCAGACGACCAATTATTTCGCAGCCTTGACACGCGGACGGTCGAAGTCGACGAAGGCCCCTTGGCTAATTACGAGAACCTCAATTTCGCTCTATCGCTCGAGCACTACGAGAATGCCAAGGACTTGTTAAGAAAAGCTGGAGTTACACAATCGGAGCTAAATGCTTTAGGTGCTAATTTAAAACCTATTTCGTTTACGACTGTAAATGGTAAAAGCGTGTGCACTAAATGCGGCCACCCACAGAGCAATGTCGACCGTAGAAGGTCGTTAAATGTCGCCACACACGATGACTATTTAATGATGGAGCCAAACAACATCGAAAGCAATAACATGGAGCAAAGTAAGACCTTACCAGCCGGTTACACGCCGATGTCCCCTATTAGTGGTTTCGCGTTTCATACAAAGCACGCTGCCAAAAGTCCAATCAATAGACTTTTAGAAGAGAAATCTGCCAGCAACCCGACTTTGTGTGGCCTCGATGAGGCGGGCTTAGTGGATAATACGGGAGGTGATGTGACAGAAATTAGACCATCAAGGACAAACAGGGAAAGAGTCAAAAGAATAGAATACAGAAAACGGTCAAGTTCAGCAGATTCCTCACGATTCTTAGAAGACGTAAAAGAATTCGAAGGTAGTGTCGGCAGTCACGGTTCGACATCGTCTATTGAAACATTGCGCAACATGGCCCTCGACGCCGAGAGAACGTCGACGCCTTGCGACTGCGCAGCGAACAACAAAAATTCGGACGCAGATAGCTCAGAAGCTTCTAAAGGTCGCGGCAGAGGCTTACCACCGACAAAACGTTCAACATCTGTGCCCGGTAAAACCGGTGGAAATAGAGATTCTTCGAGTTCGAACGACTCTGGTGTTTCCAGTTGTTCACTCAGACCTGGCGCCGATATGACAGAGTTCGAGTTGCCACTGACCACGGCGGCCACGAGGAGGCACTACAGGAGTGCGAAGAGGGCGGCCGCTTGCTTCCACACTTCGCTACCGAGGCGGTCCAAGTCGACAGACCCACTTCGAGACTTTGCTTCTTTGCAAAGAGTGCGAGTGCCAGCAAAGTCTTCTTCGGCTGAAGCTGAAGTGCCGGTGCTCTCGGTAAAACCACTTAGAGGTAATTTTAACCTTTTAATTTATATTTATGTTAAGTTATTCATTATACATATATTCCAATTGTAAAAGAAATTACATATTCTATTTCCATTGGTGATGAAATGTACAGATTTGTCATAATTGTGTTCTAGAGCTAATTGCATGGTTTCTCTCGAGTATTATGAATCCGTCTCTTCTGAATCTATTCCATTTACAAAATTGATATTAAAAATTATTATTATATTTGACATATCAAACGATGAAAACGCGTAGCTCCAAAGACTGCGAAGAAGGAGCAAACTTAGTATGGTAGATAACAGTAGTTCTGTTGCAGGGGTGATGGACACGCACAGTACTTCGAGCGGCACCTCGGACATGTCCGACTACATCGAGACGCTGTCCATCTGCTCGTCGCACTCCTCAACAGACACTCCGATCACCATGAGGTGGGCCCCTTTGTCTACTGCACCACGATGACAAATGCGCAATGGCTGATTTATATGAAAAATTGTAAATTGCAGAATCATATTGTTGTTATTGCTTCCTGATAGCTGCTATAAAGATTGGCGTCAATTGCAATACAAATACAATAAGATTTTTTAAATTGACTTGCAGCCTTTGAGATCTTCCTAATTAACACGATCGTAGTTACTAACTAATTCATGGAGGTATACTAATTTATATTTTCACGTAAGCCGAGAACCAGAAACTAAGATAATGAAAAAGAAAGCATCGTGCGATTTGCATGATTGCGATAACTTTTCTGTATCTATATCAATTAATTTGTGGCCGTAATAATAAATAAAGACTGATTATCACGAGTCTGAAGTGCAATAAACGTGACAACTTTTATCTAAATCCTCGACCGTGTACTGCGAGGAACCAATGCGAAAGTATACACAGAGGCATGGTTCTAATCAGTTTATTTCTAACACGTGACTGACGTCACGAACATTTGACATTCAACAACTTGTTTGTAGTATAGATTAATATTTTCCGTATTTTTCATTAGTTGTGTTGTTACATGATTCACAACAATAAACGCGATAAACGTACGAAAATATTCTAGAATTTACAAAAATAATTTTCTAGCAAACAATATTTTTTATATGCATGACTATATTACGCTCTAACAAATCGGAGAATTGTCTTTCAAAAGAGACGGCACTTAATCAGAACAAACTATGAAGAGAAAAGTATTAGCCTGAATATCGCACCAACATTGATGACATTGTAATGGACTTGTTATATACATACATATTATCACGCCTGTTTCCTATAGGATTGTGCAGAGACGATGGATTTCCACCTGCTACGACCTTTCTTTGTGCTTCATCTATATTCATTAATACCTACATACAAACACGATTATTATTTAGATTGGGGAAAAAGTTTCGTCGCATTTTGTATAAAAATCCAAAAGGTTTTTTTATAAAGTTTATTTACATTTGACTAAAGTATGGAGGTGCCATTTTGTTGGATAACTTTTTGCCATCTTGTAGGTAGGGACGTGATCCCATTGCTATAAAAATTTTGGGGCTTCTGATCAAAAAACTGCGACAAGTGGTTTTGGCAGTCCTCTCGTGATCTTAACCTGACACTGCCTAAGGAATTCTGCAGAGACCGAAACAAGTGACAAACTGAAGGTGCAAGGTCAGGACTATACGGCGGATGCATTAACACCTCCCATCCAAACTGTCGTAATTTTTGCTAAGTGGCTAAAGATGTGTGAGGTCTAGCGTTATCATGGTGAAACAGCACAACCCTTCTGTTGATTAATTCCGGCCGTTTTCTCTCAACTTTTTGCTTTAATCTCATCAGTTGTTCGCAGTACAGTTCAGAATCGATGGTCCTGCCTGGCGGTAACAGCTCATAATGAATAATGCCCTCCCAATCCCACCATACACACAGCATCACCTTGTTGCGAGTTAACCCGGGTTTCGCCACACTCTGTGAAGCCTGACCGGCTTTTGACCACAATCTTTTTCGCACATTCTTGTCGTACGTGATCCACTTTTCATCACCAGTTATCAGCTTCTTCAAAAATGGTTCGGTTTCATTACGTCGTAATAAAGAATCACAAATGAGTACACGGTTCAATAGGTTTCTTTCAGTGAGCTCATGAGGCACCCAAATATCGAGCTTTTTATGTGTACCCAGCTTTTTTAAAATGCGCCAAAACCGTTTTGTGGTCAATTCCCAGTTCTCCAGCTACATCGTAACTACTAATGTGCCGATCTTGCTCCACTTTTTCAAAAATGGCATCAATTTTGTCCGTAACAGGGCGACCAGAGTGACGTGCATCTTTGATGTCAAAATTTCCGGATTGAAAACGCTTAAACAAAATTTGCGCTACTCTCACAGATACTGCATTAGGTCCATAAATATCACATTTTTTTTTTTGTAATAAAATTTTAATATGTATCGAATTTCTTCATTAGATTCACTCATTTTAACAATAAGAAAAACAAATGAAAATCACACATTTTCTTAATTTGAATTTGGAATTGTCTTATTTAAAATTAAAACTTTTTAATGATACCAAAACCAGCCAGATACAAATGGTATAGCCAAAGAGATCTTATTACAAGTTCATACGTACTATATGCGAAAAGACTTTTTCCCTAACCTATTAGATGCCCTGCACGTGGCTTTTCTTTAAGACATCTGCGATTTGGTCGCAGTGAGTACATCGCAGTCTGCCAGCACCAAATCTACCAGCCACACTGTTGTCATACACGTGTTTACCGAATTGATTATTCAGTTCAAACAAAACAACACGGAATTACAATAATCGTAGCTATTAATCGTTTTGCAAATCACACTCGTGCCATTAAATATAATATTTGTAGAAATTGTGACAAATATTTCGGCGATGAACCCTGCTACCACTAGTTGTTTTGTTTGTCATCGTAATTGACGAAGCGACAGCGAGGAGTGAACTGATTGTAACACTGAAATTACAAAAAAAATACCAAAATACAAGAAAACAGTCATCTGTCAACAATTCTTCAAAGTTACTTGATACACTCGGTAATTGATATAAATTTATTTTCTAGTTAAATATTTTAATATTACCATTATTAGCTTCTAAATGTTCTTGTTATAAATGTGATCCGTGCACTGATCTTTAAGCTCTATTATAGTCATTTATCCTTTTAAATTTTGTAGTTTAAGAGTTAGAGAGGTTAGAGATAGATTTCTCATTCGGTTTCAAATCTTCTGATTTATTGCCTTCAATAAATATTTTTAAAGATATCTTAGATGCCTGTATAATAGTAAAAATCTCGGTTAAATGTATGCGTTGTTTTGTTTCATGAAATCATTACAGTATTATGTAGTGATATTATTCAAAATAAATACTCAGATTGGCGGACATGTTTATTTTACAAGAATTCCGTTTTATTTAAAACTGTCCTCTTTCTTTTTCTACCTTCTCCCAATCATCTGGGGTCGGCACAATATGTCTCTTCTATCCATATTCCTCTATTCTGATATACTCCTCTGTCACACCACAAATTATCATCTCATCCTTCATAGTTCATCTTCCAGTTTAACATTCTTTTTGTCATGGTCTTCCAACTATTCTCATTAACTATCCATAGCTCCTTAATCTGTTTTTTCTCAATTGTTCAGTCGCGGGTGCAACTTAGTTAAAACTGCTATGGAAGCCCAAAATGCAAAGTGCGCTCTGTTGCAGGGTGGTCCGCCAGATGACGAGCACGCTGCGCCCTCGCTCGGGCAAGGAGTACCAGAACATGGACGCGAGGCTCACGGCCGCCATGCGCACCGGCGCCTGCGCCGCGCACCACTCCTACCACTCCCACCACTACACCAACTTGCCGTAAGGCCGCGTACACACTGGGCCAACACCAGCCCGCTGCGTGGCGGTAACGTCATAGGAATCTAAGCATTCCACCTTTCGATTTAATGTACACAGAGCTAAACGAAGGCCAAGGAAAGCCATTCGTTTGCCTTTGTTGGCTCTGTCTGAAAAGGGTATCATTTAAACGGGACGATAGAAAAGCGTATACTTTTACACAAGAAACAATTCCTCTCGATGTAAACCAATTTTAGTAGAGCGGGATACTTTGATCTCGTGTTGCGGATCATGTAAGCGGGGAAGTGTCAAGAATGTATAGCAGCAAGACTACCATTTCCGGTTGCAAATAAAGTTCAAATACAATACATTGTTTACATGTCGGAAATTAGTCTGCGCTTTTCAAAACTGCCAATCGGAATTATAGGTTGCATAAAACTATACGTTAAACTAATATAAATTCACCTGAATATATTACTACTATTATCGAATATAACATTCGTGGTATGATGAATTAAAAAATTCATCATACCACAATAAATAATTCATAAATTTTGCGACTTGTATATAGTACTCGTATGTATAAATATAATATCCTAAATGGCAAGGTGTATGCCCTCAATACATTTTCCTGTATTTACATGTAGATCCCAGAAACTATTTTCTCCACAGAAGGACTTTCCTTCTGGCATTTTTTTTGTAGTTTTAATATCATAATTTCCGTATTAATTGTGATCCGTCCAGTTTATGCTCTGTTTTCTTTTTATATTTCACTTTATTCTTTTTGATGTTTTCAATGTGACTTGGTATATTAAAATAAAAAAATATAGTTTTTCATAAAATGTGTAAAATATTTTCAGGTTAGTGAAAATATTAATAAAGATAGTTTATTCGTTTAAGAATGTCATTTAACTGTCCTTTTCATAAACTACAAAATGAAACTAAACGAATTACAAGAGCAGGTTAAAATTATCGCAAACAAGACAAAGTCATAAATAAATTTACTGAAAACAACAGTGATTAGTCTAAGTTTCAGCCAAATATTTCTAGTCATTTACCAGGACAACATAGGCAATTAATGCTCACTGTACACGTTGGGCCGACCTTTGGTGAAAATATTTGTAGCCCCACTTGGCTTATATTAGCAGAATCATTTCTGTCAAACTGCAAACGCAGAATGATCAATTGACTAATGTATAAAAGTGGTCGTCGGGAATAACCATTTTTAAAACGGGAGTCGACACCATTCTGGAGGAGTGTCTCAACTAGTTTCTCTGACTACGTGTCTGATATCTGACTGAAATAAGTACTGCCGCAGATTTGGTACGTAACGTGACATCTCGACTTGCATAAAGTCCAGTTTGTTTGTCGAAGTGTCTAGTCGTTCGCTAACCGGACTTATTTATCAATTCATATAACAATATACAATCATTTATGTATTTGTTTTTTGTATAACATTTGTCAGAAATAAAGTCAATTTCACACGAGTTACTAAGACTTGTACTTCTTTTAGGCGGCTTACAAGAGCGAACTGACAGAAATCGTCACGCACGGAAGTGTGTGCCCCTTCAGTCGACTTTTGACGTATTTTTTTATTATAAGAAACGTTTTATAATTTGTATAATTATAATAAGTACCTCGACACTTGTCAAGAAGCAAATGCTGCCTTGGGGCACGCCTCAGATGTTGTTCGCTGACAAGAGCGCCATTTAGCAAATAGAGCCCATGTACCCACTCGTAACCGTGTACAATTTGTAAATTAGTTTAACAATCTCTTGACAACGACTTTCTCATTGTTGCGACACTATTTTTATAGTATTTTCTTAGATGCTCGCGACTGTTAGTTATAATCAAAACTACGTTTCAAACATTTCAACCGCCATTCTAATTTGATTCATCGTTTCTTCTATTTAAGCTCAACATGTTATGAAGCAGTGGTAAATAAGATACATTAATCGAAATGAAAGAAGCTGTTGATAAAAACAAAATATTATTGTTACGAGTTACAGGACTCGAATTAAAAATGCCGTTGGAATTACTATAGAATTTATTAGAACTATACAAATACGTACAACACTGGTACAAATATAACTGGACGCAACCAGTACAAACTGCACGATTCAATAACACGCGCCAAGTCCGTCACTATATAGCTCATCGAATGTACACACGTCTTGCTCGTATCGTAATCGTCGTTTGATTGCCGATCTCCCCATTGGGCCATTGCTGCACCGATACAATGTGGTTGCCCGCCCGCATAGATCGAATTTATTAGAATTCGTAATCTGCCTGCAAACGGCCATAAACGAGTATAATACACAATAGGTTGTTTTATAAATACAAATTTTAAACATAAGAAATTGCTGACAAAAAGGTAATAAACTGCAGGTGTGCATTGGTCTTTGTCGGTCGTAACATTATCATCAACAACGTTTGACATTTGCTGGGTTTCTATATCTACCTACTCATTTGTCGAATTACCATTGGTGGAAACTAGTATATTAGTCAAATTTTAACTATTATAAATGCTTATATAACACGGATCACTTCTCTTTTTCATTTCATTCTGTCTTTCAATTTCAACATAGAATTAACTCATTGAATGTCCTAATGATCTTTCAGTTCTGCATGTTTCAATCAAATTGAATGATTTGGAAAAAAGTGCAGAACCGTGCAATATCAGCTTAAGTCTAACCCGATAATTGTCATTCAACAATCACTGAAAAGAACAATCAAATTGAAATCGCGATGGAAACTGTTGAAACGTAATTTTGAATTGAAGTTTATTATAATAATGTAAATGTCTGCGTCGTGGAGAATAACGTAGGATTAATTGAAAGGTGGGCGACTATAGCAATAAGCAATGCAACCGAAGGTGATCCTTGTATTATACTTTAGTGACTATATTATGTACTTGTAATGTAGAGAGAACGAATCGTGGTTGAGTGTAAAGAAGAAGTAGAGTTCAAAACTTTCAAAGTTTTGTAAACTTTTGGGGACAGCGATGCACAACACTTGAGCCCGAATTACGAAAGGGAGGTGACGCTCACTGGTTTGCGACGTAACTAGTTGCTGGGAAGGACTGTCAGGACTGGTAGTCAGGATCGTCAAGATTGACTCACTTCACTCATACAAAAGCACTAGGAATAAATCTGACTGTCAATAAACAATACTTCGTTTGAACCAATCAGCTTACCTCAGAAAGTTTAGCAGCACAATTGACTCGAAGAGCATTTAACATTACCATGTTTAAAATAAAATCATTGACAATTTTTGTAACTTTTTTATCAGGTGTTGGAGTTATTTTCACTTTTTTACTCACTGTGAATAGATTACTAAGGCGAGACTTTCAATTTTATATACCTAAGTATAATGAACCATTATCAAACTCTGAGAGCGGCAGAGAAATGAAGTACTGTCGATTAAGGTGCCATTGAAATTGTGATGAAACGAATTCAAAATTTGTTGTTGATGATAGTTTAAATATCGGTATCAATCTTATATAAATAAATATAAAGTGATTTACCGATTTAGAAAAATGTAAATGAAATTATGCACTAGGTCCGAGATTTTTTTGTTACTATAACATAGATTTCACAAGCGAAGGATTCTGTCATCCTATGAGGTACAAATATTATTCGTCCTTAGGGCGGACTGTTTAAATATGACGGGTTAATTTTGATAATATACATTTTTCTCGTACGAAGTTGAATCCGTTTTCCGGCACGCGGCCGTCTGACTAAATCAAACGCGAACTTTCAACACCACTCTCCAATATTTTATTGTCTATGCCAAAATGTTTGTTGTTGCCGGATTTGGAATTGCAGCGTTTGTTTCGTATTCAGGTCGCGCCGCTGACAACCGGTCGCACGAACTGAACGAAAAGTTATTATTTATAAACAAATTTTACATTTTTTATTTGAATTTTAAATGTTTTGTGTTGTGTGTAAATTAAGTTGGACGTTATATTTTTGAACATAATGGTACTCGCACCTCCAATAAAGTACTGAGTGTTGTGTATACAACATGATACCTTGCATAGTTTTCTTTTTACTTGTTCATTTAAGACATATATAGAGTTAATACGGCTTCAATCAGAAAACAGTTATGAGCATTTCTTACAGTTGTACGATTTTCAAAAGAGGCGATTCTTCTAATTTCAAATGCTCTTTCCTTTAAGCATTTTGTGCTGTAAGCTCTTTGGGTGCTACAGGGGAGCAAATTAACGCAGCGACAAAAATGTTAGTTCTGAGGGCTTCAAGAGGTCGTTTTGCACATTCATAATTATGATGAACATCACAAGTATCAACATAAAGTGGAACTTTATGCTATCTTACAACTACCGTTATATCCAAACATGTGTCTATTTCACTAAGCAATTCTTCAAAGTCGACCGCTTTAGGCCCTCTATTCTCAATTGAAATCTAGGTGTCAGCAAATGTGAATATTCTAATAGCTTTTGATATGGTCATAGGACTAAGCTCCAGATCTGAATGTGCAAACCGTGTTTATGATAGGATCAATGGATTGCTGTGAACGGAGTCGCGCGGGCCAGTGGGCGTGGGCGCGAGTCCCAACGCTGGAACTGCAAGCAGGTTGTTTAGGCGTAAACGCTAGCCAATGAATTTATATTATAACTACAATATCTTTAAAGTTAATATAAAAACGACACAACTAATATTAACAACTTGAAATTTCTCAATAAAACGTGAATAAGACAACGCTTTGTTATTTCCTCCGATACCTGTATCCCCCTGTGATCATCTATTATTACCCTCAGAAGAGAGTCTCGAGGCACAGAGCCAACAATGCTGCCTCAACCGTTTCAAAACAATAGGAAATAACAAATGTTTCCTAGTGTGCCTATTTCACAAGTAAATGTGAAATTGGCTGTGAATTTACAAAACTTAGCAACTGACATTATTTTTAAATGAACGTTTTTGTATCATTTATCTCACTAGACATTAATTGATGATGTTTTTGCTTAAACATACAAAGACTGTACTAAAGTATGAAATCTCTCCCGATAACTTTCATAAACAAGTTGGGAATTGTGTGTCGACGAAGTTAATGACCTTTTTTTGTTTTGAGGTGTACAATTTCTTGGAATACATTTGCTAGATTTTGAAATTTCAAAGCCGAAATATTATGTCGAGACGACTTAATAACAGAACAGAATATACTATAATTTTGAGAAATCTTAAATCTCGATCCAGCCCTAATTAAGACGTATATTTCTCTTGCGGGTGTCATCTTAGTGAGAGCCAATTTCGCATGAAACAAAATACACGTCTGAATTTTTAGGCGGCCGCCTCGCGGTCGGGAGATGCCGGGTACACGGACGAAGGTCCACAAGCCCCTTGACCGGAATGTCAACGAGGCAAAACACGAACGAGTTATGCTTGTGGATTGGTGATGACTTAATATCAGGTTAACAATTCTACCCTCATTGCAGTGGCAGCAGTACAATTTCAAACTCCAGCAAGTGCTTCCCAAGAAATTTCATCATGAATTTCAACGAATTTTTTATAACTGGCGTACAGCAGACCGGCTGACGGCTTACCAGATGGAAAGTGGTTACCGTCGCCTGTGGACGTTTGCAACACTAGAGATAACAGGCCCATTTTTAAATATAATTACAGCCCATAAACGTCCCACTGCTGGGCTTGAGCCCATAGGGAACGGATAGTATAGTATACCCGCTCACGCTTGTCCAAGGCGGCTTGGCAGGTTTGACACGTCGGTTATCTCGATGTGCAGGTTACATCACGATTTTTTCTCTCACCCTTGTTAGCACGTGGTAATCGTAACAATATGCACATTGTCAGAAAACTGCCTTAATGGTGCATGCCTTCCAGCCAGGATTCGAACCCGCGCCCTTTGAGCTTGGGACGCGTGCACTAGCCACAATGCCACCACGACGACCAAACGAAGAATACTTGATAAAGACCTAAGTATAGTAAAGTATGATTGTATCTTCACGTACACAACACCAGAGGCTCAGTTCTACTATATCAATGTCTTGATGTTGCGAACGTATTAAGAGTACGATTCCATTGCCATAGTGCCAATATGGTATGGGCGGGTGCTGCGCATAGTTTAGAGGTGGTTGTAGTACTAAAACTACATTGGTTGAAAAGTGATTGATATCTTTATTGTGTCGTTTAATACAATTAAAGCCTTATATACTACATTTATGCTAAGTGTGCAAATATTTAATTATTGTGCGCTGGCCCCCCTTACAATGAACAATACAAATGCTTGCCAACTAAACCAAAAATTCGTATTGAACTAAATCCATAATATCTTCTTGATAACGTCGGTGGTCGCGGCGGAAAGATAATAAAAAATGTGTGTGTGTGTGTATGTGTGCAGTTCGCACGCAGTAGAAGTGAAACAAAGTGTGACAAGGGGTGGAAGGATTTTAAATTTCCTGACGTCACATTTCATATTTATTTAAGCTTTAAAACACGAAATTTGAAATATTAACGGAAAAGCTTCAAAACATTTCCAACTCTATTTGTATAAGTATAGTGTTCAAATAATTACATAATAGGTTGGGGAAAAAGTCTTTTCGCATATAGTACGTATGAACTTGTAATAAGATCTCTTTGGCTATACCATTTGTATCTGGCTGGTTTTGGTATCATTAAAAAGTTTTAATTTTAAATAAGACAATTCCAAATTCAAATTAAGAAAATGTGTGATTTTCATTTGTTTTTCTTATTGTTAAAATGAGTGAATCTAATGAAGAAATTCGATACATATTAAAATTTTATTACAAAAAAAAAAATGTGATATTTATGGACCTAATGCAGTATCTGTGAGAGTAGCGCAAATTTTGTTTAAGCGTTTTCAATCCGGAAATTTTGACATCAAAGATGCACGTCACTCTGGTCGCCCTGTTACGGACAAAATTGATGCCATTTTTGAAAAAGTGGAGCAAGATCGGCACATTAGTAGTTACGATGTAGCTGGAGAACTGGGAATTGACCACAAAACGGTTTTGGCGCATTTGAAAAAAGATGGGTACACAAAAAAAGCTCGATATTTGGGTGCCTCATGAGCTCACTGAAAGAAACCTAATGAACCGTGTACTCATTTATGATTCTTTATTACGACGTAATGAAGCCGAACCATTTTGGAAGAAGCTGATAACTGGTGATGAAAAGTGGATCACGTACGACAAGAACGTGCGAAAAAGATTGTGGTCAAAGGCCGGTCAGGCTTCACAGACTATGGCGAAACCCGGGTTAACTAGCAACAATGTGATGCTGTGTGTATGGTGGTATTGGAAGGGATGGAATTATTCATTATGAGCTGTTACCTCCAGGCAGGATCATCGATTCTAAACTGTACTGCAAACAATTGATGAGATTAAAGCAAAAAGTTGAGAGAAAACGGCCGGAATTAATCAACAGAAGGGGTGTGGGTTTTCACCATGATAACGCTAGACCTCACACATATTTAGCCACTCAGCAATAATTACGAGAGTTTGGCTGGGAGGTGTTAATGCATCCGCCGTATGGTCCTGACCTTGCACCTTCAGATTTTCACCTGATTCGCTCTCTGCAGAATTCCTTAGGCAGTGTCAGGTTAACATCACGAGAGGACTGCCAAAACCACTTGTCGCAGTTTTTTGATCAGAAGCCCAAAATTTTTATAGCAATGGGATCACGTCCCTACCTACAAGATGGCAAAGAGTTATCCAACAAAATGGCACCTACATATTTTAGTCAAATGTAAATAAACTTTATAAAAAAACCGTTTGAATTTTTATATAAAATGCGAAGAAACTTTTTCCCCACCATAATATATGTATTCTATCTCATTCTCTTGCAGGCTTAGTCCTATAGATTTAGGTGTTTATCTCTTTTTAGTATCACTTTTTCGTTTCATCGAAATTCAAATCACAACGATTCCAAAGAAGTTTCACTTCAAAAAATGGCTTTAACACTAGTAGAAATAGCGTTAGTCGAAATGAATATACAAAAGCTAGCATAAGTTTTGAACATTTATTTCGTAAGTTTTCGCTCTATTAATAAAGATAGAGTGGTTCGAGTTAACAAAATACTGAAATCAGGTAAACCTAAAGCAGAACCTGATCTAACAATGTTTTACACAAAGAAATATGTGTATATTCTTTATCTCGAAAACGTAATATTGTTCTTATACATGAGCAAAGCCTAATCTTAAGTCTTAGTAAAATATAATTATGCAAAAGCTCCTATTACTCCACACATGTTTAATCTCGATATGTGCGTTTTTACGACACTTTGTTAATGCATGTGGTAATTGCAACGACATATAAATTAGGTCAGAAAAATGGCTTAGGCAATAAATGTGCCCGGACCAGTATTCGAACCCATTGGGACGAGGTACGACTGCACAATATTTCCAGAAATGAAGTCGGGAGAGAATGCGAGCAGCGGCCCTGTGGAAGGCGCTTTGTTGCCCTTCGACTTGCGACGATTTATTCCAGTCATTATTTTCACTCGTCAAACGTCGCGCATAAAGGGGGCGTACTTTTGATGACACTGCGGACGACACCTTCAGCACAAATAGTACCTCACACAGCGGAAACTCAAGAGTTATTTCTTTCTCGTATTTATCAATATGTTTATTAAATGCTCTAATTGTCTCAATGACAAGAAAAACAGGCCCCAGTCGCGCAAGCATCAACACGCGGTACCATTTGCAACAACTCAGAAGGGTTTAGGGTAAGACGAGACCAGCGACTGGTTACGGTGTCCTTTAATAAGAGAATCCTATCGCTCCAATACGATACACTTTACAGCACATTGCCACTAAAATACTATCACATTGTCGCTCTAACAATTTTGAAGTAAAAACCTATGTGGGGGTGCTGTAGCCCACGGGTAGTTTTCTGGTTCGATTATTATGGACTGTATGAGCGAGATATGACCCAGATCCTCGCACCATAAAAGCAGAAGTTCCACCAACCTTGAGATCAGCCCTGTCCTGGCTCGGTTCAGGTCGCACTCGGGAATAGCTAAAAACTGGTGTTTATTCCAATCCTAAGTGCGTACCCCCCCCCCCCCCCGCGCGCTCGCACATAACACAATGATTTGATTTTAAAGAACAGAAGAGCGCACGGCGCGATGTCGCTGGACGTTGTGTCTAAAAGTTGCCCCTACCCTCCTGCGTTAACCGTCACCTCACTCAGAAAGAGGGTAGACAGCTAAATTGAAGTCGGCGATAAAGCATTTTAATGAAAAAGATAACAAGCAATACTATTTAAGATGATTTCGTATTCAAAACCGTGAAGAGGAAATGAACACAAACGAACGTGTCACTGTGTAATATTATTAGATTAGGTTTAAAAGTTAGATAAATGAAGTTGATATATTATCTATGTGTTTCACTATTCCAGTTGTAGTTGTTAGTTGTTAGTGGTCGCCATTATCGGCGGCCGCCATGCTTCCTCTACGCACTAAATATTAAACCCATTTCCAGTCCTCGCACCTGCAGTGTGCCCTTTTGCAACCGACCTCCAGGTCGGCTGCAAAAGGGCACACTGCAGTGGGCCCTATTTCTTGTATTTCATTTTCTTTGTTACGGCTTCGAAGTATGAAGTCATTCATAGTACGAATTATCAAACCAATCGACCACTCCTATATTATAATATTTTCTCAAGTTTTCGCGATTAGTATACGTAATAAAACTACGTTTTAACGGTTTTAAGCGCGGTAATTTATTTGATTTTGATTATTCCGACGTTTTTCCCATAGAGTAAATAATAACCATAAACAAAAATTAAAATGAACAAGTTGGCGGTAGGCTAAATAAAACTTTAACAATACACATTGACACTAGACATCTTTGTCTTCCGTGAACACGGCTACTGAAAAGTGGCTCAAACGTCGGAATAATAAAATCAAATAAATTACCGCGCTTAAAACCGTTAAAACGTAGTTTTATCACTCATATATTGTTAATATTAATAGGTTAAAAAGATTGTACGAACTGATAATAGAGTAGTCGATAGTGAAGTAAACCAAGATACTTTTAACATCTTAGAAAACGCTGAAGCCGCTTAGAGTTAGTACGAGCGTAGCAAATTATGACGTCATATCTTTAATAAGTCAAATTGAAACTGTAATGTAAGATATTGACTAGGTTATTTACAAAATCACTGGCTAAGATAATGTATTGTTAAAGGATCTGATGTTTATCCATAATAAAAAACAAGTGATTTTATCAGCGAAATGCTTGTAATAATAGCGTGGCTGTTCCTGTTCACTGATAAGATAAGACAAAGAGGGATTACATGCAATACTAAGCCGCATTCGACTCGTTTTCGCTATATAATAGGAAATTAAATTTGCCTCGCTTGGCGATAGGTACTATTATACTCCGAACTGAGCAGCTGCCGCATTTATTTATTTAAATAATGCTCTTATACAAAGTTGGCGCAATAACTTTTAGTGCTACTGACTAGGTGGAGGAGCGAGATGGAATGCTCCTCCGACTTAGAGAAGATCTTCCAGCGAGGTTAATGTTGTTCCTCGCAGGCCCATCTGTTATGGTTGAAAATTTGTGTGTTTCGGGAAACGTTTGTGACATCAATTATTGCACAGCGCCATCTATTGGCTTGTAAGTGTTCCACTACAAACTTGTCATCATTATATTGGTCGTTTTGTATTACTAGGCTCATACAAAACGAAAGAGGCTGTGGCGAAAGTGTTCCAGTTGGTTCGACTGTCAACCTATTATTATTATTGTATGTCTTTCAAGACCACGGGCTATAAAAATGGACCCGAACTTTTGGAGGGCTTGCGTGGGGGGGCCATGGGAAGGCCAATACGTAGAGGCCCCTAGACAAATTTAATCTAAATGTGGCGTGACACTGACCGGTGACACAGGCACCACATAATAATGTACCCAAGGACAAGCCCCAGCCAGTGTAGGACTATTGTGGGAAATGAGGACAAAATGTACCGGGCTATTGGGGTGAAGTGCTAGTGGTACTAGGGGTCTGGGAATGTGGGGTCTATGGCGTCTACCCGTCGCAGTGTTCGAGGAACATGTAAAATGGGCAGACGGAGACTCGCCCCAAAAATGCCATAGAAGACAGGGGCAACATGGGTGTGAGTGGCTAAGGGGTGTAGAGAGGTGGGCTGCAGGTTCACCGAAGCTACTTCTGACGTGATGCCATTTATCACTCCCACCCCTGTAGCTTGAGTCTTAGCTTATTATTATTATTTGTCCATATTCGTCAAATAGCTTCGCTTCGCTTCTATTCCTGCTGATAACATGTCCAAAAGTTATCAGCAGGAAAAGTATAATATAATAATAACTAATTAAGATTGCGCTATCATTATTGTAGTTGTGTATTTCATTTCATTGGCTTTGTGAAGTGGGATTAAGTCTTATCATTAACAGCGTTACAACAGACAAAAAGCGTTTTTTGATCGATTTCTCAGCCCTTGTTACAGTAATTATACATACTTTGCTGTGGTGAAAAAAATATATGTCAATCTTGATTATATTTCTGAGGTAAACTATGTACTCAAAACGCATTCTTGGTAAATTTTCTCGATAGAAAATAATTGCAAAGTAACCTCTAAACGTGTTCTTCAATCTTGTGTTATTACTGTTAATCGTACATCGCTAAAATAAATAACAGTAACATATCATATAAGAAATATACTTATTATAGTTAGTTTATTCGGTTACTTAGAGAATTTGCAAGTAATTAATTATTTTATTATAAATGACTTCAAAAATCACGCTTGCCGCTCCCAATGTATGGAATTTATCAATACGCCGGACGGCTCGGTGCCGTGTGCACGCGTCGCTCTGCTCGAGCGTGCTATTTGAAATTAAATTTTAAATAAATGAAGGAGCAATAATAATCACAATCTCGAGCCGATTGAGCTATACTTACTTGGCGTATACGGTAGACGACTGGTCCAAATCATAGACTGTGTGGGTTGGAATCCTACTAGCTAGTTGATAAAATGGTCTTTTTCTCTTCTTAAATAATTTTATAAAATGCAATAAAAATACTTTTCTATTAGGTTGGGGAAAAAGTTTCTTCGCATTTTATACAAAAATTCATTTTTTTTTTTTTTTTATTTATATTTGACTAAAGTATGTAGGTGCCATTTTGTTGGATAACTTTTTGCCATCTTATAGGTAGGGACGTGATCCCATTGCAATAAAATTTTTTGGGCTTCTGATCAAAAAACTGCGACAAGTGGTTTTGGCAGTCCTCTCGTGATGTTAACCTGACGCTGCCTAAGGAATTCTGCAGAGACCGAAACAGGTGCAAATCTGAAGGTGCAAGGTCAGGACTATACGGCGGATGCAGTAACACCTCCCAGCCAAACTCGTAATTTATGCTGAGTGGCTAAAGATGTGTGAGGTCTAGCGTTATCATGGTGAAAAACCACACCCCTTCTGTTGATTAATTCCGGCCACTTTCTCTCAACTTTTTGCTTTAATCTCATCAGTTGTTCGCAGTACAGTTCAGAATCGATGGTTCTGCCTGGCGGTAACGGGTCATAATGAATAATGCCCTTCCAATCCCACCATACACACAGCATCATCTTTTCGCGAGTTAACCCGGGTTTAGCCACATTCTGTGAAGCCTGACCGGCCTTCGACTATGATCTTTTTCGCACGTTCTTGTCGTACGTGATCCACTTGTCATCACCAGTTATCAGCTTCTTCAAAAATGGTTCGGTTTCATTACGTCGTAATAAAGAATCATAAATGAGTACACGGTTCATTAGGTTTCTTTCAGTGAGCTCAAGAGGCACCCAAATATCGAGCTTTTTTGTGTACCCATCTTTTTTCAAATGCGCCAAAACCGTTTTGTGGTCAATTCCCAGTTCTCCAGCTACATCGTAACTACTAATATGCCGATCATGCTCCACTTTTTTTATCCTTTTATGGAAAGACTATTGAACCGATTTGGATGAAACTGGGTACATATGTAATTTTAATACCGAGGGTGGCCAAGAGGTATTTTTCATCCCGAAAAATGAGATAGTTTCCGGGATGAAAATATATGTGGCCGAACGGGCCTAAATGATAAAATGAAATGACCGAAATGACTGAAAAAAAACCTGTTCTACTTTCTGAGATAACCTTTACATACATCTATCCCATTACCGGGATGAAAAGTATCTCTTATTCACCGTCATTATTAAATTACATATATACTGAATTTCAGCCAAATCGTAATATTTTTTTCCGTAAAAGCAGAAGAAACAGAAAGACAAATATATTTTTATCCCGGAAACTATCACATTTTCCGGGATAAAATGCATACTATGTTCATTCTCGGCATCGAATATATATATATATATATTATATATATATATATATATATATATATATATATATATATATATATATATATACACACACACACACACACATACATATATACTGAGTTTCAGCCAAATCGGTCCAGTTGTTTTTCCGTGAAAAGGGAACAGACAGACAGACAGTTACTTTCGCATTTATATTAATATATATATATACCTATATATGGATTCATTGTTGTTCCATAATACAATTAGATCATTTTAATAAAGTTTACTCGTCTAAAAAATATTAAAAAATAAAAAGAAACACATAACCCGAGGATTCAAAGCCTGTACCTCTTAGTTACTATTGCGCTCGGTGAACCGTTGGGCTAAAGACGCTTATGAAGTTACGTCAAAATTTCAATACGTATTAAGGTTATAAACGATCTGTCTCACTTTAGGATATTTGGTCTCGCTCTCGTGCTCGACAGCCTTAGAATGAAATAAATTGAATCGAGTTGGTATGGACACGGTGCGCGTGCGCGTGCGCGTGCGCGTAGGTATGTTCAGTTGCAACATTTCGCCACGCTCGAACTTTTATTACGCGCTGTTCCGTCGAAGTAAATATCGGCCGTGCGGGGTTGATTTTCTGAAACACCGATTTGAATCAGGTCTACAAAGCCTCTTAACTAGCTGTGCCCGCGACTTCGTTCGCGTGGATTTTTTTCGCGGAACCTTAAACAACGGATTCTAAATTACTGCTTATCACATCAGCTATCTGCCAGGGAAAGTACTGTCACAATCGGTTCTACCGTTTCAGAGATTAGCTGGAACCTACAGACAGGCAGACAGACAGACGAAAGTTTTAAAAATTGATTGTTTGATATAAGTGTAGGAAGGAATAGGATGGAATAGAATACCTTTATTGCGCATTGAATGTACAAGGATGTTCAATTGGTCATAGTATCAATGCATTCTGCAAGGCGTGAAAAAATTTCTTTTCAATATTGACTTAAAATAAGTAAAACAAAACAATAATAATCGTATACTAATATTATATAATATATGAAGCTGAAGAGTCTGTTTGTTTGATTGAACGCGCTAATCTCAGGAACTGCTGGTCTGATTTGAAAAATTCTTTCAGTGTTAGATAGCCCATTTATGGAGGAAAGCTATAGGCTATATATCATCACGCTAAGACAAATAGGAGCGGAGCACGAATGAAGAATGTTTCAAAATCGGAGGGTTTTGAAAACAAATTCCACGCGGACGACGTCGCAGGCAGAAGCTAGTCATACGTAAAATCGTAATTATCTACATAATGAAATGTCTTACAATTACGGCATGTCAAATAATTAATGTCAATTTTATAATGCTTTATCGTTCATAAATGCCGTTTGGAATTACTATCGAATTTATTAGAACTATACAAACACGTATAACACAGGTACAAATATAGCTGGACGCAACTAGTACAAACTGCACGATTCAATAACACGGGCTAAGTTCGTCACTATATAGCTTATCGAATGTATACACGTCTTGTTCGTATCGTAATCGTCGCTTGACTGCCGATCTATCCGTTCGGGCATTCCTTTATACTCAGCTTACAATATGTCACGACCGTGTTAACAATGGCTTCCAAGAATCACACCTGGCCACTGCCTACCATAAAGAATTACAATACACAATAGGCAGCTTTTCTAATTACAAATATTAAACACAAAGTAAACGAAAGAAGTCCAAATGCGGGCAGGTAACAAAAAGTGCTCTATGGCCAGCAGGTGTGCATTCACATTTGTCGGCATGTTTCGTGGAATTTTGGCTAAGTTGTAACATTATAATAAAATTTACTCGTTATTAGCTTAGTTAAGTTATTTTTAAATAACGTACCTGCTAACTACCAGTTATTTATATTTTCATATGCATTTAACAAAAAGCTTTTATTTTGATATTACAAACAGATATTTCAATTATATTTATCTGTACAGATTGTGGGTGACATTTTATCTTTTAATCGACACATTGGGGTTCCGACACCATACAAATGAAAAGGGGCTCACTCCGATATCTGTCTGTATGTATGTCAAAGGTTATTCCATAATACCATAGTTAATAGAAATAAAATATCTTTTGAATTTCAACAGACAATATGCAAAATTAATTGTTGAGTAATTTTTGCGTTAAAAATAACCGTGACTAACAGACGGGCATAACGATTCCTGTTGAAGTGAAACTTCTATATAGAGCGTCTAAGGATTCTTTTGTCACGAAAAAGCGTTACGGCCGCGTGGAGGAGCCGCATAAATTTAGAGTAGACTATGGATGCGTTGTTTGTTTGATAAAATAAAATATGTTTAAATAAAAAATGTATCTAACCTAACGAAATCATAATTTGCAGTAAACCTGCGAGAGATCGAAATGTGTGCCGCGACATAGTAGAAGCGACACAACAACGGACAAGTGGAAAAACGAATCGCGACAAAATTTCAACTTGAAGTATTCAAGTTGGACAAGTTCATTAACAATTTTACTGAAATGGCTAGGAAACTCTAAACAAAGACAATATAAAAAAAATTCCTTTAAAAAAACCGACTTTATATACTAAAAAGTATTAAATAACTTATTTATAAAGCTATTATTAATTATAATATCTTATTTTAATATATATTATCTAAAACATCTTGAAGTCGGTTCTTAGTCATTTTCAAAATATAGTAATTTTTATGTTTTACTTCGTACCGACTTCAAGATGTTTTTTTAAAGGATTTTTTTTTTGTTACTTTTTAGTGTCTAGCTCTGCGTAGGTCTACGAAAGGCGACGCGCGCCTTAAAACATATAGCTCCCAAGAAACAGAAACGGAAATCATGTTCATGAAAAAACGAAAACTACTGGACCAAACTATGTTAAATTTTTAGGCGACCACATAGCAACTGTTCCGCATCAAACTAAAGAAGAACCAAGTAAATCCGATCACAAATCTCAGCGTAATCGGTGTACATAATAACAAAATACCAATCAAATTGAGAACCTCCTTCTTTTTGAGGTCCGTTAATTAAAATATCCTATATTAACTTGAAACTCGGAATTAACACAAATTCAAGTTTATTTGCTGAAGCCGATTAAATTGGTTAATCAACTTCGTAACTGTTAAACTATAAATCGACTGAAGATAATATAATGTGGCGCGGCTTGCGGCGGGTGCATCGACCTGCGCACACGTTAAGGAGCAAAGCACTCGAATCCCTCAATAGGGTACGGCCGTAAAACGAGCGGACCAAGGGACGATAAGCGGCCGCGGAAATATTCAAAGCGATTACCGGGAACACATAAAACACGTCGCGGCTCGCATCCGAGCGTTTAACGATCGGTTAATCGCGGATTACGATCGCCGTGACGAGGTGCCGTTCGTCTGCTCACTCCCTCGAACACATCTTCAGAGCCCACTGAGAACAGTTGAGCTGTCTAGAGGATTATGGCTCTCGTCATTACCTTGAAGCCAAGGTGTTTTGGAAATTTGTGTATATTATAATTTAAGACATACCTTTATAACTCAGTCATAACAGAGTGTTTAATGTTTAAATATATAATAATAATATTTTTTTTATTTTTGTTCCAAAAACATATACGAAATTTTTGGGTTGGACCTTCTAATAAGTATAAATATATACTCGTGTCAGAAGGACCCGCTCTCAAATAACGTAAACTTTAAAAGATAACATTTATTACAACAATACTATTTTTATGTGTTGTGCCTGTGTTTATAACTGTGTGTAAGTGTGTGTTTATGTTTACAAACTATGAATACTATGTAATGTACACTAAAAATTCTTCACAATCTTTGTATATTTTCAATAATAACCACTTTGTAACAATTTTCTTACAGTCATAATATTTCATATTACTAAATTGTAATACTTTTATTAATTTGATTAAATATATCGATATAATATATATTACATGGAATGCATTTTGTATTGGTGATTAGAAGTAGAACGAAGTATTAAGCCTAGTGGTTTTTATAGATTTCCCTCTCCTTTTCCCTTTGTCAACGCTTTCATACAATGAAAAGTTTTGAGTTTTTAAGATTACATTCAATACATATTAGTGTTCTTATTGTTAGACGTTGACACGTAGAGAAACGTTCCTCAGTAGCGAATCTATATTGTTAACAGTATAATATTTAAAATATATTTCAACTTCAATAATTCTTCAAAGAAAATGATATGTAAGGTTGTGTAACCTTTTAGCAAAAAAATGCTCATATCTTATTATATATTATATATATTGACATGTATTTTTTCGTCCCTTCCGACCTTTATTTTTCTATACAAAACTTATTTACTAAATTAAACTACCTCAATTAGTTGTTGTTACTACTAATTTGGTGTCTAAGTATATATTGTATTTTCTTATCACGTTACGTAGTTTTTGTATGTTAAAGACATTCCTTCAGAAACTACAGGAGCTGTATTGGAGAACTTGAAATGAACTTGTATTCCTCCAACAACCCCAGTCCAGTCTTCTTTATCCTATAATAACTCATTACCTATATAGACCTAAATTAAACCAATTGCTTTATTACTAAAATTTGTAAATGTATCGGTACGAAAATATTTATTTCGTACTACTACGGTAATTATGATGTCGTCAACGATCACCAATAAAACGTCAGCAGCGCCTGTGATGGCTTTCGCATGTGCAAGTGCATTACGGTAGACGATCGAGTCTGCGCGGGGCGGGGCGGGGCGGGACGGGACGGGGCGGCGCGGGGCGGCGCGGCGCTGGCGCTGCACGACCGATAATCGCCTCGTAACCTTGTTAACGGTGCAAGCGGCCCGCGATCCTAATCTCGGATTAGACGCTAAACTGCTTACGAGGATATTGCACCGCTTGATTAAAAACATGCTTACGTATATTGCACTTGTTTGTTGTGACAACTTGTTGTTCTTTCTTAAGCAAAACGTGCAAACGATATTATTACAAAGTTGCATATACATACATCAAGCAGTTGAGACGAATGTGTGGTGTCGCAAGAATGGATAAGGTGAGACACGAGTACCTTTGAAAGTTGCATCCGTGACTGGAATATTGAGACGAACAAGACTAAAGAGGACGAGACAAAAAGGTATTAAAAACCTGATGATTTGTGGTGTGACAGGAGATAGGTAGAAGTAAAAGGCATATTGTGCCGACCCCAAATAAATGGGAGAAGGTGAAAGAAAAGAGAGATAAATATGTGTATAGCTGTAAATAGCCCATTACAGTATTGGATGGCTCGTAAAAGAAGTAGATATAACGAAGAAAAGCTTATTCCAACGATACTGGACTTCAATAAAACTCCAACTTGTTCCTTAAAGAATGGAGAAGGAATTTATTGGTTTCGATATTAAAGGCTCGTCGTTTAATGAAAATATTGTGGGCATGAATAAATTGTGGCTTCGGCCCCATGCCAGTGGGCGCCTCGCTTCTCGATCGCCCGATTGAGCCTCTCGTCGCCTCCCGCCTCTCCCGCCTCTCCCGCCTCTCCCGCTTTCCGCCTTTGCTGGTCTCTGGAGACGATTATTCCATATACGACCTGTGTTTTGTACTATGTTTTCTATTATTAATATTATAACTGCGAAAGTAACTCTGTCTGTTTGCCTGTTACGCTTTCACGGAAACGGAGACTACTAGATCAATTTGACTTAAACTCAGTATGTATATATTTTTGATGCCAAGGATGAACATAAGAAACTTTTTATCCCGAAAAAGGGTTAGTTTTCGGGATAAAAATATAATTGTCTCTCTGTTTGTTATGATTTTACGGAAAAACTATTTGACCGACTTTGCTGAAATTCGGTATATATGTAATCTGAATGGCGAGGGTGGACAAGGCATACTTTTTATCCCGGATTATGGGATAGATTTATGTAAAGGTTATCCCAGAAAGTAGGATAGGTTTTGTTTTTTTCGTAATTTGCCATTTTGTTTATTTTTGTCATTTATGTAGTTTACAGATAGATAGACGGGAGATAGATAAATAAAACTAGAACAGGTCGTAACAGGGGATGAAAGTTTGTATGGGAGATCAATCATTTCTCAAGTTTATAGATATAAAAAATTATCATGTATAAAAAATCCGATAGTACATACGATACCGAAAATAGACACAATACTTTTCATGCCGGGAGATGGACAAATAGCCATAAATGAATCTTCCGGGGCAAATAGCACCAACATAAAAATATAATACTATGTAACCTGCATTAACGCCTGCTCTTTAAATAAGAGGTACGCCCTAGAGTGATACATGTAGATACTAGGGTGAACCCTAGTATCTACATGTATCAGTAAAATATAGTTAACGATTTCAAAATACTGGAAAACACTGCTATAAATGATAATAAATTGAAAGTTGCTAATTTGATTTCGGTTAAGACGTGTCTCAAATTTACATTATTAGGACAGACAGAGCAGAACAAAATAGCTACAAAGCACCATCGTAGAAAAGGGCAATAATACCTCCTGTCAGCGAACATCTTCCAGATACCGCTAGTGTGAGACGTAATTCTCACGTTAAGAATTTTATGATATAGTCCAAAATCCACCTACAAATAAATTTTGTGACGAAAGTGAGGATCTAAATGGAAGTGCAAATGAATGTATTTCCTCCTAAAAGCTATAAAGAAACTTTAGAGATATACATATACTAGCGTGCCCCGCAGACGTTGTCCTGCTCTGAAAAAATGAAGATTTAGAACCCAATTCCAACGCCGCCTGATTTCAATCCAGTGCCCCAAAAATCATTAAAATTGCCACAACCGTTTAAAGTTCAGTGGCATACACAAGAACAGAACGATTTTATATATAAAGGTAGTGTTCAGTTAGGATATAGTGTGGGTGCAAAGCACGGGTGGTGTGTGGCACGCAGCTCTCCTACTAACGACCCTTAATGTATTCTTTGCAGTGAACGGTCCGCTCTTTGAGCACCGTGCAAGGCGCGGCCGACTGTTGCGCCTCTCACCGTCACGAGGGAAACTGTTTGCCATCACACGCTATAACGCGAAAAGACTAATTATGAAATAGGGAGACGGCAACGGCGACTCGCGTGCACTACAAATGGATTTTTAGGAATTTGGGATGAAAATATACGAGCCAAGAACTAATAGTAGATTGTTGCACGAGAGTTGAAAGCAACCTATTTAGGTGTGAGATAGTTTGGCGCATAAGCGAAGCGACGGCGCTAATAGTTCGCGTGCCTAAATAGGCCTTTTACCCGAGGTTAGCCCTCTGTTTTTCATTTCGAATACGAGCAAAGTAAATAAAAACTGATATCATAATAATAATGAAATCAGGCGTTATCCATATCTGAAGGGTTTCTAGGTAAAAACCGCCCCGGCGGCGTTCTCTACTTTTACTGTAGGCATCGTTTTGTTATCAAATAAAAATAATTCACCCAAATTTTCAGTTTTTTATCTTAAGTATTTTTCGAGCTTTTTTGAAAAACCTATTTTTCTGCTTTTATTTTTTTTTCTCATGGCGATTTTTTCACCAATACTTGGAAGTAAAAGGCGTGAGAAAATATTTTTGTTGTAATTCCCTGATGAAAAGCCGATTTTTTAAAAATAAAATAATATTAAAATATTTTTTATCTCAAGTTTTTAAAATTTATCTATCACCATTTTTTTTCAGAATATGTGTTTTATAATCCTTTCTGTTCAAGAATTTAAAAAAATATTAAGTGGTAGTACAATGTCAAAAAACCTATTTTCTATCGAACTGATCTTTTGATTTTTAACTCAAAACACATAACTCTTTGAACTGATTTTAAAATAACAACTTTATTTATTTTTGTTCAAAAAATAATACATTATAAATTATATAATTATTCTATATGGTTAGGACAAATTTTTTGGTGTTAATATATTAGATAGAAATTACTGATTCTAAAATCAATTCCCTATGCTGCAAACACTGTGTAGTGCTTCGATATGGAGGTACCACCATTAAACCTTCTAACTCACTGTTGCTGCTTAGCGACCCAAAACAAGTCCTGGCCTTCGAAACGAGTATACTCCACTCCTTTCTGTTCAGCGTTGTCTACTCAGATCAGCCTCCACTCCGTCACCCCAGCGATATCTGGGCCCCATTGGTCTGACCAGATAGGCTCTTTTCACTGCGCATTCCTCCCCCATTTTTTTATTTTTTTTATGGCGATGGCATTTCGCACATACCGGGTCCTTTGCTAGGGATTAGACCGTTGTTGATCATGGAGGCTTTCCACTGAGGCTATCCAAACAATAATCAACCGGCTTGTGTGGAGACTCGACTAGTCAATACCCCACTAAAACCACCCTCCTCCCATGTGCCCCGCGCTTATGGCAGGAAAGGCGTGAGATACAGAACGTAGTTACGCCCACACCGATCCTAGCGCACAAGTGCTTGAGAATGCCCCGGGAGAGGCAAACTCACTTCGTCAACAGGGGTGAAGACTCCTCTGCTCCCTAGATGCTAGAGGGCCCCTGCAGCGGTATTTCAGGGAGGGAGGTCATGCGCATACCTGCGCCTCCGGGCTCCCAACTGACGTCGGCGCCCGCGAGACGCTTGCGCACTACCATCTCTCTCCCTATCTCGATTCGATCGGTCCTACAAGTGTCTCGAGTGCAAACCTCTGAGGTGCCCATGCTGTCCACTCGACTAGCGCGCCACACTGGCGGCATTGGGGTGAAGGCAAGCAGCCCGCAATCTGACACAGATACTTATCGAAGCAACCGTGCCCGGTAAGTATCTGTGTCATTCTGAAGGTCAGGGTCCCGCGTTTCCGCGAGAGCCATCGCAACAGCTGCGGTCGAACCGCTTCCACCGTGTCAATGCCAGCAACAGGGTTTTCCAACTCTACTGACCAAGATTGAATCATGGCCGCGGTTTCCCGCGTCCTGATCACCTGGAGTTCGGCCTGGCCATAGACCAGGCCACGGGCGAGGGCATCCTGTCAGGAGCACCGAACTTTGGCTATGACGTCCGCCTGGAGAGGCCAGGGCGGATCGCCTGCCAAGAGTGTCGACGCCGTCCACGACACTGTACGGTATCCTCGGATGGTCCTCACCGCCAGGACCCGCTGTGCGCGGCACAGCAAAGTCCTATTGTGGCGATGAAGTGCAGTGGACCATACGGGTGCACCGTACAGGGCCATACTCCTAAGGATGCCCATGTAGAGTTTCCTAGTCGTCCCCCCCGGTCCCCCACGTTGGGAAGAAGCCGAGAGAGGGCGCCTGCGGACCTCACGAGCTTGGGAACTAGCTGCTCAACGCATTCCTCCCCCATTCTGTGTAGGCGGCCAAGCCAGCGCAAGCGATATGCCTTGGTCTCGCTTATGATATTGGGCTCATCCACCAGCTCTTTGATTTCAGATTTTTTTCGGATGCGCCAGTTGCCATCACTTCCCCATGATCCCAGGATCTTTTTTTCAGCCAACAACAGCTTGTATTCATCATTAAGTGTTAGGGTCTAAGCCTCACATCCGTACAAAGTTTGGGTGAATTATTTTTATTTGATAACATAAAAGTAGAAAACCGTTTAAACCCTTTGATGAACTCATTTAATACGTTGCATATCAAGTAAAGTTTCTCTTCTGTGGCATTCTAGCAGCCAGTATTCTTTTTGTCATTGGTGATAGTAAATATTTAGCTGAAATCTATGTAAATTAAATAGTAATTTGGTGAAAAGTAATTTATAAGTATAAAATGACGTTAAAAATTGTTGATATTTTTTATTACAATTTAGTAAAAAAAATAAAATTGGGACACGAGTCGTATATATTGTCTATGGTACGCATAGTTTTTTAATATTTTTAACACACAGGGAAAATCGTTTCCCAGGGATGAAAACTACTGTTTTGACTAGTGACTACTGACGACGGTCTGGCAAGTACGTTACATTGGCAAAAACAATCAAATTGGTGTTTCCCAAAACACAATTTAAAGACCTTGTTTACCCATAGTCTTACTAATTGCGCAGTGTAGTACTGAAACTTCAAGAACGCAATTTTGTTGTTTTTGGTTTCGCCGAAGTCGCCGAGGCCGAGCGGAACAGCGCGGAGCGAAGTGACACCCTTTGATCTTCATTTGTGTTGGCATCAATACAATTACTGCTCAATGAGTGATCTGAATAAACAATTCTAACGAGTTCCATTGTTATTGTTGTGACGGCGATGAATTCGCCGCCTTTCCTCATTTCAAAGGTGATTTGGCTAACTTCAAACGGCATCGGTGTCTCAAGTGTTTGCCAGAATTGCGATGATAATTGTTATAATGCTTCGTTTATCTGTGACGCCTGAACGTTGTCGTTAGACCTTGCTTATTTAGTAGAATTCTAATTTGTTGTTTTTGGAGGGAAAAATTAATTTGAGTCGTTTTTCGGTTCAAATCGCATTAGATATTATTGGTAGCAGTTACTTCTTGTTGGGAAATTAAAAACTCGATGTAATGGACTGTATGATTATTATTATTGAACTTTTACAAGAAATAAAATAAGTACAAAATATGCAAGAGAGTCGTCGTTAAAGCAAGAGAGATTGTTGAGTTGTGATGAGAGAAGTACAGATGTGCAAGATTTTGCCTCCAAGGCTGGCCCTATATCCCGCATCCCGTCCGACGCCTAGCTGCTAATTGTGCTAGCTATGGGCGTCGGCGGTATGCGGGGCGCGGAGAGTAGGTGTGCTCCGGCGGGCGGGTCAGGGGGGTGTTCTCTGTCCGCAACAGATATATTGTATGAAGTATCTATATAGTAACATAAGTGAGTTGGTCAATAGCTATTGAGGAATATACACTTCGTCGTTTTCATTAAATCTGAACTAAAATTACAGTCCGCAGTAAATTGAACGCTATCGCACCCAAATCGTAATCCCTATTAATATTATAAATGCGAAAGTAACTCTGTCTGTCTGTCTGTCTATTCCGTTTTCACATAAAAACTACTGGACCGATTTGGCTGAAACCCAGTATTTATATATTTTCGATGCTGAGGATGGAGATGAGATAATTTGCGATATAAAATGAAGTAAATCTTCCGAGGGCGAATAGCACCAACATAAAAATATAATACAATATAAGTTGCATCAACGCCTGCTCTCTAAACAAGAGTTACGCATAATATATAAGCAACTATAAGGAGGTTTAGTGTATATAAATATGTATGAAAACTTCACTTTGATTTTTTTTTTTAATCAGAAGTAAGTAAACAAGCAATCGTCTCAATTATAGAAAATACAGTCTGATCCATGTATAAGTTTCAAACAAAAAAAAAGTTATAGAAATTGTCACCGACCGAAGGCGTTGTCAACCTTGAAGAAGCTTTATTCTCCCCTTCAACAATACCATGTCTAAGCGTAGAAGAGAAAACTTGGCTGGAGTTTATCTCTTCTGCTGTACGTGGGTTATACGTTCTAGAGAACGTTGCCTAATTGCGTTTTCTAAAGCGCATATCGATGTCGCGGAGTAAAAATTTGTTTGCTTTCTAAATATATTTTTGCCAGGTAGGGTATTTACTCGTCTGAATGGCTACCATCCCTGGTTTAGAGTATGTCGCCATTACAAGCTTGAGTTGTGTTCCGGCATTAGTGGCCAGGTTCCAGTCTTCCTTTAGAGAGGGGCAGCACATTGGTAGCACCTTTGGTGTTACAAATGGCCCGCTTTCCATCAGGTGGGCCATCTGTCAGTCTGCTGAACTCACGCAATAAAAGAAAAAATCCAGTTGTCGTGTTCTGATTCGATTACTTACATACATAATTATAACTTCAGTTACTGCAACATTCAAATAAGCTGGTGAAAATCTCTTTGTTTTAATAAAACATGTAAAAAATAAGTTACAAAAAGCCGCATGTCCATTGCATAAGCCCGATTTCACCATGTCCATTCAGACTCATGACATATTCTCGTCTGGCAAGTATCAAGCGATTTGCATTTGTCGGGATCCCACCACCACAGGCAACATTTATCCAGTGTACAAGTATCATGGAAGATAGAAAGAATATTTGCACACTAGAACTTAAGCATAAATACAAAACAAATGTTATATATTGTGTTACAAGATGTCCACCACAGTAGTCATGAGAACCATAGTGTATACTAATATGACATAGACAATCGTCATAAATAATATTTTTAGTCTATTTATCAGATGATTCGATTTATAATTAAATTACCATTTTCTACCGGTTAGTTAATTTTATAAGCCCACTAAATTATCGTATAAAAGGCGTAGTGGCGTGTAGACGGTGTTCATTGCTTACAGTGCTGTGTGAATATTCACATCAAAGGCTGAACAATAAAGGGGAAACCCTGTCTAAATAGTTAATATTTGGTATATTTGGTACTTTCTTACCCAAATCTCTCCTTGCATTTTACAATTGTTTTAATACGAAGCTGGCAAACAAACAGACGGCCCAGCTGATGGAAAGTGGTTAACGTCACCTATTTTTTTTATAATTATTTGTTTTTTTTTCTAATGTTTAGCACGGGTCGCATGCCATATGTGATTTAGGAGTTGGGCACTAAAAATCAGCGCTGTGTCGGACTACGTTGCGGCACAGCAAAATGCTGAGTGCCAACCTTATTTCTAAATTGCGGCATACACAATTTCTGTATAATTTTATGTATGTATACTTTGTTATGTTAGTACTCTTACGAGTTGCAGGACTCTAATTAAAATGCCGTTGGAATTATTATAGAAATTATTAGAACTATACAAACACGTATAACACAGGTACAAATATAACTGAATATAATCAGTCCAAACGTAATGGACGATTCAATAACACGCGCAACGTCCGTCACTAAATATTATAGATTATCGAATGTATACAAGTCTTGCCTCGCGGCTGGTTATCGCTAGACTGCCCTTCCTCAATCGGGCCAGTGCTTTATATGGCACAAACACAAATATGTCTGCCCGCCAAGCGTCGACGCAATTTCCCAGAAATCGTAATCCGCACACCTGCCTAATTATGCCTGCAAACGGCCATACACGAGTACAATAGGCTGCTCTCTACAATAACTAATAAATAGGTAAACAAAAGAAGACAATCATAAAAGAACTACAATTAGTTCAAATGCCGACAGGTAATAAAGTGTCTACAGGTATGCAGGTGTGAATTTGTCTTTTGTGGGCACTAGGTCGTAACAGTACTATTTTGTGTCGTGTGTCGCTATTAGAAATAAATCTTTTTCTTTCTTTCTTTCTATAGACGCTTGCGACAACAGGGGCGGAGCTAACACGTTACCGGCCGGTAGGTGGGTGATAAAGAGGGTGTGGGAGAGAGAGCAGACAGGAGCAACGGGATAGAGATTAGAATAGGGCATACGAAAGATTGGATAGTGGGATGGCGAAGTGGGCCACTGGGAGGCGGACTCAACGGAAGAAACACGATCAGATCAAGGCCTACCGTTTCAAGGCGATATTCTGTGAGAGCGTGGTATCACATCGTTCGAGCCGGCTGGAATCAAGATAATGGTTCTAATTCGGGTCCACCACGTTACATAATAAAATTATATTTTTTTTATATGCTTAACTCGCGCCAAATTTATATATCTCAATTTTACGCTCAAACTTTAAACTTTAAACTCTTAAGTCAGGTATGACATGAGAAAAAATACTGTTTACTAGTGCAACACTGGAGCGACGCAACAGCGGCGCCACCTATCGACTTCTTACTCCCCCTTCGCTTTTTACATGTTCTACATTGTACCGTGCTCTCTCGTAATAAATCACATTTAATATGAAAAAGCAAGTGTCTGTCATTGGAACCTCTCACAACAAAAGCCTACAAATACCAATCACAATCACTTTTATAACAAAAAGTCAGTATTGATGGTATTTTTGTCGTTGCTTTGAATACTAAGACGAGCTATATACTAGAATTTATTCTCAAATGACGAAAGGATGTATTTGCGGTACTGATTTCCCTACACGGTGGCATAAAGTTGGGCATATGTAAATGCGCCATAATAACGCAGTCCCCGGCCGGCCATCGGCGTGACTATGGCCCTTGGCTTGGATCAAAACTACGATTTGATGTTCCTCCTCGTTCGTTGGATCACATATGCATTGCTGAATTGTCACCGACTGTTTGTTTGTGTTATAAAACCATTATCCCTATGAAGGGGTTAATAGCTCTTTCTAATGAAAGAGACAATTCAGGAGGATAGACTTCAAATGTGAAACTACTTCGGCAGGCACACTGTTATTATTGGTTATATAGTCCACGGGGATCCATACTGATGTTTTAAAAAGAGTTTTCTTGTATGCTTGTTCCTCTCTTTGTTGTAGCTTTGACAACAACCAGGGAAATGAAGTAATGATTAAGTTAGTTTTGGTACAAATATTTGGGAATAACGAGTCACCTAAAATATATGATAGCATCGCCGATTGATATTAGGTTATTTTTTATTCACTAATTTAGTTTAGTTTTTCTGCTCACTGACAAAGTTATCTATCTATATTGTATATTTAAGAACTAGCTCAGATACAAATTAAAATAAACGAAGATACACATAATAAATGAGAATTCAATTTATAAATAACCAAACAGGATTCTGGATAATAATTTGAACAAACCGCCATTATATGTATATGAAAGAAAGAAAGAAAATATTTATATTTTTGTATGTTTGTAACGAATAAACTCAAAAACCATTTTTATGACCCGTGGTCTTCAAGGACATGCAGAGAACAACAATAATGAAAATGTGAGCCGCAATTTGCGAACTGAGGTTGGCAGTCAGTATTTTGCTGTGCCGAAACATAGTCCGACACAGCATGATTTTCAGTGCTCATCTCTATGTATAAAAAGGCAAATATTCATTATCTAAAATGCAACCGTTATGATGTCATTTAGAAACGGCAATGTGGCTATTCGTACTGTAAGCCTAACTGACGTCCGACTCGTTCGGAAGTCAAGCGAGAAATGAAAGAACGGCACTGTTGCTCCCCGCTCCCCTTTACAGTCGATTGCACCGCCATCACTCGAATGATGTCACCGCTAGATTACCCTCTTTCTTGCAAATTATTCATAAGAATACATAACTTACTGTACCAGCAGAGTTGAACAAAGGCTTGATCAAGTTAAAGGCCTTGCTGGGCTGATAAAAGGGAATCATTCATTCGGGCTAACTACTTAATTACGATAGTTCCCGGAGTTGTAAAAGCGTAGCCCAAAATTCAAACAAACAAATTCTAAAAATATCCTCAAAAGCTTTTCTCTTTTCCTCTACTTTATTCGAGCAGTCAAAACAATTTGAACTTAGTTAAAGTTTAGGAAAAGGGTCGTCTGCGTCGTGTAGAGGGCCTTGTTCGCAAACAAAGGCCTCCATTCATATTACACTATGCCGCATACAACTTATCAGATTGTATAAACAATCGGGGTTAAAGTAATAAGTAAATATTTGTAGATATGATAATCATTAAAAGCTGAAAGAAATATATTTGAAAACATGTTTAAAAATTTGTATGCTTACATATGAGATAGACTTTTATTTTTTATTATGACAATGGTTCATCATTGTCTACATATTAATACGTGAAGCAAAAACTTTGAACCCCTTTTTACGAAAATTGCGCGGACGGAGGAGTAAGAAATTTCGCACACTTGTAGTTTATATAGAGAAGGAGTGCATAATGTTAAATTTTTTTTTAAATTGTGCATAAAATTACATTGAATCAATAAAAAAAAACATTACACACACTACCATGTATTTGACACACAAACATATATACTCTTATGTTTATTGTTAAAGTCAAATTAACAGTATAGCCTTGGCGAAATCTGTGATTATAGAAGTATAGACAACAGAACCTTAATAATGTAACAACAAAACTCATACACATACTCACACCAACGCGCACTACCACCGAATTGCATTACATTATATCACATTGTATTACAAGATTGTTGACATTGATGCTCATTGTCGTGGGAAGCGACTGTACGGGTCGCCGTCCCGCAACCAAGATGTCTAATCCAGGAGACTCCTTGAATTGTAAATTGGTGTGGACAAAAAGCTAGAAGGACACCGGCCAGTGTTGCCAGTCCAAGTTTTATCAGTAGATTTTCAGTTATTTGTAACTCATCTGATTTTAGCTTATATATTATATACTGTAGTGTATTTTAGATTAATACTATAATTAAAATATGATAACATTTTTTATATCGATAGACACAAGTGTCATCAAAACGTGCCTCTGGTATAAACCGTGCATTTATACAAGAACTTAAGGAACCGACTTCCAAAAGAAGGAGCTTCTCAATTCCTCTGTACGTTTCTTTTTTGTATGTGTGTTACTCGATTTCTCCGTCAATTGTGGATCGATTTTCAATTTTTTTTAATCGAAAGGTTATACTCCCGAATTCGTCCCATTTTCATCATGTCTCTGCAAACCATGGGCCATGAAAATGGCCCGGACTTTAGAAGCCCATGGGAAGGCCAACGTAGAGGCTCCTTGACAAATTTAAATGTGGCGTGACACTGACCGTCGATTATCCCTATCCCTTACAAAAAGTACCCAAGGACAAGCCCCGGTCAGTGTAGGACTATTGTAGGGAATGAGGACAAAAGGTACCGGGCTATTGGGGTGAACTGCTAGTAGAACTACGGATCGGGGGCTTTGGGGACTATAGCGTCTGACCGTCGCCATGTTCAAGGAACATGGAATAATGGGCAGGCGGTGACTCGCCCCTCACTGCATGGGCCCTTAAAAATGCCATATAAGATTGGCGAGGGGCAACATGGGTGTGGAGAGGCGGGCTGCAGGTTCGCCGAAGCTACTACCGATGTTGTCAAACTCAATAAAGTTATTATTATTATTTCACATTTATATTATTTTTACTCTTTTTTAATACACATGTACAAAAAAGTAAACATATATTAAAAAATATAAAAAGATGACTAGGGTCCAGGCTACCGGTGGTTAGAGCTCCAGAGACAAAAACTTCCTACGTGCTGTGCTCAGGAGAACCGCCTTCTATATCTGGCCCTTCACCCATTTACCGAGCGACAGCCTCTCTAGATGTCGGTCGAGGCTCTTCGCACCTAAACCACCATCGGTATGATGATCGTTGACTCCATATGCCACATGTCAGTAATCTCGTGCGCGAGGTCTAGGTATTTCGTTAATTTATCGCTTTCAGCTTTTACGAGATTACAGTCATGTGGAATACTTATATCAATAAGCATCATACGTCTCGCAGATCGATCTATTATCAATTTATCACAATGTCAAGCTTATTGGCAAGAATAGCCCTGTCTGTAATGATAGATCGGTCCCAGTAGAGCGTGCTATGACCATTATTGAGAACTGGCTCAGGGGTATATTTATAATAAGGTACCTCCGTCACTATCAGACAGTGTCGAAGAGCAAGTTGTTGGTGGATGGTTCTGGCTACTAGATTGTGTCTGTGCAAGTATTCGGAGTTAGCAAGACGAGAACAACAGGAAGTTGCAAGTAACCTAACGGACTCGGAATTTAGGATGTACTGACTATAGTTGTTCGTCATGATAACCTTGGCCATTATTGCACAGACAAATCCTTCGGTATCCTCAAGGAGTTCACCGAAACGTAGCCAGTTCACCGACGCTGGCAGGGCTATGTCGGGCCCGTACAGCACCCGAAGAAACCTTCCGTGCAGCTCTTTGCTTTTATTATTATAGCTTCTGCTGGGGTACCATTCAGTGGTGCCGCAGGAGAGGCCTGGCATCATCGACAAAGGCCAAGGCAACGAATGAAAGGCGCCACCGATGAATGAATGCCATCTCGAGGTCAATATTTGAGGGGGATAATTGATAAAGTTCCCGGACGGTTCCCGGCTGTTTACCAATAGATCTTCGAAAAAGTTATTTATAATAGATTAATTTCATTTTTATCCAAATTTAATATCCTAGCAAAAGAACATTTCGGTTTTCGGAAATTCAAATCTACTTCTTTGGCAACTTATCACCCTATAAATTTAATTCTAAATAATTTAAACAATAAAACTGCCTGCTGTGCTCTATTTCTTGATCTCAGTAAAGCCTTCGATTTTGTTGATCATGCTATTCTGCTCCAAAAATTAGATAAATATGGTGTTACAGGTCCAGCTCTTAATTTATTGACTAATTATTTGAGTAATCACCAACAAATAACTAGAGTTACTGAACTTGATAAAGATTCAAACTGTATTATAAACTACGATTCTACACAAAAAATTACCCTCTGTGGCGTACCTCAAGGAAGCATATTGGGTCCTTTATTATTTCTGTTATATATAAACGACCTGCCTATCGCCACAAAACATAACAGTATTCGAATTGCAGACGATACAACAATAGTTATAAAATGTTCAACTACCTATGACTACGATAATGATGTTATGACATGTTTATCTGATATTATTACTTGGCTCAACTCTAATAAAGTAATTATTATCAATTTATCCAAAACAAAAATTATTCAATTTAGAACAAAACGAAGTAAATTAAATCATCTATATATTAATCATAATAACATAGACATAGAACTGGTTAATTGTACAAAATTCCTGGGAATCCAAATTGACGCTCATTTATCATGGAAATAACATATTGACATGATTTGTAGTAAAATTAACAATTTTGTTTTCGCTATAAAAAAAAATTAAAAAGTGCACATCCTTACGAACGGTGTTAATGGTCTATTACGCTCATGTTTGCTCATTAATCCATTACGGAATCATAATATGGGGAAATTCCCCTGATATTGCAAGAGTTTTTATAGCGCAATGGAAATGCCTTCCTGCCATATTTGGAATGAAATGGTCAGAATCGTGCAAACCGGTTTTTAAATCTCACAATCTCCTTACTGTGGCTATCTATGTACTTGAAATCGCTAAGTTTATCCAATTCAATGGGTCTTTTTTGAAGAATTTAACGATGTTAACGCGAGACTTGTGACGCAAGTAAAATTAAAGATGCCTGTGCCTTCTCTGGATCGCTTCAGAAGGAACTGTATTTACAAGGCTCCTCTTATTAGTTATAAATAACTAATATTATAAACGTACCCACAAGAAAATTCACTGTAGTCTTAAAAAAAGTGGCTGATTAAGGAGTGTTTCTATACTGTAGATGAATTTCTTAAAAAAAGTGCTTGTCATTATTATCTATATGGAAAATCTTAGTGATGTATTTGTTATTTTTTTCTTGACATTAATTGCTTATATAATACCAAAAATTGACATTCTAATTAGAATAAATAATAAGAATATTTACGTAAATTATAATTTTTATTTTATTACATCTTAATTTTTAATTCACTTTGTACACCACTTTGTGGTAGAATGTACTGTTCATCTACAATTGTATAACACCTGTATAAACTACAGTCTTGCAAATAAAGTTATTGATTGATTGATTGATCGGATTGGGAACATCCGCAGCCTAATCTAATTACTTTCAGATTATTATGTAGCGCCGTATTTGCGGTTTAACGTAGTTTACTTCAGCTCCGATCCACTTGAGACTTGTTTAATCAGATATTGTATTTGCCTTTTTTATTATAAAAACTAATTATAAAAGATTAAGTGTCTGTTTGGAACGTCTAAACAAAAATGTGAAAAAAGTCAGGGAGGATAACTCGGACCAGGAGATTTCGAAAACATAATTTTTAGAATTTTTGTCTGTCTGTCTGTTTGGATGTTCCAGCCAATCTCTGAAATGGCTGTACCGATTTCGACGGTATTTTTAATGGTAGATAGCTGATGTTATAAGGAGTAAGTTAGGCTACAATTTTTTTAAGGTTTCGCGAAAAACAATTTCACGCGGATGAAGTCGAGGGCACCGCTAGTGTTATAATAATATAGATTTATTATAAAGGTAGAAAACAACTTAAATACTAATTTGTAACAATAAGTGATGATATTCAATATGGAGGTTGACTAGTGGCCTCTAAGGGTGTGCACTAACACGGTGAGGAGAGATAGAAGGGGGAGCAGCGGCGGGGAGGGGGAGGAGGCGGCGCTGCAGACGTGGTGCCCGGGGCCGATGCAGGCCGCGTACGCCATCAGGTGGGGGATGCGGCTCTGCTCGAAGAGGCCCGTGAAGAGGTCGTGGTGCGGCCCCAACGCGAACACCGCCACGTCGTCGCCGCCGTGCGTCTCGTCCTCCAGGGGCACCTCCGCGTGCGCCCTCCACTCCAGCTCACCTGTACATAACAAACGCTCAGTGCATGCTCTCAAAGCTGTACTCGAAGGTGGTAGGTACCCAAACGTCACTTACGATAGTCGTCGTCGGTGGTGGGGTCGACCCGAATGCCGTCCACCTGCACTCTCGCGCCAGGTCCGTTCGTATAGGAGATGGTCATGTAAGGGACGCTGTTGTCGTCCAAGTCGCGCGAAGGGCCGAGGATGTCGTGTCCGCGGTCTGAGTACCCGTTGAAGGCCATGACGTGCGCGTGGTCAGAGGTCACCACTATTAGGGTGTCTTCCTCCGACAGCATCTCCACAGCTCGCGTCACCGATTTGCTTAATTCAATGGTCTCGTCGAGGGCGAGCTCAACCCAGTTGTCGTGGTGCGCGTGGTCGATGCGCCCTCCCTCCACGAACAAGAAGAAGCCCTTCTCGTTGCGGCTGAGAGACTTGATAGCGATCTCGGTCAACTCGGCGAGCGTGGGCTCGCTGACGGGGTCGCCTTGCATGTGGTACCGCATGTGAGTGCCCTCGAAGAGACCGAGCAAGTATTCGGGCATCGACTCCGCCGCCTCCATCAGCTCGGACCGGTGCCACACGTATTTGTAAGTGACGTTGCGGTTCCTCTTGTCGTTTTGCCATTCTTCGATTAAGTTGCGTCCATCGGTTCTTCTTCCTCTAGTACCCTCTTCGTCTCTCGTATGGTTCTGTATGAAGTGGCGTCTTCCTCCGCCTAATATGACCTAAAACCAGAGAAATATCTTAAGATTGATCACTTTGAGTGTGATTTAAAATGTATACATTCATATGTGGATCAATTGGTCCTACCTTGAACTTGTTGCCGGGGTGCTGATGCACGAGCTGGTGGGCGATGTCGGGGCACTGCTCGGCCGTGAACCCTTGCTCAGTGGGCCGCGTGTCGTCTTCCCAGCGCCGGTCGGCCACCTTCGCGAATGTTCCCGCCGGAGACGCGTGAGTGATGCGAGTAGTCGTCACAATACCTATGCGATGGTAGGCCTTCGTTATTGCTAAAACTTGCCATGATACATTTTGTTGACCGCAGAGATGGAATTTTTACTTGCTTGAATATAACAACAAAATAATTAAATTATTTTATGATTATTTTCACAGTAGCAGTTTTTGTTTCCATCCGTTGCAAATTGTGAAATTGATCAACAGTGAATTGTTTGTCGATAAGTTTTTCAAATGATTAATTGGTGATGAGGGTCACACGATCTTGGAGTCAAACTTGACACGCGTGAATCACGCTTGTGATTTGTAGCAGGTGTTTCCGATATACCCAGCTATTTAGGTTTACGTTATCACTCGTTGTATAATTATCTGGAGCCATGTGAAATGTTGCACCACTAACGGACGGTTGAAATACAATATGCTTTACCGACGTCGCGGCCGTCGGCTAGAGCCCACTCGGCGATGGACTCGACGCGCGCGGCGGCGTCGGCGGAGGCGAGGCAGTCGCGCCGCGCCACGCGCCCCGTCACCCCGATCGTGCCGTAGTTGTTCTTTACGCCGGCCAGGTACGCGGTGGCGGTGCAAGCGGAGTCCGGAATTTGAGCATCTAAGCAGTAGGTCTACGAAGAAACGCATGCATTATTATATTGTGAAGGAACAGATGGACAGATTGAGTTACTATCTATATATCTATAAATCATTTTTATATATCTATAAAATTGAGAAATGATTGGTCTCCCGTACAAACTTTCATCCCTTTTTTTTTTTTTTTTTTTTTTTTTTTTTTTTTAAGGCGGGGGAAATGCATTTCGCACATACCGGGTCCTTTGCTAGGGATTAGACCGTTGTTGATCATGGAGGCTTTCCACTGAGGCAATCCAAACAATAATCAACCGGCTTGTGTGGAGACTCGACTAATCAATACCCCACTAAAACCACCCTCCTCCCATGTGCCCCGCGCTTATGGCAGGAAAGGCGTGAGATACAGAACGTAGTTACGCCCACACCGATCCTAGCGCACAAGTGCTTGAGAATGCCCCGGGAGAGGCAAACTCACTTCGTCAACAGGGGTGAAGACTCCTCTGCTCCCTAGATGCTAGAGGGCCCCTGCAGCGGTATTTCAGGGAGGGAGGTCATGCGCATACCTGCGCCTCCGGGCTCCCAACTGACGTCGGCGCCCGCGAGACGCATGCGCACTACCATCTCTCTCCCTATCTCGTTCCGCGGCCTCCTTATGAGACACTACCGCCTCGCAGAAATTGGCCGCACCCACCCACCAATCGTCGCTGTGCAGCATGGCTTGCACCAGATCGCCCAGCGATTCGATCGGTCCTACAAGTGTCTCGAGTTCAAACCTCTGAGGTGCCCATGCTGCGCACTCGACTAGCGTGTGTAACGCCGTGTCTAGCGCGCCACATTGGCGGCATTGGGGTGAAGGCAAGCAGCCCGCAATCTGACACAGATACTTATCGAAGCAGCCGTGCCCGGTAAGTATCTGTGTCATTCTGAAGGTCAGGGTCCCGCGTTTCCGCGAGAGCCATCGCAACAGCTGCGGTCGAACCGCCTCCACCGTGTCAATGCCAGCAACAGGGTTTTCCAACTCTACTGACCAAGCTTGGATCATGGCCGCGGTTTCCCGCGTCCTGATCACCTGGAGTTCGGCCTGGCCATAGACCAGGCCACGGGCGAGGGCATCCTGTCGGGAGCGCCGAACTTTGGCTATCACGTCCGCCTGGAGAGGCCAGGGCGGATCGCCTGCCAAAGTGTCGACGCCGTCCACGACACTGTACGGTATCCTCGGATGGTCCTCACCGCCAGGACCCGTTGTGCGCGGCACAACAAAGTCCTATTATGGCGGTGAAGTGCAGTGGACCATACGGGTGCACCGTACAGGGCCATACTCCTAAGGATGCCCATGTAGAGTTTCCTAGTCGTCCCCCGGTCCCCCCACGTTGGGAAGAAGCCGAGAGAGGGCGCCTGCGGACCTCACGAGCTTGGGAACTAGCTGCTCAAAGTGCGCTTTGAACAGCCATTTCCCATCAAGAATTAGCCCCAGATATTTCATCTGGGGGCCTACACGAATGTCCACCCCTTGGACTGTAACGGACAAGTCCGCGGGGGTTACGAAACCGCCTATGGAACATGATGGCCTCCGTTTTCGCGGGGAGACCTTCAAGCCCAGCCTACCTATTCTTCGGACCACGATCGCCAGCCCGGCGTTGGCAAGGTCCACGGATTCCGCGAATGACGCAGCGCGTGCCGTGAGTAGGGTGTCATCCGCAAAGCAGATTAGCCCTATTCCGGGCAGGACCGGAACCCGAAGGATCCAGTCATAACCGACGTTCCAAAGAACCGGCCCGAGGACCGATCCCTGTGGGACGCCGCACGCGACGCGTCGCCGACCTATCGCGCGATTCTCGGACTCGCCGCCCTCCCAAAGGATGTATCTGTCCTGGAGGTACGCGCCCAACAGCCTCGTGAGGTACGGGGGACTCCGTGTGCACGAAGCCCCTCCTGATCGTCTCGTGTGGGAGGCTGTTAAAGGCGTTCGCTATGTCTAGCGAAACTGCCAGGACAGTATCCTTTGCTTGGACTGCGTCGTCCGTTACAGATCGCAGTGTCTCGAAGGCGTCCAACGTGGAGCGCCTCCGCCGAAACCCGAACTGCGTCTGTGCTAGCCCCGGCTCCACAGTATCGAGATGCTTAACGAGGCGTTCCGCTAAGATCTTCTCGAAGACCTTGGCGACCTCGTTAAGCAACACTATATGGGCCTGTAGGCGGACGGATCGTTGGGAGGACGGCCTCCCTTGGGAATCAGGCATAATCGGCCCTCCTTCCATTGCGACGGGAACTGGCCCTGCGCGAATACAGGCATCGAACAGTTCCCGCAGCTGGCCGCGTAGGTGTTTGGCAGCCAGGAAGAGGAGCCGACCCGGAACCCCGTCGGGTCCCGGAGCCGTCTTCCTGCCCCGGAGCCGGTCCAGGGCGACGTCTAACTCTTCCTCGGTGATGGAGTGAGGCTCCACCTCCGAGGTGTCGGGAATGATTGGACCCATATCGGGGAGTGAAGATCCCCGGATCCGGGAAGAGCCCATCGATAACCGACCGGAGGACCTCGGGTTCGAGCGTTTCCGTAGCCGTGGAGGTGCAGGGCCGCAACGTGTTGCGGGCCGCACGGTACGGACGCCCCAAGGGTCCCGGTCCAGTGTCTCGAGGAGCTCCTCCCGAGCCCGGGCTTTCGCTCGCAAAATTGCGATCGAAAGGGCCTTTCTGGCCTCTCTGAACTCCCCACGAGTCCATTCTCCTCAACATAGTCTGGAGGACGACGCGCTCTGCTGCGTTTGAGCCTGTGGCTGATTCTGCGGACTGCCCTCCGCAGTTCAGCCAGCTCCTCAGTCCACCAGTGGACCGATGTACGCGGCGGCGGTCGTTTGGCTCGAGGCATAGCAGCGTCGCAAATCCTTTTGAGGATTTGCGCATGTGCTCAGCCTGCGCCTCCAGATTCCCCAGGTCGGCTGGATAGGTCCAGCATTCGATGATGGCCCTCTCCTCGGCCTGCTCCGCGTCGAGCTTGGTAAGAGCCCAGCGCGGGAGCCGGGAGGGGCCCTGAACAGGGTTAGCGCTAGGCGAGGGGAGAGCTCGAATCTGATGTACAAGTGATCAGACAGAGTCTCCACCTCCTCCAGCACTCTCCATCCTACCACTCTGCGGGCGGCCGCATGTGTGGCGAATGACAAGTCGATGATCGATCCACCCCGCGCACGTACGCAGGTCTGGACCGACCCTGGTTCAGGATGGACAGGTTGGATTGAAGCGCCCAGTCTTCAACCGTCCGTCCCCTAACATCGGTAATCGCGTTTCCCCAGGATTGGTGCTTGGCATTGAAGTCGCCTAGGACGAATATCGTCTTCGGCGCTAGTCTGCCGACGGCTGCCCTAATGGAGTCCAAGGCGAGCTCGTACTCCGCCAGGGGGCGGCTGCGCGTGAGGTACACGCCTATGATGACGTAACCTCCGCTTTCCGCCACCGCGTAGCCCTTTCCTCTTTCGAGACTGGTGAGCGGTGTGCCAGATCCGGCTCTGGCGACCACGGCCACCACATCATCGAGATCCCCCACCCAGTTCCTGGCTGGGGGTACGTAATAAGGTTCGCTTATTACGGCCAAGTTTGCTTGCCGTTCCGCCATCGCCTGCAGGCACAAGTCCTGGGCGTCGGGGGAGTGGTTAACATTAGCTTGGAAGAGTGTTAAGGGTGTACTGGGCATTTAGGTGTCCATAGGTACCCCCCTTCCACTCGCCGGTCGTTTATTCGCCCTCGGGTGGACGAATTTACCCTTGACGTATGGGGGCTGGCAGTGCCTCGCCAACGTCGGGTGGGTAGCGCGTTTGCCCCCGCCGCGCAGACGGCGCAGTGGGGTCGCGGGCTGTGCAGTCCGGCTGCTTGTGTCCGCTCTTACCGCAGCGGAGACACAAGCCGGTCCGGTCCGGGCACGAGTCCGGGCAAGTCTGGGTGCCGTGGCCGACGTTGAAACAACGGTAACAACGTATGGGCCGGGCTTCCAGAGCCTCCACCTTCGCCGAGGTGAAGCCCACCAGAAGGTGGCCCCGCTCGGCGATGGCTTTGGCTGCAGAGACGGGGCACATCACGTATGATGCGCCCATCCCCCAGGTCCTATGCCGATGTGCCTCGCCTTAACATCGTCGCGCAGGCAGTTGCCCACGCTGGCGATGGCACTGCGAAGCCCATCTACTGTGGCCGACTCATCCAGCCCTGAGACGTAAAGCTCCCCACGCTTTACGGGGCGGATGACTTCGGCCATCCTTGAGCGCCCCTCGAAGGGCCTCGGCGACGCGGTTCGCCCTAGTCGCGCTCTCGGGTCCTGGGGAAGTCCAGGAGTCGAGCGTCCCGGGCGGTCCGCGTCACTTTCAGCCCCTCTCTGAGGCCTAGCTCGGTGATATTGACCACCGAGGCGGCCTTCGCGAAGACCTCCCGGTAGCCAATACCGTTTTTGGCCGATTCCGGCAGCAACTTAATGATAATTGCTGCCGATCTCGGCTCCTGAAATACCACGGGCTTCGTAGCCCGTGGCTTGCGCGCCGGTTTCCGCCCCGATGGCGAAGCCGGTGCTTGCGCCGAGGAGGGGGCGGGGCGTTTCCGCCCCCGCTCCCCTGCCCTTCTTCCTTCGGACGACCGTGGACCACGCCCCCTCCGGAACGGGGGCGGGGGCAGGGGCCACCGCAGCCGATGGTGGCGCGACGGCAGGTGCCGCGACGGCGCGTGCCGCGACGGCAGGGGTGCCGCGACGGCCGGTGTCGCGGCCGCGGGTTTAGCCATGAGTCTGGGGCCGGCTTGGGGCCGGTGGCCCAGGCTTAGGCGCCGGAGCAGAGGCGGCGGCGAGAGCTGCGGCTCGGCGCAGCTTCTTCGCCCTCTGCTTTACTCCCCCTCTTCACCTTCTTCTTGGGGAGGGGGTGGCGGTGGGAGTCCGCCACCCCTACGACGACGGGGGCTACCACCACCTCCATCGGTACCGGGGAATTACTTCCCCGGGGCCCGGCGGGCGGCGGCGGCAGCTCCCGCCGTTTTAGGCAGCGGTTGTGTCTCCGCGGCCTTTTTCCTGTCCGCCGCAAGCGGCGGGCGAAGAATTGGCGCGGGCGGCAGCCGCTCCTCAATCCCGGCAAGCCGAGCGTCAACATCGCGCCCACCGTGCGGGCGATGATATGCGTGAGCATATCATAATCCACACCGGTGTGCGCAACGGTTGGTGTAGGAACCGGCTCCGCCACAGCGGCGGTAGCCGGAACCGTTCTGGGGACCGCGGCGGAGATATGAACCGGCTCGGGGCCGGGACTTTTTCCGCCGCGGCGGCCTTGGCCTTCCGCTTAGCGGGCACGGGACCCGGCTCCGCCGTTACAGCGGGAACCGGGGCCGCATCCGCAGCGGGGGCCTTCATGGCCTTCCGCATCTGCTCGAACTCCTTGCGGTAGGAGAGGTTCTCCTCCCGCAAGGCGCCGAGCTCGGCGCGCAGCCTGGAGTTCTCGTTGCCGAGTCTCCAGGCTTCCGACTCTGGATTCCGCGTCACCAGCGTGTCGACTATGTCCGACAGCCGGGTCGCAGCCTCCTTCAGTCGGCGCACGTATGCGCCCTTCAGGTTGCCCGACGTCTGGGCGACCTGGAGGATGTCGGCGACCTGGGCGCTCGCCGCTGAGGCGGAGCTCCCCAGGGCCGAGCACACGTACGTCCCCTATCAGCGCGGCGCACTGGCTAGCCGCGGCCAGTTTGGCAGCAGTGGCCTTCCTGGCCTTGCGACCCTTTTCCCCCCCTTCGGTGCGGAGGTAGGCCTCCGCACCCGCGAGCACGCTCGCCGTCGCGTCGCCCGTGCGACGCAGCGGCGATCGCGCCCGCGCCGGCGTGGAAGCACCCGATGTGCTTTCCGAGTCGGCGCTGCGGTCCCAGAACCGCTGCCTCGACTCGGGGACGAAGCTGGACGAAGCGGTGGCGGCGACAGTCCCAGTAGGGAAAGAAGACAACATCATCGCCGCCACCGCACCTATATCACCATCCCTAACAACGACCCCGGTCGTTGGCGCGGGTGAAGCCCGCGCGGCAACCGGTGTCGCGGGGCGGTCGTCCCCCACGCTGCGCACGGGTGAAGCCGGTGCGCAAGCCGATGCCGAGGGCACGGGTGAAGCCCGCGCGCTAGTCGACACCGTCGTGGGGCCATCGCCCCCCGCTGTCGCTGAGCCGGCCGCTGTGTACACCGAACTAACCGGTGTCGGCGCACATGCAGCCGCCTCGGCGTGCGGGCCGCAGAAGACGCGAATCGCGTCGTCGAGTGCGTACTCCAGCGAATCTGGGACGCTGCCCGACGGCGCGATGTCTACGTGGTCCACGAAGGCGCTTGGCCCCTGCACAGGTGAAGCCCGTGCAGGTGGCGTTTGCGCCCTGTAGACATTCTCTACGATGGCGTTCGCCGCGCTCACGGCCATGAGAACGGCCGAGTTCGCGGCGAGCACCACCTCCCTACCTACGGCCGTGTGTGCCGCGCTCTTGCGCGCGGCACGCATGGCGGGAACCCTGGGCGCGGCGGGAGCCGAAGGCGGCCCCATCGTCGCGCTCTCCTTATCGCGGGGCCCGGCGGCGGTGAGGTCGACCACCGCCGATGCACCCCTATCGAAGCGGGCAGCCCGGTAGCCGTGACAACGGCTGGACCCGGGCGCCCGAGACGAGGTTCCGCGGCGCTGCGGCTGCGACGAACCAGGAAGACTTCTTTTCCCGCGTCTCCCTATCTCTTTCATGGCCCATCCATTGTTGGAGCCGCTGTGATCCCGCTTGCGCGGGACACTCGGCTCCTGGGGCCTTCGGGGTACTTGGGCCGTCCATTACTGGAGGCCCTGACCCGAGAGGAGACCAGAAAGGCGCGCGAAAACACTACACACACAAAAACCGTTACAAAAGCGCGCGCAACTGATTTTGCGCACGACACTAGCAAGCGGAGAGAGAAATGGGACTCACCGGCCAAAACTGCTTTCCGCACCGCAATCTAAACGAACAAACACTAGTACACTATCACCTGTACACAGAACTAACAATTTATCGCTTTTCCAGGTAAAAAAGCGCGAAAAATTGTATTAGATAGATGTGAGGAGCGCATTCGTGACCGCTACGCAGGGAAGCTGATCGCGAACTGAAACTTTCATCCCTTGCTTCAACTCGTTCTAGTTTTTGTTAGTCTGTAAACTACATAAATCACAAAAATGACGAAAATCACAATAAAAAAAAACAAAGCCTACCTCCCTACTTTCTGAGATAACCTTTACATAAATCTATCCCAAAATATATCCCTTTATCCGGAAAGAAAAGTATCGTATATCCATCCTACATTTTGAATTCATATCTTCTTGGCGTCCAATATATATATATATATATACTAAGTTTCAGCCAAATCGGTCCAGTGGTTTTTCCGTGAAAGCATAAAAGACAGACAAACAGAGTTACTTTCGTATGTTGGTAGTAGGCTAAATAAAACTTTAACAATACTCATTAAACACTTGACATCTTTATCTTTCGTGATCACGGCTACTGAAAAGTGGCCGAAACGTCGGAATGATAAAAAAAAAAAAATTGAATTATCGCGCTTAAAACCGTTAAAATGTAGTTTTATTATACATTTATAATATCTATAAAAATATGAAATGCATATGCATATCTGGTGTGAATGTAAATGAAAATTTATCAAAGAAAACACGGAAAAGTAAATGAACCAATTTTCAATGGAAAACTTTCTTAAGATGCGGTTATTGATTTTCGAGTTGTTTATTTTTAACTGTGGTATGCAAACTTACGCAGCGAACAGTAAATAAGACATTAATTCACACCTTCACCAGGCCGACGGTGGGGAACCCCTCGAAGGAGAGCTGCGCCTCCTCGCCGGTGGCGCCGAGCCGCTGCCCCAGCAGCGTGCGGGCGGCGGCCAGCGTGGGCACCGACATGCCGTCGCCCAGGAACATGACCACGTTCTTGGCGAAGCCGTGCTCCGCATGGCGGCGCTGGCGGCTGACGCGCGCTTCACGCTTCGCTATAGCCTCCTGCGCGTCGCTCACCCAGAACTGTGCCTCTTTTTCAGCTGCGTTGCGCACATCGCTGCTGAAGCCGACCTTTTCGTTGTGGTAGGACTTGTCGCCATCCACGGCCGCCGCCGCCGCCGCCGCCGCCGCGCCGCACACCACCAGCGCCCACAGAGGCAACCCCGTCCTCATCGCAGAGACGCTGACAATGACGGCACACAGTCGACAGATGCGGTTTTTTATAATGAACCGGCAGCCATATTTATCTTATCACGTATAATTCCTTTTTTTATAATTATTGATTGATTTCAGTGCGATTAGAATGATCGGTGTATATTTTAGGCAAATAATGATAAAATATCAATCAATTCTTCCTACTTTATTGCATTAAATCACGGAAATATGTATATAGGTTCTAACAAATGTATACTTTGACAATTAAGAAGTACAATATTGTTTTTACCGAGTGGAAGCAAAGATTTGTGATTTTTTCTGTAATAATTTAAACATTTGTTCTATAGAAAGCCAATGTTTTTAGAAGCGGAATTCTTTACAATTTTTATGTAAAGCCACAGAAAATGTATATCTGTAGACAGATGTAATAACATTCGTAACTAACATTGTAAAATGTTTTGTGTATTCTCTTACGGCCGTGAGTGCGCCGTGAATGGGCGGACGAGGAGTGCGGGGACTCCCCGGCCAAGATTAGTACGGAGCCGCTATCTGGTAGAACTAGGAATACAAAGAACGACCAGAACTAGCTTAAAATACATCTTTATTAGATATTACTGCAATACGTACTTGTACCATACTTTTGCAGTCGTGGAATGAAAATGTTCGTTACCTTAAAGTCGAATTTTGCTTGCACGAATACTAGAATCAGTACTGCCAACGTTTTAATGAATGTTACATATATAAAATACTCAAACATGAAAGAAAATCACAAAACAAGTATATGACAGCAGTGTGACTGGTAGAGTCGGCGCTGGTAGACCGAGACGAACTCAACATGATCAGATTGAAGATATTTTGAAGAAAGGTCAGATAAAAAGTAGTTTAAATCAGCGTGTATGTAGGAAAAGATTAATGAAAGTTGATGATGCGAAAAGTGTTCCTCAGGATCTTAGCAGGTGGAGATCCGTCGTCTCTGCCTACCCCAATGGGAAACAGGTGTGACAATATGTATGTATGTATGAAAAAAGAAAATTGTAATGTTGATAATGACAGACACTGAGATTAACAATAAGAAACAAAGAGGATATAATCACTATGCTTATCATAAAAATAAAACCAATAAAAAGGTTTTACATCTTCTTAGACAAGATAGAAAATCAAAGAACTTTGATCCAAATAATGTTAAACTTTATTGTCAAATAGTGAAAAATAATTATCTGTGGAACAGTTTGTTCTGTGACTTAGTTTGAAATAGTAATATGTGCTCGTGGAACGTTAAATGAATCAATTTGAAAAGTGGCGAACATTTTCATACCACGAGTATACATTTATTTGTGTAGCTTATTTTGTTTCAATACACTGGCACCAATAGGATAAAGTAAGAAAAGCAACTTGACTTACTTTTAAAATGTTAATATAAAAGACACGGTGCCGTAACAGAATGTCGTTTGTCTGTTTACCCAAACCGAAAAGAAATTACTTGCTAATCGTTCACGTATTTTATTTCAACTAAGTCAGAAGTGAATCCATTATGTTAAGCTAAGGGTAATATTAAGTTAAAACCTTCATCATCGCGTCGCAAGATCACAGTATGGATATTTTTCAATTTCTAAAATGCTTGATAGCTGTAAGCTCTTATTTAGGAAGCTTAAAATTCTTCCTCTACCTTGTTTGCACATTCTGGAAATTTGTATTTTTGGAAAAAAACACTCTTATTTATTTAAATCAAACCATGAGGTGGGAGGTAGTAGAACTAGACAAAAAGAGAAACTGTGTTTCCCATCAATTACATTATCAATATTTAAGCAAAACGCATACTGAATGGCAAAATAAAGGATAAATTACCCATTGACATTAGCGAGCTACAACTTACACGGTTCAAACCCTATATGATAATTTTTTTACTTAATAGATTATACTATAGCATAGACGAATATATTAATTATAATACTGTTACGAGTCGCGGGACTCGAATTAAATGCCGTTAGAATTACTATAGAGTTTATTAGAACTATACAAACACGTATAACATAGGTACAAATATAACTGAACACAATCAGTCAAAACGTAGTGCACGATTCAATAACAAGTGCAAAGTCCGCCACTAAATAGATTATCGAATTGACACAAGTCTTAGCTCACGGCTGGTTATCGCTAGACTGCCCTTCCTCAATCGGGCCAGTGCTTTATATGGCACAAACACAAATATGTCTGCCCGCCAAGCGTCGACGCAATTTCCCAGAAATCGTAATCCGCACACCTGCCTAATTATGCCTGCAAACGGCCATACACGAGTACAATAGGCTGCTCTCTACAATAACTAATAAATAGGTAAACAAAAGAAGACAATCATAAAAGAACTACAATTAGTTCAAATGCCGACAGGTAATAAAGTGTCTACAGGTATGCAGGTGTGAATTTGTCTTTTGTGGGCACTATGTCGTAACAGTACTATTTTGTGTCGTGTGTCGCTATTAGAAATAAATCTTTTTCTTTCTTTCTTTCTATAGACGCTTGCGACAACAGGGGTGGAGCTAACACGTTACCGGCCGGTAGGTGGGTGATAAAGAGGGTGTGGGAGAGAGATCAGACAGGAGCAACGGGATAGAGATTAGAATAGGGCATACGAAAGATTGGATAGTGGGAGTGCGAAGTGGGCCACTGGGAGGCGGACTCAACGCAAGAAACACGATCAGATCAAGGTCTACCGTTTCAAGCCGATATTCTGTGAGAGCGTGGTATCACATCAATCGAGCCGGCTGGAATCAAGATAATGGTTCTAATTCGGGTCCACCACGTTACATAATAAAATTATATTTTTTTATATGCTTAACTCGCGCCAAATTTATATATCTCAATTTTACGCTCAAATTTTAAACTTTAAACTCTTAAGTCAGGTATGACATGAGAAAAAATACTGTTTACTAGTGCAACACTGGAGCGACGCAACAGCGGCGCCACCTATCGACTTCTTACTCCCCCTTCGCTTTTTACATGTGTGGCGTTCTTCGAACGCAACTATTATTTTTTGGTACTGACAACACTAGGACGGCCATTTTGGGCAACACCGGTGAGAACATAAAAATTATATGTAAACCAATCGGAATACGGAATATATTACACCAAGTGATAAATCGTGTGTTTAATATTCCCTATATCACAAAACAAGTAAAGGAGCCCTCAGCAACCATAACGTCGTATCGACGTCATAGAGGTTCCAAATTGGTGACCTACGACGAGAAAAGGTTCTCTCCAGCGAGTTGAGGTGATCAACGTACCTTTCCAGCGTGAAAAGTCGCTATTTCATTAGACCACTGAAGGCGACGGCAGAACTCACGCTCTGGATTACGCAAGTACTGTTCTCCCATTTTCGTTGCGAATTAACAATTTGGTCTACATTTTTTTTTTTTTTTTTTTTTTTTACGGTCTTCAAAACTGAGCACATTCAGAGACATGTATAACTACAGTACAGTACATGTATAAGTCTGTAGAATGTGATCTTTTATATGAAGACACAGCTTGCGTTATAACGTATCTATAGCACTAAATCATTAAAAAAAAAAACTAATACAAATCCTATAGTAAGCCGGTGCGGATGCTTACATGCATGTGCTTTCGCCTGCACTCGGCAAAAATTCTTACTATTATAATTAAACAAAAAATGAATATAACAAAGAAAGAAAGAAAAAAAAAACTTTTAAAAACATTATTGCACGCTTAAACGATTTTGTTAAAAAATAATCTTATTTTGAATTTAAATGAAGCAACAGAACCAAAAAATATGTCTATGTTGTTGCGGATTATGTTACAACCAGATGTCATGTGATATATAGGGGAATGTTGGCCAATGTTAGTCCTGCAGGAAGGTAAGCAAAAAGTTTTGCGATTTTGAACTCGACTACCCATGCGTGGTATAGAGAATGACATTTTTTCAAGCGTGTCTGGGGAATCGATGAGACCATGTAGTAGTTTAAAGGCAAATAGGATATCAGCAATCTTTCTGCGGTTTTCTAGAGAAGAAACCTTGTAATGTTGTAGTCTTAGGTTATAGCTCTGTAAGCTATGGCATCTATTGTCCGAAAACGTAACTTGATACATAAAACGTTTTTGCACACGCTCGATCCGTCCAGAGTGAACCTGATAACACGGATTCCATATGATACTACAATACTCTAGAATACCACGTACGATCGAATTATAAACGGTAATGGATAAGTCTGGATCATGAAATATTTTCATTTGACGACTGATAAAGCCTGACAATTGAGAAGACTTTTTAACAATTTTATCGATGTGATGTCTAAAACTTAAGGTACTATCCATTATTACACCCAAATCGCGTACCGTTTTAGTTTCTTGGATATATATGGTATCTAATGTGTAAGCAACTGTGCAAGGAATATTCTTCCTGGTGAACTTTATGTGGTAACATTTTTCCGGGTTTAATACCATTCCGTTGTTCAAACACCAGCCTTGAATATTATTTATGTCAGATTGTAGTTTGTGAGTATCTAATGTATTGTTAATAATACGATATAATTTTAAGTCGTCAGCGTATAGTTTGTATTGGCTTTGTATAGTATCACAGAGGTCGTTTATAAATACCAAAAAAAATAATGGACCTAGATGTGACCCTTGGGGAACTCCACTTGGTACATTAAATGCTAAGGATTTGAAACCACCAATTGCCACTAATTGAGAACGATTTTCCAAATAAGACTTACACCATCGAAGAAGAGAACCGTGGATACCCAAAAGTTGTAACTTAGCTAAAAGTAAGTCGTAGTTAACTAGATCGAAAGCCTTACGGAAATCGGTGTGTAGGACAACCTTTTTATACGTTTATTTTTCTATACATTTTTACATATTATTGACATTGTCATTCTTATGTTAGCCGATCGAAATTATTTTCTGTATTTTATTGCAAAACCAGAAATTAAATAATTCGTCTTTAAACAAAGCCTATCTTCTTCATTGCACCAATCCGCCACATATTGGTGACCTTATCGATAATGGAGCACGAAAATAAAGGTAATTACACACCTCCCGATTTATGCCGAGTCGGAGTGCGACTACCACCTTTTTGGGCTGCGGAACCAGCGGTATGGTTTGCGCAAATAGAAGGCAGCTTTGCTCTTTCTGGTATTAAAGACGATAATACCAAATACTTTCACGTCACGGCGCAACTTGAACATCGTTTTGCAGCAGAAGTCAAAGACATTATAATTAACCCTCCACCGACTGGTAAATACGAGTTTTTGAAAACTGAACTCATCAAACGCCTTTCAGCTTCGCGAGAAAAAGAATTAACACAACTTCTCATGCATGAAGAACTTGGTGACAAAAGGCCTTCACAGTTTTTGAGACACTTACGCCATCTAGCGGGCAAGGATGTTTCGGATGATTTTATTCGAACCGTATGGACCAGCCGATTGTCGACCAGCTTGCAAGCAGTTATCGCATCGCAACCTCAATCTACATTGGAAGCGCTCGCGGATCTCGCCGATAAAGTCCATGACTTAGTGCCGTTATCACCAGAAGTTGCATCAACTGACGCATCTAGATTATATTTCGACCAGCTTGCTAGAGAAATAGCAGAACTCAAACTAGAAGTTCAAGAACTCTCTAAGAGGAACACCAGGGATAGTCAACGCTCTCGTAGCCCAAGCAATCGTCACAGTAAAAATCGTACCAGGTCTCTCTCAAGTTACCGTAAGTTTCCCAATTGCTTTTATCACCATAGATACGGCGATAAAGCCAGGATATGTTTGGAACCTTGCGACTATCAGCAGGGAAACGAGAGGGGCGCTCATTGATGGCGACAAATGACTGCCCAAGTTCCTCAGGTCGCCTTTTGTAACGGATCGTAAGTCAAAGACGCAGTTCCTGGTCGATACAGGTAGCGACCTCTGTGTCTTTCCACTTTCCGCTGCCAAACCCAGACGACCAAGAACGAGCTATATCTTTTTGCTGCGAACGGAACACCTATTCATACATACGGCTTCGCTCAATTACAACTTGACTTAGGCCTCCGTCGCGCATTTTCATGGCGTTTTATCGTTGCGGACGTTAGTAAGGCAATAATTGGCGCCGACTTTCTTTCGCATTATGGCTTGATTGTCGACTGTCGGAATCGCCGCCTTATTGACAATATGACGACGCTCACATCCTCTGCATCTCCAGCTCCTACATCAGATTCAATTTCATCAGTTAAAACTGTCTTTGGCAAATCTGAGTATATTAACCTCCTTCGAGAATTTCCAGAGATAACTCGACCAGCGGGTACCGAACGGGTTATTAACCATAGCACAGTCCATTTCATCAGGACTACACCTGGACCACCTGTTCACTGCACGCCAAGACGACTATCGGCGGAAATGCTGAAGATTGCCAAACAGGAGTTTAGTGAGATGATCAAAAACGGAACTGCCAGGCCATCGGAGAGCCCGTGGTCGGCACCATTGCATCTCGCTCCTAAAAAAGATCATGGTTGGCGTCCATGCGGAGACTATCGTATGTTGAACGCTCGCACAATACCCGACTGCTATCCGGTCAGGCATATTCAAGATTTTACGCATTGTATATCTGGTTGTACCATCTTTTCTAAAATTGATCTCGTTAAGGCATACAACCAGATTCCAGTAAACCCTGAAGATATTCCAAAAACGGCGATTACCACACCTTTTGGGATGTATGAATTTCCGTATATGTCATTTGGCTTACGTAACGCAGGTCAGACATTTCAGAGATTTGTGGATGAAATGACCAGAGATTTCGATTTTTGCTACTGTTATCTTGATGATTTTTAATATTTTCACCAGATTCCACCACTCACTTTCAACATCTACGTGAAATTTTCGCTAGATTGCAAGAATATGGCATGGTCATTAACACTAGCAAATGCGTTTTGGAGCCTCAGAAGTCACTTTTCTTGGCTGTAATGTTTCAGTAGCTGGCATCAAACCCACTGGCGAAAGCATCGAAGCCATTAAGAATTTTCCTCCTCCAAAGACTGTTAAGGAGTTGAGATGTTTCTTAGGAATGCTCAACTTTTATCGTCGGTTTCTCAAAGATGCCGCTAAATTACAAGCTCCACTTCACGATCTGCTTACCGGCTCTGTGAAAGGCTCACATCCCGTGACTTTGTCCGGAGAGACACTAGAGGCATTTGAAGCGTGCAAACAAAGCCTATGCAACGCAACACTTTTAGCACACCCGGATATCGACGCAAAACTAGCCTTAGTGACAGATGCATCGGACGTTGCCATCGGTGGCGTATTAGAGCAGCATCGTAATGGCGAAACGCAGCCATTAGCTTTCTTCAGTCGTAAGCTCAGCTTGACGCAGAAGAATTACTCACCTTACGATCGAGAACTGCTAGCCATTTATGAAGCCATTCGTCACTTTCGACATTTCGTCGAAGCTCGTCATTTCACTGTGTTTACTGATCATAAACCTCTCTGCTTTGCATTTCAACAACGCAAAGACAAATGCTCTCCACGCCAATTCCGACATCTGGATTTTATTTCGCAATTCACGACGGATATCCAGCATATATCGGGAAAAAACAATATCGTCGCTGATCTTCTCTCCAGGATTGAGGAGATAGCTCAGCCTGTCGATCTTAACATCTTGGCGGAATCTCAGCAAACCGACACTGAGCTTCAGACAATTTTACAAGGCAATACAGCCCTAGATCTCGTCAAGGTTAATATACCAGGCACACGGACGGAGTTATACTGCGATCAGAAGATGCAGTCACCTCGCCCGTATGTTTCAGCTGATTTAAGGAGACAAGTTTTTAACAGCTTACATTCCCTCAGCCATCCAGGCGCTAACACCACCTTGAAATTAGTGGCACAGCGTTATGTTTGGCCAGGAATGAACAAAGACTGTCGTGAGTGGGCCAGAGCCTGTCAGTCATGTCAACGGACCAAAGTCTCAAGACACGTTTCACCACCGCTGGGCAATTTTAAACTACCTCGCGGAAGATTTCAGGTCGTTCATATTGACTTAATCGGGCCTTTGCCAATATCAGACGGTTTCCGCTACTGCCTCACCGCCGTCGATAGATTCACGCGCTGGCCTGAGGCAATAGCTTTACAAGATATTAGCGCCGAAACTGTAGCAAAAGCGTTCGTCACTCACTGGATCGCTCGTTATGGATGCCCACAGCAGATTGTGACGGATCGTGGTAAACAGTTCGAGTCTGCGCTTATGAAGCGGTTGTCAGAACTTGGAGGCTTTCAACGTTGCAGGACTACGGCATATCATCCAGCCAGTAATGGTTTAGTTGAAAGAATGCACCGCCAGTTAAAAACGGCAATTGTATGTCATGATAACCAAAGATGGACTGAGAGCTTACCACTCGTCTTATTGGGCATGAGGACGGCCTTCAAAGACGATATTCAAGCGTCACCTGCCGAACTTGTTTATGGCGAGACACTTCGCTTGCCTGGTGAGCTCCTACAACCAGACAACACTCTTCATTCCACCTTTGATGTGACTGATTTCACAGTGCGCCTGCGCGCCATTTTAAATAACATTCGTCCTACACCAACTTCAAGGCATTGTAACAGGAACATTTTCATCTTCAGAGACTTGCCTACTGCATCGCATGTCTACGTCAGAGATGACACCGTGCGCGGAGCTCTTCAGCCAGCCTATTCAGGTCCTTACAAAGTTCTAGATAGGACCGACAAGATTTACAAGCTGAATATGAAAGGTAAAGAGCAAACAGTGACTATAGAAAGGCTGAAGTCAGCTTATATGGTTGCTGACGGATACCGCACCTCTGACGTCACGCCGTCACAGCAAAAGGATGAACCTGGGACAAGAACGCGATCGGGAAGGAGAATTTTGTTCCCTAACTATTATCGCCCATCCTAGGATGGTCTCTGGGGGGGAGCCCTGTAGGACAACCTTTTTATACGTTTATTTTTCTATACATTTTTACATATTATTGACATTGTCATTCTTATGTTAGCCGATCGAAATTATTTTCTGTATTTTATTGCAAAACCAGAAATTAAATAATTCGTCTTTAAACAAAGCCTATCTTCTTCATTGCACCAATCCGCCACAGGTGTAAATGGCATGTACTTCCTTGTTATTATCTAAAGCCGTTGCTATGTCAGTTACAAACTCTATCAAGTTAGTTGCGGTAGATTTTCGTGGAAGAAATCCATGTTGACCTGGGTTTAAATGTTTTTGAAAGTGAGGTAGTATTCTTTTGTGTATTATAGATTCAAAAACTTTCGCACAGGTGGATAGTAGGGAGATTGGCCTGTAGCGGCTCACGTCGTTAATTTCACCATCCTTGTGTATAGGCGTAATGTGTGCAATCTTCCACTTGTAAGGAAAAGTACCAGATTCAATGGATTTTCTATAAATCATATGTAAAGGTTTACAAAAGTTAACAGCACACTCTTTTAGCAAGATAGGAGGTAAGAGATCAGGGCCGGGACTTTTATAGCAATCTAGATTTTTTAATGCCTTAAAAACATCTTGTTCATTGAAATCACAGTCATTAATTGAAATTACATGTACATTTGAAAGACTACCACTCAAAGTATTGTTTGACGGTATGGGATTAACGGTGCTGTAGACAGATTTGAAATGTTGAGCAAAGAGTTCTGTAATCTCCCGACCACCTTTAGCACTAGCTTCTCCCAGTCGCATTTCGTTTGGAATAGATGCAGTATTCCTTTTTTTATCTTTAACAAATTTCCAGAAATACTTTGGATTACAACGAAGATTTTGAGCTGCATTATTTTTAAAAACATTATAACATTCTTTAATTAATGTGTCGCATCTTTTCCTTAACATGTTATATGTTAATTTGTCTAAAGGATTATTGTATTTTTTGAATCTAGAGTGAAATTTGTTTTTTTCTTTTAAAGCTTTAAGTAATGGCCGACTAAACCATACGGGGTATTTACCATTATTAGTCTTGTATTGAGGAGTGTACTTATAAATAATAGGTACGACTGTTGTATAAAATATATCTAGCATGTCGTTAACATTCGCTGAACCTTCCCATAACGTGAACCAATTCAGTTGATTAAGGTCTCCATTTAACGCATTATAATCAGTTTTGTAAAAATTATAAAAACATGTGCTTTTGGACTTCATTGAAGCTGTCGATGAATTTTTAATTTCAACTTCAAAACAAGGATGATGTGCGTCCAGCGGTAGAACTGGGCTGTTAACTTCCAGGACCCTTACATTAGTCGGTTTATTACATAAAACCAAGTCTAGGATATGGCGATTAAAATTATTGATATGATTGCATTGTTTAAATTCGTTATACATTATTGAGTCTAAGAATTCATTTATGACATTTCTATAATATGTTGTGGCATATGATAAACTGTGTGTACTTGAGTCATAGATCCACTGTATATCAGGCATGTTAAAGTCACCGATCAATAAGTTAATTGCTGACTGTGAGACCTTATTTTGTATAATGTTAGTAATATCTTTCATGAAACAATCTACGTAATCACTAGTTAAAGGTGGGGGTATATAAACCGCACAAATGTTTATAATTTGACCGTCATTTGCCTTTATTGTGATCCACAAGTCTTCACATGTTGACTCCCAGTATGTTTTTCTAAGAACCGTATGTTTCTTGAGAACGGCTACTAAGACACCACCTCCATCTTTCTTCGTAGTCACTGAAGAAGTGGAAGCTCTGTCTCGCCTAAATAAAGAGTAGCGCTGGTCGAGGAGTTCATTGTCGAAAACAGTATTGTTGAGCCAACTTTCCGTGATCACTATGACATCGTAATTATAACTCAAAAAATTAATATAACATTCTTCAGTTTTGGTTCTAAGGCCCCTAGCATTTTGGTAATATATTTTCAAATAGAATTTTAAAATGAAATTAAAATAAAATATAGCATACAATACAAAGTACTATTATTTAAATTTAAATTTAAAGACCCTTGAGCGACGCTATGTCCTTAATTAATATAGGAGGTGATTTGATGTCCCTGCGTAAAAAGATTCGACCATTTCTAACCCAAATAAACTGATAATTTTTGTCCTTAGCCGTTTGCCTCGCTGCTGAATGAAGCTTTTTGTTTTCTGGAGAAAGATGTTCGAGAACATATATTTGATGTTTATCACCACCAATTCCAAGGTGTGCCGAATTAAGTTTTTCGAATTCATGACTCTTATTGAAGGTCTTGGTAGATGCCAATAAGTTATCGCGTGAGCGAGGTGTAGCGAATTTCACTACAATATTTCGAGACCGTTTTGATTCTGGATTTAATTTGGCTACTCTGTGGAAATTTACTATATCATTATCTGTGACAGTACTTGAAACTGTTTGTATGAGCTGTTTGATTATAGTTAGTAAGTTTTCATTTTTGTACTCTGGCACACATTGTATTTCTAAGTTACAATCTCGAGCATGTTGTTCCATTTGATTCATTTTATCTTTCAAGTTGTTTAGTTGACTAGATAATTTATTGTTTTCAGACTGTAGCTTAGATATTAAAGTATCATGCTTTTCATTTAATATGATCTGTTCATCATGATGTTCCGCAAGAAAATTTACAGATTTGGAAACATCGTCGAATTCATCTCGCATAGTAGTAAGCTGGGAACCCATATCACGTATTTCTTGTTGAACTGCGTTTAGCGTTGAGTAGAATTTGTTTAAGCTGTCTTGTTGTGACTCAAATCTATTATTCATGTCCTGGCGCAAACTACGGATTTCGTCCAATATAGTCATAGTATCCGGTTGTATATTGGATGAAGATGTAGAAGCTTTAGGTGATGTTGGCTTTGTTTCATATTCCTTAGCTAAGTTACATGAAGGTATCGGAGTATTGCTATTATCGCTTGCTTTTGGTCTAGAAGCTGTACATATAGGGCACATCCATTTGGCTCGAGCTAAAGATGAATCATTATATTTAACACATTCAGTGTGATAATTATGGTTACAATTTCCGTTAGTACATTTTATTCGCTTGTGAGTCACCAGGATATTAGAGTTGCAAGCCGAACATTGCACCATTTTTGTCTTATATATTTTTAATGTAAGCAGTGAATAATATTTTAAGCTACATATATAGCAACAATAATAATTGTATCCTATAATAAACTCAGTGTGGTCAAAATGACAAACAAATAGTAAGTTAAAAGTGCAGTGATTACAGTTCCCGTCTGCATTTTAGATTCAAAGTTATCAACCACTAGTGACATCTAGGTTTTAATATGTTTGAAACAATAAAATTCCGCAAATAAGTTCAAGTCATTGTAGTCCACTAGCGACATCTAGTATTCCGTATACGTTTTCCCAATTTGACGTAATTAGTTTTAATGAGTATAAACAAATACTACTCATTAGTTTAATAGACACTTAACACGGTGATATTTAACCTCTTCACGGAAAACGATTCTGCTGTTTGTATAATAAACGCTTAAAAACGGTTATCTTATAGCAATGTTTTCACCTGTTCGTGAGTTATGTCGGTAGATGTGAAATTTGTATTGTGTGTATTTAGATGATATTTAATTTTACTCCGGGATTATTTTCAACGACACATACAGTTCATTAACGCTTATAGTATTTTAGTCCATGTTTAGTTTATTCAACTGAATACACATAGTTTCGATCACACGTGAACACTACGATAATAGTTCATGAAGGCACTGTACTTAATATAAACTATGTAGTGATTATCACTGTTCCACTTTATTATTAGAAATATAAATGTTCACAAGTGATTAATTAGAAATATGAAGTGAAAAATAATGCACTTTTCTTGTTAAATTCACATTACAGATATTTTTAAAACTTATTTTTTTGTAAGATGTGATGTTGGCGTATCTCGAGTAGAGAGTTCTCATTTGGATACACACCTAATAAACCAAACATTGCCTGCCTGCTAACTGTTCAATTTCAACTAAACTCGGTTTTAGTGACAGTATTTGAAACCAGAGACATCAATCTAGTTTGTTATACACATTTTTCTCCCTAAATTAGTGACAACCGAGTTTATTTACATTATTGGTTCAGTTTCGTGTTTATTAGTGTTTATTTTTTGTATATGGTGGCAAAGATTGTTATGAACATTAAGGTGGTTGCATGTGGCAAAGGACTACTTATACTAAAACCAGTGTGTATCTTTTAAACTTATAATTACATACCACTATAATACTTTTTGTGTATTATCTGTAATGAAAAAAAAACAAACCATATTATATTCATTTTGTGTATGTGTACAAAATTGAGGAGTTTCCATTAGGTTTATTATCCTTGTCATCACATTTTATTTTTGTGCTGTTATTATTGTCTGTCATACCCAGAAATTCTTAAACAGCTTAATTTTTTTGGGTTTGGGTAAGAAAGTACCAAATATACCAAATATTAACTATTTGGACAGGGTTCCCCCTTTATTGTTCAGCCTTTGATGTGAATATTCACACAGCACAGTAAGCAATGAACACCGTCTACACGCCACTACGCCTTTTATACGAAAATGATACCCTACTAAACAATAACATTGCGTCATTGCTAAAAACAGCAATTACATCATAGTGTTGCCAGGATCATAAAAACAATTATAATAATTAGTTACTGATGCACTAAATTATCTAGACAATAATTTAGTGGGCTTATAAAATTAACTAACCGGTAGAAAATGGTAATTTAATTATAAATCGAATCATCTGATAAATAGACTAAAAATATTATCTATGACGATTGTCTATGTCATATTAATATACACTATGGTTCTCATGACTACTGTGGTGGACATCTTGTAACATTCGGCCATCCTACCGCAGCCGTGGTCCCCAGCGACGTATCATTTATTGATTGTGTTTGCCTTCTGTCACCCGAGAACCAAAGAGAAAAAAATGAGACAGAAAATTGTCATACAATTATTACATTTATACAGCACTAGCTGTACCCGTCAGACGTTGTCCTGCCCTTAGAAATAAAAACCTAGAACCCGATTGTAGTGACATTTACTGGAACCAATAGTTAATTTAAACCATTCTCGATCCACCTTAATAATAACAAAATAATAAAAAAAAACATCAAAATAGAACTCACCGTTTAGGAAGACTTTAGCGGTGCCACCTACCGGTAGATCTATAATCTTAACCATCCCGAGACCCACTTAAACACACACAAAAATAATTTCACCTAAATATTGGAACCCAATTAGAGCTGAATTAATTATTTTACATGTATTTTATCAATAAAATAACTCCGACAGAAGCATCTGTTTTAAACGATATTCAGGTTTTTTTAAAAATTGAATACTGATATAAGCATTTGCAAGATTCATTAATGTACCGAGTGTATGTTATAAGTTTACACACAAGCTTGGTCACAGAGATTTGGTCACACAGACGTGGTCACAAAAACGTGGTCACAGAGACTTGACCACACAGACGTGGTCACACAGACTTGGTCACACAGGCTTGGTCATACAGACTTTAGGTGGACTTTCTTATACCCAACCCAGCAGCATACGGCCTGCCATTTTTAGGTAATCACACTTCTAAATGTAAAATGCAAGGAGAGATTTGGGTAAGAAAGTACCAAATATAACAAATATTAACTATGTGGACAGGGTTTCCCCTTTATTGTTCAGCCTTTGATGTGAATATTCACACAGCACAGTAAGCAATGAACACCGTCTACACGCCCCTACGCCTTTTATACGAAAATGCTACCCTACAAAACAATAACATTGCATCATTGCTAAAAATAGCAATTACATCACAGTGTTGCCAGGATCATAAAAACAATTATAATAATTAGTTACTGATGCACTAAATTATCTAGACGATAATTTAGTGGGCTTATAAAATTAACTAACCGGTAGAAAATGGTAATTTAGGTATAAATGGAATCATCTGATAAATAGAATAAAAATATTATCTATGACGATTGTCTATATCATATTAATATACACTATGGTTCTCATGACTACTGTGGTGGACATCTTGTAACATTAGTTATTAGTTTCTTTTCCCCCTTACTTTGCATTTTTTTTATTCTACATATATTAACAAAATGGAAAAGGATTTGCAAGCTCGTTTAGCTGCTCTTGAGGATGAAAACACTGCACTTCGGGCAGTTCAGAACCAAAACGTTGTAAAGACTACATCAGATTCAGTTGACACACCAGCAGTCTGTCGTGTAGCAGTCAAGTTACCACCTTTGTGGCCTAATAGGGTCACAGTGTGGTTTGCTCAGGCCGAAGCTCAATTTCAACTAGCTGGAATTAATACTGACGATACAAAATATAATTATGTCCTGAGCCAAATAGACTACAAAATCGCTGGAGAAATAGAGGATATCATTATAAATCCCCCAGCTGATGGAAAATACCAGAAATTAAAAGCTACTCTCATCAAGCGGTTTTCCCATCAGAAGAATAGCGGATGAGGCAACTTCTTGGGGATAGTGAACTTGGTGATAGAAAACCTTCGCAATTTCTTACGTACCTCCGGTCACTGGCTGGCTCGTCCCTTTCTGATGACAGTATACTACGCCCAATTTGGCTTCAACGCCTTCCTCAGCATGTTCAAGCACTATTGGCAGCTCAAGCTGATCTTCCTTTGGACGATATTGCTGACATGCAGACAGAAAAATGGAGGCTCAACCAGGACCCGCCATGGTTTTATTCTGTTTCTGAATCTCCTCATATCCCGATTATGGACCGTTTTGAAAACATTAGTAAGCACATTGCGGCATTGGCATCGTCATCTTTTCAATCAAGGAATCGTCCTTCACCTGCAAACAAACAAAGTTCCAACCCTCGCCAAAGTAAACGTTGCTGGCATCATAGGTCGTTCGGTGCAAAAGCCATCAAATGCATCTCACCTTGTGACTGGAAGACGGAAAACTCAGAGTGCAATCAGTAGCGACGGCAACTGATTGCGAACTTAGCCAACAGGCTAGCTGTCGTCTTTTTGTAACAGAACAAATAACAAAACGCCAATTTTTAATTGATACGGGTCCGACTTCTGCTGCTTTCCACGCAACTGGCTCTCAGATCGAAAAAAATCCTCTGATTATGAGCTAAGCGCTGCTAATGGTGGCAGTATCAAAACATACGGCAATATAAATCTGACCTTGGCTTTGGACTTACGGCGCCAATTCATTTGGTCTTTCGTGGTAGCAGATGTCACTACCGTTATAATCGGTTCTGATTTCTTATCGCATTATCACCTTCTTCCCGACTGCCGAATTAAGAGATTGGTTGATAGCCTAACCAGCTTATCAGTTTCCGCTTCCTCTATGTCTTCTAATCAACCAAGTGTCAAAGCAGTAGCTTCCAAGAATTCTACTTACGCACAGGTGCTAGCAGAATTCCCCGAAATAACGCGACCCCCTGGTCTGTCAAGGGTGATCAAGCATGATACAGTTCACTACATTAAAAGGGTAGACGGACTGTTAAAAACTTATATTTCAGCAGACTGTAGTTAGCTGGTGTATGCGCGTACATATATAGAAATAAAATTGCACTTCACTTGGACTATAGTTTGTATTAATTGAATAGCAAATAATAATATTTCACATCAACAGTTCAATAGCAACTGACGCCAAAATTATTAGACATGTGGTTTACATTATAAAATATTTAGGCTTCCATACAGCCAGTGTCTATGTAGGTTTCCTACATATTCCCAGGGAAGAAATAAGAAACTAAAATAAACATGGATTAATTAAGTAACATCAATAGGCAGTAAACAAACTTTTGTAATTGATCTTCTATGAATGTTACCGTTCTGTGCCCTCACCTCTACGGTTCTAACTATACCGTCGGCCCCTGGAAATACATTGACTACCCGAGCCATAGGCCAGAACAAAGGCTGAACATCGTTTTCAACTAAAATTACTAAAGAACCAACCTTAATGTTAGGATAATTATCTTGCCACTTTGGCCTACATTGTAATACATTTAAATAATGTTTACTCCATATTTTCCAAAAACTTAATCTATTTATATGAGAATCAGATAAATTCTGTTCTGGATAAGTGTTGAGAGCAGTTCCAATCAAAAAATGACCAAGTGTTAGATATGAATAGTCATTAATATCTGTAGATAGAGGAGTTAAGGGTCTACTATTCAAAATTGACTCAATCTGAACCAGAACAGTATTCAACTCTTCATATGTTAATAAAGCCCTCTGTACAACTCTCTTTAGATGATATTTTGTGCTCTTAACTGCTGCCTCCCAAAGCCCACCCATGACAGGAGAGTAACTGGGAATAAAATGAAAACGTATTCCCATCTGAGCACTTTGTGATTGCACCTGTTGTTTGTGCGCTTTGGAAGCTAGCAGCTTGTATAGCTCGTCTAATTGGTTCCTTGCTCCTTTGAACGTAGATGCATTATCAGAATATACATCACTAGGTAGTCCACGACGAGATACAAATCGCTTAAAGCAAGCTAGAAAAGCTGACGTTGTGAGATTTGAAACTAGTTCAAGATGTACAGCCTTAGTAACAAAACATACAAACACGCAAATGTAACCTTTACTGATAATAGAACGCCTTATTCGAGCTTGTTTTACTGTAAATGGTCCTGCATAGTCTATGCCCACCCTTTGAAATGGTCTACTCATGATAACTCTGTGCGTAGGGAGGGAACCCATTAGAGCTTTAGCTGCCTGCGCCTTTAACCTAAAGCATATGACACAAGAATAAATTACTTTCTTTATTAATTTAATTCCATTAATGAGCCAAAATTTCTGGTTTAATGATGACAATACAATTTTTGGACCAGCGTGCAAATTCTTTATGTGTTCAGTTACAATAATTAGTTCTGTAATCTTTGACTTAGCAGGTAAAACGATAGGGTGCTTTTGAGAGTGAGGAATTGTTGCACAATCTAAACGACCTCCTACTCTTATAATGCCATTAGCATCAATAAATGGATTTAATGCCTTAAAACTACCATTTAAAGTTTTATTTTGGATGAGAAATTGTGTCTCAACAGAAAAATACTTTTGTTGCTCATATTTAATAATCAATAACAAAGCTTCGTTTAACTCTTCACTAGTTATGTAATTCAACTTGATCACAGTCGAATATCTTAAATTAAAACAAAAACGACGCACATATGACAAAATTCTCTGCATTTTACCTATGCTTGCATACTTATAAATAAAATCTAAACATAAAGTACTATTCTGACTTTTGCAAAATATGACACAAGTTTCATCAGTCAAGACTCTAGCTTTAACCTCAGGTAGATCTCGTAATTTATTAGGATGCTGATAAAATTGAGGAGTATACATATGGTTGGACATTACGAAGGGTCCGTGCCACCAGAGTGAGTGTGAGGCAAGCTCTTGTGGTAAAACACCCCGACTTAACCAATCAGCTGGATTTTCTTCAGTGCATATATAATACCATGAAAATCCCTTAGTGCAACTTGTAATCATCTTTACTCTGTTTGCTACATAAAGATTTAATCTAGTTATTTCAGTTTTAAGCCAGGCTAACACTACTTCTGAGTCGGAATATAGAAAAACGTCTGTAATTTTTAACTGCAGACTTAATATTGCATACACTCTATGACAGAGCTTGGCTAACAATAGCGCTGCATTGAGCTCTAGTCTTGGTACAGTAAGCTTCTGACTCAACGGTATTACCCTCGATTTTGAACAAAGTAAGGAAGTGTTTATGTTACATTTTTCATCACTTACACGAAGATATAAACAACATCCATATGCAGTTGAACTGGCAGCATCTGCAAATCCTATTAATTGAATAGAATGTGTGCCGTGTGGTGTGACATTTCTGTTTAAATGTATTGGTGTCATATTAATTAAGTTACTATAAAACTTCATCCAAATGCTATGTAAATCCTTAGGTAATGCAGAGTCCCAATCTAACTTTGCCAACCACAACTTTTGTATAATTACTTTAGCTAAAACAGTAATGGGGCCTGCGAGACCCAAGGGGTCATAAAATCTAGCTAGATAACTAAGTATATCCCTCTTAGTACTTGGCTCAGTATCATGAGGTTCTGGGCTAGAAATTTTGAATGAATCAGTCTTAGTGTTATAAGTTACACCTAAAGTTTTTAAAAAATAATTTTCCTTTTGTATGTCCACGTCATCAAAATGCTGTTTTTCCTTAGGTATATCTCTCAATATATTAGGACAATTGGAAGACCACTTGTGTGCTTGGAAACCGCCAAGACTTAAAAGATTAATTAACTGATCTCTCATTTCTTGTAATAAGTCTATCGACATGCTGGATACTAAAATATCATCAACATATGTTTGATTTCGCAAAATAAAAGATGCAATAGGATATTCTTTCTCATATCTTGAAGCTATCTCTACAAGACATCTTGTTGCTAAAAACGTTGAACACTTAAAACCATAAGTAACTGTGTTTAGCTCTATGCATTTTATATTTTCAGATGGAGCCTCTCTCCACAGAATAAGCTGAAGGGAGCGATAATCAGGTTTTAACCTGATACATCTAAACATGCTCTTCAAATCTGTACTGAAAACATATGAGCCTAATCGAAACAATAATAATATATCAATTAAATCTCTTTGTACTGTGGGACCATTTAGCAACAAATCATTGAGACATCGAGACTTACTAGTTAGCATAGATGCATCAAATACTACTCGACACTTGGTGGTCTTTTTATCTGGTCTCAAAACAGCATGATGAGGTAAAAAATACACTGGATCACAAGTGAGGTCATATTTATCGATATTAATATAAGAGCCATGCCCTAATGCTACATATTCATCGATAAAAGCCTTGTATTGATTGTATAAATATGGCTCTCTTTGTAGCTTCCTCTCAGTGTTGTAAAATCTTTTTAATGCTAATTGAAAAGAATCACCTAACATTTTATTCATATATTTTAAAGAAACGTTTAATGGCAGACTTACTTGAAACTTGTTATTGAGAAGTTCTACTGTTTCACGAAAAAATCTTCACATTGCTCAGACTCTACATTACCTTCTTGAAAAACCTCAGGAACTGCTTCGATTTTCCAAAAGTTTTCTAGACTTTTATTAATTTCGTAATCGCAAGATTTACACATTAGGTTAACAACATTTTTTTGTATATATTGATTTTGTGATATATTAGAAAAAGTACCCGCTACTACATATCCGAATTTAGTGTTTAATAAGTGTGAGGAAGGTGAATGCTGGTTACTTGATGAGTTGGCTAAGTGCTTGACTGATGACTCATGATGTTTACCTGGTAGTATTATCTGAAAAAACACATCAGCAGCCATTAGAATTTGTATGTTACTAGGAATATCAAAGGTTGCATCTGCTAATGTCAGATTGGGTGGTAATTTAATGTTAACATGACTCTGAGGCAACTTTGTGGTTATTTGTTCGATGACATAGCAATTGATCGGCATACTAAAAGATGAATTGCAAGAATGCAATGTTAAGTCTATACTCTGACATATTTGACTGCGAGCATTGCCAATGCCAATTATGCCCCTTTTTATATCTTTAGGCTTTAAACCAAGCATATGCACCAGTTCCGATGTGATGAAAGATGACTGAGATCCACTGTCTAAAAGAGCTTTAGCGAAAATTTCTATCCCGCTCTCAGTGAAAAGCTTCACTCTTATTGTAGGCAAAAGTACTTCATTTTGAGAAGGCCCCACCACCATGCCAGCAGTAGGACGCAAAGAGTTCATATGAAGCAGAGTGTTGTGTTTCCCTTTGCATTGGATACACTTGAAATGAAAATAACATTTTTTCTTGTGTATATTAAGACATACCTGACACACTTTGTTGCTCACTGCAAAATCTAAACGATTTGCTGGACTTAAAAGTTTAAATTCTGGACACTTAAACAGCTTATGCTGACACTTACAATACAAACATGTTGCTGTATCCATCTGGCCCTCTCGTGCAGTTGCGTTTATTGCCATAGACATTCCTACCGGTGCGATTCCTACAAAATTTCCTTCCGGAGCAGAAATGGGCCGTGTCATAGAGGCCTCCATTGCCAAGGCTCTTTTTTCTAGAAAGGCAAGTAGATTAATAATAGTGGGTTCCTCGTTCAAATTAAGCTGTAACTGATATTCCCTGTTGTAAAACAAATCCAGCTTCCTACTCAGAATACAGAGCAATATTTGATCCCACTTTTCAACAGGCTGACTTAGATTTCGTAAAGCAGCTAATTGTTGTTTGATTTCACAAACAAAGTCTCTTATATTCTCAGCAGTTGAATTAGTTATGGGTGGAAGATCAATTAAAGTACAGATATGATCATTTACAATTTTGTATTTGTTGTCATACCTATCTTTCAAAATAATTAATGATTCTGAGTAGCTTTCTCCAATCAAAGGTAAATTTTTTATAAGACACAATGGCTCATCTTGCAAAAATTTCCTAAGGTAATACAGTTTTTGTATATTATCTAACCTAATATCGCTATCGATCAACGAATTAAATAAGCCAATAAAGGTTTTATATTCACTTAATCTACCACTGAACAAAGGTATTGTTATAGCAGGTAAATTAGCTCTGACACAGCTGTGGTTCTCATTAATACTGTTTGAGCATCTAGAATGAGCATTATTTACAGACATTTGTCGTCGATTTAAAGATTCCCGAATCGACGTGAGTGCTTGCAAGTAACGTTCCTCTGTGTCGCCGATTGATTCCGCGTCTGAATCGTCATAAGCAAGGATTTCCATACATATGTCCTCGTATTCATGAAATAATGCTTTTAGACGGCTTTCTTTGACACAGAGCACGTCCTCGCTGATAGCATTTACATCCTTTAAACAATTAATCATTTTTGTAATATTACCTTTTAAATAACCGCGCTTCAAACGAAGCTTTTTAACTTTCACTTCTTCATCACTATCCATTTTGTATTATTTTCACCTTTTATTACAACACAAACTAAATATTTTAATATTATAGCAATATAAGCATAGCACAATAATAATTTTCATGAAAACAAAACAACATAGTAACAAAAAAACAAAACAAACTTAGCGTTCTTAAAAATTTTGAATATTGAATTACGTGACAGATAAAATCTTGAAGTTTTGTCATCGAGATTGGGTAATGTAATGTGTCTTCTTCTAACACGTTACGAGTTGACCGTCGATACAATGATGAAGTTCTTCCCTCCTACTCATGCATGTTTAAATTGACAACTGACGTATTTGAAATTTGCTTGGTACGGTTGACGTCTTGAAGGGAATTTAATTTTTTTATCTCACCAATACCATGCATAGATTATTGATATGGCACAATATATGTGGATGCCTTTATATGTGGAGAGACACAATGCCCTCCTCTCTTCGTGACTGCATAATCTACATTTCTAAAACGCAATACCAAAAACACCGAACGAATGGACCATGTTAAAAACTTATATTTCAGCAGACTGTAGTTAGCTGGTGTATGCGCGTACATATATAGAAATAAAATTGCACTTCACTTGGACTATAGTTTGTATTAATTGAATAGCAAATAATAATATTTCACATCAACAGTTCAATAGCAACTGACGCCAAAATTATTAGACATGTGGTTTACATTATAAAATATTTAGGCTTCCATACAGCCAGTGTCTATGTAGGTTTCCTACACGGACCACCCTTATCGTGCCGCCCTCGCCGTCTTGCTCCCCAAAAGTTGATTTTAGCCCAACGAGAATTCGAAGACATGGTGAAATCTGGGACCGCCTGTCCTTCCAAAAGCCCCTGGTCATCTACGTTGCACATGGCTGTAATAAAAGATGATGCTTGGCGGCCATGCGGCGATTATCGGGCGTTAAATGCAAGAACCATCCCAGATCGATATCCTTTTAGGCATATCCACGACGTTACTCATAATCTCGCTGGCGCTAAAATATTTAGCAAAATTGACCTTGTGAAGGCATACCACCAGATCCCAGTCGCTCCAGAGGACATTCCGAAGACAGCCATCGTTACCCCGTTTGGTCTTTTTGAATTCCCATTTATGACCTTTGGTCTTCGAAATGCAGGTCAGACCTTCCAAAGGTTCATCGATGAGGTTACACTGGGCCTCGACTTTTGCTTTCCCTACGTGGATGACATTCTCATCTATTCACCTAACGAAGCTCTCCACAGGGAACGTCTGCGGATCCTTTTCAGTCGTCTACGAGATTATGGTGTAGTAGTGAATACTTCTAAATGTCATCTAGGTGTTCAGGAGACCACATTTTTAGGTTACCACATCAGTTCAGGAGGCATACAGCCCCCATTAGACTGTGTTCAGGTCATCCTGGACTTTCCACCGCCGAAAACTATTCAGGGTGTTTGCCGTTTCCTTGGCATGCTCAACTATTACCGCCGATTCATACCACATGCCGCAAAATTCCAAGCTCCAATTATCAATGCTTTAGTGGCAAGCAACAGCAAAGATGCAAAGCCATTTTCATGGTCACCCGAGCTTTTGGAACAATTCAAAGATGTAAAAAAAGCTTATCTAGTGCCACTCTGTTACAACTTCCAGTTAATGATGCTCCCCTAGGACTTTTCACAGATGCATCCAGCGTCCATATAGGATCTTGTTTACAGCAACAGATCAACGGCAACTGGTTTCCCCTCGCCTTTTTCATCAAGAAATTAACCAATCAGCAAACACAGTGGTCATCCTATTACCGGGAACTATTGGCGGTGTACGAAAGTGTGCAACACTTTCGCCATATTCTTGAAACCCAACATGTAACAATATTCACCGACCACAAGCCACTTTTGTACGCATTTGTGCAGCGCCGGGAAAAACTGCCACCTGCCCAGCTAAATCAACTATCTTTCATTAGTCAGTTTACCACCGACATCAAGCACATTAAGGGGGAGCATAATATCATCGCGCGACACAATGTCACGCATCGAAGCTATCACCTTCGAAGAAGACTATGGAACGCTGGCGAAATCGCAGCAAACAGACCAGGAACTAGCTAACTTACGACAGCATGGCTGCAGCTTACAATTAACCGATGTTGTCATGCCTGGTGCTAATATTTCTATTACCTGCGACATATCCACTGGCAAGCCACGACCATATTTGACACCACCATTTCGTCGTCGAATCGCGTTTGAGAAACTACATAATCTCAGCCACCCTGGCAGGCGAGCAACCGCTCGCCTGGTGTCTGAACTATGTGGCTATGTTTGACCAAAAATCAACGCAAATTGTCGTCAATGGGCACGGTCCTGCCTTCACTGCCAGCGCAATAAAGTGACACAGCATATCATATCCCCTCTCGGGAACTTTGATGTATCATCTAACAGATTTAGTCACGTGCATATTGATATAATTGGCCCATTGCCGCCTTCCAACGGGTATACCTACTGTTTAACTGCAATTGACAGGGACACTCGTTGGCCGGAGGTATGGCCAATGACATCTATAACTGCAGAGGAGGTGGCGGACACATTCGTTGCCGGTTGGATATCCCATTTCGGTGTGCCTCAAATTATAACCACTGACCAGGGCCGACAATTCGAGTCCACATTATTTCAACGTCTGATGAATTTTTGCGCCACGAAACGAATCAGGACTACTCCATACCACCCTAGCTCTAATAGCATGATCGAATGAGAACATCGCCAACAGAAAGCTGCGCTTATGTGCCACGAGAACACCTGGATACGGTCTCTGCCAATCGTACTTCTTGGCAAGCGATCAGTACTAAAAGAAGATTTGAAACTCGTCGCCGCGGAACTCGTCTACGAAGAATCCCTTAGGCTACCTGGAGAATTTCTTACTACTATAACAAATCAAGCCACCGTTGATGATCCCGCTGACTTTGTCGTGAAACTCCTTCACAAAATGACGAATATCCGACCTGGTCCCGCCTCTCGACATAGTCAACCATCCTATTTTATCGTCAAAGAGCTTTCTTCGGCAACCCACGTGTTTCTCTGAGAGGACGCCATCAGACATCCCTTGCAATCACCTTATAGAGATCCATACCCTGTACTCTGTACTTTCTTGTACTTTGGCGTTCTTCGAACGCAACTATTATTTTTTGGTACTGACAACACTAGGACGGCCATTTTGGGGAACACCGGTGAGAATACCATTTTGACAGCTACACACAAGGGTCTTGCTCGAACAATGTTATTGTTGTATTCGTAACATAAAAATTATATGTAAACCAATCGGAATACGGAATATATTACACCAAGTGATAAATCGTGTGTTTAATATTCCCTATATCACAAAACAAGTAAAGGAGCCCTCAGCAACCATAACGTCGTATCGACGTCATAGAGGTTCCAAAGATGTTCTACATTGTACCGTGCTCTCTTGTAATAAATCACATTTAATATGAAAAAGCAAGTGTCTGTTATTGGAACCTCTCACAACAAAAGCCTACAAATACCAATCACAATCACTTTTATAACAAAAAGTCAGTATTGATGGTATTTTTGTCGTTGCTTTGAATACTAAGACGAGCTATATACTAGAATTTATTCTCAAATGACGAAAGGATGTATTTGCGGTACTGATTTCCCTACACGGTGGCATAAAGTTGGGCATATGTAAATGCGCCATAATAACGCAGTCCCCGGCCGGCCATCGGCGTGACTATGGCCCTTGGCTTGGATCAAAACTACGATTTGATGTTCCTCCTCGTTCGTTGGATCACATATGCATTGCTGAATTGTCACCGACTGTTTGTTTGTGTTATAAAACCATTATCCCTATGAAGGGGTTAATAGCTCTTTCTAATGAAAGAGACAATTCAGGAGGATAGACTTCAAATGTGAAACTACTTCGGCAGGCACACTGTTATTATTGGTTATATAGTCCACGGGGATCCATACTGATGTTTTAAAAATAGTTTTTTTGTATGCTTGTTCCTCTCTTTGTTGTAGCTTTGACAACAACCAGGGAAATGAAGTAATGATTAAGTTAGTTTTGGTACAAATATTTGGGAATAACGAGTCACCTAAAATATATGATAGCATCGCCGATTGATATTAGGTTATTTTTTATTCACTAATTTAGTTTAGTTTTTCTGCTCACTGACAAAGTTATCTATCTATATTGTATATTTAAGAACTAGCTCAGATACAAATTAAAATAAGCGAAGATACACATAATAAATGAGAATTCAATTTATAAATAACCAAACAGGATTCTGGATAATAATTTGAACAAACCGCCATTATATGTATATGAAAGAAAGAAAGAAAATGTTTATATTTTTGTATGTTTGTAACGAATAAACTCAAAAACCATTTTTATGACCCGTGGTCTTCAAGGACATGCAGAGAACAACAATAATGAAAATGTGAGCCGCAATTTGCGAACTGAGGTTGGCAGTCAGTATTTTGCTGTGCCGAAATATAGTCCGAAACAGCATGATTTTCAGTGCTCATCTCTATGTATAAAAAGGCAAATATTCATTATCTAAAATGCAACCGTTATGATGTCATTTAGAAACGGCAATGCGTCTATTCGTACTATAAGCCTAACTGACGTCCGACTCGTTCGGAAGTCAAGCGAGAAACGAAAGAACGGCACTGTTGCTCCCCCCTCCCCTTTACAGTCGATTGCACCGCCATCACTCGAATGATGTCACCGCTAGATTACTCTCTTTCTTGCAAATTATTCATAAGAATACATAACTTACTGTACCTGCAGAGCTGAACAAAGGCTTGATCAAGTTAAAGGCCTTGCTGGGCTGATAAAAGGGAATCATTCATTCGGGCTAACTACTTAATTACAATAGTTCCCGGAGTTATAAAAGCGTAGCCCAAAATTCAAACAAACATATTCTAAAAATATCCTCAAAGCCTTTTCTCTTTTCCTCTACTTTATTCGAGCACTCAAAACAATTTGAACTTGGTTAAAGTTTAGGAAAAGGGTCGTCTGCGTCGTGTAGAGGGCCTCGTTTGCAAACAGTCCATTCACAGTACACTATGCCGCATACAACTTATCAGATTGTATAAACAATCGAGGTTAAAGTAATAAGTAAATATTTGTAGATATGATAATCATTAAAAGCTGAAAGAAATATATTTGAAAACATGTTTAAAAATTTGTGTGCTTACATATGAGATAGACTTTTATTTTTTATTATGACAATGGTTCATCATTGTCTATATATTAATATGTGAAGCAAAAAGTTTGTACCCCTTTTTACGAAGATTGCGCGGACGGAGGAGTAAGAAATTTCGCACACTTATAGTTTATGTAGAGAAGGAGTGCAGAATGCTAATATATTTTTTAAATTGTGCATAAAATTACATTGAATCAATAAAAAAAAACATTACACACACTACCATGTATTTGACACACAAACATATATACTCTTATGTTTATTGTTAAAGTCAAATTAACAGTATAGCCTTGGCGAAATCTGTGATTATAGAAGTATAGACAACAGAACCTTAATAATGTAACAACAAAACTCATACACATACTCACACCAACGCGCACTACCACCGAATTGCATTACATTATATCACATTGTATCACAAGATTGTTGACATTGATGCTCATTGTCGTGGGAAGCGACTGTACGGGTCGCCGTCCCGCAACCAAGAGGTCTAATCCAGGAGACTCCTTGAATTGTAATTGGTGTGGACAAAAAGCTAGAAGGACACCGGCCAGTGTTGCCAGTCCAAGTTTTATCAGTAGATTTTCAGTTATTTGCAACTCATCTGATTTTAGCTTATATATTATATACTGTAGTGTATTTTAGATTAATACTATAATTAAAATATGATAACATTTTTTATATCGATAGACATAAGTGGCATCAAAACGTGCCTCTGGTATAAACCGTGCATTTATACAAGAACTTAAGGAACCGACTTCCAAAAGAAGGAGCTTCTCAATTCCTCTGTACGTTTCTTTTTTGTATGTGTGTTACTCGATTTCTCCGTCAATTGTGGATCGATTTTCAATTTTTTTTTAATCGAAAGGTTATACTCCCGAATTCGTCCCATTTTCATCATGTGACAATGGGACTAATTCAACTCCACCAATCCAAACCATGAAATTTGTTAAACAACTTCTTCGTAACACGATATCTCCGGTAATTGTAACCTCCCGATCCCAGAGACATCGAGAATAATCCTTATTAAACAACGCCGTGCGCCTAAATTCTTAAAAAATCTTGCATTCTCGGGTAGGTATTACATTGCATTTTCTACAGGCGCTTAAATTTTTCATGTTTATTTTTGTGGTACGCGATTTCTCCGTCAGTTGTAGATCGAATATGTGAATACTTTTTTTTTAATTAAAAAAACTGAATATTATTACATTTCTTATCTTTATTATTATTAATACATTTAAAATAGTCTTGTTGAGTATTGAAAATGTCGCAATTAAAAAGTTGGAAAATAGGTGAATTTTTGATTTACAAAAACATTTGTTATCTATTTATTTATGTTAGAATCAATAATAACTTCATTTCGATTTTAAAATATTGATTGTTATAATGTTTAGACTGAGTTATTTACTAGGCGTTTATAGCTTTCTAAACTTAACTTCTATCCTTTAACGATTAAGTTAACTAAACAAACAGTTCCCCAATTCCCTCAAATAGTCTTTTCATACGATGAAACGGAGGATTACAATCCAATTTAAATAAATTTGTTCTTTAGGTCTTATCATGTCTATATATTGAGAGAATCAAAACAGTTTTGCATTTAAATGTATTTTGATGATTGTAATATTAACTTAACTACAACCTAAATATATACATATATAGCATTCACACACCCGCTCACATACACTCGACCACACATCGCTAGACACAAAGAGAGGACACGTCTCAGCTCTTATAAATTTTTCTTCATTGTACAAACTAGCTTAAAATACTTTGTGAAATAATTCATAGGTAGGCAGAGTATTTGGAACTACAGTGATTAAGGGATGTGCCGCAAGCCGAAGAAACCAGATTGGTTCTTAGCATCGGTTTCAGATGCAAATATATATTTTAATGATTACTTAGCCTAACATAGTTGATGTAACTGTTTGTATTGCTATTGTTTCTCAATAAAGTACATGTATGTCTCTGCAAACCATGGGCCATGAAAATGGCCCGGACTTTAGAAGCCCATGGGAAGGCCAACGTAGAGGCCCCTTGACAAATTTAACTGTGGCGTGACACTGACCGTCGATTATCCCTATCCCTTACAAAAACTACCCAAGGACAAGCCCCGGTCAGTGTAGGACTATTGTAGGGAATGAGAACAAAAGGTACCGGGCTATTGGGGTGAACTGCTAGTAGAACTACGGATCGGGGGCTTTGGGGACTATAGCGTCTGACCGTCGCCATGTTCAAGGAACATGGAATAATGGGCAGGCGGTGACTCGCCCCTCACTGCATGGGCCCCTAAAAATGCCATATAAGATTGGCGAGGGGCAACATGGGTGTGGAGAGGCAGGCTGCAGGTTCGTCGAAGCTACTACCGATGTTGTCAAACTCAATAAAGTTATTATTATTATTTCACATTTATATTATTTTTACTCTTTTTTAATACACATGTACAAAAAAGTAAACATATATTAAAAAATATAAAAAGATGACTAGGGTCCAGGCTACCGGTGGTTAGAGCTCCAGAGACAAAAACTTCCTACGTGCTGTGCTCAGGAGAACCGCCTTCTATATCTGGCCCTTCACCCATTTACCGAGCGACAGCCTCTCTAGATGTCGGTCGAGGCTCTTCGCACCTAAACCACCATCGGTATGATGATCGTTGACTCCATATGCCACATGTAAGTAATCTCGTGCGCGAGGTCTTTTCGCTATTTTTCGCTATTAAATTTCGTTAATTTGTCGCTTTCAGCTTTTACGAGATTACAGTCATGTGGAATACTTATATCAATAAGCATCATACGTCTCGTAGATCGATCTATTATCACAATGTCAGGCTTATTGGCAACAATAGTCCTGTCTGTGATAATAGATCGATCCCAGTAGAGCGTGCTATGACCATTATTGAGAACTGACTCAGGGGTATATTTGTAATAAGGTACCTCCGTCACTATGAGACCATGTCGAAGAGCAAGTTGTTGGTGGATGGTTTTGGCTACTAGGTTGTGTCTGTGCAAATATTCGGAGTTAGCAAGACGAGAACAACAGGAAGTTGCAAGTAACCTCACGGACTCGGAATTTAGGATGTACTGACTATAGTTGTTCGTCATGATAACCTTGGCCATTATTGCACAGACAAATCCTTCGGTATCCTCAAGGAGTTCACCGAAACGTAGCCAGTTCACCGACGCTGGCAGGGCTATGTCGGGCCCGTACAGCACCCGAAGAAACCTTCCGTGCAGCTCTTTGCTTTTATTATCATAACTTCTGCTGGGGTACCATTCAGTGGTGCCGCAGGAGAGGCCTGGCATCATCGACAAAGGCCAAGGCAACGAATGAAAGGCGCCACCGATGAATGAATGCCATCTCGAGGTCAATATTTGAGGGGGATAATTGATAAAGTTCCCGGACGGTTCCCGGCTGTTTACCAATAGATCTTCGAAAAAGTTATTTATAATAGATTAATTTCATTTTTATCCAAATTTAATATCCTAGCAAAAGAACATTTCGGTTTTCGGAAATTCAAATCTACTTCTTTGGCAACTTATCACCTTATAAATTTAATTCTAAATAATTTAAACAATAAAACTGCCTGCTGTGCTCTATTTCTTGATCTCAGTAAAGCCTTCGATTTTGTTGATCATGCTATTCTGCTCCAAAAATTAGATAAATATGGTGTTACAGGTCCAGATCTTAGTTTATTGACTAATTATTTGAGTAATCGCCAACAAATAATTAGAGTTACTGAACGTGATAAAGATTCAAACTGTATTATAAACTACGATTCTACACAAAAAATTACCCTGTGTGGCGTACCTCAAGGAAGCATATTGGGTCCTTTATTATTTCTGTTATATATAAACGACCTGCCTATCGCCACAAAACATAACAGTATTCGAATTGCAGACGATACAACAATAGTTATAAAATGTTCAACTATCTATGACTACGAAAATGATGTTATGACATGTTTATCTGATATTATTAATTGGCTCAACTCTAATAAAGTAATTATCAATTTATCCAAAACAAAAATTATTCAATTTAGAACAAAACGAAGTAAATTAAATCATCTATATATTAATCATAATAACATAGACATAGAACTGGTTAATTGTACAAAATTCCTGGGAATCCAAATTGACGCCCATTTATCATGGAAACAACATATTGACATGATTTGTAGTAAAATTAACAGTTTTGTTTTCGCTATAAAAAAAAATTAAAAAGTGTACATCCTTACGAACGGTGTTAATGGTCTATTACGCTCATGTTTGCTCATTAATCCATTACGGAATCATAATATGGGGAAATTCCCCTGATATTGCAAGAGTTTTTATAGCCCAATAGAAATGCCTTCGTGGAATGAAATGGTCAGAATCGTGCAAACCGGTTTTTGAATCTCACAATCTCCTTACTGTGGCTATCTATATACTTGAAATCGCTAAGTTTATCCAATTCAATGGGTCTTTTTTTGAAGAATTTAACGATGTTAGCGCGAGACTTGTGATGCAAGTAAAATTAAAGATGCCTGTGCCTTCTCTGGATCTCCTCAGAAGGAACTGTATTTACATGGCCCCTCTTATTTAAAACTATTTGCCAACTAATATTATAAACGTACCCTCAAAAAAAATCACTGTAGTCTTAAAAAAGTGCTTGTCGTTATTATCTATATGGAAAATCTTAGTGATGTATTTGTTATTTTTTTCTTGACATTAATTGCTTATATAATACCAAAAATTGACATTCTAATTAGAATAAATAATAAGAATATTTACGTAAATTATAATTTTTATTTTATTACATCTTAATTTTTAATTCACTTTGTACACCATTTTGTGGTAGAATGTACTGTTCATCTGCAATTGTATAACACCTGTATAAACTACATTCTTGCAAATAAAGTTATTGATTGATTGATTGATCGGATTGGGAACATCCGCAGCCCAATCTAATTACTTTCAGATTATTATGTAGCGCCGGATTTGCGGTTTAACGCAGTTTACTTCAGCTCCGATCCACTTGAGACTTGTTTAATCAGATATTGTACTTGTCTTTTTTATTATAAAAACTAATTATAAAAGATTAAGTGTCTGTTTGGAACGTCTAAACAAAAATGTGAAAAAAGTCAGGGAGGATAACTCGGACCAGGAGATTTCGAAAATATAATTTTTAGAATTTTTGTCTGTCTGTCTGTTTGGATGTTCCAGCCAGTCTCTGAAATGGCTGTACCGATTTCGACGGTATTTTTAATGGTAGATAGCTGATGTTATAAGGAGTAAGTTAGGCTACATTTTTTTTAAGGTTTCGCGAAAAACAATTTCACGCGGACGAAGTCGAGGGCACCGCTAGTGTTATAATAATATAGATTTATTATAAAGGTAGAAAACAACTTAAATACTAATTTGTAACAATAAGTGATGATATTCAATATGGAGGTTGACTAGTGGCCTCTAAGGGTGTGCACTAACACGGTGAGGAGAGATAGAAGGGGGAGCAGCGGCGGGGAGGGGGAGGAGGCGGCGCTGCAGACGTGGTGCCCGGGGCCGATGCAGGCCGCGTACGCCATCAGGTGGGGGATGCGGCTCTGCTCGAAGAGGCCCGTGAAGAGATCGTGGTGCGGCCCCAGCGCGAATACCGCCACGTCGTCGCCGCCGTGCGTCTCATACTCCAGGGGCACATCCGCGTGCGCCATCCACTCCAGCTCACCTAGTGCAAAACGAACACTCAGTACATACTCTCAAAGCTATATTCGAAGATGGTACCCGAACGTCACTTACGGTAGTCGTCGTCGGTGGTGGGGTCAACTCGAATGCCGTTGACTTGCACTCTGGCGCCAGGTCCATTCGTATAGGAGAGGGTCATGTAAGGGATGCTGTTGTCGTCCAAGTCGCCCGAAGGGCCGAGGATGTCGTGCCCGCGGTCGGAGTACCCGTTGAAGGCCATGACGTGCGCGTGGTCAGAAGTCACCACTATTAGGGTGTCCTCCTCCGACAGCATCTCCACAGCTCGCGTCACCGATTTGCTTAATTCAATGGTCTCATCGAGGGCGAGCTCAACCCAGTTATCGTGGTGCGCGTGGTCGATGCGCCCTCCTTCGACGAACAAGAAGAAGCCCTTCTCGTTGCGGCTGAGAGACTTGATAGCGATCTCTGTCAACTCGGCGAGCGTGGGCTCGCTGACGGGGTCGCCTTGCATGTGGTACCGCATGTGAGTGCCCTCGAAGAGACCGAGCAAATATTCGGGCATCGACTCCGCCGCCTCCATCAGCTCGGACCGGTGCCACACGTATTTGTAAGTGACGTTGCGGTTCCTCTTGTCTTCTTGCCATTCCCCGATTAAGTTGCGTCCATCGGTTCTTCTTCCTCTAGTACCCTCTTCGTCTCTCGTATCGTTCTGTATGAAGTGGCGTCTTCCTCCGCCTAATATAACCTAAAACCAGAGAAATATCTTAAGATTGATCACTTTGAGTGTGATTTAAAATGTATACATTCATATGTGGATGAATTGGTCCTACCTTGAACTTGTTGCCGGGGTGCTGATGCACGAGCTGGTGGGCGATGTCGGGGCACTGCTCGGCCGTGAACCCTTGCTCAGTGGGCAGCGTGTCGTCCTCCCAGCTCCGGTCGGCCACCTTCGCGAATGTTCCCGCCGGAGACGCGTGAGTGATGCGAGTAGTCGTCACAATACCTATGCGATGGTAGGCCTTCGTTATTGCTAAAACTTGCCATGATACATTTTATAGACCGCAGTGATGGAATTTTTAGCTGCTTAAATAATTGTATTTTGTGTATACAACACAAAAAATATATATTTGTATTTAATTTTGTGTTGTGATTTCATATGGGTGCATTGCCTGAAATAAAGACATTATTATTATTATATATTTATTTATATTCTTTTGTATGTTTTTTTAATAGATATATATAAAAAATAAACACATTAAAAAAATATAAAAAGATGACGTCCGTCGGTAGCGGGGCCTAGGGTCCAAGCTACCGGTGGTTAAGGCTCCAGAGACAGGAACTTCCTCACAATGCGTGCCGTGCTCAGGAGAACCGCCTTCTGCATCTGACCCTTCACCCATTTACCGAGCGAGAGCCTCTCTAGGTGTCGGTCGGGGCTCCGCTACTAACTCCATATGCCACATGTCAGTAATCTCGTGCGCGAGGTCTAGGTATTTCGTTAATTTATCAGTTTCAGCATTAACGAGATTACAGTCATGTGGAATACTTATATCAACAAGCAACGTACGTCTCGCATATCGATCTATTATCACAATGTCCGGCTTATTGGCAACAATAGTCCTATCTGTAATAATACATCGATCCCAGTAGAGCGTGATATGACCATTTTCGAGAACTGACTCAGGGGTATATTTATAATAAGGTACCTCAGTCGCTATCAGACCGTATCGAAGAGCAAGTTGCTGGTCGATGATCCTGGCTACTAGGTTGTGCCTGTGCAAGTACTCGGAGTTAGCAAGACGAGAACAACAGGAAATAATATGCCGGATGGATTCGCCCAGGCGGTGGCACGCCCGGCATACGTCGAGCGTGCCGTCCTTCAGGATTTACTTCCTGTAGTTGTTCGTCTTAATAACCTCGTCCATAATTGCACAAACAAACCCTTCGGTTTCCCTAAAGAGGTCACCGAAATGTAGCCAGTTCACCGACGCCAAAAGGTCTATATCGGGCCCGTATAGTGCTCGATGAAACCTTCCGTGCAGCTCCTTGCTCTTCCATACGTCCATTCGCTCGGAGGTACTCAATACCGGAGGCCTGAGCCAGTTCTGTTTTGCAAGAGAGAGCGGGATGAATCCTTTATCTACCGACAACATATCTCGATGTATACTTTGGTTGGTTTTTAGGAAATATTCTCGGAGATTGTAGCTCACGGTTGTGTAAGTCTTTAGCATTTAATAATCCCCGGCCACCACACTTCCGTGGGATGTACAATCTCATTACCGGTGATCGTGGATGGTGCACCCGATATGTTGTCAGCATACAACGGACACTTCGGTCCAGTGCGTCTAGCTCTGTTTGAGTCCACTTTAGTATACCAAAGGAGTAAGTTAACGAGGGTATGACCCAGCTGTTAAAAGCACGAATCTTGTTACCACCTGAGAGAAGGCAATTTAGTACCTTCCTCAGGCGGCTAAAAAATCGTTCTTTTATCAGCTGTTTCACATCCTCATCAACTATACCCAATTATTGTGATATACCAAGGTATTTGTAGGTCTCATCTTCGGAAAGGGTTTTGAAGCACACGCCCTCGGAGAGCTTCAATCCGTTAGAATTTACAACTCTCCCCCACCGTACATACATAACCGCACACTTGTCCACACCAAATTCCATTCCTATAGAGCTGCTAAACGTTTCAGTTAGGTTTAGCAGCTCTAGTAGGTCATGTTTTTTCGATGCGAACAGTTTGAGGTCATCCATGTACAGTAGGTGAGATATGGCTTCACCCCCTCTACGAAGATGAAAGCCTAGCCTTGAATCCTCCAGCAAAGAGCTTAAAGGATACAAGGCCAGGCTAAAACCACAATGGACTCAGGCTATCACCCTGGAAGATCCCTCGCTCTATCTTTATAAGTCCGTCCAAGATAGGTAAGCTATCGCCGCCGGGAATGCAGAGTCTAGTGACCCATTGCCCCATACATGCGCCAAGGAAGGCACGTAGAGTTATATCAATTTTATATAACTCCAGTACCCTCATTAGCCACGTATGGGGCACTGAGTCATATGCCTTTTTATAATCTACCCAGGCGGTGCAGAGGTTTTTCCTATTTCGGCGGACTTGTTGATTAATGGTCATATCTATGAGAAGGAGTTCTTTAATACCACGGGACCCAGGCCTATCCATTTTGAGTTTTGGCCAAAAGTGTATTATCCACTATATGTTTTATTCATTTTGATTTCAAAATGGATGTAAGCAACTTGTAAATGGTGGGAAGACAAGTTATTGGTCTGTAGTTTTTGGGTTCCGTGGTACTACCAGATTTGTATAGCAGATGGGTGACACCCGTGGTCATAAAGGTTGGAACGTTTCCTGAATTTAAGGCGTCTTGGAACTGCGTACAGCCAAACAGGGATGCGAAACTTTGAACCATTTGATCCAGAAGTTATGCAAGCCGTCTGGCCCAAAGCTTTTCCAATTATGGGCCGAACGAATTGCATAACCGACATCATATGGTTCAATGGTTATAGAATCCATTTCTGGTATCAGTCCGCATCTCTGTTCAACAGCACCCATCCAGTCGCCGAATTTTATTATTATTGTTATTAAGTATAAATGCTGCTTAATTATTTTTTTTTGGCACTGTTATATCGCTGGTGATAAATCGCGGTCATGATAATTATTTTCACAAGAGCAGTTTTTGTTTCCACCCGTTAGAAATTGTGAAATTGATCAACAAGTTACAAGTAAAGGAATAGTGACTCAAGTCGGTTCATTAGCAGTAATTCTTTGTCAAAAGTTTTTCAAATGATCGATTGGTGATGAGGAACTTGTAATGTCACACGATCTTGGAAGTCAAACTTGACACGCGTGAAATCAGTGAAATCACGCTTGTGATTTTGATTGAGCCATGCGAAATGTTCCACCAGTAGTTGGCCGTTGAAATACAATATGCTTTACCGACGTCGCGGCCGTCGGCTAGAGCCCACTCGGCGATGGACTCGACGCGCGCGGCGGCGTCGGCGGAGGCGAGGCAGTCACGCCGCGCCACGCGCCCCGTCACCCCGATCGTGCCTTCGTTGTTCTTTACGCCGGCCAGGTACGCGGTGGCGGTGCAAGCGGAGTCCGGAATTTGAGCATCTAAGCAGTAGGTCTACGAAGAAACGTATGTATTTTTATATTGTGAAGGTTCAAATTACTCTAGGTACACTGTATATTATATAAGGTTGGGGAAAAAGTTTCTTCGCATTTTATATAAATATTCAAAAGGTTTTTTTATAAAGTTTATTTGCACTTGACTAAAGTATGTAGGTGCCATTTTGTTGGATAACTTTTTGTCATCTTGTAGTTAGGGACGTGATCTCATTGCCATAAAAATTTTGGGGCTTCTGATCAAAAAACTGCAACAAGTGGTTTTGGCAGTCCTCTCGTGATGTTAACCTGACACTGCCTAAGGAGTTCTGCAGAGAACGAAACAGGTGAAAATCTGAAGGTGCAAGGTCAAGACTATACGGCGGATGCATTAACACTTTCCAGCCAAACTCTCGTAATTTTTGCTGAGTGACTAAAGATGTGTGAGGTCTAGCGTTATCATGGTGAAAAACCACACCCCCTCTGTTGATTAATCCCGGCCGCTTTCTCTCATTTTTTTGCTTTAATCTCATCTGTTGTTCGCAGTCCAGTTCAGAATCAATGGTCCTGCCTGGCGGTAACAGCTCATAATGAATAATGCCGTTCCAATCCCATCATACACACAGCATTACCTTGTTGCGAGTTAACCCGGGTTTCGCCAGTCTGTGAAGCCTGACCGGCCTTTGACCACGATCTTTTTCGCTCGTTCTTGTCGTACGTGATCCACTTTTCATCACCAGTTATCAGCTTCTTCAAAAATGGTTCGGATTCATTACGTCGTAATAAAGAATGACAAATGAGTACACGGTTCATTAGGTTTTTTTCAGTGAGCTCATGAGGCACCCAAATATCGAGCTTTTTTGTGTATCCAACTTTTTTCAAATGCGTCAAAACCGTTTTGTGGTCAATTCCCAGTTCTTCAGCTACATCGTAACTACTAATATGCCGATCTTGCTCCACTTTTTCAAAAATGGCATCAATTTTGTCCGTAACAGGGCGACCAGAGCGACGTGCATCTTTGATATCAAAATTTCCGGATTGAAAACGCTTAAACCCAATTTGCGCTACTCTCACAGATACTGCATTAGGTCCATAAACATCACAATTTTTTTTCGCGCCTTATTTTCATTTTTACCTTTCTTGTAGTAAAATTTTAAAATGTGTCGATTTTCTTCATTAGATTCACTCATTTTAACAATAAGAAAAACAAATGAAAATCACACATTTTCCTAATTTGAATTTGGAATGTTTTCTTTAAAATGAAAACTTTTTAATGATACCAAAACCAGCCAGATACAAATGGTATATAGCCAAATAGATCTTATTATAAGTTCATACATACTAGCAGACTTTTTCCCCAACCTATTATTATAGGAAAACCGATTTAGTACCTACTCCTATTAGTTTTTCCGTAAAAGCTTAACAGATGGACAGATTGAGTTACTATCGTATTCTTTTATAAATGATGATTTTTTATATATCTATAAAGTTGAAAAATGATTGGTCTCCCGTACAAACTTTCATCCCTTGCTTCAACTCGTTCTAGTTTTTTTAGTCTGTAAACTACATAAATCACAAAAATGACGAAAATGGCCAAAACCGCCTTACTTTCTGAGATAACCTTTACAAAATCTGTCCCAAAATATATCCCTTTATCCGGAAAGAAAAGTATCGTATATCCATCCTACATTTTGAATTCATATCTTCTTGGCGTCCAATATATATATATATATATATACTAAGTTTCAGCCAAATCGGTCCAGTGGTTTTTCCGTGAAAGCATAAAAGACAGACAAACAGAGTTACTTTCGTATGTTGGTAGTAGGCTAAATAAAACTTTAACAATACTCATTAAACACTTGACATCTTTATCTTTCGTGATCACGGCTACTGAAAAGTGGCCGAAACGTCGGAATGATAAAAAAAAATTGAATTATCGCGCTTAAAACCGTTAAAATGTAGTTTTATTATACATTTATAATATCTATAAAAATATGAAATGCATATGCATATCTGGTGTGAATGTAAATGAAAATTTATCAAAGAAAACACGGAAAAGTAAATGAACCAATTTTCAATGGAAAACTTTCTTAAGATGCGGTTATTGATTTTCGAGTTGTTTATTTTTAACTGTGGTATGCAAACTTACGCAGCGAACAGTAAATAAGACATTAATGGACGATTAATAAGTATGGCACACCTTCACCAGGCCGACGGTGGGGAACCCCTCGAAGGAGAGCTGCGCCTCCTCGCCGGTGGCGCCGAGCCGCTGCCCCAGCAGCGTGCGGGCGGCGGCCAGCGTGGGCACCGACATGCCGTCGCCCAGGAACATGACCACGTTCTTGGCGAAGCCGTGCTCCGCATGGCGGCGCTGGCGGCTGACGCGCGCTTCACGCTTCGCTATAGCCTCCTGCGCGTCGCTCACCCAGAACTGTGCCTCTTTTTCAGCTGCGTTGCGCACATCGCTGCTGAAGCCGACCTTTTCGTTGTGGTAGGACTTGTCGCCATCCACGGCCGCCGCCGCCGCCGCCGCCGCCGCGCCGCACACCACCAGCGCCCACAGAGGCAACCCCGTCCTCATCGCAGAGACGCTGACAATGACGGCACACAGTCGACAGATGCGGTTTTTTATAATGAACCGGCAGCCATATTTATCTTATCACGTATAATTATTGATTGATTTCAGTGCGATTAGAATGATCGGTGTATATTTTAGGAAAATAATTATAAAATATTCTTCCTACTTTATGTAAAATGCAAGGAGAGATTGGGGTAAGAAAGTACCAAATATACCAAACATTAACTATTTGGGCAGGGTTTCCCCTTCATTGTTCAGCCTTTGATGTGAATATTCACACAGCACAGTAAGCAATGAACACCGTCTACACGCCACTACGCCTTTTAAACGAAAATGCTACAAAACTACCTACCCTACAAAACAATAACATTGCATCATTGCTAAAAATAGCAATTACATCATAGTGTTGCCAGGATCATAAAAACAATTACAATAATTAGTTACTGATGCACTAAATTATCTAGACGATAATTTAGTGGGCTTATAAAATTAACTAACCGGTAGAAAATGGTAATTCAATTTATAAAAATGGAATCATCTGATAAATAGACTAAAAATATTATCTATGACGATTGTCTATGTCATATTAATATACACTATGGTTCTCGTGACTACTGTGGTGGACATCTTGTAACTTAGATAGAAAATCAAAGAACTTTGATCCAAATAATGTTGAAACTTTATTGTCAAATAGTGAAAAATAATGATCTGTGGAACAGTTTGTTCTGTGACTTAGTTTGAAATAGCAATATGTGCTCGTGGAACGTTAAATGAATCAATTTGAAAAGTGGCGAACATTTTCATACCACGAGTATACATATATTTGTGTAGCTTATTTTGTTCCAATACACTGCCACCAATAGGATGAAGTAAGAAAAGCAACTTGACTTACTTTTAAAATGTCAATATAAAAGACACGGTGCCGTTACAAAATGTCGTTTGTCTGTTTACCCAAACCGAAAAGAAATTACTTGCTAATCGTTCACATATTTTATTTCAACTAAGTCAGAAGTGAATCCATTATGTTAAGCTAAGGGTAATATTAAGTTAAAACCTTCATCATCGCGTCGCAAGATCACAGTATGGATATTTTTCAATTTCTAAAATGCTTGGTAGCTGTAAGCTCTTATTTAGGAAGCTTAAAATTCTTCCTCTACCTTGTTTGCACATTCTGGAAATTTGTGTTTTTGGAAAAAAACACTGTTATTTATTTAAATCAAACCATGAGGTGGGAGGTAGTAGAACTAGACAAAAGGAGAAACTGTGTTTCCCATCAATTACATTATCAATATTTAAGCAAAACGCATACTGAATGGCAAAATAAAGGATAAATTACCCACTGACATTAGCGAGCTACAACTTAAACGGTTCAAACCCTATATGATAATTTTTTTACTTAATAGATTATACTATAGCATAGACGAATATATTAATTGTAATACTGTTACGAGTCGCGGGACTCGAATTAAAATGCCGTTAGAATTACTATAGAGTTTATTAGAACTATACAAACACGTATAACACAGGTACAAATATAACTGAACACAATCAGTCCAAATGATTACGTTTGGACTGATTAGCAGAAGATCGTAATTCAATAAAACGCGCAAAGTCCGTCACTTATTAGATTCCCGATTGTAGTACACACATCTTGCTTCGCTCGTAATTCTCGCTCGACTGTCTCCCCCTCCATCAGGTTATCACTTTATCCTGCACAAATGTAATGCCCCCGTATCTAAGTCGGTTTAATCGGCCACACCTGGCTAATGACTCGGCCGCAAACTGCCATAAAAGAGTACAATAACAACGGACTGTTTTGTAATCACAAATTTTAAACACAAAGTAAACGAAAGAAGAGGATCATAAAATAGTTACAATTAGCTTAAATGCCAGCAGGTAATAAATGTGCTTTGTTGCAGACATGCAGGTGGATTTTGTTTTGTCGGAACTTAAGTTGTAACAATACAATAAAATAAGATTATGACGTTGAAATTTTCAAATTTAATACTTTAACATGTTTTTAATCATTTTAACTATTCTTTTTTAATAATTTGACATGACATACTTACTGAAATTAATTTGGAAACATTAGTGTAGAGTTATAGCTTCAAGACATTTAGTGAATGTAAGTATTTGCACATCATGTAAATGACAAAACATACTGGAAACTTTATATTATGTGATATCTATTCATGTACCTATGTTTCTGCAAATAAAGACTGTTTGAGTTTTGAACAATCTTTTATATCTTTACTAAGGTAGTTTTTATTTAGAGATAAGTTAACCTTTTTATATTATAATTCTTAATTCTTTTTTTATCTTTTTTAATGATTATTTTTGTATTTTTAAATAAACATTATTTCCTTTCTTTCTTCCATCAATATTATTGTCAACGTTTTGCAACTTTTTGTAAAACCTGTACGCAGAAAGCACGTCCATTGTCCCTTTTTCGCTTTTAAAGGTACTAACAAAGGACTCTACAACACCAAAGAGAGAAAGGAAACGAATCTCCTGGAGTAAATAATATCATTGTGGGGATTCTCATAGTGCAGTGTACGTGAAATGCGATTGCGAAGTACTAAATACATTCCTGGGTCTACGTTAGGACTCGTCCACATGCACGTGCACTGGTGCGGTGACTGCGAGCGCCCTCAACGGATAATTGCCGCAATTACGCCGGGGAGCGGCGGGAAGCCGCACGGCGCCCAAATGCACCGCAACGCTTACATTGTAGCGTTCAAGTTCATGTGGTATCCCAATCATGATCATGTAAATTCTACCGCGATTACAGGACGCTTAATGCTTGTCTGTTACTGCCATACTAAGTTGCATTACGAATATAGGAAATTTCATTTTACAGAATATAAGAAATATTAATTGATATTCACGATGTTGTCGCGTTTAATAGGAAATAGTTTTGGCCATTTTGGTCATTTTTGTGATTTATGTAGTTTACAGACTAACAAAAACTAGAACGAGTTGAAGCAAGGGATGAAAGTTTGTACGGGAGACCAATCATTTTTCAACTTTATAGATATATAAAAATGGTTTATAGATATATAGATAGTAACTGTCCATCTGTTCCTCCACAATATAAAAATGCATGCGTTTCTTCGTAGACCTACTGCTTAGATGCTCAAATTCCGGACTCCGCTTGCACCGCCACCGCGTACCTGGCCGGCGTAAAGAACAACTACGGCACGATCGGGGTGACGGGGCGCGTGGCGCGGCGCGACTGCCTCGCCTCCGCCGACGCCGCCGCGCGCGTCGAGTCCATCGCCGAGTGGGCTCTAGCCGACGGCCGCGACGTCGGTAAAGCATATTGTATTTCAACCGTCCGTTAGTGGTGCAACATTTCACATGGCTCCAGATAATTATACAACGAGTGATAACGTAAACCTAAATAGCTGGGTATATCGGAAACACCTGCTACAAATCACAAGCGTGATTCACGCGTGTCAAGTTTGACTCCAAGATCGTGTGACCCCTCATCACCAATTAATCATTTGAAAAACTTATCGACAAACAATTCACTGTTGATCAATTTCACAATTTGCAACGGATGGAAACAAAAACTGCTACTGTGAAAATAATCATAAAATAATTTAATTATTTTGTTGTTATATTCAAGCAAGTAAAAATTCCATCTCTGCGGTCAACAAAATGTATCATGGCAAGTTTTAGCAATAACGAAGGCCTACCATCGCATAGGTATTGTGACGACTACTCGCATCACTCACGCGTCTCCGGCGGGAACATTCGCGAAGGTGGCCGACCGGCGCTGGGAAGACGACACGCGGCCCACTGAGCAAGGGTTCACGGCCGAGCAGTGCCCCGACATCGCCCACCAGCTCGTGCATCAGCACCCCGGCAACAAGTTCAAGGTAGGACCAATTGATCCACATATGAATGTATACATTTTAAATCACACTCAAAGTGATCAATCTTAAGATATTTCTCTGGTTTTAGGTCATATTAGGCGGAGGAAGACGCCACTTCATACAGAACCATACGAGAGACGAAGAGGGTACTAGAGGAAGAAGAACCGATGGACGCAACTTAATCGAGGAATGGCAAGAGGACAAGAGGAACCGCAACGTCACTTACAAATTCGTGTGGCACCGGTCCGAGCTGATGGAGGCGGCGGAGTCGATGCCCGAATATTTGCTCGGTCTCTTCGAGGGCACTCACATGCGGTACCACATGCAAGGCGACCCCGTCAGCGAGCCCACGCTCGCCGAGTTGACAGAGATCGCTATCAAGTCTCTTAGCCGCAACGAGAAGGGCTTCTTCTTGTTCGTGGAGGGAGGGCGCATCGACCACGCGCACCACGACAACTGGGTTGAGCTCGCCCTCGACGAGACCATTGAATTAAGCAAATCGGTGACGCGAGCTGTGGAGATGCTGTCGGAGGAAGACACCCTAATAGTGGTGACCTCTGACCACGCGCACGTCATGGCCTTCAACGGGTACTCAGACCGCGGACACGACATCCTCGGCCCTTCGCGCGACTTGGACGACAATAGCGTCCCTTACATGACCATCTCCTATACGAACGGACCCGGCGCGAGAGTGCAGGTGGACGGCATTCGGGTCGACCCCACCACCGACGACGACTATCGTAAGTGACGTTTGGGTACCTACCACCTTCGATTACAGCTTTGAGAGCATGCACTGAGCGTTTGTTATGTACAGGTGAGCTGGAGTGGAGGGCGCACGCGGAGGTGCCCCTGGAGGACGAGACGCACGGCGGCGACGACGTGGCGGTGTTCGCGTTGGGGCCGCACCACGACCTCTTCACGGGCCTCTTCGAGCAGAGCCGCATCCCCCACCTGATGGCGTACGCGGCCTGCATCGGCCCCGGGCACCACGTCTGCAGCGCCGCCTCCTTTCCCTCCCCGCCGCTGCTCCCCCTTCTATCTCTCCTCGCCGTGTTAGTGCACACCCTTAGAGGCCACTAGTCAACCTCCATATTGAATATCATCACTTATTGTTACAAATTAGTATTTAAGTTGTTTTCTACCTTTATAATAAATCTATATTATTATAACACTAGCGGTGCCCTCGACTTCGTCCGCGTGAAATTGTTTTTCGCGAAACCTTAAAAAAATTGTAGCCTAACTTACTCCTTACAACATCAGCTATCTACCATTAAAAGTACCGTCGAAATCGGTATAGCCATTTCAGAGACTAGCTGGAACATCCAAACAGACAGACAGAGAAAATTTTTTTAAATTATTTTTTCGGAATCTCCTGGTCCGAGTTATCCTCCCTGCCTTTTTTCACATTTTTGTTTAGACGTTCCAAACAGACACTTAATCTTTTATAATTAGTTTTTATAATAAAAAAGACAAGTACAATATCTGATTAAACAAGTCTCAAGTGGATCGGAGCTGAAGTAAACTGCGTTAAACCGCAAATCCGGCGCTACATAATAATCTGAAAGTAATTAGATTGGGCTGCGGATGTTCCCAATCCGATCAATCAATCAATCAATAACTTTATTTGCAAGAATGTAGTTTATACAGGTGTTATACAATTGCAGATGAACAGTACATTCTACCACAAAGTGGTGTACAAAGTGAATTAAAAATTAAGATGTAATAAAATAAAAATTATAATTTACGTAAATATTCTTATTATTTATATTAATTAGAATGTCAATTTTTGGTATTATATAAGCAATTAATGTCAAGAAAAAATAACAAATACATCACTAAGATTTTCCATATAGATAATAACGACAAGCACTTTTTTAAGACTACAGTGATTTTTTTTGAGGGTACGTTTATAATATTAGTTGGCAAATAGTTTTAAATAAGAGGAACCATGTAAATACAGTTCCTTCTGAGGAGATCCAGAGAAGGCACAGGCATCTTTAATTTTACTTGCATCACAAGTCTCGCGCTAACATCGTTAAATTCTTCAAAAAAAGACCCATTGAATTGGATAAATTTAGCGATTTCAAGTATATAGATAGCCACAGTAAGGAGATTGTGAGATTCAAAAACCGGTTTGCACGATTCTGACCATTTCATTCCACGAAGGCATTTCTATTGGGCTATAAAAACTCTTGCAATATCAGGGGAATTTCCCCATATTATGATTCCGTAATGGATTAATGAGCAAACATGAGCGTAATAGACCATTAACACCGTTCGTAAGGATGTACACTTTTTAATTTTTTTTTATAGCGAAAACAAAACTGTTAATTTTACTACAAATCATGTCAATATGTTGTTTCCATGATAAATGAGCGTCAATTTGGATTCCCAGGAATTTTGTACAATTAACCAGTTCTATGTCTATGTTATTATGATTAATATATAGATGATTTAATTTACTTCGTTTTGTTCTAAATTGAATAATTTTTGTTTTGGATAAATTGATAATTACTTTATTAGAGTTGAGCCAATTAATAATATCAGATAAACATGTCATAACATCATTTTCGTAGTCATAGATAGTTGAACATTTTATAACTATTGTTGTATCGTCTGCAATTCGAATACTGTTATGTTTTGTGGCGATAGGCAGGTCGTTTATATATAACAGAAATAATAAAGGACCCAATATGCTTCCTTGAGGTACGCCACACAGGGTAATTTTTTGTGTAGAATCGTAGTTTATAATACAGTTTGAATCTTTATCACGTTCAGTAACTCTAGTTATTTGTTGGCGATTACTCAAATAATTAGTCAATAAATTAAGATCTGGACCTGTAACACCATATTTATCTAATTTTTGGAGCAGAATAGCATGGTCAACAAAATCGAAGGCTTTACTGAGATCAAGAAATAGAGCACAGCAGGCAGTTTTATTGTTTAAATTATTTAGAATTAAATTTATAAGGTGATAAGTTGCCAAAGAAGTAGATTTGAATTTCCGAAAACCGAAATGTTCTTTTGCTAGGATATTAAATTTGGATAAAAATGAAATTAATCTATTATAAATAACTTTTTCGAAGATCTATTGGTAAACAGCCGGGAACCGTCCGGGAACTTTATCAATTATCCCCCTCAAATATTGACCTCGAGATGGCATTCATTCACCGGTGGCGCCTTTCATTCGTTGCCTTGGCCTTTGTCGATGATGCCAGGCCTCTCCTGCGGCACCACTGAATGGTACCCCAGCAGAAGTTATAATAATAAAAGCAAAGAGCTGCACGGAAGGTTTCTTCGGGTGCTGTACGGGCCCGTCATAGCCCTGCCAGCGTCGGTGAACTGGCTACGTTTCGGTGAACTCCTTGAGGATACCGAAGGATTTGTCTGTGCAATAATGGCCAAGGTTATCATGACGAACAACTATAGTCAGTACATCCCAAATTCCGAGTCCGTTAGGTTACTTGCAACTTCCTGTTGTTCTCGTCTTGCTAACTCCGAATACTTGCACAGACACAATCTAGTAGCCAGAACCATCCACCAACAACTTGCTCTTCGACACGGTCTGATAGTGACGGAGGTACCTTATTATAAATATACCCCTGAGCCAGTTCTCAATAATGGTCATAGCACGCTCTACTGGGACCGATCTATCATTACAGACAGGGCTATTCTTGCCAATAAGCTTGACATTGTGATAAATTGATAATAGATCGATCTGCGAGACGTATGATGCTTATTGATATAAGTATTCCACATGACTGTAATCTCGTAAAAGCTGAAAGCGATAAATTAACGAAATACCTAGACCTCGCGCACGAGATTACTGACATGTGGCATATGGAGTCAACGATCATCATACCGATGGTGGTTTAGGTGCGAAGAGCCTCGACCGACATCTAGAGAGGCTGTCGCTCGGTAAATGGGTGAAGGGCCAGATATAGAAGGCGGTTCTCCTGAGCACAGCACGTAGGAAGTTTTTGTCTCTGGAGCTCTAACCACCGGTAGCCTGGACCCTAGTCATCTTTTTATATTTTTTAATATATGTTTACTTTTTTGTACATGTGTATTAAAAAAGAGTAAAAATAATATAAATGTGAAATAATAATAATAACTTTATTGAGTTTGACAACATCGGTAGTAGCTTCGACGAACCTGCAGCCTGCCTCTCCACACCCATGTTGCCCCTCGCCAATCTTATATGGCATTTTTAGGGGCCCATGCAGTGAGGGGCGAGTCACCGCCTGCCCATTATTCCATGTTCCTTGAACATGGCGACGGTCAGACGCTATAGTCCCCAAAGCCCCCGATCCGTAGTTCTACTAGCAGTTCACCCCAATAGCCCGGTACCTTTTGTTCTCATTCCCTACAAAAGTCTTACATTGACCGGGGCTTCTCCTTGGGTACTTTTTGTAAGGGATAGGGATAATCGACGGTCAGTGTCACGCCACATTTAAATTTGTCAAGGGGCCTCTACGTTGGCCTTCCCATGGGCTTCTAAAGTCCGGGCCATTTTCATGGCCCATGGTTTGCAGAGACATGATGAAAATGGGACGAATTCGGGAGTATAACCTTTCGATTAAAAAAAAATTGAAAATCGATCCACAATTGACGGAGAAATCGAGTAACACACATACAAAAAAGAAACGTACAGAGGAATTGAGAAGCTCCTTCTTTTGGAAGTCGGTTCCTTAAGTTCTTGTATAAATGCACGGTTTATACCAGAGGCACGTTTTGATGACACTTGTGTCTATCGATATAAAAAATGTTATCATATTTTAATTATAGTATTAATCTAAAATACACTACAGTATATAATATATAAGCTAAAATCAGATGAGTTGCAAATAACTGAAAATCTACTGATAAAACTTGGACTGGCAACACTGGCCGGTGTCCTTCTAGCTTTTTGTCCACACCAATTACAATTCAAGGAGTCTCCTGGAGTAGACCTCTTGGTCGCGGGACGGCGACCCGTACAGTCGCTTCCCACGACAATGAGCATCAATGTCAACAATCTTGTGATACCATATTATACGAGTTGTTTGTTTTATTATTTTATTTATTACAAGGAAAAGTGTTCCGAAATATTATTTTGATAACGAAATCTTTGTTAAAATTTTGAATGCTTAAGCCCATTGAAATTTTATCTTCTGATTATTTAATCTACAAAATTAGTCCCTAATCAGCCTCATTAATCAATATTAAACAAATCTTTACATAGTTGTAAAATTTAAGGGTATTAACAAGCGACACCTTTACATAATAAATATGACTAGTGGTCGAAATTCGACTGCAGTAAATTTAAATTATAGTTTTGAACATTATTAAGGTTCTGTTGTCTAAGACTATATTTCTATGAAATCTATAATCACAGATTTCGCCAAGGCTGTTAATTTGACTTTAACAATAAACATAAGGATATATATATGTGTGTGTGTGTGTCAAATACATGGTAGTGTGTGTAATGTTTTTTTTATTCATTTAATGTATTTTTATGCACACCTAGAGTATACCCCGGGTCAACTTCTAGTGCATGCCTCTTGTTTAAAGAGGTTACAACACAGGTTATATTGTACTAAATTTTTATGTTACTTCTATTTGCCCCGGAAGATTAATTTCATTTTATATCGCAAACTATACCATCTCCCAGGATAAAAAGTATTTATGTCCATTTTCGTTATTATAACTACATTTAAACAAAATCACAGCAAAACCGATCCGGCACTCCTAGTAGTTTTTCCGTGAAGGCTTAACAGACAGACAGATCGAGTTAGTATCGCATTTTTATAGATGATAATTTTTATGTCTATAAACTTGAGAAATGATTGGTCTCTCAAACATTTATCCTCTATTTCAACCCGTTCTGGTTTTATTTATCTATTCCCCGTCTATCTATCTGTAAACTACATAATTGACCAAAATGACCAAATTGACCAACATGACCAATATAACCAAAATGACCAAAATGACCAAAATCACCAAATTGACCAAAATGATCAAAATGACCAAAATGACTTAAATGACCAAAATCACCAAATTGACCAAAATGACCTTTATATAAATCTATACCATTAACCGAGATATAAAGTATCCCTTGTCCACCCTTAAAATTAAAATTACATACATACCAAATTTCGGTCAAATCGGTCCAGCACTTTTTTCTTAAAAGCATAACAAACAAATATATTTTTATCCCGAAAACTATCCCATTTTTCGGGATAAAAGGTATCCTGCGTTCATCCTCGGCATCGAAAATATACATATACTGAGTTTCAGCCAAATCAGTCCAGTAGATTTTCCGTGAAATCGGAACAGACGCACAGACGGACGGACGGACCGACGGACGGACGGACAGACGGACAGACAGACAGAGTTACTTATAATATTAATGGGGATTTTAAAAAAAAATAACATTATGCACTCCTTCTCTATATAAACTACAAGTGTGTGAAATTTCTTACTCCGCCGTCCGCGCAATCTTCGTAAAAAGGGGTTTAAAGTTTTTGCTTCACATATTAATATATAGACAATGATGAACCATTGTCATAATAAATAATAAAAGTCTATCTCATATGTAAGCATACAAATTTTTAAACATGTTTTCAAATATATTTCTTTCAGCTTTTAATGATTATCATATCTACAAATATTTACTTATTACTTTAACCCCGATTGTTTATACAATCTAATAAGTTGTATGCGGCATAGTGTAATATGAATGGAGGCCTTTGTTTGCGAACAAGGCCTTCTACACGACGCAGACGACCCTTTTCCTAAACTTTAACTAAGTTCAAATTGTTTTGAGTGCTCGAATAAGGTAGAGGAAAAGAGAATAGCTTTTGAGGATATTTTTAGAATTTGTTTGTTTGAATTTTGGGCTACGCTTTTATAACTCCGGGAACTATCGTAATTAAGTAGTTAGCCCGAATGAATGATTCCCTTTTATCAGCCCAGCAAGGCCTTTAACTTGATCAAGCCTTTGTTCAGCTCTGCAGGTACAGTAAGTTATGTATTCTTATGAATAATTTGCAAGAAAGAGAGTAATCTAGCGGTGACATCATTCGAGTGATGGCGGTGCAATCGACTGTAAGGGGAGGGGGGAGCAACAGTGCCGTTCTTTCGTTTCTCGCTTGACTTCCGAACGAGTCGGACGTCAGTTAGGCTTATAGTACGAATAGACGCATTGCCGTTTCTAAATGACATCATAACGGTTGCATTTTAGATAATGAATATTTGCCTTTTTATACATAGAGATGAGCACTGAAAATCATGCTGTTTCGGACTATATTTCGGCACAGCAAAATACTGACTGCCAACCTCAGTTCGCAAATTGCGGCTCACATTTTCATTATTGTTGTTCTCTGCATGTCCTTGAAGACCACGGGTCATAAAAATGGTTTTTGAGTTTATTCGTTACAAACATACAAAAATATAAATACAAAATAAGATTATTTTTTAACAAAATCGTTTAAGCGCTCAATAATGTTTTAAAAGTTGTTTTTTCCTTCTTTATTATATTTATTTTTGGTTTAATTATAATAATAATAATTTATGCCGAGTGCAGGCGTGAGCACATGCATGTAAGCATCCGCATCGGCTTACTATAGGATTTGTATTAGTTTTTTATGATTTAGTGCTACAGATACGTAATAACGCAAGCTGTGTCTTCATATAAAAGATCACATTCTACACAGTACAAAATATTATATTATTAATGTATTTAAACATGTCTCTGAATGTGTTCAGTTTTGAAGACCGTAAAAAAATGTTTTTCTTAATTACAAATTCAAAACGCAAAAGAATTCCTTAATCCGGGAAGACAATAAACTGCGCTTACAACAGGCAGCTGTGCGCTTATCTTTGACGGCATGTAACAATATATATAATTGAAAACCACGTATATAGTAACTCATCGCGATATCTCAGGAACTATAATACCTATAGCCTTGAAATTTGGCATGGACCTTACTTTCGCCAAGTAGAGGTTAGCTAAGAAATATATTTTACGGTACGCGAGGCGGGCGGGCCTCGCGAACCGTAAAATATATTTCTTAGCTGCTAATAGCTAATATCAGCTAGTTTACCATAATTTTATGTCACAATATTTATCTCTAATATGATGTGGTAATTGTGTAGATTATAATTCAAAATCTCTCAATTGTGTATAGACGGCATTCACTACATATTATTTTCATGTTGGGAGACACGATAGATTTTTTACTGTTTGATTTATTTTATTACATGTAAAACTTTAAATATTATATAATATCTGATACAAAATATTATCTAAAATTTCCAAATCATAATGTATTAAATTCTGGTTATTCATAGCCCTTGTAATTAAAATAGTTTATCAATGATTTCAATCGGCTGTCGGTTGTGCCAATTTGCTAAATTTCTTATACAATAAAATTGTTGGAGGGATGGCAAGGTGTTCTAAAAATGTTACTCGAATGTCTAGAGTCTACGAGTTAGTAGATGAAATGTCCTCAAACCGTAAATTTCTCTGATTATATGTATTGTGGCCAGTTGCTGTTCTTTTATTACCATAAACCCTTCTCAGTTGTTGCGAGTAATCTTACACGTTCGTGGATTGTTTTATTCCTGTTTCAAGTCAAAACTTTGTGCGTGCCACGAACCGGATGAAATCTGTTGATATAGTAAACAGATACTCTCATCGGAGATGCGTTCTATGAATATATAGGGAAAACAGTAATTAAATACAGGTCTGAAGTTTATTATCACGTAGCTATTGAAATTCAAGTTAAGATAGTGTAAAATGCAAGGAGAGATTTGGGTAAGAAAGTACCAAATATACCAAATATTAACTATTTGGACAGGGTTTCCCCGTTATTGTTCAGCTTTTGATGTGAATATTCACACAGCACTGTAAGCAATGAACACCGTCTACGCGCCACTACGCCTTTTATACGAAAATGATACCCTACTAAACAATAACATTGCATCATTGCTAAAAACAGCAATTACATCATAGTGCTGCCAGGATCATAAAAACAATTATAATAATTAGTTACTGATGCACTAAATTATCTAGACAATAATTTAGTGGGCTTATAAAATTAACTAACCGGTAGAAAATGGTAATTTAATTATAAATCGAATCATCTGATAAATCGACTAAAAGTATTATCTATGTCATATTAATATACACTATGGTTCTCATGACTACTGTGGTGGACATCTTGTAACAATAGTTTTTTGACATAATAATTACGGATATTAAACTACAAAAAAAATCTCTATATATATTGAACCTATATACTTATGCATATAAATTTGAATGTGTACAACCCTGCCTCTTGTTTTCCCACTCCCACTAGACCCATAGGTTTGCTGGAAGAAAACTCTTTTTAGGGTTAAGCCTTTGTACATCGCCATTATTTTGTAGTTTTATATGTAACGTAATGAAGTCGTGGTAGCGTAATGACTCAAAAGGCGCGGGTTCGATCCCGGTTGGAACACACGCACCACTTAGACGTCTTTCTGCTCTAATGTGCACATTGTTACAATTACCAAATGCTAACGACGGCGAAGGAAATCATCGTGATGCAACCTTGCACACCGAGATAACCGATGTGTCAAACCTGCCAAGCCGCCTTTGACAAACGTTGCGGGTATACTGTCCGTTCCCCTATAATGGGAGGCCCGAGCCCAGCAGTGGGACATTTATGGGCTGTTATTTATTATATTATGTGTAACCATTTTGTGTACAATAAATTGACACTATCGATGTATGAATCCCATTTACCAGCCTTGAAGAGACATGGTGAATATGACGTCCTATCCTTATACACTAATAATAGAAAGCTGGAGCGTTGTCAATAAAATATCTGTGGCTTAAATTAAATAATTGCAAGTTAACAGCTAGCACAAAGGGCTATGGAGCCAGAAATGAGGACATCCGACATAGCTCGCAAAATTAGCAAGTTGAAATGGCAGTGGGCCGGTCACGTCTGCCGCAGGACCGACGCCGATGGAGCAAACGAGTCCTGGAGTGGAGACCACGTCTCGGCAAACGTAGCATAGGACGCCCGCCAGCCCGATGGACTGACGACCTGCGCAAGGTCACAAGGGCTGGATGAGGAAGACGGGAGACTGGGTTATGTGGCGCGTACTTGGGGAGGCCTACGTCCAGCAGTGGACATGAAAATCATTTTTTACAAAATGTCAGATAACCGTTGCATCAAGTCACTGGAATCCTCTATTCCCGTCGTGTAATCTCAACTGTAACAATCATCTCCAGAGAGCGTGAGATTTTGGCATGTTAAAGAATTCTCCTTGATGTGTTGTTATTTGTTTGGGGTAGTTTCGACTATTGCTATACGTGTGTGAACGAATGTGTGTATGAATGGAAGTAAGCTTACGGGAAACAAAGCGTGCTCTCTTTATTTGAGATTGGTTTGAACGCACGACGGTGGCCCCGGGGCTGTGTTGCCAGCGACAATAACGGACCATTAAGAAGGGGCCAGTTACTATTTCTTTCTTTTGTGTTTCGAGAAGTGAAGTCTAAGGAGACTTTAGACAACTACATGTGTATGTAGTACAAAATCAGACATGTGTAGACTTAAACAAAAAAAACAATATTTCGAAAATAGGCAAAAGTGCAGACAAGCTAAGTTTGAACCACATCAAACTATTTTTACTATAATTTAGATTAGCAGAATTTGACAAACATCTTGTAGATTTTTTGTTTATATGTCTATCTGTCTGTTAGAGCATCACGTGAAAACTACGCAATGGATTTAGATGAAATTCGACACAGCTAGTTTGAAACCTGTGGTAAGACTTAGGATACATTTTATCCCCATAAAAGACGTTAATCGCTGCTATTAAGAAGTGTATGCTTCCCGGCCTGGATTCGAACCCGCGCTCTTTGCGTTGAACCACAAACGCCCTCCGTAGTGGGCCAACCACTAATGTAAGTCATCATTGAGCACACAAAATAGGGTTTAAAGAGTTGATAAACCAATACTAATTTGCCAGAGAATTCCCGTAGAAGTGAGGTGGGCTTCTTTCTGTGGCAACCCTTATTCCCTTAGGTCCTTTGTGCGCCGATAAGCCTCAGGCGAGGAGCGGGGACCCTGATCACGGCCGATACGGACTCCCGTGAAGGGATTAAGGGGAAATACCTACGAAGAATATCCAAAGATAATGGCCACTTGCAACAGAATTGTGAAAATGGGTTGTTGAACCCCTCTGAGTACATTCCTGTAAAATCACAAATTCATGTTTGTAGAAGTTTTTAAACTATGTGCTAGTTAGATAAACGATAAAACGATTATTCTAAAGAGTTTTACAAATACGTACAAATATCAAAAGTGACAGACCGTAGAGAAGACGGTGATGATGGACCCCCCCACCCACCTGATAACCAGATGAGACATATTTTTTATGAAATTATACTGATTTGTAAATGCGCGTATGATAGCTCGCCAAAGGAAAAGTTTTAATTAAATTAATTTCAATCAATTATTTTCATAACTCTTGATAACTAAACAAATTTAGTTTCAAAGTTTTTAACATGGAGAATATACCTTGATAGGCTTGCCTACTTATTTCTGTACATGGCTACCTGGCAAGCAGGTATGAACAGGTAAGTCAATCTTATCCCACCGTCTCCTTTCCATCATCGGACAACCAGACGCACTGGCATGCGGCACCGCTATATGGTGGACATACCACCTATACGAACAAAGCGCTTTGAGTCCACCTTCATCATGCGCACCGCAAAGAGTAGAAATCACTGCCGGAGTCTGTTCTTCCCGAAACCTACAACCTGGGTGTCTTCAAGTCCCATGTGAATAATAATAATAAGTAATAATCGGCAGACAAACACACACATTGCAAATCACCAAGCTAAGCAAGTTACGCTTGTGTTATGGGTAATATACAACGGACCACTCTGGGGCCGATCCCAGACACCCAGATCATAGTAAATAACAGAAAGATCGTTTCCGAAATTTACTATGCCAGGAATCGAACCCGGAGCCTCTGTGTTCCAGCGAGTTCGGCCGGCTAACACTTAGCCCGCTCAACCATAGAGGCCGTCATAATAGGTACCTGCTAGGTAAGCGTGCTCGATCTTAGACCATATCTCCGTCCAATATCGAGCGAGATAATGGTCAAACGCGAACCTATACAGTAATAAGGTAACTACACTGTTCTGTTAACCAATAAAAATTGGTATCATAAGAAAGATAATTTAATTACAACAATAATCATACAGGTTTGCCTGCAAAAGACTATTAATGGAATAATATTGCTGTACCGTACACGGCGGGATCGGTAACCCGACGCCACAAACCCACAAGGTAATTTTTGGTACTTAAGTATTAGGTACTTACCTGGAATAGGAATAAGGGGGAACACTAATCCGTCACTATCGTCAGGGAGGGGCGCCCCTTGAGAGGAAATATATAAAATATCCTACTTATCTACTGCTACAAGCGAGTCACTACGGAGGATAGATAAAATGACTGTCCAAATACACTCGCGCCTTTGCCGTCCTTTTCCGACACAACTCCCTGAGTATATTATCTTAATGTCACTATTATAGTGTTCCACACATTGGTAAATATCAAATTCTCAATAAACACTCGAATATTAAATTATATTACACGAGAGCAACAAGCCCGTGCGTCTTCAAGCTAATTCCGCGGCATACCTTCTTTTCGACGCGATAAAAAAGTGCCCTCGTATGAGTCGCATAGCAATTGAAAACCGGCGTTTGATATCTCTATTCCGAACAATTGCCATGCTTTGAAGACTTCAGAAATAGCTATGAATACTTTTCAATTGGCCAGCTATCACAGACGTGTTTACAAATAAATATAATTTGATGAAAAATATGTCACGGGTTGTCTGGAAGAGATCGCTTCTTAGCGATAAGACCGCCCATTGTGCACATTTAGAATATTTTTAGGCTATAAGGTTTTCTGTAATGGTGTACAATAAAGTGTTATCTATCTATCTATCTATCTATCTATGTCTCATCTGGTTATCAGATGAGCGATAGTCGATGTTCAGCATCTCTTGGACTATGAGTGAAAGAAAATACAACAATTACTTGTAATGTTACAGAAGTTATTTGATTTTACTGATAAACTTAACAATTTGTACACGGTAGTTGATTGTGCTTCTTCATTGGGGGTCAATGCCATGGTTACCACACTTGGCATGCGGGTTTGTAACCGCAGTGCCAGCCTAGTCGCATCGGAGACGCTGCTGCCCGTCTCCGAGCAGAGGATTCATATAGGCTGGCTTTCTTTCGACCATCCTGCAATGTTTGAAAACGAAAGTCTTCGAGCAGTGCGTACTCCCTGTCCTGACGTACGGGGCCGAGACGTGGACACTGACGACGACGAGTTGATTGCATGTATGTGTGTGTTTGTTATGAATCTGGCAAATAAGCAGAGAGCGCACTTCATGGAAAGCGGTTACCTATAGACGTCTGAACACCAGGGACGAAGCCAACGTGCTGCCAGCCTTTGGATTGAGACAGAGGGGATGGGATGGGAGGAATGGTGTAAAGGAATTAGACTAGATTAGAGATAAGGGAAGATGCAACTGGGATATCGATTTCATTGTTATCAAGATAAATGGACTGTAACGGCCTCTTTGGGATGTGAACGCTTCCTTTCCGAAACGGGCTCCTAATATTTTAGAAATGAGACTAAGGTAACTGCTGTTATGCCTAGAGACTTCATTGTGAATAGGATTGTTCTTTCCTTGAGATATATATTTTTTTATTGCATGAGTTCAGCAGACAGGCAGACGGCCCACTTGATGGAAAGCGGTTACCATCGCCTATGGACATTTGCAAAACCAAAGGTGCTACAAATGCGCTGCTGCTCTCTTAAGGGAGACTGGAACCTGGTCACTAATGCCGGGACACAACTCAAGGTTGTTATGGCGGTATACTACAGAGCCATCCAGTCGGACAAATACCCTACCACCTGGCTGTGGGTTGTTTTGTCGCCTCTTACGATAGGCCGCCCCAACGCAGGAAATTGTATTCTTTCTCCGTCCCTGCACGGATGTAATATACAAGTATTAAGTAATTTTACGTGTTTTCTTTATATGGACAACGACCGAGTATATGCAAAGCGACGCTCGCCGTCTGGGTTCGTCATACAACGTTACAAAAGTGTAATGAGGTGTTACTTAAGAAATAATTAAATACGCACAAGACACGACCGCTGCGACATCTACGCGAATCGTTGGAATTCCCCCACAAGTGAAAACGTGGATGAAGGCCTTGATGTGTTGCGAATGTTCATGTGACATTTACAGGGAGTACGTGCGCCCATTTTTACTTCCACTGCGACGTGTGTAGCGAACAATGCTCACCCACACAACGACAAAACAAATGTAGGTATTAACTCGTAATTAATCAATGTCGTATTGTTGTGTGACTATTGTATTCTCGATCTAATTTAGTAGTAATCATTTCATTTATATTGGTCTCTACATATATAGTGGAATGACAATTGCCTAGTAAAAGACGTAGCTTGTAACACACTCTGCAATCAAACTTTTTTATATAGTAATGAGGGGGCAGTATTACATTGTATATTACACATTAGCTTGGATATGTATGTCGTATGTTTTCTGGTTTGGTGATTTACCAAACAAAGAAAAATCAGGCAACTAATGTACTGATGTTAAGTTATAGAAGATTGTATTCTTATTTCATGGCATTAGCAACAATCCAGTTCGATGTATCATCGTGGTCGTCATACAAGTCTGAAATGGCCATCACAGATAACAATACCGGCTCTTATAGTATAAAAACGTCGAAAAATCCATTTGGTAGCTCCGATCCGTTGTTACTTTTTTACGGCTGGCAACATAAATCATTCGAGATATAAGTTACAAGATTCCTGCCAAAAGAGGATCCATGAAATATTACTAAATCAATATACATTTTTTCGGTAATAAAAAGGTCGGGTAGAACTCTCGTTAGTGCTATAGGAATCCTGGCTATGTCACAGATACTATCTAAATCCATTTGTTATGAAATGTTTCTATGCATTAAATGTTACAGTAACATTTTCTTAAGTTTTCGCGACTAGTATACATAATAAAATTGGTAATTGACTGATTGATTGATATTCTCTTTCTATTTTACCTCCCACCCATTTTAATATTGTTATATGCCGTCAAAGATAAGCCGCACAGCCTATTGTAAGCGCAGCTTATTGTACTCCCGGATTGAGGAACTCTTTTGTCTTTTGAATTTGTAGTTAAGAAAAACATGCTATTGTCTTTTTACTTATAACCATCATTAGCGTCGAACTAATCCCTGTTGTTATTGTTTTCGACTTTGTGGACGTTCGCAGGTGTGCAAATTAATATTTCTTAGAAACTCAGTGTGCGCCTCCAATTTCTTTGTACTGTGTAGTTAGTATAAGACGATGCCCGAATGTAGGGGCGCGTCGCAGTCAAGCGACGACTACGAAGCGAGTAAGACGTTCTCTAGTACTCTCGATTAGCGATATAAACGACGGACTTTGCGCGTTCGAATTGTATTGAATCGTGCAGTATGAACTGGTTGCAGCCAGTTTTATTTGTATTTGTTTTATACGTGTTCTAATAAATTCTAAAGTAGTTCCAACGGCATTTTTAATTCGAGTCCTGTAGCTCGTAACAATATTATATAAAAATATTAGAGCTAGGCATGTTTGCTGAAGAGTTTCTTGCGCTGCGTCTTCTCTTCAAACCACAACATGTTGTGAAGTGGTGGTTGATTAAATTAGGCTCCCATAGACTAAATAATAGCCCTAAACAAAAATTTAAACTAAATAATTAAAATAAACAATTTGGCGGTAGGCTAACAAAACTTTAATAATACTCATTGACACTTGACATATTTGTCTTCCGTGAGTGATCACGACTACTGAAAAGTGGTAGAAACGTCGGATTAATAAAATTCTGAATACTTTAATTTAACCCTTGTTTTATTCACAAACAAATGCATCGCCATAGCAACGAATAGAATCACAATTTTAATTTGTTGTTCTTACAGATAGCCCCACCTTCGCTAGATGGCGGTACGGGTATTTTGAATTAAAAATTCAGTTTAACATTTCTAAGAATTATAACACCCACCTTATGACAGACATATCAATAGTCAGATCTCTACCTTCTTTAGAAAATTTGCATTAACGCGAGCAAAGTTGCGGGAAAATAATACTTAGTGAATAAATCTTCACATTAACCAGTTGCATAAAGCAATGACAATAACGACATTTTTATCAAAAAGAACATTACCTTATACTATTGTTACGACCGACAAAGGCCAATGCACACCTGCAGTTTATTACCTTTTCGGAATTTGGACTTCTTTTGTTTACCTTATGTTTAAAATTTGTACAGAACACTTTGTAAAAAACAGCCTATTGTGTATTGTACTGCGTATACGGAGAGACGTTTTCTGGGAAATTGCTTCGACGCGCTTGCCAGGTAGACAAATTGCATCGGTGCATTATGGAGCAGTGTCCCAATGGAGAGATCGGCAGTATAGCGATGGTCACAAGCGACACAAGACGTGTGTACATTCGATAAGCTATATATAAATAGTGATGGACTTTGCGCGTGTTATTGAATCGTGTATTACGTTTGTACTGGTTGTGTCCAGGTATATTTGTACCTGTGTTATACGTGTTTGTATAGTTCTAATAAATTCTATAGTAATTCCAACGGCATTTTAATTCGAGTCCCGTAACTCGTAACAATATTTATGTAAGTGCAGCTGGAGGTATAACTAGTGAAAATTACAGATAAAATCAGTCAAGCCGTACAATGAGTAAAAGCGGTAGTTTAACCGTAGCACTGTGTAGAGTTGTTTGACATTTGGTCCTCTGGCAGAATGGTAGAGAGCTCGTAAATCATAAACCTTTATGTCTTTACATGAATAGGAGCCTTTCTGAGGGTCTAGCCTTACATTGTATTAGATACAACTGTGCTCACGTGATTTTCACTTTTTAGGAGTCCGTAGAAGAGAGAATTTAGTAATTGCACATGATACGAATATTATAAAAAGAGTACAGTGTTATCAGAAGTACCTATTCTTATGGCTGGGAGGGTTTCTACCAGATAACCTTATTGGAACCGCAGCTACTTTGGATAAAAATCATCGTGACAGACTTGAATAATTATTTACCTAGTTAATAACAATGTAACATTTCTCTCTACGGCTTTATTTTGTCGTGTTTGTACAGTCGTGGTATGAAAATATTCGCGAGTTTTCAAATCGATTAATTTAACGCTCCGCGAGCATATGTTACATTTTCAAACTAAGTCACAGAATAGACTTTTCCACACTTTTCCTTTTTGGTACAGCAGATTTTGTAAATGTAAAATTTTTAGAATTGTGTCTGTCAACTAAAGTATGAGGTGAAAACTACAGAACGGATTTACATGATCTCATACATAGCTAGTTAGCATAGCTTATAACCCGAGTCAACACTTAGGATATTTTTCATCCCGATAAATGACTTCTTTCAAGTTGGATAGACGAGTATAGGGAAAAATGTGCGTTGGGATCGCAATCTTTTCACCGCCGTTGCAATTCACTAATAAATCTGACGTCATCATGGCAACCACGTGAACTGCCATTGCAATTCACTAATAAATCTGTCGTCATCATGGCAACAACGTGAACTGCCGTTGTAATTCACTAATAAATCTGACGTCATCATGGCAACGACGTGAACGGCCGTTGCAATTCACTAATAAATCTGTCGTCATCATGGCAACAACGTGAACGGCCGTTGCAATTCACTAATAAATCTGACGTCATCATGGCAACCACGTGAACTGCCATTGCAATTCACTAATAAATCTGTCGTCATCATGGCAACAACGTGAACTGCCGTTGTAATTCACTAATAAATCTGACGTCATCATGGCAACCACGTGAACTGCCATTGCAATTCACTAATAAATCTGTCGTCATCATGGCAACCACGTGAACTGCCGTTGTAATTCACTAATAAATCTGACGTCATCGTGGCAACAACGTGAACGAAATTGCTCTGGCATGTGCTAGTGTGTTTAATTTGATATTTGTATGTTATTATGCTGAAGATTTTAACAACAGAACAAGAGGGTGTTATTCTTAACAATATCTTCCTTTCGATTAAAAATTTTAATGTTTTGTATTTCTGCCTAATGCATTCCATTATTCGCAGCTCTAAAGTCTTTGTTAGTAAACAAGATCAAAGGATACCACTCTAAAGAAGATGGGATAGAATTAAATCACTTAACTTCCGCTTTGCTCCGAGACGTGCTTTCGGTACACTGATCTACACATTTTAAATGAAATCACAATGCAGATTTATGCCATCGAAACGAGAAAGCATTTGCTCACTCTGAAGGATACATATGAAGCAGTATTTCATTCGTGGGATCTGGGTGGAGGTGTCCCCCCTCCCTCCGCCACACGACACTCATATGTTAATGAGAAATCCAAGACGATCTGGGCTCAAAGGCTAAGTCTAGCTTGTTTTGTTCTGCTTTATTAAATTCCTCGCATATTCACCCGCTCATATTCACACAATGAATACTTTTTTCGCTATATTTCTTTCATTTTCTCTTTTAATACGAAATTTCGCTTCATTTTATATACAACACTGTTTTTTCGTCGATCTTGGAATGCTTTGTTACGTCATTGCTCGGGGATAAAAAGTGAATTATGAGGAGACTGTAGCCGGGATTAACCAGATACCTACTAAAACTATTTTGGTGTTTGTATGGTCATCCTTTTTTGTAGGTGAAATTCATTTACGGCCACTGCTTGATCTATCGCGATGAAACCTGCATAATCTGATATGTCCTCAAGGCTCCCTGAACACGCGTGGTAGTTATACTGTCATTTCCCCTAAGAAAATTTTACTTGACTTTTTATATTTGACACCTATGACGTATTTTTATGAAGTGATAATTATGACTAAACAAAGAGACAATTGAATTGTCATATTGTTGTGTTTTCCTAATAAATTAAATAAAAATAAAACAAATAAGTAATTTGGAGACCGGAGCCCAGCAGTGGGCCAATAGGGATGTGGACACCTGTTACAATAAGTTCTAATATTTTTACATGAAATAACATTTTAAAATATCACGATAGAAATTATTTTTCAAACAATAATGAGAGCGCTTTTTGACTCCTTTTACTTGTATCTACTTATGACGTAATAAGTTAGTACGCTCGTACAAAACTCATGAGGCTGCGCCGTTCTGTAACTTTATTTGATCTAAATTGATTCGAGTGCCCGCGCCTCTATTATAGACTGTGACTTATCTATACCTACCATAATAAATCAGTAAATGGTTCGAGTTTGATACGTTTAAAAATGCGAAAATAATCAGGGGGGCTAATTCGGACCAACAGATTCCGAAAATGAAATTTTTGGCATTTTTGTCTGTCCGTCTGTCTGTCTACCGAACGGATTTGAATGAAACGTGACATAAAGCTAGTTTAAATTCAGGGGCGTAACTTAGGATATTTTTATCCCGATATATATTATTAAGTTGTTTTCGTGGGATAGAAAAAAATAGCGAAAAATCTGGTGTTGCGATCGCATCTTTATTAGAGACTACTGAACGTATATGAATGAAAGTCGCCATAGTGATGCCTTATAACCCGAGTTAACACTTAGAATACACTTGATCCCGATAAAATTCGTCGTTTCCTTAGAATGGACGGATTGGCCAAATAGATGGCGCTACAATTGCATTTTTCAATTCACTAACAACATGTCATTTACTGTATTACTTCACAATCAGGTCGGCTTCGACTCACTTCTTTGTTTTGCTGGGCAGTTGTCTACACTATATGGACTTCATTTCTTAGTTATTATTTTTTATATATTGCTACGAGCTAACAGCTACAGAACAGCTCGCTACAGGACTCGAATTAAAATGCCGTTGGAATTACTATAGAATTTATTAGAACTATACAAACACGTATAACACAGGTACAAATATAACTAGACACTACTAGTACAAACTGTACAATTCAATAACGCGCTTAAAGTCCGTCACTATATCGCCTATCAAATGTACGTCTTGCTCGTATCGTAATCCTCGCTTGACTGCCCCACCCCTCCTTTCGGGCATTGTTTTATACTGCACGGTGCAATATGTCTACCTAATTGCGGAATCACACCTGGCTACTGCCTACCGGAACAGATTATAATACACAATAGGCGGCTTATCTAATTACAAATATTAAATACAAAGAAAACAAAAGGTAAAACTTGGGGTTTATGGCCGCAGGTATTCATTCGTATTTGTTGTTGTGCTTCGTGGAATTTTGGCTAAATCGTAACAATATTATATGTAAAAAACCGAATTAAGTTTTTATGCAAGGGGCAAACTCTAGTTATTACTATAGCATTATTCAAGTCCCCTCTGAACGAGGTCAGTGTTCCGGCGAGTGTTCCACCATCGCGTTGCTGTGCGTCCGTCGCATAAATATTCAGGGCCGTAAAAGCAAAGGGGTAACTGAGATTCGGGGCTTGTGACAGTTTTGTTTTTCGCCAAATGCAAATGCTTGTCGCCCCTCGCTTGTGGGTGTCGGGAAGTTGCGAACTTCATTGCACGAGGTGTTTGCTCTGATGCTAAGCGCCTTTTGATTGCTTACGTTATAGCTGAAATTCGGCTTTGTTTCCAAAGGATTTTTTTAGAATATAAAATATTAATTTGTTGTTTTATTCGTGTAGGAATGGAGAAAGAATACAATTTCCTGCGGCCGGGCGGCTTGTCGTAACAGGCGACAAAACAACTCACAGCCAGGTAGGGCATTTGCTCGTCTGGATTGCTACCACCCCTGATCTAGAGTATGTCGCCAGTCCTGTCTCCCTTTAGAGAGCAGCAGCGCATTGGTAGCACTTTGGTGTTGCAAATGTCTGTCTGCTGAACTTGTGCAATAGAACATAAATAAAAAGAGATGTCTTATCTCAGAGTAATCGTACTCTTGTTGGATTCAACTTCTTTGCTTAGTTTACTTTTATTATTTGATATTTCTCTTACTTCTTTTCTATTTTTTCGTTCTATATTTCTTCTTGATTGAAATGTATCGTCATTAAATTAATATTATTCAAAAATCAGGTAGTACTGCATGTCGTCTATTTATATACAGTCTATGTGCTCTTTTCAAATCTTTTTTTTTGTTGTAAATGTTGTATTTCAAAATACCACATTAATAGATAGATAGGTAACACTTTATTATACACCAATACAAAAATGAACTTAAAAACTAAAATTATATCTAGTTATGTACAAAGGGCGGTCTTATCGGTAAAAAGCGATCTCTTCCAGACAACCCCATGAATGAATTGATATGATATGATAATGGCGATGGTGGTATACGTAACATATAGTACGAACTACTTACATTTTATACATTTAATATTACCATCTAATCTAAAAACACTAATAAGTAATTTAAATAATGGTTGGGGAATAAGTCTTTTCGCATATAGTATGTATGAACTTGTAATAAGATCTCTTTGGCTATACCATTTGCATCTAGCTGGTTTTGGTATCATTAAAAAGTTTTAATTTTAAAGAAGACAATTCCAAATTCAAATTAGGAAAATGTGTGATTTTCATTTGTTTTCTTATTGTTAAAATGAGTGAATCTAATAAAGAAATTCGATACATTTTAAAATATTACTACAAAAAAGGTTAAAATGAAACACAAGCCGCGAAAAAAATTTGTGATGTTTATGAACCTAATGCAGTATCTGTGAGAGTAGCGCAAATTTGCTTTAAGCGTTTTCAATCCGGAAATTTTGATATCAAAGATGCACGTCGCTCTAGTCGCCCTGTTAGGGACAAAATTGATGCCATTTTTGAAAAAGTGGAGCAATTTCAGCATATTAGTAGTTACGATGTAGCTGGAGAACTGGAAATTGATCACAAAATGGTTTTGGCGCATTTGAAAAAAGCTGGGTACACAAAAAAGTTCGATAATTGGGTGCCTCATGAGCTCACCGAAAGAAACCTGATGAACCGTGTACTCATTTGTGATTCTTTATTACGACGTAAAGAAACCGAACCATTTTTGAAGAAGCTGATAACTGGTGATGAAAAGTGGATCACGTACGACAAGAACGTGCGAAAAAGATCGTGGTCAAAGGCCGGTCAGGCTTCACAGACTGTGGCGAAACCCGGGTTAACTCGCAACAAGGTAATGCTGTGTGTATGATGGGATTGGAACGGCATTATTCATTATGAGCTGTTACCGCCAGGCAGGACCATCGATTCTGAACTGTACTGCGAACAACTGATGAGATTAAAGCAAAAAGTTGAGAGAAAGCGGCCGGAATTAATCGACAGAAGGGTTGTGCTGTTTCACCATGATAACGCTAGACCTCACACATCTTTAGCCACTCAGCAAAAATTACGAGAGTTTGGCTGGGAGGTGTTAATGCATCCGCCGTATAGTCCTGACCTTGCACCTTCAGATTCTCACCTGTTTCAGTCTCTGCAGAATTCCTTAGGCAGTGTCAGGTTAACATCGCGAGAGGACTGCCAAAACCACTTGTTGCAGTTTTTTGATCAGAAGCCCCAAAATTTATATAGCAATGGGATCACGTTCCTACCTACAAGATGGCAAAGAGTTATCCTAGAAAATGGCACCTACATACTTTAGTCAAATGTAAATAAACTTTATAAAAAAAACCTTTTGAATTTTTATATAAAATGCGAAGAAACTTTTTCCCCAACCTAATATATATATTACATAAAACGTATCAAGTAAAACTTAATGCATTGTTTTTAATACACATAAGTGATACAAGCAAATAAATATGTGACCTGAATAATGAAATAAGCGTTGGAAGCAGTGTTGTTTGTTCACTTCAATTAGGGTATGGGAGTTAGTTAATCGGCTTATTAGCCAGGTGCGCTAACGCCCAAATTGGCGAACAAAAACGAATTCTAATAATTATTTAATACCCAACTGGAATTCAACAGTGAATGGTTTAGTAAATCAAAGTTTGGTGTGAATTAAATTAACCGTTATTCTCGTATTAATCTATAATATCATAAAATTCTGAAAATGCTGTGTCTGTACATTGAAGCTATTAAAAAAATTTACTGGAATACGCTATAATATAAACGAGGGAGCATACAACGTATTTTTTTTAGGATTTCTTGTCTGTTTGTTTGGGAATTACGAAACAACTACTGGGACGATTTCGATGCAGTTTCCTCTGATCGATAGCGAATTCTTAGATTTAAAATCTGCGCTACTTTCTATTCTGGGAATCCTGCGGGAATCTTTCTGGGAATTATTTTAGAATGACCAGATAAATAGAAATCGAATTCCAAAGTGATTTTTCACTGATCGATAGCAAATTTCATGTAATAAAATATGTAATATTTTGTTACTCGGGAATCTTGCGGAAATTTTAAGTCAAGCGTGATGAAGTCGCGGGCGTATCCTAGTACAGAAATATAAATTAGTCGAGTGCGTGCCTGGCTACTTACAATGAAGGCTCATGTAAACAATGAACATCAACAGCTAAGGCTGGTGTGAATAGACATTTAATCGGCGGTTAAAATACAATAATCGCTGTTTAGCCATATAGTTTTAGTGATTATTTTATTTTAACCATTGGTTACATATCTATGCACACCAGCCTAAGTTACTATCACACGACTAAGTACATTAAAATCAATGTCAACCCTCAGTCATATGTATAGCAGTCATCCTTAATCTTTACTTATTATGGTATACTTTTCTGTTTAATATCATTCATACAGCGTCAGAAGGTTTTTGGAAAAGTTACTAATATACAAAAATAGACGAACGAATACGAAAAAATTAAGTAATTATTTTAGTTGCTTATGTCAACAAAAATCTACTGTTGAAGTATTATGCTCAAAATCCAGTCAGACATACAGAATATCGATACATAACCTTTATGAGCCTTTTGTATATTGTACCAATTTCTGTTACCAACAATACAAAGCCCATTATCATGGTAAATTCAGTTACGTATAATTCGTACATTGCCAATGAAGGCTCTTGACAATAAAACAAATTTAACAGTATTTTCCATTGGCTCGCGTCGCAATATTAATGCATGTGTTGAATGGACATGCACATCGGCTTCCGGCCGCCATCGATGCACTCGGTTACTGCAGCTAATAAAATTGGGCGACTCGTAAAAATGCTCATACATCACAGTACGGCCTCATAACCGCGCGACGTAGCTTTTCCGCTACGGCGTAGCGCAACGTTGCTACGTCGCTACGTATGTGTTCTGGGCGATGGAACTGCTACTCGTAAAGTTTAGTTCCCTGCGACTGTAGTAATAAAAAGACTGTTATCATCACGATATACTATAAACTATTGTGATTGAAGAAATTGCAAGAAGTTTCATTTCAAAACGTTATTAGAATCAAAATATTAATTATGTTCACGAAGTAACCTAATACATAAGTAATACTGGTGTATTTCTTGATCCTGCTATTTTCTACACAAGAAATATTCTACGCCCAAAGTAAGTACGCTCTGAAGTTTATGTAAACTACTTAATTGGAATCAGGTATGTACAACCTATTATAAACATAAGTTAACACAGAGTAAGTATAAAAAAATGTACCCATCAACAAACTTAACTAAACTAATAAATTAACAAAGAACTCTTTGACACTACCCGTGATCAGAAGGCTGGCTCATATTTCGCAAAACAAATAAGTATTGCCATACAGCACGGCAATGCAGCCAGCCTTCTGGGCATGCTCCCAATGCTCAAAATAAGAGTAGATTGTTAAAAAAAATTACATATAAAAACTAAGAAATAACTATATAATTAAAATGAAACAGAAAAAAGTACTTTAAGGCATAGAGAAATGTCTATGAGAATAGTTTTAAGTTAGGGTGTTGCTTACATTCGGAGTGTCGAGTACTTTTTTGCTCATGCTTTGTGGATTCCAATGGTATCGTTAATCCCGAATTCTTCCTGAAATAAAGCAGTCTCTTGGATGCAAACATAACAATAACGCATCGGGAATCCGGTGTGTGAGCTACGAGCGTAGCGCTACGCGGCTACGTGGCTACGCCGGCGGCCATTGCCGGAAGCGGAAGTCGTTAGCCGCCGCCACCCGCCGGCCGACGCGGCGCCCTCTGGCGGCCGAACGCTGAGCGCGATCTGGTGCCAAATTCGTCCAACTATCATAATGTCGGTGCACCGCACATGTCGCCCGCCTTATTTAATGCACTATTTAGGCCACTAACTGATGACGCGTTTTCATCCATTTTCATTAAAATAGTTACATCGGAACACTCCAGTGATCACTGCATTGTTAGATTTAATTTAGATATACGTAAGATAATGATCAATTTTAAGGTTTTACTGCTATAATAACTATACTAAAAAAACGCTAGTAAGTAATCCTTGTTTAGTATTCGAGTAAGCTTTCATACAGGTTAGATTGTTTTAAAATTGTGTCTAGGCCCTATTTGCCCCGCGAGATTTACTTAATTTTATATCACAATCTATCCCATATTACGGGATAATAAATATTGTACGGCTATACTCGGTATTTGGAACAAAATTTTCTATACACCATTGATAAGTATCTCTTTAACCTACGTAAGCCATGTAAATTTATTTTTTGGCGACTCGGTTGCATATTATTGTTATATTTCCCTACTTAAATAAAAACTCAATTAGCTTAAAAATCTGATGCGTGATTTAGGAGTTAGTGGATAGAAAGACAAACAGACAGTTGCGGAAAGAGACTTCTTTTTTAACCGACTTCAAAAAGGCCTTCTCCTTTTCTCAATTTGATTGTATGTTTTTTTGTATGTTTGTTACTCGATTTGATGTGAACCAATTTTCAAAGTTTTCCTTTACTCGTATGTGTACTCCCGAGGTAGTTCCATGGTCACCAAGTCAGCATCTGATTTGTGGATCTCAAGGAAATCGATAGCAACCCTTGTCGAAGAGGGCCTATACATGTCAAAAGGCAAACTTATATACGCGTGCCAGTTGTACAATTTCTATAGGTGCTTAATATATTATCCCTAAAACTATTGAAGTATTTGCTTAAATAAAAAGTAAAATATATATTTTTAAGAAGAACAAAATCGACTTCACACTAAATACCAAAAAATAAATATTGAACCGGCTTCTTTCTACAACATCTCGAAGTCGGTGTCAAGTAAAACATAAAAATTACTATATTTTGTAAATTTGTTGTTGTTCTTTTATGTTTTGGTTGGCAACGACTTCTAGATGTTGTAGAAAGAACTCGGTTAAATATTTATTTTTTGGTTTTTAGTGTGGATCTGGATGGATTGTGTGAAGAATGATATGTTGATTTGTGGTGTGACAGAAGATGTATGTCAGAGTAGAGGAGTGTGGAAGGAAAGGACATATTGTGCCGACCCCAGACAACTGGGAGAAGGTGGAAGAAAAGAGAGAGAGTGAAATAGGATTTGTTTTTGTTAAAAAAAAATATACCATGTAACTATTGTTACGACTTAGCCAAAATTCCACGAAGCACAGCAACAAATGCGAATGAACACCTGCGGCCATAAACCCCAAGTTTTACACTTTGTTTTCTTTGTATTTAATATTTGTAATTAGATAAGCCGCCTATTGTGTATTGTAATCTGTTCCGGTAGGCAGTGGCCAGGTGTGATTCCGGGAAATCGGGTGCACGCGATTAGGTAGACATATTGCACCGTGCAGTATAAAACAATGCCCGAACGGAGGGGTGGGACAGTCAAGCGAGGATTACGATACGGGTAAGACGTACATTCGATAAGCGATATAGTGACGGACTTTGTGCGTGTTATTTAATTGTGTATTACATTTGGACTTATTGCGTCCGGTTATATTTGTACCTGTGATATACGTGTTTGTATAGTTTTAATTAATTCTATAGTAATTACAACGGCATTTTAATTTGAGTCGCGCATTCGTAACACTATATACCGGTATATTTTAAATACTTTTTAACTGATTGGGCGTATAATGACTTCAAAAAAAATAATTTCGGCTAACAGAATTTCTTAGTAACATTGTATAATTATTGTATTTAACAAGAGATTCATCTTAATTAAACCAAGAAATAGAAAAAAAACCCATCAAGGTAAATAAATATTGAAGAAACATTTGCCAAAAAAAAAAACATCGAGATTATGAAGAAACAGAATATAATGAAAGAACAACACGAGTGTAACGTTATTCAGGGTAATTATATCCAAACAAAACTTACCGCAATTTCCTGGAGAGGGGCATTAAAATGTCGGCGGGACCACCCTCGCTTCGACATACTTCAGGCATAAACGCGTGCTGAGCTCTAGTTTAATTTAACAAGATCCAGTAATACAAGTGGTGAATTTAGGAAAGGTAGGTATCTATATATTAATATGTGAAGCAAAAACACAGCAAAATCTTTGTACTACATTTTACGAAAATTGCGCGGCCGAAGGAGTGCAGAATGCTAATATTTAAAAAAAATATTGTTACGAGCTACAGGACTCGAATTCAAAATGCCGTTGGAACTACTATACAATTTATTAGAACTGTACAAACACGTATAAAATAAATACAAATAAAACTGGATGCAACCAGTTCACACTGCACGATTCAATGTAATTCGACACGCGCAAAGTCCGTCGTCTATATCGCTAATCGAGAGTACTACAAACGTCTTACTCGTCTCGTAGTCGTCGCTTGACTGCCCAACCCTCCATTCAGGCATTGTCTTATACCAACTACACAGTACAAAAAATTGGCCGCGCGCACTGAGTTTCCAAGAAATAGTAACTTGCACACCTGCGAACGGCTATCGAAGTCGAAAACAATAACAATAAGCTAATAACGCTAATGATGGTTATAAAACAAGTAGAAAAACAATAGCATGTTTTTCTTAATTAAAAATTCAAAACACAAAAGAATTCTTAAATCCGGGAAGACAATAAACTGCGCTTACGATAGACAGTTGTGCGCTTATCTTTGATGGCATGTAACATTATGCATAAAAAATACATCAAATCAATAAAAAAAACATTACACACACTACCATGTATTTGACACACAAACGCATATATACTCATTTGTTTATTGTTAAAGTCAAATTAACGGGTAGCCTTGGTGAAATCTGTGATTATAGAAGTATAGTCATTGACAACAGAACCTGAATAATGTACAAACTTATAATTTAATTGTGGTCGAATTTCGACCACTAGTAATATTTAATTAAACCAAGAAACAACATGCAGTACAAAAATAAACAAACAATAACTAATTTTATACTCGTTCCAATATTTGAGAAAAGCTATCGACATAATGCACTAAGAAATTCTGTATTTATAATGTAACTATAGAAGTGCCTATGATACTTCGTTCGCGTTGCTTTCTGACGTATTTGGTAGTAAATTGGAACGGCGGCAACGAAAAACCAAAACACCACCACGGTCCCATCTCTATGGCAATATTCGTACATACCACGGGAACGTCATTTATCGGGATAAAAAGTATCCTAAGTTATCCTAAGGTGACCCGGGATATAAACTAGCTTAGTGTCAAGTTTCATTTAAATCCGTTCAGTAGTTTTCAGGTGATGCTCTAAAGTCTACCCGAGAGACAAAAATTCTTAAATTAATTTTATTAAACTGGATAACAGATTTACTTAGTATATATTATGTATTGCTTCTTAGTAGAAATTGAATTGGATTTAATTAAATAAAACCCTCATTATCTGAGGACACATCCTCAGCAGCAGATAGTGTATCGTAGTGCGGCGGATGCTCGTGCAAATCACTGATAAGTGTCGGCGGACACAGCCAAGAGCTCGTAATATCCGCGCTCGACGAACTCACGCATAATAGGGATGCCAAGTGTCGATAAAAACATATAAGCGACCGTTTAATTAATTTATGCCCCTATTTATTTGAATTTTTTATATACAACATATTCATATTTTCATAATGAGAACATTATTTTAATTGTAGTGCTTCGTGAAATTTGTAAATTGTAAAGTCCAATTCAATTAATTATAGAATGAGAGAGATGTCAGGAAGAACAAAAAACGCATGCTAATATAAGTTTATGTATGAATTACAAAAATAGCCTGGTCCTTTATAAGACTTGTTTGTACAGAGTTACATGAATACCAACGCGCATTAAATTCTCAAGTGAAACACTAGCCGTTGATTATTGTACACAGTATATAGACATACACTCAGAATAAACTCTGGTCAGTATAAGACTATTATAGGAAGGAGAGATCGAAACAAACTGAACTATTGTAATGTGCTGCTAGTGAGCTAGAAATTTGGGACTATATAAGTGATGATGACAACAATACAATGAAGATAATTTCAGAAAATCATATACACATGCATCATAACAACCATTTACTTATTGATAAAAATATGAAATAAGTTTGTACCACGTGGTTGCTGTTAATAAACTTTAACAAATAAATTTAGTTAATTTGTATATTTTAGATATTAATTTAAACATCGACAAATGCGTCGCACATCCCTATAAGCCAGTCTTTGAGGATTCCTTTACGAAGTAATTGCGGCGTCGGCGTTGGATCAAAGCTGAATCAAATTATATTAATTAGGTCTAGGGCTGTTTGTGCTCGCATCCCCTCCACCTCACCGCTCCCCTCCCCGCCACCCCCGGTCCCTCAGGCGTTTACCTTCGCGATAAGAATATTGTGCCGATGCAAAGAAAGACTGGCCGCGTCCCATTCAAAGGCCGTATCGCTTGATAATCTTACAGCCGAGGAAATGTTAAAGGCTCCGGGGATTTGAATAAGCTTGATGTTGGGAAACTCATTGACAACATCTTTACTAAATCAAGAGAATTACTGACGACTGTATTCTGTATGTATATACATCTTCAATGTAACAAAACTTACTTGAAAAGTTGTATTAAGAGACCAGGGTATAATTTACTAGATTGTATATACACGTTTGTCTAATAACAGTTCAACACACAAAGGTTGCTCAGATTCTGCGCATTCATTTTTGAAGAAAAACATGTCTTCTTCAAGATATTTTATTTAGGCAGATAAATTGGTCACGATGGAAATGGTAAGTTTTTTTTTACTCTAACCCAAAAATGAGATCATAATTATTAACAAAGACATAACAGCACGATCTCAAATAAGACACATCAATGTGAACCCAGGTTTATACGACAATAAATGAGTTAATTAACGTTCTCTATTGCTCATACCATACAAAAGTTCACCTTCACAGTTATTAAAACCATGTGAAATATATATACTGTTACAATTTGGCCCACCTGCATATTTGTAAACAAAGCACATTTATTATCCGCCGGCGTTTGAGCTAATAACATGGTAGTTCTTTTATGATTGTCTTCTTTTGTTTACTTATTTATTGGTTATTGTGGAGAGCAGCCTATTGTACTCGTTTATGGCCGTTCGCAGGCATAATTAGGCAGGTGTGCTGATTACGATTTCTAGGAAATTGCGTCGACGCTTGGCGGGTAGACATATTTGCATTTGTGCCATATAAAGCAATGGCCCGACTGAGGAAGGCCAGTCAAGCGATAGCCACTAGCGAGACAAGACGTGTGTACATCCGAGAATCTATATAGTGACGGACTTTGCGCGTGTTATTGAATCGCGCATTACGTTTGGACTGATTGTGTTCAGTTATATTTGTACCTGTGTTATGCGTGTTTGTATAGTTCTAATAAATTCTATAACATTTTAATTCGAGTCCTATAACTCGTAACAATACCATACAATGATCACATGAATAGAAAATGAAATGTCACAATGTTTGTTAGATTATATATTAGAACACGTTTATCATTATAGTTCAGATAGAGGCAGTCAGGGCGTCACGTCATTGCAATCACGCTACAATTCTGTCCCGCCGCCATGTCGGGACGTGGCGCGCGTTGGGAGGCCCTGCCTTGAAACTGTGTGACACGTGATTTAGCCCCGTCACAACTCTATCTCCTACTTTGTGAGTGGCCCTGTTCATCCTATCGAATCAAATCATTTTATTGCGAACTAAGTACATAGGTCTTATTCAATATAACTGAGAACTTATTACTTAGCTGGCCTTTCATAGCATCGCAATATAAACTTACTTAACCTATCTTTGTATAATATTTAATTTGGTGCCTTATATTTTATTTAAATAACACAAAACAATATTTTCTTAATTACCTCTCATTTAAATATTCTGGGACGCTATAATAGAATTTTTTTGTCAACCATTCGAATAGTTTTTGTTTAAACATATTAATATTATTTTCTTGCATTATATTACATGCTAACTTATTATATATTCTTGGTGCCATCCCAAACACGCTTTTATCATATAATGCAGTGTATGCGGAGGCATACAAATTTTATTCTTATTAATATGTCGGGCACTTCTATAATTGTCAAATAATGTTGGGTTGTTTTTGATTAACACGACAATTTCAAAAATATACAACAAGGAAATGTGAATATCTTAAAATCTATAAAAAATTGTTTACATGTATCGGTTTGTTTTAAATGAAGTATGGATCTAAGGGATTTCTCTTGTGCTTTAAATATTCTCTCTCTGTCTGTGGAATATCCCCAAAATATAATTCCGTATCTTAAAACAGACGTAACATATGCATGAAATGCTTGTATATTTCCTATATTTGTGTATATGTGTACAAGTCGAAAGATAAGTTTGCTATTGTAGTTTCATTCTCAAAGTAAACAAATTAACGAGTGAATTATATCGGGTCATATTCAAATTATTTTTTTTTATACCAACTAAGATTCTGATGAAATTTTTATGCAGGTCATATACATAAGTTAAAAATTAAATCAAATTTAAAAACGCAACAGACTCACATAGACATCAGGATGTGGCTTCTCCATTTTTGCAACATTTAAATCGGGAATTTCGATGTTTAAAATCTGATATCTTATTAATCTATGTTAGATATTCATCACTATCCCACAACGTGTACATGTTTGTGAGACACTTTACGAAGAAACTGTCAGACCTCTAGACTTGGAATTGGAATAGAATAGAATAGAAAATGCTTTACTTTTCACCACATACACATGAAATCAACAATTTACAGTAGTCACATTAAATAGTTAAGGCAGGAACAAAGGGCGGCCTTATCGCTTTAGAGAGATCTCTTTCAGACAACCCGGGCTATGGATTTCATAAACGGAAACGGAACAACGGATATATAAATATTACACAATACATATATCTAAAATAAATAAACAATAACATATATTAATATTTGTACCGTACATGGCGAGATCGGTAACCCGACGGCAGAAACCCAGAGGGTAATTTTTGGTACTTATATACTAGGTACTTACCTGATACTCCAGCTGACGGTGATGGGAGTAGGAACAAGGGGGAACTAATCCGTCAGTTTTTTAAGGGAGGGACGCCCCTTGAGAAGAAACATATTGTTACGAGCTGCAGGACTCGAATTAAAAATGCCGTTGGAACTACTATAGAATTTATTATAATTATACAAACACGTATAATAAAACTGGATGCAAACAGTTCACACTGCACGATTCAATGCAATTGGATACGCGTAAAGTCCGTCGTCTATATCGCTAATCGAGAGTACTACAAAACTTCTTACTCGTTTCTTAGTCGTCGCTTGACTGCCGACCCCTCCATTCGGGCATTGTCTTATACAAACTACACAGTATAAAAAATTGGTCGCGCGCACTGAGTTTCCGAGAAATAGTAATTTGCACACCTGCGAACGGCCACAAAGTCGAAAACAATAACAATAAGGATTAGTTCGATGCTAATGATGGTTATAAAACAAGTAGAAAAACAATAGCATGTTTTTCTTAATCACAAATTCAAAACACAAAATAATTCCTTAACCCGTCCGGGAAGACAATAGACTGCGCTTACAATAGGCAGCTGTGCGCTTATCTTTGACGGCATGTAATAATATATCCTACTAAACTACTACAACAAGGGAAGCACTACGGGGGATGGCTAAAATGTCTGTCCAAATACACCCGCGCCTCGTCCTATTTCGTCACAACCACTTACTCACTGAGTACATTAACGGATTATTACTATTATAATGTTCCACACACTTGCAAATATGTAAATTTTCAATAAATAATTAAATATTAAACTATATCACGCGAGAGCAATCACACCGTGCGTCTTCAAGCAAATCCGCGGCATACCCGCTTTTCGACGCGATAAAAAAAGTGCCATCGGATGTTTCGCGTAACAATCGAAAAGCGGCGTTCGATATCTGTATTAATATAAAAATACAGTATACTAACGCCATCTGGCGAAAAGTATACTTACAGATTAACTAGGTAAAAAAAATGGTGGGCCCCCACCAAGCTGCTTTTTTCGATAGTTACAATAAGCATTTTACGCAAGAATAAGTGTTTCTCGTTATCATTGAACCTATGTCATTGATATGAGACTCAAGCGCTTCAGACACTAATCGTGACTGACTTGCACCCGAGTGAAACAGCGTGAGAAGCTAGTTATATTATAACAACAATTTGTATAATGGTCGTAGAAGTTGAGCACGTATACAAGACATTGTAGTAAGACCGTACACCTGCCCCGATTGATCCCAACGGTATTCCTTAACGGATGGTGTGGAGGGTACTGTGTACCTTGATATGGATACGAGGGCAAACTCACAGCTACCTTGTGAAATACATCTTCAAAATACTGCTGAATAGCAGCACAGTAATGTAGCGAGGAAGTCTTTAGAGCAGTTTACTTATAGAAGACATTTTCTACTGTATTTTATTTTTAGTAACCATACGCCAATACTTAGTAGTTTTACTATTTGTGAATTATAGATAGTAAAATTTAATGAATTACCATCAGTTAGATTATGTATATAATTCTTTTCAGTTTATAAAACATAGCTAAGCAAGTTACGCTTATATTATGGGTGATATACAACGGACCATTCTGGGGCCGATCCCAAACATCTAGACTATAGTAAATAACAGAAAGTTCGTTTCCGAAATTTACCATGCCAGGAATCGAACCCGAAGCCTTTGCGTTCCAACGAGTTCGGCCGGCTAACACTTAGCCCGCTCAATAATTATTTTAAACATTATAATACAGTTGGGCTTTCTTACTTAAAACAATCTCTTCGAGGCAACTATTAGATGGAAGAACACATAGCTCACAAAGACAAGACATGATATATAAAAACATAACGGCCTCTGTGGTTGAGCGGGCTAAGCCGTTGCCGGCCTACCTCACTGCAACGCAGAGGCTCCGGGTTCGATTCCAGGTATAGTAAATTTCGGAAACGTATTTTTTCTGTTATTTACTTTGGTCTGGGTGTCTGGGATCGGCCCCAGAGTGGTACGTTGTATATTACCCATAAAACAAGCGTAACTTGCTTAATTTGGGGATATTATTATTATTTCACATAATAAGTTCATAAATGATTTGTAACCATCAACGAAAAAACGAAGTTGTCTCTACTTACTTATAAAGGTCCATTAAGTGACTCTGAGTGTGAAGATTAGACAATTATACTGCACATAAAAAGATTTCCTAATTTCACAGCATATTCTTATTTGCGAGTGAGGTCATAAAATCTTTTCCACATCTCGAAACGGCGTCATAAACGAGTGAGCGTAACAAGCGCGAGTCGCCATCACAATGCAGGTCATAAAGTGCTCAAAACGATAAAGCCTCGCGTTCAGGATAAACCGAGTGGCGTTTCACTATAAAAATGACGGCAACACCGTACAAAAACCTTGACGGGAACCCGAGCTCATAAAATGATGAACGCCGAGGAATAATGGAGCGCGGCTCGCGTCAGGATAACAAAACGGCACAGCGCGTGCCAGACATACGGCAACATACGACGTAATCATAACGACGGTGCAAATATCAAACGTCTTAAGGTACATTTCGTTGGAGGTATGTTCTTTATACTATCTATTTATTTCATCCGTGCAGGAACGGAGAAAGAATACAATATCCTGCGCCCAGGCGGACCGTCGTAAGAGGCCACAAAACAACCCACACCTAGGTGGTAGGGCATTTGCCCGACTGGATGGCTACCACCCCTGGTCTAAAGTATGTCGCCATAACAACCTTGGGTTGTGTTCCGGCATTTGTGAGCAGGTTCCAGTCTCCCTTAAGAGAGCAGCATTGTAGCACCTTTGGTGTTGCAAATGTCCATAGGCGATGGTAACTGCTTTCTATCAAGTGGGCCGTCTGCCTGTCTGCTGAACTCCAGCAAAAAAAAGTAAATTCTATTTTTTCTATCAATCTGCATTTTGAAAATTTGGATAGCTTTTTTTTATTGCAAGAGTTCAACAGACAGGCAGACGGCTTACCTGTGGGAAACGATTACCGTCGCATATGGACACTTTTAACACAAAAGGTGCTACTAATGCGCTGCCGCTCTCTAAAGGAAGACTGGAACCTGGCCATGGTGGAACATAACTCAAGGTTATGGCGGTATACTCTAGACCAGGGATAGTAGCCATCCAGACGGGCAAATACCCTATCATCTGGCTATGGGTTGTTTTATGGCCTCTTACGACAGTCCGCTTGGGCGCAGGAGATTGTATTCTTTCTCCGTTTCTGCTCGAATAATAGCTTTTGAAATGCAGAATTTACTATTATTTGATCTTGTCTTCTCTTTCACCTCATCTCAATCTTTTCCTTCCATTCTTTTCTATTCTGGCATACATCCTCTGTCAAATCACAAATCATCATATCGTCCTTTATACAATCTTTCTCTTTTTTTTGTTACATGACTGTCATCTGTTCTCATTACTTAAATAACTGGGTGTTACTTGCGGCTTCGCCCGCTTTGATTTACAAAAGTTACAGTTTGAGCAAACTTTCATCGCCTTTTTTACCCCTCTATGAATCGAATTCTTAAAAACGTCGATACACGTGTACATTTATTTCCAACCAGAAACGTATATACATAATTTCATGCTGCTTGCTTCGAAAATGACGCATTTTCATACAAACTTTCACCCCCTTAGGGGTTGAATTTTCAAAAATCCTTTCTTAGTGCGCACCTACAGTGCTGAAAGAACCCGCATGAAAATTTTGACGATTCTATCCCCAGTAATTTGGGCTGTGCGTTGATATGTCAGTCAGTCAGTGAGGGTAAGCAATTATATATGTATATGTGTAACGCACAACGGACTACTCTGGGCACGATCCCAGAGATCCATATCATACAAAGTAAAGGAAAGTTTGTTTCCGACATTTAACATGCCAGGAATCGAACCCGGAGCCTCTGCATTGCAGTGAAGTCGGCCGGCAAAGGCTTAGCCCACGGAATCACAGAGGCCATCAATCGTGGTACATGCACACACCACCTTAACTTCATCTCGTCGTACTCCTTTCTCATCTTGTCCATTCTTTTGCGGTTTACACATCCGTCTCAACATTCTCATCTCAGCTGAGTGGCAATAATAATATTTATACCCTATTTGTCTCGTTATAGTTATGAGGCTCTGACTTTGTACGCTCGTATAAAACCTAGGAGACTGCGACTTTTGTGAGATGATAAAAAGCATCTCAATTGATCTGTTTGTTCGGTTCTCTCAATAGTATACTGTTCTAATAGTTAATCAATGTTTCTTCCCTAGAGATGCAGGCTTAATAATGTTACGAGCTTGCGGGACTCGAATTGAAATGCCGTTAGAATTATTACAGAGTTTATTAGAACTATACAAACACGTATAACACAGGTACAAATATAACTGAACACAACAAATCCAAAGGTCGTAATTCAATAAAATGCGCAAAGTCCGTCAATATTACATTCCCGAATGTACACATGTCACACCTTGATCGTAGTTGTAGCTGAACTGACTCCATTTTTCAATCAGGCCATCGTTTTATATTTCACAAATGCAAATGTGCCCGCCCGGCAACGTCGACCTAATTTCCTAGAATTAGCTTGTATTTATAATCCGCAACACCTGGCTAATGATGCTCTTGAGCAGCCGTAAACGAGTACAATAGGACAGTGGGTTGTTCTCCACAATAACTAGAAACGTATGCCAATAAATAAAGTGAACAAAAGAAGACGATCATAAAAAGGATTACAATTAGTTCAAATGCCGACAGGTAATAAAATGTGCTTTTACAGATCTGCACGTGGAATTTGTCTTTGTCGGAGCCTAAGTTGTAACAATAATGCGCTTTCCTGAAAAAAAAATACAAGTCAATTATCAATATTATACAACTGTAGTTAACGTTTAAGGAAATTTTACGTGCAGGAATGGAGAAAGAATACAATTTCCTGCAGCCGAACGGCCTGTCGTGAGGTGACCAAACAACCCACAGCCAGGTGGTAGGGCATTTACCCGTTTGGATGGCTACCACACCTGGTCTAGCGCATGCGGCCATAACAACCTTGAGTTGTGTTTCCGCATTATTGACCAGGTTCCAGTCTCCCTTAAGAGAGCAGCAGCGCATTTGTAGTACCTTTGGTGTTGGAACTATCTATATAACTATCAAGCGGGTTAGCTGGCTGTTTGCTGAACTTATTCAATAAAAAACCTTTTAAATTAAAGTATCAAATTGTCGTATTTCAAAATTCCAGCAAAAGAAACGATCTTGATCTTAATATTTTTGAAGGGAACCACTTTTAAACGATCTCATTTCGCTCGAAGGGGAATCGCAGCGGGAAGCTCATTGTGCATTCATTACACGACGCGACTAGAATATTCTATAACATAAACGTCTCGAAGACAGTATAAAGGAAATTAAATTGATCACTCCGTTGATGGTAAACGCTACTAAAATGTGCAAACGAACACTGTTGTGGAATAAATACTCATTTGGTTAAATATTAAAATGCTGGCAGCTCGGTTTTACGTTATTACAATTAAAAGAAAATCGAGTTGGTTATAATTCGAACGTAAGTAAAAAATGACGTTTTATTTTCTCTAGTCCCATTTTAATTTAAATATATATAATTTGGCCCTGTTCGGGTCCATCACAAACAAAATTCTGGGTTAAATCCCAGTAGCGACCGGAGTTATCCCTTTTATTAGGCCCAGGCAGAGACGGCGTAACTATTGTAAAATGCAAGGAGAGATTTAGGTAAGAAAGTACCAAATATACTAAATATTAACTATTTAGACAGGGTTTCCCCTTTATTGTTCAGCCTTTGATGTGAATATTCACACAGCACTGTAAGCAATGAACACCGTCTACACGCCACTACGCCTTTTATACGAAAATGCTACCCTACAAAACAACAACATTGCATCATTGCTAAAAATAGCAATTACATCATTGTGTTGCCAGGATCATAAAAACAATTATAATAATTAGTTATTGATGCACTAAATTATCTAGACGATAATTTAGTGGGCTTATAAAATTAACTAACCGATAGAAAGTGGTAATTTAATTATAACTCGAATTATCTGATAAATAGACTAAAAATATTTTCTATGACGATTGTCTATGTCATATTAATATACACTATGGTTCTCATGACTACTGTGGTGGACATCTTGTAACACTATACTCTGATTTCTAATTACCTGGACTAAAATGACAGCCACCATCGAACTTTTTTTTGATTCATAAGCGAGTTGAATCAACAACACTATGAGTCGAGTGCTAATAGAATTTCTATAGTAATTTCGTAGCATTCAACTCAGTGCTGAGTTGCTCAAAGATTGCGACATAAAAAAGATCAATTAAAGCGTCATTTCAATCCAGGTAATTAAAATTCAGAGTATAGACAGTTCCAATTCAAATTGCTTTGGAAACGGTGGTAGACTCATGACTTCCAATAAGTAATTTGTAAGATTCCAATTGAAATTTTGGAAATTTTGAAATAAACTCATTCATTTTCATTTAATTTTCCTTATATCACTGGTTTTAGTAGCATTTGTTTACTAGTAGCGCCATCTACTCGGTTTACTGGCTCTATCTGTTATTAAATACTTAGACGAGTATTTGCTTCATTTGCTAATTTGTGTATTAACTAATAAATTGTAGAGTTGTTATTTATATTTTGAAATGATGCAGGTACTTATATAACCCATGTAATGTATGTATGGGGTGTTCATATATCTAGTCTCTCAAGAAAACTTAGTTCTGCTGCATATGCAGTCAGAAGAGTTGGGCAGTTCACTGACGAAGAGACTGCTAAACTAGTTTATTTTAGTTATTTTCATAGTGTCATGTCCTATGGTATTTTACTTTGGGGCAACGCTGCTGACTTGTGACCATATTTATTTTACAAAAAAGAGCCGTAAGGTCAATTTACAACCTCAGCCCTCGAGAGTCTCTTAGAGACGGTAACCTGCCAATAAATTTTAAATAATATTGTTACGAGCTACAGGACTCGAATTAAAATAAATGCCTTTGGAATTACTATAGAGTTTATAAGAACTGTACAAACACGTATAAAACAAATACAAATAAAACTGGATGCAACCAGTTCACACTGCATGATTCAGTGCAATTCGACACGCGCAAGGTCCGTCGTCTATATCGCTAATCGAGAGTACTACAAACGTCTTACTCGTATCGTAGTCGTCGCTTGACTGCTCCACCCCTCCATTCGGGAATTGTTTTATACTAACTATACAGCACAAAAAAAAATCGGCCGCGCGCGCTGAGTTTCCGAGAAATAGTAATTTGCACACCTGGTTATATATTCTTGCCAACGGCCAAGAAAGTCGAAAACAATAACAATAGGCCACATTGTCTAATTGCAAATTTTAAATACGAAGTAATAAAAAAGGACTCCGAATGCGGGAGGCGCAATAAACAAGATGCGCAGCATTTCTTTGTCGGTATGTGACAATAGGTATGCAGGTGGCCCAACTTGTAACAATATTATTTATATTCGTTATAATTTAAGTGCCTACAAACAGTATAAGGATGTCCACTACTACAACATGAGGCATAGTAATAGACTGATATTGCCATCTTTGAGATTGCAAAAAGTTTTCTCCTTTTTATTGGGGCTTGGTATACGCTTCTTCAATAAGATTCCGAATGAAATGTTAGATCTGCCTTTCACTAAATTTAAAACCAAATTCTAAAGTATCTTGCTTAAAAAAGGGATTGAAGAATACCTAAATGACAAAACTTCATTTAAATAGCAGCTCGCTCCAGCCTCTACACTATCTGTTGTATAACATTTTTATCTCGCCAAGCATGTAAGGAATTTATGGAGATATGGCGCTGTATAAATTAAAATTTATATGTATGGCCTTCAAAAAGTGTTCTCCAGTGAAACTTATTTTGAATAAACACTTTTGATTTTGAATAGCTGCTTATCTGGTGGCGCCACCTAACAGAATGATTAGAAGTATTTTAGTGATTTCTATACACTAGTGGTCGCTCGTGGTCGAAATTTGTCCATAATAATTAATTTTAATCATAAGTTTGAACATTATTAAGGTTCTGTTGTCAAAGACTATAATCACAGATTTCGTCAAGGCGACATAGTTAATTTGACTTTAACAATAAACATAAGAGTATATATGTGTGTGTGTCAAATATATGGTAATGTGTAATGTTTTTTTATTGATTTAATGTATTTTTTATGCATAATTAAAAAATATATAAGCATTCTGCACTCCTTCTTTATATAAACTATAAGTGTGCGAAATTTCATACTCCTCCGTCCGCGCAATTTTCGTAAAAAGGGGTACAAAGTTTTTGCTGTGTTTTTGCTTCACGTATTAATATATAGATACCTATATTGTAAGAATCAAATGTGTTATCCAATGTGTAGCTTAATCGAGTGTTCTTGTTCGGAAGTCAAATAGAACAGTTTTTCAAGTTCTACATGTTTTGTTATATAAATCCCTCACTAATACTAGCTTACTGATACAATAACCTTACAAATAAATTGGTTTTAAAATATAGACATGTCTGTGTATAAAAAAATTTTTGGCCAATTGATTGCGTTCTCGGTGTGAAATGAGAATGAGTGGAATTGGAGCGCTTTTATCCCTCATAAATTGTGGTGCGAACAAAAAATAAAACAATCGAGGCAGTAATTGGATACGCTTTCCCGTGTCGCGCCTTAATTGGGCGCACGCACGCACGCACGCGTCTCCGTACGCACGCACGCACGGCCCGGGACGGCCTCGCTCCGGGTAGTCGACTCGTCTCCCATTCTTAGGCTAGCGACATACTTGCCGCAAGTACGGCGTTGAAAGTTCGGCCAAAATCTATGACACATAAGCCGAAACTACGTAGCGTTCGGCGTAATGCCGAATTTTTCGTCTATGTAACCGTAAGAGCAAATACAATGTATGTTGGATAGCAATCAAGATACCATGCAACGCGTTACACGAACGTCTAAAATATAGCAGGTTTAGAATTTTATAATTCTAAACATGCCGTTTCTGTACATTGAAGCTATTTGAAAAAAAAAAACAACTAGAATAGACTATAATACTGTTACAAGTTGGGCCAAATACAAGGGATGCACATCTGCCTGCCATAAAACCTGGTTTATTGCCCTTCCTCTATTCGGAGTTCTTTTGTTTAGACAATAGCCTATTGTTATTGTACTTGTTTATGGCCGTTCGCAGACATAATCCTGCAGGTGTGCACAATTATGTTTTCTGGTAATAGCGTCGATGGTGGCGCAGGTGTCATTCGTGGAAATCATTGTTTACACGGTCCTAAGCTGAGTATAAAGGGGTGTCCGAACGGAGAGATGGGCAGTCAAGCGACGACTACGATACGAGTAAGACGTTTCTAGTACTCTCGGCTAGCGATATAGACGATGGACTTTACGCGTGTCAAATTGCATTGAATCGTGCAGTGTGAACTGGTTGCATCCAGTTTTATTTGTATTTGTTTTATACGTGTTTGTACAGTTCTAATAAACTCTCTAGTAATTCCAACGGCGCTTATTTTAATTCGAATCCTGTAGCTCGTAACAATACAAACGATAGAGAATACGATGCATTTTTTTAGATTTCTTGTCTGTTCGGAATTCACGTAAAAACTACTAGGCCGATTTTGATGCGGTTTTCGCTGATCAACAGAAAATTATTAGACTTAAAATCTGCGCTAATTTGTTTCCTGGAAATCCTGCGGGAATTTTTCTGGGAATTATTTAAAATTACCAGAATTAAAAAAAAATCGAATTCCAATGTTATTTTTTCCACTGATTGATAATCAATTTTATGTAATAAAATTCTGTGATATTTTCCCGGGAATCCTGCGGAAAACCGAGGGCGGTTTGTAGTTGTTCGGGTGCGAAAAAAAATACTTATTCTGGCACAGTTGTCACTGAAATGATAGCTTACATTCTTTTTTAAGCTTGCGGTACTTTGTGTCCCGGGAAACCCGCGGGAATTTAATATTATATATTATAATAATGTGTTTGGGGAAAAGTTCGCATCATACTGTTTTCCATTGCGTAATGTGCTGAACTACACGCCGCGTAGCTTCGACTGTTCGTCGCGTTCGGCGCGTCATGCCACCGAATACTAAAAGGATTGTTCACTCGCCGAACTGTCGGCACTGTACCTTCGGCAGGTGTGTCGGTGCACTTAATCCAACGCTAACTGCGCACTTTTACAAAATCTTCTCGGGGATTTCGTAAACTTCAACTTTATTGTACTTTAGAAGGGGGTAAGATGTTTGGCCATCTGCTACGACACGACACCTTATGTACGTTAATTGAAGGCAAAGTGGAAACAAGGAGAGGGAAGGGAAGACCAAGGCGAGCAGTCACGGATCAAATAAAAGAAAAAGTGGGTGTCGTGTCTTACATAGAAGTAAAACAACTGGCCCATAATAGAGAAGATTGGAGGAGGCTCCACCGACAAGAAGCTTTTAAATGATAGATAGATAGATAGATAGAACTTTATTGCATTCTTTCCGACGTTAAGTCAAGCCCGTCAAGGTAAATGTCATTAGATTTAAGTTTAAGAATTTGATTGTTAATTACTAATAAAGTACAACGGGATTTACATATTTTATGTTTGTAACTAAAAGTCCTGAAGAAAAACACTTTGATGCGGCTAACTTCGCATCCCACACCATGAATTTAAAACATACTAAATTTGCTCGCCAGACGCTAAGGTTTTTATATATCGCTAGCAAAGCCGCGGCAAAAGCTAGTATATATATAAACCTTGTTTGAAAAATTATCTAATTGATGGTGGAAACCGCTTAAAAATCTGTTGCGTGGTTCAGGAGGAGTTAGCGGATATACAGACAGACAGATGCGGAAAGCAACTTTGTTAGGGTATCCCTGGTCTAGAGTACCTATGCCGCCATAACAACCTTGAGTTGTGTTCCGGCATTAGTGGCCAGGTTCCAGTCTCCCTTTAGAGAGCAGCAGCGCAATTGTAGCACCTCTGGTATTGCAAATGTCCATAGGCTATGGTAACCGCTTCCCATCAGGTGGGCCGTCTGCCTGTCTGCTGAACTCATGCAATAAAAACTTTTTCAGTGTACAATTAATATGTGGAAGTTGTGAAATTGGGAATTATACGAATGTACAGACAGCCTGAGACAATATCACAAATTTATAAATCTACTTATAGTTAGAATTGGTTCTCAAATTGTGTGCATGGCACTGCAACCGCACCTGACATGTCAATAACTTATGTTTAATGTATGTAATCAATCAAATAGCAGCTAATAAGCCAAACTGGAGTGCGGCCTCGTTAAAGTAACCCAATAAATGGCTTATACATATTAAACATGTGCCCGAGACATAAAAACAGGTAACATATTCAAAGAGCACACACTCGAATTAATTCCATGCTCGCGTCTGTGTGCGTGGGCGGTGATAAATCTAAATATTCATCAGAGGGCGCTGCGCCTCGTTTGGCTCGGATTAATCGCAGGAGCTGGGCGAGAGGCATCACCTGAACCCAACCCTACATCGGTCGCATCACCCCTACATACAGACACCTGAGTCACCAAATATCGGCTTGTAATATATGTACAATTGTACATTCAGGACGTTCTAGAGGAAACTAAGCAAAAATGGTATTAATTAAAAATTAAATACTTATTAAAAACTAAGATATGCCCGCGACTTCGTCTACGCTCGACTAGAAATTCTTGCAGAATTCGCGGGGCATAAAGTACCGCAGCATTTAAAAAAGAATGTAAGCTATCGCTTCAGTAAAAACTGTCTTGGTGTAAGCTAATTTTTATGCACCCGAATAACTACAAATCGCTCCCGGGATGAACATATATCACACATTTTATTACATAAAATTTGCTCGATCAGTGAAAAAATGACATTGGACAACTTGGACATTTTAAACCATTCCCAGAAAATTTACCGCGGGATCCCAGGATATAAAGTAACGCAGCTTTAAGTCTAAAAATTTGCCGTCGATCAGCGAAAACCGTATCGAAATTGGCGCAGTAGTTTTTACGTGAATTCCGAACAAATAAGAAATAAAAAAAATTGCATCGTGTTCTCCATCGTTTAAATAGTGTATTCTAGTTGTTTTGTTAAAATAGCTTCAATGTACAGACAGACAAGGCAGGTTTAGAATTTTATAATATGACATTGCTATCATGGTTTTAAAGCTTGCTCTTTTTCATGAACATTGTTTTAGAATTTATGGTAGAATATCACCCTACTGGTAGCCGAGTAAACCATCAATAAACTAATATTACTTAGCAAAAAACTTGTCAATTGTTCCGAGGGCCAGCTTCTTCCTCCCCATTTTTTTTTTGTTAACTCAGGAGGATTGTCTTTTCTTGTGACACACATGGGTCTTGGATACAGGGGAAGACAAAAAGCACCGCCTAGTGCCACGCGCTTCGTGTGCGTGTGGGAGACTCTTGCACCAAACGGCAAACGGGATCTCCTCCATTAAAGGAGGAGGCCGTACAAACTACCCACTAAACCTACCTGGGTCCTTATGAGAGCTTACATCTAGAACGTCAGGGATGTATAACGTAGTTAAGCTCTTCTGACATCCTAGTGCGCCGATTTGGTACCAAACCCCGGGAAGCAGGGCCGTACTACTTCCTACAGTAGAGGTGATTCCACTGATAGCCCCGTAAACAGTCTTTCTCCCCATATGCTATCTTCCCCATCCCATACCTTACTTCTATTACCCATCCCATCATTAGCCTCTCTCCCATTCCTCCTGTCTGTTCCTTCTATCTCATTCTCAGGCCTGGTAACGCGTGGGTTTCGCCCCTGACGTTGCGAACGTCTATAGGCGACGAGAACCACATTCGATGAGGTGAGCCTGTTCATCAGCTCCACAATAAAAAAAGAAGCAATACAACTTAAAACTAAGAAGAAAAACGTATATTAATTTATTGTACTTTCTTTTCTACTGTACACATGCAGGTGGTAGGGTATCTGCCCGTCTGGATGGCTACCACTCCTGGTCTAGAGTATGCCGCCATAACAACCTTGAGTTGTGTTCCGGCATTTATGGCCAGGTTCCAGACTCCCTCAAGAGAGTAGCAGTGCATTTGTAACGCCTTTGGTATTGCAAATGTCCATAGGCGACTGTAACCGCTTTCCATCAAGTGGGCCGTCTGGCTGTCTGCTGAACTCATGCAATAAAACAAAATAGAATTAAGAAAGGTGTAGGTTCTCAATTAATCGATTAAGCAGACTATATTTATGGTGTAATTCTTGAAACAAAAAAATCCTTCCTTCGAACTCGTCAAAGGAAGTCTTGCGCTTCTGTTAATATCCTGCTGAAGCACGCGCCCCGAGGCTTTAAGGAAACTTACCCCCACTGGAATTTACATTCATCTGTACAACTACAGCGTTGGCGACTTGTTTATAGCACACTAATAATATTCATCATTTTGTTTATTGAGTTCACTAGAAACAAAAGCAATTAACATCGACATATGTTTATTTTGAAACTAAACAAATTCAAAAAATTGGCCGTTATAGAGACTGATAGAAGTGAAAACTTAGAACTTTTAGTATTAAAATTTGAAATTTCATAATGTTTGAATTAAATCACTATTTCAACAATGCACAGTATATATATACACATTGAACTTTTCACTAAATCCATTCAATTTCACTTATAAGATATACACAGCACTAATATTGCACAATACGTCAGCTGTATAGCTACAGATATACTGCTATAAGCATGTCGGTGACGCGAACGCACGAGATTTCACCCATCCAAAAAGCGTCTAACGCGCACAGCACACTGCCGCTGCGCATGCGCCAATCATGAGCATGTCGGTGACGCGAACCCATAAGGTTTCCCCCGACCAAAAAGTGCCCAATGCGGCTAAAGTTTTCATTTCAAAAACAGAATTAAATACTACAAATAAACTGAGTTATAAAGTGGCACTGCAGCCAGCCTTCTGGGTATGCTTCCCTAAGGCAGCGATTTGTTACATAGTTTGTATTCACTTATTTATAACTTCGTTTATTTTAGTATTTAATTGTACTAGTGGTTGCCCAGTGGTCGAAATTCGACCATAATTAATTTAAATTAGAAGTTTGAAAATTATTAAGGTCCTGTTGTCAAAGACTATACTTCTATAATAACAGATATCGCCAAGACTACACTGTTAATTTGACTTTAACAATAAACGAACGTGTCAAATATATGATAGTGTGTGTAATGTTTTTTTTATTGATTTAATATATTTTTATTGCATAATTTAAAAAAAAAATTATAGCATTCTGCACTACTTCTCTATATAAACTATAAGTGTGCGAAATTTCATACTCCTCCGTCCGCGCAATTTTCGTAAAAAGGCGTACAAAGTTTTTGCTTCACGTATTAATACAATGATTTTTCAAGTTAGCACTATACTACTACTACTACAGTTTACATCACATCATAGTTCTATTAAATTCCCACTATTGCAGATTTAAAGGACTTAGGTTTACGGTGTGTCTTAGGCAAATGTTTTTAATAAATCTCAGATAAATGTAACAAAGGATTCGGTCGAGAATTCAGTAGCTTACTTAGAAGGTACTTATTTACCTATATATAAAATTAAAACACCTTCATGTATTATATTTTAAACTGCTTGTTGCTTGAAGTGCTTTTTAAGTAACTTAATAAACTTAAAACTTTTATCATACTTTGGTGGGAAAATAAAGTCACCATTTAATTGAGTGTGGTTATGGACTGTGTTATATAGGTTTGGTTCAATATTACGAGTAGAAGGAACTCACCGTATGCTGCTGCTCTTGGTTCTCTTCTTCAGCCCCAGCAACAGGTCCGACGTGTTTTTAATTTATTTATAATATTTGTCCCTTCGCGAGACCTGCGCACAGTCTTGATTGTAGGGCGGTTTTTTTTTATAATGACGGAGCGATGGAATTTAAGGGCGTGGTGCGAACGACGTACTGAGACAAACAGGGCTTGCGGCTCTTGTGGCCTTTTTATAAGTTTTCAAAATGGTGACCTCTTCACTTTTGATGCAGCGAGAATAAGCACGGGCGGGAAGGTTTAAAGAAAGGGAAAGAAATTATATAAAATATACGAGAATTAATTACCATACTTCCTTCTTTCTTATCTCTTTTACAGACACATACACACACACACACACATCCTAATATATATGAACATGACCACATACACACTGCATGGAGATCTTAAATTTTAACAATTGACTGAGGAACCTCTGATTGACTCATATTACAGGTAATTATACCTAATTTGAGAGTCAGAGACAACTTAACATCTTGTATAGTGTTTTTACCTTCTAAAATGTGTTTCATTCTTGTTTTTTGTCCTTTGTTTTTCTTATAGGCTTAATAAAGATATTTGTATTTGTATTAACTAATTGACCCCATTTCCTGTTCAATTCAATAAGGAAAACTCAATAAGAAGCTGCATTTAGATCTGTTTCCTGAAACAGTCCCATTGGTTGCATCCTCATCAATATTTCACAAACACGATACTCCTTATGCATATGCATTCATTTCTGTTTGCTTTGTATCCGAAATTTAATGAGTAGGGTTTGAATTCATTTCTATACATCGACCTGGATACATGTACAATACATACTATATTGTATGAGAGTAACATTTATGATATTGTTACAACTTAGCCAAAGTTCCACGAAGCACGCCGACAAATGTGAATGTACACCTGCTGGCCATAAAGCCCAAGTGTTATTACCTGCCCGCATTTGCACTTCTTTTGTTGTCTTTGTGCTTAATATTTGTAATTAGAAAAGTCGCCTATTGTGTATTGTAATCCTCTCTGGTAGGCAGTGGCCAGTTGTGATTCTAAGAAACTATTGTTTACACAATCGTGACATATTGTAAGCTGAGTATAAAGGGATGCCCGAACGGAGAAATCGGCAGTCAAGCGACGATTACGATACGAGCAAGACGTGTGTACATTCGATGAGCGATATAGTGACGGACTTTGCGCGCGTTATTAAATCGTGCAGTTTGTACTGGTTGTGACCAGACCATATTTGTACCTATGTTATACGTGTTTGTATAGTTCTAATAAATTCTATAGTAATTCCAACGGCATTTTAATTCGAGTCCCGCACTCGTAACAATATGAATGACTTCATTCTTGAGTACTTACGGACTAGCATTGCGTTCAGTTCACTTTACATGAAATTGAAATATTAATACTGTAAGTCGGAGGTTATGCATTAGCAGCAACCGCCACCCAGGTGAAATGATGTAGTGTTCATGATGTCGAAAGAAGAGAATTCGCTTGTATCCGTTGTGATGACGTTATCTAATATATATAACCCGCAGGAGGGCTTTGTGGCGAAACCTTAGGTGAGTAGCCACACCTCGGACCTGACTCCGGGGTCCAAGGTAAGGCCGCCGCCTTCGTGTTTGCCTTCGTCAGCCGGCACGGAGTGGAAATCCCTAGAGCTAAGACTCAAGCTCCAGGGTGGGAAGTGATAAATGGCATAACGTCGGAAGTAGTCGGAAGTACTCACATCCATGTTGCCCCTCGCCAATCTTGGTATTTTTAGGGATCCATGCAGGGAGTGGCGAGTCACCGTCTGCCCATTTTTACCGTGTTCCTTGAACATTGCGACGGGCAGACGCCATAGTCCCCATAGTCCCTGATCCATAGTTTCACTAGCAGTTCACCCCAAAAGCCCGGTACCTTTTGTTCTCATTCCCTACTATAGTCCTACACTGACCTGGAATTGACCATGGGTGCATTTTGATGTGGTATAGACAGGGATAATCGCCGGTCAGTGTAGCGCCACATTTACATTAAATTTGTCAAAGGGCCTCTACGTGTTGGCCTTCCCATGGACCCACGCAAGCCTTCCAAAAGTCCGGTCCATTTTTATGGCCCGTGGTCTCTAGAGACATACAATAATAATCGGCTGACAAACACACATATTGTAGATCTCCAAGTTAAGCGAGTTACACTTGGGTTATGGGTGATAAACAACGCACCACTCTGGGGCCGATTCCAGACACCCAGACCATAGTAAATAACAGAAAGTTATTTCCGAATTTACCATGCCAGGAATCCAATCCGGAGCCTCTGCGTTCTAGCGAGTTCGTCCACCTAAGACTTAGCCCGCTTAACCACAGAGGCTATCATCTTAGCTTCAAAATCATTATATCTTCTAATAACTTATATATTTAAACTACTAAAATACTGTTACGAATCGCGAGACTCGAATTAAAATGCCGTTGGAATTATTATAGAGTTTATTAGAACTATACAAACAACACAGGTACAAATATAACAGAACGCAACAAATCCAAACATAATGCCGAAGATCGTAATTCAATAACACGCGCAAAGTCCGTCACTAAATAGATTATCGAATGTACACAAGTCTTGCTTCGCTCGTGGTTATCGCTCGATTGCTTCTTCCTCAATCGGGCAATTGCTTTATACTGCACAAATGCAAATATGTCGCGCATTTGTAGCACCTTTGGTGTTGCCAATGTCCATAGGCGATGGTAACCGCTTTCCATCAAGTGGGCCGTCTGCCTGTCTGCTGAACTACTGCAATAATAATAATAAAATATTTAAAATTTCCTAGAAATCGTAATCCACACACCTGGCTAATTATGCCTGCCATAACAGATTACAATACACAATGGGCTGTTTTCTAATCACAAATTTTAAACACAAAGTAAACAAAAGAAGTCCAAATGCCGAAAGGTAATAAAATGTGTTTCTACAGGTATGCAGATGTGAATTTGTCTTTGTCGGCGTCTAGGTCGTAACAATACCATATATGTCTTTGTAGCGACGCGAGACATGTACGTGTTTTGCGTTTCATAACTCCAGATTCAGTAGTTGTTCTTCTTAATTGTCGTTGGAATAGAACCACTAAGGTTTCTTTTTAGAGATCCAGAACCCTTAGGAATTCGTCATGTATGTCTATCAATCCATCTGTGTGCCATTTTTAAGGAAATTATTTAGGTATATAGTCTAAGGTTGAGTCTACGTATCCTACATCTGTACATATAGATAAATAAAATTGAAGTGTCTGTTTGCAAGTCAAAATAAAAATGTGAAAACAATCAGGGGGGTAATTCGGACTAGAAGATTCCCAAAATGCACTTTCAGAAATTTTACCTGGCTGTCTGAAACCGGATAATCTCTGAAACGGTTGGACCGATTTTGACGGGACTTTCACTGGCAGATAGCTGATGTTATAAGGAGTAATTTAGGCTACTTATTAAAGGGTAGGGTACTTTTTAAAATTCCACGCGAACCAAGTTGCTGGCATAGCTAGTTTATGAATAAAATTAAACAGGAAGGTATATGTAATCTATAATTACGACCCTACTAAGTCATGGTTAGTCGAAAAAATAAACACTTGGGCTGGCCACCATGCATACTTTATAACTAAGGCTTGAAATCCTTTTTCAGTGTCGTATAGGATATCGTTCGTTATTCAGACTTTAAAAGACATAGCAATGTTTCTTAATGACTTTTTTAACAACCTATTGGCGCCACCTATTTCCCTATTAGCAATTGTGCGTTGGATTTATAGCGCCTTGCAACCCTAAATGTTGCCGGCGCCGGCTCTGCGCGTGAGTCAGTACGTTGCCAAACGCCACGCTACCGCCAGTTACTTATAAGGACATTCGCCTTATCGTATATATATATACTGAAGTGGTCAGTGTATCTGCGTCCTTTGCGCCCCTGGGCTCGTGTTGAAGGACTTTGCCACCTGTATCGCCACGTGAGAAAGCAACGGCAGACCCCCTGAACCAGCTCTGTCGTGGGCTGGTGGCTGACTGCGAGGTAAGTGCAAGATTCTGTGTTCTCCGGGCACCAGTTTTTAATTGGGAAATAAGGGATGGCCATATATTGAGCACATATCCCCTACCCGAGGAGATTGCCTGATTGCATCTCCAAAACTAATAGGTGGCGAGAAATTACTTTGTCAAAGTAACTTATGTTACCTCTTTAACCTCTAAACTATAAAATAAAAAAACATGGTTAGGTACAGCATATAAAATACTTTCAATGTAAATGGTTTTGAAAATATCCATTGAGTAGTTTTTGAGATACATATAACAAAAAAAGGCGATGTCTCTCGCGTGTCTAAGTTTTCGCTTTCATCGTGTGCGGATTGTCAAGCACTTGGCTATTTTTTACTTTTGATGTTTGTTACATGTTGTATAACGCCAATTTTACACCGCTAATATTATACAAAAAGTTGGCAGCGTATATTCCGTGTGACAAAATACTGGACGCTTTTGTTAGCTCGTGTTGTTCGCAACGCGCCGGAACCAGTTCGCAACGTTCGTGTAAGTGGATTTTATGCATTTTCAAATTATGCTATGACGAAAATGCTTGACCTGCTTTCATTGATTATAATGCGAGGGAAAATGGTGTTTCATGTCTTATAAACCGAGAGCTAATTAATTTAATTTTAACATTTTATTTCTTGTTTTTATAATAGTTATATGTCCATAGCGAGTTCATAAAAAATACTTCATATTGTTACAACCTAAGCGCCGACAAACACAAATTCCACTTACAGATTTGTAGAAGCACATTTATTACCCGTCAGCATTTGAACTAATAACTAATAACACAATAACAAAGACGATCATAAAATAATTACAATAGTTTCAAACTACTGTAATTATTTTATGATCGTCTTCTTTTCTTTACTTAGTTATTGTGGAGAACAGCCTGTTGTACTCGTTTGGCTGCATGCCCGCATTTGGACTTCTTTTGTTTACTTTGTGTTTAAAATTTGTAACTAGAAAAGCAGTCTATTGTGTATTGTAATCTTTTATGGTGGTCGTTAGCCAAGTGTGGTTCTTGGAAAACTTCAGTCCACGCGGTCGATTGTTGTATTGTACAGTTTAGTATAAACAATGGCCGAATGGGGGGAGGAGGCAGTTAAGCGACGATTACGATACGAGCAAGACGTGTACATTCGATGAAACGTGCAGTTTGTACTGGTAGTGTCCAGTTATATTTGTAGATGTGTTATACGTGTTTGTATAATTCTAAATTCTATAGTAATTCCAAACGGCATTTTTAATTCGAGTCCCGTAACTCGTAACAATATGAATACGCTACTAGCCTCCTTTTACTTCTACAAAATTATCGATACAGGTAAAGAAAGTTAAAGAGTCTGTTTGTAATGTCAAAATAAAAGCTTTATACTAAATGCATATCAAAAAATCAATTTCTAACATTTTTGTCCGTCTGGATGTTCCTGCTAATCTCTGAAATGGCTGGACTGATTTTGACGGGACTTTCACTGGCAAATAGCTGATGTTATAAAGAGTAAGTTAGACCATTTTTTTAGGGAATAAAATCCACGCTGACGAAGTCGCGGGCATAGCTAGTGACATCATATACAAAAGCTATAAGGCTATGCCTTTTTTATGATGATAAAAAGTGTCTCAGTTGATTCGCCTATCCGCTTCCTTAATAATTGATCAGGGGGCCTGAAAGCGGCCGCTTTTGCTGATTCGTGTAACGAAGATATTTCATTCATTATAATTAAGTATCAAAATAAAGCGGTACTTATGTTATGTCTTATAACTACCAGTATATCTAGGCACGTGTAAATTTCACTAAGCCATTCTTCAGAGGCCCCTTTAGGCACTCGGATCGAGTACTGTTCTGGCATAAGGCCAGAACTTGGAAACATCGAATTACTTAAGACTATTATAAAGCTGAATTCGAAAAAAAAAATGGCAGCAATGCCTCCTTTGAATAGACGACGAGTACACAGCGCCCGACGCAATATGCGCGCCACCCGGCATCGCCTGCTCTTTGTTTCGCGACATATTGCCTGCGGCGGACTGCGCCCATATTATAGCATTTAATCCCGCACAAACACCGCCTCTCCAGTTTAGGCTTTTACGATATGAGAGCTCACAAAAATATATTGTGTAGTGGAAAAATAACTTCATCACAATGTTTATCTGCGAAAAATTGTGTAGCCTCCAAATATTTGCGTTTAATATAAACTGTTTTAAACCAAATAGTTTTTTTTTCTTAATTGATAAACGCAGTACCTTCCCTTTTTTTATTACATTCATGTAGGCTGGCTTTCTTTCGACCATCCTTCAATGTCTGAAGACGAAAGACTTCGAGCAGTGCGTACTCCCTGTCCTGACGTACGGGGCCGAGACGTGGATACTGACGACGACGTGTTGATTGCATGTATGTGTGTGTTTGTTATGAATCTGGCAAATAAGCAGAGAGCGCACTTCATGGAAAGCGGTTACCTATAGACGTCTGAACACCAGGGACGAAGCCAACGTGCTGCCAGCCTTTGGCTTGAGACAGAGGGGATGGGATGGGAGGAATAGTGTAAAGGAATTAGACTAGATTAGAGATAAGGCTCCTAATATTTTTGAAATGAGACTAAGGTAACCGCTATTATGCCTAGAGACGTCATTGTGAATAGGATTGTTCTTTCCTTGAGATATAATATTTTTTTTATTGCATGAGTTCAGCAGACAGGCAGACGGCTCACCTGATGGAAAGCGGTTACCAACGCCTGTGGATATTTGCAACACCAAAGGTGCTACCGATGCGCTGCCACTCTGTAAAGGGAAACTGGAACCTGGTCACTAATGCGGAAAAACAACTAAGATTATTATGCCGGCATACTTTAGATCCTGACGGGCAAATATCCTACCACCTGGTTCTGGGTTTTTTCTCGCTTCTTACGACTCCAGGAAATTGTATTCTTCCTCCGTTCCTGCAGAAGTATAAGAGATGTTGTGCACAAGGGGCGATCTTATCGCTAAAAAGAGATCTCTATCAGGTAACCCCAGAAATAAGATTAGGTGATAATGGCGACGGTGGTATATGTAACACATAGTACAAATTGTAGGAAACAAAAGGTTACATTTTTGAAAGCTGCTCTTCCGACTGGAGGCGGAGGGCTTCGTGGTTTGAGAACTCTCTCACCTTCTAGCTCTATGTTTAATTGCTGTTTTGTCGCGCTTATTATATAACGAACATCTGTTTGTCTGTGTGCGGAGGCTTCAAACAATGCCCCTCAGCAGTTGATAATGGGGGCTGGCGTGGAGAGGTCATCAATAACGTCGCAAACCATAAATCAAGCAGCGAACGGCGCCTGATCACAATTTGTCCTCTGTCTCCACCATTGATACCCTAATTACTAAACTTAAATCGATTTTGACATCATTTACTTTATTAATAAAACATTAATTTCCACAACAAACTCTCCTACTTTTCATTAAAGCAAAAGGGTTCCCAAGAAATTGGGTATGTAATTGACCTCACTTTTTTTATTACCGTGTAGTTTCGCGTTTGACCATTATCTCGCTCGATTTTGAGCGGAGATGTGGTCTAAGATCGAGCACGCTTACTTTGAAGGTACCTATTCAAACGGGACTTGAAGACAGCCAGGTTGCAGGTTTCGGGAAAAACAGACTCTGGCAGTGAGTTCTATCGTTTCGACTCGAAGCGCTTTGTTCGTGTAGGTGGTGTTCACCATATAGCATAGACTGATATATCAACGCACAGCCCAAACTAGTGGGGCTAACATCGTGAATATTTGCATGCGCGTTCTTCATAAACTGTGAATGCGCACTAAGAAAGGATTTATGAAAATTCAACCCCCAAGGCCACTGCCTTAGGGGTTGAAAAGGGGGATGAAAGTATGTATGAAATTCCATCATTTTCAAAGTAAGAATCTCGAAAGTTTGTACAAGCAATAACTTACACAATTACTAGTGGGTCTGGCAGACGTTGTCCTGAGCGCCACCTACCGGGTCCAATTGTGAATCTAAACCACCACCAAAAAAATGTCATCAAAATCGGTCCAGGGGAAGTTTAGTGACACGAACAGAAGAATTATATATATAAAGATATCACTATTCGCAGAGGAAAAATGTGGAATTTTGTGAATGAAGGGCGGCGAGGGCCGGCGTGCCGCCGCCCAGCCAGATATTGGCGAAATAATTGTACGTCGACTTGTTAATCCACAGACAAAAGCCTTTGATCTGGAGCACAAACTTCCTGCCCTTCCCCCCCTACCTCCGCCCCGCATCACCGCACCACGGCTAACCGCACTCGAAAAGCTGTGCCTCCACTTTCCAGAGCGGCCAGGATTTAAAAATGTAATACTCTCGTGATTGTGTTAAGCAGCAAACAGTTTGTACATTTTAAAGCTTTAATATATATAATGATGGTTCGTTTTCGAGATAACATGTTGAAAGTAGATCTGTAACTTTTAAACTATTAAAATCATAAGAATTAAGTGTTTAAAAAGTATGTTTTAGATGGATAGAACTTTTTTAAAAGCCCGAGAGAAATTTTGTAATTGATGGAATAAAAGTTGAACTTCTTTTCAAGACTATTAAATTGGCTCTTTAATGGAGTTAGGCGCGTTACGGAATAAAGAAACCATAAACAAATGAGATATTTAAAATAGAAGCTGGGTGTATATATTAAAAAAGTCACAAAAAAGTCAAAAGTGTGGTTTATTTATTTATCATCAATCAGTACCATTAGTAACCAAAACTTGCATTAGTCAAATTAGGTCAAATTCAATCAAAATAAGGAAGTAAGTGCGTTTAACTACTGTCTCACTCGATGTTGAGTGATGACGGAGTCTAGGATGGAGCACGCTTAGCTAGAAGATACCCATTCACTCGTGACTTGAAGACTTTAAGATTGTATTTGTCAGGGAAAACAGACTGGCAAATTATTTGAGTCTTCGGCAGTGCGCACCAGAAAAGATGAAGCGCAACGCTTGGTTCTGATTGGTGATGTTTCCACCATGTAACGGTGGCGCAAACCGGTGCGTCTGGTTGTGCAATGGCAAAATGGGGGTGGAGGAATCAGCTCGTGCAATAGTTACAGTATTAAGGGATGATAGGTAGAATATATTACGATATAACGAATAGGTTTTAATGAATTAGATAGATGTATTTATTTTATTTTCATTGTATTGATTTCTAGTGTATTGTTTTGAAATAAATAATAATTCATAATAGTAAGAAGTTATAATGCAAAATATTTAGTTAACGTATTCAACTGAACTGAAGGGTTATTTTATATAACCACCCAAAATTCAATTTATATCTCAAATAATAAATAATAATAATAATAATAATAAATGTTTATTTGTTCCAAAAGTACATACAATAATTTTTGGGGTTGGGACCTTCTATTAAGTATTAATATATACTTGTGTCAGAAGGACCCGCTCTCAATTAACTTAAACATTAAAAGATAACTTTTATTATAATAAACCTTATACAAATATTTTTTTTTCTTTTTCTTTTTTTATGTGTTGTATACCTATATTTGTGTGTATGAATGTATGTAAGAATGTGTGTGCGTGCGTGTGTGTGTGTAGCTGTATGAGAGTAAGTGTTTGTGTTTATAACTAAGAATACTATGTAATATACACTAAAAATTCTTCACATTCTTTGTATGTTTTCAATAATAACCAATTTGTAACAATTTTCTTACAGTCATAATATTTCATATTACTAAATTGTAATACTTTGTTAATTTGATTAAATATATGTATGGAGTGCATTTTATATTGGTGATTAGCAAATGAAGTATTAACCCTAATGGTTTTATAGATTTCCCTTTCCTTCTTCCTTTATCAACGCTTTCATACAATGAAAAGTTTTTATAAGTTTTAAGATAACATTCACTACATATAGTTTTCTTACTGTTAGAAGTTGACATATAGAAAAAAGTTCCTCAGTAGAGAATCTATATGGTTTGAAGTACATGACCTTAAGCAACGAACGTTGAGATCTTTCTAGCTCAATAAATGTACTCTTAGCAGCACCTCCCCATATAGTAATACAGTATAATAAGATTGATTGCACTAGCGCTACATAGATTTTATTAAGTAAGGTGGCTGAGGCAACAAGCCTTAGCGTTTTGAAGATCCATGTCAGTTTCCGTAATCTCTGGCTAACCGTATCTATTTGTAAGTGCCAATTTAATCTTTGGTCTATCATCACGCCTAAGTACTTAGTACTAGATACTCTGGTGATGGTAACAGGGCTACAATCACAGGCAAGTACATCATCACACTTATGCATTTTTATAGCAAAGTTAGCATTTGGTTGAGTTCTATTGCGAATGCTAAAACAAATATAGTTAGTTTTAGTTAAATTGAGGGTAAGTAAATTTATTTTTAGCCATTTAGCGATTTTTGTAAGCCCAGATTCAGCGTCTTTACAAACATGATTCCATGATGTATTAGAAAATATGACAGCAGTGTCATCTGCATAACTAAAAATTTTAGCATTATTAATGTTAAGGTTGCACAGATTGTTAATATATATGAGGAACAGCGTTGGGCCTAAAACGCTCCCCTGCGGGACTCCAAAATTGATATAAGTGTCCGAACTAAGATATTTTTGGACTTTCACAGATTGTTTCCGGTTACAAAGGTAATTTTTAAATAAATCAAGAGCTGTATCACGTATTCCTATCTTTTCAAGCTTGTCTACAAGGGTGGGGACATGGACAGTGTCAAAGGCTTTTTTAAGATCTAGAAATACGCCTAAACATTTTTTCCCGCGATCTAACTCGTCTATAATAAAAGTAGTAAGTGAACTAACAGCGTCTTCTGTTGAACGACCTCGTCTGAACCCGAATTGTGTTACTGATAGTATATTATACTTATCTAGGAAATTAATTAATCTTTTATTCAAAATTTTCTCCAAAATTTTTGAAATAGACAGTAAAATAGAAATTGGTCTGTAATTATTAACGTCTTCCATGTCTCCACTCTTATAGATTGGAACCACAACTGACTGTTTAAGTATATCTGGAAAAATACCCTGCTTGAAACAGAGGTTTATTAAATGGCACACAATAGGGACTACTTCAGACTTCGCTGATTTCAGAAAGCTGGTGGGGATATTATCTATTCCCGGTGAGCTACTAGACTTTAGACTGACAAGGGTATCATGGACTTCATTGTAGTCAGTTTCAATAAGACCAAAGGAGTTAATTTGAGAGTATTGAGTATTGCTATCCAAAAGGGTAGTTGATCTAGGGAGAGATAACATCTCTTCAGCTAAGGTTTTACCAATGTTAGAGAAGTAATCATTCACAAAATTAACAGAATTTTGGGGAAGAGACTTAGCGTTCAATAGCTTACTGTTATCAGAAGCCGAAGAATTAATATTAACGATCGACCTAACACTTTTCCAAAGACTTTTTGAATTACTAGATGAATTTATTAACAGCTGCTTATTATAATTCTGTTTTGACTTTTAATTAAATTATTACAGAAGTTCCGGTATCTCTTATAAATAATCTGCGCTATTTCATTATAGGGTTCCAATCTAGCCTTTTTTTGTAATTTATTTCTATTTCTTATGCATTTTAAAATGCCAACAGTTATCCACGGTTTTATAATCCTTTTGTTTCTCGGGACAGTAAACCAGTAGGTATTTTCTCGGAGAACTTCTGATAAAGAATATGTCAGAGCTTGGGCAACAAAGTTAGGGTCATCACATAATAATAAATCACTTAAATTTTTTTTTTGGGACAAGGAAACTAATGCCTGATCGAAGTCAGTCTTAGCTATAGTCTTCGCTGTGTTATTTTTGACGTTTGAAATAGACAAGCGCAGCATTATCATAGAATGATCAGTTATAGTGGTATTAAAAACAGCTATATCAGCCTTAGTTTGATTATTGTTCAATTTTAGAATAAAGTGGTCAAGACAATTCTTTTCCCGAGTAGGGATTAGGTGTCCAGGGAAAAGACTGTGCATTACTAACATATCTAAATAATTTTGTCTATTATTACGTTCGTATGTCGACTCAGATTCCTTAGGAATAATATTAATATTTATATCTCCAGTCACAATAATGTTATTACTCTGATTATTCATAGATTCTAAATGAGAGTTGAGAGAAGCAATAAACGGAGTAGCATCAGAAATGGAAGGCGAACGATATATACCGAGGAAAATACTCTTATTAATATGTATTTGGAGACATGATGCATTTAGAAGACGAATTTCTTTAACTTTTGTTATTTCAGTACACTCTTTGGCAAATAGAACTACACCATCATTCTGATTGAATTCAGCAGTGCTTTGATAAGAAGAGTATCCTATCAGAGTAGGTATAGGTTTATCTTTATTAAGACGACATTCAGTTAGAAATATTAAGTCTGGGCTAAAATTAAGTTCACTGAGAGTGACAACAAGATCATCTAAATTAGTATAGACACTTCTTATATTTTGGCAAATAACAATTAAGTCATTTTGTTTGATAGTTATGTGTTGATTTAAATCTTCTACATTGCAAAGAACGGATGTTGCAATTTTAATATCGTCTATTTCATTTAATGTCGAAATAGTATTATTATCCATCAATCAAACAAAAAGAAAATTTATAATAACTATCTAGTTTTGTCAGTACAGAATACGTAAATATTACGTATATAATAAACAAAATAAAGTAAAGCTTAGAAAAATTGAGAAGCATTATTTTCTTATAGTAAGTTATATACAAATATGCGGGAACGTGGCTATTTACTTTAGTTGTAAGTTTATGTGATTTAATATTATAATTGTTTACATACGTACAAAGAAAAGTGAATATTGATATATTTATAAAACAATGGTGAATGAAATAATAATTAAAAATAATATATGTTCTTATTAAATGTCGCAACATTTTAACATTAAAAAAGTTTCGATTTGTATCCGAAAAAGATTTGAATTTAATAAGAATGTGTATTGGAGAGTTGAATATTGTGTTATTGTGAAGAATTATGAACACAATCAATTTATAGCTATCACAAGAATGAGAATAAAGATAACTTATATATAATATAGCACAAATAACTAGTAAGTAAAGATATAAAGATAAAACACACTACAGAAAAAGATTGTAAGTACACTTAAGGCAAAGAATTGTCATGTATGCTGCAATAATTGTTGAATTTGTGCTTCGTTTTTTATTAGAACAATTCGTGCATTCTCATCTTTTCGAATGTAAACTTTGCCATATGCAGTCCAGCAGAACTTAAAAGCTTTAGATTTAATTAAATCTCGGGCAAGAAAATATAATCAGGATCCCTTTGCCGTTAGATGGTCTGCCACGAAAACTGGTGTATCTTCAGATTTTCGCAGGCCAAGATGCTTTGCACATAACTTGTTTTTGTGTTTCACATTAAAAGCTTTAGTTAACTTTAAGAAGTCTTGTTTAATTATAGTGGATGAAGTCTCAACTACGATAGGTGAGTTAGGCGCATCAGCCTTTTTTGGACGAATTCTATAGATGTCGCGTATATCTGTTTTTCCGAATGTACAACCAATTGATTCAGCCAGGCTCAAAGTCATGGAGATCAAGTCTTCTTTGGATTCAGATTGGAGTTTGGGAACATTTTTCAGCACAAAATTAGTTTTTATACTGGATTTCTGAATATCCTCAAGTTTGTCCTCTAGTATCGATATGTACTTTTTATCTTCCTTGACCTGAGTCTCTAATTGTTCTATCTTTTCTTTAATTCCTCATTTTGAGACGTTAAGTAAGAAACTGATTTTTCGATACTATAATTAGACTGTTTTATTTCATTTAAAATATTAGAATTTTTGCGAATCTCCTCATTTTGAGAGGCCATCAGGGACGTGATCATGGCTTTTAAATCTTCTTCAAAATTATACTTTTCGGAGTTAATCTCATCCTCACGTTTCTTTTTAAGTCTTTTGGTCACGAAAATCGGTGGCGTCTTTTTTTGAATTTGGGCAGCCTGAGCATGAAGTTCGGGGTTTGAAAGCGATCTATCCATGATGCCGATTTTTTCCATTACGCCGAAAAGTAATGTATGAGATTTATTTCACTAAACACTTAACTCAACAAAAGAATCCAACTTGGAGGTAGTTGAAAATAAATATTCTTATGAAGAATAATTTTATGCATTTAATTTAATCACAAGTAGGGTTTAATTATTTAATACACCGAGTATTATTCAATTATAGTAAAGCACACTTTACCTATATTATTTCGATGCAAATAAACAAATAAAACTGCGATTAAAATTGAGTAAATCTTACGAAGCGCGTCGTACGCGTCCGCACGCAAACGCGATCCAAGCGGGAGAGGAATAAATTAAATAAATAAATTAAATTAAAGGAATAAATTAAATAAATGCGCCCTATAACTATCGGTCCGCGAGCCGCTCGACCACTTGCAGCCGGCGACGGGTCAAAATAAACATGCAAGCGCGATTGCAGTGATCACTTACAACTGATTTATTTATTACAGTATTTAATTACACACTTGTGTTACCCACTCGCCACCCGTCAATTATGCTATTTAATTTTATCCTAGGAAAAAGCGCTCGTCATGTGGACCGCAGCCGAAACTTGGAACGATTAACGTGAGAGGCGATTTGGGTGCTTTTATCTTCAAGCAAACATTTTTGTGGAGTTTTTAATTCATTCGACACTACTCGTGTTTATTGATTCAAGGAAGGAAGACTCATCACTTTTCAAACTAGACTTTATTTATAAAAATATATATTTGAAGCGAGTTATGAATCATGACAAAACGATATTGTGTTGGCTATGTTGGATTCGTTACAGCTGCAGTACTGCAGAGACTGGCCAAGAACCCACCCGATGGAATATAATATCCATTTGCAACACGAGAGGTGTTACCAACGTTCTGCCGGTCTTGAATAATTTTTATTACACCTTAATGTAGATGGTGACACTGACCGGCGATTGTCCCTGTCTACACCATATAAAAATGCAGCCAAGGACAAGCCCCGGTTAGTGTAGGCACTCCCTGCATGGGCCCCTAAACATGCCCAACAGGGTTGGCGAGGGGTAGCATAGGTATAAGGGGCTAAGAGGTGTCCAGAGGTGGGCTGCAGGTTCACCGAAGCTACTTCTGACGTGATGCCATTTATCACTTCCACCCTTAGAGCTTGAGTCTTAGCTCTAGCGATCTCCACTCCGTGCCGGCTGGCTAAGGCAAGCACGGAGGTGGGGGCCTTGTCTTGGCCCCCGGAGTGAGGTCCGAGGTGTTGCTACTCACCCAAGGCTTCGCCACAAAGCCTCCCCTGCGAGTTATATTACACCTAATATTATTTATTTCGGTGCTTATAATAGGTAGGACTAAAATTAATTACCTTTTGCTATCAAAATTTCTCTTGTTATATTTTATGTTTGTAGATAAAACTTAACTTCTTTGTACTTTTTAATTCGGGAATGGGAACACAGCCTTGAATTTTCTGGTCCATACGAACTTAATTTGTTATATATAAACTTTAATTTATTATTTTATTTAATTATTTGAAATTGTCATTAAAAATATGACAATTTATTATTTATTTTCTTTCCAAATGTGAAATTGTCGTAGGTCGCATAACATTTCCTTAAATACTCTCAGGTTGTGATCCTATATTTAAAAATTTCTAAAACATATTCCACGTGTTCCTTGGAAACGATATATAAGGGGGAACCTCCTCTTCTTAGCATGCATTCAGCTACGAGCATTTGGCTAGAGCAAACCTCTAAGTGAATACTATAATATCAATCTACAAGTAGCTCTTCTCTCATATAACCCTGTCATCTGAAGCAGAAACTTGAGGTCTCCTAGACCAGAGAGCTGTGGAGCTCCGAGCCTTCAGTTGTTGCAGTTCCTGCGAGTGCCACCCTACCCTTCATCAGTTGGCAGCTCATCAGCCGCCGCCCTGCTGCTGACGCGACTGCAGCTTGCGATCCGCTGCCGTCATCGCCGGGTGTCCTAATCTACTCTCAAAGGACTCGGGACTTTTAAGGCATCGCGTTAGGTTTCCTAGGACTACGATAGGTTTATCTAATATTGTATTAAGAGCGCACCTAACTAAATATTATAAGTCAGAGCTGGCTGTAGCTAATAAGATTTAGAGTTAGATAGTAGGTATTCGTTTTAAACTTGATAATAATTGCTTCTTTGTGTAATTGTATTTTATAGTATGTTTATTCGAAGCCTTCGTTGGCTGCTAATCTCACTAGCAGCCAGTACTGGCTTGGTATTGGCCTTATAGAAATCAGTTTTCCAAGCCAAGCCAGCGCTGGCGAGAATAGAGCACCTGTCTATTTTATTTCCTGGGCACCCGCACACCCCTCAACCCCCGAGCCAGCGCTGCGGACACGTGTAGACGCATCGCGCCAGTTGGTCGGTCGGGAACAGACGGGTTTGCCGCAAATCCATTATTTTATAACGTCAAACGTATGCAGACCACAAGAGAAGTCCTGGCTGACTTGCCTTCGTCTAAACGTCTGTAGGACTGGCGCCAGCACACTGGCTTCGTATAAACCACACTTAACCGATGTAAATGTATCGCCGTATTGTTCTTACTTGACATTATTTTGCCAAAATTTATTCATTCATTAGCTCCTGGATATTGCAATTTGTAATTATTTCCTCATTGAATAATGTTAAGCGAACATCCGTGCATGCATTTGGATGCGAATTGAATGCATTTGGATGTACTTAAATTACTCGCTAATTATACTCGTTAATTATCGCGACAGAGTTACGCTTTGATGGTTTCATAGCCGTGTAGTTTTATTAAATAGGCTCTGTAATGTAAATATTTATAGTTAGTATAGACATAACTGCGACAATGTATAAATTGATCTAAGAAGCAAATTTTTTGTTAACGTGTTTGCTAAAAATCAAACGAAATACTTTATATGAAGTTTGCCAGGTGGTAGGGTATTTGCTCGACTGGATGGCTACCATCCCTGCTCTAGAGTATGCCGCCGTAACAACCTTGAGTTGTGTTCCGGCATTAGTGACCAGGTTCCAGTCTCCCTTAAGAGAGCAGCAGCGCATTTGTAGCACCTTTGGTGTTGCAAATGTCCATAGGCGATGGTAACCGCTTTCCATCACGTGGGCCGTCTGCCTGTCTGCTGAACTCCTGCAATGAAAAAAAAAGTCTTGTACAAGCATCCTAAGTTTTGACGTTATAACTCTAACCAAGCAACGCGGCCCTCAAGGGAGCCGTCTACCGTTTGCTTGTTTCAGGCAATAAAAATAAAACCGGTCAAATAACGTATTGATTAAGTTATATATAATAATAAAATTATTTTTACTATGATATTGTTCTGACCTACAGTAAATTCACACCTGCATACCATTAAAGCACATTTTATTACCTTTCCGTATTTGGACTTCTTTTGTTTACTTTGTGTTTAAAATTTGTAATTAGAAAACAGCCCATTGTGTATTGTAATCTTTTATGCCAGTCATTAGCTAGGTGTGTCGAACTGGTTCTAAGGAATTCGGTCTACGCGATCGGGCAGCCATATTGTATCGGTGCAGTATAAAGCAATGGCCCAGTGGAGAGATCGGCAGTCGAGCGATAACCACAAGCGAAGCAACACTTGTGTACATTCGGTAATCTATTTAGTGACGGACTTTGCGCGTGTTATTGAATCGTGCATTACGTTTGGACTGGTTGTATTCAGTTATATTTGTACCTGTTTTATACGTGTTTATATAGTTCTAATAAATTCTATAATAATTCCAACGGCATTTTAATTCGAGTCCTGCAACTCGTAACAATATTTTAAAAGCAAGCTAAGAGCGAGGACTTTAAGTTTTGCTCTTTTATATAACGACATGCTGACCTGACCGACAGTGTGCCGACAACCTGATTTCAAACCACTTTTGCGCGCAGATTTCGCTGCTATCTTGGTGGATTTTTATACAACCGTGGTAATAAACTACTAGACAATAATTACCCTCTGACCAAATCAGTATGTAACAGTAAAATAATGAAGTGGATAATTACATTGGAAACAGAAGTCTTATTAGCTCCCATTACTTGAACGAAGATATTTCCTTTAGTCTCTCTGTAGTATATATATACATCCAAGTAGCTATTTTCACTTATATATTTGTATGTATGTAAGTATATTTAACTTAATACACCCAACCACAGACATATACGCATACACACACTCATTCACACACAGAGACATATACACTCGCACACAACGCACACAATCATACACAGACTCTCATGAGTTGGCAACATTCAGCAGTATATTGTACGATTAAAACATTTCGTCTTTCTAGGCAGGGGGCCTGGTCATCAGTCAAACAGGATTTTAACCTAATACAAACATCAGGCTCATTCTTAATCAATTTAATATGTATAATTGATTACCGCGACTGTGTTAAATGTTTGATTTATTGCGAGCATTTGCTCTTGTGTTATTCTCGGTCATTTGGCCAGCGTGAGCCTACATATTTATTTAAATATGTAATATTATAATCAGAGTTTATTGTGTTGGAATTATTATAATTACAATATTAAATATTGCACAATATTAAACAGAAATATTGGGACAATTCCAAGACTTCCATCCACTGTCACCTAACCGCTGAGGGCAATTGATGGTCGACAGGTGTCGCAGAATGCAAGAATACTGCGATTATCAAGCAGTAATTATCGACCATAATATATTTGCTCCTTGTCTATAAGACTGCTCGTGTAGACTCTTGCTGTAGACTGTCCCCCCTCTGCCCGAACACTGCGAATTTAAAAAGTCATCGTACACATCAGTTTCACTTCCTTCATAAAACCAACTTCCGGTTACTCCATTTCCGATGTTCGTTAGCTTGATAATAAATGATTCCACGTTGACATCCGGTTATATGACTTCCAATTACTATATTGTTACGAGTTACAGGACTCGAATTAAAAATTCCGTTGGAACTACTATAGAATTTATTAGAACTGTACAAACACGTATAAAACAAATACAAATAAAACTGGATGCAACCAGTTCACACTGCACTATTCAATACAATTCGAACGCGCAAAGTCCGTCGTTTATATCGCTAATCGAGAGTACTAGAAAACGTCTTACTCGCTTCGTAGTCGTCGCGTGACTGCGACGCGCCCCTACATTCGGGCATCGTCTTATACTAACTACACAGAGAAAGGAATTGGAGGCGCACATTGAGTTTCTAAGAAATTTAATTTGCACACCTGCGAACGTCCACAAAGTCGAGAACAATAACAATAGGGATTAGTTCGACGCTAATGATGGTTATAAAACAAGTAAAAAGACAATAGCATGTTTTTCTTAACTACAAATTCAAAAGACAAAATAGTTCCTTAATCCGGGAGAACAATAAGCTGCGCTTACAATAGGCTGTGCGGCTTATCTTTGACGGTATGTAACAATATCAAAGAATACTCAATCCGGTTATTGACTACTTCCGTAATATGGTTACTTTATAATAACAAATACGACTCCTACAAATAAAATTATTATTAAAATCTATTATTAACATCGTATTAGAATTTATTACAACACGTTGTGACACCACCCAATTCCTACAGGAATTATATTTTAGCTTGTAAAAGTGTTCATTTTGAATTATAATTATTGGAGTTCAAAAAAGGTCTTTCGGGAACTGTCTTAGCTGAAGTTATCAGTAGCAAGGAGTGTCTCGTTAATGACGGCCAAAACGGGAACAGTCCTACTGCCTTTGAAGTAAACAACTAGAGAAAACATCGTGAGGAGGCGCCTCCAAACGACGCCAATTATAACGTCTCGCTCCATTTGTCGCTTACGTTTCAACAATTTAATGAAACAACTTTCTCTCTTTGATCCGAGGAGGCCTTTTTTGCACAAAAGCATAAAAACAATGGTGCAAAATATCGTCGTCTTTCTACGTACGAAATATACCCACAATGTTCGTAACAGGTCCCAATTAACTGCTGGGAAAACTGGCTTGTTTTATTGCGAAACGAAGCGAAGTTTACAACACCATGGGCGAAGACAACATGTGCGTGTAGGGTGGCATAGAGGGGATGATGTAGTTGTGGTAGCGTAATGGCTAGCCCGCTCACGCGTCCCAAACTCAAAGGGCGCGGGCTCGATGCTGGCCGGTACGCATGCACAACAACGAAGGAAACATCGTGATGTAACCTGCACATCTAAATAACCGATGTGTCAAACCTCCCAAGCCACCTTGGACAAGCGTGGCAGGTATAATGTCAGTTCCCGTATAGTGGCAGGCTCGAGCCCAGCAATATTTTTTTAATTTTTATTGCTGAAGCACAGCATACAGGCTTACGGCTCACCTGATGGAAAGCGTTTACCATCGCCTATGGACATTTGCAACACCAAAGGTGCTTCAAATGTGCTGCTGCTCTCTTAAGGGAGACTGGAACCTGGCCATAAATACCGGAACACAACTCAAGGTCGGGCAAATGCCCTACCACCTGGCTGTGGGTTGTTTTGTCAGGAATTAGTATTTTTTCTCCGTTCCTGCACGGAGAAAAGGATATTTATGGGCTGTTATTATCATTATATAGGGGGGATGAGGTATTGATGGGTTGCGTCAGATTCCGTAGCACGTCACAAAGATGCGGAGAGACTTTGGTAGGTTTAGAGGGTAGTCCGGCAGCCAGCATTTCACAACTCTTTCCCTAGTGAAGTGGTGTGTAGAGCCGGACCGCGTAAACTTTACATCCTTCTCCTAAATCTCCTCTAGGGTCTTATAGTACTGTGTCCTAAATATATTCCCTCAGGACATAAAAAAGGAGGGATGGGAGAGAGAGGGTAGGTAGGGAAATTGAATAAATGCATTGGATAGGGGAATAAAGGAAGTGGGCCATCAGAAGTCTCACTCATCGTACGAAAGAGGATTAGCTCAAGACTAACTGTTTCATGGCGATGTTCTGTGAGAGCGTGGTATCCCAACGATCGAGCCGGCACTAGAGCTGTAATTAAGATAAAGTTTTTTTTTTAATCGGCAGACAAACACACACATTGTATATCCCCAAGCTAAGCAAGTTACGCTTGTGTTATGAGTAATATACAGCGGATTAATCTGGGGTCAATCCCAGACACCCAGACCAGTAAATAACGGAAAAATTTGTTTCCGAAATTTATCATACCAGGAATTGAGCCCGGAGCTCTGCGTTGCACTGAGGTAGGCCGGCAAAGGCTTAACCAGCTCAACTACAGAGGCCACCATTCGTGTCGAAAACCCGAAACCAAAGATTCGTGTACTTAGGCGGTGAAGACTTTGTTCACTATCCTAACATTTGCTTTTAATTTCTACGGCCTCTGTGGTTGAGCGGCCTAAGCCTTTGCCGGCCTACTTCACTGCAACGCAGAGGCTCCGGTTTCGCTTCCTGGTATGGTAAATTACGGAAACGAATTTTCTCCGTTATTTACTATGGTCTGGGTGTCTGGGATCGGCCCTAGAGTAATCCGTGAACACAAGTGTAAATTGCTTAATTTGGGGATATACAATATGTGTGTTTGTCTGTCGATTATTTATTTATTACTAGCTGTACCACCACCCACCTGGTTCAATTGTTAATCTAGACCAGTGCTGGGCAAAGTACGGCCCGTCAAGGGTTTATCGACATGGATAGTACATGGCCCGCTACAATTACGTTTTGACTGTATGATGTGTACTACTGTATGATACTGATGTGCTGCATAATACGGGGTGCAAAGCCTGGTTAAATGAGAGGCGCGGGCGAGTGAACTCAGTCGCCACTTGCCAGCTGTCAGCATCAGCAGCTAGATTCTAGACCATCCCGGGACCCACTTCAAGACATACAAAAAATTTCATCTAAATCGATCTAATCCTTTAGAAAGCGTTCGGTGACATACACACGAACAGAAGAATATTGTTACATGCCGTCAAAGATAAGCCGCCGCACAGCCTATTGTAAGCGCAGCTTATTGTCCTCCCGGATTAGGGAATCCTTTGTGTTTTGAATTTGTAACATGCTATTGTTTTTCTACTTATTTTATAACCATCATTAGCGTCGAACTAATCCCTATTGTTCTCGACTTTGTGGACGTTCGCAGGTGTGCAAATTAAATTTCTTAGAAACTCAATGTGCGCCTCCAATTCTTTTCTCTGTGTAGTTAGTATAAAACGATGCCCGAATGTAGGGGCACGTCGCAGCCAAGCGACGACTACGAAGCGAGTAAGACGTTTTCTAGTACTCTCGATTAGCGATATAAACGACGGACTTTGCGCGTTCGAATTGTATTGAATAGTGCAGTGTGAACTGGTTGCATCCAGTTTTATTTGTATTTGTTTTATACGTGTTTGTACAGTTCTAATAAATTCTATAGTAGTTCCAACGGAATTTTTAATTCGGGTCCTGTAGCTCGTGACAATATTATCCGTAGAGTTTCAGGCGTCCTCAGAACACCCTACCAAAGTTTCATCACAATCTGATCAATAGTTTAGGAACGCACCGAGGACAAACATACAATCATTATTTTTTCTTTATAAGATTTAATTTGTGCCTAATCCACAAGATAGTCTTAATTAATAATATCGCTTTTTCGCAACCAACTGATGAGTTAGGGATCAGGCTCATGTGATTAGCAGGAGTTGCGATTGAAGAGTGGGAGCACGTGAGTGGCCGCCGCAACCCTTCGGCTGTGGCTGTTGCAATATTCATGCGGCGTGTTCATTATACAATTATTTATGTTATCGCGTTGCCTAACAACGTTGGCAACGACGACTGTGGAATAAATGCGACGAGCGCCCGAAGGGAGTGCGGCCGCCTCCTACGCCACTTTTACAGGCTCGTCACGAACATGACATTCCTGCGCTGTCTAATTATTTCGTTATTTCGTTACGCAGACTGATGAGTAGATCGCACTTGCTTTTCATTTCGAGGAGAAGCACACGGACGCACCTGATGGAAAGTGGTTACTGTCGTCTATGGATATTTGTAACACCAAAGGTGTTAGCAAAGAGCTGCCCATCTCAAAGAGGGGATTGGAACCTGGCGACTGGTGTCATAGCGACAACTCCTTGACCAGAGGTGGTAGCTATCCAGAAGGGAAAATGTCCTATCACTTATCAGAATAACATCTTGTAAATTGTGAAGGTCCTTGATTAATTAATTACTTAGGTAACGAAAAGTATTTATTTTGTTACAACTTAGCCAAAATTCCACGAAGCACGCCGGCAAAAGTGAATGCACACCTGCCGGCCATAAAGCACAGCTTATTACAGTTTTATTACCTGCCCGCATTTGGATTTCTTTTGTTTAATTTGTGTTTAAAATTTGTTATTTGAAAAGCCGCTTATTGTGTATTGTAATCCTTTATGATGGTCGGTAGCCAGGTATAGTTCTTGGAAGATCCAGTCCACGCAGTCGATTGTTGTATCGTATAGTTAGTATAAAACAATGTCCGAACGGAGGGGTGAGGCAGTCAAGCGACGATTACGATCAAAGCAAGACGTGTACGATCGATAAGCGATATAGTGACGGACTTTTGCGCGTGTTATTTACTTGTGCATTACATTTGGACTTATTGCGTACGGTTATATTTGTACCCGTTTTATACGTGTTTGTACAGTTCTAATAAATTGTATAGTAATTCCAACGGCATTTTAATTCAAGTCCCGCACTCGTAACAATATATACTAGCTTAAATTATTACATCTATACATATTATAAAACAAAGTTGCTTTCTGCGTCTGTGTGTAACCTGTAAAAGTAACCTAATTAAGTTTTTATGTAAGTAAAATAAAATTACCGACAAGGGTTTGACTCGCGGCGTAGCTGCGGGAAAAGACTAGTACTACATAAAAATAACAATTAACACACGTTAGTGGGAATGGCAACACCAAGACGAAAAAGAAGAAACAATTAAGTGACACTGACCGAAAGACACTATGACAAGGACTAGATGTAAGACGAGCGCTATGAGTCCATGCAAAGTATAGATTAATAAAAGTGGTTAAAAAGATTTCATCGCTTTAGCACATCTCACATCTTGATATATAAAAATGAATGTTTGTCTGTATGTCCTTTGTAGAATCGTAAACTATACATTTGATCATGTGATGATCTTTAGCAGAGTTGTTGCGCATGAGCCAAAGAAGCTTTCCGAGTTGCTTCACAATTGGACCCGGCAGGTGGCGCTGCTGTCGGCATATCGATTGAAGCTTTTCCGGGCAGGACGACTTGGTTGCGCCGAGGAACACCTCCTTATAAATTCTTCCTCCCCATACTCGCCATCAAGAAAGGAATAAACTTTTAAAAAGAAGAATGCGCAATACAAGACGAGTTAGTGTCACTGCTGTCACCGCGATATATATATAAAAAAATACATATAAATTGTTGGAATACACTAAATAGAAAATAAACTGTTGTAACTGAATTTAATGCACATTAAACCACCATAATCCTAGTGAGTGTGTCAACCCCCGGGAGACTGGTGGCGAGGTAAGTGCTTCCTTGCTTCTTCTTCCACGTCCCTCTGCCTTCTCCCGGCCATCGCATCGCGCCCGCACGCTGTCTGCCGGGACAGCTAGTATAGTATAAAATAATTGCCAGTGTGCGTTTTTGTTACGAGATCCTTTGTGTCTAAATCTTTCATTTGTTTTCAATTTAATTCCAAATCCCACGATAGTGGATGAAATAACAATGCTTGTAACACAACATCGCAGACATCTGAAACTATAATAGACTTTTAAAACCATTTTAAATGGATTAAGTTTGAGTGACAGCAAAGTGACATTTTTATTCCGAAGTGAAATAAATTCGTGACATCACTTGCAAATACACTTTAATGCGATTTGAGCGTACGAGTACACACGTAGAAGGCGAAAGGACGTATGGGTGTCACCTTTTGTGCTATTCTGCTTTAATGCAAATTTAATTATGAATAATCTGCTCGAGTAGAATTCAGATATTTAAGGCATAATTATTAGGGATGGGCCGAATTTCGTTTTACATTCGGTTTGACCGAATTTCGGCAGCTTGAGCCGAACTTCGGCATTCGGCCGAAATTCGGTTTAAATGCTGAACATTCGGCGCAAGAAAAAAGTAAAATACCTACTTGCACTATTTTGTCTAAAATTAATAGAAATCGTATGTAACATAACCGTAATATAAAAATTGGCATCCATATACTCATGGTCGTTTATTTTAGTTAGGGGCATGTAAGCTTTAACGTGCAATATGATAAAATATAAATAAAATTAATTCTTGATTAAGTCTTTGCCTAATTAGATAGATAGATAGATAACACTTTATTGTACACCATTACAGAAAACCTTATAGCCTAAAAATGTTCTAAATGTGCACAATGGGCGGTCTTATCGTTAAGAAGCGATCTCTTCCAGACAACCCGTGACAGGAATAAAACAGATTATATTGATCAAAGGTGGTATACATAAATATTAGAGGATAAGCAGTTACTTACATATATTATATTAATTTATAAACATGTAAGTATGTAAAATATTGTATAAGTAAAATTATACTTAATAGACATATATAAATACACTTACTGATATTACATGCATAAATATATACATATATATGTATATATATATATACAAAAATATATGTAAAAATATCAAACATCACTATGTTGCAGGTAGTGCTTTTTTGTCATGTTCTTAAATATTGTTAGTGATTTAGCTTGTCTAACAGTAACAGGTAGCTCATTCCAGAGTCGAATAGCCTGTACAGTAAAAGGATTATTGTAGAAAGATGAATAGTGTTTGAGAGTATTAAGTCTAAGATTCGTAGAAGGCCGTAAATTGTGAGAAGAAGAGATGAATTCAAAGCGTTCTTTGAGATAATACGGGGTTGTGGGGATAAACAACACACTGTGAAGGGAGTGAAAGAATACGAGTATTCCGGCGAAAGCGAATTGGCAACCACTTGAGTTTTTTACGAAACTCAGAGCCGTGGTCATATTTGCGTAACCCAAATATGAAACTTATACAAAAGTTTTGGAGGCGCTCAAGTTTATTAAGTTGCTCTTGAGTCAAATCAATATAACTGGTGTCAGCATAATCAAGAATGGGGACTAGTAAGGACTCTGCAAGCTTAACTTGCTTAATTAAATAGACATCAAATTAAAACAAAAATAAAATAAACTTATTATTCCTCTAAGAAACATCAGTAAATAGAGCAAATGCTTAATTATAATGCATAACTTGAATAAAACTTTTAAAAAACACGTCTAAGGGACATCAGACACAACTTTAATTTTGATTGAAATCACTTTTTACGAAGTAAACATTATGAATTTAGAATTAATAGGTTGGGGAAAAAGTCTTTTCGCATATAGTATGCTTGAACTTGTAATAAGATCTCTTTGGCTTATACAATTTGTATCTGGCTGGTTTTGGTATAATTAAAAAGTTTTAATTTTAAAGAAGACAATTCCAAATTCAAATTAGGAAAATGTGTGATTTTCATTTGTTTTTCTTATTGTTAAAATGAGTGAATCTAATGAAGAAATTCGATACATTTTAAAATTTTACTACAAAAAAGGTAAAAATGAAACACAAGCCGCGAAAAAAATTGTGATGTTTATTGACCTAATGCAGTATCTGTGAGAGTAGCGCAAATTTGGTTTAAGCGTTTTCAATCCGGAAATTTTGATATCAAAAACGCACGTCGCTCTGGTCGCCCTGTTACGGACAAAATTGATGTCATTTTTGAAAAAGTGGAGTAAGATCGGTATATTAGTAGTTACGATGTAGCTGGAGAACTGGGAATTGACCACAAAACGGTTTTGGCGCATTTGAAAAATCTGGGTATACAAAAAAGCTCGATATTTGGGTGCCCCATAAGCTCACTGAAAGAAACCTAATGAACCGTGTACTCATTTGTGATTCTTTATTACGACGAAATGAAACCGAACCGTTTTTGAAGAAGCTGATAACTGGTGATGAAAAGTGGATCACGTACGACAAGAACGTGTGAAAAAGATCGTGGTCAAAGGCTAGTCAGGCTTCACAGATTCTGATGAAACGCGGGTTAACTCGCAACAAGGTGCTGCTGTTTGTATGGTGGAATTGGAAGGGCATTATTCATTATGAGCTGTTACCGCCAGACAGGACCATCGATTCTGAACTGTATTGCGAACAACTGATGAGATTAAAGCAAAAAGTTGAGAGAAAGCGGCCGGAATTAATCAACAGAAGAAGGGGTGTGGTTTTTCACCATGATAACGCTAGACCTCACACATCTTTAGCCACTCAGCAAAAATTACGAGAGTTTGGCTGGGAGGTGTTAATGCATCCGCCGTATAGTCCTGACCTTGCACCTTCAGATTTTTACCTGTTTCGGTCTCTGCAGAATTCCTTAGGCAGTGTCAGGTTAACATCACGAGAGGACTACCAAAACCACTTGTCGCAGTTTTTTGATCAGAAGCCCCAAAATTTTTATAGCAATGGGATCACGTCCCTACCTATAAGACGGCAAAAAGTTATCCAACAAAATGGCACCTACATACTTTAGTCAAATGTAAATAAACTTTATAAAAAACCTTTTGAATTTTTATATAAAATACGAAGAAACTTTTTCCCCAACCTAATATGTAATGGCGATTTTTTTTCAATTAAAGGTTTACGAATCTATTCTTTTATCCACCTACTCATACTTAAAATTTACGGCGTCACCAAGTCACGACGTGTTGCTCTTGAGAAAGTGTGGCGAAATCAAACCGAATGTTCGTATTCGGTTTAAACCACATTCGGCCCATCCCTAGTAATTATTATTAAATGTTTTTTTATTATGGCCTATAATTATTTAATAAGTTTTTTAAATTTCTATTTGCATGCCTGATGGATATAAGCACGTGAAACTTAAAATAATATGTCATCTAATATTTTATCAACTATTATTATATGCCTGCGACTTCGTCCACGCTTGACTTAAAATCCCCGCGGGATACCCGGAACACAGAATACTGTTGCATTTATAAAAGAATATAAGTTGTGGTTTCAGTGAATACTGTGTCGGGATAAGATGATTTTTACGCACCCGAACAACTAGAAATCCGCGGGATTCCCGGGATAAAAAGTAGCTTAGATTTACTGTCGATCAGCGAAAACCGCATCGAAATCGGCCCAGTAGTTTTTACGTGAACCCTGAATAAACAAACAAAAAATCTAAAATAATGCATCGTGTTCTCCATCGTTTATATAGTCTATTTTAGTTGTTTTTTTTAAATAGCTACAATATACAGACACGGCATTTTTAAAATTTCATAACATTATAGATATAGGTCACGTCAGCCGCAGGACCGATGGCCGATGGAGTAGACGGGTCCTGGAGTGGACCACGTCTCGATAAACGTGGTGTCGGACGCCCTCCAGCCCGATGGACCAACGACCTGCGCAAGGTCGCCGGTAGGCGCTGTATGAACAAGGTGGAGGACCGGCACGAGTGGCGTCGACTTGGGGAGGCCTACGTTCAGCAGTGGACTGTGATTGGCTGACGACGATGGATATACATATTATTAGACGTGGTAGAGCCACGCTGTAATCATTATCTGAATTATGAGCTTTCATAAGGCCATTCGTACAATGAGTGAAAGATCTGGTGGCCCGCTGCTCCTTCCCACTACTCCATTCCTTCTGTCTCTTATTCCATCGCTCTGGAACTCTAGATGACAGTAGTCACTTTCCACCAAATGGGCCGTTTATCCATCTACCAGCTTCGCAACAAGAAGGACATAACTTAAGCGAATAAATACAGTGTAAACTCCGTGTAACGTCACTCGATTTAACGACAAACTCCCTTAAGCATCGAAATCACTTGGCTTTGGTTGGTTTAGCTTGTCTTCCATACAATGATACACTCAATGTAGCATTACACCCACTCTCAATAACGACAACAATTAAGTAATAAAAAGTACCTTTTCAGTTGCCAAAATTAGTAAAAACTGCTCAGCTGTCTACGTTCTTTTATCGCTATATTATTCTAGCCCGTAATAAACTCGAATCTCGGCATCATGCATACCGAAATTTCTAAGTACTTCCTTTATCACCAATATGCCTCAATATCGCAAGATATAAATAAAACAAGTAAAAAAATACAACGAAATTACACATGCAGCACAAGAAGTCAGACAAAAATAACAGACTTCTCTCCATTTAACGACAAATCTATATAACGCCATAAAATACTCAGTCCCTCGGTGTCGTTATATAGAGTTTACACTGTATTTCATTTCTTATGAAATCACAGACAAGTACTCCAATTTTATTGGTATGTGTTACGTGGTAATTGTTTTAAAGATAAAAATTCAATGTAAAGGCGTAATATGTAAACAATTTCATATTTTTGGAATGAATGAGAAAAGGCAGCGTTTGACGTTACACAATGGAACGAGCATCGCGCCGCAACACTCGCAGACAATGAAACGGACTGCGAGAACCCTTCCACGAAACAATGGCGGCCTGTTCGAAGGCGAGCTCAGCAACACGTGACATCTCCACACAGCCGGGCTGCCGGTTCGCCGCTCGATTGCACCATAAAGCGATTTAATTGCTTCATAATGGACGATTAAAAAAAACGAATTTATTCAGGAAGTGATTTAAGTGCTTGATTGGTTTAAAGGATAATAATAATTAGAATGGATTCAAGTGAAAATAAGATAGACAGATATAACACTTTATTGCACACAAAAATATACAATTACATTAAAACAGACCATATTTACAATATCTTCTAGGCAATACAACAGGCGGCCTTATCGCTCAAAGCGACCTCTTCCACGCAACCTAAATCAAAGAAATTTGAAGCAGGCGAGATATATATATATATATATATATATATATATATATATATATATATATATATATATATATATATATATATATATATATATATAAAATAGATAAATGAAATAGATAAATAAGATATTGTCCGTTGTTTCTTTATTAGGTTTTTTAAAGTAAAAATGTCGTATTCAGGTTGTGGTAGTTTTTCGTCTAACGCACTCGTGTCTCATTCATATGACATGGATTGAAATGCTGGTCAGAATCCATGTATGACTTAGATATTTATTGAAGTGAAACTTCTTTAGAATCGTTGTGATTTGAAACTCGATGAAACGAAAAAGCGACACTAAAAGAGATAAACACATAAATGTATAGGACTAAGCCTGCGAGAGAATGAGATACGAGTTTTACATTGAGCAGCTCAGATTAGAGAGGCGATAAGAGCGATGATAAAGCATAGGTCCAATTTGGACCGAAATAAAACTGATAATAATAATATGTTATCTGTGAGTACATTCTCTAAACTTATTATATCACCCGAATTTATTATAAAATCAGAACTAAACACTAGAATGATGATAACAATTCCTCGCCTCTGCTCCTATTTTTGATATAACCCATGAGGTTTCTGTGCCACAGTCAAGTGTATTTCTAATGTATATGAATGCAAGCATATTGAAGAATAAATTAAAAAAAATATATGTATATATAGTATAACAATAAATTGTAACTACTACGAGGCGGTACGTTCTGGCGGTGAAAGGAAACTTCATAATAAAACAAGGGGCCCACTTCTACTATTTCCATATACGAAGATATACAAATAAAGGATCCACTGTACTAGGGTCAAAATTTCGTATTCTACTAAATCTACAATATCTTCTCAATATCGTCGCAGCAGAAATAACTGTAGGAAAAAATCAGCATTATCAGTAGCAGAGGTGGCGTTACCCGAAATGAATATTCAACAGCCACCAATAATTTAAATATTTATTTCTTGAGTTTTCGGTAATAAATATCTTTTTATATATTAGGTTGGGGGAAAAAGTTTCTTCGCATTTTATATAAAAATTCAAAAGGTTTTTTTATAAAGTTTATTTACATTTGACTAAAGTATGTAGGTGCCATTTTGTTGGATAACTTTTTGCCATCTTGTAGGTAGGGACGTGATCCCATTGCTATAAAAATTTTGGGGCTTCTGATCAAAAAACTGCGACAAGTGATTTTGGCAGTCCTCTCGTGATGTTAACCTGAAACTGCCCAAAGAATTCTGCAGAGACCGAAACAGGTGAAAATCTGAAGGTGCAAGGTTAGGCCTATACGGCGGATGCATTAACACCTCCCAACCAAACTCTCGTAATTTTTGCTGAGTGGCTAAAGATGTGTGAGGTCTAGCGTTATCATGGTGAAAAACCACACCCTTTCTGTTGATTAATTCCGGCCGCTTTTTCTCAACCTTTTGCTTTAATCTCATCAGTTGTTCGCAGTACAGTTCAGAATCGATGGTTCTGCCTGGCGGTAACAGCTCATAATAAATAATGCCCTTCCAATCCCACCATACACACGGCATCACCTTGTTGCGAGTTAACCCGGGTTTCGCCATAGTCTGTGAAGCCTGACCGGCCTTTGACCACGATCTTTTTCGCACGTACTTGTCGTACGTGATCCACTTGTCATCACCAGTTATCAGCTTCTTCAAAAATGGTTCGGTTTCAATACGTCGTTAATAAAGAATCACAAATGAGTACACGGTTCATTAGGTTTCTTTCAGTGAGCTTATGAGGCACCCAAATATCCAGCTTTTTTGTGTACCTAGCTTTTTTCAAATGCGCCAAAACCGTTTTGTGGTCAATTCCCAGTTCTCCAGCTACATCGTAACTACTAATATACCGATCTTGCTCCATTTTTTCAACAATGGCATCAATTTTGTCCGTAACGGGGCGACCAGAGCGACGTGCATCTTTGATATCAAAATTTCCGGATTGAAAACGCTTAAACCAAATTTGCGCTACTCTCACAGATACTGCATTAGATCCATAAACATCACAAATTTCTTTCTCGGCTTGTGTTGCATTTTTAGGTTTTTGTAGTAAAATTTTAAAATGTATCGAATTTCTTCGTTAGATTCAATCATTTTAACAATAAGAAAAACAAATGAAAATCACACATTTTCCTAATTTGAATTTGGAATTGTCTTCTTTAAAAATAAAACTTTTTAATGATACCAAAACCAGCCAGATACAAATGGTATAGCCAAAGAGATCTTATTACAAGTTCATACATAGTATATGCGAAAAGACGAAAAAACTTTTTCCCCAACCTATTATAAAAATGAATCGTAGAAATGTATGTACGCGCATAAGTTGAGAACGACTTTACCGCTTTTGATGATATTTGTTTTGTGTGTTCGAATGGGTGCCCGGATGGTTTAGATTCACAATTGGAACCGGTAGGTGGCGCCGAGATCGGGTTTTAGAATCCTCCTAATCACCTGGAGCGATTTTGGTGATTTTGTCTTTTAGGAATTCAGAAAATATGGCGGTACGAAGTTCGCCGGGTCAGCTGGTTTGTTATAAAGGTTACATCAAATATATGAAGATGATATTCTCGTAGAGTTATCGTATAAATGACACTGTTCATAATTACCAACAATCAAATCTCATTGCGTTTTATTTATAACTCGCTGTGCCCGCGACGTCGTCCGCGTGGAATTTGTTTTCAAAACCCTCCGATTTTGAAACATTCTTCATTGGCTCTCCGATCCTATTAGTCTAAGCGTGATAATATGTAACCTATAGCCTTTCTCGATAAATGGGGTATCTAAAACTGAAAGAATATTTGAAATCAGACCAGTAGTTCCTGAGATTAGCGCGTTCAAGCAAACAAACAAACAAACTCTTCAGCTTTATATATTATATTATAAGGTGATAATATTTATAAAGGTAGACCAGTGTGCCACGGGCACGCTATTGGAATTAACAGAATACCAAAATTAGGCAAAATTACGATTGAGAAGATAAATTCCGGCGATTTTGTCGAAATAGTAATAGTGGACTTAGATCCCTGCACATCGAGATAACCGTAGCAGGTACAGTCCATACCCTAAAACTAGAAAAGCTTAAGCCCAACAGTGGGACGTTTGTGGGCTGAATTTTTCGTTTTCTACTTCAGCGAACCAATGATTACAATTGAAAGAAATAAAATAAATAAACATAGATATATAAACAATTACTTATTACAAAAAACTTTAAAAATATATTATTTTACACAGTATTTTATCCGTGCAGGAGCGGAGAAAGAATACAATTTCCTGCGTTGGGGCGGCCTGTCGTAAGAGGCGACAAAACAACCCGCAGCCAGGTGGTAGGGTGTTTACGCGTCTGGATGGCTACCATCCCTGGTATAGAGTATGCCACCATAACAACCTTGAGTTGTGTTCCAGCTTTAGTGGCCAGGTTCCAGTCTCCCCTAAGAGAGCAGCAGCACAGTTGAAGCACCTTTGGTGTTGCAAATGTCCATAGGCGATGGTAAACGCTTTCCATCAGGTGGGCCGTCTGCCGCCTGCTGAACTCGTGCAATAAAAAAAAACATTTTATGGTATTACAAGCAGCTTCATCTCCTTTACAAAATTATCCAGACTAAGAAACAAAGTTATACATATAGTATAAGGTACTTAACTATACTCCGGGCTGAGTAAATGTGTAGGAAATTGGATGAAAATTTGTTCAAACATGTCTTATCTTATCTTTAACTTAATATAAGTCAGTAAGCATCTTCTATATTTCTAAAAGTACGAATATCTTCCTAAGTAATTAGTTCTAACTGGAAGTCCCAAAAGTTCCGAGTCGTGAAATGAGTTCAAGTCCCTTTGAGCCCTAACAGAACTAAAATACAAACAGTAATTATAATTAATACTTAGTTACTGTACGCGAATGTATTTTCAATTAGTAAGGGCACTGCTAATACCTTGAGGCGAAACGATGAATGGCTCTTATTTTGTCAAATTCGAAATCTATTAGTGTGGCCTCTAGTCCTCGGAGACCGAAATAGGCTTAGAACAAATCCATTTACGCGGAGCGGACTGTGTCATAGAGTATGCAACAAACAGAACATTACATTGTTGTTTTGAGCGCCTACAAGCAGTATAAGGATGTTCACAATTTCAACACCAGGCATTGTAATAGACTGATGTTGCCATCTTTTATTTTACAAAAACTATGTCCTCTTTCTTGGGGGTTGGTATACGCTTCTTCAATAAGATTCCGAATGAAATATTAAATCTACCTTTCACTTTTAAAACCAAATTAAAAAGTAGTTAGCTTAAAAATGGATATTACACTATTAAAAAATATTTAAATGATAAAACTCCATTTACATAGCAGCTCATACAATCGTCTGTATAATGTTTTGATTTTGCCAAACATGTAAGGAATTTATGGAGATATGTTGCAGTACAAACTTTTAGTACGTCTTGTCTTTATTATAAATATAATAATACTTTTCTTTCCTTTTACTCTCTTTGTCTTACGGAGTATGCATTGTTTGTTACAACTCCATTAATTCTTCGAAAACTAATTCTGTATAAAACTTATAAAAAAAAGAACTTGAGATATAAATAGAATAAGAAATATAAAGAAACACATTTTTTAGCCAGACGTGTTGGTGGGGAGTTTCTTGCAGTTTCTTCTCCTTAACAGCAATAACACGTTGCGAAGCGGTGTACATAGAATAGGAAGAAATATTCAATTTTAACTTATATGCATGACCTTCAAAAAGTGTTCTCCAGTGGAACTTATTTTGATTAAAATCTGTTGAGTTTTGAATTTTATTATACACGTTTACTCTAGAACTACTCATATTGGTTTTTCCTTACAAGATAATATTAATACATTCCACTCACAATTTTTTTAATAAATTATACTATTCAAAAATGTCTTAGGGCCGATTTCTAAATCAACAGATAAAAGTTATTCATAGAATAAAGCATATTGTTACGAGGTACAGGACCCGAATTAAAATGCCGTTGGAATTACTATAGAATTTATTAGACCTATACAGACACGTATAGCACAGATACAAATATAACTGAACACAATCAGTCCAAACGTAATGCGCGATTCAATAACACGCGCAAAGTCCGTCACTATATAGATTATCGAATGTACACACGTCTTGTCTGCCCGCCAAGCGTCGACGCAATTTCCCAGAAATCGTAATCTGCACACCTGCCTAATTATGCCTGCAAACGGCCATAAACGAGTACAATAGGCTGCTCTCCACAATAACCAATAAATAAGTAAACAAAAGAAGACAATCATAAAAGAACTACAATGTTATTAGCTCAAATGCCAGCGGGTAATAAATGTGCTTTGTTTACAAATATGCAGGTGGCCCAAATTGTAACAAAATCATGGAAAAATTAAAAATTGTCAGTTGCATTAAAACAGTTAAACGCTTTCACTTTTGATTTCACTCAGGTGAATGAAATGAAATTATTTATTCGGCTGATAACTTTTATCTGTTTAAAATAATCGGCCCTTAGTCAACTTAAGGATCATCTAGAGTTAGACCTGAGAGTGAAAAATGATTTAATTTAACCATCTAAACACAAAATTTAACTAAAGTTTAAAAAAAATGTATAACATAATAAAAAAACGTCGGAATAACAAAAATCAAATAAATTATCGCGTCTAAAACCGTTAAAACGTAATTTTATTAAATATATAACTTGTAAGAAAACTAAAGTATATAAGGTTTGTTTCCGTGCAAACTATCTATTTTGCAACACAAAGTGGGCTATGTTCAAACCTGAAAGAAGAAGTACACATATTATACCACAATGTTGTTACACGTTGTTTAGTTTTTACTTTTGAATGCAAGAAAGTGCGAAAAGTACAATTACCTATGTAATATTCATACATTGATGTAATATGAATGAATTAAGAACATTTAGAATATAATTGTATCTACATGTAATAGAAGTTACCTAATTAGGCGTAGTTACTGAGAAAAAGACAGCAATAAAAATTGAACACCACCATGGGTGTAATTCTAATTGCTTTTGTGTATGAAACTGCAACATATTTCATGTATTAATTCTCAGGAATTCATTTAATGTATACCAATTTTGAAATGAAGCAAAAAATAACTTTAAACTAATATAAAATTAATTGTTAACAAAAATAAACTTAAAAACTAAACTTGTCCCGAAAAGGGCATCAGTGTTAGCATAATGCTGGTCTATCCACCAGACCTAATCTATCGCTAAGCCCATAAGGCATTCTCACGGCAGAAATGACACCAGTATTGGTAACATGTGTGCAACAAGAAATCCAAAGGTCGATAAAAGTGGAGCCAAATAAATGGTTTTGATAAAAATCAATCGAGTTAAATTTTGAGGTTTGTGGTTTAGGTAGCTAAGAAAGCAGTGTCCACTCTGTATTCAACTCAGCTATTAAGAGAGTGAAACCGCTTATTTATTGCACAAAGTGTATGCGACTTCAAAGCACTCCATTCGATCGCCCCTACTTAAAAGGCATAAGCCGATTTCGCGCTTTTTCTATACAAACAAATTACAGCGACGGTTTGAGGATACTGAATACTTTAGTAGTGAATTAGTTTCACATTCTTTAGCCTAGTCAGTGAATCAATTAGTTTTCAAATGTTCAAGTGGCAATTAAACTTCATTATTAGCGAAATAGCAACAGTTCATCAGAACTTCATCGTGGCATTCATGAGTCTTTTGCTCTCCTTCTTTGCACGCGTCATTTATTTTTTATTGTAGGAGTTCAACAGACAGGCAGACGGCCCACTTGATGGAAAGCGGTCACCATCGCCTATGAACATTTGCAACATCAAAGGTGCTACAAATACGCTGTTGCTCTCTTAAGGGCGACCGGAACCTGGCCATTAATGCCGGAACACAACTCAAGGTTGTTATGGCGACATACTCTATCTACTCTAGACCGGGGGTGGTAGCCATCCAGTCGGGCAAATGCCCTATCACCTGCAAGAAATTTTAGTTATTCGATCGTATCGTAAAAGACGACAAAACAATCCACAGGCAGGGAATTTAACCTTGAGTATGTTCCAGCATTAGTGGCCTGGTTCCAGTCTCTCCTTCGAGTCCGGCAACATAATAGTAGCATCTTTGATATTGTAACGTCCGTAGGAGGCGGTAACCACGTTCCATCAAGTGGATCCTCAGCAGGGTTGCAAGACTGTGTTTTGAAAATCTGATAATTTTGATGAATTTATTATGTTAGAATCGATCGGCCATTTTCTTAATTGAATAATATTGTTATATTTTTATTTATTCTGTGATTAGCGCCTGTTTTGTATAGAGTAGTTCTTCATAATTTACCATAATTTTATGTAACAATATTTATCTGTAATATGACGTGATAATTGTATTTAGACGGTATTCACTGCATTTTATTTTCATGTTGGCAGATGCGATAGATTTTTACTGTGTTCGATTTATTTTATTACATGTAAAACTTTAAATATAATATTTTCTATGATATGTTATACAAAATATTATCTAAAATTTCCAAACAATAATGTATTAAATTCTTGTCATTCATAACCCTTTTAATTAAAATAGTTTATCAATGACTTCAATCCGCTATCGGTTCTTCCTTGCTAAGTTTCTTATAAAACTGTTGGAGGGATGGCGAGTGTTCTAAAAATGTTTGTGTAGAGCATAGGTTCCCAATGGGGGCGGTAGCGCCCCTTAGTAGGCGCTGGAGCTTTTCGTAGGGGCAGTAGCGGGTGTCGCAAATGGCGGTCACGGCGTACCTACATAATTAGAAAATTAATTAATTACTTTTAAAATATCTCCATTGATTATCTATTGACCCTCAGCTACAACCATGAGGAGCACGATTAGAGAGAGAGAGAGAGAGAATTAATTAATTTTTTATTTGTGATTATTAATAAATAATAGACAGACATGTAAAATTGGTATAATTGCCTATTATCTAAAAGGAGACATTGGATTTTTTTTCTTGTAAAGGGGGTAGTCCATACAAGGTTGGGAACCTCTGTTGTAGAGTCAGTGGATGAAATGTATTTAAGCCGTAAGGTTCTCTGATTACAAGTATAGTGACCAGTTGCTATTTTATTACCAAAAACCCTTCTGAGTTGTTGCAAGTATTACAATATTCCTCAAGCCGGACTCCTTGGCCCTCAGTCTGTCTGTAGTACTGCAGAAATAAAACTTTTTATATGTACATGGCCATTATTTTGATACCAAACTAGAACAATTTGAATATAAATACGGCCTATGGGCGCTCTTCTATTTCACGTGTTACAAATGTGTTTCGATACGCAAACAAAAAACATATTTTGACTGTTGGCTTTGGATAAACAGAAAAAGCGAATATTTAATAGGGTGGCAACATTTTCAATTCGGCAAGAGATGTTTCGGTATCCAGTGATTGGTTTTTTGCGAACCCCTTCGCCATAATCGATCGGTGTAATTAATTTGCCGAAAGCCGAACAAAAAACAGGAGAAGCGCCCCCGGTCGGGGAATAAGTTAGCGTTTTGTTCCCAACTTAAAGGTAAAGGGTTGTATCAAAGGGAAGTTATCTCGGGACAGTTTTCCTTTGCGATTTGTTGGGACGGTTCATCTGGAAAATGTTTGCGATTCGCTCTCAATCGGACCGATTGAAGCCCGATCCACACTTGCGGAACAAAAACAATTATCTCGAACTTAAAAGGTACCGAGATGTGGAAATCAAAAGCTGACATTGAGAAAACGTTTGTATTTATTACGTAATACATTGTAATGAAATAAATAATGCTGACATATTTAACAAAAAATTATTTTTTTTATTGTAATAAACTTTTTTAATTATATGCTAGTACAATCAAGAAATTTATGAATACAATAAGAGGAAATTTAACTTATTTGTATTGTATTCTACTCATAGTCCCTCAAGACTATAAGTAGAATACTGAGCCCAGATCACCGTCTTCTACGGGTAAGGTGCCCAGAAGGCTGGCTACGTTTGCTCGCTGGATCGCCATAATTGTAATAAATAAATCTCATATGCCAAAAGGACCTATAGTGGCCCTTAACGCCCTTTTGCTCTTTTAATATCAGATTTAATCTAAATTAAGCTCATAATTGGAATTCAAATTCAAAAGTTTTTATTCAAAATAAGTTCCACTGGAGAACACTTTTTGAAGGTCATACATATTAAGTTAAAATTTAATTTTACTTCCTATTCTATGTATACCGCTTCGCAACGTGTTATCGCTGTTAAGGAGAAGAAGCGGCAAGAAACTCCCCAGCAACACGTCTAGCTAAAAAATGTTTTCCTTTATATTTCTTATTCTATTTATATCTCAAGTTCTTTTATTTTTTTAATAAGCTTATATTAAGTACATATTATATTAAGTTATAGTTCTTGTACTATCTAGAGCCTTCTTCGGAAATAGCGAAAGATTTATTTAAATATAATTCTGCTGACAATAACCTAAATAGTGTTGCCTAATGGGATCGACATGTTTATGTGGACATTTTATTTTAGCGAAAACAAAACCAACTTCATATTAAAAAGCAAAAAATAAATATTTATCCGATCTCATTCTACAACATCTTGAAGTCGGTGCCAACCAAAACATTAAAAAAATAACAACAAATTTGAAAATGTAGTAAATTGATATTTTTTACTTCTTAGTTGTACAAATACTTGAATAGTTTTAGAAATACTATATTAAGCGCCTGTAGAAATTATAGTACTTGCTATCTCACTCTTCGGCGTAGACGATCGTCAACAAGGGTTGCTCTCGATTTCCCTAGGATCCATTCATCAGACTTGTTGACCATGGGACCACCTCGGGAGTATAGAGAATCGAATAAAAAGAATGAAAATCGGTTCACCATTGACGGAGAAATCGAGTAATACGACAGTGCATTGCTAGAATACTGAGTCTAAGTAACTACTTGGATGAAAGAAGGTAGACGTTATCACCTTGGATTGCCTTACTGACCTGTCATTCAAGCACAGAAACTTTTGAATAAAAAAATACATAGTTATATATCACACTAGCGTTTTCCCCTCGGTAGCGCCGCGTGAACATTCCTTAGTAACCTTACTTATATGAAAACTTAATTAGGTTTTATATTTGTAAAATATGTAAGTATAAACCTTCAATCAAAATTTATCAGACTGATATTTAAAATCGCTTAAAAATCATAGCTATATTATTGTATAAACATACTGTTACGAGTTGCAGGACTCGAATTAAAAATGCCGTTGGAATTATTATAAAATTTATTAGAACTATATAAACACGTATAACACAGGTACAAATATAACTGAACACAACCAGTCCAAACGTAATGCACGAGATCGTAATTCCATAAAACGCGCAAAATCCGTCACTAAATAGATTACCGCATGGGGTACACACGTCTTGCTTCACTCGTGGTTATCGCTAGACTAACCATCTCTCCATTGAGGCATTACTTTATACGGCACACATGCAATATGTCTGCCTGGCAAGATGCGACACAATTTCTTAGAAATCGTAACCCGCACACCTGCCTAATTATACCTACAAATGGCCATAAACGAGTACAATAGGCTGCTCTCCACAATAACCAAGAAATAAGTAAACAAAAGAAGACAATCATAAAAAAAATTACAACTAGTTCAAATGCGGGCAGGTAATAAACTGTGCTTTATGGTAGGCAGGTGTGCATTCACATTTGTCGGCATGCTTCGTGGAATTTTGGCTAAGTTGTAACAATATATTAGGTTGGGGAAAAAGTTTCTTTGCATTTTACATAAAAATTCAAAAGGTTTTTCTATAAAGTTTATTTACATTTGACTAAATTACGTAGGTGCCATTTTGTTGGATAACTTTTTGCCATCTTGTAGGTAGGGACGTGATCCCATTGCTATAAAAATTTTGGGGCTTCTGATCAAAAAACTGCGACAAGTGGTTTTGGTAGTCCTCTCGTGATGTTAACCTGACACTGCCTAAGGAATTCTGCAGAGACCGAAACAGGTAAAAATCTGAAGGTGCAAGGTCAGGACTATACGGCGGATGCATTAACACCTCCCAGCCAAACTCTCGTAATTTTTGCTTAGTGGCTAAAGATGTGTGAGGTCTAGCGTTATCATGGTGAAAAACCACACCCCCTTCTGTTGATTAATTCCGACCGCTTTCTCTCAACTTTTTGCTTTAAACCCATCAGCTGTTCGCAGTACAGTTCATAATCGATGGTTCTGCCTGGCGGTAACAGCTCATAATGAATAATGCCCTTCCAATCCCACCATACACACAGCATCACCTTGTTGCGAGTTAACCCGCGTTTCGCCACAGTCTGTGAAGCCTGACCGGCCTTTGACCACGATCTTTTTCGCACGTTTTTGTCGTACGTGATCCACTTTTCATCACCAGTTATCAGTTTCTTCAAAAATGGTTCGGCTTCATTACGTCGTAATAAAGAATCACAAATGAGTACACGGTTCATTAGGTTTCTTCCAGTGAGCTCATGAGGCGCACAAATATCGAGCTTTTTTGTGTACCCAGCTTTTATCAAATTCGCCAAAACCGTTTTGTGTTCAATTCCCAGTTCTCCAGCTACATCGTAACTACTAATATGCCGATCTTGCTCCACTTTTTCAAAAATGGCATTAATTTTGTCCGTAACAGGGCGACCAGAGCGACGTGCATCTTTGATATCAAAATTTCCGGATTGAAAACGCTTAAACCAAATTTGCGCTACTCTCACAGATACTGCATTAGGTCCATAAACATTACAAATTTTTTTCGCGGCTTGTGTTGCATTTTTACCTTTTTTGTTGTAAAATTTTAAAATGTATCGAATTTCTTCATTAGATTCACTCATTTTAACAATAAGAAAAACAAATGAAAACCTCACATTTTCCTAATTTGAATTTGGAATTCTCTTCTTTAAAATTAGAACTTTTTAATGATACCAAAACCAGCCAGATACAAATGGTATAGCTAAAGAGATATTATTACAAGTTCATACATACTATATGCGAAACAACTTTTTCCCCAACCTAATATTTGGTTAAAGGATTATATGTTCCGAGATTTTTGCACCTAAAACTTTACTGTTTCTTATTAAATTTGTAGAAGGTTCACTGAAACAGCACTGTCACACTGTCAAGAGTGATATGTTGTCAATGTCACTCTGGCGGAGCGTTGTGACTAAGGACGCGAGGTGGCCGCAAGGAGGAAGATATAGAACCTCTTGCAGAGAACGGCCGCCAGCCAAGTATTCGACGAACCGCGATCCATTGCTTCAATCAAACGCAATCAATGTTAATATCAAGAGAGATGACTGTTATTTAAGCAATAGAAACATTATTTTGGTAAAGATCACAAAGTATGTTAATTTCATAAATATACCCACAACTCAGGAATGCACTACCACTAAACATCAAGTAAACACGATCATTACCTTCCTTTAACAGATTAGTTAAAGATTACTACCTCAAGCTATAGTGTTATTGTTTACTTTTGTATGTATATAATATAATGTGTATTTATTTATGTATATTGTATATATTACTATTTATTAATTAATAAACTAAATTATTGTACGAGTGCTGGTTTAGCAACTACCGACTTCTGTTGTCCTTCCTATACTCCATCCAAAGGTTGTCTGGAAGAAATCGCCACGGGCGATAAGACCGCCGACTGTACTTGTGTATTAATGTTCTTGATTTTATACAGCATTTTTGTACAATAAAGTATATTCTATTCTATTCTATTCTATTCTACTTCATACAATGCCATGGTGAACTCTGATGAATAAAGCCTTCCTGAGCTTATACGGCTCTGACGAGCTTATAAATTCATTACAATGATAAAGAAACTAAGTCCATATAGACAACGTAGGTTGTTGTTAATGAATTGAAAAATCGCGATTGCAGCGCCATCTATTTAACTGATCGGCTATTCTATGTAAAGGACATCATTTATCGAGATAAAAAATATCCTAAGTTTTTCCCAGTGATATAAATTTCCTCCGTTTCGAATTTTCTTTAAAACCGTTCAGTAGTTTTTACACGATGCTCTATAAGACAGATACACAAAAATTTTATTTTCGGAATCTTCTGGTCCGATTTAGACCCCGTAATTTTTTTCACATTTTTTAACACATTGTACTAACTCGAACCATTCACAAATTTATTATTGTATAGATAGACAGAATTGAATAGTGCAGCGGGATAAGCAATAAGTCCCGGAGCTTCTGGACACAATAAAGCAAGGTTTCATTGCTTAGACTATTTCAGTAGGACGACTGAAGCATATTTTAAAAAATGGCCTTTGTAATAGTCCTGCACTCTCGGTATATCGGTCAAGTGGTTCCCGACAACCGCCGCCTGTGGCTCACGCGAGCTGAGAGCGCTCCACTAGTTGTGGCTCTCGTCGCGAATGCCCACTATTCCTAAGCGATAGAAATGTATGGAACTGCTGGGAAATCTATTTTTATTCCTCTATAAGAATGACAAATATAATAAATATTTACCTTTAACCACTTTCTCTGTAAGATTCTGGGTCTAACAAAGACAGAGGATGGTAGCTGGAAGGTCCAAACCAACTTTGGAATTGAGAATTTCGTGGCTGAACCTACCATAATAGGAGAAATAAAAGCTTACCGCCTCCGCTGGCTTGGTCACGTAGAACGGATGGCAGAGGATCGCAGCGTGAGAAAAGCATATTTGGGACGGCCGGTAGGTCGGCGTCCGGTCGGCCGTCCCAAATATCGCTGGAAGGACAGAGTGGAGGCTGAACTGTCGGAGCTACTAGCCAATAATTGGCAAGAAACTGCGCAGGACAGAGCAAAGTGGCATGCTCTCGTTTCGGAGGCCAAGACCCACTTTGGGTCGCTCAGCCAACGGAGTAGAAGTAGTAGTAGTAGTTTAATCACTTGGAGGTCTGGCGCCTGTAATTAACAGTAATTGAGTGTGCTCGGATGCTAACGTAGTCAAAATGAGACGTCTATCCTGACGTTCTGAAACACATTTTAACCAGCATATCGTAACTGTAATGGCACACACGTGGAAGGAAACTTACACGCTATAGGTTGATCTGATCCATTACCTGCTACCCTCTTACCAAATTTTTTAACCGACTTCAAAAAGAAGAAGGTTCTCAATTCATCTGTATGTTTTGTTGTATGTTCATTACTCGATTTCTCCGTCAATTCTAAACCGACTTTTAATTTTTTTCCTTCACTCGTAAGTCTATATTTCTGAGGTGGTGCCATGGTTACCAAGGATCTGATGAGTGTATTCCAGGCAAATCGAGAGTAATCATTACTTATTAAAGAATGCCGTGCGCCTAAATTCTTCGAATAAAGCTCGTATACGCGTGCCAGTATTACACTTTCTACAGGCGCTCAATTTTTTTGTAGGCATGTTACACGATTTCTCCATGAATTGTGGACCGATTTTCAAATTGTTTTTTTATCTCGTGAGATGGTCCCATAGTCACCAAGTCAGGATCTGGTTTGTGGATCGCAAGGAAACCGAGAGCAACCCTCGTTGAAGAGCATATAGACCGAAGAGTGAGATGGCAAATTTGTATATGCGTGTCAGTTGTACAATTTCTACAGGAGCTTAATATATTATTTCTAAAGCTATTGAAATATTTGCGCTACTAAAAAGGAAAAACAATTTTTATTAACAAAAACAAACCAACTTCACACTGAAAAATAAAGTCGTTGTTTTTGTTATTTTTTTTAATTATTATAAAGAAATATGTTTTCAATTAATATTTTTTTTACTGTATTTCTTATTACCAAATCTTCGTTGAAAAAAAGTTACACTGCCGGCTTCGAAGGAATTTTATGACACTTTTGAAGATGCCCATATCATAACGTATCATAGTGGAAATAACTTAGCTTAGAACTCATTGCAAATCTCCACTATGCACAAAAAAAATATAATAGATATTGTTACGAGTGCGGGACTCGAATTAAAAGGCCGTTGGAATTATTTTACAGTTTCTTGGAACTATACACACACGTATAACACAGGTACAAATACAAGCGAACACAACAAGTCCAAACGTAATGCAGAAGGTCGTAATTCAATAAAACCCGCAAAGTCCGTCACTACTAGATTCCCGATTGCAGTACACACGTCTCGCTTTGATCGTGGTTCTCGCTTGACTGCGTCCTCCTTTAATCAGGTCATTGTTTTATACTGCACAAATGCAATGTCCCCGTATCGTAGTCGACATAATCCGAAACACCTGGCTAATGAGTCGGCCGCAGCGGCCATAAATGAATACAATAAAACAATGGTCTGTTCTCTAGAACGTATCCTAATCAATAAGTAAACAAAAGACAATAGTAAAAGAATTACAATTAGTTCAAATGCCGACGGGTAATAAATGTGCGTCTACAAATATGTACGTGGAATTTCTCTTTGTCGGCGTCTAGGTTGTAACGATATATACATGCGTATATAGGTAAATTTCAATTATTTAAATAAAACCTTTATACGTGCAGAAACAGAAAAATAATAGAATTTCCTGCGTTAGGGCGGCCTGTCGTAAGAGGGGACAAAACAATTCACAGCCAGGTGGTAGGGTATTTGCCCGTCTGGATAGCTACCACCTCTGGTCTAGGAGTATGCCGCCATAACAACCTTGAGTCGTGTTCCGGCATTAGTTGCCAAGTTCCAGTATCCCTTAAGAGAGCAGCAGCGCATTTGTAGTACCTTTGTGGTTGCAAATGTCCATAGACGACGGTAACCGCTTTCCAGGTGTGACGTCTGCCTGTCTGCTGAACTCATGCAATAAACAAAACATGTTTATAATTACATTATGTTTATTGTCCTAATGTAAGTCTCATCCTCATGTTTCTATCGGTAGAATAGCAGAGCTATTGTGAACGACATGTGGCGGCAGCGTTCCCCGGACAAAGCCACAGGAAGACGCATTTGTCTTAATGCCCGCCACTACTCGTTCGTGTCCTTATTCCTTTATAGGGATCAAGTCTTTAAGACCTTCTGAAGTTTCTTCTTAGCAGGACGTGGCTGCTGTACAAGTTAGGCACGAGTTGTCTCGTTCTGACAGCGCTGTAAACTTGTCCTGTTTTCAGTAGCGTGGCTGTTGCCCTTAATACATACATGCTAGTAATGTAACGAATATTTGTGTGATTTTTGACATTCGTATTCGCAAGAAACGTTGCTAATTTTTGGTCTTCTTTTATTGTTTAATTTATTTAGGGCAACGAACAATTGCACCACAAAGAAAATCAAATAAAAATATAAACTATAAATACTTATTACTTGTGGCGCAACCAGCGATGTTGCCCACAACTATAATAAAAAAAAGTAAGAAATAAATCCGTCTGTCTGTCAGTCAGTTACTATCCAGAGAATTACGAATTAATCTTATAAGATTTGGTATACAGTCGTCAATAGATGTGAAATTCACTACAGTACTTAACTAATTAATATCTGTTAGTGGTGGGTAACAGGTACATCCATTGACAACTCTATAATTCTCTTTTTGTACAAAGAAGGGGTTAGAAAAAATATATCAGCTTTTGTAAAGTTTCATTATCCTGTTAATTGGGGCACGGTCACCTGCGTTAGTCCTAGATATCTTAACCGCAAACACATCACGCGTACGGTTCTTCCGTATCACGTGAAATCTCTGCGGAACCCAAAAACTTATTTGGTTCGATAATGTATCGCCCTCCATCGTACTCAAAATCATCTCAGTGGAGGAAAGAACTTATTCACTGTCATTAAAGTCACGGTCCTCAGTAGTGGGGGAACGGCTTAGAAGAAGCGCCCTACATAGAAATCTGTACACACCTATAATCAGTATATAAGTGTACGTTGGTGGGCCATTAAATCCGGACTTCCATATCCTAAATGGTTTTGCCCTAAAACAAAGGCTGTTACGAATGGCGCCCACCGCTCACTACATCCAAATGGGACGCAAATACCTACCCTATCTATATATTTAACGCTGATTGTATCTTCAATCACCCAAGGCTGAGGATTGCGGGAGATCACGTCGTCTCACTTCAACGAATAATATACTGCCTCGTTTACATTCAGCGGTTGCTGCTGGCGATGTTAAAACTACTTCTGTAGCAGTATCGTAGCGCCTGACTGAAGATTCCGAGTGAAATGTTAGATCTATCTTTCACTAAATTCTAAACCAAATTAAAAAGTATCTTGCTAAAAAAGAGATACTACACTATTGAAGAATACTTAAATGACAAAAATTCATTTACATAGCAGCTCGCTCTAACATCTTATACTATATTTTGTATAACGTTATCTTGCCAAGCTTGTAAGGGATTTATGGAGATATATTGCAGCATAACATTTTAGTACGTCATGTCATTATTATAACTTTAATAATATTTTTCTTTCCTTTTATTGTGTCTTGGTCTTATTGAGTATCCACTGTTTGCTACAACTCCACTAATTCTTCAAAAAGCAATTCTCTAACATACTTCTGTATAAAACTTATTTAAAAAAGACAACTTGAGATATAAATAGAATAAGTAACTTAAAGAAAAACAATATTTAACTAGACGTGTTGCTGGGGAGTTTCTTGTTGCTTCTTGTCCTTAACAGTAATAACACGTTGCGAAGCAGTGTACATAGAATGGGAAGAAAAATAAAAATTTACCTTATATATATGACCTTCAAAACGTGTTCTCCAGTGGAACTTATTTTGAATAAAAAACTTTGAATTTGAATTTGACTGTGGAGAATATCGCAAGGTTAATTCAAAACACACTAAACAAAAATTTGCCAAATTGACTTTTTAATGCTAAAAAAATGTAAAATATAGAAATACTAGCGCTAATCCTGGTTTATAAACAAAAATAACCACTAGTAAAAATTCATGTAAATATACGAGCTTAAAACAAGTTTTTTGGCTCTCCTGTAAAGTTCACTTTTCTCAATAGTGTCAGTATTGTATTAAGCGTGTGTGTGTAGTAGTAACTTTGGCGCTTTGCCTCATTATCAAAGCTGATCTAATTAAATAAGTGTTTTGAATAGTGACATTACACAAAAAAAAACCCACGAAAATTATGAATAATTACGTTACGAACGTAATACAAGTGGATAAGGAGGATGGAAAAACAAAAAAAAATGAGTGCAATAAATTCCAATGATATCCTGGTCTATCCTGGTCTGGTATAGTGATTATCCTGGTCTGGTATAGTGATTATCCTGGTCTAGACATCACAACAAGACTGTGACACTATTGTATTGTTACGACTCGGGGAGCTTTGGGTGGTGGCTACGGAAGCAGCAATGGCAGGACGCGTTTCCTCGCCGCTTTCCTGCTCGCTGCTGCAAAAGTGGGCATAATGTAAGCCACGGGTTACTGGAAGTTACATTCGCTTGGGATCGATTCGTGTTTCAATACATCGCACACAAAGATAGTAAATAAGGTAATACGTAGAAATACAAAATTAGATAGATAAGTTTACAGTATAAATATATAGATTAGTATATATAAAATAATGTAAAAATGAAATAGAATATATATAAAATGTAATAGAGTAAGGACCTTGTAAGAGTTTAAATAAAGAAATAAATAAAAAGAAATACAAAGGAATAAAGATAAAAAAGCAACACAAAACAGGCACGGTGCTTCGTGAGACCGATAACACATAACTGTGTATGGTTATGAAAGTAACTGTCATTGTTTGTTTGTTTTTTGTCTTTATAATCTATATATAAAAATGAATCGTAGAAATGTATGTACGAGCATAACTTGAGAACGACTCTACCGATTTTGATGATATTTGTTTTGTGTGTTTGAATGGGTCCCCGGATGGTTTAGATTCACAATTGGAACCGGTAGGTGGCGCTGAGATCGGGTTCTAGAATCATCCTTATCACCTGGAGCGATTTTGGTGATTTTGTTTTTACGTACGAAGTTCGCCGAGTCAGCTAGTTATACATTTTTATGTTTGTGTGTATGTCAGTGAACTCCTCCTAAACCCCTGGACAGATTGCGATGAAATGTTTTGTGTCTGTTTGAGTGAGTCCTTGGATTGTTTCCATTTCCAATTAGACCCGGCAGGTGGCGTTGGAATCAGGTCGTACGTTTTTATTTTTCAGGACAGAGCAACGTCTGCCGGGATCGCTAGTGGACTGATAAATATTATAATATTTTTATATTTGAAAATAACTTAGATTTTTAGGTTTAAATCAACAAGCAAAACAAGATCTGTAATAAAACGATTAAAACCTTTAAGCCTGTTGCATCACGTTACATCCACCAATTTATTGACGTATAATTTAGCGCAATTAAAGACTATGGTCAATACATGAACGTGATGCTATGTGTATGCTATACACCTAATAGATATCGATGTTAGAGCTGCCGATGAGATTGGGGATTTCTCTATATCATGGAAAATGTTCAATCTCATAAACGTGTAAATATAATATTTGAGAATGATAAGAAGATTGATGTACACATCACGTAAACGATAAGAGTTTTGTGTATAAGTCTAAGTTGAATTAAGAACAAGGAAGAAAGCAATATACTAGATGAGTACAACAACTCGTCGCCTTTTTTTGTACTCCCCTCACAGCGATTGAGTCATGGGCTCTCGCCAGTGGCGCCTCACCATATCCAACGAGGCAACCATCATAGCCGCACCATACAACTTCCAAATACCCCCACAGTGCCCATATCACATTCTTGCCTACCTATATCCGCAGTCCGCTTCAGTCCTTTTCAAACTCTGTTACATTATTTCAAATGTAATAAAGTTTTTCCAAAGTTAAAATTAACTTTATAAAACATACACCTGTCTGTATCTAAATAAACATATTTAATAAGTTTGGGCTTTAAATTAAAATGTTAAAGTACATAATTTATATTTAAAACTCACTTCGTTATAGTCTGTCGTCTACAAGCTTTTTGAATCAAAGCAATTTTCTGTCATACCTACTAAGTAGAAAATCTTGTCAGAGGATTATAGTTTAGTACTTTGTATAGTTTCTAGATGAGATTTAATACACAATTTTCTGTGATGAAGTTTATATTCCAATTAATTTTAATAAGCTATTTCATTTTTAGATGTAAGCTTCTTACATTTTAGTATTACTAATGCTCATACGGCAAATGAAGTTTAAGATTAATTTTTAGTATTCAATTATTATTTTATATGCCAATAAAATTATAAATTTTAATAATGCCAACGTATTAATAAAAACTGCTATCTGTATATCTAATCATACTGTATATAGAACTTTCTCTCAGTCTGATTGAAATACTACAAAATGTCTTGACGGATTTCAATGAAAAATATTTTTAGTTAAATAGGAATTTTAACCTAAATTAGCTTTTTTTTTAACTACTCTACGGACTCGAGTTCCGTACCCTTTTTTACAACTTAATTTCAATTAAAGTTTTTTAAGTTCATACACGCTTATTGTTTATTTTGTTATAGTGTGTGACATTCATTTAGTGACTTTTATATTGTAGTGTACCTTAAGAATAACTTATAATAATATTTTTTTCTATTTTTAATACTGAACTTATACTAATGTAGAGTGTATCTGTCACATGCTGGTGTTGTGAGGAAGTACATGTGCAGTGTGTGCCTTATGTCTATACCTATATATATCTTAAGTAGTGCCATTTGTGTTGCTTTTCCTTTCTGTGCCTAGGTTATTAATTTTTAGACTCTTTTTATGTCTTGGTTTGTTTGTAACGTGTGCGTGTAATGCAATGCGGTGGTAGTGCGCGTTGGTGTGAGTATGTGTGAGTATTGTTGTTAGTTGTGTGGTATTATAATTTATTGTTTAATTGTTGTGACATGAAAATTTTTCAGTTGGTGTAATTGTTTATGATGGTTTAGGAGGGGGATTATTGGCCCTCCATTAGACGTTGGACCACCGTCTTGTCTCCCATACGTATCGCCATTTTTATATTGTAATCTCTGATCTCATCCACTGTGACTTTCTCCACTTTGAGGATGAAGGTAGCGGTAGGGTCCTCTTCGCACACGGCTGTGTCGTAAATACATTTACCAGTGTGCCGCGAAATTGCCACGACCGCATGAGGGATGCTCTTGTACAGGTCCATCTTGTTGGATTTGGACCTCACGATCACCACTGTCTCGAAGGTAAGACCCTGAGCCTCGTGTATCGTTTGAACGCATGACCCTTCGCCCTTGCCACAGCCTAGTTTTATTAGGCTCTCTTTCTCTGACTGCGTGTGAGTTAGATAAAGAGTATTGGAAAGTTCTGTGGGTATGCGCTCTCGCGAATATCCTAAACTAGCTTAGCTGTAGTTCAGTTTTTTATTTTTATTTTTTTACCTTTGCCTGTTGCCCATTGGGGTAGGCAGAAACGATAGATGGACGACGTCCTACGTTTTTTTAAGTTAAACGGTTTTATTGAAAATCTAATAATGATGTAGATAATGTACTAAGTGATAAAAAGTAATTAGGTGAGTCCTATATATATATTTCCTGCGTTGGGGCGGCCTGTCGTAAGAGCCGACAAAACAACCCACAGCTAGGTGTCCCTTGGTCTAGAGTGTGCCGCTGTAGCAACTTGGAGTTGTGTTCCGGTATTAGTGGCCAGGTCCCAGTCTCGCTTTGAGAGCGGCAGCACATTGTTAGCACCTGTCGTGCTATAAATGTCCATTGACGATAGTGACAGGTTTCTACCGGGTAAAAACAATTACTACAAAATTAACATTAACGTGAGCGAAGCGGCGGACGAAAGCAGTACCAAATAAGTAAGTTAATTAGCAAGTGACTAACCAAAACTCAGTGAGTGTGTATGAGTTTAGAGCGTCCCCCTGTCGCCCACCCGCAGCAATATCCGGCGACACTCGGCTCCCTTTAAGACGTCTAGCGTCTGTCGCAATCAAATGCAACGTTTAATTGTCGATAAAGAAGCAAAGTCATTAAAATAAGTGTATGTCTTGTTTCAACTATGAAACTGAATGAACACGATGTTTACCAATCTCTAATGTCTAATTCTCACCCTACCCTGTATATTAGTACTTCAAGTAGCCCTATACTTCAGGGCCAATGAGTCCATGTATACAAAGCATAGTGACATACATTCATGTCGGACGCGGAACAAAGGTAGGATTGCACTGTTGCCGAGGTGATTGGAAAAATCTAACACGATAAGGGCAGGTTCACATGACAAGCGCTTAACGCGCGTTGAACGCGCGCAGAATTTTTGTACAGTGTTGATTTGAATGAATGAATGAATGAATGAATATGCTTTATTGTACTTTAAAAGATACAGTTAACAGAAATAGAAGTTTACAATACAATAGGCGGTCTCATCGCTATTAGCGATTTCTTCCAGATCTTTGGATGGAGAAAAAAATTGATAAGAACAGAGGTATGTTGCAATATTCTCACCTTCGAATCAGTATCTTATAAATATATACATAATGATATAATATACATACATTAATAAAAATTATACTAATACGATATATATTATGTAAATAAAATATTATAAAATACACTTACATAAATAAATATAAAACTAGAAAAAGATGACAATAACTGCTGCTGCATCGTTAAATAGAGCTGTAATAATCCTTCACAAGTCTATTGAAAATAGGCAGTGATTTGGCTAGCCTGATATTAACAGGCAGTGCGTTCCAAAGACGATCTGCTTGGACTGTGAAGGATTTGCCATAAAAGCTAGTTGTATGCAGAGGAGTTTCAAGTAACAAATTTTCCGAGGATCTGAGAGACTTTAAGTTACCGGAATAAAGGTAATGAAATTGTTCCTTGAAGTATGCAGGGGTTTGAGGGTTAAATAATGTATTATACAGAAGAGACAGTGTATTATACAGACATATGAGCATTCCGCCAAAGACGTATTGGAAGCCACTTGAGTTTAGCGCGGAATTCTGAAACGTGATCATATTTACGCAAACCAAATATGAATCGTATGCAAAAGTTTTGGAGTCGCCCAAGCTTACATAGTTGGCTTTCAGTAAGACCAAGATAGCTGACATCGGCATAATCTAGAATTGGTAGGAGGAGAGATGATGCTCGCTAGTTCAGTTTGAGTTCTACATTTGTCGAAGATGGGCGTAGAAAAACAGTTTTAACGGTGATTTTATAGCGATGGCAAAAATGACGCGAGAGAAGACAGAGATATTGGGTCTACTCATTTTTTTCATACAGGCTGACTGAAAACCAACACATAACTCTGTATCCTAAGCTAAGCTAATTCAGACCCAGATTTTTTAACTATTTCAGAATGTGCATCAAATCATTTGATGATTTACTGGCTCTCATAAACGATGAAATCGTAGCAGATAAAAACGCTTTGCGATACTGACAACAGTCGAGCACTAGCGTAGCGTTGAACGCGCGCTTTATTAAAACGCCCGTTAGCATGTGTACGGCCTAAATAAAATGTGTGTAGTTGTAAACGCGCGTTATCAAAACGCGCGGGAAACGCTCGTCATGTGAACCTGCTCTTACGCATATTATGGGTCCGGCTATATATAATAAACTACCGAACAAAATCACACTTTCCGACAATTTAAATGCTTTTACTTGTCTGTTAAAGAAGTGGCTAATAGAGCACACTTTCTATACTTATATAAAGGAAGAAGTCTATAAAGATTGATGACAAATAATGTAAATATTGTAAGTCTTGATAACTGAAAATTTTATAATAATACATATAATGTATAACCCTGACGTGTAATTTTTATATTTCTTATGATACAACTAATTGTAGTTGATATAATACCTTTTAAGTCGTATTAAACTACATGAACAAATTTCAAATTGTACAGGCATGAATAATGGGGTAGTTGAAAAAATCCTAAACAATGCTCGTAAAAAAGAATAGGTGTTACCTTAGTTTGAAATTATGTCCAGAAAATATTTTTAACTTTTGCTTAAACAATAATTAATGTACTATTTGACTCGTTAAAGATATGACGTCATTTTGTAAGATGGTAAAAAGTATCTCAATTAATTTGACTGCTTATTGGTGACTATTTTTATTATAATACTAGCTTGTGTCCGCGACTTCGTCCGCGTGGAATAGTTAAAAAAAAAGTAAGTCTTAGTGTGATGATATTGTTACAAGATGGGCCAAATACAAGGGATGCACATCTGCCTGCCATAAAACCTGGTTTATTGCCCTTCCTCTATTCGGAGTTTTCTTGTTTAGACAATAGCCTATTGTTATTGTACTTGTTTATGGCCGTTCGCAGATATAATCCCGCAGGTGTGCAGAATTATGTTTTCTGGGAATAGCGTCGATAGTGGCGCAGGTGTGATTCGTGGAAATCATTGTTTACGCAGTCCTAAGCTGAGTAGAAAAGGGTGTCCGAATAGAGAGATGGGCAGTCGAGCGACGACTACGATACGAGTAAGACGTTTATAGTACTCTCGATTAGCGATATAGACGACGGACTTTGCGTGTGTCGAATTGCACTGAATCGTGCAGTGTGAACTTGTACATCCAGTTTTATTTGTATTTGTTTTATACGTGTTTGTACAGTTCTAATAAACTCTATAGTAATTCCAACGGCATTTATTTTAATTCGAGTCCTGTGTAGCTCGTAACAATATATAGCCTTCCTCGATAAATGGGCTATCTAACACTGAAAGATTTTTCAAATCAGACCAGCAGTTTAAGCAAACATACTCTTCTGTTTTATATATTAGTATAAGATTTAAAAGGGTGATAGAAAAGTACACCCTTTTCTTTATATGTAAATTGTATTAGAGTTGATCACACACAATTTGTCATACACCCAATTTAATTACAAACTCCGTAGGTGAACAGAGAGGCAATCCTGAACACGTTACCGCCTTTATAATGTAAACTTCACAGATGAAGTAAAATATATACACACACTTGTTTCTTTAACAAACAAACATATCTAAATGCGATTTATTTTATATGATGTAATAAGATTTTTATATTATATAGAAGAAAACGTATCGGGCTGACTGTTCAGTGTGAGTTATACTCGCATTGGCTTAAAATAAAGGCATGTTCTCTTTAGATCAGTGTTACTTTCCAATCCCGGTACCCACAGCACGTAACACTGTTGTTACGAGCTACAGGACTCGAATTAAAAATGCCGTTGGAACTACTATAGAATTTATAAGAACTGTACAAACACGTATAAAACAAATACAAATAAGACTGGATGCAACCAGTTCACACTGTACGATTCAATGCAGTTCGACACGCGTAAAGTCCGTCGTCTATATCGCTAATCGAGAGTACTACAAACGTCTTACTCGTCTCGTAGTCGTCGCTTGACTGACTGCCCCTCCATTCGGGCATCGTGTTATACTAACTACACAGTACAAAAAAAAGATCGACCGCGCGCACTGCGTTTCCGAGAAATAGCAATTTGCACACCTGCGAACGGCTAACAAAGTCGAAAACAATAACAATAAGGATTAGTTCGACGCTAATGATGGTCATAAAACAAGTAAAAAAACAATAGCATGTTTTTGTTAATTACAAATTCAAAACAAAAGCATTCTTAAATCCGAGAAGACAATAAGCTGCGCTTACGACAGACATCTATGCGCTTATCTTTGACGGCATGTAACAATACTAAAGAAGTGATTTAAATTCCAACTAAATTACAGTGTGCACCATAATTACTGTTTCATTATGTAAGAGAAGAAGTGTCAAAATACGAATATTGTCATTTAGACCCTACATATAGAGAGCGTATAGTTCAAGTCAACCCGTACAATGTTATGTCTTACACAGTCGAAACTCAAAGGATTAAAACCGTGTCATAGTGAAGAACACAGACGTAAATCAATTCGATAATTCATAGTATTACAATTATTTATTGATAATCTAACATTCTACAATAAATTTTTTTAACAAAAACAAAACTGACTAAAAACTCACTCACACTAAAAACCAAAAAATTAATATTTAACCCACTTCTTTCTAGAACAATTTGAAGTCGGTGCCAAGTAAAACATAAAAGAACAACAAATAATTTACAAAATATAGTAATTTTTATGTTTTACTTGATACCGACTTCGAGATAAAGAAGTCGGTTAAATATTTATTTTTTGGTATTTAGTGTGAAGTCGATTTTGTTCTTCTTAAAAATATATATTTTACTTTTTATTTGAGCAAATACTTCAATAGTTTAGAGATAATGTATTGTTAAGAGTTGTAGGACTCGAATTAAAATGCCGTTAGAATTACTATAGAATTTATTAGAACTATACAAACACAGATACAAATATAACTGAACACAATCAGTCCAAATGTAATGCACGATTCAATAACACGCGCAAAGTCCGTCACTAAATAGATTATCGAATGTACTAAAGTCTTGCCTCGCGGCTGGTTATCGCTCGATTGCCTCACCCCTCCGTTGGGGCATTGTTTTTTACTGCACAAGTACAATATGTCTGCTCGACCGCGTGGACAGAATTTTCCAAGAATCACACCTGGCTAATGAATACCATAAAGATTACAATACACAATGGGCTGTTTTTACAATCACAAATTTTAAACACAAAGTAAACAAAAGAAGACAGTCATAAAAGAGCTTCAATGTTATTAGCTCAAACGTCGGCGGGTAATAAATGTGCTTTATTTACAAATATGCAAGTGGCCCAAATTGTAACAGTATTAAGCACCTGTAGAAATTGTACCACTGACACGCGTATACAAATTTGCCATCTCACTATTCGGTGTATATGCTCTACAACAAGGGTTGCTTTCGATTTCCTTGCGATCCACAAATCAGATCCTGACTTGGTTACCTATAGGACCATCACGAGAGTTATAAAAATAAATTAAAAATCGGTTCACAATTGACGGAGAAAACGCGGAACGTGTCTACAAAAAATTATTAATTAAATAATACAGACGAATTGGGAACTCCTCCTTTTTGAAGTCGATTAAAAACGTGATAAAATCATATCTTTTTCATGTGTAATATGAATGATATTAAAATGTGTAAGTAATAATCATTTATATAGTGGAAATATTTACAAATGAATATGCAACGATTTGTATTTAAATTTTATATTCAGACACAGATCGCAATTATATTTATCCGTTGATTAATTCGTTAGGCTTGACTTTCAGTTTTGAAAATTGCCACCAAACGTTCCATAAGAAGGTTCTTAAGTTTTATTTAATTTTTTAGTCGTTCTTTAGTTAACTCTTTTTTTGTATTGATTAAAAAAAAAATACAGTAAATTATTCATGTTTTATTTCTGAGTGGTTTACTTTGCAAAAAAATTATTTGACACTTGTGAGAATGTTTTCAGTTGAGCTACTGCTTTTAAACTTTACCTTCCTTAGTGCATTGTAGTGTTGTGCCAGCAAGCATTGTCTTGATTGATGGGATCCCGATCAATATTAGCTGCTGGATTAGTTGTCATTGCGACACATGCCACTTGTAACCCCACACCCTGCTCTCTTGCAATCACTGTTGTCTCCATTAATTTGAACAGCGTACCATAGTGTAGTTTCACCCCTGTCTTAATGAATAAATTAAGTGTACGCGTAAAGATATTCTTTTAAATATATTTGTGATAGGTGTTCGGGATAAGTAGAGAGACGCCGGTAAGGACAGTTGCTGTAGTTGTCATTACTGAGGAATACGTGGCATGTCCACTTATGCATCGCTCTGCTCGTCGCTCCGCTTGTCGCCGAATCGAAAAGCGTGACCGGGCCATAGGTTCCGGGCTCTCCGATTGGTACATGGCAACATTTTTAAATATGGCAAACAACACATAACACTGCATATATAAACAGCTCTAACGAGATTTGTCTTGCTCTATGCTGTACGTGCATTATTTTCAACAAGTACCGCTCAGAGGTATTGTTACGGTTATTGAGTAGCTTAATTGATCTTGTCGTGTTTCGTTTTGAAGTTAATAATTGATTTTGTCATGTACCCTCTTATTTCTGAACGAATCAATCGGCCATTTCCTTAGTTGAATAATAATGTTATGTTTTTATTTATTCTGTGATTAGCACTCTATTTTGTATAGAGTAGTTGTCTATAATTCACCATAATTTTATATAACAATATTTACCTTTTATATGACGTCGTAACTGTGTAGATTATAATTCAAACCTCTCAATTGTATATAGACGGTATTCACTACATTTTATGCATATAAAACTTTAAGTATAATATTTTATACAAATATCTTATATAAAATATTATCTGAAATATCCAAACAACAATAATGTATTAAATTCTTGTCATGCATAGTCCTTTAATTAAAATAGTTTATGAATGACTTAAATCCGCTATCGGTTGTGCCAATATGCTAAGTTTCTTATACTGTAAGATTGGAGGGATGTCGAGGTGTTCTAAGAATGCTTGTCGAGTTTGAATAGTCAGTGTATGAAATATCACAAACTACTGTGGATACTACGTGTTGAAATATATTATGTTAAAACCGTAAGGTTCTGTGAATATAAAGTATTGTGACCAGTTGTTCTTCTTTTACTACCATAAACCCTTCTGAGTTGTTGCAAGTATTACAGTATGTACTAGGTTTCATTCCAGCACACACGACGTAATGTAATTTTGTTTCACAACACAAAGTTGGTGGTGGTAAAAGTTTAAAATTAAAACAGCAAATGTATCCATCAGAGACAAGTGGCTGTGTGCAGTCGGAACGGACATTATTACGTCGTTGCAAACTGCAGGATACGCAGCAATTTTCTCTTGTGACTATGTTGCAAATGGTAATTAGGTGATCTTCAGTGTATTAGCATATGTTATAACTAGACTGAACTTTAATTTGTAGTCTATATGGACGTGGCAAACATCGAGTGATGTTTATTTATTTAGATTTATGGCTTGACAGCTAGGCCTTTAAGCTAGATCTTAGATTACAATGTAGTTTCTTCATTTTCTTAAGTCTATGTGTAGCACAGCTGAACTGTAGGTTATCAGCTGGTGCCATTCAACGGAGTTCTTGTGACAACTCAAAAGGCCACATTCGACTATACAGTTCATATTTCTCACAAAACATATAATTACTACTCAAAAACTATCAATATCCTATAACTATTGTTCATTTTAGAGTAATTTTACACATTTTTAGAAAATAAAACTACAGAGCACAACGTCTCTTTCAGTTCCCGCCAAAAACTCCCATCGAGTGATGTGGCAACTGGCACCATAGATAAAACATTATGTCTGGCACCACGTGTATAGTTTTTCAGGAACGCCACAACGACAGGAAAAGGAACAAAATCCATACAGCTTAACCACTTGTTTCACATGTAACGTGTGTATAATAAGTGCTCTATTTAGGTTTATTTATTTTTAGGTTTTTTTTTAATTATACTAAATTATTAAAATGATATAACTGTAAGCGTCGCGAGTAATACTATCACTGACAGTGGCATTACTGTTACCCACCTCTACCTAATAATCTATACAGATAATTAAAATTGAAGTGTCTGTTTGTAATGTCAAAATAAAAAAGTGAAAAAAATCAGAGGGGATAATTCAGACCAGTAAATTCAGAAAATGCATATTTTAGAGCTTTTGTCTGCCTGTCTGGATGTTCCGGATTCTGAAACTGATTGAACTGAACTCTGAGCTGGACCGACATTGACGGGACTTTCACTGGCAGATAACTGATGTTATAAGGACTGTAACCTAAGCTAAGACATAAGGCACACACTGAACATGCACTTCCCCACAACACCAGTATGTAACAGATACACTCTACATTAGTATAAGTTAAGTATTAAAAATAGAAAAAAAATAATATTATAAGTTATTCTTAAGGTACACTACAACACAAAAATCACTAAATTAATGTCACACACAATAACAAAATAAACAATAAGCGTGTATAAAAACTTTCATAGAAATTAAGTTGTAAAAAAGGGTACGGAACTCGAGTCCGTAGAGCAGGTAGTAAAAAAAAAATCCTAAGCTACTTTTTCCCGCGAAAAAAATTCCATGCGGACGAAATCGCGTGCACAGCCAGTTAGATATACTCTCCTACTACCATCACCATCAGCATCATCCATGCGGTGCAGTTAGTACTTAGATAAATTGCATCGAGTTTATGTTCAGCAACATATGGGACTTGGATCATAATGATATGTCGTTATGAGAATTCTGAGACGAGAACCGCTCTCTATTTGATGGATTGTTATAAATCTATACATATAATAAAACTGTAGAGGTCGAATTTCTGTACAATGAAATAATAATGCTAAAAACCGAGTCAGGGGGATGTGAAGAAGTGAAATATAACTAATTTAATTTTTTTTAAAATTTTATGTTTCTTTGTTTGTCTGTTTGTCTGTCTGTTTGTACCGGCTAATCTCCGAAACGACTGGACCGATTTAAATGAAATTTTGTATGGATGTACGTACATATAGGATACTTTTGATCCCGAAGAATTTAAGAGTTCCCCTGGGATAGTTAAAAAAAACTTTCCACGCGGACGAAGTCGCGGGCAGAAGCTAGTGGTTAATAAATACACATGTGTATACGTCATGGTGGTCAAACGATAGTACATATGGCTTTAGATACGAATTTTGACAGCATTGTCACTATTTGTAATGGATGTTTCATGTAGTTTAAAAACATTCTCCATGTTGCTGCAAGCTAGTATCAATGAATGCGTCAAAGCAATGGTGGGTGGTTAAGAGCTATATTTATTTATCTTTACCATCTGTATCAAAAATGCATATTTTATATTTTTTATTTATTTATATTGTTACGAACTAGACGCCGACAAAAACAAATTCACACCTGCATACTTTAAAAACACATTTTATTACCTTTCGGCATTTGGACTTCTTTTGTTTACTTTGTGTTTAAAATTTGTGATTAGAAATCAGCCCATTGTGTATTGTAATCTTTTATGGCAGTCTGATTCTAGGAAATTCGGTCCACGCGGCCGGGCAGACATATTGCATCCGTGCAGTATGAAGCAATGCCCCGATTGAGGGACGGGCAGTCGAGCTATAACCGCGAGTGAAGCAAGACTTGTGTACATTCGGTAATCTATTTAGTGACGGACTTTGCGCTTGTTATTAAATTACGACCTTCTGCATTACATTTGGACTTGTTGTGTTCGGTTGTATTTGTACCTGTATTATACGTGTTTGTATAGTCCTAATAAACTATATAATAGTTCTAACGGCATTTTAATTCGAGTCCCGTAACTCGTAACAATATGAAAACATTAGAACGTGTACATCCACATAACACTTCTTCCTTCGTCGATAACTCCTTCACAGAACAGGTTGTCCGTTTATGGAACTCACTGCCACTCAACATCAGACAAGCTAAGTCTGTGTCCTCTTTTAAAATCTTTTTGGTCCTCTCAGGTATAATAGTGCTGCTTATTCTGTATGTATTATGATATGTACTGTGTTTATATAGTATACTAGCTGATGCCCGCGCCTTCGTCGGCGTGGTGCGGTTTTGTAACTATCCCACGAGAACTCTTTAATTTTTCGGGATCAAAAGTATCCTATATGTCGACCAGGGAGATAAGCTACTACCATAAAAAAAAATCATTTAAATAGGTCCAGTCGTTTCGGATATTAGCCGGTACAAACAGACAAACAGAGATTTTTTTAAATCTAAATTAGTTCTATTTCATTTCTTACATCTCCTGACTCGGTTTTTAGCCTTTTTTTCATTGTACAGAAATTTGACCTCTATAATTTTGTTATATGTGTAGATAATACAATTTTGTTATCGTACCTAGTTTTTACAAACATAGTTTTGATTTTAGTGAACAATAGTGTTTTCATTCATTCATTCATTCATTCATTAATCCCTACGAACTGTTTTAATGGTCTATTACGCTAATGTTTGTTCATTAGTCCATTACGGAATCATAATATGGGGAAATGCCCCTGATGTTGCGAGGGTTTTTATAGCTCAAGAGAAATGCCTTCGTGCCATATTTGCAATGAAGTGGTCAGAATCGTGCAAACCGATTATTTCAATCTCACAATCTCTTTACTGTGGCTAGTGTACTATATACTTGAAATCCAATTCAATGGGTCTTTGTTTTAAGAACAAAACAATGTCAACGCGAGTCTTGTGACGTGAGTAAAATTAAAGAAGGATCTTTGCAGAAGGAAGTGTATTTATATGGCTTCTCTTATTTTATTTGTTTTTCTTTTGACATAATTTGTTTATTTATTACCAAAGTTTAATTGACATGTTTCTGAATTGTAATATTTGTGTAAATTTAATTTTAGTATTGAAGTCATTTTGTGTACCACCATGTGGTAGAATGTACTCTGCATCTACAATTGTATAACACTTGTATAAACTAGATTCTTGCAAAGAAATATACTGATTTAATGTAACTAGTGATAACTCGATTTCGAAATTAAACCATAATAAGTATTGTCAAAGACTGTACTTCTATAATCACAGATTTCGCCAAAGTTATACTGTTAATTTGACTTGAACAATAAACAAAAGAGTATATAAGAGTGTGTGTGTCAAATACATTGTAGTGTGTGTAATGTTTCTTTATTGATTTAATGTATTATCTATATAATATATAATTCTTTTGTACGTGTGTTGACAGTGAACTCCTCCTAAACGGCTGGACCGACTTTGATGACATTTGTTTTGTGTGTTTGAATGGGTCCCCGGATGGTTTAGATTCACAATTGGAACCGGTAGTTGGCGCCGAGATCGGGTTCTAGAATCCTTCTAATCACCTGGAGCGATTTTGGTGATTTTGTTTTTATGTCATGAAACAAAGTCTTTTAGGAATTCAGAAAATATGGCGGTACGAAGTTCGCCGGGTCAGCTAGTTTATATGTATTTTTTTTTATATTAGCATCCGTCGCTTCTTCTCTATATAAACTATAAGTGTGCGAAATTTCATACTCCTCCGTCCGCGCAATTTTCGTAAAAAGGGGTACAAGGTTTTTGTTTCACTATATTTTTTTTTATTAGTCAACTACTGACAGATTGACGGTTTGAAATGTTGGAAAATTACTAAATTCGCCTAACAGAAGATTACATCTATGGATTTTCTCTCGAATACCAATTCAATTCTATTTTTTTTGTGAATATACTTAGAACATAGACGTAGAAGCTACCATAAGTTATTTAGTTATATGTATAGTCTCCCGGTAGAGATATACAGTATTGTTAGAAAAGAACATTAATCCGTAATATATTATGTATAGTTATAAGCGCTCCAATGCTCTATGATTTGTGTCGGAGAGTTACAAGTATGTACGTTTAAATGGATATAAAAGTAAATGGGCCGCTCATCGCCCTCAAAGGAGCCGTTGAAGCGTCGACGATTAGTTGCAACAATGCAATGTCGTTGTCGCGTCGACAGCAGGCCGCGTCATTAGTCGCGTTGGCCACGCTCGACCGCGCGACACCCCCGCCCGCCGACACTCGCGTCACGCCGCACGCGATCTCGCGCGACACCCTCTATATATCATTATCTGTGTCTCAGACATTAATTTGTACATACAGTCGTCAAAAATTACGAATATTTTCGTGCTTGATTTGTTTGATGCTTTTAAATACATACGAAAGACTAGCGTATCTAATGACATCTAAATCAGTAATCTGAGATAGCTCACAACTCAACATAAAATCTATTATTATGAAATCAAATTTTAAATAAAAGTTTCAATGTAAATCGTTTATTCAAAGGCCACGAGAAGAAACAGAGAAACGAACAAAAATATATAACATCAATATGTGAGTATACATTACTATTATTTGCTATTATTTTACTAGTGGTCGCCCGTGGTCGAAATTCGACCATAATAATTTGCTGTCAAAGACTATACTTCTATAATCGCAGATTTTGCCAAGGCTACACTGATTGACCTTAACAATAAACAATAGAGTATATATGCGTGTGTGTGTGTCAAATAAATGGTAGTGTGGGTAATATTTTTTTTATTGATTTAATGTAAATTTTATACATAATTAAAAAAAAAAGCATTCGTCGCTTCTTCTCTATATATCGACGGCCTCTGTGGTTGAGCGGGCTAAGCCTTTGCCGGCTTACCTCACTGCAACGCAGAGGCTCCGGGTTCGATTTCTGGTATAGTGAATTTCGGAACCGTATTTTCTCCGTTATTTACTATGGTCTGGGTGTCTGGGATCGGCCCCAGAATGATCCGTTGTATATTACCCATAATACAAGCGTAACTTGCTTAATTTGGGGGTATACAGTGTGTGTGTTTGTCTGCCGATTTATTATTATTATTTATAAACTAAAGTGTGCGAAATTTTCATAAAATGGGGTACAAAGGTTTTGCTTCAAGTATTAATGTATAGATTTAAGTTTATTTGTCAGATTAACATATTGCGTGCTCTAGGCTAGGCAAAATACGCTTGGATTATTGGTAATATACAACAAACCACTCTGGAGCCGATCCCAAATATCTACCCAGTCACGAATATAACACACTATTTACCAAATAGCCAGTTTCTATAAATGCAACAAATAAATGTAATTATTATTAAAATATCTCTATAGTAATACTTCTTTTCTAGTTACAAAATATATAAATACGTATTTTTGTTTTGACACGAGTGATAAAAAAAATAAGATGTTGGCAGAACGTTTTGGCCGTGTGTCCCCATTCGTCACGAACAGCTGACTCATGAACTCGAGACAGTGGCGTCTCACCCCGAGCCTTTTTTGCGCCAAGTAGGTGCCGGTAATTATCTGGATGACGCACCCCCAGCCCATACCTCATCGCTCGGCGAACGGATGTGCCGTGAGTGCCCGTCAACAATGTTACAAGTCATGATAACTTCATTGGCTCAAAAATGTTCAAACTATAATTATCGTTTTTCAATAGTTTATAATATGTTTAAGCAAAGTGGCTTTTCGCGTCTGTCTGTATATCCGCTTAATTCTTCTAAACCACTCAATGAATTTTAAGCGGTTTCCACCATCGGTTAGATCAATTTTCAAGGAAGTTTTATACGTATACTAGCTTTTCCCGCGGCTTCGCTTGCAATATATAAAACTTAATTAAGTTTTTATGTAATAGAGCTAGTCACTAGGGGTTGACTCGTGGCAACGCCGCGGGGAAAATTTAGTTCAAATCCAATAATGAACTTGGTAATGATAGAATTTACTAATGACTATTTGATTTTCCACTAATTTTAACACTAACATTACGAATATTTCACAGAAATTTGATTTCATATATATTTCCTATATAAAATCAATTCTTGACAAAAAAGTTCGAAATTTTGTCAGTATTAAAATACTATTTTATTATAATAACTTATGTATTTTGAAATATATTATTATATGTATATATGACTATGTATGTATGTATGTGTTTGTATTTTTATTTCTTAAATTAGTTTGAGTATTTATGTATCTATTGCCTTTTTCCTGCACCACCTACATCGCCTGATTCATGATTTAGGTTGCCTGGAAAAGGTCGCTTTGAGCGATAAGGCCGCCTGTTGTATTGCCTAGAAGATATTGTAAATATTGCCTGTTTTCCTAATTGTATATTTTGGTGTTCAATAAAGTGTTATCTCTCTCTATTTTTGCGAAACACTCGTAATTTATTTATGAGAATCGTGGAATACAGATTTGTAAGTGAATTGTGACAATTTGTATCTTCCGAAATGTGGCGATGCGCGAGCGAGATAGCTGCTTAAATTCCATTATTCCTATTTTAGGACAGACATAGGGAATAAAATGTATCACCGCAGCTCTAAGTGTACGAGATTATAGAAGAATGATATAAATTGATGCGAATTTTAAATCCATACTAATTTATCAAGTTTTCCAATAAAGGGCCCCAGTAACAATAATTTGGAGTGATAGACGTGTTAAGTACTGCAAGCAATGTTCATTCATTTTGGAAATGAAATTAAAATAATATGCGGCCGCGTACACAAAAGGGGTCTGTATAGGTGATACATTTCCCTTATATTAGATATTTGATTATGAAACTGTATTTCATCTAAAATACTTCATATTTCAATAATAACTTGATAAATATTGTTTATAATAGTTTCCATTGAAAGTATCTTTGGATCTCAAAATGTCTTTTTTTTAATATCCCACCTGTATTACTCTTTTTTTTATGACTACTCTACAGACTTGAGTTCCGTACCCTTTTTTATAACTTAATTTTGAAGAAAGTTTTAAGTATTTATAAACGCTTCTTGGTAATATTTGTTTTTGTGATATTTAAGTTGTGGTATGCCTTACTTCTATTAGGGAATATCTTACCAGCTCTCTGTTTTCTCTCATCTTTCAACTTCTCCCAATTATTTGGGGTCTATGTCTTTTCATTTCGTACTCTCCTCTATTCTGACATAAGTCCACATAATCAATCCCTTTTTTGGTCTACCTTTATCTAAATATCTCCCCAACTGTCGGTTTAATTAAAATAAATATTACATATATATATAAATCTAATTACAAAATCCTTGTGCAAAGTGTGGGCAGTAGAGTCCCGCTGGTAGACCATGACCTACTGCTTACCACGATCAAATCGTAGAGGTTTTAAGGTAAAAAGCACCTATAATAAACGTATGAAGAGATTAATGCAGGTAAAGTCGTGCGCCGAAGGTTTGCCGATGGTCGCCCCTCCCGCTTCCTACGACTGGGACCGGGGCTTGTCTAAGTAGTACTAAGAACTAGGCGACCGCGGGTCGCGGTTGTGGGAGGCGGGAGGGGTTGTCATCGGCAAACCTTCTGCACACAACTTATAGATGAAGCACGAAGATGTATGTCAAGATCGTAGAAGGTAGAAATCCATCGTCTCTGTCTACCCCTATTGGAAACAAGCGTGATAATATGTATGTGTGGATGTAAAATTTGACCCAAATAGTGACGTTTCCAAGATACACGAAATAAATCTATAATATTATAAAATGCAAAACATGCTGTCTCTACTTTGAAGGTATTATATTGTTACGTGCCGTCAAAGACAAGCGCACAGCTGCCTATTGTAAGCGGAGTCTATTATCTTCCCGGACGGATTAAGGAATTCTTTTTGTGTTTTGAATTTGTAATTAAGAAAAACATGCTATTGTTTTTCTACTTGTTTTATAACCACCATTAGCGTCGAACTAATCCTTATTGTTATTGTTTTCGACTTTGTTAGCCGTTCGCAGGTGTGCAAATTACTATTTCTCAGAAACTCAGTGCGCGCGGTCAATCTTTTTTTTGTACTGTGTAGTTAGTATAAGACGATGCCCGAATGGAGGGGCAGTCAGTCAAGCGACGACTACGAGACGAGTAAGACGTTTGTAGTACTCTCGATTAGCGATATAGACAACGGACTTTGCGCGTGTCGAATTGCATTGAATCGTGCAGTGTGAACTGGTTGCATGCAGTCTTATTTGTATTTGTTTTATACGTGTTTGTACAGTTCTAATAAATTCTATAGTAGTTCCAACGGCATTTTTAATTTGAATCCTGTATTAAACATATTAAGCTCGTAACAATATTAAAAAATCCAACTGGACAAGACTATATAAACGATGGAGAACACAACGCATTTTTTTAGACTTCTTGTCTGTTTGTTCGGGATAAACAACTACTGGGCCTATTTCGATGCGGTTTCCGTTCATAGACAGTATATTCTTAGACTTGGAACCTACGCTATTTTGTATTCTGGGAGTCCCGCGGGAATTTCAAGTCACGCGTGGATGAAGTCATAAACATATTCGTTGAAAGTTCGTTTGAGGTTGTAAGATTAGTGTATATTTTCCTTCAAAATTCAAATATCGTTGTACCGACCTTCTCCACTAAGTTCAATGTACTGTGTGCAGAACTAATGCGCTCCGAAGGGTTCCACTCGTTGGGGTCGGAAACGAGCATTTGATGGAACGCGTGTTCCGTTCATAATTACTAACAGAACGCTCTTTGTTACCTTAATATCGTAACGATGGTAATTTTTTACGCGTCAACATCTCATTTTGCGCGTGTGTGATGACTCACGACTGTAACTATATATTACCCGTGCGCAGGTTTGTCCGTTGAGGTTTCACTTCTACTATGTGTCCTAGCTAACATTTCGATGTTTTTAAATTTATATAAGTATATACAATAATAGTAAGTAATACAATACAATAATAGTAAGTAGTCATCGGCAAACCTTCTGCGCGCGGTTTAGTAATAGCGTCATGTGTTAGGAGCTGCCGGCCTGATCACATACACGCTTAATTATAATGTGCTTAGGTGGCTTATTGCATTAGGAACCCAAGTGTGGTTGTTATTTTCTATAAGAACTTGTCTGAAAATAGGATTTGGCCATAAATGTTTGACATTGATATAACCTCAATTACGTAGAACCAAGATGGATACGCTTTGATTCTAATTATAGAGTGGTTGAAAGCGTAATCGCCTGAGATACTATTTATCATCTTACAAAATGCCGAAGCCGCCTTTTTATATGAGAGTAGTAAGTGATGACGTCATATATTGTTATTCTCGTACAAAATCTAGGTGGCTTCAGTATTTTGTAATAATTATAAAACGTGTCTTAATTGCGTTAACGGTCAACTACCTCATTGTTGTATAATTATTTTGATACTGACATTTCACAAATATGATGTTACACAAGGCAATTTAAAGTCTGCTCTTTTATATGAACATGCATTGGGATTTATATTTGAGAAGATTATTGATTAATAACAACAAACATGTATTAGAAAACGTAACATTGATAAGCTCTCACATCATAGACGAACAGAGACAAGTAGGTAAAACATCACTGCGCTGATTTTGTGGTCTACCCTCTTTCTGTGTGAGGCGACGGCCAATTCACAGCAGGGTAAGGGCAGCCATTTTGAACACTGGCTGTCAACACGTTCGACGACATCGCGCCGTGAAAGAAAGAAGAAAGAAAAATATTTTATTTAGGATAAAAGCTAAGTTAATATAAATAGAAGTAGAAACAAAATGACTCCTAAATTGGATCCAGTCTTAGCATAATGCTAGCCAACAAGAACTAGCACTGTCCTTCCGTCTGGGACCATAAAGTGAAGTCATGGTGGACAATACAAACAGACATAACAACAACAATAAATTCCTAAAGTCATATAGCACTTGTGTCATGCCTAAGATCGCATTGTGCGTTGAGCATTAGGAAATTTCTTAAGTTTGATCCTAAACAATGAAACTGAAGGTAAATTTCTAATAGGTAGAAGGAGAAGGTAGAGGTAGCAAGGAGGATATTATTCCAGCATCTTGAGGCTGCATACCGGAAGCTTCCTCTGAATGCTGGCGTACTGTGTCGTTGCATTGATAGTTGTGTTGCGCATTGCCGTATTCCTATTTGTCTTCTGCTAGATTCTGCCGTGCGCTCATCTGTTTTATAACTCAAATAATTGTAATTACTGGTTGTGCCAATGACTTTTATTAAGACCTAATATGTTTACAAAGTGATAGCTCTTAAGTGAAACCATAGTGCCGTGCGCTGTTCCCGAGTGCAACATGAACTGAGTCCAGAGAGGGCTGATCTCAAAGTTGGTGGAGCTTCTGCTTTTATATTTATCTCTGCTATACAGTCCATCGAAATCGAACCACTATAACCTGTGGGTTAGTGCATCCCACAATTACTGCATCAAAATATTGTCAAAACATATATTTTCACAAATCGTTTTTAATCTTAATAGTGTTAGCGAGGGGAATTATACAGCAAAACACAGAACTTGGATAATTGTCTAATTCGACTTCCGAACGAAGGATATCCCATACACAGCGGATTTGCAGTATTTATACGGCGTTGACAGATTAATACAACTGTACTACTTATTCATATTAAGTTAGAGTAAGTTTGTAACATCCCGGTGGATCTACCCTACATAACCGAAAAATAAAAAAATACTCTGTAACTAGCGCCATCAAGTGGTTCAGGAACATCAAAAATTATAATTAATTTACATTTAATCCACTTAACTTCATTTAAGATGGCGCTGTGGAATATCATTGAATAAATACATCACGCTGACGAGATCTTAAGAGTATAAATGAAACCACAAGCTATGATTATATTGGATCCCGCATAATTTTACATGAAGTTTTGTGTGAACCATTTATTACCATTTATACCGTCTTACTGCCACTTATAACAACAAATTCAATGAAGTAGATATTTTCCATCACTCAAAAGTAATTTACAAATCAAAGATATTAGAAAAATTAGGATGATATTTTAACTGTTTATCAGGCACCATAAATATCACGCCTTTGAAACGCCTCTATAGTTCTTTATTAGTTTTAGTTATATATATATATATATATATATATATATATATATATATATATATATATATATATATATATATATATATATATATATATATATATATATATATATATGTAAAATATGTATGATATGTATTTGTGCACAATATATATGAATATTATAAATATATATATTATGAATATCTGTATACTATATATATATATTTTTTTTTAGTTACTTATATATAATATATACTATATAGGGGACACTTCAGCAGGCATTATTTTATAATTTTATTAAATATATTTACATTTATATCAGAGCTTGTCATAAACTCTTTATAGCGGTCTTGCTTTTGTACAAAAACATTGTAAAGTGTAAAGTATCCAGTAATTGGCAAAAATCATATTACACAGAGTTTATTGTTTAAGTTATAAATATTGTAAGCTGTTGGATATGTAATAAATAAATAAATAAATAAATAAATAAATTACTTTTTGCATAAATTATAGTGTTATATATAAGTTTTTTAAACTAATTTTATTCTGTCTTTCCCTTTATTCCAATTTAGAAGAAGTTATAACTTATCAGTACAATCTAGTGGAATTTATAGAATTATCGATTGTAGCGCCATCTATCGGACAGGGTAAATGATATTTTATTCCAGAGAGGCTCATCTATTTTATATATATAGTATATTATCTATGGTTTGTAAGCTTTTTTAAGGTTCTTAAATAAGCCTACAAATTTACTCAATACGAATAAGACTGTAAATCTATAACAATAGATCTAGCTACCGATATCAAACTGAGGAGATGGCGCTATTAGTAACAAATGCAGCAATAGATTATACTTCTAAAAGTATTTTAAAGAGCATTTTCCTACTGATTTCACTGTTCCGCTTTGTTTTACTACAAAATTCAAAACATCTAAGTTAAATAATTATTGCCTAAATGATTAAATTTCTAAAACTATCTTAAATTAACTAAGTTAAACACAAAGGGAACTTTGGAAGTGAGTCAAACTGTATTTAATTAACTATTAGAAGATGAGAATCTTCAAGTAGTGGAAAAAGTTTTAAACTGAGCGGACTTTAGTCGACTTCGACAACTTTGAAAACTTTGCGAAGTCGGTAGGTCTTTGAGAAGTTATCTCAAGTTGCGACTTAAATCTAGTGTGGAAGTGAAGACTAGCGTGAATATAGCAAATCTTTTCATTTGGATATTATTTTTTAAATTAATTAACTTTTTGAAGCGTAGGAAGTTTCAAATGAAGCACCTTATGCTCCAAATAAAACACTTATTTGGATTTTACAATAAAATTTGTTGTACCTACAACATTTCAGTTTGCGTTCAATAGTTGATTGGAATAACAGATCACATGAGCATTTCTTGTAGTAAATAACTGATCTTGCACGTAGATACTGGCGCAAATGTATCTCATACCCAGCCTGTAAACCGGTGTGTAACTGCATTGACGCTTTTACTTACAATAAAATATATATTTTTAGGAAAGTGGCTTTTGTATTTTTAAACTGTGTTTTATGTATTAGTTTCCACCACCAATGGCCATGTTTCGTCGTAATACGGTATACTATGTAAAAAGACCGTGTTCAGTTAGCTAATGCAATTATTCGGAGCTGGGCAGCCAAGCAGGAAACAAGGGATTTCGCGAGAGTGTTATTCTTTTTATTTTACTTTGTAATTGTGTTTTAAGCAGTGGAATAAATTTTGAGTAGTAATAATGCCGCATTGTCAATCAGTTCAATTTTAAACATTCGAGCCATCCTGATTGTTTACATGTCATCAGTTCATTGTTGTCATTTATATTATTTAATGCTGAACAATGATTTTTAAATCATGGTAACGCCATTTCTTGTTCAAACTTCATAACATCACACACACATTCTTAATACTGTTACAAGTTGGGCCACCTGCGTATCTATTGTCACATACAGTGTTTATTGCCCCTCCCGCATTCGGAGTTCTTTTTATTACTCCGTATTTAAAATTGCAATTAGATAATAGCCTATTGTTATTGTTTTCGACTTTGTTGACCGTTCGCAGGAATAGATAACCAGGTGTGCAAATTACTATTTCTCGGAAACTCAGTGCGTGCAGTCGATTTTTTGTATTGTATAGTTAGTATAAGCCAATGCCCGAATGGAGGAGTGCGGCAGTCAAGTGACGACTACGATACGAGTAAGACGTTTGTAGTACTCTCGATTAGCGATATAGACGACGGACTTTGCGCATGTCGAATTGCATTGAATCGTGCAGTGTGAACTGGTTGCATCCAGTTTTATTTGTATTTGTTTTATACGTGTTTGTACAGTTCTAATAAATTCTATAGTAGTTCCAACGGCATTTTTAATTCGAGTCTTGTAGCTCGTAACAATACATACATAGTTCCTTCTCTTTTTGTATACTGGTATGTATGTATATCTATCTCTGTCTCCCCCCCAAATATCTCTTTGGTTCGAGGAAGATGCCGTCATTTTGTCGTCGGATTCGTTTGCGGTGTTAAAACGACAGACGTGTAAGAAATAATTGATTTTGGCAAGTGCAGTGAGTTGATGAACTTAATTAAATGAGGGCGCCCTAAAAGTTACTGAATTTGGTGAAAGTGATCAATTCAGCTGATTTCAAGATATGTGCAAGATATATACATCAGAAGCCAAAGGCGGACATACTGTTTGGACAAGAACTTTGGGTGAGTCTATCTAATTTCTCTACTTATTTATTATTATCCAACAAACACACAACAACAAAATTATACTATTAGATTCAGCGGCTACGTATGTACTGAATACCCGGCGGTATAATACAATAAAAATAATTTCATCTTATTAATGCTTATTACTTATACTGTATTCCTAGTTAATTCCGTATAAGTAGAAAACAAAATGCGGGTCAGACCACGCACTTTGTCGCTTTTTGAAATTTAATATGCATATTGATACAATTTAATGAGACGTGTACATCAAACAAGAACTTAGTACGATTTAGATCAGAGCAAATAGCGGAAGGCTTGTTGCCGAAATTAATCTGCCAAACTAAGCTAAGCTCTGTCCGATAGATCTATATGGCGGTATAGGGGCTTGCCATATTCTGTACATAATCCTTGCGGAACTAACACTTGATATGACGAGTATTTTAAAATAGACTATTTCAGACTCTCGCTCGTTGCTCTGGAGCTATTTTAATTTTACCTACCAATTACCATTTGAAGCGTTTTGTATGAAAACATTGTTTAAAATATTGTTACGTATTGCAGAATCGAATTAAATGCCGCTTGGAAGATCACAGACAATACGAGAGGTGTAACAATATAAAATGCTTAGGGGGCTGCTTAAATGGAGTCCGCTGGCTTGTTCGCGTATCACCACATTACCTATACATGCTATGTCTGCACATTGAGGCATTAAAAAAAAATCAACTGGAATACACTATATAAACGACGGAGAAGACGATGAATTTTTTTTAGATTTCTTGTCTGTTTGTTCGGGAATCACGTAAAAACTACTAGGCCGATTTCGACACAGTTGTCACTGATCGGCATCAAATTGTTTTTTTTATTATGGAAATCCCACGAGAATTTTCCTGTGAATAATTTTTAATGAACAAATTTAAAAAAATACTAATTCCAATGTGATGTTTTCACTGAGCGATAGCAAATTTTATGTGTTTTTTTATTTCACGAGTTCAGCGGACAGGCAGACGGCCCACCTAAAGCAAAGTGGTTATCATCGCCTATGGACATTTGTGGCACCAAAGGTGCTACCAACTTGCTCCCGCTCTATAAAGGGAGGTTAGAACCTGGCCACTAATACCGGAACACAACTCAAGGTTGTTATGGCGACCTACTCTAGACTTGTTTTGTCGTCTCTTACGACAGGTCGCCTGGCCGCAGGAAATTGTATTCTTGCACCGTACCTGCACAGATAATCACGTCACCACGTCAAAGAACTTTTAGAATTGAATGAGTAAATAGAAAACCTACTGATGCAACAGCAATCTAGAGTACTACCAACATAATATACAAAGAGTGCAGGTCACAATGCCGCGGTCGGAAAGAGTAATACCCGCGCGTTTCCGCCCCTGCGAATTTTAATCGCAGTTGCGAATAATCGCAGCGTAAGTAGGACTCCATTACATTACCGGTAACAATGCACCCCGGCACAATAGTCCCGCACTCGACAATGCCCGCGGGCCGCAGCGGTGCGACGCGATTCCGACTATATTCAAAATAGAAAACTATATGTTTTTTATTCGTGTAGTGAGTAATTATTTTTACTAAGTACTAGCTAGCTGTGTCATCGTAACTTCGTTCACTATTGCCTTGACGATAACATTATTTGATAGTGAATAGTTTCACCTTTTTGGCTACATTCGCCTATCCCACAGAAACGACGTCAGTTATCAGGATAAAAATTATTCTAAGTGATGACCCGGGACATAAACTATTTCTGAGTCGAATTTCATTTAAATCCGATCAGCAGTTTTCATGTGATTCTCTAACAGACAGATTTCCAAAGTGGCATTTTCAGAATCTGCAGGTCCGAATTTCATACTCTTTACAGTGTTCACATTTTTAAATGAATTGCACAAATCGAACCATTTGCAGATTTATTAAATACTAGCTGTGCCCGCGACTTTGTCCGCGTGGATTTTTTTTAGGCGGACGCCTAAAAAACGTAGCCTAAGTTACTCCTTATAACATCAGCTATATGCGAGTGAAAGTTCCGTCAAAATCGGTCTCGTCGTTTGAGATTACCTGGAACAACCAGACTGACAGACAGACATCTCCTGGTTCAAATTAGCCCCCCTGGATTTTTCCCTTTTTTTATTTTGACATTACAAACAGACAATTCAACGTTATTTATCTGTATAGATATAGATGAGCATATATAATAGTAAAGAAACGTTCATCTGACTTTGAAAATATTGCCCACACTGAAGAATACCAACATTTTACCCACCCAGTGTTCCATGTAAGTATTCTTTAAGCGAAATGAGCAGGTTATCGTCGAAGTTTGCGGGATATTGGGAGCGCATTGCACCGTCCACTTTATACGGTATTGTACCCTCCACATTCGCAACAAACACGTAACTACCGTCAAACGTAGTTACATCTCGCTTTGAAATTTATGACATAGGTGAAATGGGATTTTTGAGTTTCGTTGGAAATGGATTCTCATCAGTCAAAGGACTGTTTTTAAATTTAAACCATTCCAGTTAATCTCCCCTACATAATCGAAAAATAAAAAAATTACGGAATCTAGCGTCATCAAGTGGTCCGCGAACATCAAAAATTATAATTAGTTTCCATTTAGTTCACTTAACACCATTTAAGATGGCGCTGTGAAATATCATTTAATAAATACATCGCGCTGACGAGATCTTAAGACTATAAACGAAACCACAAGTTATGATCATATTTGGTGATTCTCGGCCACTTTTGCATGACGTTTTAAGTGAACCATTTTATACTTGAGTGTAAATTATGGTGTTATATATAAGTTTTTTAAACTAATTTTTTCTGTCTTTTCCTTTATTCCAATTTAGAAGAAGTTATAACTTATCAGTACCATCTAGTGGAATTTATATTATTATCGATTGTAGCGCCATCTATCGGACAGGGTAAATGATATTTTATTCCAGAGAGGCTCATCTGTTTTATTAGTGTATTATCTATGATTTAAATCATTCAACAAGTATTCCTAGAATAGTATACATAAATTATAATCTAGTGTAAGTATGAGAATTTGACTTATTGTGTTCTACCTATAATACTGAGCCTAAGTCATCGAAGTCAATGAGTAAGGTCATTCAACCAGTCTGATCACTTGAAGAGACTATTAAATGTTTTAAGAGCTCTTTGTAGAAGCTCATGGCTTCAATACCCCACGATCCAAGCGTTTCAATAAAATAGTATTTTAAAAATCAAACAATTAAAAATAAATTGAATATTCAGTTACACGTATGGCGGCCACTTCTAATCTTTACGTTTTTGCAATTATAGCATAGTGTAGCATCATATGAATTCCATATTTCTATTAAGTCTATAAATACGTGCATTATATTTTTTGGGATGTAGAATTTTTCATTTGCTTCTTAGTTTAGTGAGTGGATGCACTTACCAGGTTGATAGTCGTTGATACCTAGTTTTATATTATTTCCTTTGCTTAATATACCATGATCCTGGTTATCACACGCTCGGGTTTCCAAATCAATTATTTGCTTGTACATTTCTTAGATTTCATTTCATTTCTATTAGAAACTTTCGCAATAAATAAAACTTATATTTTAATCTAATTCTCATAAACAAAAGTAGGTCAAGTTCAAGGTCAATCTTTTGGCATTTGGCTTTTGACGTTTGACAAGTGCTACCTTAAGTAAACATACCAACAACATTCTATTGATTTTTTTTTTTTTTTATTGGACTTGACTTTATGTTGTTGGTCCGAAGACCTCACAACTTTACCGGGGTTTTCGGGGCGAGTGCCTTTGCGAAGCGAAGGCGCTCGAGCCCGGGAGGCAACTTGCTCGAGGGGGCTCCCTAGGGAGTTTCACCTCGGCTGGACTGTTGCCATGAGAGGGGGATGAATCTAATGATGCCCACCATAGGGCGACACAATGCACTAATTGAGAGCGGGCGACGGGTAATATAAAGCCCGAGAGGAAGGATCCCGGCGGACCGGGATCGGCGGTTCGCGGTGGCCTATACTATCTTACTGCCGTTTCGCAACGTGTTATGGCTGGGAGAGAAGAAACGGCGAAAGAAACTTCCCAGCAACACGCCTAGTCTATCCTATGGGGGGCTGTGTCTCCTGGCGTCCCTCGCGGGGACGTGGAGAGATCGTGATTGGTGCCGTCTGTGTCTGTCTGTCGGTGCCTGCCAGCCTGCCGTCCTAACCGCGGGCGGGCTGATCCGAGCCAGCCGTTTTGTGATATCGTCGACCTTGTCCGTGAGGATGTTACGCGGTCGTCGCACGAGAGCCTTTCGTCGAGGCTTATAATCGGACGCGGACACGACGAGGGGATTTCGATGGTGCGGCGCTAGATCGAAATACTTACGCGAGAGCGACGTAATGTAGTTTTTGATGGAGGGAAGCTCCAGATCGCGGTGGATGTCGACGTTACGCATATAGAGGGGAGCACCGACGGCTCTGCGCATGAATTTATTCTGAACGATTTGCAGTTTCTTTAAAAGGGCAGGCTTGGCATGGCCGAATACCACACTCGCGTATGTCATGATCGGGCGGATATTCTATTGATCTACGCTAAGTTTACCATTCGTGTATAATCTTAATTTCTAATCATAAAATAAATTATATTTAATTATCTACTTCTATTTTCTTATTCATTTAATTTAATTTATCAATTACATAATGATCTACTTTTGTTATTGCTAATCAATGCCTATATGCCTATGTTAGCCAGGACGTAAGGATACGACTAACCAATGAGAGATGTGTATAAAACTCTTACTCATTGGTGGGAAGTCAAAAATGAAAAACGACACGGGTTTTGAAAAAAAAGGAGGCACCATTTTGTAGGACTAAAAGATACTTACTAAAATAAAAATAAAAACCAGTTTTAAGATCGAAGTTGTTTTTATTCAAGAGCCTTACATTACGTCTAATATCACAGCACACTCTTCAGTCAATATTTAAATCATAATTAGTTGTAAATAAAATTAATAAAATGCTTCAAAAAGAGGGATAGATTTGCAAAGTCATAAGTTATATTCACATCACAAGTATCACAGTTTTATGATAGATTTTTTTCTTTTTTATAAATAAGACAAACACACATGTTGTATATCGCCAAGCTAAGCAAGTTACGCTTGTGCTATGGATAATATACAACGGGGCATTCTGGGGCCGATCCCGGACACCCAGACCGCAGTAAATAACGGAAAGTTCGTTTTACGAAACTTACCATCCCAAGAATCGAACCCGGACTTGAGTTACCTCTGCCAAGTTGACCGTCAAATTGCACAGTAATTTATCTTTGACTTTATCTTTTGTTCTTTTTTCGTTAGCTATAAGTATCCATTTTTTGGTTATGATGATATCTTTTAAAATATTCATATACCTATCTAAACATCATACCAGAAAAGATAAATTGATTGCAAAATCGATTCCCTGGACACACGTAGAATTATTTTAGATTCCATGTTTGCTTATAAGTTGTTTCATAATAACATAGATTCCTCTCAATTGTTAAGCCAATTCCGCCTATGAGTCCCTTCGAAACCTCCGCGACAACCTATAGCCCCTCTTTCCCCCATTAAGAACAACACTAGGTGCTAACTCCCCTTTCTTTAGAATGTGTAGAATTCTCAACAGTAGCACTGATGTTACGGACATTTGCTTTGACTCCAAATATTCATTTTATAAAAAGATTTGTTTAGCCCAAAAAAGACATTAAATTAGTAGACAGACGAACAGACAAATTTAAATATTCTACACTTTTTTGTTGTTTTTATTTAATAATAAATAGAGTTTAATTAAATTAAATTGCAAGCTGTGTTGACCTATAATTAGATTTTACATCGCATTGCAAACCTTAGTCATAAATCCATCAACTGATGAAATGTAAAAAAGAACTGTTGGTGATCCTTAATCTATACATGTATACATACTAATAGTAAAACTGTAGAGGTTGGATTTCTGTACAATGAAAAAAAATGCAAAAAACCGAGTCAGGGGGATGTAAGAAGCGAAATAGAACTAATTTAGATTTTTTTTTCAATTTTTTTGTTTCTCTGTTTGTACGGGCTAATCGCCGAAACGACCAGACTGATTTAAATGAAATTTTGTATGGTGGTAGCTTATATCCCTGGTCGACATATAGGATACTTTTGATCCCGAAAAATTAAAGAGTTCCCGTGGGATAGTTAAAAAACCGCACCACGCGGACGAAGATAAATAAATCTATATCCATTGAGTCTTTAGGAAAATTATTGAGATTTGTAAAAGCGTACGGACATACCAATTCGTTGTTACTAAAATAATAAATGAATACTAAAGACCAAATATTCAGACACTTCAATTACAACTGTTCCGCACTTTAAAGCACTTTTTAATGACATAGGCACAACGGGTGCTGTGTGTCTGTTAATACCTGCATGTGGGTACACGGTCCGAAAGCGGTTTTCAAAAGAATACACCGATATTTGCGTGCTGTTAAAACAAAACACCGCTTTCTCATCCGCCGCCGGAGATTGCACTCAAACACATTTTTCCGAGGGTTGTACGGCTATGTACGTTCGCTTTGTAGAAACAGGAAACCAGCGTGAAAAACTTTATAAAACAAAACTGAATTAAAAATATAACGTAAATGATATTCGAAGGTCACTGTGGCCCAGTGCTAGCCTGCATTTATTCTCGGTAGGGTATAATTAGTAAAAAATCTCACTTATTTACACTGGTCTGGGATTCCATATATTACTCAACAGTAGTACTGGTCTGGGTTTACCCACAGATCTATATACATAATATATTCGTATGTTAGTCTATCGCTGAGTAAAGAAAGCTGCCTTATGGCATTTCTTGTCTAAAACTACTCTAAACACGTAAATGACTTTGTAGAGTTTTGTATTAAAATTGTTAAAAGAGTAGTATATAATAATAAAACCGATAGATAGATAACAATGTACTATTACGTATATTTTAGAATATACAGTCTAGAATTAAGCAAAATAGTTTTAAATAAAAAATAAGACATCACAGAGAATAGTTAGTAAATGTAAAAATTAAAGTAGCTAAGAAGTATAAATAAAGTTATATAAACACTGTATAAACGACATAAAATAGGCGTATAAGAAAACTGCTAAAGTATAAATTGTTAAAATACTTAAAATATAAATAGACAGTAAGAAAATATGTAATCAATAAACAAGTAAGATTTAGAAATAGCTCAGTAAAATGTATAGAAATTAAGGACTCTTGTAAAACTTGGAAAATAAAGAATAAAAAAGAAAACAAAAACACAAATAAAAATAAAGAAAAAATAATAACAAAAAAGCAATAAGCCCGGACAATCCAGTTCGTCCGGAGAGAGGGACAATAAAAAAAAAACTACTCTAAAATTTTTAAGGTTCAACTTCAATCAACTTATTTATGGCAGAAAGTGAATTGAAGACTTTTCAAAACAAACTTCTCCGGTTTGTTTTAAACAAGTTTTGATTTTCTTTTTTAGTGTTACATGTGTAGACTTTCCCCACTGACATTGAGTACTGTGTTGCATTGGCGCACACAGGGGTGGCCCTGTACGAGGCGAGGCAGCGCTAACGAGCGGCCATTGTTGCTCATTGTGTCACTGGGTTTATAGCAAGTTCATCGAAGCATTATACTATTGTTATAATCGTCTGATCTGATACGCTACTGTTTTACATTTAACATCAATACGGATCTGCGCGACTAAAGATGGATATACATTATTTTCTTTAGAAGATGCTATCAGTTTGTAAAGTTGCACTTTTAAATGATTTAAAATAAAACTATATAGACATAGCCAATGACAGTACTAATGTCTAGCAAACTGTGTCACTGTCAAGAGTTTAAAAAAAGTTGTGATGGCGGTTAAGTTTGAGTCTCGCTTAATTCTTTGTAAATTCTTGACTGTGAATAAAATTATCTTATAATACATTGTGTAGTATATATATATGTATATTTATTTGTATATATGCATTGTATAGTATATGTACATTGGTTATAATTATAGTATATATATGTTATACTTGAGTTGATTTGAGGTTAAAGTTAGTATTTAGTTTTGTCCTTTGTTCTTATGTTTGTTGTAAATATGTTTATTATATCGTATATTGTTTTCGATTGGCAGATTTTTCTCTTTTTTTTCATCTACCGGCCAAATTGGCAAAATCAATGCATAAAAGGCATTGCAGCCATCATAAAAAAAAGACTCGCTCAAAATTCAAAATTAGCAGCTGTTCATAATTCTTTTGTAATTATTATTTCGTACGTTTCAAAACATCCCTTCACGTTATTAAATCAACTACGTGTTCCCGCTGGGGTGAGTTCCTATCTATAGATGTAAAATGTGACTGTTCTAGTTAAAACTAAATGAGCTGACCTAACCTAGCCTAACGAACGACACTGTGTCAAACCTAATGCCTATTCTTCGTCATCTAATTCCTGCCAACGTATACCAGACGCGCAAAATTACCGATCTAGCTAATACTAGAGCTGTTGAACTACTTGAAGAGTTTCCAAGGCTTCGACAGGCCAGCGTACCCTCTTGTGCATAGAAGTCCACTGGTGGTCACGGAACAGATTAAATACATTCTATACCACATAATTATCTTCTATAGTTCATTGACCCACCTAAACCTATTGTAATACTTGCAACAACTCAGTAGGGTTTAATTAAAAGAACAGCAACTGGTCACATATTTGTAATCAGAGAACCTTACGGTTTTAACACATTGAATACTGACTTTGAACACCTCGCCATCCCTCCAACGATATTACAGTATATTAGTCTTAGCAAATTGGCACAACCGATAGCGGATTGAAGTCACTTATAAACTATTTTAACTGGGGTGTTATGAATGAAAAGAATTTAATACATTACTGTTTGGAAATTCCAGATAATATTTTATACAAGATATCATATAAAACATTATACATAAAGTTTTATATGTAATAAAATAAACCGAACACAGTACAAATCTATCACGTCTGCCAACATGAAAACAAAATGTAGTGAATACCGTCTATATACAATTGAGACATTTTGAATTATAATCTACACAGTTACCACATCATATTAGAGGTAAATATTGTTACAAAAAATATGTTAAATTATAGATAACTATACAAAACAGGCGCTAATCACAGAATAAATAAAAATATAATAATATTAATAAATTAAGGAAATGGCCGATTGTATCGTTTAGAAATAAGAGGGTACATTACAAAATTAATTATTAACTTTAAAAAGAAACACGATAAGAACAATTTTTAATTTTAATTTAGAAGTAACGTATTTATTGTTGGTTTATTAAAATGTATTTATATGTTTTTACTAATTAAATATTATATAAGCAGAATTAGTTTTATAAATTATTATTATTATTCATTATTTAATTAAGAAATTTGGGTCCTTTTGGTCTTACGCTTAAAGGAAGGTTTGCACTGAAATCAGCGTTGTGCCGGATATAATTCCGGCACAGCAATATGCTGAGTGCAAACCTTGTTCGCTGAAAATGCAGCGTACAAATCAAAACATGCTCTGTGTATAATAATGTATAACGAATATAATTACGTGGCTATTTCTTCGAATAAAGTTTTTCTTTCTTTCTTTCTTTCTAACAACTACTCAATAACTGTAACCTGTAACACTATTCTGTGGCTAAGGAGGAGGAGCTGACTCTTATACTATTTAGTGATGTTTAAATGTCTTAGTCGACTGAAGGAACATCTAAAGTTAGACGTAAAGTAGAAAATGATTTAAATTAATCATCTATATATACAGTTCAAGCTTATTGAATAATTATTATTTATCTCGTAAGACAAAACAAAGTATATATGTATTGTATAGCCTCTGTAGTTGAGTGAGTTGAGCCTTTGCCAGATTATCTCATTACAGCAAAGAAGTTCTGGGTTAGATTCCTGACATAGTAATAAATCTAAGAAAGAAAGAAAATCATTTTATTCAGGACAAATTACATTGGATAGTGTAGGTACAATTGGTAACTAATTTAAAACTAAAGTAACATAATCTTGTCCTAAAAGGGGCATCAGTCTCAGCATAATGCTGGTCTGTTGAAACCAGCGTTGATCTTCCGCTGAGCCCTTAAGGTATTGTCATGGCAGACATTACATCATTGCAAAGCATGAAAGTACAATCTCAAATATTACATTATATATATGCCCACACACACATACGCAGTATATACAAGAAATAGTGAAAATAATAAATATATGTATTAAAAATTAAACAAAAGAAATTTCCTAAAAGAAATCCTGTTATTGATTATGGTCAGGGTGTGCACATTACCCATAACACAAGCATGTCTTTGCTCTATATAAAATGTGTGGTTGTCTGCCGATTTATTTATTTAGTATGAATACTGTCGACCATGTTCCAGAATCTGTTATCGATTTGCAACACGCATGTCGCCCCTGAACTTCGGCAGTTCCAGATAATGTCCCCTCACATGATAATCGTCACTCGCACCATTTAACTAATTTACCGATTACGAATGGGGGTCGTTGCCCCTCTCTTGGAGCCGAGGAATCGTAATAACGTCGAGGGAGGGGGACAAAGGAGCCTGCTAATCGCGTCTGGACCCCTTTGGAAAGCGACACGGACTGACGGTTATCTAAGAATCCCTCTTGCAGTTATGTCGTGAAGATAAAGTTAGTTATCACCACAATTGAAGGGCTGTGTGTTTGCTGGTCCGCAGTATACTTCGTCTGAATAAAAATCACCTCATCAATCATGGATCACGTGTGTCCACGGCGGCAACAAGACTTCCTATTGTGTATATAAGTACAAGTATATGTAGGCTCATGCCGGCGAATAACGCCGGAAACAACACAATAATAATCTGAAATATTATAATCAAAGTTTATTACACTAGAATTATTACAATTACAATATTAAATATACAGAAATATTAGGACAACTCCAAGAGGTCCATCCACACTTATCAGGTGTTGAGCAGCAATTTGCCCTCAAAGAATACTGCGGTTATCGACCACAGTGTTTATGCGCTCTTTGTCCAACAGAGCTTTCGCTCTGTTCAACCGATGAACATAGAATGTGCCGTATTAGGCGATTTCACCTCCTTTTATATTGTGGAACCAACAACACAGTGTTCACCTTTCAGCAATCTTGTAATCTGAAACTTATTACAAAAAATCATACAAACATTTATAAAGTACTCAACAATATAAACCTTACCATATAAATACAACCCAGTTTTTATTTCAAATTCATATATATATATATATATATATATATATATATATATATATATATATATATATATATATATATATATATATATTCAGTCATATATATAAGTAAAAATTAATTTTTCTTCCTATTCTATGTACACCGCTTCGCAACGTGTTATTGCTGTTAAGGAGGAGAAGCGGCAAGAAACTCCCCAGCAACACGTCTAGCTAAATAATGCTTTTCTTTAAGATTCTTATTCTATTTATATCTCAAGTTGTCTTTTTTTAATAAGTTTGTTGTCATTTACGTATTCTTAAATAGTGTAGTATCCCCTTTTTAGCAAGATACTTTTTAATTTGGTTTTGAATTTAGTGAAAAACAGATCTAACATTTCACTCGGAATCTTATTGAAGAAGCGTATACCAACCCCCAAGAAATATTAAGCTAAAAATGTACTTAATAAATCAAGTGCAGGTATTTTAAGAAAAATATAATCACTTTAAAGTCACAGTGTGTTCTTAGCACGGCAAATACATAATATCCATTTATTAAATACCTTCATATTATCTATCTATCACGGCTACCGACTTCTCATATCAGATGTTACTTTAGGATTTTTTACAATTACATCTTCTACATTTAATATATGCAGCAATCTGCGACATATTAGGTTGGGGAACAAGTTTCTTCGCATTTTATATAAAAATTCAAAAGGTTTTTTTATAAAGTTTATTTACATTTGACTAAAGTATGTAGGTGCCATTTTGTTGGATAACTTTTTGCCATCTTGTAAGTAGGGACGTGATCCCATTGCTATAAAAATTTTGGGGCTTCTGATCTAAAAACTGCGACAAGTGGTTTTGGCAGTCCTCTCGAGATGTTAACCTGACACTGCCTAAGGAATTCTGCAGAGACCGAAACAGGTGAAAATCTGAAGGTGCAAGGTCAGGACTATACGACGGATGCATTAACACCTCCCAGCCAAACTCTCGTAATTTTTGCTGAGTGTCTAAAGATATGTGACGTCTAGCGTTATCATGGTGAGAAACCACACCCCTTCTGTTGATTAATTCGGGCCGCTTTCTCTGAACTTTTTGCTTTAATCTCATCAATTGTTCGCAGTACAGTTCAGAATCGATGGTCCTGTCTGGCGGTAACAGCTCATAATGAATAATGCCCTTCCAATCACACCATACACACAGCATCACCTTGTTGCGAGTTAACCCGGGTTTCGCCACAATCTGTGAAGCCTGACCGGCCTTTGACCACGATCTTTTTCGCACGTTCTTGTCGTACGTTCTTGTCGTACGTGATCCACTTTTCATCACCAGTTATCAGCTTCTTCAAAAATGGTTCGGTTTCATTACGTCGTAATAAAGAATCACAAATGAGTACACGGTTCATTAGGTTTCTTTTAGTGAGCTCATGAGGCACCCAAATATCGAGCTTTTTTGTGTACCCAGCTTTTTTCAAATGCGCCAAAACCGTTTTGTGGTCAATTCCCAGTTCTCCAGCTTCATCGTAACTACTAATATGCCGATATTGCTCCACTTTTTCAAAAATGGCATCAATTTTGTCTGTAACAGGGCGACCAGAGCGACGTGTATCTTTGATATCAAAATTTCCGGATTGAAAACGCTTAAACCAAATTTGCGCTACTCTCACAGATACTGCATTAGGTCCATAAACATCACAATTTTGTTTTGCGGTTTGTGTTGCATTTTTACCTTTTTTGTAGTAAAATTTTAAAATGTATCGAATTTTTTAATTAGATTCACTCATTTTAACAATAAGAAAAACAAATGAAAATCACACATTTTCCTAATTTGAATATGGAATTGTCTTCTTTAAAATGAAAACTTTTTAATGATACCAAAACCAGCCAGATACAAATGGTATAGCCAAAGAGATCTTATTACAAGTTCATACATACTATATGCGAAAAGACTTTTTCCCCAACCTATTATATGACTTGATTTCATCTGTATATGCAATAAAGAACATTCATTCATTCATTCATTCATTCTAGTTTTGTCGTTGGGACATGAAACCCTAAAAACCAACTTCTAAAGTAACTAAAAAGCTAAAAATAAATATTTTCTACAACATCTTATAGTCGTTGCAAAGTAAAACATAAAAAAATACTTTTTTCTGTAATTTTTTGGGATGTATGGGATGGGAGATAGACGAAAAAGAGTGGAACCAAAAGGAAAAATCCGTACTGTTGTATATTTTTATACAATTTTGAACTTGAATGCAATGAAATAACATCTAAAATAAAATCAGTGTAATTAATTAATTATTAGTTAATAAATAAATAAATTATTAATTAGTAAATTAATTAACTATCTATAAATACAATAAAAATGTAGAGCTCGAATTTCTGTACAATGAAAAAAATGCTAAAAACCGAGTCAGGGGGATGTAAGAAGTGAGATGAACTAATTTAGATTTAATAAAAAAACTCTGTCTGTCTGTTTGTACCGGCAAATCTCCGAAACGATTGGACCGATTTAAATGAAATTTTGTATGGTGGTAGCTTATATCCCTGGTCAACATATAGGATACTTTTGATTCCGAAAAATTAGAGTTCCCGTGGGATAGTTAAAAAACCGCACCACGCGGACGAAGTCGCAGGCATCAGCTGGTTAATTAATAAACTAATTAACCTTCTAATTTCAAAACACCTTCTATATGAAATAGAGTTTACCCCTCTTGTTTGAAAAGCAGCCGCTAATAGAGGTTTTAATGTACTACATTTTTATGTTAGTGCTATTTGCTCCGGAAGATTCGCTTCATTTTATATCACAAACTATCCTATCTCCCGGCATGAGAAGTATTTATGAACATTTTCGGTATTATAACTATTGTTACGAGTTGCAGGACTCGAATTAAAATGCCGTTGGAATTATTATAGAGTTTATTAGAACTATACAAACACGTATAACACAGGTACAAATATAACCGAACGCAACAAGTCCAAACGTAATACACGATTTCATGAAACGCGCAAAGTCCGTTACTAAATAGATTACCGCATGGGGTACACACGTCTTGCTTCGCTCGTGGTTATCGCTAGACTGCTGATCTCTCCATTAGGCCGTTACTTTATACGGCACCGAAACAATATGGCTGCCCGACCACGTAGACCGAATTTCTTAGAATCAGTTCGACACACCTGGCTAATACTGCCATAAAAGATTACAATCCACAATGGGCTGTTTTCTAATTACAAATTTTAAACACAAAGTAAACAAAAGAAGTCCAAATGCGGAAAGGTAATAAAGTGTGCTTTTATGGTATGCAGGCGTAAATCTACTTTTGTCGGCACTAGGTCGTAACACTATATTTAAACCAATTTACAGCAAAACCGATCCAATACTCAAGTAGTTTTTTCCGTAAAAGCTTAACAGATAGACAGGTCGAGTTACTTTATACAGCATTTTTTTTATAGATGATGAATTTTATATCTATAAACTTGAATAATGGTCTCCCATACATCCTCTATTTCAACTCATTCTAGTTTTATTTATCTATACCATGTCTTTCTATCTCAAATCTACATAAATGACAACAATGACCAAAATGACTGAAATAACCGAAATTATTAATTTATTATTCTGCTTTCTGAGATAACCTTTACATAAATCTATCACATTATTTGGGATGAAAAGTATTCCTTGTCCATCCTCGGTATTTAAGTTACATATATACCGAATTTCAGGCAAATCGGCCCGTAGTATAATAGTAATAGTTTTGCCGTAAAAGCATACCAAACAGATAAACAAATATATTTTAATCCCGGAAACATTCAAATTTTTCGGGATAAAAAGTATCCTATGTTCATCCTTGGCATCGAAAATATATATACTGAGTTTCAGTCAAATTGGTCCCATAGTTTTTCCTTGAAAACGGAACAGACGGACAGATAGTTACTTTCGCATTTATCATATTAATAGGGATACACTTATGTGTCTATTTGATAACGCCGTTACTTTTAACGCTTTAAATAAGACGTATTTGGCCATAGCCTAAATCTTTAACATTAACGTAGATAAAGCCCCATTCTTCTTCTTCTTCTTCTTCTGCGAGCGGGCGGTTTCCGCAACTTGACGACAAAGCGCCTATTTTGCGTGCGAGGATGGATGAGGGTTTACTCCATCCGGCCCAGCTCCTCCAGGAAGTCCACCAGCTTCTTGACGTTGCTGAAGACCTCTCGGAGGCTACCTGGGGCGTCCAGATACTTCGCCCTGTATTGGGTCACCTCTTCGCATTCAAGCAGGACATGGGCGGCTGTTCCTTCTGCCTCCAGGCATGCTCTGCACAGGGGGCTGTCAGTGACACCTATATTGAAAAGATGTCTGTTAAAATTGCCATGTCATGCCATAAAGCCTCATAAGACCAAGTGGTTTGTCAGAAAAATGACTGTGATATACAAAGACAGATAGACAAACAGACGGAAATGACAAATATAAACCTTGTTCAGGTACTGCACTTGAGTTTAATGAAGAGCGTTTAAAAATTCTTAAATAATAACACAAACACAACAAAATGAGAAAAATATTGCCGTCAAGTGAATTCAATTTGAAGCCAAAATTCATTATGTTTACGCTTAAGTGAAACACACGCTGGAGACTAATTAAAATGCATTCACATGGAAGGCGGAAGGAGGGGGGGCATGGAGGGGTGGGGGATGAGGCCACGTGCTGCTCATTAAATCCATTTCAGCTTAACTTGTTTGACATGTTTATCGTTGATGACAACACCTTATGGAGTAAGAGATATTGTTAGCTTAATAAGAGTTTTTAAAGTCATAGTAGCTTAGTGGTTAAGGCTCCTGCTGCCGCAAAAGCTCAAAAGTGGGATGCAAACGAAACTACTTTTTGTTGGTGAATACTGATCAATAATTTATCAAAAAAATGATATATCTTCAAGATATGAGACGTAACGTGGTTTTTTCGTAATTTTTCTATTAGTAGTTTAAGTTAAGAACAAAATTCACCAAATATTCTCCAAATTATTGACATGAAACCATTTTACTCCTTCCATTTTTGTCAAAATAAGATAATACATATCTTTACAAAAGAGAGATATATAATTTGGTTGTATTACTTTTTTAAATACGACTATATTGTATCCTCAAGAAAATAATAATGCACTGAGAGACGACCGCGTCTATGGAACACCCCGTGTTGCCGCACGATTTCCAAGGTGGTAAATCACACACACTGGTTTAGGCGGGGATGAAAACAATACGCACGCCAGTGTGTACTCGCAGTATCAGCCTTTTACTATGAGAAACGCTCAATAGTCTACGGCCAACGAAGACTACGAACGAACGAACGAAGACGAACGATTGTACGCGTAACAAAAAATTATTGTAAAATCGCATAATATTAAAATATACGCATTTCTCGCGCAAAAAATGCTTGATTGAAGACTTCCTATGCTTCCCCCCGCTTTCATCCGAATAATCCTCAAGAACGTTGGCGTTGCTATAAGCCTTAACGTACTCGGGTCTCAATTCAATGAGGTGTGTTCGCATCTTCGCTGGAAAGCATGCACATCTTGGCAATTTAATGTGCAAATTTGTTAGATTTTTTGTGAACGTGTCGTTACTGGCAGACATTAACGGAAGACCAGCGCTGATTGTTATCAACCAACATTTGCTGAGTTACAGCCTATTTAGTTAAGTTAACCTTTTGTTTTTTATTAAACTCTTTAGGGATCATCCACAAATTAGGTCAAACGAATTTCATGATTTCTGACCCTTCTCACGTTCTTGTCACAGCTGGTCACATTCTCTACCGAATGTGACATTGTATATTTTGCAATTTTACATCCAGAAATTATTCAATTAAAACAGCAGTTCCGCAATTAGAAATATGACGTCACGACATTTAGTTCCCCTCCCACCCCTTGTCACACTTCGTGTTATAATTATCATTTAAATGTCATATCGTTACAGCGACGACACGCTGACAGTGAAAGAAGACATTGCGATGAAAACTGCATATAATTTCCATTCCCTTAAAAATGGCGACCTCCGAAAACATTGCTGGATTTAAAGGCGTGTATATAATGATGCAGTGAAATTACAAAAAAACCTGATACTAATACATACATTCACACAACCAACAACAAAACTCACACAGACTCATACCAACGCGCACTACCACCGCATTGCATTACACGCACACTTTACAAACAAACCAAGACATACAAAGAGCCTAAAAATTAATAACCTACACACAGAAAGGAAAAGCAACACAAATGGCACTAGTCAAAATATATATAGGTATAGACATAAGGCACATACTGCACATGCACTTCCTCACAACACCAGCATGTAACCGATACACTCTACATTAGTATAAGTTCAGTATTAAAAATATTATAAGTTATTCTTAAGGTACACTACAACTCTAAAAATCACTAAATTAATGTCACACACAGTAACAAATATAAACAATAAGCGTGTATGAACCTAAAAACTTTCATAGAAATTAAGTTGTAAAAAAGGGTACGGAACTCGAGTCCGTAGAGTAGTTAAAAAAAAAAAAATACATCACGATATTCGATCTCTCCGGAAGGCCATAGGGTAGGAACAATCTAATATATTCTTGCAAAACACCACTCCCAAGTTCCCGGCAAACCCTTTCAAGTATTTCATAACACGTCACTATCAAACAATTGGAGACAATAAAAAAGTCAAAGAACTACTCCCTCCCACATTTGCATGAGATTCAAATAAACTACGCCTGGAGTGCGACACGGTGGCAACGACTACTTCCGCTCGTATCGCGTTTTTTGTTAGATCAAAGAGATCTCACGTAAACAGGATGTGTGTGTCAGACAACTTTACCTTGTGTACAGTTTTTGTGGTAGCACTGTACATTGACACTACATTTTCATAAGTGTAACTTTGTTGCGACTACTTATTTGCTTGCGCACTGCAATCCGGCACAGCAATATGCTGAGTGCAAACCTTGTATGCTAAAAATGCGGCGTACAAATTCTCAAAATATGCTCAAAATATAATAATGTATAAGGAATGTAATTACGTTGTTATTTCTTCAAATAAAGTCTTTCGCTCTTTCAATCGTGGCGACAAAAAATTCTCCACAACATCGTGAAGTCGGTGCCTTTTAGAATGTTGTTGTTGTTTTTTATGTTTTACTTGGCACCGACTTCAAGGTGTTATAGAAATGATTTATTCTTTACTTTTTTATTTGAAATCTGCTTTGTATTTTTGTTAAAAAATCTGCGTTTTAGTTACTTGAACAGCACTGAAGATACTATTGTTACATGCCGTCAAAGGTAAGCGCACAGCAGCCTGTTGTAAGCGCAGTTCATTGTCTTCCCGGATTAGGAATTCTTTTGTATTTTGAATTTGTAATTAAGAAAAACATGCTATTGACTTTTTACTTGTTTTATAACCATCATTAGCTTCGAACTAATCCTTGTTATTATTGTCTTCGACTTTGTTAGCCGTTCGTAGGTGTGCAAATTACTATTCTCGGAAACTCAGTGTGCGCGGCCAATTTCTTTGTACTGTGTAGTGAGTATAAGACAATGTCCGAATGGAGGGGCGGGCAGTCAAGCGATGACTACGATACGAGTAAGACATTTGTGGTACTCTCGATTAGCGATATAGACGACGGACATTGCGCGTGTCGAATTGTATGGAATCGTGCAGTGTGAACTGGTTGCATCCAGTTTTCTTTGTATTTATTTTTATACGTGTTTCTACAATTCTAATAAATTCTATAGTAGTTCCAACGACATTTTTAATTCGAGTCATGTAGCTCGTAACACTGTTTTAAACGCCTGTAAAAATTTCACTACTGACATGCGTTGTCACGTTCTTTTTTATAAGAAATAAAATGCGATCGAAATAGGATTAAAAAAATTAGTTTATTATTTGTTATTTTTTTTTTTTTAAAGAAAATAAGAGGGTAACAAGTAGGTTCTTGCCAAACAAAAATCAGTTTCCCTGGCTATACTTAAAATAGGTACCGCACTCTTCTAAGAATTCTGGCAGTATGCTGGATAGCACGGCAGTCTCTTATCCGCAACCCCCATTACACGAGGCTCAGGCACTGGAGATTTCAGCGAGAATGGGAGGAGTATACTCCCAACCAAATTCCCAGTATGGGAATACATGTCTTATCCTAAACACGAAAAAATAACATTGACAAGTTTAGCTTGTATTTAGTAACTAGGATGTTGGAATAATAGTTTTCAGAATATGTAAAAGTTAAATACGCAGTCTCATCTATGAGCCAGCCCAGATGATTTGCCTGCCCTACCGTCATTCAGTCGTTTATTTTGTACACCTTGAAACGTTCCTTTACCTGTATCAAATTATTGTATGACATTATGGTATTTATGAGTACTATTTTTTATATTGTATTTTATGTTGTTACAAGTTGAGTCACCTGCATACCTATTGTCACATACCCACAAAGAAATGCTGCGCATCTCGTTTATTGCCCCTCCCGCATTCGGAGTTCTTTTTATTACTTCGTATTTAAATTTGCAATTAGACAATAGCCTATTGTTATTGTTTTCGGCTTTGTTGGCCGTTCGCAGGAATAGGTAACCAGGTGTGCAAATTACTATTTCTCGGAAACTCAGTGCGCACGGCCGATTTTTTTTGTACTGTATAGTTGGTATAAGACAATGCCCGAATGGAGGGGTGGGGCAGTCAAGCGACGACTACGAGACGAGTAAGACGTTTATAGTACTCTCGATTAGCGATATTGACGACGGACTTTGCGCGTGTTCAATTGCATTGAATCGCGCAGTGTGAACTGGTTGCATCCAGTTTTATTTGTATTTGTTTTATACGTGTTTGTACAGTTCTAATAAATTCTATAGTAGTTCCAACGGCATTTTTAATTCGAGTCATGTAGCTCATAACAATTTTATTTTTAATTGATATTCATATACATTAATTTAAATTATATGTATTGCTTTATTTTAAGTATGTTTAAATTATATATAATTAGTAAACAACGATTGAGAATAGTTGTTACAGCGTGTATAAGTTTCTCTTTCGAAGAGTGTAATGTAGGCGCTCGGTGCTCTTCAACGAGGGTTGCTCTCGATTTCTCTGGTATCTATGCATCAGATCCTGACTTGGTGATAATAAAACTACTTCAGGAGCATATTCTTTCGAATAAAACTAAAAATTTAAAAACCGGTCTACAATTGACGGACTAATCGCCTAACATGCATAAAAAAAACACACTCGAATTGAGAACCTCCTTCTTTTAGAAGTCGGTTAAGACAGGAGTTAGCACCGTTTTGTGATGATATAAACTTTGCGGTCAACTTTTGCGGACGTAGCACGTATTTTGCCCCTTTTCCCTTGTTGACAACTATAACCGTAAGAAGTTAACACATACTTTCTGTGGTTATGTTGTTACCGGAATTGAGGGTTGTTTTCGGGTGGTCGCATCTAACGATAATGCACGTTGGAAACGCAACCCCTAATCCTATCCAAAGTCATCTATCTATACCATAATAGATCTGTACCTGGATAGACTTTGTACAGAGTATTAATGCGAGTTAGTAGAATACTATTGAAATTGATTGAGGATTGAGAAAAAGTTATTTTGTAGTTCGATAGATGGCGCTAGTCAAATAATAGATCGCGGTATGTATTGCATTTTACTATATAAGCAATTACCAATACATTTGTGTCGATTTATGGATCCAGCGTCGTTTTTGTTTTTCTGCCTTAGTTTGAATGTGGTCACATTGCATTCACAAATACGAAAAAATCAGAGGGACTAATTTGGACTAGGCTTGTTCTTGCTCGGTCACTGAACGGAGCGATCCGTACTAGTACAATTTGTCAGATGTCCTAATTCGGACTTTTAGTACATTTAGTACAGTTTAGTACATTGAACGAATAAGAATTATATTTTGATTTTCCTTCATACTGTGCAGGCTTAGGACTGTCATTCTAATCAACACCCGTTTATTTTTTACATAAGTTATTTAGATATTAAAATATCTGTGATATTTTTTTCTTAATGCATTATATAAGATATCAAAATTTTATACGATTTACCATCTTATGGTCCAATTTGGTCCCAGCTCGGTAATCGGAAACATCTTTGAAATATTTTTTAAAAATAAAGACAATTTCGCAATATGTTTATTCAAAAATAAAAACTAATATAAGCAGTAGTTATATGAACATAAAGTTCAAAATAGCTTCATGAATCAGAGTTATCAGAGATCAAAGTTGGCAAATGAATATTTATCATGCGTCTCACTCTTTCATGCACTGATACCATATCGTTGCCGCTCGTTCAGTCAGTCAGCCGCGTTCCATGTTTGTTGTGCGACAGTTCGTAGTATTATAGTACCAGTGACAAAGAAAACATCTCGAATTCGGACTATTCTATACGATCACGAACGACGAAGTACTAAATGAACGATGCCCTAAAACGGAGAAGGAATAGTTCGTTGAATTCAGTGTCGGGAATGTATTCCTTTTAGTACATAGTACATGTACTACACAAGCCTAATTCGGACGAGCAGATTCCGAAAATAACATCCTTAGAATATTTGTTTGTCTGTCCGTCTGTCTGTCTAACTTTCTGTCTGTTAGAGCATCATGTGAAAACTACTGGACGGATTTAAATGAAATTCGCCACAGAACAAGCTCATATTCCGATATGTCCTTTTATGTCCCCCTGATAACGTGCATGCAAAATTTTGTGACAATCTGTTGCGTAAATAAAGCTTGGAAGAAGCACAAAGAGACAAAGTCACATTCGCATAATTATATAATACTAGCTTTTGCTCGCGGCTCCGCTCGCGTTAATGTAAATTTTATAGACAGAGTTATCCCACGGGAACCGTATTGTTACGAGCTACAGAACTCGATTATTAAAAATGCCGTTGGAACTACTATAGAATTTATTAGAACTGTACAAACACGTATAAAACAAATACAAATAAAACTGGATGCAACCAGATCACACTGCACGATTCAATGCAATTCGACACGCGCAAAGTCCGTTGTTTATATCGCTAATCGAGAGTACTAGATTACTCGCTTCGTAGTCCTCGCTTAACTGCCCGCCCCTCCATTCGGCCATCGTCTTATACTAACTACACAGTACAAAGAAGTTGAAGGCGCACACAAGGCTTCTAAGAATTACTAATTTGCTCATCTGCGAACGTCCACAAATTCGATTACAATAATAATAGGGATTATAGTTCGACGCTAATGATAGTTATAAAACAAGTAAATTGACAATAGCATGTTTTTCTTAACTACAAATTCAAAAGACAAAGGATTCGTCGATTACTAGAAAAGGACAATAAGCTGCGATTACAATAGGCTCTGCGGCTTATCTTTGACGGTATGTAACAGTATGTTTTTATTCTAATTTGTAATCATCTCTGTGCCAAATTTCATCGAGATCCATTCAGCCCTTCTTATATTTAAAATTATGACCAAAAAATACTACCTGTCGTTGGAATATGATATTTAAATTGATCTATAAACATTTATATATTTTCTAGATATGTATTTGTATGGTATGTATATTAAGTATATATCTATGTAATACCTATATAATTTATATATATATATATATATATGTATATATATATATATATATATATATCATTTTAGTTCGTACTATATGTTACATATACCACCATCGCCATTATCATCTCAATTCACTCCTGGGGTTGTCGATAAGACCGCCCTTTCTAGATAACTAGACATAATTTTAGTCTTTAAGTTAATTTTTGTATTGGTGTATAATAAAGTGCTATCTATCTATCAAACATCCATCCTAGCTTTCGCATTTGTAATATCATGATTAGGATAGGATGTCTCCCGAGGACGAAAATCGCAGTTTTCCTTCGCAATTAGAAAAGTTTTGAAAAAAGCCATTATTAATGTTAATTGGCCCCTCACCCGCTCTTCATCTGAAAGACGATTAAAAAGTTAGGTTGAAGAGGACGGAAGAATTTCGACATTAATCGGCCATCGGGGGGTGGGGGTTATTGTTTTCATATTGGAAAAATATGTTAATGAAAAAGTTTTGGAATCGTTTATCTTTTAAAGATCGTCTTGAGTCTTCCTTTTGCTAGATCGTGGTTGAGTTTTTGACGTATAATCTTACGACTTCAATGCAGTTCATCCACTGACTCTACATATACACTGGAAAAACATTTTTAGAACATCTCGCCAATTTTAAAGTATAAGAAACTTAGCAAATTGGCGCAACCGACAGCGGATTGAAGTCATTGATAAATTAATACAATATTGTTTGGAAATTTTAGACAATATTGTTACAACTTAGCCACAATTCCACGAAGCACGCCGATAAATATGAATGCACACCTGCCGGCCATAAAGCACAGTTTACTACCTGCGCGCATTTGGAGTTCTTTTGTTTACTTTGTGTTTAAAATTTGTAATTAGAAAAGCCGCCTATTGTGTATTATAATCCTTTATGATGGTCGTTAGCCAGGCGTGGTTCTCGGAAAATTTCATTCCACGCGGTCGCGGTGTATTGTATCGTTTAGTATAAAACAAGTCTAGCCAGAACCACGATTAAAGCAAGACGTGTACATTCGATAAGCGATATAGTGACGGACTTTGCGCGTGTTATTTAATTGTGCATTACATTTGGACTTATTGCGTCCGGTTATATTTGTACCTATGTTATACGTGTTTGTATAGTTCTAATAAATTCTATAGTAATTCCAAAGGCATTTTAATTCGAGTCCTGTAACTCGTAACAATATTTTCTATAAGATATTATATTTAAAGTTTTACATGTAACAAAATAAACCGAACACAGTACAAATGTATCGCGTGTGCCAACATGAAAACAAAATGTAGTGAATACCGTCTATATACAATTGAGACATTTTGAATTATAATCTACACAGTTACCACATCATATTAGAGATAAATATTGTTACATGAAATCATGTTAAATTATAGATAACTATACAAAACAGGCGCTAATCACAGAATAAATAAAAATATAATAATATTAATAAATTAAGGAAATGCCCGATTGTATCGTTTAGAAATAAGAGGGTACATTACAAAATTAATTATTAACTTTAAAAAGGAACGTGACAAGAACAACTATGCAACTAAATAACTAAAGCATTTCTTATATCCGACAAAAGTCGACCCCTTCTAGATATTTTACTAGCGTTCATACTATGAACTATAAACGTATCCTTATTTTTGTGAACGCTGAGGGTTCGCCTGATGGAAAGTGGTTATCATATAGACGTTTGCAACACCGGAAGTATCAGTATAAAAGTAAAATATTACTACGATAATACAATTAAACTAATTTTGTAATTCATAGTCAGAATAGAATAGAATAGAATATATTTATTGCGTAATGCAAGTACGAAGTTGTTACAGTTTTTACAGTATCAATGCATTCGGCCCATAATTGGGCGTGCAAAATTAACATTACATACAATATTGATTTATAAAAAAAAATTACATTCAATTAAACAATAGAATTAAATTAAAAAATTAATAATAATAATCTAAAATTAATCCAAATAGTAAAATGTTAAACGGCATTACGGCATGTCAAATATATTGTTACGATCTACAGGACTCGAATTAAAAATGCCGTTGGAACTACTATAGAATTTATTAGAACTGTACAAACATGTATGAAATCAAATACAAATAAAACTGGATGCAACCAGTTCACACTGCACGATTCAATACAATTCGACCGCGCAAAGTCTGTCGTTTATATCGCTAATCGAGAGTACTAGAAAACGTCTTACTCGCTTCGTAGTCGTCGCTTGACTGCCACCCGCCCCTCCATTCGGGCATCGTCTTATACTAACTACACAGTACAAAAAAGATTGACCGCGCACACTGAGTTTCTAAGAAATATTAATTAGCACACCTGCGAACGTCTATAAAGTTGAAAACAATAACAATAAGGATTAGTTCGACGCTAATGATGGTTATAAAATTAGTAAAAAGACAATAGCATGTTTTTCTTAATTGCAAATTCAAAACACAAACAACTTCCTAATCCGGGAGGACAATAAGCTGCGCTACAATAGGCAGCTGTGCGGCTTATCTTTGACGACATGTAACAATATTTATGTTAGTTCATAGTGTTTTATCGTCCATAAACATGTTTATATTATAATAACATTTAGTGGTCAGTAGCAATTTTTTTTTTAAATAGTGTACATGGCAGCTCTCTAAGAGACTTCGGAAGCTTATTGTATACGAAGGGCCCCATGCAATAGACACTTTTACGCATTAATGCCCTAATTGAGTTGATGGTGCAGACTCCAAATTCATCGCGTCTGTTATGTGGAAAGACCTCCTCCGAACGCTGACTAAGTAGCTGTGGATCAGTTCTGACAAACGTTGATATTTTGAGTATATAATAGACAGGGTACAGTCAAAATTTCATGTTTTTAAAACAAGGTTCGCAATTATATGTCTGTTTGAGTTTGAACATAGCTCCCAAGCAACGCTTTCGATGTTTGAACACTGTACCAGCTTCAGTTGAATTGAACTATACTATAAAAAAGCTATACTTACAAAATAAAAAATTGACTCCAAATCGCTGTCAGCGGGGAGCGTGCCCAAAATGCTGGCCGCATTTCCGCGTTGGATGGCAACGCTAATTCGTTGCCCTAGGTGCAAGCCAGCCTTTTGGTCACGCGAGATCTCAATTAGACGCGTTGAGAGGTCTCGATAGAGGTGATGAGCTCCAGGCCCCCACGGCCCCAAGGTCTCGACCCCGAAAGCCACAAATACGTACCCACTACCAATGGATACATGTTTGCTATATCTCAGCAGCCTCGGCTGTGTCTAGAAGATGGGACGCCGCCAAAGTATCGACACAAGTTGCGTCCCATATTAGGGCTTGTCCCATCTTCCATGGCACCAACGACGTCTAGTCTCTTACCATCGTCGCGGCACAACCCATTTCGTTCCAGAACAGCTGGTGCCCCGGTGCCATACTTAATATTAGACGACATGAGACCATGGTATGCAGCAAGGAGAGCGTCAACATTTACAATTGATGAAATTTTGTTGAGTATATATATTAAGTTTTTTACATAGAACACATATGTGATCTTTCCAGTTAAGTTTCTTGTCAATAGCAAGTCCAAGAAATGTTATATTATCAACTTCTTCAATTTCATTATGTTTGATGTCAAGTTTATTAGATAAATTAGCTGGTATGTTATTTATTTAATTATTATTATACCCTTCCTTGGAGTACGGACCATGATGGTGATCAAACGAGAAAATGTGTCAAATATTTTTGTCTTATACATAGAATATGTAAACATAGACTCAAATTTAACTTTTTTAATTTAGCATGTTTGGAATTTGACCTAGTTCTAGAGCACGCTTATTTGCAATACCTATTCGCACGAGACTTGAAGCACTCCCACAATGTAAATTAATATGCAACTGTTGGAACAACCCAACAGAATACTATCATTAAAGCTACACCGCTACCAAGCTCTTTCAGTAATTACTACTTATACTTACAATTTTGTTAAATCTAGCATTAGTTCAAAATACGTTAAAACAGATCCTAAGTGTATATACATCCTTATTAATATTATAAATGCGAAAGTAACTCTGTCTGTCTGTTCCGTTTTCAGGGAAAAACTACTCGACCGATTTGGCTGAAACTCAGTATATATTTATTTTAGATGCCGAAGATGAACATAGAATACTTTTTATACCGAAAATGTGATAGTTTTCGGGATAAAAATGTATTTGTCTCTCTGTTTGTTATGCTTTTACCGAAAAACTATTGGACCGATTTGACTGAAATTCGGTATATATGTAATTTTAATACTGAGGGTAGACGAGGGATACTTTTCATTCCGGATAATGGGATAAGTTTGGGGATAGATTTATGTAAAGATTATCCCAGAAAGTAGGATATGTTTTTATTTTGTGATTTGCCATTTTGGTTAATTTAGTCATTTTGGTCGATGTAGTCGGTGTGGTCGGTGCGGTCGGTGCGGTCGGTGCGGTTGGTGCGGTTGGTGCGGTCGGTGCGATCGGTGCGGTTGGTGCGGTCGATGCGGTCAATGCGGTCGATGCGGTCGATGCGGGCGATGCGGTCGATGCGTTCGATGCGGTCGATGCGGTCGATGCGGTCGATGCGGTCGATGCGGTCGATGCGGTCGATGCGGTCGGTGTGGTCGGTGTGGTCATACAACTCTGTAAACAAGAGGCACGCATCAGAAGTTGACCCGCGGCACAGCCGCGGGGTAAACCCTAGTAATAATATAAAGATGTCATATTACTGGAGAGTTTGTTGCGTTGCTTCTTTTCCTTTACCTAACTAAAATGGTTTTGGAAGTAGTGACTGGTAAATATTTTCGTTGTGTGATATGTGAGGGCAAGGAAGGAAAAGGGACTTACCCGGCCTTTGATCCTCGCACCTGGACCCCGCACAGTTGATAATTTTAAATATTTTTCGGTTTTAACTTGCACCTACGTGTCGGTTGAGAGAGATAGAATTTTAGTTGACAGCTTTGACGTTTTGCAGTCGACCGCGTATACAGGTGGCGCCATCTCTTGACATCTTCAGGGCTTTCCTTTTTGTTTTTTTGTGCGAGTTTATGGAAAGGGAATGGTTTAAAAGGACAAAAGGACTCCTGACTTTTAATTTTGTATTAATTTAATTTTCCTTTCGGCGCGGCGATCGCGACAGCGTGCGTATGGGCCTATTAATTTTTTTCGAAAATTAAAGTATCCTAAGTTACTCCTAATAACATCAGCTATCTGCCAGTGAAAGACCCTCAAAATCCGTCCAGCCAATTCAAGAGATTAGCCGGAACAAACAGACAGACAAAAATATTTTTTGATATAAGTACCATATATACTTTCATTTGCATTTATTAAAAAGTCGTTTTTTACATTACAAATAGACACATGAAATTTATTTGTATAGATTTGTAATCGTCCTTCACCATAAACTCGATACATGTAATTCCATGGGATATACTTCGTCCTTTGCCATATTCTTCCAAGGAGTACAGTTCGCTGAGCAGAATATTGGTAGCTCCGAATGTAAATTAGGAGCTGCAATTGCGGTTAATGGACACCGGCAAAAGTTTGTTTTTGCCTCATTCGATTTTCCAACTTTGGTATCGCTTGTACAATTAGGCTGAATTTGACATTTATTATAACCGTTTTTTAAATACTCGTGCAACACAAGTAAGCTTTAATTAATGTTTATTTATTTATACAGAAAGGACTTTTTGGAGTAAACTCAAAAAACTTGTACGTATAATCGACTTTCATATAAGGTCCCCGATATGGAAATTTTATGAGTGAAATCGAATGTATAAAATTTTCGTGTCGCGGTGTTTGTTAACAAACTCCTCCGAAACGGCTGAACCAATTTGTATGATGTTTTGTGTGCATATCGGGTAGGTTTGAGAATCGGCCAACATCTATTTTTCATACCCCTAAATGGTGACCCACCCCTGAATATATATATTTTTTTAATTTAAACCAGGTAAGAAGCGCTGCAATCCGGTGTCTGGATTTAGGCGAATTAATTTTATATGTGTTCAAGTGGATTCCAGAATAATTTAAATTAACATATGGTCCCGGTAGATGGCGCTGAATCGAGTTCTAGATTTTTATTTTTTAAAGACAGGACAACGTCTGCTGGGTACAGCTAGTAATATTATACAAATGTTAAAGCGCTACGTTTTTTTAATTATATAATTTCGAACTTTAATGCAATGAAAAATACTAAAATATTGTTACATGCCGTCAAAGATAAGTCGCACAGCCTATTGTAAGCGCAGCTTATTGTATAGGAACTCTTTTGTCTTTTGAATTTGTAGTTAAGAAAAACATGCTATTGTCTTTTTACTTGTTTTATAACCATCATTAGCGTCGAACTAATCCCTATTGTTATTGTTTTCGACTTTGTGGACGTTCGCAGGTGTGCAAATTAATAATTCTTAGAAACTCAGTGTGCGCAGCCTATTTCTTTGTACTGTGTAGTTGTATAACACGATGCCCGAATTGAGGGGCGGGCAGTCAAGCGACGACTACGAAGCGAGTAAGACGTTTTCTAGTACTCTCGATTAGCGATATAAACGACGGACTTTGCGCGTTCGAATTGTATTGAATAGTGCAGTGTGAACTGGTTGCATCCAGTTTTATTTGTATTTGTTTTATACTTGTTTGTATAGTTCTAATAAATTCTATAGTAGTTTCAACGGCATTTTTAATTCGAGTCCTGTAGCTCGTAACAATATTAACCAGCAGTGCATATTCAAAGAGTACTTAAGGAGTAAACATCAGTCGTGCATCGGAGCCGACACACAGATTTAAATTTTTTTACGTTCATGTCGGTTCGCGTTTGATCATTGTCTCACTTAATGTTGACTGATGATGCAACCTAGGATGGAGCACGCATACCTAGATACATATTTACTAGTGACTTGAAGACGAGAAAACTTTGTAAAGCGGTTATTACACTACGCTTTATTACTCTCAATTAGGGTTTTTTAATCAACCACAACTGTGAGCCACTATTGATCTTAGTCTCGCCACAAAATTCACCCCTGTTGTCCTTTCTTTAAATACTTGACTGACGAGGAGTCTCCAATTACTAACGTAATAATCCAGTTCATTAGAAGCTATTGCTCAATATACGAAAAACACGTTTTGGTGTAGACGAATGATAGTTTGCGGCGCTCGTACGCCAAAACTATTGATTTTACAACAAAAAAATATTAACAAAAATTGTAGGAAATTTTACAAACTAGTTGTACCCGGCAGACGTTGCCTTGCCTTTAAGAAATAAAAATCTAGAAACCGATTGCAGCGCCACCTACCGGGTCCAATCGTGAATTTAAACCATCCCGCGACCCACTTGAACCCACACAAAAATAATTCACCTAAATCAGACAAATGAAAATGAGTTTAAATGCAGTCACCATTGCCGAAATCGGCCGAGAAAGATCATAACGAATGAATGGCTAGATTGATGTTCTTTTAATTATTAATTTTATTTGATGGCTATCATATTTTAATACTGTTACGACCTGAACGCCGAAAAAATACAAATTCACAACTGCATACCTGTAGACATTTTATTACCTTTTTGGCATTTGGACTTCTTTTGTTTACTTTGTGTTTAAAATTTGTGATTAGAAAAACAGCCCACTGTTTATTGTAATCTTTTATGATAGTCATAAAACTTTATAATAACATCTCATGTGTACATTTGTCCGAAACTATTTGAGGGTCCTATATAAGAACATTTACTACACGAAACTGAGAAGTTTGTCCTTTCAAATAAATAACCACCGAACCAACAAGGAGTTCGCGAACCCGCAGAAGTCAGTTTTGTTTACAGTCAGTCGCGATATATCAGGGAGTCAAAGAAGCCGCATTTCCAACGTTTGCGGCCCCTATTTGCGGGATCTGAACAAACGTGTGCTCCCACCTGACGGCGCTTGGGATAAGGGATCAATGATATGTGATACTTCGTTAAGTCCATGGGTAAATTTAATGGGATTAAGTTTTTGAAGTTTATTGGAGGTTACTTCTTAAGAATCGATTTTCATAGAAGGCATGGAAATTTTATGAGGATTGAAATTTATGAGCGTTAATTTAAACGTGTTACTTTTCTTTTAAACCACCCCTGTATTAGAGTCAGCAAAACAAGAAAAATATTCAAATAAAAAAAAACGCAATTGATTTCTAATTCGGCCGCATTCGGCCGCTGTCGCCGCGCTAGTGCGCACAGGTTTTTTTGTATTTAAGGAGTAAACTTCAATAATGCTTCGGAGCTGAAACACACAAGTTTTTGTAAAGTAGTTGCTATTTTATTGTTCAAGCCCTATTTATACTAACTCTAAAAACTTAACAAACCACAGCTAAAAATTTATCTCCAAAAAAATACTAGAAATAGTGAATGCCTTGCAATAAAATTGCAACACAAAGAACTCTCTGCACTAAAAACAGTTCTGCCAAGTCACAATAAAATTCCAAATCACTTAAAAGATATAGCATAATAACAATTGTTATTATTGGCAGAATTTTTATATTATGACAGGGATAATCGCCGGTGAGTGTCACGCCACATCTATATTTTTGTCAAGGGGCCTCTACGTGTTGGCCTTTCCATGGCCCGCCCCCCCACGCAAGCCCTCTAAAAGTCCGGGTCATTTTATGGCCTGTGGTCTTCAAGGATATGCAGTATAATAATTGGCAGACAAACACACATATTGTATATCCTCAAATTAAGCAACTGTTACGATTGTATTATGGTTAATATACAATGGACTACTCGATTCCAGACACCCAGACCATAGTAAATAACAGAGAAATTCGATTCCGAAATTTACCATGCCAGGAAATGAACCCGGAACCTCTGTGTTGCAATGAGGTAGGCCGGCAAAGGCTTAGCCCGCTCAACCACAAAGGCAGTCAAAAAAGAATTTAGGATAAAAAACAGTTCCTAAGTAGAATGTTTTACTCAGTGACAGATAATATTGTAACGTAAGTTTCTCTGTCTCTTTTCTTTCACCATATCCCAACTTTTTGGTGTCGGCACAGTATGTCTTTTCCTTCCACACTCCTGACATACATCTTCTGTCACACCAAAAGCCATCATATCATCATTTATACAATCCATCCATCTCTTTTTTGGTCTACCTTTGTATTTGTATCCATTCATCTTGTAGTTTAACATTCGTTTTGTCACGTGACTCTCGTCCCTCCTCATTACATGCCCATACTACTTTAATCTTCTTCCTCTCAATTTTTCAGTCACGGGTGCAACTTTCAAAGATCTCCCTTATGTACTCATTTCTCACCTTATCCATTCTTGTAACACCACACATCCATCTCAACGTAACGTAAGTGTCTATACCCATGTAAATAATTTTAGAGTTTGTATGTCATCTATCCAATTAGATATTTATATAAGTCAGTTACTCAATGTGGAAGACGAAATCCAGTAATATCTTTCTAATTTTGTTTCATGGCCATAGAAATTTACTGCAAATTCACACCAACCAATTTGGGTAACAATGTAAGCAAACTACCATCGCGTCTTGTCGCCGTCTTTCGGAACAAATCGCAGCTAATCCGTGCGACAAATTACCACGGCTAAGAGGAACAATGGCTTGTTCAATTTTGAATGGAACTAAAGTCTCAGCGGGATATATTAGGTGTGACAAGGGGTTCATGTGTAGATGTAAGCCTCTTGGCGTTATAATTATAAGCGATGAAATTGTTACGCTTGATGTAGCTTTAATTAAGATTTATGTTGGTATTAAAGTTAACAATGTTGTTTATAGTTCACTAGTTAACACAAAATTTTAATATTAGAAGACGGTCACCAATTATCTGATTACAATTGACTGTTTTGCTATATTGATTAGTGCAACTGTTGTAGCTGTCAGGAATCTTCCAGACGGCTCAGGCTATACTAAAAGTCGAGAACCCTGATGTTAGTTTAGCAGTGGAATTGTTAGCGTTACTTGATTCCAAGTCATTTATATTTTCGGCGATGAAGTCGTTGACACAACATCGCGATTTTATGACAATTTTATATAAACTTGACGTATTTTTGAAGATAAAGTAACGACAGCAACTAAGGTGCAAATTAATTTCACAATGACATCTAAATGATACGTGATTACTACCACTGTTATGAATAAGTGACAATTAAATCAATTTTTACATTACTCTTAGTTCTCTATAAATTTCTTTTGCGCCGACTTCGTCATCAGGCATCTTTTGCATGTAGAGTTCTGAAGTCTGTGCCACTTATCTTAAGTTCTTTGCTTATTTCACCCAGATCCCACCGGTAACTTTGCATAGGTGGTCCGTTCACTAGGCTGGAATGTATTCTAAATCTTTATTTGCGGGGCGGCGATTTCCACTCCAAGACTCGTGACCGTGAACCGTACTACTATGGAAAAAAATATTTTACTATATTACTACTAACTTACTGTGTACTATTGCGATGTTTGTCAATTTCTAGTAAAATTAGAATTAAAACATTTTTAATATAAATATCATTAATGACGCTCAAAATATACACGGGGACAATAAATGATGGAAATCAATTTATGACGTTTCGTAGTCTTTAATATAACTTCTGAAGTCAATCTAACACTACTTTTACAACACTTAAAACTAAGCGAAACCATATTAATAGCAAGAAACAAACAGAACGGCCAATATAACTAAGATAAGCATAACTGTGGTTATTCGAAATAACATTGCCATCCGACATCCTTGTACCGCACACGTTATAAGACGTGTAATATGTTACGAAAATCAGATTGTAAGCGAATGCTTTGTACAGAAATTACAAAGGGTATAATTTGCGGGATCATAATTCTCAGTTGATTACAACTACTTTAGTAATTCAAAGAGCATTTATAATTCACTTAGTAGGCTCGCACAGGGCTGCCTCATGGGCCCGCTCTTATACAATAAACATGGTATTAATGCGTTCCGACCGCACCGCTAAACAGTCCGGGAGCCGGCACACCGCATTATGTTGCTACCACGCTCACGCATGAGAATTCTACAAATCGCATTCCTGTTTATAATATTTTAACAGCTCCACTCTGGTCGTGTGTTTGGAAAAATCATTCATTATTCTACAACAGCGTAGGTATCCAGTTTATTTAATTTAAAGCCTATATTATACGAGATCGAATAAAATTTATCAAGCTACGCATCTTATGTATCTGTTGTAACAAACAAGCGATTCCTCTTATTTATGTCTTTATTGTTGGGAGAATATCTTACATGGTGGAAAGCGGTTAGTGTCACCTATGGGCCATATGCAGCACAGTAGAGCTGCTGCCAATACGCTGCCGGCTTCGAAGGTTGTTATAGCAGCATACTGTAGACTACGCCAGACTAGCTAGTGGCCATCCAGGCCGGAAAATACCCTACTATATAGTTGTGGGTAGTTTATTAAAATTAAAATACCCTACTATATAGTTGTGGGTAGTTTATCGCCTCTAACGACAGGCCACAATTTTCTCAAATTACAATTAACAATCGTTTATCTGAAATAATAATTGCACTTCAAATTAACCTACTTTTATACTGTTGGAGTGCAGGTTGTACGTGCAGTCGAAATATTTAAAATTAGTAATAATAATCACAGTAACGTGAAGTGATGTATCTACATCGCAACCAAATTTGGATGCTAAAATTAATTTTGAAGATATAAACGATCGTCATCAGCCCTGTGTCATCAATTTTAATGGAAAAGTTACATGAAATTTGCTTTCTAAATGATTAATATCCTCCATTCTCCTAAAATGTGGTAGTTTAAGTCAAACCTCATTACGTCGTGTATTGAATAATCAATATATATAACAAAAGGGGATGTGGTGTTTGATCATATTAATACGATTCTACAAAGCTTGGAAACCGGAAAAATATCGAAACGGTTACAGTCATATATAGGAGCTGTTCTTTTCGGTGAATAAACTTTGTTGAATAAATAATATAGTACAGCAAGTTTTTAGTCGTACACAGACGTACATATACTTATCTTATACTAGAAATAGTTGTCATACAGAAAAAATAATTCGTGCAGAATAAATCAATTAATGCAGGTTTACATAACACTCTTTTTAACGGTTACACTCCGAACATAATAGTTGACTAAACCGACTAGTTCTAAGCCTCGCTGTAGGAGTTAAGAATTGTATAAAATATTTTGTCCTTGCTTATTATTCGTTATAGCGAATGAGAAATAAACAAGAAGAGAAAAAGGAATATAAAGTTGGTTTGGGCATGTAGAGAGAGTGGATGAAAGTAGAATGACAAAACAAGTTTGTCATTTATCGGTTGAGTAAGATTGTAAATTTAAAAGATAAATCGAGATATCAGTGTAAAAAAGCACTGGATATATGTTTTCAAAAATTAAATTATGAAGGAACAGACAATTTACTTAAAATTATCAAATAGGAATTTGTATATATACAATAAACATATAATCTATACATATAATAAAACTGTAGAGGTCGAATTTCTGTACAGTGAAAAAAAATGTTAAAAACCGAGTCAAGGGGATGTAAGAAGTGAAAGAGAACTAATTTAGATCTTTTAAATTTTTTTGTTTCTTTGTTTCTCGGTTTGTCTGTCGGTTTGTACCGGCTAATTTTGTATGGTGGTAGTTTATATCCCTGGTCAACATATAGGATACTTTTGATCCCGAAAAATTAAAGAGTTCCCGTGGGATAGTTAAAAAAACCGCACCACGCGGACGATGTCGCGGGCATCAGCTAGTATTATAATATAGTTAGTATGTATTTATCAATACTGCAGAAAAGAGATGTATATGTGTAATGTGTAATATAAATAAAATATATGTGTATATTTATTTTTACTTAATAAATAATGTTGCTGTCTCTGTATTTTTTACATATACTGTCTAATTGGTAAAGTATGAATTCAAATGAATTTGTGTGCTTACTAATTATTTCAAAGGCAGTTCGACACAAATATCTATCTCTTTGATATTTATAACTTACGCGACATGAACATAGTCTGCCGTGACACAATTTAAAACTAGTACGGGGAGTAATGACTGTCGCATAATGTTAAATTAAGCACTATTGTATATTGTACTTGTTTAGCTTATAACTGGAGACCAATAAATTCACTAATTGTTTAAAAAAAGTATATGACAGCATTATGAGTGGTATAGTTGACGCCCGTAAACTTCGACGTACACAGCATGATCAAATAGCAGAAGTTAATGAAACATGAGGTAAAAAGCACCTTAAATAAACCTGCGCGTTTGAAAAGATTACAAAAGTGTTGCTTGTCAAGATTGTCACCAATGAAGATCGTTTCTGCCTATCCCTACAGAAAACAGTCGTGATAGTATGTACGTATTGTTACATGCCGTCAAAGATAAGCGCACAGCTGTCTATCGTAAGCGCAGCTTATTGTCTTCTCGGATTTAAGAATGCTTTTGTTTTGAATTTGTAATTAAGAAAAACATGCTATTGTTTTTCTACTTGTTTTATAACCATCATTAGCGTCGAACTAATCCTTATTGTTATAGTTTTCGACTTTTTTAGCCGTTCGCAGGTGTGCAAATTACTATTTCTCGGAAACTCAGTGCGCGCGGTCAATCTTTTTTTTGTATTGTGTAGTTAGTATAAGACGATGCCCGAATGGAGGGACAGACAGTCAAGCGACGACTACGAGACGAGTAAGACGTTTGTAGTACTCTCGATTAGCGATATAGACGACGGACTTTACGCGTGTCCAATTGCATTGAATAGTGCAGTGTGAACTGGTTGCATCCAGTTTTATTTTTATTTGTTTTATACGTGTTTGTACAGTTCTAATAAATTCTATAGTAGTTCCAACGGCATTTTAATTCGAGTCCTATAGCTCGTAACAGTATGCTATGATGACACTAACTCTAAATATAGAAACACTAAGTCTAATAAAGGATTTTAGTGAGACGTTCCTGAGATTAATATATATAGTTAAAAAAAAATATTGCAGGAGTTCAGCAGACAGGCAGACGGCCCACTTGATGGAAAGCGGTTACCATTGCCTATAGACATGTGCAACGCCAAAGGTGCTACAAATGCGCTGCTGCTCTCTTAAGAGAGACTGGAACCTGGTCACTAATGCTGGAACACAACTCAAGGTTGTTATAGCGACATACTTTAGACCAAGGGGTGGTAGCCATCCAGTCGGGCAAATGCTCTACCACCTGGCTGTGGGTTGTTCTGTCGCCTCTTACGACAGACCACCCGGTCGCAGGAAATTGTATTCTTTCTCCGTTTTGACACAGATAAAAACTTATACTCGCAATACGATTACACGTTATTGCAAAGCGACCGCACCAGGGGAGTCGGCTGAATTTATTTAATCCCGTCAGGGGGAGATATGTTTATTTTCAATTTGGAGCCACTGCGACATTTGGCCAAATGCGAAACGAGCCCTCGCCCGCCGCGCTCCCTCGCCGAATAAAAATGTGGGAAAACAGCCAGAACGGATCACCGGTTAATAAGTTCACCATATTTTATGTACATATCTATCCCAAAGGAACGAGAAAAATTATTTTAACAATTATGTAGATGACACATGGTATATATTACGCAGCGGTTTTATTCCGCGTACAACAATGATCTGGACGGAAATGCCCGCCGCGGTTTTCCCTTTGCGCTGCGACATGGGTTCTTTAAGAAGGGCGATATAAAATTTCTTAGAGATCGGCACCGCTTTGGCGACACCCCTGGTGTTGCAAATGTCCATAGGCGACGGTAACCACTTTCCATCAGGTGAGCCGTCTGCTTGTTTGCCTGCTCCAAGCAATAAAAAAAAATACTGAATAGAACATTTTTATTTTCAAATCGATCACTTTCAATTTATTTCCGTAAAGTGTTTGTGCGTTACATGACTCACAGAACAACACTATTACGTCACCCACAACAATAAAGTACGACAATTATGTCATTTGTTTCATGTGGGCTTTACTTATCAAGAAATATGTGACTTAATAGATATGCAAAAATCAAAAGTAAAATAAACGCTTGGAAACATTATACATAGTTCACTATATTATATATTGTTACAAGTTGGGCCACCTGCATACCTATTGTCACATACCGATAAAGGAATGCTGCGCATCTTGTTTATTGCCCCTCCCACATTCGGAGTTCTTTTTTATTACTTCGTATTTAAAATTTGCAATTAGACAATGGCCTTTTGTTGTTGTTTTCGACTTTGTTGCCCGTTCGCAGGAATAGATAACCAGATGTGCAAATTACTATTACTTGGAAACTCAGTGCGCGTGGCCGATTTTTTTTGGACTATATAGTTAGTATAAAACAATTCCCGAATGGAGGGGTGGGGCAGTCAAGCGACGACTACGATACGAGTAAGACGTTTGCAGTACTCTCGATTAGCGATATAGACGACGGACTTTGCACGTGTCGAATTGCATTGAATCGTGCAGTGTGAACTGGTTGCATCCAGTTTTATTTGTATTTGTTTTATACGTGTTTGTACAGTTCTAATACATTCTATAGTAATTCCAACGGCATTTTTAATTCGAGTCCTGTAGCTCCTAATAGTATTAACAGCCCATAAATGTCCCACTGCTGGGCTCGGGCCTTCCGTTATAGGGGAACGGACAGTATACCCCACCACGCTTGTCCCAGGCGGCTTGGCAGGTTTGACACATCGGTTCGATGTGCAGGTTGCCTCACGATATTTTCCTTCACCGTTGTTAGCACGTGGTATTTGTAACACTACGCACATTAGATAAGAAAACTGCCCAAGTGGTGCATGCGTTCCGCCCAGGATCGAACCCGCGCCCTTTGAGTTTAGGACGAGTGCGCTTGCCATTACACTACCACGACTTTCTTCACATAGTTCACATTTCACACAAACTGTTATAAATACTGGTTTGTTTCTTTTTCCTCATAGTTATAGTTAATTATCTTTACATAAACCTCTCTATTAAAACACTTATATTATGCAGAAATTAATTTTTATTATTTTTATTTATTAATATACTACAGCTATTCATTCATTTTAAAGAAAAAACCTAGCGTCATCAAAATATAATATTTTTTACACATGTATGTACAAGCGTCGTAAAACGCAGAACTTTCCCCAACCGTACACGGGAAGTAACAAATACCATCAAATATATTCTTCGGAATGATTTTATTAGGCGGCGCTTTCTTGCTTTTGATTAATAACTGAGAATGTTCCGGGACTTGCGTCCGCCGTGCACCTTTGTATTTTATGGGTCGCCGTGTCCCCAGGTACATGTTACTCGGCAAATATTTCTACTCGCAAAGTAATTAGGTTGTTTTCAATAATAAAAAATAAATCACAGGTGGTTTATTTTTTATTAATATTTAAAATAACTATTAACGGTCTTATTCATATTGAGTTAGACTAAGTTTCTAGGTTCCTTTAAGAACTATAAACTTCTTCAAACTTACTCTAACTCAGTATGAATAAGATTGTTAGTGGCTGCATAAATGGAGTTTGTTATCCGTCGGAATTGGTATTAATATTTGAATTTACCAAGCCAAAACTAGATGGCGCTGTACCCTTTTGGAACGCACTATGTTTTAAATAATTGTATAATACAAGTGTTTGGTTATTTGTATTAAATTTCCAGTAGCGAATACATGTATTTTTGAGCATCCGTCACGTAGTTTAATTTCGTTTCACATGGAGTTTTGGTACTTTTGAAGATGTAAATTGACAGAATTTATTTAATTGTTACGTGCGTGCGGGGTACGCACTTTGGATTGGAAGAAAACACCATTTTTTTTTTCAATTAAATGCCTTTAATTGCCTTTATTGAATTACAATGCCTCACGAGGTTGTTCTCTGCAGGGTTGCCCGCTCTGTCCCGACGATGAGATGAATCACTCACAATACTGTCGCCAATATTGCCTAGACCTGCTCCTGCTGTGCTCACCGCCTAATTTACCTCCTTCACTGAACTGCCCACTAAACTTTTCACTAAGCTCAGCACTAACTAAACTCGTCATTGTCTTCTACTAAACTTTTTTTCCAACTCTCTCGTATCGCACTTGTCGCTTCGCTGTCTTCAACTGAACTACCCGTAGGCGCGGCTTACGCTGCTTATATACCCGAAAGAAATAGGTTTTTTTCGTTATTTTTTGTTCATCATCTATTCCTTTCTAAAATGTATCTGTCCTTATCTTTTCCTTCCAGAATCTTCTACCTTTTTCTAAAAGTCTTGAGACTGGCATACGCTGCCAGAAAGTTCTGCCCTTGGTCGCGACATTATATTATAATTATTAATAATTTATTCTCGACGGTAAAATTACAAAATTACATGTTATTGTTTTGCACCGGAACACAAACCAACTTGATTGACAATTTCTCTTTATATTTTACCTCCCACCCATTTTAAGATTAATTAATTCATTGTGTACATAAGGCACTTATATCAAAAATCAAGTTTTACATTTTGTGTCTGTCTGTCTGTTTGTTCCGGCGAATCTCTGAAACGGCTGTAACGGGTTTGTTGGGACTTTCACTGACAGATATATGATGTTATATGTAGTAACTTGAGCTATAGCGCATCGCAAAAATTATTTCCACGTGGATGAAGTCGCGGGTAACAGCTAGTCTATCCTAATATCATAAAAAAGAAAGATTTGTATTTTTGTGTGTTTATTACGAAAAAACTCAGAACCTACTAGACAGATTTCAAAAATTCTTTCAGCATTAGAATGCTACATTATCGCAATATTAGTAAATAATAATCATAAAAATGCAAAATTAAATAATTAAAATGAACAAGTTGGCGGTTGGCTAAATACAACTTTAACAATACTCATTGACACTTGAAATCAATCGTTATCTTCTCTAATCGGCTACTGTAAAAGTAGCTTAACTAAAAAAATAAAATAAAGGACCGCGCTTAAAACCGTTAAAACGTAGTTTTGTCTGTACTAGTAGCGAGAACTTCAGAAAATACTCTATCTACATTCTTGTTATTTTTCTCTCCTTACACCTTCGTGTGTATCAGTTGGCTCCCCTAATCGGCCCCCGTCTCGATGACTCTCACGTATGTTTGTGACAACCATTTGTTGAGATGTATACCATAATTATTACTTTACATACTCTATTAAAAAAAAATAATGATGTATAGATTGATTGATGAATATTTTAATTTTAAACAGACGGACAATAAGAACATAATATAATAAATTGACTAAATTATATAAAATTGTTACAACCCGTCGGAAATATCTGCGCACCTGGCTGGAATGCGCTTCGCCTCTCGCTTCCCCACGCATCGCCCTGCCTATATATGTACTTTATACTCTATAAAGTACATATTGATATAAAAGTTGTTTCAAAGTGAAAAAAATAGATACACATAATTAAAATATTTTTAATTTTACATCTGGTATTTTTTTTCCAACATCTCGATTTTATTTTATTTTTTTTGCTATCTCTCTAGTTTGCATGACGACATTAAGCTAGGTTCGCAGATATTTCCGACGGGTTATAATGTATCTTAATTTAATTGTTTTTATGAATAACATATAACTGAAAGAGACATGATAAATTATATATTAAATATTTGTTGTAATTCTAATAGCGTTTATAATTCATATGTTAGGTCTATTTTAGAATACGCGTCCACAGTTTGGAATCCACAGTATAATATTTACATAAAAAGTATTGAGTCAATTCAGAACAAGTTTTTAAAGCACTTAAACTACAGATGCGACCGCTTAATGCATATATGGGCAACAACCGGCCCGCAAAAAATTTCGAGAAAATCTAATTTAAAAAATATTACTTTAGGTACTTATACTCACGGGAGTGACAGTGAGGCGGCAAACATCAAATGCTTTGCTGTTTGCGGCCTCACTCTTTGATAATCGCCGCCACTCGGCTTGCTCGATCGAATTCTTTGAAGTTTGCCGCCTTACGACACATCAAAAGATTTATTGCTTCTGAATTATTCTAAACTAGTTTATTTAAAAATATTATCACTACTTTAAAATGCACTAAGTACTTTTAAACGCGGCCCGCGAACGTATTTGCACGCTAAAGTTTGGCCCTCAACATGTCAAAGGTTGCCCATACCTGGCTTAAAGCTTACACTTGGCAGGCCGCGGAACGAGATAGGGAGAGAGATGGTAGTGCGCATGCGTCTCGCGGGCGCCGACGTCAGTTGGGAGCCCGGAGGCGCAGGTATGCGCATGACCTCCCTCCCTGAAATACCGCTGCAGGGGCCCTCTAGCATCTAGGGAGCAGAGGAGTCTTCACCCCTGTTGACGAAGTGAGTTTGCCTCTCCCGGGGCATTCTCAAGCACTTGTGCGCTAGGATCGGTGTGGGCGTAACTACGTTCTGTATCTCACGCCTTTCCTGCCATAAGCGCGGGGCACATGGGAGGAGGGTGGTTTTAGTGGGGTATTGATTAGTCGAGTCTCCACACAAGCCGGTTGATTATTGTTTGGATTGCCTCAGTGGAAAGCCTCCATGATCAACAACGGTCTAATCCCTAGAAAAGGACCCGGTATGTGCGAAAAAATAAAAAGCTTACACTTGGTGGTGTAAGCTTTAAGCCAGGTATGATTCACTATCAATTCGTCGAACCCAAAGAGACCAGGTTTATTTATTTAAGATTATTATTAATTTCGTTGATTCCCCTTTTCTAACTAATAACTTACTCCTGAGATGTCCCCGATTAAGCTCACGTGATAACTCGCTTTTTTCATTGCCATTTATAAAAACCAATTATACTAAAACACATTTTTATACCGTGTCTGCCAGCAATACAATGCTTTATTCAATGATCCTTTTATAGGCAATTTATTTAAGTTTAGGACTGAAATTAAAAGGAAAAAATTAAATTAAATGACGTTCTATTAATTTCGTTTATACTCGTATATTTTATTTGTATTATTTTGACTTTGATTTCATTAATATTGTTGCATGCCGTTAAAGATAAACGTACAGCTGCCTGTCGTAAGAACAGTTTATTGTCTTCCCGGATTTAGGAATTCTTTTGAGTTTTGAATTTTTAATTAAGAGAAAAACATGCTATTGATTTTCTACTTGTTTTATGACCATCACTAGTGTCGAAATTATCCTTATTGTTATTGTTTTGGACTTTGTTGGCCGTTCGTAGGTGTGCAAATTACTATTTCTTGGAAACTCAATGCGCGCGGCCTATTTTTTGTACTGTATAGTTAGTATAAGACAATGCCCGAATGGAGGGGTGGGGAAGTCAAGCGACGACTACGAGATGAGTAAGATATTTGTAGTACTCTCGATTAGCGATGTAGACGCCGGACTTTGCGCGTGTCCAATTGCATTGAATTGTGCAGTGTGAACTGGTTGCATCTAGTTTTATTCTAATACATTCTACAGTAGTTCCAACGGCATTTTTTTAATTCGAGTCCTGTAGCTCGTACCGATGTATATATTTTTTTAATATAATGAATTTTATTTTTAACATGTATCACGACTTTTTTTATGACTTAAGAATGATATAAATAAATAGACATATTCTAATTTTTGTTTTTCTTTTATGTTGTGTGTGGTATTGTATGATTTAATTCCTTTTTTTTATTTTAAATCTAATTTTCAAATATTGTATCAAATCTTTTTATATATATATATATATATATATATATATATATATATATATATATATAATTCTTCTGCACGTGTGTTGACGGTGAACTCCTCCTAAACGGCTGGACCGATTTTGATGATATTTGTTTTGTGTGTTTGAATGGGTTCCCGGATAGCTTAGATCCACAATTGGAACCGGTAGGTGGCGCTGAGATCGGATTCTAGAATTCTCCTAATCACCTAGACCAATTTTGGTGATTTTTTTTGTGTCATGAAACAAATTCTTTTAGGAATTCAGAAAATATGGCGTTACGAAGTTTGCCGGATCAGCTTGTATATTATAATTTTCTAATAGTTGTATGATTAAAATTCGTAACATGAATTATTTTTTATTGGAAACTTAATTGATATGTGTATTAATTAATTGTATTGTATAGTGTTATATTGTAAGAATTATAATTATTGTATGTTTCCCAAATAAGTTAAATTAAATTAAAGCATCATAATTAGTAACATAATCAATAACATAACCAATAATATAATCATAATGTTACGAGTTACAGGACTCTAATTAAAAATGCCGTTGGAATTGCTATAGAATTTATTAAATACTATAGAAACAGGTACAACACAGGTACAAATATAACTAGACGCAACCAGTAGAAACTGCACGATTCAATAACACGCGCTAAGTCCGTCACTATATAACTCTTCGAATGTACACGTCTTGCTCCTATCGTAATCGTCGCTTGACTGCCGATCTCTCCGTTTGGATATGCCTTTATACTCAGCTTACAATATGTCTCGACCGTGTAAAGAAAATAAAGGATTACAATACACAATAGGCGGCTTTTCTAATTGAATATTTTAAACACAAAGAAGTCCAAATGCGGGCAGGTAATAAACTGTGTTTTATGGCAGGCAGGTGTGCATTTACTTTTGTCGGCTTGTAACAATAATATCTATATGTAGTCATAAGGACTACATATGGCTTGTGATCAAAACTACAAAAAAAATTGTATGCATGTCAAAGACGCAATATGTAACTTTTATCACTTAGCATAACATCTGCAAAAACATCCATGTTTCATGCCCGGTTTCTGAGGTTACCAGTTATGAGTTCAATAACAATTGATTCCATAAACTTATGTAATAGATATATATATATATATATATATATATATATATATATATATATATATATATATATGTAAACTTAGGTTAACTGCTAACCTACGACTAGTACCGAAACTCGCCACTAGATGGATCTGTTTAAGAAGGAATATCTAATACAAAAGATATTGAATAGATAAACGCCTAATATTGGTCAGTTAAGTTGAACCTAGTTTAACTACCGTACGATGGTGTGTTCAAAAACGCAATTTTATTAGTCTTTGAACCGATTGCGCTAACGTACAGTTAAACTGCAGTTAAAAGTACCTCAGAAACCGGGCATCAAACAAATAAATTATTTTGACTTTAGAAAATACTTATCAGACTATGGCTATATAACATAGATCGACAGAGGGACGTACGAATATGACAATTTGTCATATTCGTACTTTATATTAGCATTGTGAAGAGACATAGAACTACCAGGTGAACCATCTGATGTAAAGCAAACGATAACGTTGCATTACATAAGTATAAAACACCGAAAGTTCTAGTTGAAATGTTGTTCATTCAAAAGGAAACGTGTGAAAAGTGTAAAAGCAATAAAGAGTTGCGAACATTTCAATGCAGGGCATTAGTTGAGGTGACGGGCGTAGAGTGCGGGCGCGGACTCACGGAGTCGCACAGGGCTCACTTTGAGCGCCTGATTTATATTCAACGTGTGAATAGGAGACCAGGGCTGCGGCGAACACTATTTGTAATTTATTGATTATGTTTTTATATATGGCTTTAACGTTTTAATGCCATGGTAGAATCATTACATTGATTACAGTTGGTTGAGACAGCTCATCTATCCAATCCCTTTTGTACCATTTCAGAGTTTTAATCACTTTCCATTTCCGTCAGCTTGTTTATCCGCTTTACTCTATAAAAATGTAGAATAGTTATAAACCGATTAGATGATCGTACTCGATTAAATAAATCGATACACGTTGTTATGCGGAATATACATGTTGCAATATATACAAGCATGAGTTAATTTTTTTATTTAAATCATAAAGTTAACAACATATTTATATAGTTTATTTAAGTATATATGATAATATATACTTAAATAAATATACTAATGATAATATTTACTAATTAAATGGTTTAAAAATTAGATTCTCAAAAAAATCGAGTCATTTCGGTATCACGTCAAAAGGAAGGTTTGTACCCAAAATCAGCATTGTGTTGGATATTATGCCAGCATAACAATAAGCTAAGTGCAAACCTTGTTTACTGAAAATGCGATGTACAAATTCTCAAAAATATGCTTTTATATTTCAAGATACATGTAAGAAGCGTAAGTACATCACTATTTCTTCAAATATTTTTTCTTTCTTATTACTTTAATACAATTAGAGTGTATTATATTTAAAGGGCACTTCTTTGTTTTATCTATGGTTTTGTTTAAACAAACAGTAAGTACGTTACACCGATGCGTTGGTTCAAGTTTAATAATATGTCATGAAATATTAAAATAATAAAGTTATTTTTTTATTTGATTGAAACATTTTAATGATCAAAATATACAGATTTATGTGTATTCCCTTTATTGATTTTTTGCCTATACTGAAATTTTAATCACCTTTCACTGTACATGTGCAATGATCACATACTGGGTAATTGAATCTTTCGAGTACAAATGAAGATACAACAGAACAATATCAAATAAATATTCTTAACAGTCAGTATCGTAGCTAAATCATATCTTAGGTGAAGATTTAAATATTGCGCATTCACATAACGTTAATTAGGGTAAATTATACCATTCGTGGTACTCCAGCTAAAGCTTGGAATCCGGTAAATTTATTCAAGAATTAAAAAGTCTTCATATTTTCTATGTTGTAGGTAGCCGATAGTTATACTGGGTTGCCCAATAGTGATGAAGTTTCCCTTAATTGACAACATTTTCTACTGTATGAAAGTAAGTCTGTGTTGCTTACTGAGAGATCTTTCCGACGAGTGTCCTTAAGAGCTAAGATATCTCGTTAAAACTTTGATAGCAGACCTTGTAACAAAGTGGCAACCTTAAGAGCGTGAATCGTTGCGGAACAGACAGCGGGCGACTTGCACAAATGCACAATATAAGTTACATTCGCCGCAATCGGCCGCGTGGAAGGTATTCCGAAATTTTGGAGTTACGTAGTTATTACAGTCAAGATCTCCAGATTAAGTTTTGGAAAATCCCCAATTCGATAAAATCATGCAAGAAGTAACATGACATCCAGATCGTCGGTATTATTACATACATTTATACCTGCACCAAAATTTTTTGTTCCTAAACAATAATATTTGGCGAATCATTCTTCTATCTAGAGACCCTAATTCTATTACGTATTATTTATTACCTGATTCAGGCAAACAAGTAGACTGCCCACCTCATGGAAATTGGTTACCGTCACCTATAGACATTTGCAACACTAAAGACTTGCTCTTCAGGATAGTGTAGTAAGAGAAAGAGAATTGTAATTTTTAGATAGGATGCGTCCACCTTCTGTACCGGGTACTTAAATTTGTTTAGTATGATAGGGTTTTATACCTGACGGCGCCCTTGATAGAAATTGGTTAGCGTCGCCTATGGACATTTGCAACACCATCGGTACTACCAATATACTGCTAGCTTCGAAGGAGGGACTGGTACCTGACCAAACCACAGCAACTGGTCACAATACTTTATAATTGCAGAACCTTACCGTTTTAACACTGACTATTCAAACTCGACAAGCATTCTTAGAACACCTCGACATCCCTCCAATTTTACAGTATATTAATCTTAACAAATTGGCACAACCGATAGCGGATTGAAGTCACTGATAAACTACTTTAATTAAAGGGTTATGCATGACAAGAATTTAATACATTATTGTTTGGATATTTGAGATAATATTTTATATAAGATATTGTATAAAATATTATACTTAAAGTTTTATATGCAATAAAATAAGCCGAACAGAAAATAAAATGTAGTGAATACCGTTTATATACAATTGAGAGGTTTGAATTATAATCTGTACACAATTATCACTTTATACAAAGGATAAATATTGTGACAAAATTATTGTAATTTATAGACAACTACTCTATACAAAACAGGCGCTAATCACAGAATAAATAAAAATATAACAATATTATTCAATTCAGGAAATGGCCGATCGTATCGTTTAGAAATAAGAGGGTACATAACAAAATCAATCACTAACTTTAAAAAGAAACATGACAAGAATAATAGTTATTCTTGTTACTTGCTACTCAATAATTGTAACACTTGTTATAGCGACAGGCTCTAGACCAGGGGTAGTAGCCATCCAGATAGGGAAATACCCTACCTGGCTGTGGGTTGGTTCTTCGCTTGGTACAGGCCACCCGGACGCAGAAATTTGTATTATATCTCCCTGTATGCACGAATAAATATCATTTAAATTCGTAAGCATACTAGGATTTTCAATTTGTGACTAATGTGAATTTAAACAATATATTTTAATGAATAAGTGATGTTTATTGGAAGATTAAATAGAGGTTTTTGATTAGTATCACTGAACCATGATTGCAGAGTGAGCTACGTTTCTTCTGAATAATTATCACTCTTTATTCTTCTATTATGCTTTTTTATTAACTACTCTACGGACTCAAGTTCCGTACCCTTTCTTACAACTTAATTTCTATTAAAGTTTTTAGGTTCATCCACGCTTATTGTTTATTTTGTGTAGCATTAATTTAGTGACTTTTATATTGTAGTGTACCTTAAGAATAACTTATAATAATATTTTTTTCTATTTTTAATACTGAACTTATACTAATGTAGAGTGTATCTGTCACATGCTGGTGTTGTGAGGAAGTGCATGTGCAGTGTGTGCCTTATGTCTATACCTATATATATCTTAACTAGTGCCATTTGTGTTGCTTTTCTTTTCTGTGCCTAGGTTATTAATTTATAGGCTCTTTGTATGTCTTGGTTTGTTTGTAGTGTGCGTGTAATGCAATGCGGTGGTAGTGCGCGTTGGTGTGAGTATGTGTGAGTTTTGTTGTTGTTGTTGTGTATGCTACTGGTTATTTAACATAAACTCTATGTATATTTTATTTATTATTAAAAGGTATCCAACAGTATATACATAAATTTAAGGCTTAATAAAACAACAATAAATCTAAACCAAAATTGGATACTCCTAATCTAGAAAAGGAAAAGAACCAAATATTAAGTTACACACACACTACTACTAATTATTCAATCTGTCTAATACTGTGAAACTTCTGACGGGAAAACTAAGCACAACGAAATGATTAAGTTTAAATACAAACATTACATTCCTTTTGGATCTTATTAATAAATTTACTAACTACTGACGACTTAAATATTTGTTACGAAGTATTAAAAACGTCTATGTCACTAAAATATTTGTTGTAGGTATTTGTATATGAGTATGTATAGTATCAATCTAATCCAATCCAAGTAGTATCGATGGCAAAGTGAATGAATGGGTGGTAAGATAGAAGTCAGAGCTCTCCCATAAGTAAATGGGAATTTCGAAATGCATTAAGTACGAAGGGCCTCCGTACAAACGAACTGGCAGACATCGTCGATATAATAATGATTTCTTTTGTAATATTCATAGGCAGGGCACGCGGCATTGCTTCGCGCACAATAGGGTTGAATCGCGAACTTTTCCATGGAGGGTGGCTCACCCCATCCCCGTCCCGAGGGGTGTGCGAAATTGAAAAATTACAATGAGCCCGTCAGCGCGCCCTGGATTATTTACATATTGGATATTTCTCTTAACTGATCGATTTGTAACTCTTCATATGTAACTTTATAGACGTCACGTGTTAGCCGTTCATTTTAAGTTAGGCGTTCCTCCCTGTTTCGCTTACATTATTTTAAATTAAATTTTTGGGAGACTTCATACATAGCTAAGAACAGTTTTGATATCGATAAGTAAATAATCGATAAAACCGTAAAGGAACAAAATAGCCAAATGTATAATCACCATCGCGCTCATTGATATTGTTATGAGCTTAGTGGGACTTGAATTAAAATGCCGATAGAATTACTATAGAGTTTATAAGAACTATACAAACACATATAACACAGGTATAAATATAAACGAACATAACAAATCCAAACGTAATGCAGAAGGTCATAATTCAGTAAAACGCGCAAAGTCCATCACTAATAGATTCCCGAATGTACACGTCTCGCCTTGATTGTGGTTCTCGCTCGACTGCCTCCTCTTTCAATCAAGCCCCTGTTTTATACTTCACCAATGCACTGTGCCCGCCCGGTAACGTGGACTGAATTTCCTAAAATCAGCTTGTATTCGTAATCCGTGACACCTGGCTAATGACAATAGGCTGTGCTCCACAATAAGTAAATAAAAGAAGACGATCATAAAAGGACTACAATTAGTTCAAATGCCGACAGGTAATAAAATATGCTTTTACATATTTGTACGTGGAATTTGTGTCTTTGTCGGCGCCTAGGTTGTAACAATATCATTCCCAGTTATTATAATAGTACCTATTACAAAAGATTTTCGAGGTATTTAATTTCAAGTCCGTACACTGCGGAATAACATTTTTGGAGAGAAAAATAATTAAGTATAGTCATCTTCTCTATCAAAAGTATACTATTAATCATAATCTATACTTGCATAAGCATTCGTATTTTGAAGAAAGTATCAAATTTTCTTGGATAACAAGTATCCTATATTCTAATCATTTACGGTCTATTCATATTGAGTTAGAGTAAGTTTGAAGGCTCATTTAAGAACAATAAAAAAGCCTTCAATCTCATTCTAACTCAATATCAATAAGACCGTTAGATATTTACAGAAATGGACGTGAAAGCATATGTTATAGTTTAAAAGTCAAGTTAGTGTTAACAAATCTTACATCAAACGCCTAATCTGGTACACGAACAATAAACGTAGGTACTCATATGAAAGCAAGATCACTTTCTTTAATTGAATATTATTTTTATTAGTTTAAATATTAATATTTGCAGTGCCCCTTGTACGGACGTTAGTCAAAGATGTCTATAAGTAACAATATTTATACGAGCAAAACTATATATAAATACTATACATAGTTATTCGTAATGAATTACATTGATACACTCTAAAATCTGTCGCCATTGCACATTTGAAATGCACTCGGTCGAAATGCCTCGGCATAGAATATATATACGCATTGGATTATAAAGGGCGGTGCAAACGCGACTCCTTGTGCGACCCCCGCCTCGGCTCAGCTCAATCAACTGAAAGGCAAGTGCAGCGCCGCGATAACTTCGACGCCTATCCTTTTATTCGTTGCACCCGCATTTTTCAATATCCGCAGAGATTTTCAATGTTTATGTTCACTTTTAGTGACGGGGGAGACTCGGGGTGACTTATTCTTGTCAGCGTTTTGGAGGTGTTTTGATTTCGTATTCTATTTACATTCAGTTAAAGTCTTTAAAACTAGTCATCCATTGAAGTCGTATAGTAAAAAGATGGGATTTCAGTTTACAGAGGTAATGCTTTTACGATTGCTACTAAAATGTTTCTATTAAAAGACCATACACTATTTAATGACGTAATATTGTGAGATTTTACAAACCTATAGATAATTTGACAATACCAATCTATAGTCTATGGTAGAGATGATATATCTCCATTTCCTTACTTTGATCTTATCACAAAAATATCGCTTAATCTAATTTAATTAATAATTAAAGTAAGTATTACAGTAAATAAGTAAAATTAAAGAGTAATTGTGATATAGAGAGGGATGTAAGGAGAAGAATAAATGTAGCATGGCTAAAGTTGAGACAGGTAACCGTTGTCACATGCGACACACTAATGCCACTGCAACTAAAAGGTCAAATATTATAAATCTGTCATATGACCAGTCATGCTATACGGGTCCGAATGCTGGGCCACTAAAGTGAGATGGATATGTGGTGTTACAAAAATGGATAAGGTGAGAAATGAGTAAATAATCTTTGAAAGTTGCACCCGTGACTGGAAAATTGAGAAGTAGAAGATTAAGTTGGTATGGGCACATAATGAGGAGGGATGAAAGTCACGTGACAAAAAGTATGTTAAACTACAAGATGGATGGGTACAAATGTAAAGGTAGACCAAAAAAGATGGATGATTTGTGTGAAGGATGATATGATGATTTGTGGTGTGACAGAAGATGTATGTCAGAATAGGGGAGTTTGGAAGGAAAAGACATATTGTGACGACCCCAATTAATTGGGATATGGTGAAAGAGAGAGAATCTAATTTAAAATACTATATTGCATCTTTCGTTGATTTTTATACACAAAATGAAATAAAAAAACACGTGGACACATAATTAATCTTGTAATTTTTTTAATAATTCACTTATATTTTACTTTTTGTTAATAACAAATGAAAAACAAATTTATTTCAGATTCGAAAATGCTTATTTATTCCGTTATAAAGATTAAAGAAGAAATTGAAGACTAGTCAAGCTTATATGTTCAGAGAAACATCACAAATTTTGTTTAATTGAGGAAAAATTGAACTGCTAGTTAGAAATGCCTATGAAAGGTTATGGTTTCTGTATGACCCTATTTCACGCTACCCGCGTTTATCCCCCCAGGATGTGAATGCAGGACATTGTCAAAATACCTGCCAAACTGCCACACTACGAAGTCATGCGATGTGCTTCCAGACATCATTCGTTGAAATGAAATTATGAACATGCTTAGGAGATGAATATAGCCTCCTTGATTTTATAGGAGTATACTGTGTTATGACGTCATAATTGTAAAGAGTCAATTTTTTATCAACAGTATTAAAGTAATTCTATGGTGACATTTTAAAAATAAGATGTGAGCAAGGTATGTAAGCACACACCCTATTTTGTGCAAGTACTTAATTGTTTTAGAATTAATGAAAGGTGTCAAATACCCAATTGTAAAAGTATGTATTACTAGAGGTCAACCTCTAGTCCGTGCTTCTTGTTTAAAAAGCAGGCGTTAAAACAGGTTACATTGTACAGAATTTTTATGTTAGTGCTATTTGTACCTGGAAAATTCACTTAATTTTATATCGCAAACTATCCGATCTGGCATAAGTATACCTATACTTATATATGCCCATTTTTGTCATTAAAACTACATTTAGACAAAATTAAAATAAAAACGATCCATATTCCCAGTAGTTATCCGTGAAAACTTAACAGTAATACATATCGAGTTACTATCGCATTTTTTACAGACGATGTATTTTTATATCTATAAACTTGAGAAATGATTGGTCTCATCCAAATTTTCATCCTTTATTTCAAACCGTCCTACTTTTATTCATCTATGCCCCGTCTAACAAAACTACAAAAATGTTAAAAAGGACAAAAAAGGACAAAAAGATCAAAAATGACAAAAAGGACAAAATGGACAAAAAGGACTAAAAGTACAAAAAGGAGAAAAATAAAAAAAGGAAAAAAGGACAAAAAGAGCAAAAAGGACCTAATTACAGAAATGACCAAAATAACCAAAATAACCAAAATGACGAAAATGGCAAATCACAAAAAACCAAAACCTATCCCACTTTATGGGATAACCTTTACATAAATCTATTCTATTATCCGTCATGAAAAATGTCCCTTGTCCATCCTCGGTATTAATTACATATAAACCAAGCATAATAAACAGAGAGACAAATATATTTTTATCCGAAAACTATCCCATTTTTCGGGACAAAAAGTATTCTATGTTCATCCTCGGTATCGAAAATATATATGTCCTAAGTTTCAGCCAAATCGGTCCAGTAGTTTTCCGTGATAACGGAACAGACAGACGGACAGACAGAGCTACTTTCGCATTTATAATATTAATAGGGATGTTATTTATTATAGTAAATTATGGAGGACATGAGTGGGTGACGCGCTTATGTAACATTTTTGAGAAGGTGTTGCAAAGTAATCATATTAGACCTTAAAACAACGCCATTAGAGCTTAGTTTTAAAAATAGCATGTGATGAAAGTGTTATTGCACGATAGCGAAATGATAAAAACTGTGTTGCCCATATTCTCAATGTTTACCAATTGTAACACGTGTCCTTATCTACTCGTATAGTTATTAACATTTATAATGCGTTTCAATGACTTTATGAAACCATAACTGCATGTTGATAAGCCTAAAACATAAATATTATACCTACCATTGTTAAGGCTCCTCCTCCTTTAAATTTATTTTGATCATTTCACCGGGAAAAATGTAAATTTTTAATTGCTTTACAAATATTTGGCTTCCTAGACGGCACTGAAATCGTATAATCACTGGTTCAACTGCCCAGACATTTAGTTATTACGAAGGTTGCATTAAACGGGCCCATGTGTCAAGCTTACAGGTTATTGAGGCAATATCAGGGCATTTATTCAAATGCGATGGCCGCTAGCGGTCGTCGGCAAGGCCTCACAAATTTCACATTTACTCGAGCAAATGGCGACTCTTGTGCAGCGATAAAGTTCATGGATATTCAATTGAATTTAATCCACCCCGTATGGCGTTGTAGATATTTTAAAGATACGGAAGTTTGAGGAGCTGGCTTTCTAATCAATAAATTCTTCCAGCTATTTAAGGCAGTGGTCTATCTTAGATGCTGAAAAGACAATAATATTGTGGCGACTGAGAGTAGAACTTTCTGGCAGCGTAAGCTGGTCACAAGAGTTTTAGTAAAAGGTAGAAGATTCTGGAAGGAAAAGACTAAGACAGATACATTTTAGGATTTTAGATGATGAACAAAACAATAACGAAATGAAGATCGAAATTCTAGAATAGAAGATTCAGGTAGGAAAAACAGAGATAGATAGATGTTTAGAAAGGAACATACAGTAAATGAAAGAACAATGAAAATAAGATCGTAATTGTAGGTTCCAGAAGATTCTTCCCGGTATATAAGTAGCGTAAGGCGCGCCTACCGGAGAGTTTAGTTGAAGACAGCGAAGCGACAAGTGCGATACGAGAGAGTTGGAAAAGAAGTTTAATAGAAGCTAGTGACATGTTTAGATAGTTGGAAGAAGAGTTTTGTACAAGACAGTTACGAGCTTAATGAAGAATTTATTGGTGAGTTTAGTGGGCAGTTGAGTGAAGGAGTTTTTGTATACTTTAAAATAAGATCCAGAAGCGAGCTACGCGCGCAGCAGCAGTAGATAGTCTATGCAATATCGGCGACGGTATTGTGATGAGACATCTCATCGTCGGGGCAGAGTGTCGTTAGTTGTGCGTGAAGGGGCAACCCTGCAGAGAAGAATCACGTGCGGCTGTGTAAGTTAATAAAAGCATTTAGTTAACAAAACTGGTGTTTCCTTCCAATCCAAAGTGCGTACCCCGGCTCGCACGTAACAATCTAATGAAGCTTCTTATAAGAAGTTTAGATTAATAGATACAAATTTTAAAGGATTTCAAGAGTCCTCTAAGATTATAGAAAAATGGGCTCAAATCTGCGCAAACCTCTTTGTATTAGAATACATTTTTCATGAAATACTCTTACTTCTATTTCTATAAGTCGTTCTCTCACTGCTGAGGATAGTCACTTTGATGGCAGTGAATAATTGCTCTCCTCCATGGAGATCTGTTTTGAGCACGGTGGAGGGCCGCATTAATCGATATGTCCAGCTGGTCAGCAACCTAGTCGATCAGGTGAATCACCTACGGTGCAGGAACGGAGAAAGAATACGATTTCCTGCGGCCGAGTGGCCTGTCGCAAGAGGCGACAAAACAAGCCACAGCTAGGTGATAGGGTATTTGCCCGATGGGATGGCTACCACCCTTGGCCTATAGTATGCCGCCATAACAGCCTTGAGTTGTGTTTCGACATTAGTGACCAGGTTTCAGTTTCAGCGCATTTGGAGCACCTTTGGTGTTGTAAATGTCCATAGGCGATGGTAACCGCTTTCTATAAAATCTACCACGAGGTCTCTTGCCTTCAAGTTTCTCAGTGACCAAGTCTCTCCATATTGTCTGAGTTCTTGCGGATATCCGGCCAAAGTATTTCAGATTCTGCTGATAACCTCTGTTGATATCTAATCTTAACTAAAACCGGTGTAAATACTCACATTTATAAATCCATACCAACTTAAACATTCAGTGTAAATCTTTACCCATTGGAATGCAAAGGCTTGCGTAAAATATTCGTGGGTCCGTGCGAGTGCGTGGATGCATAGTTATTTATAGTCGCTGTTGTCGGTGAGCAAACAACAGCGCACGGTGGAGGCGAAACTGAAATTCTATATTCCATCTGCGTCCCGGACGTGATAAACCCCTGTGGGTAAACATTGTCGTCCACCAAATGTAAAGATATGGAATAATACGTTGGATTACGTTTGTCGTCATCAGATTATTGCTGTTAAGTAATTTACACCTTATATTATAACTAATATCGGTCTGTTCCGTAATATTAATACAATCAGTTTTTCGTTATCCGGCTCGAAGGACCAGAAAATGTACGGCTTAGAATGCGGAATTTGGAAAACGCCAAATGCACAACCACTTACCTTGTTTGCTGTGCTGAGTGTGCATGCTGAGTGCTAGAGGATTAGCTAATTGTATAGTTTGGAAAACACTTGAAATGCACGGTAAAAAAACAGGAAGGTCGATGCGGCGCGTCGGTGTAGAAAGTTGCACTGACTGTCCGCGTGAGGGCAGCATCGGCGTCGATAGCTCACACGGGGTGGCGATGCAGTTCTTTTTAAATTTACAAAAATTGGAAGTTACGAAACACGCGGAAAAATTGATTGTACTAATATTACGGAACAGTCAACACTTCAATTTGTACAAAATAATGAATGACGGCCTCTGTGTTTGAGCGAACTAAGCTTTTGCCGACCTACCGCACTGCAACTCAGAGGCTGCTGGTTTCATTCCTGATATGATAAATTTCGGAAAATATTTTTTTTTGTTATTTACTATGATCTGGGTGTCTGGGATCGGCCTCAGAGTAGTCCGTTGTATATTACCTGTAACATAAGTCTAACTTGATTAATTTGGGGATATATAATATGTGTGTTTGTCTGCCGATTATTATTAAATAGCTATTTATGTAGCTTATAAAATATAATGAATTATATAGTAATGCTGTTCGGACAAAAGTTGACATATTCACTGAATTACCTCACTTGCCGTAAGAATAAATTTAAGATCTCTTGCAATCTCTAACTTTTGTTATTGAGATTTTGGTACTGTGATTATTGTTACATAGTTCATAAGACATTATTCTATCCATGCTATGCTTGCATAATGTTCGCGCCGCTTAATTTAAAATCCTGTCCTGTCAAATTATTTTCATAACTACCCGCTTTTCCTAACCGCGTTATCCAATCACCTTTTCCCAGCCACCATCTTCTGTTCCATATGACTATCCTTGTCGTACTTACCGCTGTACTAATACTGCTCGTCTTTACTAGTCGACCAATTACCTATAAGTACAGCCCAGAGGCATGCAGGTAAGTCTCTCTTTCATCCATAACAGTAATCCTACCACCGCCATTTGGATACACGTTCAGTTTCTAATACTGGGCCGTCGCCTTGACACGTAATATAAAATACAGTGTTAAGCTATGCAGAACTTTAATTAATGTATATTAAAATCTATATTTAGTTTTGACTGCGTTCATTAAAACTCAAACACAAAATACCACAGTAATACATATAATGTAGGTAAATAGATCTTATGTCGTGATTCTATCATAGCTTCTAAACAAACTTCATATAATATCAATCAATAAGGTGCGTACTGTACTTAACAAAATACTTCAATTTGCACGTTAATAGAAACAAAATACCGAATAAGATGTTTCGGTTTTTATAAAATGAACGCAGAAAGCTTTGGCTGCCATTTACGAAAAATAATAGTGCTTCCTAGTTATATTTCAAATATTATAAGATAACCAGAAATTGTACAAAAATATATAGCGACAAGAAATCCTAAATTGGATTATTGTAGGAACTTCAGAATAAGGTTAAATTTAGAAATAATAAGTAATTAAAAAAAAAACGAATATAAAGTATTGAAATTGAAAGAAAGAAGAAAGAAAAAATATTTAGGAAAATATACGAAAGTCTTACATGATAATAAGTCTAACAATTAAATGTGGTGTACCTAAAAAGGCCTTTTGCTCAGCATAATGCTCGTTTCACAACCAGCGCTGATCTTCCGCAAGTACCTCTAAGTGATGCCACGGCTTAGCTCCACAAAGCAAATTAAAAAAACAATAAACATTACTTATAAAATTATGCAATTAGTAGTGTATATAAATATTGTTATAAAAAACGGATAGAAGTGACGAATAAGACAGAAATAATAAATTCGTTCGTTATAGCGTACTAATCAACATATCATAATACTATAAAATACTTGTGTCGTCTCTCTGGCGAATTTAGTGGTCAAATTGGAACTATAACGCGCAAAATGTAAGTATCGCTTTTATAATGTACATGCATTATCGCTTTGTGTGTGCCCGAGCCTTAGGCTGTGGGCCCGCGACAATCAGCGGCAAGGCGGCTTTTATTTCTTGCCATCATTACTGTACCTCTGTTCTGGCTGTTTCGCGAGAATTTGTCACAAAACAATTTATTACAAACGAACGTCCCCTTTCTCCCTTCTTGGCGTTACTTGACGGGGGGCGGGCTCACAAATAAAACGATTCGCTAAAGAATAATTATGATGGATGGAAGATTGGCAAATTGTTCTGATTACAGTTTTGGTATCGTCAGATAAAGATATTTGGAATCTGTATTTGCAAAAATATCTTTTCTTTTTGCCAGTATCACAAACAACATCTTTGAGCTTATAGTTCTTACACTACACGATTTATACGCCTGGTAAAGACGTTGAGTGGGGCCTAGCTATAAATTCCGACTCTCAAATGAAACCACGCTAACTTGAAAAAAAAATCTCGAAAGCGACGTAGTATAACCACACTAGTTAAATATCGATTATTTATGTACTAGGCGCTCTTGTAGTTGACTCTCTTTGATTTTCATTAAGTCGAATAGTCATGCATGGTGCGCGCTTCTTTTTATTGCCTAAAGCAGGGGAAAATATAGACGACTCACCTCATGAGAAAGAAGTTACCGTCACCTATGGACGAGTGCCACATAAAAGCGGAGACTGGAACCAGGCCATTGATGCTGAAATACAAGTCAAGGTGATTGTGACGGCATATTCTAGACCAGAATGATAGTGATTCAAACTCGCAAATGGCCTAGCACCTGGCAATGGAAAGCGAATGGATGAAATTAGAATCATAAAACTACTATAGTTGGTTCCGGTAGACCGCAACGTACACACCATGATCAAATAGCAGACGTGTTAAATAAACCTACACCATCAAGCAAGATCCATCATCTCTGCATTCCCCATGGGGGTCCTAAGAAACATGCATGATAATATATATATGTATGTAGGAATGATGTATCTTGAACGCATGATGTGATGAATGTAAGACGACATTTCTGAACGAGCCCATAGTGTGAAAGAGAGAATAGACTACGAATGGACGACGTACGCACGACGCATAAAGACGCCCTGAGTTTTTATTTAAAATATTGTACCTATTGTTATAAATAATTTACTAAAATAAACGCACGCGTATCCTTGATAAGCCGTAAATTCTTAGTGTTTTTTTTCTTGGCAGCCACGATCCCGCATGTATGTATGTATCTACTAAATTTGCACATAACATTTTGTGATGCAGTATTAGAAATGACATTATTTCATTTTTCTAAAATGGTCAAAACTATTCTTTCTAGTGATGAATTATGGGACTTCCATAAATCGATCAGAGCAAACAGCAGAGGCGAGCCCGTGGCTGTCACCCCATTGTGATTCAAAACCGCCATTGTCTCAAGCCCGTTGCGGAGGCAAATAAAAGTGTATGTATTCCACACATGCGCCGCCCTGTTTGTTTCCAGGGGGTCCGTTTTCCCGCGGACGGAATTGATTTGGGTTGCTTAAGCATTTCTTATACAATCCTTGTTTTATTGGCCGCCGCTCTCTAAATAGTCAATGTCAGATTCAGAGATTTGAATTAAGTTGAAGAGTTTCTATATATCCTTATGTTTGGGTATGAATGGGATTTCTTGATGACTATAATAACATGGTAACGTTTTTATATAAAGATAAGAATCTGTAGTCTACATTATTCAATTATTAAACCGAGATAAGGCGGTTCCTTTATGTGTTTCACTTTCGATGAAATAACTAAAGTGATCTATCTTATTCTAATATATAAAGCTGAAGAGTTTGTTTGATCTCAGGAATTGGTCTGATTTGAAAAATTCTTTCAGTGTTAGATAGCCCATTTATCGAGGAAGGCTATAGGATATATACCACCACGCTGATACAAATAGGAGCGGAGCACCAATGAAGAATGTTTCAAAATTGGGGGGTTTTGAAAACAAATTCCAAGCGGACGACGTTGCGGGAACAGCTAGTGTAAACATAAAATCGAGTCATTCGTTGTCACCGAATGTCGTCATGTTCTTTAAGTTCTAAGCCTTTCAACCAAATTGATTGAATCAGGCGTAAAGTGAACAAGACATACTTGATATTTTCTTTAGTTTTCGCGACTCGTATACATAATAAAACTACGTTTTAACGGTTTATTATTCCGACGTTTCGGCCACTTTTCAGTGGCCGTGATCACGGAAGACAAAGATGTCAAGTGTCAATGAGTATTGTTAAAGTTTTATTTAGCCTACCACCAACTTGTTCATTTTAATTATTTACTCTATGGGCGCCTAATCTAATTTACCACAATAATAATGGAATAATAAAAATCTAATAAATTACCGCGCTTAAAACCGTTAAAACGTAAGACGTACTTATATATAAAGTTGCTACGCCCCAAGCTACAGCATATATAGAAGCTATAAATGAATAAATCAGAAATGACACCTTTGAAAAAAATGTTAACAAGTGATTTTCGAGCAGTTCAAATCGTTTTTAGCATTAAAAAATGTAAGTAAAGTAAAAATATATATAAAATAGATATTAAAAATCCACCTTCAGTGCTCATAAATACATTCTCGTTGATTGTTTGTTTGTTTGTAACAGCAAAGTGTAGCGGTCCGTATCGCACAACACGGGGTGATAAATAATAGAAAATGGCCGACCCTCTCTCTGAGGAGTATTTACATTTACCAGAACTATTTCGACACAAAATATCTAATAAAAGAATATTCATATTTCAGAGATACAGATGAAACCTTTCTGACCGCTAAATTTACTGTTTTAACTTTACAATATTGTCAGTGAATTAACAAAAAAGTAATTCAGTACGAAAGTCATGCCAAAAGTAACATTTGTACCATATTAGTCTTATTAGAAACATATGTAAATGGTGTTTTGTTGAGTATTTTGTTAAATATAAGGTTATACATAATTATATTGTTACATACCGTCAAAGATAAGCGCACTTTATTGTCCTTTCCGGATTATTGAATTCCTTTGTGTTTTGAATTTGTAACATGCTATTGTTTTTCTACTTGTTTTATAACCATCATTAGCGTCGAACTAATCCCTGTTGTTATTGTTTTCGACTGTGTGGACGTTCGCAGGTGTGCATATTAATATTTCTTAGAAACTCAGTGTGCGCCTCCAATTTCTTCGTGTAGTTAGTATAAGACGATGCCCGAATGGAGGGGCGGGTGCAGTCAAGCGACGACTACGAAACGAGTAAGACGTTCTCTAGTACTCTCGATTAGCGATAAAAACGACGGACTTTGCACGTTCGAATTGTATTGAATTGTGCAGTGTGAACTGGTTGCATCTAGTTTTATTTGTGTTTATTTTATACATGTTTGTACAGTTCTAATAGATTCTATTGTAGTTCTAACGGCATTTTTAATTCGAGTCCTGTAGCTCGTAACAATATGATTGAAATATTGATAATAATAATTAACACTAAATAAATATTTAAATAAGTATGTACCTATATAATATTACTAGCTGATACCCGCCCGCTTCGCGTGCTGTAAAATCCGTTCTTAGCTGACCTCTACTTGGCGAAAGGAAGATCCATGCCAAGTTTCAAGTCGATAGGTATTATAGTTTCTGAGATATCGTGATGAGTCACTATATACGTGGATTTCAATTATATATATTTAAATAATATAAGTTTCAATAAATTGTACGGCTAACACATACACACACGAATAACACCTATTTGTATAACTACCATGTTTTTATGCTATCAATTATTTGATTTTGTTTAATATCGTATCGATGTTTAAAATTCACCATGGAGTCTCATGTCATCATCTCATCATGGACTCATGGTCACATGGACACCATGGACCATGGAATATACCATTGGCTTATTTCTTACTTCTTTAGACAGCACAGAGCGCTCAAAGTTATAAACAGCTCAGGCATATATGCTTGCACATCAATTTCTTATTAATTACTGGAAAGAGATAAAATTGAAGAAAGAAAGAATATTATTTTATACAAAAACTAAGTTAATATATATAGAAATAGAAAGATAATAGAAATAAAACAAGTCCTAAATTGGACCGACCCAGTCTCAGCATAATGCTAGCCAACAAGGAGTAGCGCTGTTCTTCCGTCTGGGACCATAAAGTGAAGTCATGGTGGACAATACAAACAGACATAACAACAACAATATATATAGTATAATGCAGTTTGGTAATGGTAAATGAATTGTAGACTAAAAACAATGTAATAAAGCAATAATTTAAATAACACATCTATATATATATATATAATTATTCTGTACGTGTGTTGACAGTGAACTCCTCCTAAACGGCTGGACTGATTTTGACGGTATTCGTTTTGTGTGTTTCAATGGGTCCCCGGATGGTTTAGATTCACAATTGGAACCGGTAGGTGGCGCTGAGATCGGGTTCTAGAATCCTCCTAATCACCTGGAGCGATTTTGTTTTTGTATGTTTAAGTAGGTTCCCGGATGGTTTGGATTCACAATTAGAACCGGTAGGCGGCGCTGAGATCGGGTTGTAGAATTCTCGTAATCACCTAGACCGATTTTGGTGATTTTGTTTTTATGTCATGAAACAAAGTCTTTTAGGAATTCAGAAAATATGGTGGTACGAAGTTCGTCGGGTCAGCTAGTAGGTTGGGGAAAAGTCTTTTCGCATATAGTATGTATGAACTTGTAATAAGATCTCTTTGGCTATACCATTTGTATCTGGCTGGTTCTGGTATCATTAAAAAGTTTTAATTTTAAAGAAGACAATCCCAACTTCAAATTAGGAAAATGTGTGATTTTCATTTGTTTTTCTTATTGTTAAAATGAGAGAATCTAATGAAGAAATTCGATACATTTTAAAATTTTACTACAAAAAAGGTAAAAATGAAACACAAGCCGCGAAAAAAATTTGTGATGTTTATGGACCTAATGCAGTATCTGTGAGAGTAGCGTAAATTTGGTTTAAGCGTTTTCGATCCGGAAATTTTGATATCAAAGATGCACGTCGCTCTGGTTGCCCTGTTACGGACAAAATTGATGCCATTTTTGAAAAAGTGGAGCAAGATCGGCATATTAGTAGTTACGATGTAGCTGGAGAACTGGGAATTGACCACAAAACGGTTTTGGCGCATTTGAAAAAAGCTGGGTACACAAAAAAGCTCGATATTTAGGTGCCTCATGACCTCACTGAAAGAATCCTAATGAATCGTGTATTCATTTGTGATTCTTTATTACGACATAATGAAACCGAACCATTTTTTAAGAAGCTGATAACTGGTGATGAAAAGTGGATCACGTACGACAAGAACATGCGAAAAAGATCGTGGTCAAAGGCCGGTCAGGCTTCACAGACTGTGGCGAAACCCGGGTTAACTCGCAACAAGGTGATGCTGTGTGTATGGTGGAATTGGAAGGGCATTCTTCATTGTGAGCTGTTACCGCCAAGCAGGACCATCGATTCTGAACTGTACTGCGAACAACTGATGAGATTAAAGCAAAAAGTTGAGAGAAAGCGGCCGGAATTAATCAACAGAAGGGGTGTGGTTTTTCACCATGATAACGCTAGACCTCACACATCTTTAGCCACTCAGCAAAAATTACGAGAGTTTGGCTGGGAGGTGTTAATGCATCCGCCGTATAGTCCTGAACTTGCACCTTCAGATTTTCACCTGTTTCGGTCTCTGCAGAATTCCTTAGGCAGTGTCAGGATAACATCACGAGAGGACTGCCAAAACCATTTATCGCAGTTTTTTGATCAGAAGCCCCAAATTTTTTATAGCAATGGGATCACGTCCCTACCTACAAGATGGCAAAAAGTTATCCAACAAAATGGCACCTACATACTTTAATCAAATGTAAATAAACTTTATAAAAAAACCTTTTGAATTTTTATATAAAATGCGAAGAAACTTTTTCCCCAACCTAATATATAAAATCATTGTAGCAACGCACACAACGAAACAAATAACATATCTCTATAAATTAACGAAATTATAATAAATATAAAATAAATAACTTCCTAAAGTCATATAGCACTTTTGTCATGCCTAGCATTGTGCGTTTTGAGGAGCATTAAGAAATTTCTTAACTTTGATACTAAACAATGAAATTGAAGGTACTTGAATAGACACGTGTTTTTAAGAATCAAGTTTTTATTGAAGAAAGAATACAAGTTGATTTTTAGGACATGTATAAGTGAAACAAACACATTTAAACTAATAAATATGGCACAATAAAAAAAGAGAAAAAATCCACAAAGTTTGTGGTTATTTTTGCTGAGCTTGATCCAATTTTTAGGATACATGAATATCTTATCAGAAGATATACATATTGTACCCTAAAACTTGGATCAAACTCAGCAAAAATGTCGATCTGTTAGAGCAACGCTGGTCTTCCGCTTGAACCTAGAATGACGTCACGGCAAACATTATATTATTAATAAATGATTATATTATTGTGGTAATAGTGACAAATGGTTCAATAAATTTACAAATATTTATAAAATTTATATACAACCATACATATTGTTACGAGTTAGCGGGACTCGAATTAAAATGCCGTTAGAATTATTATAGAGTTTATTAGAACTATACAAACACGTACAACACAGGTGCCAAGATAACCGAATACGACAAATCTAAACGTAATGCAGAAGGTAGTAATTGAATAAAACGCGCAAAGTCCGTCACTATTAGATTCCCGATTGTATACACGTCACGCCTTGATCGTGGTTCTCGCTCAACTGTCCCCCTCTCTCCATCAGGCCATGTTTTATACTGCACAAATGCAAAATGTGCTCGCCCGGCAACGTCCACCCAATTTCCTAGTAATCGTAATCCGCACACCTGGCTAATGATGCAGCCGCAAGCGGCCGTAAACGAGTACGACAAAAGAAGATGATCACAAAAGGATTACAATTAGTTCAAATCCCGACAGGTAATAAAATGTGCTTTTATAGATTTGTACGTGGAAGTTGTATTTGTCGGGGCCTAGGTTGTAACAATATAATAAATTTAACGATATATACACAACCGATTAAGTTGATTGATAAACAAAGTAAATAAATAACAATAAAACAAAAAGCAACCTTAAAACAATACCAGAATTATATTATGCTGGTGTTGTGTCTTTGGTCCGCGTGTGATTTTTGATGGTCATATTGAAAATATTCGAATATTTATGCAAAAATGTGAATTTTTATGATTTCTGACTTCTTACATTTTTCTTATAATTGACCAGAGCTGGGCATTTTACTCATAAATAATATATTGTTACGACCTACATGACTCGAATTAAAAATGCCGTTGGAACTACTATAGAATTTATTAGAACTACAAACACGTATAAAACAAATACAAATAAAACTGGATGCAACCAGTTCACACTGCACGATTCAATGAATTTCGACACGCGCAAAGTCTGTCGTCTATATCACTAATCGAGAGTACTGCAAACGTCTTACTCGTCTCGTAGTCGTCGCTTGACTGCGCCACCCCTCCATTCGGGCATTGTTTTATACTAACTGTACAGTACAAAAAAAATCGGCCGTGAGCACTGAGTTTCCGAGAAATAGTAATTTGCACACCTGGTTATCTATTCCTGCGAACGGCCAACAAAGCCGAAAACAATAACAATAGGCTATTGTCTAATTGAAAATTTAAATACGAAGTAATAAAAAGAACTCCGAATGCGGGAGGGGCAATAAACGAGATGCGCAGCATTTCTTTGTCGGTATGTGACAATAGGTATGCAGGTGGCCCAACTTGTAACAATATCTTTTAACCTGTCCCTAGATATTTGACGATACGAAATCACACAAGTTACTCATAATTCATTCATAACACGGATGAAATCTGCACAGAGGAATCCCGTTCGTTGCTTCGGTGAATGTATATGCTCTCCTAGTCCTGGATGAAGTGGCGACCGGGTGTTATTAATGACCGGCTCTCGCAGTGACCGGGTTTTTACCGCCGACTCTTAATCCGGCCGCGACACTAAACAAGGTGGATTTATACACCGCTGGAGTCGTTACTTCGCACTAATTAATGATCGAAGAATCGATTTAGGGTCAATTAATGGAGATATCGTTTCCACGAGGACGTGCTTTCGCTACTAAACAGAAAGAAAAAAAGGAGATAAGGAAATTGAAATGCATAATTTACGAAGCCTAACATTGTTCGAAAGTTAAAAATTACACACTATGCAATGGGATGTGCGGTAAAATAGGTACTCCTAAATACCTGTTTTTTCTCTGAGTACCTGATCCGCTTCGGGAGCAATGAGCAAGAAGATGTTTCGCACATCATATGCCGATTACCTGTTCATTTCCGGGAAAGGTCTAACCTAGAAGCAAAATTAGGATCGGAAGTTAAATAGAGTATATAGAGTAACGATCTTATTATGTCTAAACGGAATGTTTAGGATTTTATGAAATTTTGCACAGAAGTGGATAAAAAAGTAAATTACTGAAATAAAACAAAATAGATACATAAGTGTACATTTAAATTTATATTTAAGTATATACAGTAAAAATGTATAAAAACATAGAATATAAGCAATAGTTAGTAATATAGAAGCATATAAGACGATATAGTAAATAAATGAAGTAAATAGATAGATATAGATAAAAATGTAGCATTCCTAGGTTAAGAACAAGGAAGTTGTATTAGGGTATAAGGGTTCATTGTAATAGGAATAAGAGATAAAATAAGAATAAATACCCAAAGATAAGAAAGGCCGGATAACCTTGTCCGTCCGGTGGAAGGGATATAAAAAAAGTACCTGTTTTACCGCACATTTAATTGTATAGCGCAGTTCGTGCCTTTACTGTTTATGTACAAGACTTCCACCAAGGAGTTTCACATTACGAGAATAAATAAGCCGAATGATCGAACATCCTTGGAAGTGCTTTTGATCAATATATTTGTCTCACTTTAATATTAAAGAGCAAATGAGATGAAAGATGTAACTCTAAACCACGCGCACGTGACGTCGTTTGCAAATGCGCACCATTTTCATGTTAGAAACGTCATAGATTGTTGGGAATTTCCGACTGGTATTTACAAACAAATTAATATTATGAGTTCAAGCGAGGAATCCGACGTCAATATGGAATTTTCTCGCAAATATGTTGAAAAACTTTGTATGACTTTTATAAACCAACTCATCGCACTAGTATCCTAAATAACTGTTACAAGTATGCCATACAGAAAATAATATAAAAACATAAAACTTATATACCTACCGCAATAATCTATTATATTATACAATTCTAAGCATGTGTCTGTACATTGAAGCTATTTAAAAAAAACTACTGGAATAAATAGACTATGTAAACGATGGAGAACACGGCGCAATTTTTTTAGATTTCTTATATGTCTGTTTGTTCGGGATTCGCGTAAAAACTACTGGGCCTATTTCCATGCAGTTTTGATTAATCGACAACTAATTTTTAGACTTAAGCCCTGCGCTACTCTTTATCCTGGGAATCCCGCGTGTATTTTTCTGGGAATAACTTATAAAAAATTTAATGTAATAAAATGCGTGATATTTTTTATCCCGGGAATCCCGCGGGAATATTCCTGGGAGCGGTTTGAAGTGTGCTCGGATGCATAAAAATTAGCGTATTCCGATACAGTTTCCACTAAAACGATGGTTTACATTATTTTTTAAATGCTGTGATACTTTGTGTCCCGGGATTCCCGCGGGAATCTCAAGTCAAGCGTCGACGAAGTCGCGGGCATATCCTAATTTAATAACATAATTTAATTTATATGAAACATGGTTTAGGTACCCAACGATACTTTTTATAACAAAAATTCATTTACATAGCAGCTCGCTCTAACATCTCATGCTATATTTTGTATAACGTTATCTTGCCAAGCTTGTAAGGGATTTATGGAGATATATTGCAGCATAACATTTTAGTATGTCATGTCATTATTATAACTTTAATAATATTTTTCTTTCCCTTTATTGTGTCTTGGTCTTATTGAGTATGCACTGTTTGCTACAACTCCATTAATTCTTCAAAAAGTATTTCTGTAACATACTCCTGTATAAAACTTATTAAAAAAAAGAGAACTTGAGATATATATAAATATAAAGAAACACATTTTTTAGCCAGACGTGTTGGTGGGGGGGAGTTTCTTGCAGTTTCTTCTCCTTAACAGCAATAACACGTTGCGAAGCGGTGTACATAGAATAGGAAGAAATATTCAATTTTAACTTATATGCATGACCTCCAAAAAGTGTTCTCCAGTGGAACTTATTTTGAATAAAAAACTTTGAATTTGAATTTGAATATTCAGTTGCAATCACGCAAGATGTAAATGACTAATTTTTATTTTTGTATGGTAGTATTTTTTTAAAATAAAATACCTCCAATTCTTATATGTTACAAGATAAACAAACACCGCAAGGCAATCTAATGTAGAAATATTATGTAGGTTTTAACTTAATATGATGTTAATACAAGACCTCTCATTTGTATTATAATAAACATTAATAAATAAACTAATGAGACCAAGGATATCAAAACGCCAATGACGCAGAGCGCTGAGGATTCCTTCACCTCAGAGCAGCGCCGACTGGTGTACGGCTAAAGAACTAAAAATGATGGAGTTGCACGAATCAAATCAGGTCAGCTACTCTCAAATACTCAAATTAGGCTTCAAATAACCGTTCAAAGGCTTAATAAGTACGTAATGTTACACAAGTTTCTCAAAAATAAGAACAATTAAAAATGAACTCAGAAGATGCGTTTGGGTCAAAACCAAAACAGTTTAATAAATAAAACTTAATATGATACAACTGTAAGACAGATCTAATAAGTTTTGCAGACACTCCTTCACTTCGAATTATTATGGAGTATAAGCTTACCTCCATGATAGAACTACCCTTGTAGATGGGTATTTGCTGAAATACCTTGACAGAAACAATCGACTAATTCAGACATATTGGATTGGCAGAAACAAGACACGAACGCTTTCGTACCTGTTAAAGTGTAATCTATATATTTTGTTTGAAATCGACAACAAACCAGACAAGTTTAATTTTATTTATTCATGTATTTCTCACAAACAGATACCGGTATTTTTTTTTAATAAAATAATTAAATACATTGAAGTGGAATTAATTTTCTATACAAGTAGCGACAGCAAAACTACGCTCTCGTTGTGATGTGTAAAATGCAAGGAGAGATTTGGGTAAGAAAGTACCAAATATACCAAATATTAACTATTTGGACAGGGTTCCCCCTTTATTGTTCAGCCTTTGATGTGAATATTCACACAGCACAGTAAGCAATGAACACCGTCTACACGCCACTACGCCTTTTATACGAAAATGCTACCCCACAAAACAATAACATTTTATCATTGCTAAAAATAGCAATTACATCATAGTGTTACCAGGATCATAAAAACAATTATAATAATTAGTTACTGATGCACTAAATTATCTAGACGATAATTTAGTGGGCTTATAAAATTAACTAACCGGTAGAAAATGGTAATTTAATTATAAATCGAATCATCTGATAAATCGACTAAAAGTATTATCTATGACGATTGTCTATGTCATATTAATATACATTATGGTTCTCATGACTACTGTGGTGGACATCTTATAACAGATGACAACGTGTTTTTTGGTGAATTATAAAGGGCAGCACCAAAATACGCAAGGTTTCGTCTATCCGACGGAAAGGCCGATATTTACCGGAATGCAAAAGTATCCTTTATATTCACATACATATTTTATTTTCAAGTTTGTTTACATTTTTTCTTATAAATATCTTATAAAATATGTACACTAATTTATTTTTTAAAAAAAATCTGATCTTCGCCGGCAGTGGGGCTACCGGTGGTTAAGGCTCCAAACAGAGTCCTCTCACAATACGGGCCGTGTCAAACAGAGCTACATTCTGCATCTGACCCTTCACCCAGATACCAAGCGAGAGCCTTTCAAGGTGGCGGTCAAGACTCTTCGCTATTAGTCCATTCACTGACACCACTATCGGTACTATGATTGTGTTTTTTTAATCGGAAGACAAACACACATATTCTATATCCACAAGTTAAGCTAGTTCCGCTTGTGTTATGGGTATTATAAAACGGACTACTATGGGACCGATCCCAGATACCCAGACCATAGTAAATAACGGACGTTTCCGAATTTTACTATATCAGGAATCGAACCCGGGGCCTCTGCGTTGCAGTGAGGTAGGCCGGCAAAGGCTTAGCCCGCTCAACCACAGAGACCGTCAAATTGTAAATTGAATTGTATTGCTGTCAATTGTAGAGTCCAGGTTCCACATGGCGGTAACCTCGTGAGCAAGTAACAAAAGTATCCTTATTGTTAACCCGAGATATAAGCTAGCTGAGTCGATTTTTATTTTAAACCGTTTTTACGTGACGTCTAACAGATACAATTTAAATTCATTGTACAGACTTGACAACTCCAACAGATTTATTTTATTATAAAAGATAGCAAGTACTTTATGACCTAAGATTTTCTTTTTTTTTACTTGTAATCAATTCCAAGCGAAGGTCCATCCAAGCGAATTTTAATGAAGATCATAAACAATGGTTTTTCGAGTGTACTACCTAGTATGCTACATCAGAGAGGCGACGATTGTTTACGTTAAAGACAATTTCGAATGAAATGTATAATAATTATATATTCCTTTGAGCTAGGAATGTGCGCATTCCACGAATGTATGTAACACATATTAATAACGTCGGCTGTATTATATTTCATTACTTAGTATAAAATCAATATTGGGATTTAAATGAAATTCTTGTTAAAATTTTGATTTTTATAGTTAAATTAAGGAACAAGTAGATAATCCTTAACGTCGCTTTTAACTAACAACAGAATGCTGCGCTATTAATTATTTTTTACACAATAACAGTTACCGCGCAGCGTATTTCAAATGATCTAAATATACTTAATCGATCATTAACAATTGTTGAGATTCGCAGAACACAGGTTTAATAAGCAGATTCGGACACTATATATCTTCAAAAACTTTCTAGCAAAAAAGGAGACCGACTTGAAAAGTAACTTTAAAACAAACAAATATTTCCTACATAATCTTGAAGTCGGTGCGAAGCAAAACATATAAAAATGACTATATATACATTGTCACAACAACATAATATTGCAAAATATGTTTTTGAAAATTGTGAGAGCTCAATCCAGAAGGGGGGTGTTGCAAAATAAGACGATGACTATTGTACTATACCTGTAATTATTGCTGAATTACTTTAATATTAAACTTAACTCTAACAGGCATCTTAAATGCTTCGTGAAAATATGTAAAACCTAAACATATTCGTAGATGCATCTCCGAATGTTTTCTCTTTTCTATATGCACAGATTGTGGCACGTATGGACTATTTACTTATAACCTTGCTAATTATCTAGGAAAAAAGTATTCCACTTTTTACTTACTCTTGTAGTAGGTTTCTTTTTTTTTTTTTGCTGACAGAGCAGCGCCGACACCTCGTCGCCTTCACCGGATTCAAGACCTCGCTCCCGGCCGTGGTACGCACCATGGTCGGGAGCCAACCCGGATGGGACGCAGTCTCCTCCTTCTGCGAGCACGTCATGTTTGCAAAGGAGGAGGCGGAGCGGGAGCGTGAGCGGGAGCGTGAGCGGACGTCTTTGCCCCGCTCCCGCCAAAGGAGGACGCGCCGTCACCGGAGGGCGGACTTCGACCTTCGGCCACCGTAAGCGGGCGGCGCGGGTGGGGTATACCCCATATCCCCTCCCCTATACCCCTTGGGGTATAGGGGATCTCACTCACTCGCACATGCCGTCGAGATGACAGCGCGAGTGTTCCGCGCGCGCTCACATCTCCTCCCGTGGGGCGCGTCACAAACCACCCCACGCCCAAACTAGACCAAGACGATGCCGGGGTCAAAAGAAGTCCCCCGGCAAGGAAGAGAACTGTGTGTGAAGCCCACGCCTGCCAGGGCAAGCGGAGCTGGGAATCTCATTTACCCGTAGCCCTGACATAAGGCGCAGGACGGAACACCCAGGGGTTTTAGTAGGTATCCCTAACTGGGGATTGGCAATAGTGTGGCACCAATTCTGACTGGGCGTGCTAGTGCCACACCCGATCTGGCGAATCCCACACACGGGTCGCGAATTATCCCCCCAGGCTTCTGTGCCTGTCGCGGCTAGTCCTGAAACGGATTTCCCCTGCCCAAAAAAAAGGTTTCTTTTTTGCTAGATTTTTTTTAGTTTACTGTCAAATGTGTCACCTATCAAGTTGTATACCTTTCCTATAAGAAAGAGCTTATCACCCAAAAGCGATTTGTAGAAATCAACAAAACACATCCCCTTTAGAAAAACACTGGGATCGTCCAATAAAGTGGATGGGAAGGCTCGCGAAGGCGCACTCGTATTTGCATATCAAAGAGTGCGCGAGGTGTTGGCTTAATGCCTCACTCGTAATATCACGAGTACACACTCACTCGTACGAGTACTTCCCAATCGAACTGTTCGCGAGTTTACAATTTTATTTCTTCAAAGTGGAAGTGTTTTCATTTAATAAACAATCGTAATTTTATGCATTTTATACATATTAAGGTTTCGTAGCAATTTTAGCAAAAACGGAAGCCTTATTATACAGAATGAATTTTCCAAATTCGGGCTCGATGTCTAAATTTGAAACTATACTAAATATAGTAATATTGTATGAAGGCATTTGTAATGTTCATTGTAAGGGGGGCCAGCGCACAATAATTACTTTGCATACGTAAATGTAGTATATAAGGCTTTAATGTTGTTAAACGTGACAATAAAGCTATTAATCACATTGGGACAATGTAGTTTTAATACTACAACCACCTCAAAATTACGAGCAGCAAATCCCACATACCACAGCAAAAATAGTCTTACATTACTTATGACTTTCTTTCACAGAAATTGATGCCCACAAGGTATTGTAATACTTGCAACAACTCAGAAGGGTTTATGGTAGTAAAAGAAGAGCAACTGGTCACAATACTTTATATTCACAGAACCTTACGGTTTTAACATATTTCAATACGTACTATCCATAGTAGCTTGTGATATTTCATACACTGACACTGACTATTCAAACTCGACAAGCATTCTTAGAACACCTCGACATCCCTCCAATCTTACAGTATAAGAAACTTAGCATATTGGCACAACCGATAGTGGATTTAAGTCATTCATAAATTATTTTAATTAAAGGACTATGCATGAGAAGAATTTAATACATTATTGTTGTTTGGATATTTCAGATAATATTTTATATAAGATATTGTATAAAATATTATACTTAAAGTTTTATATGCAATAAAAGAGATCGAACACAGTATAAATCTATCACGTCTGCCAACATAAAAATAAAACGTAGTGAATACCGTCTATATACAATTGAGAGGTTTGAATTATAATCTGTACACAATTATCACATTATACAAAGGATAAATATTGTAACAAAAGTATTTTAAATTATAGACAACTACTCTATACAAAACAGGCGCTAATTACCGAATAAATAAAAATATAACATTATGATTCAATCAAGGAAATGGCCGATTGATTCGTTCAGAAATAAGAGGGTACATAACAAAATCAATTATTAACTTTAAAAAGAAACACGCGACAAGAACAACTATGCTACTCAATAACTATAACACTACATACACGATGGGTCGATGTGTGGCGGCACTATGTGCACAGCACTAGTTGCGCGACACATCACTAACCAAGAAGAAAAGAAAAATGCTGTCATATTATGACAGAGATAATAATACTTTCTTCCCGGAAAAACCGTTGTAATTAATTAATACCGATTATCGTAGTTTAATGTCTACTTTTGTAACGCCCTGCCAGTGGGAATAAACAAGTACAATTCGTTCATGTGCTCTGGATTTTTATTTGTCCAAAACCGTCGACCCGGAGGTGTCCAGAACCTCCACAGTAATAACAAATACACTATATGCTTTTTTAAATCAGCCGATTCGACGGCTGACTAGGATAATTGATTTTCAAAAATGTAACGATGCTTTAGTTTGCATAAAAATCTGGCGTGAGAGTCCTTTGAGAATTTTTCGCTATTTGGAATACAGGATAATCACAATGTTCTTTGTCCGTATATGTAACTGTTATTTTTCTCGGAAACTACTCATAAAAGTTCATATGGATGAAATTTTACCAGGAATGTGTAGTCTATTTAGTGTTACAAACATTGTGTTACCACCACAGTTAGTAAATAACATAAGGATATTTGTTAAATAAAAATGCCTGAGTTGGTTTGACTTGCGGTGTGGCGGACAGCAGAGAAAAAATTTGCAACGTAATATTTGTAGTACATTTTGATAGCCCCTGACACAACGTGTAGAGCAATAAATGTTGTTCTCACGAAATTTATATTTATAAGTTTTGTAGGCGGCAACACATTGAAATACCGAAAAAATAAAGACTAGGAGTGGCTGTCATACACGTAACTAAGACTTGACAAAATACGATAATATTTTTATGTGGAGTAGTAAATAGAGAGAGAGAGGAGAGAGAGAGAGAGAGAGAGAGAGAGAGAGAGAGCACTTTATTGTACACCATTACAGAAAACACAGAAACTTATAACTTAAAAATATTCTAAATGTGTACAATGGGCGGTCTTATCGCTAAGAAGCGATCTGTTCCATACAACCCGTGGCAGGAATAAAACAGATTATATTTGTCAAAGGTGGTACACATAATTATTATAGGACTTGCTTCTGCCCGTGACTTCGTCTGCGTGGAAAGTTTTTTTAACTATCCCACGGGAACTATTTAATTTTTTGGGATCAAAGGTATCCTATAAGTATAAGGTAGTTTATATTCCTGGTCAACAGACCAGAGATATAAGCTACCACCATACAAAATTTCATTTAAATCGGTCCGGTCGTTTCGGAGATTAGCCGGTACAAACAGACAGACAAACAGAGAAGCATAAAATTAAAAAAATCTAATTTAGTTCTATTTCACTTCTTACATCCCCTTGACTCGGTTTTTAGCATTGTTTTTCATTACACAGAAATTCGACCTCTACAGTTTTATTATATGTATATTATATATAGATAGATATATAGTTACTTAAATTATATTTTGTTTATTAATAAACATATAAGTATGTAAAATGTTATATAAGTAAGAATTATACTTAACAGACATATATAAATACACCTATTAATATTATTAAAATATATATATATATATATATATATATATATATATATATATATATATATATATGCATATGTATATATATGAATATACGTAAAAATATAAAACATCACTATATTGCAGGTAGTACTTTTTTGTCATGTTCTTATATATTGTTATTGATTTAGCTTGTCTAACAGTAAATAAACAAATTATCACTCTTTAAACTTGTATATTAAATAATAATAAACAAAAGTTACAATACCCACCTGTACGAGCCAATATTGCTCGTGCAGCGTATTTTACATATTGTTACAACTTAGATCTCAACAAAGACAAATTCCACGTACAGTCTGTAAAAGCACATTTTATTACCTGTCGGTATTTTAACTAATTGTAATTCTTGTATGATCGTCTTCTTTTGTTCACATATTTATTGGCATACGTTTCCAGTATTGTGGAGAACAGCCTATTGTTCTATTGTACTCGTTTACGGTCGCTGCATGCTGCATCATTAGCCAGGTGTTACGAATTAAATGCAAGCTGGTTCTAGGAAATTATGTCGACGATACGGGCGGGCACATTTACATTTGTGTAATTAATTGTATAAAACGATGACTTGATTGAGAGAGGAGTCAGTTAAGCTACAACTACGATACGGGGATGAAGTGTGTATCGGTCGTGTGTATCGAAATTCGGGAATCTAATAGTGACGGACTTTGCGCATTTTATTGAATTACGACCTTCTGCATTACGTTTGGATATGTTGTGTTCGGTTATATTTGTACCTGTGTTATACGTGTTTGTATAGTTCTATTAAACTCTATAATAATTCTAACAGCATTTTAATTCGAATCCCGCTAACTCGTAACAATGTAAATACGCCAAAAACATTATATAATACTAAAACAGACGTATTAACATCGCCATCACGTGCGGCACTTGTGCACTGTAAGTTGTGCATCTCAGGTCATCATACGACCTTAATAAACAACATATGACAACTCAACGTGGTTTGGTTTGGCAACACCTTCAAACTAAAGATTAAGATTTAGCCCAGCATCTTTGGAAGTGTACAAACCGTACATCACCTGACAATCCATCTATCAACAACTAGTTGCTATCCAACCACCATCCTACATTTATATGACTTTTGAATTATAAATAATAGGGAAGTATTAAGCTCCTAACTTCGTGATTAACATTTGACTAATGAACTGGAAAATTCAGAAGAACATCAAGGTAGAGCTTAAAAAGTCTTGACAGAATTTATTTTCATGAATATTCATTGAGTAGTTTCGTAGCCAAATAACTATTACAGGGCACATTTTTTACTTACTAGAGAACCCTTCGTCGTGCACGGACTACCAAGCACTTACCTATACCTTTAGCGAGCCTATAAACCTGGTATAACGATTATGAATAAGGCAGTTAGAGTATAATCTACACATATATAATTGCTTGGCCTCGCTGACTGACTGACTGATTGACATATCAACGCATAGCCCAACCTACTACTTCTATACTGTGAGTAGCGTACTAAGAAAATATTAAAAAAAAATTCAACTCTTAAGGGGGTCAAACAGGAGAGCTACCTTTTAACTTTTTGGACTACTGAAACTATGGCTATTTCTATTCAATGCGAGCGAAGCCGCTGGCAACAGCTAGTTTAATATATTTGTGGAATCATCATCATCCTACTTATTTGTTTTCGCCGGAATTTTCACTTGCTCTCTCTTTTATACAACATCCTTTTTGATCCTCGTACTCCTCCTTATTTAAAGGAACGTTTTGTTCTCCTACATCTTTCTCATTCCCGTTATTTGCGCTCTAGTAATAATCTCTCCTTAATGACACCTGTACACACTTCTTCCTTCGTTGACAACTCCTTCACAGTACAGGCTGTCAGTATCCTCTTTTAAAATAATGGTTATTAATTATTTTTGGTCCTCTCAGGTATAATAGTACTGCTGATTCTGTATGCATTATGATATGCACTGTGTTTATCTTGATACATAAAAATGAATGTTTGTCTGTATGTCCTTTATGGAATCGTAAACTATACATTTGATCATGTGATAATCTTTAGCAAAGTTGTTGTGCACGAGCCAAAGAAGGTTTCCGAGTTGGTTCACATTTGGACTCGGTAGGTGGCGCTGCTGTTGGCATATCGATTGAAGCTTTTCCGGGCAGGACGGCGTCTTCCGGGACAGCTAGTATAGTATATAATAAAGACTTTTATTTATTTATTTAATATATTTTAATGTTTTATATTATTAATTATCTATACCACCACTGTCATGTTTTAATATTTTCCTTAGTTTACGGGGTTGACTGGAAGAGATCCCTTTAAGCGATAAGGCCGCCCTTTGTTCAACATTTATTGTATCTAGTTTTTAAGAAAGTAGTTTTGATTATGGTGTATAATAGTGTTTTCATTCATTCATTCATCCGAGCGTTTAATCCCAGTTGCGTTCGGAGCGATCACTTCGGCGCCCAGGGTCCGCTTTCCTACTTTTATGTGGAATATTTTATATAAATCCTGAGATTGAACTATCAAAGTGCAGTTTCACAACGCTCCGCAAGTCATCGGGTGACATCGCGTGTTGCGAACGACGCCGACATTTGGCACATTTCCTATTTAATTCCGCCGCAGCCATACTTGGCTTCACCCGTCTTATTCGAACACTCCCAGCTCGACGTGACCTGAATTCTTAAACTGTCTTGGTAAACTAGACTTTTCTACTAAATTTCTGTATTTATTTACACTAACTTAGTAGACAAATCTAGTTTCCCAAGCCAAAAGCCTTCGTGGTAGGTACTTCAAATTGTAATAATATTTTATTAAAACAAAAAAAATCGCTGGGTACTCTAAAGTTTCGTTTACATTTCCATTAGAAGCGAACCATTGCATTAGTTAAGCGGTCAAGTGAAACTAGCCAGTTACTCAATGTCAAAAGTTTTTCAAAATCTGAATAACAATACAATAACGTATTTTGTATTTTTTTTTAACTTCTATCGATTTTATTGCAATATTATGTAGACTACATTATCATGTCAAATCTCATTCATATGGCTGGATGGATATGACGAAAAGACAAGGGTTTTGTTATTGCCAAAATTAACCCTAAACCCTAAAAAACAAATAAAAAAATTATATGACCCTCAAGATTTACAGCTAACTTGCTGTTGATTATATATTCTTAACTAACTATTATACATCAACAGATTATAAATAATAAAATAATATATTTTACATGGAAATGACATGTAAAGGGCTTTATTTAAAATTCTGACAGTAAGTAGTATTACTGTTAAAATAAAAATGTGCGATATATTCGGAACGAGGAATGGCTCAAAGCCACGCCGCTCCGCTCCAGGCGCCACTAATGAACCACTCTTCGCGGTTGTTAAAAATATTCGGTGTACGCACACGGCCGTGTGGGGTAAGGCTACGGTCTCTCTGCCCACACGCTGACCGCGATCAACGACAGCCAAAAGCTATGTTCGAAAATGATTCGGCATAATTTCGCTCACATGTCACCTGTGACGGCAATTACAACGACCCAAGGTCGCACATCACACGCGGTATCAAAATAAACCACAGTGACAGGTGGACGCCGCGCCGTGCACGTTATTATCATGTGCGTTACGATTGATAATATATAGCATATACATATAGAATAAAATAAAAAAAATAACAATTTCTGGTAGACTAGATTACTACGACGCAATATTATACTGTACTAGAGCTTTCCCCGCGGCAATGCGCGGGTTATACACTAGTAAGTTCTATTTAACTTATAAAAATATAACTAGATTTTTATATATCGCGAGCGAAGCTACAGGCAAAAGCTAATATACATATAAACTTTCCTTGTACAATTATCTAACTGATGATGAAAACCGTTTACGGTCCATTGTATGGTTTAGGAAAAGTTAGCGGATATACAGGCAAACAAACAAACGTGGAAAGCGACTTTGTTTTATACTAAATATACAAAGATAAAGCATCGGTTGAAAAATAGTAATCTATAAATATTACATTTATTATTCTTATAAAGTGTTACCGCCACAGTTAGCGTATAACATAAGGATACTAATTAAATAAAAATGCCTGAGTTGCTTTGACTTGTGTAATGGCGAACAGCGAAGAGAAAAAGAATGGACGTACAATGAAATATATTTAGTAAATTTAAACTGCCCCTGACACAACGTGTGGAGCAATTAATGATGTTTTAACGAAATTTTTAGTTATAAGTTTTGTAGGCGGCAACATAAAGTTATTTATTTATCAAAATAAGTTCCTTTTGCTTCTCAATTTATAAACATCAGTATTTTTTGTCTCATGGCTTATTAGCATTGCTAAAATATGTCCATTTTATTCTTCTTCCTACAACTCAAATGCTTCAAGTTTTATTTTGTTCGTGATGAGAAAATTAATAATCATTGCATGTGTGTGACCTAGAATATAGACAGTTGCAGTATGATAGATCATGAATCCGTGCTGGTAATGATTTAGTCGTATGTAGTTACGTCACGGTACGCTGTTAGTAGCGTCAGGTAATTCAAAGAGACCGCAGCCTAACCCTCGTCTCACCGCTAATACCATTGTGTACCAGAGCAAAGTTTTTTAACTAGTTCTTTGAGAGCATACTTCAGATTTTACTAGTTTTCGACCAGTCTCGTTTTGCTTGAAATATTTTATTGTTAAGTCTACACAATAAATAAATTTTACATCAATAATTTTGAGCTTATATATGCTTTATAAATCGCTTTGTAGTTAAGACAACTTTGCAAATAACGTAAGTTTGAAAGTCCCAGTCTATTTGTTTAACAGGCTATTTCAGGAAAGTCTATTCGCATAAAATTTGAATATATATATGTGAACTTATGTAGGATATCTATATTTCAGTCCCTTAATGAAATCGTATATTTAACCAACAGTATAGCCAAGTATGGATAGAAAATCTGCCCTCAATGCGTTTTCTATTTATACTTTGGGTATCATTTTGTTACAAAAATAAAAATGTTACAAGTTGGGCCAAATACATGGGATGCACACCCGCCTGCTATAAAATCTGGTTTATTGCTCTTCCTCTATTCGGAGTTCTTTTGTTTAGATAGTAGCCTATTGTTATTGTACTTGTTTATGGCCGTTCGCAGACATAATCCTGCAGGTGTGCAGAATTATGTTTTCTGGGAATAGCGTCGATGGTGGCGCAGGTGTGATTCGTGGAGATCATTGTTTAGACGGTCCTAAGCTGAGTATAAAGGGGTCTCCGAACGGAGAGATGGACAGTCAAGCGATGACTACGTTACGAGTAAGACGATTGTAGTACTCTCGATTAGCGATATAGACGACGGACTTTGCGCGTGTCGAATTTCATTCAATCGTGCACTGTGAACTGGTTGCATCCAGTTTTATTTGTATTAGTTTTATACGTGTTTGTACAGTTCTAATAAACTCTATAGTAATTCCAACGGCATTTATTTTAATTCGAATTTTGTAGCTCGTAACAATAATAATTCGCCCAAATTTTCAGCTATGAAATAGTTTTCGAGTTTTTTTGAAGTGAAACATCTATATAGACGGGAGGGTCTTAGGATTTTTCTGTCACGAAAAAGCGTTACGGCCGCGTGGAGGAGCGGCGTAAATTTAGACTAGACGTGTTGAGAGGCGGCATAACTTTAGAGTAGACTATGGATGCGTTTTTTGGTTCCGAATCGAATACAGTTTTTGTGTTTGATATAATAAAATATGTTTAAATAAAAAATGCATTCATTAAAATGTACTTAACCTAACCAAATCATAATTTGCAGTAAACCTGCGAAAAATCGAAATGTGTGCTGGGACACATAGTATAAGTGAAACTTCAACGGACAAGTGGAAAAACAAATCGCAACAAAATTTTAACTTGAAGTTTTACGGGCAGGTTTTCAAATTGGACACATTAACAATCTGCCCATAAAACTTCAAGTTAAAATTTCGTTACGATTCGTTTTTCCACTTGTCCGTTTCAAGTTTTTTTGAAAACACCTCTTTGACATAAAATATCCGCCGAGGCATATTTTCCACCCATAACCGGTAATACCCTTTCTTAGTATTTTGAGAATGTAAAGACACTTCTGCACAGTTGCATTCACAACTATAGAATGATCAATACTGTTACGAGTTACGGGGCTCGAATTAAAATACCGTTTGGAATTACTATAGAATTTATTACAACTATACAAACACGTATAACACAGGTACAAATATAACTGGACACAACCAGTACAAACTGCACGATTCAATAACACGCGCTAAGTCCGTCACTTTATAGCTCATCGAATGTAGACTCGTCTTGCTCGTATCGTAATCGTCGCTTGACTGCCGATCTCTCCGTTCGGGCATTCCTTTATACTCATCTTACAATATGTCACGACCGTGTAAACAATGGTTTCCATGAATTACACCTGACCACTGCCTACCATAAAGGATTACAATACACCATAACCATAGCCATAACAACCTTGAATTGTGTTCCGACATTCCATAGACTTTGCTAACCACTTTCCATCAAGTAGGCCGTCTGTCTGCTGAACTCGTGCAACAAAAAAAATATTATACCTGAATTTGAAAGTGTCCACATTAAACTGTCTAAAACTTGTAACAGTCTAAAACGTTGTCGAAACACGGAAATGAATGCACCTTTACAACTTTACAAAATTCAGGTGCCGTTAGCCGTTAGCCGTGTGCCGGTGTGTTTGAGACGGGGAGCGGCCCCGACGTGACTCTCAGCGTTTAGCGACAGGCACCGGCGGCGCGCCTTAAATAGTGCACGACAGTTAAGGCCCTTTTACACGAGTGTACGGCTCAAAATATTTTTACTTACACGTTTCTATTGCTCCTGACTATGCCATCTCGTCTGAAGTTGTACGATGCTATTGTGGCCTATTCACGTACAACTTACAAGCACTTGATTTATTCTTCTAAGTTGTTCCCTCACTGCTGAGGGTCGTGACCGTGATGGCAGTGAATAATTGCTCTCCCTCAACGAGATCGGTTTTGAGCACGGTGGAGGGCCGAACTTATCAATATGTCCAATACCAAGAGGTCTCTTGCGTTCAACTTTCCCCGTGACCACAAGTTTCTCCATGTTATCTGGGTTCTTCCGGGCTATGTGTAACCTCTGGTAATCACCATTATTAAGCTCTTGCAGTATGGAGGCATTCGGTCGGCGAGTTGTCCACGGAATTTTTGGCATTCGACGCCAACACCACATTTTAAGGAGTCAATTTTATGACTGCCTGCTCTCTTTATAGTCCAATTTTCCGAGCCGTACAAAAATATGTAGATGATAAAGTTCTGCACTAGGCGCTTTTTTGTGTGTTTTTGTCTTTCCATATTTTATTTAGACGGGTTATAGCAGTCTTGGTCATTCCAATGATTAACTTGACAATTGACTTATAAAGTATTAGAAAATACGTATGGGTTTTTTTCAATTTTTCCTGCGTTTCACGTTTTTATTGTAGTTGTGGTATTTATTATATATATAAAATAATATAATAATAGCAGCCCATAAATGTCCCACTGTTGGGCTCGGGCCTCCCACCATAGGGGAACGGACAGTATACCCGCCACGCTTGTCCAAGGCGGCTTGGCAGGTTTGAGACATCGGTTATCTCGATGAGCAGGTTGCATCACGATGTTTCCTTCACCGTTATTAGCACGTGGTAATTGTAACAATATGCACATTAGGTCAGAAAACTGCCTAAGTGGTGCATGCGTGCCGGCCAGGATCGAACCCGCGCCCTTTGAGACTGGGACGCGTGCGCTAGCCATTACGCTACCACTACTGTAGTACACGTATTTATTATACGTGTGCGCAATTCGGGACAGTGATAACCGTTTAAAAAAAAAAGAGTATCGAGTCACGCTTACTAGTTATGTAATATATTAAGTGCATTAATTTTGTAAATATAATACTGAAAGTCGCATAGAGTATTAAATTTTCGATTAAAAAGTCTAATAGAAATGTCTAATATATATATTTCGTAATAAACTCTTCATGTTAAAAATGATTAAAATGGGAAAAAATGACATTTATACAGAAAATCTTATTTTAATTTTTATTCCTGCGTTTTGATTACTCGGCCTAGTGTAATTCAATAAATAATTAAATTAAACGTGCACTCAACTTCTTTAAGGCACAATTAATTTTAAATCAGGCATAGTTAAATTAATTTTCTAACATATTGTTACGTGTTGCAGGACTCGAATTAAAATACCGTTGGAATTATTATAGAGCTTATTAGAACTATACAAACACGTATAACACAAATACAAATATAACCGAACGTAATGCAGAAGATCGTAATTCAAATACACGCGCAAAGTCCGTCACCAAATAGATTACCGAATGTACACAAGTTTTGCTTCGCTCGACCGCCTCTTCCTCAATCAGGCCATTGCTTTATACTTCACAAATGCAAATGTGTCTGCCCGGCAAGCGTCGACGCAATTTCCTAGAAATCGTAATCCGCACACCTGGTTAATGACGGCCATAAAAGATTACAATACATAATGGGCTGTTTTCTAATCACAAATTTTAAACACAAAGTAAACAAAAAGAAGTCCAAATGCCGAAAGGTAATAAAATGTGTTTCTACAGGTAGGTATCCAGGTGTGAATTTGTCTTTGTCGGCGACTAGGTCGTAACAATATTAAAGTTTTTTGGATTATTCAGGTAGAAAAAGTAGGTTAATATTTATAAGTGTAGTGAGTAATCCCCCTAAAGCGGCAGGTCGGCGTACAAATTAAAGGTGACAGGGGCAAACGTCGACTCCACTTCTTCTCAGATATTTCCAACTCTTTGCCCGACGGCTTTAATTAGAATAATTACAGCGGAGCTCTACACTCTTTCACTATGTTCTCCAAACACTTTTTTATTCTGTGGACAGGCCTTTGATGTCATGTTATCCAATACAGAAAAGGGAAAAAGTACCTATAATATCATAAAATTCTAAACATGCCGTGTCTGTACATTGAAGCTATTAAACAAAAACAACTGGAATATACTATATAAACGATGAAAATGAAAATATTTATTTCTTAAGAAACACATGCACAATTTGTAGACCGTTGCTGGAATCTTCTTTTAAGCAAAATTTACTTGTATCAGAAGATCCCGTTCTTCCATACCTTAAATATTACATTGTATTTAAGTTTCTAAAATATTTTCATGCTATAGAGTATGTCCTCTAAATTGATATTAAGAAAGTAAAGAAAGTTAATGTACTTATTTTTTTAAATTTTTTTTATTAACTACTCTATGGATTTGAGTTCCGTACCCTTTCTTACAACTTAAAGTTCATACACGCTTATTGTTTATTTTGTTATTGTGCGTGACATTAATTTAGTGATTTTTATGTTGTAGTGTACCTTAAGAATAACTTACAATATTATATTTTCTAATTTTAATACTAAACTTATACTAATGTAGAGTGTATCTGTTACATGCTGGTGTTGTGAGGAAGTGCATGTGCAGTGTGTGCCTTATGTCTATACCTATATATATCTTGACTAGTGCCATTTGTGTTGCTTGTTCTTTCTGTGCCTAGGTTATTAATTTTTAGGCTCTTTGTATGTCTTGGTTTGTTTCTAAACTGGGCGTGTAATGCAATGCGGTGGTAGTGCGCGTTGGTGTGAGTATGTCTGAGTTTTGTTGTAGGTTGTGTACTTAATTTACATTAAGTACAAAACATAATAATCATAGGAAAGTATTTTAGTACATTATCATATTGTATTGCTAGAAAAATAGTTACTGCACTTAAATATTACGATATAACCATGGAGAATTCGATGCATTTTTTTTTAGATTTCTTGTCTGTTTGTCTTTTATCGGTTTGTCTGTATGTTTAAGATTTATGTAAAAATTACTGGGCCGATTTCGATGCGGTTATCGCTGATCGATAGCAAATTCTTAGACTTAAAATCTGCGCTGCTTGTTATTCCGGGAATCTCGAGGGATTTTTTTCAAAATGATTTAAAATGGCCAGATTAAAAAATAATATCCAATGCTAACTATGTGATCGATAGCAAATTTTAAGTAATAAAATTTGTGATTTTTATCCCGGGTATCCCGGGGGAATATTTCCGGGGATCCCGCGGGAATTTTCCCGGGAGCGGTTTCTACTTGTTCTGGTATATATAAAACTGAGCTCATTCCGACACAGTTTTCACTACAACGATAGCTTACATTCTTTTTAAATGCTTTGCTATTTTGTGACCGGGAATCCCGCGGGAATTTCAAGTTAAGTTAAATATTATTCTTCTTATAATTTTATTTATTACGTATTTAGAGTTGTAGTAACTTAATGGTTGACGCAATCGCATCTCAAATGACGCAAATTCGAATCCTGATCGGGAAGCAAGCATCACTTACCCATTTTTGTACTTATGTACATATTGTTACAATTACTAATAGTAGGGGAGCCCAAGAGGCTAAATGGAGACTTACTCGAGGGTCGCGGGGACCTTATGGATTGCGAAGATTAGATGATAAAAAGAAAAAAAGGCTATATGATGTATGCTCTTTCACTGGTGGGGAGAGCGTGTACTGGTTTTCAAAAATGTAAAAAAATGGATTAAAACAAAAATACTGAAGCGTGTCAGATCTTAATAATGTATGCGCCCCATGTGTTTGTGATAACGGAGAAATATTAATCTGCCGGTTTGCATGGTGGGGGTGGTGCACGACCCTATATAAAGAGTTCATGTATGGTGGGGGTACACAATAGAGTGCAAGGTTATGTTATTCTGCCACGTTTGAGTAAATACCAAAATCCCCGCTTGGCCTCCCCTACTATAAGCGGTGACGGCGGAGGAAAACATCGTGATGAAACCTGCTCATCGAGATCACGAATGTATCAAAATTGCCAAGCCGCCTGTTTTACTATACCTAAATGGGAGACTGACCCCAGCAGTGGGACGTACAGACGTAAACTACGTATGTATACAGATGTGAACTGGGTGTTAATATTAAGTTGTAGGAGAAAATTAGGTGCGGCCAAATGACCGATGCAATTTAATATTGAATTAATATAACAATAAAAAAATTGTTAAATAAACAAACTTTTCGTTTAGTTTAAACTTTTGACATTCCTTCATAGAAGTTGAAACTTGTAAAGTACAATATGATACCGTTTTTCTCTTCATGAAAATCATCCCCGAGAACTATTTGACAAGTTTCCACTATATTCTGATGTTTCAGATTTGGCTTTGGAGATTTTATTTGTTTTTTATTCCGACGTTTCGGTCACTTTTCAGTAGCAGTGATCACGGAAAACAAAGATATCGAGTGTCAATGAGTAATGTTATTATTTACCTCCTACTACTCGGGAAATTTAAGAAAACACTTTGAAGTCTATATTGCAATATTAGATCATTTCGAATTAGGCCATAGGGCCTCACTTGGAAAATTCACCTATATAGGTACAGTCGCAGTATGAAAACGTTCGTCACCTTGAAGTCGACTTTTGCTTGCACGAGTACAAGAAACAGTATTACCGCCAACATTTTTATAAATGTTACGTTAAGATATAGAATTGTCAATGACAGACACTGAGATTAACAATAGTTTTAATCATTAGAAATAAAGAAGACACAATCACTACGCTTAAACCAATAAAAAGGTTTTACATATCTAAACAATCATTTTATACAACATAGAAAATCAAAAAACTTTGATTTATGTAATTTTAAACTTCATTGTCAAACAGTTTGGTACAGCCATGTAAACCTCCTTTCGGCCTATTTAAACTGTTTTCTAAAATATTTGGACTCTCTCTTCAAATCTGATGATGCATTCTCCTTTTCGCACGCACGTCAGTCAGTCATTGTCATGAAATCAAATAAATAAATAAAATCGCTCTGCTTTGTAAATAACATAACATAAAATATATCGCGCCCACAATACACCATAAATAATAATAATCGGCAGACAAACACACATATTTTATATCCCCAAATTAAGCAAGTTACGCTTATGTTATGAGTAATATACAACGTACCACTCTGGGGCCGATCCCAGACACCCAGACCGTAATAAATAACGGAGAAAATACGTTTCCAAAATTTACTATACCAGGAATCGAACCCGGAGCATCTGCGTTGCAGTGAGGTAGGCCGGCAACGGCTTAGCCCGCTTAACTACAGAGGCCGTCAAATGTATATAATATAAAAATAACTCGCTCCCCATCGCAAGTATAAAATATTATAAACATATATAATATAAAATACAATTTATTAATATGTACGTTGTAAATATAAGAAGAAATAATTCGCCCTATGCTACAAATAAATATACAGTAATTGTAGTTGTCTACAATTACTCTGCTACGCGATATCTTGTAAATATATTAAAAATAAATACATTCATGAAATTACATACTATAAATATATTACAACAAATGAACTAGCTGCATTTCATGCCCATTACTCAGGTACGTGCGTGCACAATCTCACATTTCCATCTAAATTATCCAACACTTCTTTTCCTACAAAATTGATATAGTCCATTGTTATCATCAAACCCAGCGCCGCCGCAATACAGTTAAACATAACTTTTTGTGGAACAGTCTGTTCTGTGACTTAGTTTGAAAAGGTAACATGTGCTTGCGGAACGTTAAATGAATAAATTTGAAAACTGGCGAATATTTTCATACCGCGACTGTGCATATTATATACCTGAAATGTACGATAGATTTAATGTAATACAGCCTGGTTACCCCACATCAGGAACCCAGTGGACTAGTATTAATATGAGGCGCACCTACATTTGCCTCCCCATTGAATTGATATGTAAATTGCAAATGCTCATCAAAATGTACGTTTGTCCGGACACATCGGACCGGTTGGCGACACTGTTGCCTCTACTTAGCGCAATTACAGTCTCGTACTTTGAGCCACTCGAGCCTTCACAGTAACGTCTAATACGCAAAAACGACCTTATCAAGAAAACTTTAGGTACAACGAACGTCTAAAAAGAAACTCAAGATTTAACATTATTATATATATTACGTTTTCGTCAGTGTGTCTTTGTACCTTAAACGCATTTATCTCAGAAACTACTGTCTATATATAATACATACGAAGTTCAACACGAACATGTAGTCTAGTGGGTTTATCATCTCTATGGAACGCTTCATAGTTCGTGGACTGTGACGCACTTGGCTAATTTTTATTCATTAATGTCTAGAATACTACACTGTTTATGGTACTGGGGCACATACTCTACATTATCAAGCTTATGTACTGTATTATGCTACGCTCGTAGCTTATGATACTACTACGCTGATCCGTTAAGTTGCTGTACTCTGCTACGCTGCTCCGTTGAATTGCTGTGTTATGCTACGCTACTTCATCAAGTCGCTGTACTGTGCTACGCTGCTTCTTAAGTTGCTGTACTGTGCTTCGTTGCTACGTTGAATTGCTGTGCTATGTATGTTACGCTACTTCGTCAAGTCGCTGTACTGTGCTACGCTGCTTCCTCGTTACGCTGCAATACTGTGCTACGCTAAACTATTCAAACGCCTAAAGCGGCTGCTTTCACACATTCGTATTACGAATTTATGATACTGATAAGTACCAAAATAAAATGGAAATTTTTCTCTATGTTTTACAACTACCAGTATATTTAGACACGGGTCAATGTCACTGAAAGATTTACTTAAAATAACCCATTTGAGCCCCCATTTATGTTTGTTTAGTTTTCGTTAGAACTTTCCACGTATTTACCTATAACAGGTAAAAATCGTCAACAAAATTTACTTTCACTATTTATGTTAAGTATAGATAGATATGTATAATTATATTAATACGAGAAGCAAAAACTTTGTACCCCTCTTTACGAAAATTGCGCGGACGGAGGAGTATGAAATTTCGCACACTTATAGTTTATATAGAGGAGTGCAAAATGCTAATATTTTTTAAATTATGCATAACAAATACATTAAATCAATAAAATTTGTATGCCTCCGCATACCACTGCATTATATGATAAAGGCGTGTTTGAGATGGCACCAAGAATATATTAATAGGTTACCATGTAATATAATGCAAGAAAATAATATTCATATGTTTAAACAAAAACTATTCGAATGGTTGACAAAAAAAATCTATTATAGCGTCCCAGAATATTTAAATGAGAAGTAATTAAGAAGATATTGTTTTGTGTTATTTAAATAAAATATAAGGCACCAAATTAAATATTATACAAAGATAGGTTAAGTAAGTTTATATTGCGATGCTATGAAAGGCCAGCTAAGTAATAAGTTCTCAGTTATATTGAATAAGACCTATGTAACACTTAGTTCGCAATAAAAATGATTTGAATTTATTTGAAAAAATACATTACACAGACTACCATGTATTTGACACACACACGCATATATACTCTTTTGTTTATTGTTAAAGTCAAATTAACAGTGTCTTGGCGAAGTCTGTGATTATACAAGTATAGTCTTTGACAACAGAACCTTAATAATGTTCAAACTTATAATTTAAATTAATTATGGTCGAATTTCGACCACTAGGCGACCACTAGTAATAATTAAAAAGTTAACATATTGTTACATGCCGTCAAAGATAAGCGCACAGCTGCATGTTTTAAGCGCAGTTTATTGTCTTCCCGGATTAAGAACTCTTTTGTCTTTTGAATTTGTAGTTAAGAAAAACATGCTATTGTTTTTTTACTTGTTTTATAACCATCAGTAGCGTCGAACTAATCCCTATTGTTATTGTTTTTAGACTTTGTGGACGATCGCCGGTGTGCAAATTACTATTTCTCGGAAACTCAGTGTGCACGGCCAATTTCTTTGTACTGTGTAGTGAGTATAAGACAATGCCCGAATGGAGTGGCGGGCAGTCAAGCGACGACTACGAAACGAGTAAGACGTTTTCTAGTACTCTCGATTAGCCATATAGACGACGGACTTTGCGCGCGTCGAATTGTATTGAATCGTGCTGTGTGAACTGGTTGCATGCAGTTTTATTTGTATTTGTTTTGTACGTGTTTGTACAGTTCTAATAAATTCTATAGTGGTTCCAACGGCATTTTTAACTCGAGTCCTGTAGCTTGTTACAATATTTAGTTACGTTAAAACAACTATATACGTATTACACCACACGCACTTCTATATATTGTTCATTTAGTTGTTCATTAATTCATTGATTTCATAGATATTCAAATTTAACAATATTTAATACTAGCTGTGCCCGCGATTTCGTCCCCGTGGATTATTTTTTTGCGGAACCCTAAATAAAATTAGCTTAAGTTACTCCTTATAACATCAGCTATCTGCTAATGAAAGTCCCGTAATAATCAGTCCAGTTGTTTCACAGATTAGCCGGAATATTCAGACAGACAGACATTAATTTTTATAAATTGGTTTTATCATATAAATATCGTATATACATACTATCATATGCATTTAGTAAAAATCTGTTATTTTGAGATTACAAACAGACACTTCAATTTTATTTCTCTGTGTAGATTTAAAGGAAATCTCTGTGTATCATCTAATCTCCATACACTACGCTCCGTTTGTTTAGGTCCGACGATATAGAGGGAATTATTTAGCAGCGTCTCCGTGTCTTGGCTAGAGTGGGACGGGGGCATCCCGGACTATCCATGCAGAATCGTTGATGGCTTATTTATGAACTATGTTTTAGGGTGCATTATGTCGAGGACCCAAAGACGTATTTGATTCATGTATCAATTCATGGTAAGTAGCCATACCCTTGGGAAGGAGCTGTTTACACTAAATGTATTAATTAACCTTTTAAAAGCATATCTTGCGTCGAAATTAATGAATTTTAATAATTAACTAGCTGTTTCCCGCGACTTCGTCCGTGTGGAATTTAATTTTATTTGTCTTCCCGTGCGGAGACGACGGCGTGGTGCACGTGAGATTTGAATTTATTTCTAAAATTTAAGTACCCTTAGTTAGTCCTTATAACATCAACTATTTACCAGTGAAAGTCCCGTCAGAATCGGTCTAGCCATTTCAGAGAATGGCCGGAATAAAAGACAGACAATTTTTTTTTTAATATAAATACGTACGTACTTTCATAAACATTTAAAAAGCTGTTATTTTGACATAAAAACAGACGATTCAATTTTATTTCTCTGTATATAATATAGTGTTGTTTACAGTTGAATTAATACTCTAACAGACAGACAAAAAATCTAAAAGATATTTTCAAAATCTGTTGGTCTGAATCAGCCCCCCTGATTTTTCGTACAAACACACTCATTATACAGTTGTCCAGAATATGTTCGAAGGTATAAAACTCCCTTACCAATAAGCTACACTCAAATTCATAGAGTGAGGCAATCTTGTCCTTCCTCGAGTTTCATCTCGTGCAAATGCATCCTGACAGCATTCAGACGGCGGTGTAAAATGTGTATATGGAGAAACACAGCGCCTCAAGTCTGAGGATGAAATTACGACAGCATATGAATGCCTAATATCACTGCAATACGTATTCATTGTGTAGTACAGTGTTATTTTCACTTTTACTGCTTTAAGTTGAAATTTAGATATTTTCTTTATTTTTACATTACAGTTTTGGAGCCATTGAAACGTATTGCATTAAAGCGTATTCCTTAACCATTTCGGCAAGAAGTGAAACCCTACTTAGTCGTTTTGTTCGTCTCTATTTGTTTGCATGTATGTAAGTAGTACAAGCCTCTTGAGATCATCAGAAAGTCTCTGACCAATGACGTCAGTACATTCTACGCAATTTGCTCAGAAATCTTTTACTGTGCAGGCTGTAAGGTTCTGGAATGCATTGCCAATGAGCATAAGAAGTGCAAAGTCACTTACATCTTTCAATAAACTCCTCAAAGATCACTATCTAAATTTGTAAACAGTAATTTGTGTATGTGTATGTATAACACTAAATATATTTGTATATAAATATGTATGTGTATTTTTATTTACTATTAATATACAAATTCAAAAGTTTTTATTTAAAATAAGTTCCACTGGATAACACTTTTTGAAGGTCATACATATAAGTTAAAATTGAATTTTTCTTCCTATTCTATGTACACCTCTTCGCAACGTGTTATTGTTGTTAAGGAGAAGAAGCGGCAAGAAACTCCCCAGCAACACGTCTAGCTAAATATTTTTTTTCTTTAAGTTTCTTATTCTATTTATATCTCAAGTTCTCTTTTTTTAATAAGTTTTATACAGAAGTATGTTACAGAATTACTTTTTGAACAATTAATGGAGTTGTAGCAAACAGACACAATAAAAGGAAAGAAAAATATTATTAAAGTTATAATAATCGCATGACGTACTAAAATGTTATATGATAATATATGTATATATGAGTGTATATATTTTAAACTATATGCACTGAATACCGACCCTTTATTAGAAATGTGAAATTATTATCCCCAGAAGGATGCCTGGAAGAAATCGCTGTTAGCGATAAGACCGCCAATTGTACTAGTTATACTGTTACGAGCTACAGGACTCGAATTAAAAATGCCGTTGGAACTACTATGGAATTTATTAGAACTGTACAAACACGTATAAAACAAATACAAATAAGACTGGATGCAACCAGTTCAAACTGCACGATTCACTACAATTCGACACGCGCAAAGTCCGTCGTCTATATCGCTAATCTAGAGTCCTACAAACGTCTTACTCGTCTCGTAGTCGTCGCTTGACTGCCCTACCCCTCTATTCGGGCATTGTCTTATACTAACTATACAGTACAAAAAAAAGGCCATGCGCACTGAGTTTCCGAGAAATAGTAATTTGCACACCTGCGAACGGCTAACAAAGTCGAAAATAATAACACTAAGGACTAGTTCGACGCTAATGATGGTTATAAAATAAGTAGAAAAACAATAGCATGTTTTTCTTAATTACAAATTTAAAAAACAAAAGAATTCCTTAATCCGGGAAGACAATAAACTGCGCTTACAATAGGCAGCTGTGCGCTTATCTTTGACGGCATGTAACACAACGATTGTTAACTCATGTGTATTATTTTCTTGTGTGCAATGAAGAATATTCTATTCTATTCTAATTTCTCAGCCTAAGCCGTAACAGCGTAATGGCTAGTGCACGCGGCCCAAACTCAAAGGGCGCCAGTTCGAATCCTAGCTGGAACGCATGCAGCACTTAGGCAGTTTTCAAAGCTAGTGTGCATATTGTAACAAGTACCACGTGCTAACAACGGTGAAGGAAAACATCGTGTTGAAACCTGCCTAGTCGCCTTGGACAAGCGTGACAGGTATACTGCCGTTTCCCCAATAGTGGGAGCCCCGGGCCCAGCAGTGGGACGTTTATGAGCCGTTATTTTATTATGTAATTTCTATTAAACATTTCTTGGACTATATGCAAAAAAAAATCAACAAAACAGCAACATTTAATGAAGAAGGTTCATGAAACTATTAAGAATATTTTCTATCAAACATTTTATAGGTTTAAAATATATTTTGACTAATAAAGATTTGAAACTTCCATTAGCGTTTTAATTTGAATAAAACGGTAAGTTTATAGACAAATAGCGGTTCGTCCCAGCTTCGCACGGCTATCTAAAAGAACTTTTTTGTTGAGTTTAATTACCTACTAAGCGAATTCAAAATATTTCCCCTCCCTTACGGCCCGTACCCCAGTGACGCCTACATCGCATAAGGTGCTGCCTAGCTAGCCGAGCAGGGTGAGCAGCGACCATGCAATTTTTTTGATACTTAAATTTTTAAATCGTGATATCTTTCAAATGAAATGTCCGAATCGAATAATTCAAAAAGTTATATAAAGGTATCGAAGCAGTCTTGAAAATGAAGTAATTTGATAAGGCTGAATACCGAGATACAAATAAAGAGCCTTTTCTAGTGGCGGCATTTCAATTAAATTTTTAAAATGAAAGAGCACTTATTGTGGCATAACTATAATAGTTAGACATATGCTGTCCCGACACTTTTTGTAAACAATGATGTGTTCTGTAAAGTCTTAGTACATTATTTTATTCTATCATAAATAGTTTTGTAATTTTTTTACACCTTGGGTTACATTATCGGAGTTTTAGTAAGGGTCTCTAATTTTTTTGAATATAGAATATAGCCTATGTCACCCGGGGATAGTGTAGCTTGCCAAGAGTGAAAGAATTTTTCAAATCGGTTTTGTAGTTTCGGAGCCCATTCAATGCAAGCAAACAATCAAATCATTACTCTTCATAATATTAGTATAGATTATTCTCAAAATTTTAGCACCTTTTATATAGACTCAGTAGTTTCTAGAATAAAGTCAGCGACATGGAAAGAAAGACGAACGGAGTTAACGCGAACGTAAAGGTTCGGTTATATCATAAAATGTTCAAGGAATCCTAATAAAGCATCGTCGATTTCTTTTTATTGCTGGAGTACAGAAGACAGGCTGACGACCTATTTGAAGGACAATAGTTATCGTTGTCTATGGACATTTGTAACCCCACAGTTGTTAACAATGTGCTACTGGCTTCGAAGGGGGGCTGGAATCTGGCTGGATCATAGCTGAAGATTGTTGCCTATGGCGGCATACTCTAGACCAAGGGTGGTCGACATATAGACGGGCAAATGCTCTACCACCTAGATCCTAACCAGATCAGATCAGAGCCTAAATGACCGAAGGTCGTTAGTTTGTCGGTGATCTATAGGATAAACTTCGATGAGTGTGCTAGGGAATTACACGAATTAATTCCTCCAACCATCAAAGCTTTACCATCATCTGTGTTTCCTGAAACATACAATATAGGTGTCTTCAAGTCTCGCAGGTCTTTGTTGCCTTTTACGACAGGTCGCAGGAATTTATATTCTATCTCCATTGCGGTATGGATAAGATTATCACGAAGAACCCTACATACATTTCAATTAATTACTTTAAAAGTAGAACCTGAGAATCCCAGATCAAAATTCAAAGGCTCGAACATCCACGCAGGGTTGCCAGCTATCGGTTACCTATCGGATACACTTTGGAGGGTGTGCAACGGAACACTTCAATCTGGATCCGTTCGCGCCCTTCCATCATCAGACTACTAGATGCACTAGCATACGGCACCTATATGTGGTGGATATTCCACCTATACTACGAGCGAAACGCTTTATGTCCTCTGTCATTATGCACTCAGCCAGAGTAGGATTGATGGCTGGAGTTTCTTTTTCCCGATATGTACTATTTGGGAGTCTTCAAACTCCGTGTGAATAGGTACCATCTAGGTAAATGTGCTCCATGTTCAACCATACCTCCGCTCAAGCGGCGAAATCATGGTCAAACGCGAAGCAATACTACTAAAAAAACCTACAAAACCAAGCCATATTTCGCTTCTCAGATTCATCAAGAAAGCAAAAGCTGTAAAATAATTGAATAAAATATTAAAATCCAACGTGATTCCATTATTCGTAACGATATCCGTTGACCCGAATGTTCTCGAGCAAGGGGTCTCAGAATTAAACGAACTTTTATTACTTGGCTGATTGCTTAAGCGAGCTTCCGATGTCTTCCGACCCTCACTGCTTAATGCCTCAGGCGCAGATTGCACTTCTGGTCATGTCCTGAGTAAAGGCTGCTTTACATTGATCTACTGACTTGGGGAGCGGACTGAATTCAACATATTCAATCTGGAATATAGAAGTCAGCATTTCCTTCTTTCGTATTTGAAGTTAGTAGCTGAATCAATGTAAAACAACTTTTATATAAATACTTTATATAAAAGTAAGCCTATTATGAACTAACCTATTAATGAACGGACTAGTTTATTCCATGAACGACCCGTCAAATGAATATTTATTTGTAGAAATACAGGTAATAATTGTGCAAAAGATGGTTACAAAGTCAATTGGTTTTACTGTATTTGACCTACTTACACGTGGTCATACAATTACTGTGTGTACCCACACATCAATCTAAAAAATTGTAACAATTCTAAATTTGTAAAAACAATTCGATTTATTGTATAATATTAAATGCAGAAATAAAAGAATGTCAACAAAATAAAATAAAACAGACGCCAGGGGCAAAAATATAAAAATAATCATCTATAATATAGTTACGAGAGGCAGGAGCCGATTTAAAATGCCGTTGGAATTAATAATAATTCCAACGGCATTTTAGTAAAACACGTATAACACAGGCATATAGTTAAACACGTATAACACTGGTACAAATATAACCGAACACAACAAGTCCAAACGTAATGCAGAAGGTCGTATTTCAATAAAACGCGCAAAGTCTGTCACTATTAGATTCCCGATTGTAGTGCACACGTCTCGCTTCGATCGTGGTTCTCGGTCGACTTCCTTCCTTCCTCCATGAGTCCATCGTTTTATCCTGCACAAGTGCAATGTGCCCGTCCGGCCGCGTGGACCGGATTTCCTAGAATCAGCTTGTACTTTAAAATCCTTAACACCCGGCTAATGATTACAATACAACAATAGGCTGTTCTCTAGAAACGTATGCCAATAAATAAGTAAACAAAAGAAGACGATCATAAAAGAATTACAATAGTTTCAATGTTATTAGTTATTGGATCAAATGCTGACGGGTAATAAATGTGCTTCTACAAAATCTGTACGTGGAATTTGTCTTTGTCGGCGCTTAGGTTGTAACACTATTATAAAATTCTAAAAATGTCGTGTCTGTATATTGAAACTATTTTTAAAAAAGCAACTGGAATAGACTATATAAACGATGGAGAACACGATGTAATTTCTTTTAGATTTTTTGTCTGTTTATCTGTTTGTCGGTTTTGCTGTTTGTTTGGGATTCACGTATAACTACGGGGCCAATTTCGAGTGCGTTTTATGCTAATCGACAGCAAATTCTTAGACTTAAAATCTGCGCTACTTTTTATCTCGGGAATTTATCTGGGAATGTTTTGAATTTTTTTATTTATTTATTGCTGAAGCTCAGCAGACAGGCTGGCGGCCCAACTGTGATGGAAAGTGGTTACCGCCGCCTATAAACATTGGCAATACCGGTGGTGCTGCTGAAATTGAATGAAATATTGTAATTGTGTATTTTTGAAATTGTATATTTGGCGAGCAATAAAGTGTTATCTATCTATCTATCTATCTATTATCCTGATATATTTTATCCGGGTTATCCCATGGGAATTTTACCCGGAGCGGTTTGAAGTTGTTCGGGTGCATAAAAATTAGCTAATTCCGACACAGTTTGCACCAAAACGATAGCTTACACAATTTGTGTCCCGGGAATTTCAAGTCAAGCGTGGTCGAAATCGCGTGCATATCGTAGTTTACTTAATAAAATAGAAAGAAGAAAGAAAGAAAGAATTTATTTGTTAAGAAAGCGACAGTACATGGATGCAGAAATATTTATACATACAATTTTTTTTCATAAAATTTGATATGTTATACACCGCATTTCCTACAAATCAGGTCGGCAACTCAGGTTTATGCTGTGTTGGAGTTTCCTCCAGCACAGCGCTGATTTTCAGTGCCGACCCCGCCTCATTGATTTATATTAGACCCATCACGAGAGTAAGAGTAACAAGTAACGGGAAATGTAACAAGACAGTAACACAGCATATGAAACATAAAACAGATATGACACCCACGAGCACAGAACACAAAAGGAATCATTATGCTATATAGTAATAGAAAAAAAGAATAGAAAATATGTACGTAAATAGAACTATCTAACTAGAAAATCCTCAATGTATACATAAAAACACTTTTCCACAAGCTATGAATATAATTTAAATTTAAATTGGAGAAACGGAACTCTCAACAGTCCGTTCTCCACTCTGTCTACAAAGACACTAACGTGAGTAAAGCCGCAGTCAGAAGCTAGTATTTAATAAAGAAAAATAAATATGTAATTGGAAAAAGCTTTGAGATTACGCAAGAGACTTATTGGCCTATATGTGTATCAAATAGGAGGGATAAGTTATTGATGGCGATCGATTGCGAAAGTATCATGTGAAATTGGGCTAAGGAGCTTGTAAGGTCTGATGTCGCTGATTGAAACGCTCGAATCTCGGCGCGGATTGACGGGCGACGTTTTCCTGCTTCCATGACGGGATTATTTACTTTCCCCTCTCTATACACAAAAGGAGGCAATCGAGGCTGGAACATTGTGTTCTTTTGTTCAGTTACGATTTATTTTTATTGCAATGTTATAATTTTACCCAATTTAAACATTGTTATTATGCTGATATTGGACGGATTAACTTAAAAGACACTCAGACCGATACCAGCCACCTAGACTATAGTAAACTTGCTGACCCGGCGAACTTAGTACCGCAATATTTTCTGAATTCCCAAAAGACTTTATTTCATGACACAAAAACAAAATCACCAAAATCGGTCCAGGTGATTAGGAGGATTCTAGAACCCGATCTCAGCGCCACCTACCGGTTCTAATTGTGGATCTCAACCATCCGGGGACCCATTCAAACACACAAAACAAATATCATCAAAATCGGTAAAGTTGTTCTCAAGTTATGCGCGTACATACATTTCTACGATTCATTTTTGTATATAAAATGTACGGTGCAGGTGGTGTACTCAATGAAACACCCCTTAAATATGGATTGTATTTATTGTAGGCGCTTACAACAGCAATAGGTATGATTAGCACTACTGTACTAAACAACACGTTTAAGTCAATCAACACAAGTTACCACTAGAACCCGGCTGTTTCTCTGGACACTGATAGCACTAATTGTAACAATGTCATCAATCAATACTAGTTGCACTAATCAAACACACTGATATCCACAAGATCCAAGTCACATTGAGAGTCCAAATGGCAGTAGAGTCTTCGGGAGCTTGCTGGTATTCCTTTTATTCTCTTTTGTGTACTTGATTCGAAAACTGGTTGTATACTTGATCAAGTGAGATTGACCATGCCGGTGACTTGTATAGCACTCGCTAAGGTACTACTTTTAAGCAGACGCTTAGCTGCTAATCCAGCGAGCTACATATTCGCGGTAAGGGCATGTACGTAGGTAATCACTCTATCAAAGCATATTCGAATGGATGATTCTATACAACTTGTTACACAGCATACACACTCAGGGTGGTGCCAATAGATTTAAATAATTATATTATGGTTATTTATTTATTTTAATTTTAAAGTAACAAAGTGCTCTATTGTGATGATTTTTATTTATTTGGTTTATTAATAAAATACTTCATAAGTTCTCGTTAAATTAGTTTAACAAAATTTGGTCGTTTTTGTCTCACTTCAAAAGGAAGGTTTGCACTGTAAATCCGCGTTGTGTCGGATATAATTTTGCACAGCAATATGCTGAGTGCGAAATTTGTTTGCTAAAAATGCGGCGTACAAATTCTCAAACTTTGCTATGTATATAATAATGTGTAAGGGATGTAATTACGTCACTATTTCTCCAAATAAAGTCTTTTTCTTTTTTTCTTAGTTATATTTTCTCAGAAATCGAGCGTTCCAGTTAGTTGAAAGGTTTCATTTCAGTTAATTATTTATTAATAAACATACATAAATTATAAAGCTTAAAGCTAATAAGTAGTATATGGAGCTTCTTGTCTATTTAAAAAGCTTCAGTTCGCTGGAATCTCTTAAAGACCTGGAAGTCTATAAGCCAAAAATCTTAACAGCAAACAACAGTATTATCCATAAAGTAATACATTTATTGAGTGTATCGAGGTTGTGTAATGAATTTAAAACTGAGAAAAGACTAGAAGGACTAATTTGGATCAGCAGATAGAAAATGTATTTTATATCATTTTTGTCTTTTTTTCTATTAAAGGCACCACGTAAAAATACTAACCGGATTTAAATTGAATTCGACATAGAGCTTATATAGGTCAGGCTTAGGATAGAATACTTTGTGTCCCGGTAAATGACATCGTTGTTAAAATGAAATTCTGTGCTTTAAAGCACATAAAGCATTAAGATAGTAATTATTATACGGAGCTTCTTGTCTACATAAGGAAACTGGTAAGATTCCTTCGCTGGAACCTCTCGAATACCTGGGGCTAAATAACCCAAGCATCTCAACAGCAAATAACGCTATATAATCTATAATACTGTTACGAGTTACGGGACTCGAATTAAATGCCGTTGGAATTATTATAGAGTTTATTAGAACTATACAAACACGTATAACACAGGTACAAATATAACCGAACACAACAAGTTCAAACGTAATGCAGAAGGTCGTAATTCAATAAAACGCGCAAAGTCCGTTACTATTAGATTCCCGATTGTAGTACACACGTCTCGCTTCGATCGTGGTTCTCGCTCGACTGACTAGCTCCCTCCATCGGGTCATCGTTTTATCCTGCACAAGTGCAAAGTGCCCGCCAGTCCACGTGGACCGAATTTCCTAGAATCAGCTTGTACTTTTGAAATCCGTAACACCTGGCTCATAATTACAATACAACAATAGGCTCTAGAAACGAATGACAATAAATAAGTAAACAAAAGAAGACGATCATAAAAGAATTACAATAGTTTCAATATTATTAGTTCAAATGCCGACGGGTAATAAAAGTGCTTCTACAAATCTGTACGAAGAATTTGTCTTTGTCGGCGCTTAGGTTGTAAGACTATTATAAAATTCTAAACATACCGTGTCTGTACATTGAAGCTGAACATGATGCAATTTTTTTAGATTTCTTGTCTGTTTGTTCGGGATTCACGTAAAAATTACTGGGCCGATTTCGGTGCGGTTTTCGCTGATCGACAGCAAATTCTCAGACTTAAAATCTGCGCTACTTTTCATCCCGGGAATCCCGCGGGATATTTTTTGGATATGACTCAAGGTGGCCAAATAAAAAAAATCAACTTCCAAAGTAATTATATCGATAGCAAACTTTATATAATTGATATAGACTAATATTGCCATCTTTTAGATTACAAAAAGTACTGTCCTCTTTCTTGGGGGTTGGTATACGCTTCTTCAATAAGATTCCGAGTGAAATGTTAGATCTGCCTTTCACTAAATTCAAAACCAAATTAAAAAGTATCTTGCTAAAAAAGGGATACTACACTATTGAAGAATACTTAAATGACAAAAATTCATTTACATAGCAGCTCGCTCTAACATCTTATGCTATATTTTGTATAACGGGTTGTCAAGCTTGTAAGGGATTTATGGAGATATATTGCAGCATAACATTTTAGTACGTCATGTCATTATTATAACTTTCATAATATTTTTCTTTCCTTTTATAGTGTCTTGGTTTTATTGAGTATGCACTGTTTGCTACAACTCCATTAATTCTTCAAAAAGTATTTCTGTAACATACTTCTGTATAAAACTTATTAAAAAAAAAGACAACTTGAGATATAAATAGAATAAGAATCTTAAAGAAAAACAATATTTAGCTAGACGTGTTGCTGGGAAGTTTCTTGCCTCTTCTTCTCCTTAACAGCAATAACACGTTGCGAAGCGGTGTACATAAAATAGGAAGAAAAATTTAAATTTATATATATGACCTTCAAAAAGTATTCTCCAGCGGAACTTATTTTGAATAAAAAACTTTGAATTTGAATTTGAATAATAGGGAATGCCGCGAGAATTTTCCCGGGAGCGGAAAATTTAGTTATTCCGACACAGTTTCCACTAAAACAATGGCTTACATTCTTTTTTCAAATTCTACGATATTGTCTGTCGCGGGAATTATGCCTGCTCTTCATTGAAAATTAATTATCCAGTATTCTGTTTTAAAATGGAAATGGCTAGTACATTTCTGAGCCGAGCCACCCCCCGCCCGCGGCGAGGTGTTCAAACTTGGCGTTACTTGGATTTGTGGGGATTTTTTGCATAAATTAAAAACTCTCTCGTACAGCCTTCAAACAAAAGGTATATGTGTGTTTCATTTTGAAAGCTTTAATAGAAAGCGTAACATTTGGCCGAGAATACTTTAGTTAATTGAAATGCATTATTTTTCATTTTGAAATATTAAATTACTACAATAGACGTATTTCAATTTGCTTACGAATTTTAATCATGGATAACAATTCTATTTTCTTTCACCATATCCCAATTATTTTGGGGTCGGCACAATATGTCTTTTCCTTCCACACTCCTGGCTTACATCTTCTGTCACACCACAAATTATCATAGTGTTACATGCCGTCAAAAATAAGCGCACAGCTGCCTCTTGTAAGCGCAGTTTATTGTCTTCCTGGATTTAGGAATTCTTTTGTATTTTGAATTTGTAATTAAGAAAAACATGCTATTGTTTTTCTACTTGTTTTATAACCATCATTAGCGTCGACCTAATCCTTATTGTTATTGTTTTCGACTTTGTTAGCCGTTCGCAGGTGTGCAAATTACTATTTCTCGGAAACTCAGTGCGCGCGCCCAATTTTTTTTGTACTGTGTAGTTAGTATAAGAGAATGCCCGAATGGAGGGGTGTGCAGTCAAGCGACGACTACGAGACGAGTAAGACGTTTGTAGTACTCTCGATTAGCGATATAGACGACGGAGTTTGCGCGTGTCGAATTGCATTGAATCGTGCAGTGTGAACTGGTTGCATCCAGTTTTATTTGTATTTGTTTTATACGTGTTAGTACAGTTCTAATAAATTCTATATTAGTTCCAACGGCATTTTTAATTCGAGTTCTGTAGCTCGTAACAATATCATCCTTCACACAATCCATCCATCTCTTTTTTGGTCTACCTTTACATTTGTACTCATCAATCTTGTTGTTTAACATTTTTTTGTCACGTGCCTTTCATCCCTCCTCATTACATGCATACCTTAGTCTTCTGCCTCTCAATTTTTCAGTCACGGGTTTTACTCGTTTCTCACCTTATTCATTCTTGTAACACCACACATCCATCTCAACATCCTCATCTCAACTGAGCGGAGAAGTTTGTGGTCTATCACTTTAGTAGCTCAGCATTCGGACCTGTATAACATGACCGGTCGTATGGCAAGGGTTAAAAAAATACTCCTTAAAAGAAAAAAAATATTTTGAATATTCAAATTCAAATTACGTTACAAGTTTTACGAGCTTTAAACCTAAGTTGTTAAAGTATAAATCAAATTTTTATGAAGTTATGTTACCAATTATAAGTTTTAATTGAATAAAAATGTTATAAATAGACAAAACACTTCAATATCATTAGAACTCATTAAATGAATTATTTATAAAACTTTTAATATAATTTCTACACTTTGTATAATTTAGAAGTTGTTATTCAGATGATTGAGATGATTGAAACCATTGAAGTAGATTAATCTATACATAAAATTGTAGAGGTCGAATTTCTGTACAATGAAAAAAATGCTAAAAACCGAGTCAGGGGGATGTAAGAAGAGAAATAGAACTAATTTAGACTTTTTTCAATTTTTTATCTTTCTCTGTTGTCTGTCTGTTTGTACCGGCTAATCTCCGAAACGACTGAACCGATTTAAATGAAATTTTGTATCGTGGTAGCTTATATCCCTGGTCAACATATAGGATACTTTTGATCCCGAAAAATTAAAGAGTTCCCGTGGGATAGTTAAAAAAAACCTTTAATTAGTTAAATAGCTTATTATACAACTTATGTACCTAATTAAGTATTGATATTGCCGATATCATCATCATACAATAAAACAATTTATACATTAAAAAAACAATTAGGCTATATATCATCACGCTAAGACCAATAGGAGCGGAGAACCGATGAAGAATGTTTTAAAATCGGGAGGGTTTTTTTAATTTTTTTTATTAAACTATTCCACGCGGACCAAGTCGCGGGCAGAAGCTAGTTACAGAATAAAATTACTGTAACCGCGGTTGGCGATACCACTTCATTAAAACTTTCAGTCAATTTAAAATGTATTTTTCAAAATTAAATTAGGTATATCGATTGCAGGTCCTAATTAAATACTTTACAAAAAGGTTCATTAGGACCTTCAACCTATGAAAGGTGACAGAGGATGAATGTGAGAATAGAGAAGTATGGAAGGAAAAGACATATTGTGCCGACTCCGAGTAATTGGGAGAAGGTAAAAGAAACGAGAGATTTTTAATGAAGTTGGCAATCTGACAACCGACCGAAGGATGTGCTCAACACGTTATCAATTGAAGGCGTTATACAAGACTGTGGGCTGTTATAAGTCGTGCGCAGAAGGTTTGCCGATGGTCGCTCCTCCTGCTTCCTACGACTGGGACCAGGGCTTGTCTAAGTAGTACTAAGAACTAGACAACCGCGGGTCGCGGCTGTGGAAGGCGGGAGGGGTAGTCATCGACAAACCTTCTGCGCAAGACAAAGAGTATTAGAGCATAGTTATTTGCGATTATGAATAACATATTGTTACGAGCTACAGGACTCGAATTAAAATGCTGTTGGAACTACTATAGAATTTATTAGAACAGTACAAACACGTATAAAACAAATACAAATAAAACTGGATGCAATCAGTTCACACTGCACGATTCTATACAATTCGAACGCGCAAAGTCCGTCGTCTATATCGCTAATCAAGAATACTACAAACGTCTTACTCGTTTCGTAGTCGTCACTTGACTGCTCCACCCCTCCATTCGGGCATTGTCTTATACCAATTTTACCATAAAAATCGGCCGTACGCACTGATTTTCCGAGAAATAGTAATTTGCACACCTGGTTATCTATTCCTGCAAACGGCCAACAAAGTTGAAAACAATAACAATAGGCTATTGTCTAATTGCAAATTTAAATATGAAGTAATAAAAAGAACTCCGAATGCGGGAGGGGCAATAAACGAGATGCGCAGCATTTCTTTGTCGGTATGTGACAATGCAGGTGGCCCAACTTGTAACAATATTTTGAGTATTGAGCCTGTAAATTTCAAATACCTTATTGGAAGTAAACTAAAAACTTTGTTTAACTCAATATATATAAGACCGTAAGAAGAAATTGTATGTCGCGTTTTTAAGACAACAGTGTGTTTGTAGATTAGGAAGTACTCCTGTGGCTATTAGGTATAACTCTATCTAAAGTATAGTATTTTCATTTAATTATTTAAGACGAAAACATACAAACGAATAGTGTGATAAACAACAATATGTAGAAACAAATATGTACACGTTCTTTCTCCGTAGGATCGCGAACATTTGCTGGGTCTCAGTGAATACATATTTAATGCCTGCCATCAGCGAGTGCAGCCCTCGCCCGTTACTCACCGCCTGCTAAACAAAGAACAGTATATCAACACTTTAACAGACAATATTAAGTGCTGGAATAACATACCGCCGATAAGAAACCTGCAGTCTGTCTTTGGGTTCCGACCTAACTTTAAAAAAATCTTATTTCACCATCGAATTCGCCAGAGAGACCTTAAATACGACACAAGTACTTTATAGTATTGTTACGAGTTACAGGACTCGAGTTAAAATGCCGTTAGAATTATTATAGAGTTTATTAGAACTATACAAACACGTATAACACAGGTATAAATTTAACCGAACGTAATGCAGAAGATCGTAATTCAAATACACGCGTAAAGTTCGTCACTAAATAGATTACCGAATGTACACAAGTCTTGCTTCGCTCGTGGTTATCGCTCGCCTGCTGATCTCTCCATTGGGGCATTGCTTTATATTTCTTAGAATCAGTTTGCACTTTTAAATCCGAGCCACCTGTCAGTGATCACAAGACAACAACAGGCCGTAAAAGATTACAATACACATTATGTTTTCTAATCACAAATTTCAAACACAAAGTAAACAAAAGAAGTCCAAACGTCGAAAGGTAATAAAATGTGTTTCTATAGGTATGCAGGTGTGAATTTGTCTTTATCGGGCCCGAGTTGTAACAGTATTATAATATGTCGATTAGTACACTATGACAAACCATTACGAATTTATTATTTCTCTCTTGTTTGTCACTTCTATCCGTTGTTTTTTTGTTCGTTTTCTTTTATTTGTAATTATAACAATGTCCATATACACTACTAATTGCATAATTTTATAACGAATGTTTATTGTTTTTAATTTGATTTGTGGAGCCAATCCGTGGCATCACTTAGAGTTACTTGCGGAATTATGAAACTAGCATTATGATGAGCAACGATTTAGGAGGATTTAGGACACCACCATTAATTGTTACATATATTATCATGTATTACACACACACACTGACACAAACACACACACACACACACCTTCATCAATGAACCTGAGTAAATCTATATGCTAAGGCTTGTAATTAGCAATACTTTTATTTATGTTGTTAATATATATCGTTATTTTCGTTTTTGTATCTTCTACTAAATAAATATTCTTTCTTCTTCTTCTTCTTCTTCTAAGCAGAAAGCAGGCAGACCAGATAGTTGATAGAGATTATATTTATTTGAATGTATACAATATTATTGGACATTGCATATTGCATGTAATACTTGTAGTAAAACTACTCATAATAACCAATTAATATTCTATTTGATAAATACTGTTGCATTGCTGTACTTTCTTTTATTTTTTTAGTTTAAGGAATTTTTTGCTATATCTTCGGAACCCAAGGTCTTATGCCAATGAAATTTGTATAGAAGAAATTTGAATCTATACTGATTCAAATGCAAGGATTGATTAGAATTGGTTTAGAAATAAAAAAACGTTTTATTTATTTATTTAATTTGTTTGGGAAACATACAATAATTAATATTCATAAATATAAAACACAAAATTAATACATATATCAATCAAGTTTCCACTAAAAAAATAATTTATATAACAAAAATAAAAATCGGCTCAAACCTTTAATTGCAAAAAAATATATATTACAATTATACAAAAATTACATAAAATGTCTATTTAATTCACATGAGGTCAATATTGAACAAAAACAAAGCTGATTTTTTTTGACTGAATATATATAGAAAAAATTACAATATGAATTGAAAATCACCTCTATTATGGAAGTCGGTTAAAATACCTAGCTATAATCATAATCCATAATATTATTTTGTAAGTGTAGTCTATTGTTTCTTGGATTTCTTCTGATTGTTTGTTCGTTCAAGATTCACGTAAAAACTGTTGGGCCGATTTCGATACCGTTTCCGACGACCGATAGCAAGTTCCCGGATTTAAAATCTGCAGTTCTTTATGTTCCGAGAATCCCGCGGGAATTTTCATGGGTATGGTTTAAAGTGGACAGGAATGAGAGATCTGTTTCCGATGCGATGTTCACTGATCGACCGCAAATCTTATCTATACAATGTGGACAAAGTCGTGGGGAAAAGCTAGTTGTACAGTATTATCATATAAATAATGTTGATTTAAGTTTAAACAATAACTAATAGATGTATTGACTCGTTAAAGAGTACCCGATAATTTGCTTCGCTCATACATAATCTAGGAGGCTGCGTACAGCGTTTTATTTAACTGTCAACTATCCTATTAATTAAACAACTACTATATATCAATTATAATCAAAACAAGCTTTTAATAACTAGCTTCTGCCCGCGATTTTGAAACATTTTTTATTGGTGCTCCGCTCGTAGCGTGATATTTAGCCTATAGCCTTCCTCGATAAATGGGCTATCTAACACTGAAATAATTTTTCAAATCAGACCAGTTCCTGAGATTTGCGCGTTCAAGCAAACTAACAAGCAAACTCTTCAGCTTTATATTGTTACAACTTAAGTTCCAACGAAAACAAATTCCACCTGCATATCTATAAAAACACATTTTATTACCTATCGGCATTTGAACTAATTGAAATCCCTTTATGATCGTCTTCTTTTGTTCACTTATTTATTGGTTATTGTGGAGAACAGCCTATTATACTCGTTTATGGCCGCTTGCAGGCATAATTAGCCAGGTGTGCGGATTACGATTCTAGAAAATTTGGTCACGCTGGCGGGCAGACATATTGCATTTGTGCAGTATAAAGCAATGGCCCGACTGACGTGTATACTACAATCGGGAATCTAATAAGTGACTGTCTTTGCGCGTTTTATTCAATTACGACCTTCTGCATTACGTTTGGGCTTGTTGTGTTCGGTTATATTTGTACCTGCGTTATACGTGTTTGTATAGTTCTAATAAACTCTATAATAATTCTAACGGTATTTTAATTCGAGTCTCGCGACTCGTAACAATATATTAGTAAAAGATATATAAATACTTTTATACTGCATTATATTTCACCATGAAGCAGCGAGTCTCATCATTACGCTACAAAATGTATATATTTTTTATTCGCGAGACCGAAAGCGGTGGATTTTCCTTGATTTTCGCCGACGATTCTCGGGGATGCTTTAATTGGGGCGATTTAGAGTTCCATACACAAAAACGGCATTACAGATGAACAAAGTGCCAGTACTCTTAGTTAAGGCTACTTTTTGCTTTTTACAATTGCTTTGTTGCTAATGATGTGTGTTTCATACATTCATTTCATTTTAATTTGCTAATGGTAATATTTTGAATTTGAGTTTGTGTTATTTGACATCTTTTACTTATTTATACAGTTGCGGAATCAAAATGTTCGTCACTTTAAAGTCGACTTTTTCTTGTACGAGTACAAGAAACAACACTGCCAACATTTTGATAAATGTTACGTTTGTAAAATAAAAAACGTGAAAAAAGAAAATTGCAATGTTGACAAATACAGACGCTGCGATTAACAATAAGAAACAAAGAAGATATAATCACCATGCTAAGCATTAATATTAAAACAAATAAAAACGTTTGACACGTGTAAACAATCTTCTTAGACAAGACAGAAAATCAACTTTGATTTAAGTAATTTTACACTTTAGTGTTAAATAGTTAAACATAATTATCTTTGGGAAAGTCTTGTTCTGTGACTTAATATGAAAATGTAATATAAATGAATCAATTTGAAAGCTGGTGAACATTTTCATACCACGACTGTGCTTTAGCACAAAATCTACGATGCTGCAACGTCTTTAAAGATGTTAAAAACTACCTCAGTTATTGGGCTGTCTTCTCCTCTATTATATGGAATTAAGTTGGATCTTCTCAGTAAAATCAATTTTAACATTCCAGTTGAGTCTGTACGAATCTACTTAACAGTAAATGCATCGTTTCGTTTTACCAAAACTATAGGCACCATACCTTCCTAGTACGAGTAAGCAACTAGTATTTCAATAACACAAGTAAAGGAAGCCCAGCGGTGCTTAAGTCATAAATTTTCCCTATTTTAAAAGTGAGCTGTATATCGGCTTCTCTGCACGTTACTTAATCAACATATTAATCGCGAAAACCCGTAACTGCCTGTTCATAACAGCTATAAATGTGTATTGGAATGAAGTTCTTTATCGCAGGTTTGTCAGCGGATGGGAGCTAGATGGAAAAAGTGTTAACCGCAATGTAAAATGCTGACCGCAGTATAGTATATGCCACTTTACGCCATCTGTGTATTACGCGCGATACTACTACTATACTTTGATGGTCTTCGATGATTTTCGATACTTATAAACACTTTTAACTTGAATACGTCTTTAAAAACATTCGCTTTTTGGGGGATACAGGTTAGTGTTGTAGCTACATATCTATCATCCACATCCAAATTTTAATTACACCACTGAATAGCTAAAGAATCAAAGAATTGATTACGCTAACTAAGGACTGTAACACATCGCGTGCGGCAGAGAGCAGCCCCGCCATTTTGAAGGCCATTTTGCTGCGTATCGAGATTTCCATTTTGTATAACTTTCGACTCGGTGAATCTACAACGTTTATTCAAGTTTCAATCGTCAGCTCTCGTCAAAATCTATCGATTATATATATAATATTAGTGTAAAAAATTGTAGTGTAAAGTTGGAAAGGGCATCTCAACAGCAATCGAATGATATCAATAAAACACCATATGATCGAGTCAAGCAGTGCCGGCAACGTCAAGTAATGAATAGGGCCGAGCGATTCAACGACGATGCCTGTGTACACCTGCAGCCGGGACACCCAGAGGACTTCTTATGATTATGACATACATAAATAATCATATTTTATATTATTTTTTTATTTATTGAAAAAATACCAACAACGCATATCAAAATACAAACAACAACAAAAATTACTTATAATGTAGGGCTAATAACAGGTTTTTCTGAGTTCAATTTTAAGCTAACGAGCGAACTAAAGTTTAAAAATGCAATAAATATATACATAAGTGAAAATAAGTATATACTTACACACATACATACATACATACATAGATAAATGTAAATATATATATATATATATCATATGATGTGGTGGTGGTGTTTGTTCCAACAATTGTTTTGAAGATTAACCTCTTGAATACGGGCTTAGAGAAACAAAACAAGTCAATATCACTAAATTTACTGTTATATATAGAAATTATTACCCGTTACGAGACGTATTCACGTACAACAAACGGCCGTGTCCATAACACAGCCACACCCAAATTTTTTTGAGAATTTTTAAGACTTTTCGAAGTAATTCGTTACATCCAGGTGTCTCGAAGTCACCTAATTACTATTTTCTATGTTAGCTTTAGGTTTCCATCATTAAATAAACAAATAACTTATTCTTTTTAATGTATAAATATTTGATCTAACCACAAAACCAGTATTAAACTCATCGGATCGGAGGAATACGTGAGTTTAGCATAAAACGCGTCGCGGTGGCGCCACTGAATTTTAATGCGAGCGCGGCGGAGTCGTCTCCAGTCCGTAATTGGACGAATCGGTACCAACCCCCTAATTCCATTGTGAGCATTTTGGATTTCACACAGCATATTATTGTTGTATATTCGTCCTTAGGATTTCGTTCCTCGAAACGCAATCAGGCAATCTCTGCGATAGGGGGTTATGTGCTCAATATATGGCCATCCCTTATTACCTAATTGAGAACTGGCGCCCGGAGAATATAGAACCTTGCACTTACCTCGCAGGCAAGGTCCTTCTACACGAGTCCCGGGGCGCAAGGAACGCACTGACCACTTAAGTTTATATATTAAATGAGGTGAATGTCCTAGAAACTAACTGGACGCGGATATCCTCGGTAGCTTGTTAAGTCTGGCTATAAAGGCGCGGTAGCGTGGCGTTTGGCAACGTAACTGACTCACGCGCATAGCGGGCGGCGGCAACATGCGGGGGTTGCAAGACGCTATAAACCCAAGGTACAATTAATGTGCTAATTGGGAAAAAGGTGGCGCCAACAATAGCATGATGTGGTCTTTTATCTTTAAATCGTCCCGATGGTTGAGTGGTAATTAACTCCGGACATAATCGTTGTATTAAGATTTGGGAGTTAATTTTATGACCTAATGTGCATATTGTTACAATGCGATGCGATGAAACCTGCACATCGAGATAACCGATGTGTCAAACCTGCCAAGCCGCCATGGATATGCTATCCGTTCCCCAATAGTGGGAGGGACGAGCCCAGCAGTGGGACGTATGTCGGCTGTTATTATTTACTATACACTCGTATACAACTACGCCTTATATATAAGAAAATATAACAACTACCTGCAAACTTTATTTTTGGTGTGCGTACTTCCAAATTAACCGAAAATACTTTTCAACAACTTACAGAACGTTGCAGCTTCGTCATTCTTTTACAGTCTACTCACATATGACGTCATAAGGAGGTAGACTTGTACCTCCATACCCAAATAGAGCATTAATGATTGTTTAAAAAGTAACATGTTAATATTGTTACATGCCGTCAAAGATAAGCCGCACAGCCTATTGTAAGCGCAGTTTATTGTCCTCCCGGATTAACGAACTCTTTTGTCTTTTTACTTGTTTTATAATCATCATTAGCGTCGAACTAATCCCTATTGTTATTGTTCTCGACTTTGTGGACGTTCGCAGGTGTGCAAATTAATATTTCTTAGAAACTCAGTGTGCGCCTCCAATTCTTTTGTACTGTATACTTAGTATAAGACGATGCCCGAATAGAGGGGAGGGTGGCAGTCAAGCGACGGCTACGAAACGAGTAAGAAGACGTTTTTTAGTACTCTTGATTAGCGATATAAACGACGGACTTTGCGCATTCGAATTGTATTGAATCGTGCAGTGTGAACTGGTTGCATCCAGTTTTATTTGTATTTGTTTTATACGTGTTTGTACAGTTCTAATAAATTCTATAGTAGTTCCAACGGCATTTTTAATTCGAGTCCTGTAGCTTGTAACAATATGTTGTTTTAGGGTCTGCTCTTTGATATGTAAAAACTTTAGAATTTATTTTAACATGTGTCCAAATCCCTATATTATTAAAAAGGTCATGAAATTATTATTCATGTTTGTTTCTAGGTAAACTGACGGAAGATTTACTTGATGGTGAGTAATTACTGTCGCTCATGACCTTCGGAAACAGCAAACGACCCGGCCACGATTTTTGAATTAGCGACTTGTGACGCGGCATGCGACGCGGTGGGACGGTGTCTATGGCAGGCTGCTCAGTAGTGACAGCTGCAGCAACTAAGATAGATCTATTAAAAGCATTTCTTTATTTAACGCAGTCGTTCATTGTTTTGAGTGTAGTTAATACATTAGAAATATTTAAATGTATGTTTTGACATACATGTGGGATGTTGGGCTGGCAAGTAAAACAACACTTTACGAGTTTCCTTTACTGGCGACATACGCGTGCATTTATTTTGTATTTTAAGATTAAAAAACGTATAATATTTTAAATAATCACTTAGAGCGTCTTGCGCCGTGCGTACGTCGTCCATTCGAATCTTTTATTCCCTTTCATTCGTAATCTTTTTTACACTATGGGCTCGTTCAGAAATATCGTCTTACATTCATTACATCGTATTTGACGGCCTCTGTGGTTGAGCGGGTTAAGCCGTTGCCGGCCTACCTCGCTGCAACGCAGAGGCTCCGGGTCACTCTACTACTTCTTTTATGGGTATGGGTCCTGCCATATAACCTACTTTCGGCATATACGATCTTCTCTTGACAATGTTATATTCTCTCTTCAAATCTGGCGACGCGTTCCCCTTTCGCACGCACGTCATTCATGTCGTCATATTAAATTAAATACGCCTCGCAAACAATGTAAATATATATCATAAAATAAATTAATATTATAAAATACAATATAATACCGCACCGCTTAAATATATTGTTACGAGTTTGCGGGACTCGAATTAAAATGCCGTTAGAATTATTATAGAGTTTATTAGAACTATTTAAACACGTATAACACAGGTACAAATATAATCGGACGCAACAAATCCAAACGTAACGCAGACGGTCGTAATTCAATAAAACGCGCAAAGTCCGTCAATATTAGATTTTTTGAATGTACACACGTCACGTAGTTGTAGCTCAATTGACCCCCTCTCTCAATCAGGCCATCGTTTTATACTGCACAAATGCAAATGTGCCCGCCCGGCAACGTCGACACAATTTCCTACAATTAGCTTGTACTTATAATCCGCAACACCTGGCTAATGATGCAATCTGCGAGTGGCCGTAGACGAGTACAATAGAACAATAGGTTGTTCTTCGCAATAAGTAGAAACGTATGCCAATAAATAAGTAAACAAAAGAAGACGATCATAAAATAATTAAAATTAGTTCAAATGCCGACAGATAATTAAATGTGCTCTTACAGATTTGAAGTGGAATTTGTTTTTGCCGGAGCCTAAGTTGTAACAATATGTAAATACATATAAATTAAACAATTTCATCGCTGTAAATAACATAAAAATAACCCGAAAGTGTGAAGTGCAGTTAGAAGCCATTGCTTCATCAAACAGGTACGTGCGTGCTCTTTCTTCCCACTACCCTGCGAATGTGTCTCTTTCTTCTTTTCTCTCAATTTGACACAGATCGCTTATCGTAAGTCCAGCGCCGCCGCAACAGTTATAGTAGCTAGGTATAAATATGTTACATGTAATTTTCTATTTAATATTTTATATTCCGATGAAATCGTGAAAGCAGTGAGGATTTGTCAGACGCTTAGAGGCACACGCGTAGGACTGGCGATGGGATCAGGCGACGTCTCAAACGACTTGCTTTGTACGCTTCAGTGCATCTACGATTCCGTTGATTTGCCGACGTACAGAGCTTACGTTGCAAATGTATGAACGGCGTACATGTCAGTTATATCGACTGATATGCTTTTACACGCTTTATATTAGTTTCATTTGTATGTAGGGATTGCAATCCGGTACAAACATAACGGATCCGGTGACAATCCGCATCGCGCGATTAGTTTGGCAAAATAATCGTGTGTTGCACGAATAGGTACTTTAAACGCGTAGTGCTTCTGCGTGCGAGTCTTTTGACGCTGATAATGCATTTACTATGCCAAAGAAAAGAGTTATGCGACTAGAAATGAAAAAAATCTTGGAAAGAATTAACCAAGATAATAGCTCTAACGATAATGTAGAACTCTTGGAAGAAATAGAAGAGAAAAACTTATATTCACAATTACTGAAAAAATAATTGACATGATAGGCAGAATTACAATTACAGATCCAGCAAGAAGTAGCGTCTTATACAATACAAACTGTAAAAAGAAGTTTTTTGGTATAATACTAAAGAAGGAAGTGACTGCATGTGAAATTGAAGGAGTTCGAGGAGAATACTTGTCCGCTATTCATGATTATTTGCTGAAAATTATGCCGATAAGCGTAGAAGCTGAGAGAGCCTTCTCGGACGCAGGCTATATTTGTGGCTCTATTAGAAGTCGATTGGCAGATGAGACAATCAACACAATTTGTCTCCTAAGATCGTTTTTTCAAACCAAAAATTTATTGTTTGTTTAAAAACTAAAGAGTTTAAATATTATAAATAATAATTATTGTGATTATTGTGCTATTCATTTGATAGATCCAGTAGTCTGTTATATATAAGAATAAAATTGATTAGCATTCTATAATAGGTAACTAATTATTGATATTATTGTGATCGTGTTATGTTTAATTTTATAATTTTGATTTCTATTGTTACGAGCTACAGGATTCGAATTAAAATAAATGTCGTTGGAATTATTATAGAATTTATTAGAACTGTACAAACACGTAAAAAACAAATACAAATAAAACTGGATGCAACCAGTTCACGCTGCATGATTCAATACAATTTAACACGCGCAAAGTCCGTCGTCTATATCGCTAATCGAGAGTACTACAAACGTCTTACTCGTATAGTAGTCGTCGCTTGACTGCCCATCTCTCCGTTCGGACACCCCTTTATACTCAGCTTAGGACCATGTAAACAATGATTTCCACGAATCACACCTGCGCCACCATCGTCGCTATTCCCAGAAAACACAATTCTGCACACCTGCAGGATTATGTCTGCAAATGGCCATAAGCAAGTATAATAACAATAGGCTATTGTCTAAACAAAAGAACTCCGAATAGAGGAAGGGCAATAAACAAGATGCGCAGCATTGCTTTGTCGGTATGTGACAATAGGTATGCAGGTAGCCCAACTTGTAACACTATTTGTTTATGAATGACATCAGTAATTAAACGTATAACAATTGTAAAAACTATAATATAGATAAATTTAGAACAGAAACATGTTTTGTGTGCTCAATACATTACGGTAACTAGGGAAAATAAACAAAAGAAAAAACAAATGAAAAAATGACAAAGCAAGGCGCAGACGCGAAGCTAGTGCCGCGCCACTGAACTAGTGTTGCGCCACAACACTATTTTATCTTTAAAATCTAAGAACACTGAACACCACAAGTTACATTACCTCAAAAATAAAGACACTGTTTTTCTTTTAAGATTTTATTTAATTTGACTTTTTATAACAATTTATGATTTAGTTGTTCTGACACTAAGAATTTCATTGTTTCTTCTTTTTAAAATTAGTCATAATAAAATTGATTTCGTATATGTATCGTTTTATTTTTACACTTCATTAACGCCCACGTTGGAACGACAAAGGAAAGTTAAGTTATACAGGTCAAAACAATCCGGCCGGATTGAAAATGAGGCCGGATTGTAATCCCTATTTGTATGTATGTTACGGTATCTTTGAATTTGATTTTCACCCACTTTAAAAGGTCAGATTAATTTTAAATTTTCCACATTTGTCCAGGACCTATGGCAATACAATTTTTTTGTTGTTGTTTTGATTAAATTATAGTTAAAAAAAAAAAAAAACACATTTATAATTGATCGAACTAAAAAGTAAAAAGAATATGTGTCCAGTTCACACGCAGTAAAAGTGAAACTTCAGAGAATATACTCACAGATAATTCTTCTCTAACTTTTCTTATACTAATATATAAAGCTGAAGAGTTTGTTTGTTTGTTTGAACGCGTTAATCTCAGGAAGTACTGGTCTGATTTGAAAAATTATTACAGTGTTAGATAGCCCATTTATCGAGGAGGACTATACGCTAATATCATCACGCTGATATCAATAGGAGCGGAGCACCAATGAAGAATGTTTCAAAATCGGGGAATTTTGAAAACAGGTTCCACGCGGACGACGTCGCGGGCATAGCTAGTATTAATGTCGTTACGAGTTGCAGGACTCGAATTAAAATGCCGTTGGAATTACTATAGGATTTATTAGAACTATACAAACACGTACAACACAGGTACAAATATAACTGAACAAAACCAATGCAAACGTAATGCACGATTCAATAACACGCGCAAAGTCCGTCACTATATAGATTATTGAATGTACACACGTCTTGTCTCGCTAGTGGTTATCGCTTGCCGGCCGATCTCTCCATTGGGCCATTGCTTTATAATGCACCGATACAATATGGTTGCCCGCCGGCGTATACCGAATTTCTTAGAATCAGTTCGACACACCTGCCTAATGACTACCATAAAAGATTACAATACATAATGGGCTATTTTTCTAATTACAAGTTTTAAACACAAAGTAAACAAAAGAAGTCCAAATGCGGAAAGCCAATAAAGTGTGCTTTTATGGTATGCAGGTGTGAATTCGTCTTTGTCGGTCCTAACAATATAAATATAATTCCTTTAGCCTACAACTGTCAATATATTATAATTCAAAATAAACTTCTTAAGTATCACTTTCAAGTGTTCTCTGTTTTAGTAAAAAAAAAATTGTTATCATATTTTGGACCAAATTGGATGCATATTTTATTTATTCATCGATCTTATCGATTCTGTTATCCATGCAGCACAATGTAAAATTCGTATCTCATTATTTCGTAGGCTTATTGCTATAGATGTATGTGTTTATCTCTATTTAGTGTCGGTTCGTCGTTTCATCGAGTTTCAAATCACAGCGATCCTAAAGAAGTCTCACTTCAAAATATACAGTGAAATTGAGAACCTTTTTTTTAAAGTCGATTAAAAATGGCGAATATCATTAATTTGCCTTCTAAATTAACAAACATACATATTCAAACAACTAAGGTACTTTAATCAATAGTCGTCATAGAAGGGATTAGCAACTCACGTTAATATGATAGTGGTGATTAGGGTTGCCAACTATTTTTAAGAAAAATAACGTATTACATTTTTTAAGTAGGGAAAAAATAAAGTATTTGGAAGAAAAAAAAGTATTTTTCAAAATATTATTTATTTCTTCTCTTGGTAACATTATATTTGTGTGCTTCTAGCACACACTAACAACTTTTCATTATCCTTAAATTTAAATTTAAATTAAACAAACAATTCATTTTTAATAAAGTTTATATATGTCTTGTTCCTTTCTTCTCGCCATTTTAGATTCATTACTGAATAAACCCTTTCAGTGAAAGCTGGATCGATAATAGTTCAGTATTTATACATATAACTATTTAATTTTACGCATCAGAGTAAATATTGGAAATAGAGTATTTTCACATACTTTATTTTTATGCAAAAGTATAAAGTATATGTGACAAGATGTCCACCACAGTAGTCATAGATAATATTTTTTAGTCTATTTATCAGATGATTCGATTTATAACTAAATCACCATTTTCTACCGGTTAGTTAATTTTATAAGCCCACTAAATTATCATCTAGATAATTTAGTGCATCAGTAACTAATTATTATAATTGTTTTTATGATCCTGGCAACACTATGATGTAATTGCTATTTTTAGCAATGATGCAATGTTATTGTTTTGTAGGGTAGCATTTTCGTATAAAAGGCGTAGTGGCGCGTAGACGGTGTTCATTGCTTACTGTGCTGTGTGAATATTCACATCAAAGGCTAAACGATAAAGGGGAAACCCTGTGCAAATAGTTAATATTTGGTATATTTGGTATCTTCTTACCCAAATCTCTCCTTGCATTTTACATATATTTACCAAAAATAAAGTAGGATAAGTTATTATAAAGTATGGTTGGCAACCCTAGTGGTGATCTTCGTTAATATGTGGGCTTATCCTTAGTCAGTCGAGTACTAAGCCAGAGCGGAGTGCATCCTTAATCCCACTAATGGTAATGTCACGTACATCTTGTAATTACGTGTTGCTAGGATAAAGGCAAGAGCGAAATAAAGAAAAATATAAGAAAACTTGACTCTTGACTTTGGTATTGCCATATAGAAAAAAAGCAATTGAATTCGATTCTTTTTTCAATCGGACTATTTAAATCGTTCCCAGAAAAAGTCCCACAGGATTAGAATTTTGTAATATTACTAGCTGACCTGAAGAACTTCGTACCGCCATATTTTCTGAATTCCTAAAAGACTATGTTTCATGACACAAAAACAAAAACACCAAAATCGGTTCAGGTGATTAGGAGGATTCTAGAACCCGATCTCAGCGCCACCTAATGGTTCCAATTGTGAATCTAAACCTTCCGGGGACCTATTCAAACACACAAAACAAATATCATCAAAATCGGTAAAGTCGTTCTCAAGTTATGCTCGTATATAAATTCCTACGATTCCTTTTTGATATATAAAATAATTAATATAATATTACAGAGGACAGCTATCTTCTATCTATACATTTATATAAAATTGAAGTGTGTGCTTGTAACGTCAAAATAACAGCTTTTTACTAAATGTCTGTCTGTCTGTTTGTTCCGGATAATCTTTAAAACGTCTGAACCGATTCGACGGGACTTTTACTGGCAGATAGCTGATGTTATAAGTAACTTACGCTGTTATTAAAATAGGATTCAGCGAAAAAATTGTACGCGGGCAAAGTCGCGGGCATAGTTGGTAATAATATGAAAAATCTGTAGGTGAATTGAAATTGTAAATAAATCTATAGGACTAAACCTGCGAGAGATTGAGATAAAATACATTGTATTTAATCATTAACACTATACTCATACAGATATAGTTGGAAATGTCTTAAAATTTTTCATTATAACTTCAAATTTCGTGTTATAAGCTTCAATACATTGTAATAATATTGTTACAAGTTGGGCCACCTGCATACCTATTGTCACATACCGACAAAGAAATGCTGCGCATCTTGTTTATCCTCCCACATTCGGAGTTCTTTTCATTACTTTGTATTTAAATTTTGCAATTAGACAATAGCCTATTCTTATTGTTTTCGACTTTGTTTGCCGTTCGCAGGAATAGATAACCAGGTGTGCAAATTACTATTTCTCGGAAACACAGTGCGCGCGGCCGATTTTTTTGTACTGTAGGGTTAGTATAAAACAATGCCTGAATAGAGGGGTGGGGCAGTGAACCGACGACTACAATACGAGTAAGACGTTTGTAGTACACTCGATTAGCGATATAGACGACGGACTTTGCGCGTGTAGAATTGCATTGAATCGTGCAGTGTGAACTGGTTGCATCCAGTTTTATTTGTATTTGTTTTATACGTGTTTGTACAGTTTTATTAAATGGTATAGTAGTTCCTACGGCATTTTTAATTCAAGTCCTGTAGCTTGTAACAATATAATATATGAAGTGTGATGTCATGAAATTTAGAATCCCTCCCACCCATTGTCACACTTTATTTCACTTCTACTGTGAGTGAACTGTACATACACACATTTTTCTTTCTGTCTATCTGTCTGTTGTAATACCACTGAACGGATTTAAATGACACTCAACACAGAGCTGGCTTGGTCATTTAAATGTGTATGTGCAGTCCACACTCAGTAGAAGTGAAACAAAGTGTAACGATGGGTGGGAGGATTCTAAAATTTGTGACGTCACATTTCATTGAAATGACGTTGTTGCCGTGGGATAGCATAAATACATAAGCGGGCATTTCATACAACCCTACCACTAGTGAAAATATTTTAGTACTTAATTTTCCGACACCACACGTATACATAAATATGTTTGTGGAAACACGCTGCAATCATTTCGTAAGATTATTTACATATTATAAATAACATCTTACTTTTAAAATATTATTATGGAAACCATTTTCATTATTAAAAAAAGATACATTTAAACAAAATATTTATGAGACTGAAAGATATTCGTCGTCGTCAGCCATTAGCAGTCCACTGCTGGACATAGGCCTCCCCAAGACGGCGCCACTCATCCCTGTCCTCTGGCTTCCTCATCCAGCGCCTACCGGCAACCTTGGACAGGTCGTCGGCCCATCGGGCTGGAGGGCGTCCGACACTACGTTAACTTGTCTGCTTCATCGGCCATCGGTCCTGCGGCAAACGTGACCGGCCCACTGCCACTTCAACTTGCTAATGTCGGTTACCTTGGTTCTCTTACGGATATTCTCATTTCTAATTTTATCCATAAGAGAAACACCCAACATTCTTCACTCTATAGCCCGTTGAGCGACTTGGAACTTGTGGACCAATCCTGCCGTCAGTGTCCATGTCTCGGCTTCGTAGGTCAGGACGGGGAGGACGCACTGCTCGAAGGTATCTCAATGTATTACGTCACAGGTTTGGTCCACGATGTGTGACATTGTGTGACAACGGATGGGAGGGGTCCTAAATTTCGTGACGTCACCTTTCAAAATCTAATATATTTAAACTATTTTCTTAAGTTTTCACGACTTGTATACATAATAAAAGTACGTTTTAACGATTTTAAGCAATATACAATATCTCATTCCAGGATGCAGGTGTCTAAAAGCTCGATTGTGAGTGTGGATTATCATACATTGGGCTAACAAAGAGGAGCATAAAAACACGGGTAAAAGAACACATTGCTGACATGAAACACACAAGGTCTACGAAGACTGCGATCAGTGAACACACGCTGGATAAACCCAACCACTACATCAGATTCGATAACCCACAAATCCTTGCAAAGGAGAATCGTTTCATACCTAGAATGATACGTGAAGCTATTGAAATCAAAAAACATTTCAACAGAGAAGATGGTTGGCAAGTACCACCTGTTTGGGATCCGATCATCAGAACTATCAAGACCCAAATCCACCAAAAACCAACCGCCAGACCTCAGGACACTGTGAGCTCTTTCTGCGTGCACCGGAGTACAAACCGACTTGACTGATAATTTCTTTTTATTTTACCTCCCACTCATTTTAATATTATATGAGCTAGGAATGTTTGCTGAAGAATCTCTCGCGCCGCTTCTCTTCAAGCCATAACATGTTGCGAAGCGGTGGTAAATTAGATTAGATTCCCATAAAGTAAATAATAATCATAAACAAATTTAAAACTAAATAATTAAAATGAACAAGTTGGAGGTAGGATAAACAAAACTTTAACAATACATGTTGACACTTGACATCTTTGTGTTCCGTGATCACGGCTACTGAAAAATGGCCGAAACGTCGGAATAACAAAAATCTAAAATATTACCGCGCTTAAAATCGTTAAAACGTAGTTTTATTATAATATTTAAGCTAATTACGTAACTGCTGTTCTAATTGCATAATTTCCTGATGTTAAATTGCAAAATATGTGATGTCACACTAGGGAGGGGAGACTCGTGAATGTGACCTGCTGTGACGTGGATGGGGAGAGGTAAAAAAATCACGAAATTCGAGTGACGTAATTTGTGGATAGCCCCTTACGTAAACACAATATCTATGAGCGAGATTAATAATATGGTAACCAAAATATAATAGCTTTGAAAATCGTTTGTCCATTGTAAACAATATGCCGCGACCGCATCGTCCGTCAATCTGTCGCGGTCACAACATCCACACATATTGCGGCCACAGTGTGCGCAGATCCGAGGAATAGTTTTGACTAGTTTAATAGTCTGATGTCAAGATATTACTTGTTAACGCCGTCTATTATTTAGTAGGCAATTGTATGTCCACTTCACATTTACTCTCTCGCACCAACTCGATCCCGCTCCTTTTTCCATTCCCAATCCGTTCCCTGTCGCATCGCTCCTCTCCGCGCTCACTAACCTCTAATCGAACATGTCTTTGTGTCGTGGCATCGTGTGAATTAATAAAATAATAAGTACCAACATCTCTTAAATTCTATTAGAAAACATGATTTAAGTAGTATATGAAGAACAAATCCAGCGACCACAAAAACTACAGTCCAGCGACCTATAAGTGAAATCAGGTTAGTCCCTGTTTTTCCCTAATTTTTTCCTTCACTACTACTACTAGATATGGATAACTAATTGGACACAGAAATGTATGACAAGCCTTTTTACATGCATTCTTATAAAATATTATCACGCCTGCTACCTATAGAAGTAGGCAGTGATGATGGATTCTAATTTGCTACGATCTTAGCACACCCTTTTTGGCATTATCTACTTTCATTAATTTCTTTGTAAATGCATGTTTATTTGAGACGACATTGTTGGTGAGAAGGAAATGAGAGTAAACCTAATAACGCACATATAAATGTGACAATTAGTTTATTTGAGTATTCATATATTTTTTGCTCATTTTCGTAGTTTTGTCAACGAAACTGTTTACATTAAATTTCGAATTTTTGATTTTGGTAATTACTATTTACGCAAACACACCGTCAGCAAGCAGTGTATATTACTTGTGTATATTACTATTGACTAGACTATTAATTTAATCTGAAAATATCACCTTTAAAACACGGTTTTGAATAAATCTGAATTTTTATATTAAGTCTTATCGATTTTAATAAATTATTTATTAACTAGCAAAAAGCGGTGTTTTTTAGGAGGACTCGCGAAGTTTTCTACCTAGTAATAATTGATTAATTACTGATTATTTATTTGTGGTTAACAACACAAACACAAACAACATTCTGTTTGCATTGACATTAGTTTTTTAGTTTTCGAACAGATGGCGGTAGTAGTAACAGTCCACTTGACAGACACATCTTTTGTTGGTTTTATAATTTGGATAAAAAAAAAAAATATGATAGACAACACATCTAAAAATACATTGAAATTACCATGTCAAAGCCCAAATCTGAAAGTTCGATAGTTTCTCAGTAATGTGTACCACAAAAATGCATAGTGTTAGGGCTCGCTTCGCTCAACCTGATTATTTCGACAACATATCGCACATATATTACTCACTGTTTTGTATTACGCTGTGATATTTGAACCCCTTGCGTCCAGTTGGTCAACCCATCACGTTTGATGAAGCATTTGATCAAAAAGCAACAAAATCCATTTAGATTCACTCACGTTGACAACGTAGGATAAATTTAAAAACTATATGAATAAATTTAAAGTTATTTTATGATTTTGGTATTTTTTAATGTTTTGGTATTTTGGCAAAGACACGTGGATACGTAAGGTTCTTACGGTTTCTAAGGTTCGTAAGGGTATTAGATGTTTAAAACTCAATTATTCTGGTCAGTAGTACCGAATCGACTAATTTTGTTGGCGCCACCTTTTTACCAGTTAGCAATTGTGTCTTGGCTTTATAGCGTCTTGCAACACCCGCATGTTGCCGCCGCCCGCTCTGCGCGTGAGTCAGTACTTTGCCAAACGCCACGCTACCGCGACGCACGCGAAGTAGTACCGCACACGCCTTTATAACCATGCATAATTAAGCTATGGAAGATTTCCGCATCCAGTTAGTTATGAGGACATTCGCCTCACCTAATATATAAACTTAAGTCGACAGTGTAGTTGCGTCCTTAGCGCCTCGCGGCTCGTGTAGAAGGACCTTGCTATCTTAGTGTCGCGCCACGTGATTAGCAGCGGCTGACCCCCTGAACCAGCGCTGTCGTAGGCTGATGGCTGGCTGCGAGGTAAGTGCAAAATTACGTATTCTCCGGGCACCAGTTTTTAATTAAGGAATAAAGGATGACCATATAATGAGCACATAACCCCTTCTACAATACATATACCCACTTCTATGATACATATCGACCACATCGTATCGACACATCGACGGCCTCTGTGGTTGAGCGGGCTATGCCTTTGCCGGCTTACCTCACTGCAACGCAGAGGCTCCGGGTTCGATTCTTGGTATAGTAAATTTCGGAAACGTATTTTCTCCGTTATTTACTATGGTCTGGGTGTCTGGGATCGGCCCCAGAATGGTCCGTTATATATTACCCATAACACAAGCGCAACTTGCTTAATTTGGGGATATACAGTGTGTGTGTTTGTCTGCCGATTTGCATATACCCCATAGATATACCCTTTTCATACATACATATACCTACCTGTACATGTATGTATTGTATATGTATACCATACATATACAATACATCCCGAGTATACCCCCCGCGCGTATACCATATATATAGTATACCCCCATCCCGCGGAGATTGCTTGATTGCGTCTTCATTCTTTAAATTTGATAAAACAAAAACACAGGCTGTTAGTAATAACAGCCTGTGTTTTTGTTTTATCAAATTTACAGGCTACACTATGGGTTAGTGTAAACTAACCCATAGTGTAGCCTGTAAGAAACGATTTATGACCGGTTCCTATATCTTACTATTCATTCATTTGCCCTACCATAGGTTGAATTTTGACATTAGTTGTATGGAGCTTATGTCAAATTTTAACCGATAGCAAGGCAAATGAACGGTCGGTAAGATATAGGTACCCGCGCTTATGTAAAAGAATGGCAAAGGTAAAAGTAAGAGAGACTATGATAAATAACTGGCAAGTGTATAGTGCCACTAAATCTCAGATTAATATCATATGACTGGCGATAAGCATATTGTTACAAGCTACAGGACTCGAGTTAAAAATGCCGTTGGAACTACTATAAAATTTATTAGAACTGTACAAACACGCATAAAACAAATACAGATAAAACTGGATGCAACCAGTTTACACTGCACGATTCGATGCAATTCGACACGCGCAAAGTCCGTCGTCTATTACGCTAATTGAGAGTACTACAAACGTCTTACTCGTCTCGTAGTCGTTGCTTGACTGGCTACCCCCCCCCCCCCCATTCGGGCATTGTCTTATATTAACTACACAGTATATAAAAAATTGGCCGCGCGCACTGAGTTTCCGAGAAATAGTAATTTGCACACCTGAGAACAGCAAACAATAACAATAAGGATTAATTCAACGCTAATGATGGTCATAAATCAAGTAGAAAAACAATAGCATGTTTTTCTTAATTACAATTCAAAACACAAAAGAATTCCTAAATCCTGGAAGACAATAAACTGTGCTTACGACAGGCAGCTATGCGTTTATCTTTGACGGCATGTAGCAATATTGTTATTTTAAAACTCTATCTAGACCTATATGTAGTCCAGATATGAGCATAATACTTGTTATTATAAGCCAAATTTTAATAAGACTAATTAAATCGCCTGAAAAAATATAGAAAACCCATTACATTCGACATGGCCGATATAGGCTGTCATGTTTAACTATTTAGCCATGATACGTCATGCGTGAGCCCGTGTCAGCCACCGATTGACAGCATTCAAACAAATTCAACGGCCGTTTACACGGCCAAACAACTTGACGGTGCGCAACACAGTATTGCTATGTTCAGTGAGTAAAGCCTGCACCGAGAAATATATTTTTTTACAAGCTTTTATTTAATTTGCAATTTTATATAATATGCTCGGTGTAACTGCAACTGAATTTTAAAAGCATTTCCTCAACCGATTGAGATGAAATTTAGCATAAATATTTACCCTGTTTTATTGCGAAGCTTGCAAACAGGCAGACGGTCCATCTAATTGAAATTGGTTGCCGTCACCCATAGACTCATGCAACGCCAGGAGCGAAGCCAGCGCATTGCCAGCCTTTAGGATGGAATGGGAGAGATAGGATAGGGGGGATTAAGATAAGAGGAATTGGATAGAAGGAATGGAATAGGGAGAAGAGAAAATATGCCATCGGAATTCTAACTCATCGCACGAAACACAATATTTTTACAAAAGTGTCAGAGAGATTTTGCAGAATTTGTTGTTATAGATATAAAAATTAATTTCATTACATTGATATATATCCTAATTAATATTACAAATGCGACTGTGAGTTTGTTTATGACGTTTTCACATCTTAATTACGCAACAGATTGTCGTGAAATTTTGCATACACGTTGTCATGGGTATAGAAAAGGATATAGGGTACCTTTAGTCCAAAAATAAAGTACTGTTTCTGAATGACAGGCAAATATATCCGAGAAGATGGCACTGTTGCAATTCACTAAGAAAGACATCATCATGGCAACAACAGTAATGATTCAATTTTCATGTGTTACTCTCATGGTTAGTTCTACCTTCTCTAAATGGCGTTTTGGATATTTTGAAATAAAAATTAAGTTTGATATTTTTAAGGAGTGGAATGGATATACGAAAACAAGAATGGACTTGTGGCGCCCCCTGTGATTGCAGACAGTGTTACGTTTTTTTAATTAATCTATTGTAATTCCTTAGTATTCTTGTCCGATTGTAGTACTGATATTACTAAACTGTAAAGTATCGTAGTAACAGGATCCTTTGCGATGAGATTTTTCGTAAACATGTACTTTTAATTTATTTGCAGTCACATTATCCTCTTTTTATTCTTATTCCTTTGTAATAAAGTTCATTGTAGAATTAAATTTGGTTTATCAACAGCATAAGATAGTCTGGGCCTAGGGATATTTGGTTTGTATTTTACGGCGATACTTGGGACAATTTTTGTTAGCAAATATATGCCGAGACATCTTGTGTTTATGTTTAGAGGACTTGTCGTATCATATTTGTATGAGAATATTCAAATGTGATTTCATAGAAAGTTCCCCTTTGGGGTAAGAAGAAATCCTTTATTTAACTGGGGAATTAAGTAAACGATTAAGTTTAGTAATATTTATGAGCTTTGCGATTAAGAAGTTTTGAAATTGTAATCATAAAAACTTAGGTTTACATCTATATAATGTAGAAATTTTTGGTTACTTTTGTTCAAGAATATTTTAAGTAGAAATTTGGGAGAACGAATTTTTTTTTTATTGCTCGAGTTATGTCGAGTTATTTATAGTCTATGGACATTTGTAACACCAAAGGTGCTAACAATGTGCTGCCGGTCTTTAAAGGGAGGCTAGAACCAGGCCACCAATTCTGGAACACAACTCAAGGTTGTTATGACTGCATACTCCAGACCAGGGGTGTTAGTCATCCAGACGGGCAAATGCTCTTCCACCTGGCTGTGGGTTGTTATGTCGCCTCTTACGATAGTCCGAAGGAAATTGTATTCTTTCTCCGCTCCTGCACGGACATAACTTTACAGAGGTAGTGAAAAATGAATAGAGAGGATGGATAAATATATAAATTGAGGTGCAGATTGAGAAGATCAGACGAATGTATCAAATTTCAATTCAAATTCAAATGTTTTTATTCAAAATAGGTTCCAATGGAGAACACCTTTGAAGGTCATACTTGCAAGTCAAAATTTAAATCTACTTCCTATTGTATGTATACCGCCTAGCAATATGTTCTCGCTGTTCAAAGGAGAAGAAGCTGCAAGAAACGCCGCAGCAACACGTCTAGCCAAAAAATATTTTATCATCATAATTATTTATATATTATCTCAGACTCTTTTTTAAAATACATATATAAGTTGTATTACAATTACTTTTCAAAGAATTAATGGAGTTGTAACGAGCTAAAAAAAATGTTGTTACAATTTCATTCTGATTCTAGTGAGGGTTTCAGAATAAACTTTTATCTCTCTAATTATCTTTCTGTCCCTTCTATATAATGTACTATTTAATCCAAAAGCTCCTCCTTATCTCAAGGAGCATTTTAGATATCTACACCTTAGCCACACTCGTCACCTCAGATCATCGGAAAACATACCTCTGGAAACACCTGTAAATCACTCGCGATTTTACAACAAATCTTTCACAGTCTCTTCAGGCGTTCAACAGACTCGTGAAGGATTGGAAGGACCGAAGGACCTCGGGCTCTAAATAAATACCCTACCACCTGGCTGTGGGTTGTTTAGTCGCCTCTTACGACAGGCCGCCGCAACGCAGGAAACTGTATTCTTTCTCCGTTCCTGCACAGATAAAGCATATTGCTGTGCCGGAATTATATCCGACACAACGCTGATTTTCAATGCAAGCCTTCCTTTTGGCGTAACACCAAAACAACCTAATTTTGTCAAACTAATTCTACTTGTGTAATATTTAATTAGTAAATCAATAAATAAATTTAAATAAAAGCATCAATAAAATACTTTGTTACTTCAAAATTTAAATAAAATGCACGTGTAACGACTTGTATCGAATCATCTATTCGAATACAATTCGATAGAGTGCTTGCCGAGTGTTGCCATATTCTGTGTGGCACGTCACTAACATGAGGCAACAATTGACATTTTACTTCATAGCCTTTAAATATTTACAATGTTATTTTACTGTAAAAACATGAAGTAATTAATATATTTTATTTTCCCACTCTATACACTATATAATATGGAATGATCGCATTAAATTTGTAAGTCCTCAAAAACAAAATTGTATTTCAATTAAATTTTCGTGAAATGGAAATCAGTTATTTTTGTCCCTCAATAGGTATAAAACACGAAGCTTATGGGAAGAAGAAAAACCACCCTTTTCATTCATACTGCAAACGTTATGAAATCTGCTTTCAAAAATAGAAAACACAAATGTGCATGTTCAACACTTTTCATGTCATTTTCCAAATACTTTCCACCGAACACACCTTTTATAACGAAGGGTACTTTCTAAACGATACCAACTTAAGCTCTTTCACTGAAACTTACAAATTTCAATTTTAAACTGCAGGTATAAGAGCGAACAAGACAGCACACAATAAAGTGGTTTAAGCCGGTTGAGCACCACACTCCTTTTGGCTGAGCAAGGGACGGTCTTTGTCAACTATTTTTCGGGACGGGCGCTTTAAAGTTTTAAATTTTCTTTTCCAAATGTTAAATTGAACTAAAGGAAAACATTTTACTGTATATTTTTTTTTCTTAAATATAATTGAATTCTGTTTCTACGTACATCTTTTTAGCGGGTTTGACAATACAGATCCCTTATTAAATCGCCGTGTCTGTTCGTTCGTCTATCTGCGTATATCTTTTTTTTATAGATGTATAGGTTTGCGTTTGACCACTGTCTCACCTGATGTTGAGTGATGACGGAGTCTAGGATGGAGCACGCGTAGCTAGAAGATACCCATTCACTCGTGACTTGAAGACTTCAAGATTGTATTTGTCAGTAAAAACAGACTCCGGCAAATTATTCCACTCTTCGGCAGTGGGCGCCAGAAAAGATGAAGCGAAACACTTCGTTCTGACTTAATATCACAGTATTTTTTCCCAAAAACCACTGCCCTGAAATTTTACAGAGACATATAGGGCAGGACGGCGCCCATGTCTAGCTATATTTATTGAAACTAAGAAAGTATTTGTTTTAGGCGAAACAAAACCGACTTCAATCTAAAAAGCAAAAAAAATATTTAACTGACTTCTTTCGACAACATCATGAAGTTAGTGCCAAGTAAAACATAAAAAAACAACAACAATTTTGAAAAATATTGTTACGAGCTACAGAACTCGTATTAAAAATGCCGTCGGAACTATTATAGAATTGGTTAGAACTGTACAAACACGTATAAAACAAATACAAATAAAACTGGATGCAACTAGTTCACACTGCACGATTCAGTACAATTCGAACGTGCAAAGTCCGTCGTTTATATCGCTAATCGAGAGTACTAGAAAACGTCTTACTCGCTTCGTAGTCGTCGCTTGACTGCCCGCCCATCCATTCGGGCATCGTCTTATACTAACTACACAGTACAAAGAAATTGGCCGCGCACACCGTGTTTCTAAGAAATATTAATTTGCACACCTGCGAACGTCCACAAAGTCGAAAACAATAACAATAGGGATTAGTTCGACGCTAATGATGGTTATAAAACAAGTAGAAAGACAATAGCATGTTACAAAATCAAAACACAAATGAATTCAATAATCCGGGAAGGACAATAAAGTGCGCTTATCTTTGACGGCATGTAACAATATAATGTTTTACTTGGCACCGACTTTAGATGTTGCAGAAATAAGTCGGTTAAATATTTGTATTTTGCTCTTAGTTTGGAGTCAATTTTCTTTTTGTTGCGCAAATACTTGAATAACTTTAGAAGGCACCCGTATACAAGGTTCCTGTCTCACTCTTCGGTGTAGACACTTGTCAACAAGGGCTACTCTCTATTTCTCTGGCTTCCACTCATCAGATCCTCACTTGTCAACCATAGAACCACCTCGAGAATATAGACAATCGGTCCACAATTGACGAAAAAATCGAGTAACGAACATATAAAAAAACAACTTACCGACGAATTCAGAACCTCCTCCTTTTTGAAGTCGGTAAAAAGTAGTAGCCGCCATAAATGCAACTAATGCTGTGATATAACTGAAAAGACCGTCGGTATTCAATGAAAGAATATTTCAAGTTTATATAATGTTATAGTCAAAGTTCGAAATGCAGTCTCTTCCCGGAATTGCTGGTTTATCCTAGTTTTGAACAAGGCCATTCGACAACCCCGAAATAAAATCCAATTTCGGCCTTTGGCCAAAGTATTTTTAGTCAAACGTCGAACGTAAAATAATCTGTTTCGGGAAGGGCTTGAAAACATTATCAATTACCTTTAAAAATATAGACAGCTACCTGTATTTTCGAAAAAGATACTGCCATACCAGTATATTTTTTACCGTTACTTGGTAACTTTTATGATTTTAACGTTATGATATAAAGTTAAAAATCGTATTGTTACAACTCAGATCCCGACAATCCCAAAATTCACCTGAATATCTGAAACAAAGCACATTTATTACCTATCGGCATTTGAACTAATAACATTGCAATTCTTTCATGGTCGTCTTCTTTTGTTTACTCATTGGAATACGGCTTATTGTTGTATTGTAATTATTAGCCAGGTGTTACGGATTTAAAGACATATTGAATCTATGTAGTATAAAGCAATGGCCCGATTGAGGGCGGAGTCAGTCGTGCAAGAACCACCAGCGAAGCGAGACGTGTGTACTACAATCGGGAATCTAATAAGTGACGGAATTTGCGCGTTTTATTGAATTACGACCTTCTGCATTACGTTTGGCCTTGTTGTGTTCGATTATATTTGTACCTGTGTTATACGTCTTTGTATGGTTCTAATAAACTCTACAATAATTCCAACGGTATTTTAATTCGAGTTCTGCAACTCGTAACAGTATGTATAACGTTATACGTATCGGTAATTTTTACGTTATTTCAAGCGACGTTGCCATTTTTAAGAATTGGCTTTATTACGACTGCGTGTTACCGACATAATCGACAAACAAAACTCTAAATAGTTCGCGCGCTCCTAGTACATTCCTTATAGACAATTTTTACGAGTGAAAGAGAGCGGCGATGGTAACAAAACATAGTTATAACGGTAAAAACCCATAAAAATTGTATTATTGTTATATGTTTTTACCGGTAAAATGGCTACAAATAACGGTAAGTTTTATAACGATGTTTATTTTTTACCGTTATATGAAATTAGCATAAATAACGATACCACATTTTTACCGTTGTTCAAGTCCTGGTTTCGGGCTTTGCCTAGTCGATTCTAGAGGTGACTAAGGCAGACTCGGTCAAACGTCGCTTCGTACTGCCCTTGTTACATGTTTATTGACTGTATAAATTAGTCTCTCCTAGGTTAGACAAGAATTCGTTAGTCGAAGGCATAAAAACGTCATTTATTTGGACTTTGACTAAGACTATGTCAGACCTGAGGTTTGACTAGTCAAACCTAGAAGCGCCAAAGCTTCGATGTTTGACTGTAACATTTATATGAATCACATCGGTTGATTCATCCAAATTGAAAGAGAGAATGAACGGTCTAATACCAGCTTAGTGTTTGAAAACATTTTGTTCAATGTACTTGTGGAGTATCGGCAGTTAAATCCTGAAAAACAACAGAGACTTTTTGATGAAGTCAACGTGTAGCGAGCTAGCCTTTGCCGGCCTACCGCACTGCAACATAGAAGCTCCGGGTTCGATTCCTGGTATGGTAAATTTCGGAAACGCACTTTCTCCGTTATTTACTATGGTCTGGGTGTCTGGGATCGGCCCCAAAGTAGTCCGTTGTATATTACCCATAACACAAGCGTTAGTTGCTTAATTTGGAGATATACAATATGTGTGTTTGTCTGCCGATATAACTTAACTATAACTTAAAATTCTAGGAGGAAGTCTTCACAGCAGTAAGTTTTGTAAATTAAATATTGTTACATGCCGTCAAAGATAAGCCGCACAGCCTATTGTATGTGCAGCTTATTGTCCTCCCGGATTAAGGAACTCTTTTCTCTTTTAAATTTGTAGTTAAGAAAACATGCTATTATCTTTTTACTTGTTTTATAACCATCGTTAAGTTGAACTAATCCCTATTATTATTGTTCTCGACTTTGTGGACGTTCGCAGGTGTGCAAATTAATATTTCTTAGAAACTCAGTGTGCGCCTCCAATTTATTTGTACTGTGTAGTTAGTATAAGACGATGCCCGAATCGACGGGTGGGAGTCAAGCGACGACTACGAAGCGAGTAAGACGTTCTCTAGTACTCTTGATTAGCGATATAGATGACAGACTTTGCGCGTGTCGAATTGCACTGAATCGGGCAGTGTGAACTGTTTGCATCCAGTTTTATTTGTATTTGTTTTATACGTGTTTGTACAGTTCTAATAAATTCTATTGTAGTTCCAGCGGCATTTTTTTAATTCGAGTCCTGTAGCTTGTAACAATATTATACGAGTTTACAATAAAATTTGTTGCGCGTTCGATTTGCGCCAATTCTTGTAGTGGTTTAGAAGTTAGGTTAGTCGTAGACTAAACTGCCTAACAGATGCATGCTTTGCAGGCCAAAATTCGAACCCGTGTCATTTGAATTTGAATTCAGCTGAGTTACCCACTAAACTACCACGTAGCTGTAGTCAATTATGAACTATATCAAATTACAGAGACTTCAATTATTCATAGTGATATCTGATTACAAAGAACTTCACTTTGACATTTTCAAATAATAGCGACTACATTGACGTTGATGGCCGTAATAAAGTCTATTAATTAATCGAACAAAACGCGCCATCCAGCGGGATCATTAGTGACGTGACGTTGTCACGCTGACGTCACGCAGCCGCAGCGTCAGCGTGATAGTGCGGTTTTGCGCAGCTGTTTGTTCGGCAATTTGGATTCATATTTTATGAATTAAGCTCCACCGAGTCGAACGTTACAATTCTTTAAAATAATTATATCAGCCGGTAATTTCTTACCTATTTGAACATATAGCAAAGTGAATTGTTTTAGAAATATTAGAAACTAGCTGTGCCCGCGGCTTCGTCTGCGTGGAATTTTTTTCGCGGAACCCTAAAGTAAAGTAGCCTAAGTTACTTCATATAATCTATATACAATCTGTCAGTGAGTCTCGTCAAAATCGGTCCTGCCGTTTCAGAGATTAGCCGGAACATCCAGACACAAATCTAATTATTTCATTTACGGAATCTCCTGGTCCGAATGATACCCCCTAATATTTTTCACATTTTTATTTTGACATTACAAACGGACACTTCAATTTTATTTATCTGTATGTATAGATGTATAAATTATACCTACGCTTTGCTTATTAATGAACATAATATAAATCTATAGTACCTATTTCTCTAAATGTGATTTTTTAAAGTAAATTTGAATTTTTAGTAAAAAAATTCCAGGTGTCGAATCGATGAGAACTTTTTAGATTTCATTTATAATGGTGTATTGAAATATCCTACCAATTTTCAGCTGGGTGTGATTTTTTGTAACTTCACTCCTATTTTTTGGTCTAATTAAGTCTAGCTTAAAGTCAAGTAGTTTAAAAAAAAATCAAAGCAAAACAAACAAACCGACAAACAGACTGCATATTTTTTAGATTACTTAATCTAAAAAGAAATGGATAATGTTCTTCATCGTTGATATAGTCTATTCCACTTGTTTTCTTTTTAAATAGCTACAATGTACAGACACGGCATGTTTAGAATTTTATTATATTCTTACGAGCTACAGGACTCGAATTAAAAATGCCGTTGGAACTACTATAGAATTTATTAGAACTGTACAAACACGTATAAAACAAATACAAAAAACTGGATGCAACCAGTTCACACTGCACGATTCATTACAGTTCGAACGCGCAAAGTCCGTCGTCTTTATCGCTAATCGAGAGTACTAGAGAACGTCTTACTCGTTTCGTAGTCGTCGCTTGACTCATTCGCCCCTCCTTTCGGGCATCGTCTTATACTAACTACACAGTACAAAGAAATTGGAGGCGCACACTAAGTTTCTAAGAAATATTAATTTGCATACCTGCGAACGTTCACAAAATCGAAAACAATAACAACGGGGGCATACCGCTTGTCCCTTCCATGACGATATCTGTCAGTTCACTCCTGTAAGCCGCGTCAAAGAAATACGTTTCAGAAGTACTTATTTAATATTAATTTCCTTTCTCTATCAATGCTTAAAACCATCCATCCCTGGAATGATATTTATGATATCAGCTTTAAGCAGTTGTAATTCGATGCCGGTGGCAAGCGGTGTTTTGATAGGGGACCAAGTGCCGCAACTCGTATCTGGTAATCCCTCCGAGCGACCCTCACTCCAAATCCGACCCGACCTTCGTAATCTCACAAATTACAACTGTGTGTACACGAACCCACTTTGAGATTATTGAAAACAACACATTGTTTTCGCTAAGATCAATTTCGACGTTGATATTTAAAACTTTATTAATTAATGCGGTTTGCAACGCATTTTGCATTTTTGGGATAATTCTAATTCTAATACATTTTCTACGTAACGATGGTGTCCTCAATGTAACACCCCTTAAATATTGTTACAACTTAAGTTCCGACCAAAACAAAATCCACCTGCATATCTGTAAAAACACATTTTATTACCTGTCGGCATTTGAACTAATTGTAATCCTTTTATGATCGTTTTCACGTCGTCGTCATGTTTGTTCACTTATTTATTGTTTATTGTGGAGAACAGCCTATTGCACTCGTTTATGGCCGCTTGCGGCATAATTAGCCAGGTGTGCGGATTAAGATTTGTAGTAAATTACGTCAACGGCCATATTTGGATTTGTGCAGTATAAAACGATGGCTGGAGAGAGGGGGACAGTCAAGCGAGTACCACGATCGAAGTGAGACGTGTGTACTACAATCGGGAATTTAATAGTGACGGACTTTGTGCGTTTTATTGAATTACGACCTTCTGCATTACGTTTGGACTTGCTGTGTTCGGTTATATTTGTACCTGTGTTATACGTGTTTGTATAGTTCTAATAAACTCTATAATCATTTCAACGGCATTTTAATTCAAGTCCCGTACTCGTAACAATATGGACTATATTTATTATAGGCGCTTACAACAGCAATAGGTATAATTAGCACTATTGTACTAAACGGCATGTTAATTACACAAGTTAGCACTAGAACCCAGATGTTCCTCTGAACTCTATAGCACTATATCGATTTCATCCATTACAACCCAGTCGCACTAATCAAACACAGTGGTATACACAAGATCCACATAAGTTACGCTGGAGTCCAAATGGCTGTAGATTCTTCCGAATGCTTCCTGTTCACCTTTTAGTGATGAGTAGCACACGTGTAAGCCAGTACATTTGGCCCGTAAAAAGTGCATTTGTACTGATACGGCTCAAAATTTGGAAAATGGAAGACTTCAAAATTTTTGTCGCGCTTACTACTCACGCTCCAAATGTAAGAGGGAGAACGGAACGAATCTTATGCTACAACAGTACAATAACGACTCTATGGATATTCACACAACAAAGAGGGACAAAATGATATGTCATAGTACGACTGCTAGTAAAATGAGGTGACCGGGGCCGATCAACTCCGATTCTTAACGAACATTTCCAAACGAGAAGTTTTGTACGCGACAAATTAGGGAATGACTCTCATCAAATCGTCGCTTCAAAAGTACTGCCACGGTACAAACAGTACAAATATCCTTGCCTCAATTGAAGTGGTACATTTTACTGGCTCAGTACAAAATGTCATATTACTCTTACAAATTCATTGTATAATCATGTACTACCCAACACCAATGCCTTGTTTTCCTTTTCTTCGCTTGTGTGTATCACTTGATTCGGAAACTGAACCATGTTGGTGGCTCGCACCGCACTCACCAAAGGTATTATTACCTTTAGTCAGACGCTTAGCTGCTAACCGAGCGAGCTACATATTCGCGGTGAGCGGGGCGGGATAGGTCAGGGGGTGATTCTGTCTGCAACACATTTGCTTTATAATATTTCTTGATACATTTCCATCTTATATTTATTTGTCTTATATTTATTACAGACCCTAGATTTTGTGTTTAATGTTATACAGTTTACACATCTAATTAATATTATATTATAAAGACGGTTAAAAATACTTATCTTTAAGCAATTATGTCTAAAATGCCTATAATACATTAAAATTGATTAATTTATCAACTAGCCGTGCCCACAACTTCGTCTGTGTGGAGTTTCTTTTCGCGGAACCCAAATAAAAGTCCCCACTCCTTGTAACATCAGCTGTCTGCCAGTGAAAGTCCCGTCAGAAATCTGTCAAGACGTTTCAGAAATTAGCAGAAACACCCATATAGACAGACAAAAATTTTAAAAATTAATTTTTTGATATAAGTAGCCTACTATACTTTCATTTATTTTTTAATTTAGTAGAAAGCTATTATTTTGACTTTATTATTATTTTTAATTTTTTAATTGCTGGAGTTCAGCAGACAAGCAGACGGCCTATCCGATGGAAAGCGGCTACCATCGCCTATGGACATTTGCAACACCAAAGGTGCTACAAATGCGCTGCTGCTCTCTTAAGGGAGACTGGAACCTGGTCACTAATGCCGAAACACAAATTAAGGTTGTTATGGCGGCATACCCTAGACCAGGAGTGGTAGCCAGCCAGTCGGGCAAATACCCTACCACCTGGCTTTGAGTTTTTTTAACGCCTCTTGCGACAGGCCGCGCGGCCGCAGGAAACTGTATTCTTTCTCCGTTTCTGCACGGATAAAAACGTTGCAAACAGACACATAAATTTTGTTTATGTATATAGATATATAGATATATTCTGTATCTAGAAAGATCGAGTGTTTACCATTGTAAACATAAATAATTGAGTTAATTTGAAATAGCAGATTCCACAAATATGTACATTGTTTAGAATGTTTGTCTGTCTAGTTATTAGAGAATCATGTGAAAATTACTCAACAGCTTCAAATGAAATTAGATTGCTTATATTCCGGGACAGCATTTAGGATACTCTTTATCCCGATAAATAGCGTCGTTTCCGCAGGATAAAGGAATATAGCCAAAAAGGTAGCGTATGACAACGACAATGACAATATAATTTTAATGTGTTGCGCTCATGGTTAGTTCCTCCTTCACTAGATAGCATAACAGATGTCTATCATTAGGTATTTACAATCTACGCATATTCTAGTATTATATAAACTGAACAAAACTTCAATTCACAATTTACGCAAAACAAATTTACCTCAATAAAATTAGTATCTGAATACCTAATTAGCATTCGCATAGGTATGTTCTGAAGAAACAAGATTTTAATAAAGCTTACAAAGTAAATTTCTGAAATTCAAAGTATTAGAGAAGTTGTTGGAGTTTCAATAAGCGAGGAGCCGAGAGGGGCCCAACTTAAAAATCCTAACAAGGCAAAGTTAACGCAAATACCTTGTGCTTATGATAACTTTGTAGAGAGACAAAGGCTTCTTATTATAGACTAGCATAATTCAAAACTTCGTTCGCGTTGGCACTGTGACATATTTGTTAGTGAATTGCAATAACATCACCAAAATTCTATTTTATTTATATATTTAATTCACAAAACAGGTTACAATCAATACTTTAATAATACTATTACGAGTTACGGGACTCGAATTAAAATGCCGTTTGGAATTATTAGAACTATACAAACACGTATAACATAGGTACAAATATAACCGGACGCAATAAGTCCAAATGTAATCCACAATTAAATAACACGCGCAAAGTCCGTCACAATATCGCTTATCGAATGTACGTCTTGCTCGTATCGTAATCTTCACTTGACTGCCCCACCTCTCCGTTCGGGCATTGTTTTATACTGCACGGTGCAATATGTCTACCTCATCGCGTGCACCCGATTTCCCGGAATCACACCTGGCCACTGCCTACCGGAACGGATTACAATATACAATAGGCGGCTTATCTAATTACAAATATTAAATTGCGGTGCGTGCGGTAATAAAACTCGGGGTTTATAGCCATAGGTGTTCATTTGCATTTGTTGTTGTGCTTCGTGGATTTTTGGCTAAGTCGTAACAATACATTATTTATTTATTTAACAATAATTAATATTCTTAAATATAAAACACAAAAATAATACATATATCAATCAAGTTTCCACTAAAAAATAATTTATATAAAAAAATAAAAATTGGCTCAAATAGTTAATTACAATAAAAAAAATACAATTATACGAAAATTACATAAATGTCTATTTAATTTACATTAGGACAATATTGGACAAAATCGAAAAAAAGTCACAACAATTACTAATAAATAGAGATAAAAAAGGTAAGTATGAAAAAAAAAGTTTGTCATTATTCAAAAAATTGTAAGTAATTGGATCATTCTAAATTACAACATTTTCTAATTTGGGTTTTAAATTGATATAAGTCACCTATGAAATGATCAATACTAGTAAATATTACATTGTATTGCTGACAAGTGCGGTATAAAAACGTGTTTTTTGCATAGCTAATAATAAGTTATAATAAAAAGTTTTTTATTGACACCAAAATTAAATTTACATGTTGTCTTAAAATTAAAACTGTTTAGGTGCTAGCACCTAAACTAGGCCAAGCCTGTCTCTTAGGTGTTAGTCCCTTCCAGCAGCGAAAGAACTATGACGTGAGTGTGTAACAATTTTAGTAAGTTAAGTAATCGAAAACAAAGAGTTACAAAGATAATAATTTAAAAGGTAGATTGAAATTATTTTAAAGCCAGTGAGAATTACACATATCTATAATTGTCAATAGAACGAAAACACTGCATACTTGGGACTTAGAAACATTTACGATTTTAATGACTTTATTTGTAGCAAAAAGAGTATAGTTTTTAGGCTTCATATTTATAATAATGTTGATATATCATATTAGATTTACATTTATATCAATAAACATTCAGTTATTTAAAATTAATTTTAACATTCGTAAATTTAAATTAAATTTATTTTATTTTATATTTTGTAAGTTAGATGTTGTATATGTATATATATTGTATTTAATTTTATATTATAATTACATTAAATTTGTTTAATATTTGTTAAGTACTTGCTAATGAGTATTTTGGTATTCAAATATAGTAAACAGTTCTATAATTAACAAAGCTACGTAATAACGGTTTTAAGCGCGGCTTTATATTTTATAATTTTTATTAACACTATTATTTAAGAGCTGTAAACAGATTTTCTGTTTCTTCATGTTCTGCACGTTAGGCACACGTGCCTAAATAAGTTTTCACTTCAAAAATATTAAAAAAGAATAGGGTGCCAACGATGGCAAAGTTTCCCATATAAGCTCTTCAAGTATCTTTGGAAAGTACTGCATACTATGTCCAATTTTGTATCAAATGTATCAAACGCAATGGGCTTTAAGTAATGCCCTTTGCTTCTTTGAGGCGCTCGTTAGTCTAGTTCGTTGCAAAATGGCTTTGTTACGAGTATCGGTAGCCTTGGTAGGTATTCTGTTATGCGGCCACTATAATATGTATCTATTGTCTCTTTCTTCTGCACCATCTACATCGCCAGGTTAGATAAGAAATTCTATTAATTTAGGTTGCCTGGAAGAAATCGCTTAAAGCGATAAGGCCGCCTATTTTGTTGGCTAGAAAGTATTGTAAATATGGATTTTTTGTAATTATTTATTTGGTGTGCAATAAACTATTATAATTATCTATTTATGTATGTATTTTTATCTCTATTAAGCACGTTATTGGTAGGTTCGAGACTTCCAGTTTCAAAGGAAATGACATTAAACGTTTGGTCTCCAAAGAATTTTTTTTAACTAAATTCGAACCCATTGCATTAGAACGAAAGGTTGCGTAAATTAACTACTAAACTACTAGGACTTTCTAAAAGGGAAATTTATTAATTATAGAGCAAACAGTCATAAATACATTTTAATTAGAAAGTGTGTTTGTTGGTCCATTTTTTAGGGTTGGTTATGAATAAATATTCATGTAATTTTTTAGAGTTGTTAGTTATGGGCTGAACGACATCAATATGACTGACAATAACCTATTTTGGTGATTCACAGGAACTACAACTAATATTATGTATGCGAATGTTTGTTTGTTTGTGACGCTTTCTCGCCTTAACTATGCAACAGGGGCCTAATTCTGCTATCGCTATCTTGTCAAAATCAGCAGCCACTTTCGTCTTAATCGTAGATTTGTCTGATTTAGGTATTCTGTTAATTCCAATGGTGTGCCACAGGCTCGCCACTCTATCTTTATAAATATTTTTAAGCGAAAACTCGCGAAATAAATGTCGAGCTTTTGAAATAAATTGGAAAAGTTTTCAAAGTTCATTTTGGCTTTCGCCATTTCTGCTAATGGTATAACCAATTTCTTCCACTATTATCGCGACGATATCGAGAAGATATTGTGGATTTCGTGGAATAGGACTATTGGACGTACCACCACCACACCACACCAAGATATTGAAATTGGAGAATTGGGCTCCAGATCAACACAAATTTTTCCATACATGTTATCAGGGAATAGAAAAAGGTACGTTTTATCCAGAAAAAAGTAGTCTTCCCGAAGGATAGACAAGTAAAGTCGCAAAGATGGCGCCACCGTAGCATTTTACTAACAAATACGTCATCGTGGCAATGCGCTCATGTTTAGTTTCACCTTCGCTAGATCGCGTTACGGGTATATTAAATTTAAAATAAGTGAGATATTTGTAAGAATTACATCATGCTACTTCATGATATATCTACGTATCCACATATTTTTTATAACGCTGGGGGAATGCTTCTACGCATGAGTGGGGTTCTCCCAACGGCCGGTCTTCCACTCTATCTATAAAATCTACATCAATGCGAGAGAAGCCGCGGCCAATAGATAATGACCAAAAAATTCTCTGACAATTATACTGTCAGTCAGAAAGAAAGAACCTAATTGTATTCAGGACAAATTATATACATACAGTGTAATTGCTAACATATTTAAAAACTAAAGTAACATAATTTTGTCCCAAAAGGGGCATCAGTCTCAGCATAATGCCGGTCTGTTTCGCACACACGCACACACACACACACACACACGCACGCACACACACACGCACGCACACACACGCACACACAGTACATATACGATGGATATTAGTCTTATAAATACGTTCTACAAAAATTAAAATATACAAAGTGAAACGATATCACAATTGAATTAAATACCACTTGTATCGTGGTTTAGGTTGCGTCATTATGATTTCACTTTTCTATCAATAACAGCAGTACCAAATAATATAAAAATCTATTCATATCCAAGCCTACAAAGAATGAACAAAGAAACACACCATCTAATTTATTTATTAGTGAGGACCCCAACATGAAACAGTATTTCAGTTATGTTTAAAAGACATTAAATTGATTATTTTTCAATGTTACAAATGGCCGCCATACGTTCACCATGTTGACGGAACGCTCGATATTGGTATGGTCCAATATTGGCGCAATTACCTTAATGTGTATTACGCGTATAAATTCAGGAGCTGCAGCTAAATATTCTGTTATTAAACTATTAATGACCCACTCAATTTTGACGGTTATAGATGGTTGTTGAATGTATTCATTTGTGAGGTATGTAATTTTTGCCCGACTTCAAAGAGGAGGACTTTTCAATTAAAATAGTTTTTTTTGTATGTTTGTTACGCGATTTCTCCGTCAATTGTGGACCGAATTTTGTATGGTGGTGGCTTATATCCCTGGTCAACATATAGGATACTTTTAATCCGGAAAAATTAAAGAGTTCCCGTGGGATAGTTAAAAAACCGCACTGCGAGGACTAAGTCGCGGGCATCAGCCAGTGTATGTTTATTAATAAAGAGTTGCGTACCACGAGATCGCCATTGGAATTACCAGAATGTCGAAATCCGGTAAACTTACGATGGACACGATAGTGTCCCGTGAAAGGGTTAATGTTCTCTATATATAAGTATATTTGCAACACCAAAGGTGCTACCAATATGCTGACGGCCTAGATTTTGAAATTGTACAACTGATTTGACTTTATACCACAAAGAACAACATTCGCGGTATTGAGTTCTCATAAGTGGGTTGGGAGGCAATAGCACTTATTGGCGGCCGAATCGTCGCTCGGACTGAAAGCAAATATGGGAAAAATGGAAGACACATATTACTGTTGATCAAGGAGCTTCCAAAAACAAACCTTATCCTTACATGATAAGGTTGATTACTTTTTGAGCGATAGGTTAATAATGAAAGATTGGTAAAGTTTGTTGACATTGTGAAAGTCGTAATCTCTTTTGGAGTATTCATTTTGTGTTCGTCGGTCGCGTGGGTGGCCTTTATTGTCACTTTGTAGGTTTAACACCTATAGGGGGTCGTGGTCTGAGTGCCTCTGCCAAAATGTACTCGTACAACGTTCTATTATATGTCACGTTTCTTAATTAAAAATTGCTAGAATGTTGCAGGTGTGACAATTACAATATGTGTAAAACTTAAATGCGTTTCGACTGAAGTTAGCTCCGTGAGTTTGCGCAGCTCTAGTCGGTTGTGTGATGCGGAAGAGATGGCATGCGAGTTCGGGTAGTCTGAGCGAGAGCGCAACACTTTTACGTTTCATTTCCGCACTACCCACTTCGTGAACTGCAAATCCGCGCAACGACGTGTACGAACTTCGGAAACGCATTTATGTTTTGTTCGTGCTATATCTGTCATTATAGTGAATGTATCGAATTATAAATAATATTTTAAATTTGGTTCTTTCTTACAAGATAAATTTGTGCATAATATTCTATTTAAATTATGTATTTAGATGGTTAATTTAAAACATGTTCTACTTTAATATCTAACTTCCTTAAGCTGACTAAGAAGTTTAAGAATCATTAAATAGTGTAATTTATTGCGAAAATCATGTATTCGTTTTTGAAGAATTATTTTCTAGGTAAAAGGAATGTATAACGTATCTTATAATCCTGACGCGCACAAGCTTTATCGAGACATAGCCAAACGTCTGGTGGATGTCTCGCGGGACCAAAAGACTGGTTTATATCTCGGGCAACGCATTAGCGTTGCCATTCAGCGAGGCAACGTGGCCAGTGTTTTGGGCACGTTTCCGACTGACAGCGGTCTGGTACTAGATTTTATAGTTTATTTTTTTATAATTTAGATTTTCGTTACTTAAATTAATTATGTAAGAAAGTGTACAAAATATTGTACACTTTCTTATATAATAAGTTATTCTTAATCAGAAAGATTACTTAATAGGAACTAAATTTCAATGCCTCTTAATCGTATATTTTTGTGAAATATAAATTAAAAAAAGGAGGTTAAATGTTGAACTTAGCAAAGTTATCAAGACGGTGTGATAAAGAACATATGCGTATTCAGTTTTCTTTTAAATTTAAATTAATCCGTAGTTAAGAAAAGATATATCACATTTGGTTTTAATCGATTTATTTCCAATGCCGTAAAAAATATAATAATGTCTAAACAACCTCAATTTCACATTTATAGTATTTATAATGATAGGGTAAGATAAGGTTTTATATTTGATAGAGGAGAAAAAAAACACTAATTATAAACAATTTTGGCTCGTCACTATCATAATGGTTTTCAAAAAATTTAATAGGTATTTATTACTCCGAAGAAAATACTCGATCTAATAAAATTAAAAATACCTTATAAATAAAACTCGGTAGCAGCGAAACTTCTTGAATACTTCCACTTAGTGAACAATTACTAAGTTTTATGCACTCCTGGTGACACGTAATCAGATCTGAGAAGTTTGAGACCTCAACTTAAACTGTACTGGAACTGCGAACTTACTTATATTGTCACAAAGTGAAACTTTTAAACCTTGTTATTTACGTGAAGTACCTACTACATCCTGCCGAGATGTGGACACTGATGGCAGGATCGGTCCACAAATTCCAAGTCGCTCAGTGAGCTATGGAGCGAGCTTGTTGGGTGTTTCTTTTGTGGTTGGAATCAGTAATTTACGCATAGGTACATTATAAATTACTAAGCGCTTGCAGTGGAGGATTAAGGACGCACGTCGAGATAACCGATGTCTGAAACCCGCCTTGGGAATGTGCAGATGAGAAGCTTGAGCCTAGTAATTGAAACACAGATAAATGTCTAGAACTGTCTATTGAACGGATAATTACAATGACACCTTTTGTTTAAAGAGCTGTTATGAATATGATTTTAAGCCCTTAAGTGGTAAAGGGGGTTAGATGCGAATAAAACTAATAACACGAATTAATATACAATTTATTACTCCTATATCAACATCTCTTAGTGAAAGGCAAGGAACATAAAATCAGCTTATATTAAGCCCATATTATAACCATAAATCTTACAAAATATACTCCTACAGAGTATCCTTGACATGTCTACGATCGGTGTGGTTTTATCCTACTTCCCCAATACCTTACCAGGCTAGCGAATTTCAGGAGTGAGTAAGGCTTTAAGCCAACGCATGCATAAGGTATAAGTGCATAACTATGTCAACAGCAGGACAAGTGAGATTGAGTGTGTCTTAAAAAGAGGCCGCGGAACGAGATAGGGAGAGAGGTACAATGCGCATGCGTCTCACGGGTACCGACGTCAGTTGGGGTCTCGGAGGCGCAGATATGCGCATAATCTCCCTCCATGAAATACCGCTGCAGGGGCCCTCTAGCATCTAGAGAGCAGAGGAGTCTTCACCCCTGTTGTCGAAGTGAGTTTGCACTGCTTCCCGGGGCATTCTCAAGCACTGATGCGCTAGGATCAGTGTGGGCGTAACTACGTTCTAAGCCTCACGCTCTTCCTGCCAGAAGCGCGGGGTACATGGGAGAAGGGTGGTTTTAGTGGAGTATTGAGTTGGTAGGTAGGTTGATACGAGTCTCCATACAAGCCGGTCGATTAGTGTTTGGCAGCCCCCAAGGGATTGCCTCCTTAATCGACTATGGTCTTATCCCTAGCAAAGGACCCTGTATTGTGCGAAACGCATTTCCCCTGCCTTAAAAAAAGAAAATGGTGTTATAACTGGGGATGTTGGCCGACACGTCGCGAACTCCTGCCAACGACGCTCTGGCCACCTAGGTCATAGGGGTGTAGCCGCTACTGGCACCTCACTGGCATGTACCAGTGCACAATTTGATTAAGAAGGTACTGTTCACCTGAGTCTACGGGGTAATTGATACTAGGTTAGCGTAATCCTACCCATACCTAACCATTTAAACCCAAAAGATTGGCATTTAACAAACGTCATAGTAAGCATTTGATAGAAATTTAAATGCCACATCAGTTACTAGTACAAGATTCTGGTCAAATTTCAAAGTACCGACCGTTAGTACAAGGTGTCATGATTACTCAAAATGATTGCAGACCTTTATTTAGAAATATTACATAGTTAAGAGAGTTTGCCAACCTAGGAGGTTAAAATGAATGGGCCAGCGGACCGAGGCAACCTGCCTAGAGGTCCCTTATCCCGCCGAATCCGCGAACACGTTATATTTCCATTCTGGAATGGTTATTTTAACCGAATCACATTGTACGAATCACTAAACGCCCTCTCAAACAATTTGGCATTACTTATTTGTATTTTGGGCGAACGACGGCCGAGTAACTTAACCTTTGTGGATTGTAATTGCTTCGCACACGCGCAGTATCGAGAGAAAGGCTTCATTAAGTAGATTCGATAACGCCAGTTGTCACTTCTGACACTAGCGTCTGTCTTTTGCCATAAGCATATTTCATTTAAATGACTTCCCATGATTTCTTGTGCCTTTGAGGCGACGGCAATACTAGGACTACGAAGCACTTTATACGACTAGCCGTTCCTGGTTATTGGCATTGGTTAGTCTTTACCGGCTTAATGCAATTATCGAATTTAGAGCTACAACAACTACTCCGCACTAGTACTCGCGAGTACTCGCATTCGGAGGCGTTACTTGACTACAAGCCTATATTCTTAAATTCTAGTTCTTCTATAGATAATGTCTAAAGTGTATTCCAATAATTATTAGAAATATTCCATAGACAACAGACCATCGAGCTGTAGACGTCTAGGTTGCTTTCGCTCGCGTGCTCATAGATGGTGCTAGATATTTCTTAAATCGTAGTTAGAGAGCGTCCCTTTTGTTGAAAGAGGTTACAAAACAGGTTACATTGTAATAAATTTTTATGTTACTGCTATTTGCTCCGGAAGATTCACTTTATTTTATATCGCAAACTATCCCATCTCCCAGATAAAAAGTATCTATGCCAATTTTCGGTATTAAAACTACATATGTCCACCAAAATGACCAAATCCAGCACACCGACCACATCGACCAAATCGATCACATCGATCACATCGACCACATCGATCACATCGATCACATCGACCAAATCGATAACATCGATCACATCGACCACATCGATCACATCGACCACATCGACCACATCGAAGAAATCGCTCAAGTCGACCACATCGACCAAATCGAACACATCGATCAAATCGACCAAAACGACCACATTGACAACATCGACCACATCGACCAAATCGACCCAAATGACGAAAATGACAAATCACAAAATAAAAACCTATCCTACTTTCTGAGATAATCTTTACATAAATCTATCCCCAAACTTATCCCATTATCCTTGTCCACCCTCGGTATTAAAGTTACATATGTACCGAATTTCAACTAAATCGGTCCAATAGTTTTTCCGTGAAAACGGAATAGACAGGCAGACAGACAGAGTTACTTTCGCATTTATAATATTAATAGGGATACTGTAGGTGAACAGACGAATTGCAGACAACACTTTTTGCAGATAAGTTATACATACATCGCGTGAGCTATCAGTGCCCAAGTTCAGTCATTGAGGCAATGATTAAAAAGTTCAAGTTGAACTTGAAGGCAATTTCTGATTGGGGTGAAACCAACCTAATCAACTTCCAATGTCTTTAACATCCAGTCGTATCTTTTTTCTGCTGAAAGACGTCCATTCAACTTTACTCCTACTTTCCGAGCTGAATCCATAGCGATAGCTGACCGTCTTCAGCTTCTCGGTATCTCGTTAACCCAAACTCTTAATTTTGGCTCCTATATAGAGTCAGCTGGCTGGCAAAAAGCTATGGGTACTATCAAAGGTAGTAGTTCACCTCACTTCAGTTCCTAAATCTCTATCAAGCACAAGTATGGTCTTACACGGAGTACTGCTCTCATCTTTGGGATTGCTCCTTCAGCCAAATACCACCTTGAGTCAGTCGGGTCAACTGAGAAAATACTTACGAAACTGAGAGGCGAAATCTGAGGCTTCAGAGCCTAGATCATCGTTGCAGAGTCCCTAGTTTGCCGGACAAGCAGACGTACGAGCTCACGCCACCGATATATGGTGGAAATAGCCATCAAACGCGTCTATGCTTCCCACTTTTACTATAGTTCCGCTTAGTAGCGGAACTCTGTAACGTCGTCTGTTTGTCCTGAACTTACAATTTAAGTGTCTTCGAGTCTCGCGTGAACAGGTATCCTCTAGGTAAGCGTGCTCCATCTTAGACTGCATTTCCCCCTGACATCAGGTGCAATATCGGTTCAATGCGAATCAATAAAATTAAAAAAAAAACTTCGTTTACTAGGGAGTTAAGAACATTTCTGCTATACAGTATAAGGAATCTAGAGCGCTAACTTAAAAACTTTTTCAATAAACAAAGATTTAAGAATCCGATAGAGGTGTCAGCATTGGCACGGGGAGTTGTTAGTTTGATGTACAACCGTGCTGGCATTGACGAATGTTATAACTTAAGCTTTATATTTTCAACAATAAGTTACGTTTAAGTTATGCGATCACAGCGATTCTTGTATAAACCTGATTACTTAATATTCAAAGCTTAATGGACGTTTCCTTCGTATTTTACTAATCATTCACATGCCTTATTATCGGTAGATTTGGATATTACTTGTATGGAGCTTATGTGAAATTGTAATCACTACAATAAGATATAAGAATCGGACATAAAAGAACAATATCAAAATTATTACTAAATCAATCAATTTATTTATTTGCTTAACAACATGGTACACATTATATATGTCAAGATACATACATATAGTCGGACATATACTAGATGTTAGGCAAATCGTATCAAAATAAGATAGATATACACCAACTTAAATGTTCTACTTCACTATTATCAATTTACCATTTTTCTTTATCACAAAATAAGTTGTTTTTTTTTTGTTAAACTTTCAGTAGCATACGTTTCATTAAAAGTGGATAAATTAGGAAAAAAATTAAAAGCGTTGTTGGTTAAGAAGTTGTCATTAATTTTGTATGGCCTTCATTGGCATGTTTCAATCATAAATTGAAAGAATAGAGCTTTCAACCTTAAGACTTTTAGCTCATTTTAAGATAATTCATTCAGGTAATTGACATTTATGTAATTGAAAAGCAGTTAATTAGAACTTTTTGAAAGCTTTAATTGAGATGAAAACAGGAACGGCCTATTCTTGCAAAATTTCTTACAAATGATGTTTTTTATTAGCCTCTTGTTATTCTTTAATATTTTTCTTACATGTCCGTAGACCATCACCTGTAAGACATAAGAAAATTCTTGTTCAAATTCAAAAGCTTTTATTCAAAATAATTTCCAATGGAGAACAATTTTTGAAATATAATACACATATAAGTGAAAATTTAAATCTACTTTCTATTCTATGTACACCACTTCGTAGCGTGTTCGAGAAGAAGCGATACGAAACTCCCAGCGACACGTCTAGCTAAAAATCATTTCCTTCATATCCATCGTATCTATCTCAGCCTTTTTTTTTAAATTAAAGAATTTATTCAAAATCACCAACACAAGTGTGCAGAAAACAATATGGTATCGCAAACAACTGCTATAGTACAGTATATAATACCGTGTTGCAGTTGTTATTGCTAACTTCCAGACAACTCGATCGTTGTACATTATAAAAAGAAAATTATCTTAGTCATTTGGAAATTACTTCGTGTTAACATTTCTGATGTACGGTGTGTGTACAAGTGAATGCGTGAGTGTGCGGTTACAAACTTGAACTAGTGCAGTCAGTTTAGTTGATTCTCGGTGTCATCATAAGGGAGGGGAGGGATCACAATTTTAAAGAAATACAGAAGTATGGTTATACATTTTTTTTCGAAGAACTAATAGAGTTGTAGTAATCACCATAAACGTGTGATTATTTGACTTTCCGTGAGATCTTATCACGTGGACCTTCACAAAACTTTGCAGCAAAGAAATAACAAAGGCTTCTTCGGGCGCTTTGTGCTCTCGACTCTCTCCGGGACTGTTTCTTTGAAGATTTACATTTACATATAAACTGGAGATGCGAAATGCGAATGCGTCAGATCCTTAAGATTTGTATTCACTTACGAAAATAAGCCTAATTTGGCATATTCTTTTTTCTGACAGACTTACAACGAGAACACTCTGTGTTCATTATTTAATGCTGAACAATGGTTTTGAGTTCTGGTAACCCTATCTCTTGTTCATACTTCAGAACATATTCTTGACGCATGCATATTTTCTTCTCTTTTGTATACTGATATGTATCTCTGTCCTCCCCTATTATGACTTACTTCATGAAGATGCCGCCATTGTGTGGTCGGATTTCGTTTGTGGTGTTAAATAAACAAATATGTAAGAAATAATAATAAAAAAATATTTACTCGATTAAAAGAAAATTGTGATACATATCTTTTATGTCTCTAAGACCACGGGCCATATAAAAATGGCGGGGACTTTTGGACGGCTTGCGTGGAGCCATGGGAAGGCCAACACGTTGAGGCCCCTTGACAAATTTAGTGTAAATGGCGATTTACGCTTTCTACAGCATATAAAAGTGCACCTAAGGACCAGCCCCTGTCAGTGTCCCGATACTACTAGGGATCTGGGTCTATAGGGACTATGGCGTCTGCCCGTCACAGTGTTCTGGGAACATGGATAAAATGGGCAGGCAGTGACTCGCCACTCCTTGCATCGGCCCCAAAAAAATACCGTACAAATTGGCGAGGGGTATATAAGTGGCTAAGGGGTGTCGAGAGGTGGGCTGCAGGTTTACCGAAGCTACTTCCCACCTTAAGCCATTTGATACATATTATTATTATAATTTTTCAAAACCTATATAAAGCTAAGAGGTAAGGGGTGTGTACTCCAAGGGCCTAAAGTGGTCAACTTTGTAGAATCCCTTAGTGAAATTGACACGTGTCTAGATATACTGGTGATTGTAAGACATAACATAAGATTCCACTTTATGTTGATACTTGTCATTTTCATCTAATAAATCTCCGGTAACGACCTCTCCAGACCTGCTAACCTCTTTTAAAATTTTACTATAGCACTATAAACCATAGAACACCCCTACCTCTTGGATTTAATCTATAGAGTGCTACAGAGATGGACGTGTTGAAATTATAAGAGTTTCATTTTTACATTTGCCGGTGGAAATGTAAAAAAATCTAGGCTAGATTTATTACTGGGGAGTTTTACTCATCTATTTATTACTAAGGAGTTTAACTCATTTGCACTGGGGATTTGAACTCATTCATTTTTTCCTAGGGAGATCAACTCACTGACTTGTTTCTAGGGAGCCTTAACCTACTCATTTACTACTGGGGAGTTTACCTCATCCATTTGCTTTTGTGGAGTTTAACTCACTCATTTATTACTGTGGATCTCAACTCACTGACTTGTTTATAGGGAGCCTTAACCCACTCATTTACTACTGGGGAGTTTACCTCATCCATTTGCTTTTGTGGAGTTTAACTCACTCATTTATTACTGTGGATCTCAACTCACTGACTTGTTTATAGGGAGCCTTAATCCACTCATTTACTACTGGGGAGTTTACCTCATCCATTTGCTTTTGTGAAGTTTAACTCACTCATTTACTACTGGGGAGTTTACCTGATCCGATTGTTTCTGGGGAGTTTAACTCATTCATTTTTTACTGGCGATTTTAACTCATACATTTGAAAAGTTTTTATTCAAAATATGTTCCACTGTAGAAAATTCTTTGATTACTCATTCATTTGTAATGAGGAACTCTTAGGACTTCAGTTAGTAAATAATACAGGAAATAATGCAGTGTGCAAGTGTAAACGTGCCTCTATCAAATTTATAATAAAAGTCCCAAGTTTGATCCGATAATGGAATAAACAATAACACAGGTGACGATAATCTCATGAACAATTTTCGTAGATGCTGTGAAAGGATTTTGCGGCGTTTTTTCACTCACATATTTCTTAAACTAAGTTTGTTTGAATATTGAATAGTATTACAAAGTTTTGATGCGAGTGTCGAAATACGTCGAGTAATATCATTTGTATTCCCTTTGTCATATTTATTCATGAGGTTTTTCCTAAATTTGCATAATACACTCTGTTATCTATACATATAATAAAACTGTAGAGGTCGAATTTCTGTACAAGTCAGGGGGATGTAAGGAGTGAAATAGAACTAATTTAGATTTTTTTAACAAATTTTTTGTTTCTCTGTTTGTACCGGCTAATCTCCGAAACGACTGGACCGATTTAAATGAAATTTTGTATGGTGGTAGCTTATATCCCTGGTCAACATATAGGACACCTTTGATCGCGAAAAATTAAGGAGTTTCCGTGGGACAGTTAAAAGAACTTTCCACGCGGACGAAGTCGCGGGCAGAAGCTGGTTTGAAATATATTATTTGTCAGCTTATTTATGAACTTTCTTTGATAGTTTGATAGCACAGAAAATGGTTTTCTTGACCTTAAGTTTGAAATAATTTCAATAAACTATGTTATTTAAAAATAGTGGGGTATAAGAAGAAGGGAAAGATGAAATTATTGAAGTGCTTCAGTTAGCGAGGAAAATAAATAAAATGCAAGTTTATCAACACAATTTTAGGTCATTTATTATATATTATTAGATCCCCTAGAGACCAGGGTCATTCAGCCTATTTAAACACGCTTACGAGCTTGAATAAAAAGACTAGCTTATCTCAGTAAGATTACATTACACCCTAGGTTCGATTAAATCTTCATTACCTCATTCATAGAGCATATCTTGTACTAATATATAAAGCCGAAGAGTTTGTTTGTTTGTTTGCTTGAACACGCTAATCTCAGGGACTACTGGTCTAATTTGAAAAATTCTAGTATCACACTTTATGATTTATAGTTGTGACGTGTTCAATAGAAAACCAGTCAACTAATATTTTCGTACTAAATTATTAATTATATTCAATAGAATCTTTTAAATTTTTCGCTCGTGTCTCGTCTCGCTCGATAATTATAACTTTATAAGCTACTAGTTGTGCCCGTGGCGTCGTCCACGTGGAATTTGTTGTCAAAACCCCCAAATTTTGAAATATTCTTCATTAGTGCTCCGCTCCTATTGATCTTAGCGTGATGATATATAGCCTATAGCCTTCCTCGATAAATGGGCTATCTAACACTGAAAGAATTTTTCAAATCAGAGTAGCAGTTCTTGAGATTAGCGCGTTCAAGCAAAAAACAAACAAACTCTTCAGTTTTATATTGTTACGAGTTACGGGACTCGAATTAAAATGCCGTTAGAATTATTATAGAGTTTATTAGAACTATACAAACACGTTAACACAGGTACAAATATAACTGAACACAACAAGTCCAAACGTAATGCAGAAGGTCGTAATTCAACAAAACGCGCAAAGTCCGTCACTATTATATTCCCGATTGAAGTGCACACGTCTCGCTTTGATTGTGTTTCTTGCTCGACTGCCTTCTCTCTTCGTCAAGCCATCGTTTTATACTGCACTAATGCAAATATGTTTGCCCGGCTAGCGTCGACGTAATTTCCTAGAAATCGTAATCCGTACACCTGACTAATTATGCCTGCAAACGAGTACAATAGGCACACAATAACCTTTTAAATAAGTAAACAAAAGAAGACGACCATAAAAGAATTACAATGAGTTCAAATACCGACAGATGATAAAATATAATCTTTAATCTTTAATCTTTAATCTTTATTGCCAAAAAAAAATCTAATACAATAACTTATGGAAGTCCCTGACTCTCGAGCTAGGCGTAAGCCTGTGTTTCGGGAATCAGTGCCCTCTCACAGTAGTATATAGTTTTAAACGCACAACAAATATAAATCGGTAACAGTGTTTTTATGTGTAGTGGGTAAGCGCGTAGATGTGCCTGAGCGCGCGCCCCTGAGAGCAAGCGTGTGTGTGTGTGTGTGTGTGTGTGTGTGTGTGTGTGTGTGTGTGTGTGTGTGTGTGTGTGTGTGTGTGTGTGTGTGTGTGTGTGTGTGTGTGTGTGTGTGTGTGTGTGTGTGTGTGTGAGTGAGTGAATGCGTGTGTGTGTTGTGTATGTGTGTGTGTAATTATGTATGTAATGTACAGTTTCTATTAAAATAAATATATTAAATCAGTGCTTCGGTGGTCGCATAGTCAAGGGTAAGTAGCCAATTTTTTAATTTAATTTTAACTTCCTGACTTGTGAGTTCATGTACATTGATTTGTTTATTTACCTTGTTGTATAGTGTCACAGACATATAGCATTGCTGCCGTCTTGCCAGGCCAGTACGGTACATTGGAGTTGGCAATATGTTAGTTACAGCACGTTTCTTATCACTAGTATTGTTACGTTTTGGTGTAATTTTATGTTGCTTTAGGGTTATATTGTATATATATAACTGCCTAACGGTTAACACGTTACTTATCTCATATAATAATTTTGTAGGGAAGCGATAGGGGTTAAAAGTTAACGTTTTTAGTAATGATCTTTGAGCCCTTTCTAATTGAATCATATATGATTTAAAAGCGCTGCCCCAAACAACAATACAGTACCCTACAACTGACTGCACCAATGCAAAATAGACTATACGTAAAATATTAAACTCTGCAACATATCTTAATTTTTTGAAAACCCAAATAAGTTTTATTAGATTATCAATATGAGCATACCAATTTAAATTTTCATCAACGATTAAATATGGTTTTATAGATATGCAGATGGATTTTGTTTTTGTCGGAACTTAAGTTGTAAAAATATATTAGTATAAGATTGAAATAATAAAAAATATTATATTCTTAATAGGCATCTATTAAATTAAGATGGGAATAAAGGGTTGGTTTTTTTTAAATAAACCAGTTTGTATTTTCATATATTTGTAGATTGTGATTTCTCTTATCAAATCATTCGGAACAATGTCCATGTTGTCAACACGGTTTTTTTAAAGCACATTCTTTTTTTACACAAGATGAAACTGGACTGGCAATTTAAATTTTTTAATTTAAAATTATATTCTATACAAATTTTTCCTCTTTAGAAATAAAAAACAAATAAGGAATAAAGAAAATAAAACTAAATAAAAAAATACAACTAAAAACTAAAAATAAACTAATTTGTAAATAGTACAAGCGATTATAAAGTGTGTAACAAATCGCTGCCAGATGGGAGCGTGCCCTGAAGGCTGGCTGCATTGCCGCGCTGTATGGCCATGCTTATTTGAAGAAGAAATCATTTGCCAATGGACCCCACGGACTTAACATTTCAACTCCAAACGGCACAAATATGCAGATCCTTTCTAAGGTTCCATATTTGTGCCGTTTGAGAGCTTCAGCTTTTGTACAAGCATTGCCAGCCTCTAACTCAGTCATATATTTATTTTAGGTATATTTTATTATTTTGTGATGCCTACATGCAGTACAGACCTACATGCAGAAACTTTAATGAGTCTTATCACAGCTATGGAGGGTAGAGGTAAGGAGAATCATCTCATATGGGAGAAAAGTTCAAAAACCGTCCACAATGGCGCTGATGTAGCAAAGGGTATGGTATGAATGTAGCTGTTGTAGACGAATCGAAGTAGTTAAAATTACTCAGATGCCAAAGTGGCGCCACCTACTTTAATGCATTTCGACAGACACTTTCATATACACAGATGATTCCCCTTACCTCTACCCTCCGTTCATTGATTTAATTGACTGGGGTAAAATAACGTGTATTCGAATTTATCTTAATTTCGATGCCTATTAACTTTATAAAATTTTTATGATTTCAATATTGGTAAAAATTAGGTGCAACATGATGAGCTCAGTTTAAAGTACAATTAATGTAAGGTCAATTTGTTCAATTATGTTCAAAAAATCAATCATTTCCCTTGGTTTATTACTGTTTGATATTCCTTTACAGAAATTACACTATGATTTGCTATAGTAATACATGACGTGTTTATTTTTAAAAATCAGCCTATTCTATTCCTGGGAAGCTTAACTGAATTTAAAAAAATCTAATGATTCTGTTACATGCCGTCAAAGACAAGCACACAGCTGCCTGTTGTAAGCGCAGTTTATTGTCTTCCTCCCGGATTAAGAAATTCTTTTGTGTTTTGAATTTGTATTTAAAAAAAACATGCTATTGTTTTTCTACTTGTTTTATAACCATCATTAGCTTCGAACTAATCCTTATTGTTATTGTTTTCGACTTTGTGGACGTTCGCAGGTGTGCAAATTACTACTTCTCAGAAACTCAGTGTGCGCGGCCAATTTCTTTGTACTGTGTAGGGAGTATAAGACAATGCCCGAATGGAAGGGCGGGCAGACAAGCGACGACTACGAGATGAGTAAGACGTTTGTAGTACTCTCGATTAGCGATATAGACGACGGACTTTGCGCGTATCGAATTGTATTGAATCGTGCAGTGTGAACCGGTTGCATCCAGTTTTATTTGTATTTGTTTTATACGTGTTTGTACAGTTCTAATAAATTCTATAGTAGTTCCAACGGCATTTTTAATTCGAGTCCTGTAGCTCGTAACATTATCAATGCAAGCTGAACATGATCCTCAAATAGACTAGCCTCTCTATTTTGTTTTAGTAAATCTTATCTAAAACTAATATTTCCCCAAAGAAAATCGTCTGAGATAAGAACCGCTTATTGAGTTATCTAATCTTTACAAACTCAAAACCCCACGAAATCCTCCCCTTTTCTATTGTACCCTAACCAAACACGCACAAGTACCTATCTATTGCAGATCCCCGAAATCCAACGTACACTCGAGAGAGCAATAAAGTACATTTTTATACCGTTTACCTTAGCCACAGTGTACTAAAACACCGTAATTAAATTGAACAAAGTTGCAGCTGATAAAAATGTTGTGTGGAATCAAATTACACTGTGGTAGTTAGTGAGGTGCGACCACCTTTTATGGGCAGGGTGTAATTTGGTGCGTCGATATGTCGAAGTTGGTCTTTAAGACAGTTTGATTAGTTGGAAAGTTGCTTCTTGTGAGGAATGCGCCTAAGGGATAAGGGTGCGCTCAAATTGTTCCCAAGTATTAGAGGGTTCAAAACAAGGGACGTGCAAGAAATATCTAAATGTAAATTCGTTTGCTACAATTATTATTTGTCTTTCATTGAATTTCATGACGCCATTGTGTAAAACATATTATATCTGTGTCACAAAGAACCACACACGAAAGAGAACAAGAGAAAAGTAGGAAAAAAACAACTTTCCGTTTTTGTGGAAAACACTCAATTATGATGTATTGTATATCCCCAAATTAAGCAAATTACGCTTGTGTTACAGGTAATATACAACGGACTACTCTGGACCGATCCTAAACACCCAGACTATAGTAAATAACGGAGAAAATTCTTTTCTGAAATTCAGCATACCAGGAATCGAACCCAGAGCCTCTGCATTGCAGTCACCGCAAAGGCTTAACCTGCTCAACCACAGAGGCCGTCGAAATTGTTAAGGATTCGAAGTAATTTTCTTGTTAAGCATACCTTTTGTACACACAGCCACTGTCGCAGATGGCACTAGTTAATACATGTACAACTAGATGGCGCTGACCAATAATTATATATGCTATAGTTTAACTACACATTTCATATTAACCTTTTTGTATTTTACTAATTATTTATTTCAATAAACCAGTACATCAAGTGAATATGTAAGTGCTTTTATTTAGTGCAAGAGCAACTTAAGGAATTTAGGACAGCCACAAACACATGCACACACGCAATCAGAGCTCTAGGACTTGTGGGGCGTAAGCCGATCTCTTTATATCCATTCATAAGTATACCATGCAATATATAGACGGACGAATTTCATAAGGATAGCAGGGAAGTTGTGACCTTGGGAGAAGAGTCAGCTCCTTCTCCTTGGCCACAGAATAGGTTTAGGTGGGTCCATGAATTATAGAAGATAATCATGTAGTATATACAATGTATTCAATATGTTCCGCGAGAACCGGTGGACTTCTATGCACAAAAAGGGTACACTGGCCTGTCGAAGCCTTGAAAGCTCTTCAAGTCGAGTCGAGGTCATACATGTAAGTCAAAATTTAAATCTACTTCCTATTTGATGTACACCGCTTCGCAATGTGTTATCGCTGTGCAAAAGAGAAGAAGCGGCAAGAAACTCCCCAGCAACAGGTCTAGATAATAAATATTTTTTCATCATAATTATTTATATATTATCTCAGGCTCTTTTTTAAAATACATATATAAGTTGTATTACAATTACTTTTCAAAGAATGAATGGAGTTGTAACGAACAGAAAAATATTGTTACCATCGCAATAATGACATACTAAGAATTCATACTGCGACAAATCTCCATAGATTCCTTACATGTTATGCAAAATATAAACGTTATACAGAAGATAGTACAAAAGGCTGGAGCAAGTAGCTATGTAAATGCAGTTTTGTCTTTAACTTTATATTTACTGAAGAGCAGATCTAAGACTTCATTCGGTTCTGTTTGCTCTAGTGCTGCAGTATAGGGGTGGATTGGATGTTTCTGGTTAACCTGGATAGATCCTGCCGACGATTTGGTCTGGTTATAAGTGTCTCTAAAACACAAGTGCTAAAACAACGTGCACATGGAACTACATCTGATACTAGAAGAAGTTTTCTCTTTCAAGTACCTCGGAAGCTCTGTGTGTACTGATAACAAATTGGAAACAGAATTTTCTTCTCGCATCGCAAGAGCGGCTGCATCGTTTGGCAAACTCCGTCACAGAGTTTGGGATTCGCATGATATTCGGCCACGTACAAAGATGTCTGTCTATAAAGCAATCATATTGCCAATTCTACTTTATGCTACCGAAACATGGTGTCTCTATAAAGCTAATATTAGGCGCCTCGATTCTTTCCACATCAAGTGTTTAAGATCAATACTCCATGTGAAGTGGCAAGACCGAATACCTAACACTGAAGTGCTGCGGCGGACGAAGCTAAGTGGTGTGGAAGCAATGCTTATACAGAGACGACTGAGATGGTGCGGCCACGTTGTACGCATAAAAGACACTAGAATGCCTAAAGCTGTCTTTTACTCACAGCTTAAGGATGGAAAGCGCAAATCTGGTGGTCTATTTCTGCGTTACAGGGACGCACTCAAGCGCCATCTGTCTGCATGTGACAGTTGGGAAGATCTTGCTCTGCAAAGAAGAGAGTGGCATAGTTCTATTTATAAAGCTGTTGCTGCCTTCAAAACGCAGCGCGTAGAACACTCTGAAGAGCAACGCCTTATCAAAAAGAACCGCCCTAAAATCTCCTACAGCTACACATATGACTCATCAGGACGCCTGTATTGCGCTTCTTGCAAAAGAAGTTTTAAAACCAAATTTGGTTTCGCTAGCTACCTGCACTCGCACAGCCGGGCTTGACAAGGTTCGCCGTCGACGGATACGTCAAGGAGGGCCATATATATATATACATATATATGTATATATATATATATATATATATATATATATATATATAAATATTGTTACGAGTCGCGAGACTCGAATTAAATTGCTGTTAGAATTACTATAGAGTTTATTAGAACTATACAAACACGTATAACACAGGTACAAATATAACCGAACACAACAAGTCCAAACGTCATGCAGAAGGTGGTAATTCAATAACACGCGCAATGTCCGTCATGAATAGATTACCGAATGTACACAGGTCTTGCTTCGCTCGTGGTTATCGCTCGACTAACCCTTCCACAATCAGACCATTGATTTATATCGCACAAATGCAATATGTCCGCCCGGCAGCGTGGACCGAATTTCCTAGAATCGTAATCCGCACACCTTGCTAATTATGCCTGCAAACGGCCATAAACGAAAACAATAGGCTGTTCTCCACAATAAGCAATAAATAAGTAAACAAAAGAAGGCAATCAGAAAAGAATTATAATTAGTTCAAATACCGACAGGTAATAAAATATGTTTTATAGATATGCTGGTGGATTTTGTTTTTGTCGGAACTTAATTTGTAATATATATATATATATATATATATATATATATATATATATATATATATTTTTTTTTTTTTTTATTGTAGGAGTTCAGCAGACAGGCAAACGGCCCACTTGATGAAAAGTGGTTACCGTCGCCTATGGACATTTGCAATACCGAAGGTACTACAAATGCGCTGCTGCTCTCTTAAAGGAGACTGGAACCTGGTCACTGGTGTCGGAACACAACACAAGGTTGTTATGGCGGCATACTCTAGACCAGGGGTGGTCGCCATCCAGTCGAGCAAATACCCTACCACCTGGCTGTGGGTTGTTTAGTCGCCTCTTAGGACAGGCCGCCTGGCCGCAGGAAATTGTATTCTTTCTCCATTCCTGCACGGATAGAAATATATATATATGTATATATAGGGGTGGTTACAAGTAAACAAAAAATCATATCGTTTTGAGTTATAATTGATTGTTGTTCCGCTCCTCATCAAATTTCAAATTCAAATTCATTTATTAGACTCTAGGTCTGTATCGCGGCACCCAACACAATTTTTTTATAAGAACTTGAATATTATAATGGAATTATTCATTAATTAATCTAAGAGTGAGTGCGTGTAGGTGTGTGTGTGTGTAGGTGTGTGTGTGTGTAGGTGTGTGTGTGTATGTGTGTGTGTGTGTGTAGGTGTGTGTAGGTGTGTGTGTGTGTGTGTGTGTGTGTGTGTGTGTGTGTGTGTGTGTGATTTAAATCAATGCTTTCCCTTCGTTTGCCTTTTGACATTCCTTTCCTGAAGGATTCCGTTCCTGACTGGGTTATATGATTTTTCAAAAATTTAATGATAAATACCTCTTACCTTTTCATCATAATCATTAGTATGGGGCCTGAAGGCCCACTTGAAAAATTCACCTGTCTATGGATGAAAAGTAAGGAAGTGGACACAACCGGGATTTAACGTCGGACGATAATGGTTGTGAAAAGAATATAGTAATCTCAATTCAGACATCGACATTTTGAAGTAATTACAAATGTTTATCCTGCCGATGGCGCGGGTGGCGCAATTTGTCAAATGCGCCGCCATTGTGTCGCGCGTCCTTCATTCTGGTATTTTAATTTTCTGAGGGCGCGACACCGCGACAACGTGTTGCGACAACCACAGTACTGTTCTTACAAATGAGCAAGACCTATAATAGTTTTGCTCTAATTTCTATAAAACCTTTTAGCTGCGAGAACTACGACAAAAAATGATTACTACAGTAGTACACAAATTATAATTTCAATCCACAGTTTTCCTTTGCCCGTATCGGTTTTCAAATATAAATAACCTATATTGAACTTTATTCACAAGCGCAAAAGGCAGAGTGGCTATGCATTCTTAACTCTGTCCCTCTTACACGATTCCTGCTATGTGGTTTTCTAATAAAATCGGTCTATTGCGCAGGTACATCGGGAGGATTTATTAGTCGTGTAGACCTGAAACACAATAGTGAATAAAGTTTTAGAATCTTAGACTATTATATAAAGCTGAAGAGTTTGTTTGTTTGCTTGAACGCGCTAATTTTAGAAACTACTGGTCTGATTTGAAAAATTCTTTCAGTGTTAGATAGCCCATTTATCGAGGAAGGCTATATATCATTACGCTAAGACTAATAGGAGCGGAGCACTAATGAAGAATGTTCCAAACTCGGGGGTTTTTTAACTATTCCACGCGGACGAAGTCGCGGGCAGAAGCTAGTAATATATATTATTGAAAACTTTGTACCACTTTTTAAGCGAATTACATACACGGAAGGATAAGTGATTTGGTATAGTCAAAATTATATATGGAGAAAAGTGCAGGAAGTTAATATTTATGTATGTATATGTTATTATGTTTGTTTGCCAGGGGGTAGAGGAGTTGCCCGTCTGGATGGCTACCAGCCCTGGTATAGAGTATGCCACCATAACAACCACACCACACTACAACACCACAACACCCGACCTTAGTGGCCAGGCTCCAGTCTCCCTTTATAGAGCGGCAGTGCATTTGTATTTCTTAATTACACTTATTAATTAATATAAGGTCACGTTCGTTATTATAATATTATTTATTTGATTTGTTTAAATTTGTTAGCAATACGTTGAATGTCACTAGCATTTGCCCGCGGCATTTGTAGATAGAGAAATGTCAAATTAAGTTTCTAATTCAGAATTTCCGTAACGCCATCTAGCGAAGGTGAAACTAAGCATGAGAGCAACATATTACAATTGCATTGTGTCACCGTCGCTGCAATGAGGATGTATAAGTCGTGCGCAGAAGGTTTGCCGATGACAACTCCTCCCTCCTCCCACAACCGCTACCCGCAGTCGTCTAGTTCTTAGTACTACTTAGACAAGCCCCGGTCCCAGTCGTAGGAAGCGGGAGCAGCGACCATCGGCAAATCTTCTGCGCATGACCTATATATAGCTGTTGCCTACAGCATTTGTAGATACAGTCGAGAGATGTCAAATTTAGTGTCTAATTCAGAATTCCCGAAACGCCATCTACCGAAGGTGGAATTAAGCATGAGAGCAACATATTACAATTGTATTGTGTCACCGTCGCTGCGATGACGATGTATTTATTAGTGAATTTCAACGATGGCGCAAATAAAATGCGTTCGTAGCGATATCTTTTCAGCTATATTCCTCTCTCCCTCAGGAAAAGTACTAGTTTCCACATGAAAGGTACCCTATGTCTTCTACGCCTCACGTCTATGCAAAATTTCATGACGATCTATTACGTAATTAAAGCGTGAAAACGTCACAAACATATTTACGTCCGCATTTACAATATTACTTAGGATTCAAAATATCTTATCTCCATTAATTCTTCAAAAAATAATTCTGTAACATACTTCTGTATAAAACTTTAAAAACAAAGAACTTGAGATATAAATAGAATAAGAAATATAAAGAAAAACAATTTTTAGCTAGACGTGTTGCTGGAAAGTTTCTCGCCGCTTCTTCTCTTTAACAGCAATAAAAGAATAGGAAGTAAAATTAATTTTTAACTTATGTGTATAACCTTTAAAAAGTGTTCTCCAGTGGAACTTATTTTGAATAAAAACTTTTGAATTTGATTTAGAACTTACTAGTTCGTACTTGACTGTGGCGTGATCGGCATAGCTCAGGTGGTCTCTTCCGTTGATGGGACAATGTATTGTTCTGCTTCGATTGTTTACTAAATGAAAAAACGTATTTACGAAACATCAAGTGCTGGAAAGGCTTTCCTTGTGCTGTTGTCTACCTACCTTATTGTCATGTCGTAATTTATTTCATCAATATTTTTTAAATATGGCTAACGCACACAACATTGAATTTGCCAATGTCAAAGTTTTGTTTATTAAAGATGTATAAGTTTGCGTTTGACCACTGTCTCACCTGATGTTGAGTGATGACCCAATCTAGGATGGAGCACGCTTAGCCAGAAGATACCTATTCACTCGTGACTTGAAGACTTCAAGATTGTATTTGTCAGGAAAAACAGACTCCGGCAAATTATTCCACTCTTCGGCAGTGCGCAACAGAAAAGATAAAACGCTTGATTCGGATTGGTGGTATTTCCACCATGTAACGGTGGCGCAAATCGGTGCGTCTGGTTGTCTGATGGTAAAATGGGGATTGAGGAACCAGCTCGTGCAATTCTAAGGAACACTCCTCGAAATGTATTCGATAAAAGACAGTTTGACCCGCGACCTTGCGTCTATGCTCTAGACTCGGAAGTCAAGCATAAAAATGACGATCATTGCCGACTTGCTTCCTGGCTCTTTTCTCAATTGATTGCAACACTTCCAACTGGTATTTCGCTGAGCCGTCCCAAAGATGACAACAGTACTCCAAGCAAGACCGAACGCGTGCTTGGTATAAGTTCAGCATTTGTTCCGACGTGAAGTGCTGTCTCACCTTTGCGAGTACACCCAGCTTTTTGGCCGCCACTTAAAGTTAAGCAATGAAAAGCTGGTGGAGAAGAATAAAATAATTGTACATGTTATCTGCAAGCGCAGAGATATACTAAGAATCTTCTTAATACATTCCCGGGCACGAATATGAACATATAATAGACAGATTGTCTGAAGGATGACACGATCATTTGTGGTATGAACAGAGGACGTATGTCAGAATAGAAGAGTATGGAAGAAAAGGCATGATAATTGTGGAAAGGTGAAAGAAAACAGAGATTAAGAATCTTCTAAGGTCTTGCTAAGTCGTGATAGCGTAGTGGCTAGCGCACGCGTACCAAACTCAAAGGGCGCGGGTTTGATCCTGGCCGGAACGCATGCACTATTTAGTCAGTTTTCTGATCTAAAGTGCATTTTGTTACAATTACCATGTGCTAACAACTTGCATATCTGCCAAGCTGCCTTGAACAAGCATGGTGGGGATATTGTCCGTTCCCCCTGTATAATCAGTCCTGGGAGAGAGGGGATTTTCTATACGATATAATAAAATTATAAACATATAGATCTCAAAGAATATTTTATTGCAGTGAGTGCCAACAACATTCAAATTAAATGCACCCGTGTTATGTACATATAGAATGCAAACCATACCGCGATGTAACTTTCCAGTGGCGCCATCTAGTTTATACAACATTATCTACAAACATTCCGCACCCTAAGAACAAATTGACACATTTGTTCTTTATCACACATAAAGAAAGATACAAAAAAACCATAGAACTCAAAAATAAAAACAATAATTTGAAAATTAAACATTAGAATAAGGTAAAATACAAAGTTTAGAAGTAGGTCTTATGACAGATGCCTTGGTACGCAGTGATACAACTCGTGTTATACCGTCACTGCCCGGATGCTTGGTAATAATCCGTCCCAACAACCATCGTGAAGGAGGCAAATCCTCCTCTTTAATTAATACTAAATCCCCTATGTTTGGTTCCGGAGATTGCGAAGCCCATTTGTATCGATGCAAAAATGTGGTTAAATATTCCTGCGACCAACGTCGCCAAAAATTTTGCATCATCCGCTGAGTTAACTGCCATCTACGGAGGCTAGTTATGTTTTGTGATTCAAAATTGTGCTCTGGAACTGCAAGTAAAGGCTCCCCAACGAGGAAGTGACCGGGAGTGAGAACCTCAAACCCATCTGAATCACTCTCAATACGTGAAAGTGGTCTAGAATTTAGGCACGCTTCAATTTGAGTCAGAACTGTTGCCAGCTCCTCGTACGTCAGGGTTGTATCACCAATTACTCGACGCAAATGAAACTTGACCGACTTCACACCGGCCTCCCATAACCCTCCGAAATTTGGTGAATGTGGCGGGATAAAATGCCACGTAGTTCCGTTTGATGCTAAAGTTTCTGCTAACTCTTTATGCAACCCTGATTTTGCCGCGTAGAACAATTTATCTAGCTCCCGAGACGCTCCTACGAAATTTGTTCCGTTATCACTCCATAAATTGGAGCAATAACCCTACGAGACACAAATCTTTTAAAGGCAGCTAAAACCCTTGTGTCGTCAAATCGCTAACTACTTCAATATGTATGGCTTTCGTAGCCATGCACACAAACAAGCAAATGTAACCTTTGTAGGCATGTTGACCCCGTCCCTTTGAAATTCGCACATTAATTGGACCCGCAAAATCCACGCCACTATTACTAAATGGGCGTGTTGGTGTTACCCTAGACGACGGTAACTGTCCCATCAATGGCGTTGTAGTTTTGGCCGAATATCTGATACATTTTACACAGGTACGCATATGACGTTTCACTAAATCTTTCGCCCCCAGTATACAATATCTGGACCTTAGGTACGCCAACATCAACTGCGGTCCGCCATGTAGTGTTTTTGAATGTGCATCAGCTATCACCAAATCTGTGAGATTAGATTTCTTCGGAAGTAGTAGAGGATGTTTCTGACCTTCACTGAGTGGTGCTTTGTCCAACCTTCCTCCAACTCGTAAATTGTCATTTCCATCTATAAAAGGAGTCAACGATTTCATCTGCCCCTTCAATTTCCCCAATTTATTAATCATTAAAAAATTTATCTCTTCAGCGAAATTTTCCCTTGACATTTCCTCACACATACATCCATTGCTTCTCGTAATTCTTCCGCTTTTAAAAATCCTTTCTTTATGCTCGTATTCTTTCTCCATGATAATACACGTCTCATATATGCAACCACTCTGATAAGTTTATTTAAAGTCGAATATTTATTCCAAATTATGTCATCATTGCTAGCAACCAAATTAACTTTAATTTCTTCTAATTCTGTATCTAAATCTTTTACTTTACTGTACTTGATGTCCCTTTCATGCAAAAACTCAGGACCTTCAAACCATAATTTACTACCCAATAATTCTGAGGGTTTAAGACCTCTCGATGCGCAATCAGCAGGATTCGATTTCGATTGCACATGAGACCACTGATGGGCTTCTAATGTCGTCAAAATTTCAGACACTCGATTTGCTATGAACGTCTGCCAACGACTTGGATGGCTGTTCAACCATGCAAGCACCACCGTAGAATCGGTCCATGCCTGGATGCATCTTTTTGAGATATTAAGCGTTTCTGCCACTTCAATTAAAAGTTTCGTAACGAGAACCGCTCCACAAAGCTCCAGTCGCGGAATAGAAATTTGTTTAATTGGCGCTACTTTCGTTTTGGCTGTTACAAGCGAAACATGAACATCTCCATTCTCACCAACAACTCTGATATAGACAGCCGCAGCGTATGCCAATTTGGAGGCATCGCTGAATCCATGGAGTTCAACAAGGACATTATTTGCACTAGTGTTAAGCCAGCGAGGTATTTGCAACGTGGAAAGGAGAGTAAGTTCCCTGCGATAGGTAAGCCATTCATTTAAAATATTGCTTGGAACTGCTTCATCCCATGCTACACCTGATAACCACAGCTTTTGTATCATCGTTTTTGCGAGTATTACTGCAGGTGCAACCCAACCAAGCGGATCAAATAAACGTGCTACGTCTGACAAAATTATTCTTTTTGTTACAGGTTCCTGACCCTGCGGTAGCAACACCGTATATTGGAAGGTATCCATCATCCTGTTCCAGGTAAGTCCTAACAACTTCATTATATCATCTACTTTGAGTTTTAGTTCTTCATTCATACCTATCCCATCTCTGCTTTCTTGAATTCTATCTAATAGCTGTTTACTGTTGCTCGACCATTTCTGTAGCTTAAATCCTCCTTTCTGTAGTAATTCATTCATCTCATTATAAATTATTATTCCTTGCTCAACTGTATCACAACCAGTCAGCAAGTCATCCATGTAAAAGTCTTGAACGACTCTTCCCGCTGCCATCGGATACTTCACCCCTTCATCGATAGCAACTTGCTGTAATGCTTTTACAGCCAGATATGGAGCCGACGCAGTACCGAATGTAACCCGCAACAATCGATAATCTGTTACTTTACTTTCAGCATTTTCCTTCCAAAGAATTCTTTGAAATCTATGTTTTGCTGTGCTACTTTTATCTGCCTATACATCTTTATGATATCTGCCGATAAACAAATCCGGTTTAACCTCCATTTCATTAAGAGATGTCGCAACTCTGGCTGCAATCTTGGACCGACCATCAGAAGATCATTAAGCGAAATTCCATCTTCACCTTTGCAGGAAGCATCGAAGACTATTCTGACCTGAGTTGTATCTTTGTCAAACCTTACTACTGCAAAGTGAGGTAAGTATACTGCTTTTGAATTATTTACTTCCTCTTCCGGTACCTTTCCAAATGTCCCAGTGATAAATATTCTTCCATAACTTGTGAATATTTTGCTTTTATATCCGAATTCTTTTCTAATTTATTTATTACAAATTTTAATCTATTTCCCGCTATTTTCTTACTATTCTTTATTTTCAGATCCAGTTCTTCGTTCTTGAATGGCAACCTAACCACATATCGACCAGTCGTATCCCTGGTAGTCGTATAACTGAAGAACTCCTCACATCGCTTCTCTTCATCGGTGAGTATACCACCTTTATTTAACTGAGGTTCAGCTTCCAGTTCCCAAAACTTTTTAACATATCGTTAACCTCGACACAGGAATGCATAACTACTACATTCGCTGTTGGTTGATGTAAAGCTGTAACTCTACCTGATAATATCCAGCCCAACGAAGTATTTTGAGCCACCAAGTTGTTTTCAGGTCCTTTTCTAACACCGTCTTGAATAACTTTACTATATATTTCGGCACCTAACAAAATATCAATTTTGTTAGGTGTGTTATACTGTGGATCAGCTAACGGTAAGTCACATACCCACTCAGAAGTTACTATTCTCTTGCTAGGTAGAAGAGTAGTTATAGACTTTAGTATATAAACATCTACTGATAATTTTACCTTTGCGTCATAAATCGAGCTAAAGGTTAAAGTTGTCCTACCTTTAGCTGAAACACTCTGATTTCCTTCTAAACCTGATATATATCCTTTTACTGGGGACTTCTTAAGACCCAAGTACTGAGCTGTTGCTTCCGTAATAAATGATGCTTGTGCACCTTGATCAAGCAAAGCCCTGATAGTATATTGATCCCCTTGTTGTTTTCAGCTCGTACGAGTGCTGTTGCGAGCAGCACCTGACTACGTGCGTCCATCCCGCCTGATGAAAAGCACACCACAGGAGCGGAAGTACTTGCTCCACTCTTAACTAATGATATCGCGCCAACTTCACTCGTTGATGAACCTGTACCTGCACCACCTAATGATGAACCTGCATTCCCGGAACCATTAGGATGAAGCAACGAATGATGTTTGCGATTACACACCCTGCACGATATCTTTGACAAACAAAACTTGGCTGAATGTTTATCACCCAAACAATTAAAACATATTCTGTTTTTTTCTCAACGAAACCACGACGAGCCTGTACCTCTGCGTTGGCAAACTGTTTACAGTTAGCTAAACGATGATTATCGCTACAAAATTTACACACCACATTTGCTACATGAAATGTCTTAGGTTTATGAGTATAAGATCGATTGTTAAATTTGGCTCCTGAGTCCAGGAATTCTAACGCGCGATATCTACTGGTTATAAATTCCTTAAATTGCGTCATAGTTGGTAAATCTTGTGAAGAGTTGCTAGCTATCTGTAATTCCCATTGTTTTCTGGACTCAGAATCCATCTTTAATGTAAGCATATAAATTACTATAACGTCCCAAGTAGATACATCAACTCCTAAATTAGCTAAAGAACCAAGACATTCTGTAGTTGTATCTATCATTGCTTTTAACAGTGTTGGTGATTCTGACGAAATTATTTTCTGATTAAACAATCTTTTAAAACAGAATATGTAAGAAATCTTTTATTATTATACCTCTCCTCAAGCATTGACCAACATCTATCATAGTTATCGGAAGATATATTAATGTGCCTTACTAATTGCTCTGCCTCTCCTGACAGAAGCCCTTTCAAATATTGCATCTTTTGTGCTTTGTCAATCTCTGACTTATGCACAAGAGATACAAACAAATCCCGAAATGTAGGCCATTGACTATATTCACCAGAAAACTGTGGAATAGTTATTTTAGGTAATTTCACATTATTATGGTTAGAGCAATTAGCATGTTGCGATGTTTGTGTTACATTTGTTGAAAAAGCAGATAACTTAGATTTCAATACACATTTATACTCTACATAACACTCCTCGGTAACATAAAACAAATCATCAGTTACATATTTTGTAGCTTGTAATAATTTAACATCACTACTACTAACAATATTTGAATGATTACTCAAATATTGAGCCCACATTGCTTCTAACGATTCCAATCTACTTTCCATATAATCTTTAGTTAATCTTTCTTTAGAAGACTTTTTGAAATTCAGAAAACTTTTCTCAATTCGTTTTTGCAAATCGCATTGTAAATGTATCTTAGACTCCATCATAATTAAAGCAAAATAAACTAACTCCAAATTTACAATAACAGTTCAATTTCAATTTAAAGTTTCAATGATACAAATTCTTAAAAATTTTCTAAGTCCCAAACTACAAGTAAATTTTCTTCAAAAATATTCTAAGTGTTTGAAATAACACGACATCAAAAAAATTGGGCATAGGTTCCCCGTCTGAACCAAATTCTTAAAACTATTCTAAGTCCTAAAATTAACTCTAAAATTTTACAAGTGACAAATCGATAAAATTATTTCAAGTCCATTAACGAATGAATTTAACGTTCAAAATTGACTAACTTTTACCACTAATAATATCAAAGTACTTACAGTTTATTCCATGGATGACACTCGCACTTCACTACTGGATGACGTCACGACGCACACGCACTTAGCCACTTAATGACGTCACAACTTACACGCACTTAGCCGCTCAATGATGTCACCACGACCACGCACTTGGCCGCTTGATGTTGACGTCACGCCTTTGCCGCACCCCTGCTGCTACCTGATTGGTTGGACCCCTCCTGGTCACAACCCTGCTCCTCCCTCCGACCACTGCCCTCCTGCAGTTATCGGACGGTCTACTGATCAGTACCCCGCCTGGTACTGAGCTTCCTCTTGCTAGTAGGTTCCAAACGGCTCTTCACCGTACCCCGGAACCAAGTCCTTATCCACCCAGGACTTATCAAAAACGCTCTTTGATTTAATCCGTATCCGACTCAAGCAAGGACCAAAAAATGTATAATCAGTCCTGGGAGAGAGGGGATTTTCTATACGATATAATAAAATTATAAACATATAGATCTCAAAGAATATTTTATTGCAGTGAGTGCCAACAACATTCAAATTAAATGCACCCGTGTTATGTACATATAGAATGCAAACCATACCGCGATGTAACTTTCCAGTGGCGCCATCTAGTTTATACAACATTATCTACAAACACCCCTATAATGGGAGGCCCGAGTCCAACAGTGGGACATTTATGGGCTGATATTATTAAGGTCTGCTTTTATACTCATTATTATATATTGGTTAAGTATTATTGTCTTGACTTTTGGTTTTCGCATGTCATGGAATTTAGCTTTTTAATATTTGTAGATCTATGGTTCTAATCTATGTAATAAAAAAAAATTAACAGTTTGTTGGTATGTTCGTAAAGGTATATATATTTAAGCACATCTTTTAGATAGATTTCTTATGGTAGAAAGTTCTAGGCTATATTATATCACACTACAACAGTAACGAATTGAATTGAAAATTCTGTTTCACTAGTTAACCAAAATCTATAGGGTTGGTTACAAAAAATGTTTTTACTGTGTTTCAATGATCGAGCTGATTCCATAATGATTTATTTCATAGTTATAATATTTGTTACACTCAAGCACTGAATTTCACTCAACAATCATCAAAGAAATATCAATATTGGAAATTGGAATTCTCTAATATCCGGTAGAGTATTTGATATTTAGCTACTAGTAAATCATAAAGCAACAAACATATTACAACAATAGAATATTTTAATATCAATTTTTTTTGAGAATATTTTCAAAAAATGTTATTTCATTGGAACAATATCACAGGGAACAGCCATAAACGCATCGCGTGGCGCCCGACAAAGCGAATTGTTCACTTTGTAAAATTCCAATCATGTGTTTATGCAGGCGGCGCCGGCGGACAACGCTTGTATGCTGTATTATTCGTTACGCCTCTTTTAACATTTACGCACTGGGGGAAAAAAACTTCAACGCTTTTTGAAACACCTAATTCTTTATGCGCACTACATTAGATTAGGCTCCTATAAAGTAAATGAAAACCATAAACAAAATTAAATCATTAGAAATATTATCACGGCTACTGAAAAGTGCCTGAAACATCGGAATAAAAATCAAATAAAATACTACGCTTTAAACCATTAAATCTTAGTTTTTTCATCTTTATTAAATTTGCTATCATATTTTCCAGGTTATATTAGTCTGCCGGTCTACCTCACTGCAGTGCAGACTCCAGGCTCGATTTCTTTCACAGTAAATTTCGTAAAAGAAAATTTCGATTAATTACTCTGGTCTAGGTGTCTGGTAGAGACCTCAGAGCGGTTGTATTTTACCTACAACACAAAAGTAACTTACTTAACTTGGGAATATACAATGTGTGTGTGTGTTTGTCAGCCCATTACTTATTTATTTAATTCTATGAACATCAGTTATTAAGAGTTCTGAAATTTTTAAATTAATCTGAAATATCGGAAAAACTTATTATATACGTATTTTAATATTAGTTTACTTTTATTTTCAATTGCCACCATAACAACCTTGAATTGTGTTCCGGCATTAGTGGCCAGGTTCCAGCCTCTGTTTAGAGAGCAGCAGCACATTGGTAGCACTTTTGTTGTTACAAACTTTCATAGGCGGTGGCAACCGCTTTCCATCAGGTGGTCCGTCTGCTGAACTCATGCAATAAAAAGAACGCTTCATATGTGAATAAGAAATTATCCAAAAAAAAACCGTCGCGTTCCTTAAGACAGTGCGCGCGGAACAAGCGTACCGTGATTATTGCGGTAACAAGCGAGCAATCAGCGCCGGGTTTTTGTAAAAACAAACACAACGCTTGTAACTCGCACCGCAGTATTTGCACACGCCGCGACGCAAAGCAGCCCAGTGTGAACGCGCCTTTCTGCACGCCCGACCTTTGACAAAAAGCTTTTGAAGGACTGAAAAATATTTTTAATAAGCGTTTTGATGGCTAAGTTCAGTAAATACGTATTTATAAATTTCTTTGGTATCCGAGGGGCTAAAGGGGCTTGCACAGTTTTTTTTAGAAACAGGGCAGGTCCCAAAATAACGTGGAACTTTATGTTATGTCTTACTACTACCAATGTGGATTCGACGAAAAACAGAATATAGGCAACTCTAATTACCATTATGTAAAGTTACCGAACCATTATCTGACTCGGAGTGCGATTTACTGTTTATTTTAGACTAAAATTTTCCGGCTTTAGTAGCCAGGATCCAGTCTCCCTTTAGAGAGCGGCAGCGCATTGGTAGCACCTTTGGTGTTGCCAACGTCCATTGGCGACGGTATTTTATCCGTGCAGGAACGGAGAAAGAATACAATTTCCTGCGGCCGGGCGGCCTGTCGTAAGAGGCGACAAAACGACCTACAGCCAGGTGGTAGGACATTTGCCCGTCCGGATGGCTACCACCCCTGGTCTGAAGTATGTCGCCATAACAACCTTGAGTTGTGTTCCGACATTAGTGGCCAGGTTCCGGTCTCCCTTTAGAGAGCGGCAGCGCATTGGTAGCACCTTTGGTGTTACAAATGTCCATTGGCGACGGTAACCGCTTTCCACCAGGTGGGCCATCCACCAGTCTGTTGAACTCATGCAATAAAAAGAATGTAATGTTTTACAAAAAGTATTTAGTATTTGCCCAAAAAAACACTGAAACCAACCCCCTACTTATGATTATATGTACACATAGCGTTTAAAAGATGGTAAATTAAATAGGTATCCTTAATACAGCAACAAAAGAAACGTGTAATAAATAAATGTGTGTAATTCGTTATATTGCTGGCAGTTGCTTCTTTTTTGGAAATTAATCTCGATATAATGGACTGTATGATTATTATTATTAAACTATTATATAAATAAGAAATATATGTAAAGAAGTACGTATGACAAAGTAATTGTGCGAGAGAGTCGATTGAGAGTGGTAAGTAGTCAAATGCTAATGTTATTCATAATTTTGCCTCCAAGGCTGCTCCTAGGCATCGGACGGTACGCGAGATGCATACCGTCCGACGCCTAGCTGCTAATTGTGCGAGCTATGGGCGTCGGCGGTTTCCGGGGCGCAGAGAACATGTATGCTCCGGCGAGCGGGTCAGAGGGGTGCTCTCTGTCCGCAATACGTTATAAAATAGACTAAATGTAATAGAAATAAGAAATAAAACAGAAAATAGATTATAAGTAAAAAAATGACATAAAGAATGAATGTAAGGAAAAAGAAGTAGGCGAAAAAAACAAAAAAACCCCTCTACTTGCCGCGTGTACTTTATTACACCAAACGTGTGTACAAAACGCGTTTACTTTGCCAATAGTTTGTAAATAGTTGGACAAGCTTCACACATTAATCTATGGACTCCGAAACCGCCGCTTCGTATTACATCCGCCCAGTATTTGAACCTCCACAGGAACCCTTTTCCCAAATTTGAAACAAGTTTATTGCTGTTTAAGCGTAAATGTTGTCGAAACTTGTTGAAGCGAACGAACGATTTATGTGAAGAGCTGGATTGCAATCCTGTAGTTTATCATAAATTTAGTATTTTGAAATTTTTAAGTTACTGGGATATGCCCGCGACTTCGTCTACGCTTCACATGAAATTCCCGCGTGATTCCCGGAACAACAGCATCTAAAAAAGAATGTAAGCTGTCGTTTTAGTGAAAACTGTGTCAGAATAAGCTAATTTTTAAGCTACTTACAAAACGCTCCCGTGAATATTTGCTATCTATCATTAAAAAATCACATTGGAATTCGATTTTTTTAATCTGGCCATTTTAAATCATTCCCAGGATAAAAAGTAGCGCAAAGTTTATGTCTAAGAATAAGTCAATCAGCGAAAACCGCATTAAAATCGGCCTAGGAGTTTTTACGTGAATCCCGAACAAACAGACAAGAAATCTAAAAAAAATTGCATCGTGTTTTCATCGTTTATATAGACTATTACAGTTGTTTTTAAATAGCTTTATTGTACAGATTCGGCATGTTTAGAATTGTATAATATTATAGATAACACTGACATGATTTTTAGTATTGTTACGAATTTGTACTTACGTTACGTGTTACGAATTGTAATTCACATTTCTTACAAGTATAGCCGATTACAACAAAACCAAACCGTAGGGCAGAAAATAGTTATCACATAAATCGCACAGAGTTCGTCGTTATAAGATACTCGCTTCGAAAGTGCATTAGGTAACGCCTCGTTCGCAGTCAGAACGCGACTGGCGCATTTCCCGACTGACCGATCCATTTGTAAATTAGTCATGGCCTCCTAGCAACACGCCGCCCAGTGGGTCTTGAAATCGTTTAATGGTCAGCTTAATTGCTTACAAGAATTCGGATGAAATACCAACAGAGGAAAGAAGGTTTTATTAACGTTTTACGGCGGCGTGAAGAAAAAGATTAGCGCGAACAATAAATCGTTTAGAAGAAAGGGGTAATAAGACACCTGCAAGGATTAGTATCAGGTTGCAACAGTATTATAAATTGGTGGTATTAAAAATATATAGGAAATAAAAACTTTCGTTATCAAATATTGATATTTGATAACGAAAAAGTAATGTAATTATTTATTTATTTGTACATATACTATATGACAAGAAAACGGTTACCAGTATAGATTTTATATTAGAAGTAGTACCTATTTTGATCTACGTCAAATCTCCTGAAAGTTGGGGTTTGATAAGGGTATTATATGCCATGCAAATTAGCTATATTGAAATTATCAGATGAGACATATCCGAGGGTGCAGCCAAGTAGAAAATTGGAGACGGCTGACCCCTGAAGGGAACTGACCAGCCAATTCACGCAAGGGGCATTAAATCTCTAATATTACAAAATTCTAAACATGCCGTGTCTGTAAATTGAAGCAATTTAAAAACAAACAACTGGAATAGACTATATAAACAATAGAGAACACGATTTTTTTAGATTTTTGTCTGTCTGTTTGTTCGGGATTCACGTTAAAACTGCTGGGTCGATTTCGATGCGGTTTTCGCTGATCGACAGAAAATTCTTGGACTTAAAATCTGCGCCACTTTTTGTCCCGAGAATCCCGCGGGACTTTTTTTGGCAATGATTTAAAGTGGCCAGATTAAAAAGAAACGAATTCCAATGTGACTTTTTCACTGATCGATAGCAAATTTTATGTAATAAAATTTGCGATATTTTTTATCCCGGGAATCCCGCGGGAATTTTCCCGGGAGCGGTTTCTAGTTGTTTCGGTGTATAAAAATTAACTTATTCAGAAACAGTTTTCATTAAAACGATGCCTTACATTCTTTATTTGTATGATGCCGTACTTTGTATCCCGGAATTCCTGCAGGAATTTCAAGTCGAGGGTGGACGAAATCGCGGGCATATCCTAGTTAAGTTATAAGAAGTGATACGGTAGTGTCTAATAAATTTCACCTTATTCCAAACACGTAGATGCTAATCGTTGCTGGAAAGCTTCTAAACCTAAGCTATATGCTAAAAAACTTGAGACAGTTGCTAGGCAAGATCCTAGCGCGTCTTCTTCTTAAATAAAAAGTAGTATGTATTATATTTTATATATATACATATCTAAACCTACAAGATTTCTACATTTATACTAAACTTCATAACAAGAGTTTTAATAGTTTTAAAGATAATTGTAATCAATTGTAACTACAGGCAGGAACAGAACTGATGGGAACCCCCAACAGCTCGATTAATTAGTCCTAACGTTATAAGTAACTTACTTACATCAACAACTGTCTATGAACGTAAAATAGCTATTTTTGTAGAATCGTTTTATAAATTTGACCTGTTTCTGACTAGACTGGGAAGGAAAAGATATAATATAAGGTTCTGTGTTATTTAGACATCTGCCCAACTTGTAATAAGATTCTGCGAATGCTGCCATTTCTTACCCTGATAATTCTGACGAACGGACTAGCAAGTGTGGAATATACTAGATTTCTGGACTGACTAGGCTAAGCAGCTACTCTAAACTCGCTAGACCACGGAACAGGGTAAATAAACTTGAGAAATCCAATCTTTAATAAACAGACAACTTCTTAAATATCAGTCCTCACGAATAACGGGAAGATCAGGCAATTTAAAATATCCTTGAATTTTAGGAAATCAAGGTTCGCCTTACAAAAGCCGAGCATATCAAGGCCTCAAAACCTAGAATGCTCAAGATAAGACATTTGTAGAAATCCTTAGATTTATTGCAGCCAATGAAGCTATCTTCAAAGCGAATTCAGCCGCGCGACAGCCACTCAGACAGGAATCTTTGAAATGGCAAAGAAACTCTTTGATGTTCTTCTAGATATTTGTGATTGATTTGCCTTAAAAGCGAAGCATCACTGAGACATAATCTATCTATCTATACTATAAATCTGTAAATGATTGGAGTTTGCACAATACGTTTAGAAATGTGAAAAAAATCACTGGGGATAATTCGGACCAGGAAATTCCGAAAATACAATTTTTAGAATTTTGTCTGTGTGTCTGTCTTTCTGTCTGTTAGAGTATCACGTAAAAACTACTGAACAGATTTAAATGCTTTTTAATTTTATTTAATATGGTATACAAACAGATTACAATTAATTGAAGTTACAATAATAAGTAGGTACATAGTATGGAGCTAGACTGTAACCCAGAAAAGTATACACAACAAAGTTACAAATAGACATGATGTTGTGGTTTAGGAAGTACTAGGAAGGTTAATTAATGATAATTATTGTTACAATGATAGGTTATATAGGTGGATTACAAACCTGTTGTTTTAAAATTGTTAACACTAATTTTTTGAACTTAGTGTATGAGTTTTGAAATATGTCCAAGTGTGGGTGCTTCGAGTGTGTGTGTAGTGTAGCTAATTTTTATACACCCGAACAACTACAAACAGCTCCCGGGAAAATTCCCGCAGAATTCCCGGGATAAAAAAATCACATATTTTGTAACATAAAATTTGCTATCGACTAGTGAAAACTGCATCGAAATCGGCTTAGTAGTTTTTACGTGAATCCCGAACAAATAGACGGACAGGAAATTTAAAAAAAATGCATTATGTTCTCCGTCGTTTTTATAGTCTATTCCAGTTATTTTTTTTAATAGCGTCCACATGCAGACGCGGAATTTTTAGAATGTTATAATATTGTTACGAGTTGCAGGACTCGAATTAAAATGCCGTTGGAATTATTATAGAGTTTATTAGAACTATACAAACACGTTTAACACAGGTACAAATATAACTGAACACAACCAGTCCAACTGAAATGCGCGAGATCGTAATTCCATAAAATGCGCAAAGTCCATTACTAAATAGATTACCGCATGGGGTACACAAGTCTTGCTCCGCTTGTGGTTATCGCTCGACTCCTATCTCTCAATTGAGCCATTGCTTTAGAATTATTTAGAACCAGTTCGACACACCTGGCTAATGACTGCCATAAAAGATTACAATACTCATGGGCTGTTTTCTAATCACGAATTTTAAACACAAAGTAAACAAAAGAAGTCCAAATGTTGAAAAGGTAATAAATGTGTTTCTACAGGGCTGCAGGTGTGAATTTGTCTTTTCGGCACTAGGTCGTAACAATATTATAGATAGATTAAAATTAAAACGAGTGGGAGATAAAATAAATTATTCAGAAATACTCTCAAAGGCAACATGTTTGAACGATAGCCGTTGAGTAGTTTTTAGATAGGGGTATTTTTGGCTAAATATTTTTCTATGATTTCGAAACAAAATGGTGAAATCAATTGATTTAATAAGTCACTTTTAAGGATCATTTTATTAGATTGTATGCACTGTGATAAATTAACTGTCAGAGTACTTTTGATGAGTTGTAACTTTACTTTCATCCTTAAAGCTAAATAACCCGTAAAAATTCGCCATCTACATAATACATATTTATTACAAAATCATTAGATCAATAACGCGAATAAGATGAAACTATTTTTCAAACGCTTTTATGTAGCAATAAATTGATTTCAACCATAAACTCTATTATCACAGGGTTTTATTTCCAATGTAGTTATAACTGGCTTATGTGAAGAAGATGTAACCAATTGAAGAAACAAATTCAACCTTATTTGGTTAGGTGTTAATCTGATTTTTGGCTAGCGAGTGATTGCACAATACAAGCTTGGGGGTTGTAAAAAGTTGACAAATGACTTAGAGAGTCATATCGCTGCATTGTAACGATTGTTGGCAAACTGGCAACAGGAAACTACGCCATGTATACAATAAAAATGTTAAGAAAAAATACTGTCGCAGTTGTCTTTGGCCCAATTATGCCGTCTTTGTGCTTGTATATTTTTGGATATAATTTAACTAAAAAAATCTAAAATAAATGATAAGGTATTTTAGTTTATGTAGCTATTATTTATTTTTTAATAAATATCACTGGTCGACATTTTGTGATATTGTGATTTTTTTTACAATTTTGACACTTCTGAATATAAATATAGTATTGTTACGACCGAAAAACACAAATTCACACCTGGATACCTGCTTGACGCATTTTATTACTTTTCGGCATTTGGTCTTCTTTTATTTACTTTCTGTTTAAAATTTGTGATTAGAAAAAGAGCCCACTGTGTATTGTAATCTTTTATAGTAGTCATTAGCCAGGTGTGATTCTCAGAAATTCGGTCCGTGCGGTCAGGTAGGCATTTTGCATTTATGTAGCAAAAAAAGCAATACCCCAGTGGAGAAATGGTCAGTCTAGCGATAACCACGAGCGAAGCAAGACTTTAGTAACGGATTTTGCGCGTCTGATTGAATCGTGCATTACGTTTTGAACTGGTTGTGTACAGTTATATTAGTACCTGTTTTATACGTGTTTATATAGTTCTAATAAATTCTATAAATAATTCCAACGGCATTTTAATTCGACTCCTGCAACTCTTAACAGTATTAAAAGTTGTTTTTGTAATTGATATTTTAAATTAAGGGGTTTTTTGCTTTACATACAAAACGTATATATAATTATTGTGACAATAGATGATGTATTTCCTACGAAATCATTTAAAATTATCAAAAGTATATGTCAAATTCTTGATAAAGTCATTTCGGTTTGTAGTTTTCTTCATTTTTATGTATTCTATTGTAATTTCGTCAAATCAAGTAACAAAAATCTGCAAGTAATAATTCTGAGCATTTTCCTATCTGGCTAGAATCTTTCAGCACATTCATGAAGTATTTCGTGAAGATTTGCGGATAAGAAAATTAAATCTACTGACATGATGATATTTTGGAGCTTGATAAGAAGAAAAAAGTTTTGCACAAAAAATATTGTGTTAGGAGCAAAATAATAATAATACGTGCTAGTAAGAATTTAAAAGAGGATTTAGTTGCCGACCAGTGTAATAGGGACATTCGAGTCAATTGACGTGCTTTCTTATCACCTTACGAACCGCGCTAGGAAGTTATGACGTCATAACTTATTGTTTAACGGATATTTAATTCAAATTCATATATTTGCTAAAAACATGGTACATAAATACGATATGACGTATGAATGCAAGACTCAAATGTTATGCCAATGAAGCGTGCAAATTTTTCTTAAGATTAATTAAACAAAGAACTATAAATTGCAGAACTAACAGAAAAATATATTTATGGCAATTACATATATAAAAATTGACACAAAATTTGTGAAGTTCTCTATTGAGTATATTTGTGGCCAGATATTTATAATGTTCTGGAAGTTTGTTGAAGCTCTTTACCGACATATAATTTGTATTTTTTTTTTGTGATAATTTGAAGCTAAGGCACAATATTTTAATATCTATTTTCACCTTAAGTTGCCGTCTTCTTAGATCAAACATTACGGGGTTTTCTTTTACAAATATTGCTATTTGTTTAATGTAAAGACAAGAAAGAGTCAACAGCGGGAGCTTTTTAAGAGGTCTACATAGCTTTAGATCGCTACTACGTGCTACGTGCTACGTGCTACGTGCTACGTGCTACGTGCTACGCGCTACTAAGTGCTCGTATATATTTCCTTTGACAACTAATACTCTCTCTACATCGGTTTATTTCCCTACATGAGCAAACTCTCGTGTCTGCGTGCGTATAATCGGTATATGAAGATATTACACAGTGTCACTTTAAATTGAGGGTACTTATGTTTTTCTTATAATACCTGCACTTGATTTATTGAGTAAGCAGTGTGTTTTAGCGTAATAAAAACTGGGTTGTATTTATATGGTAAGTTTTATATTGTTGAGTACTTTATAAACGTTTTTAGGATTTTTAATAACCTTTGTAGTAAGTTTTAGATTATAATTGTTGCTGAAATGTGAACTCGGTGTTGTTGGTTTGACAATATAAAAGGAGGTGGAATCGCCTATTACAGGACCATAGATAGTACACTATACTATATAATATAGATGAGCCTCTCTGGAATAAAATATCATAATATCATATCATTTACCCTGTCCGATAGATGGCGCTACAATGAATATTTCTATAGATTCCACTAGATGGCACTAACAAGTTATAACTTGTCCTATCTTAAACTGGAATAAAGGTAAACACAGAATAAAGTAAAATTAAAAAACTTGTATGTAACACTAATTTGTGCCAAAAACAAAAATGGTTCATTTAAAACTTCGTGTAAAAGTGTGCGGGATTCACCAAATATGACCATAACTTGTGTTTTCATTTATGCTCTTAAGATCTCATCAGAGCGATGTATTTATTCAACGATATTGCACAGCGCCATCTTAAGTGGACTAAATGGAAACGAATTATAATCTTTGATGTTCCTGGACCACTTAGGCGTTAGTTTCCGTCTACCTTTTTTTCGATTATGTAGATGAGATCCACTGGGATGTACGGAACATTCTGCGTTCGTCGGTTGAACAGTGCGAAAGTTTTGTTATTTTATTATTAGCATAGATTTTTTTTATGTTGTATGGAGTAAATAATATAATTACGACCTTTTTGATTTAACTTGCTTTTAATAGAAATATCTAACTATTGTGAAATCAATAAAATGTTTCGCTAATATTTGTATTAAACATTAAATATCCAAGTGTGTGTAAATATTTTTGAAATACATTTGCTAGGGTTTAAAGTTGCACAACTGATTTTTTGTTGTAAAATATTTGAATAATATGAGGGAAGACGAAACCATCGCAGCCAAATAACTCTAACAGAGATCAGTGATCTTCAGTTTCCTGGTTGTATTCTTAGGATCCAATAAAAACAAAGACTTCAGTTCAATTGTCAATGTAAATAAATAAATTAGTAGACAAATAGGGATTGTATTATTCCAACCCAAGCAAGTTACTCTTGGGAGCGTTATGTAAAATGCACAACATCTGTGGCCGATCCCAGACACCCAGACCAAACTAAAGAAAGGAAACTTCATTTTCAGAATTTACCCTGCCAGGAATTTAACACTGGACCTTACATTGTAATGAAATGAGAGGTCCTAAGCTTAAACCAATAGACTACATAACAAAAATAATTTCTAATTTAAGAATGTTTAATTAAAAAACTTAACTAAATGGCAAGCCTTTGGTGTGGGATGTGACTTGCGTAGACACGTTGGCCGCATTCTATTTACCAAACACGTCTAGATCAGCCGGTTCGGCGGCGGAAACAGCTGAATCACTCAAGCGGCGCAAATATGCCACCCTCAGTGAGACATATATTTGTGTCGTTTGTTGTCGAGACGCTTGGACCATGGGGTCCTGAGGCCATTACCCTGTATCAAAATTTATCAAAACGTCTCATTGACTCTTCAGGTGATCAGAGGGCTGGTGCTTACCTCGGGCAACAGATCAGTACGGCGATCCAACGAGGAAACATAGCCGGTCTTCTGGGCAGCTTACCCATAGAAGACGGTGATCTGGGCTCAGTATTCTACTTATAGTCTTGAGGGACTATAGGTAGAATACGATACAAATAAGTTTTCTTTTATCGTATTCGATTATGTGTAATTTTATAATTGTAAATAAAGATCCATAGTAATTTAAGATATTTCTACTTTTATATTGTTACAACTTAGGCTTCGACAAAGGCAAATTCCACGTATAGTCTGTAAAAGCACATTTTATTACCTGTCGGCATTTGAACTAATTGTAATCCTTTTATGATCGTCTTCTTTTGTTCACTTATTTATTGGGATACGTTGGGATATTGTGGAGAACAGCCTGTTGTACTCATTTATGGACGCATGCAGGTATCATTAACCAGGTGTTACGGATACAAGCTGATTCTAGGAAATTCGGTCCACGTTGCCGGACGGGCGTATTTGCATTTGTGCAGTATAAAACGATGACCTGATGGGGAGAGGGGGCAATCGAGCGAGAACCACAATCGAAGCGAGACGTGTGTACTACAATCGGGAATCTAATAGTGACGGACTTTACGCGTTTTATTGAATTACGACCTTCTGCAATGTTTGGATTTGTTGTGTTCGGTTATATTTGTACCTGTGTTATACTTGTTTGTATAGTTCTAATAAACTCTATAATAATTCCAACTGCATTTTAATTAGAGTCCCGCACTCGTAAAAATATTATTATCAGTCATAATCAATCAATATTATGGTTTAAGATCAATGGTCTACCATTAAATAACATACATTCAATGAATGAATGAATGAATGAATATTTATTTGTAGAAATACAGGTAATAGTTGTACAAAAGATGGTAAACAAATTCAATTGGTCTCACTATATTTGACCTAAACATGGTCATACAAATATTCCCTAATATCATAAAATCTCTAATGTTATAAAAACACTTTTCCATCAGCCATGAATGTAATTTTAGTTTAAATATTCTTTTTGGCATTTCTCTTATTGATATGGGTAACGAATTAAAGACTTTTATGATCATCACTTGGCAGTTTTTTGTCTTAACCATTAGTAACACCTTACTGCAAAGTGTTACTAGTCTAGTGAGATCTCTAAATTTTACTCTAGAACTAACGGTATCAGAATGTTTATCAAAAATTAATGGATTCTCTATCACAAAACTTCCAAATTGAAATACATATAAACTAGTCAACGTGACTACCTTTAATTTTCTAAAAAGTAGTCTGCAAGATAAGAAGGGTCCAACTGCCCTTATGCATTTTTTCTGTACATCGAAAGCTCTTTTAAGTTTGTAGAATGTCCCCAAATAACCAATCTATAACGTAACACCGATTCAACATATCCATAATATGCAGTTTGAGCCGTCTTTTGATTTGCTGTGCGTCTTAGTCTATAATAACAGCCCATAAATTTCCCACTGCTGGGCTCGGGCCTTCCATTATAGAGGAACAGACAGTATACCCACCACGCTTGTCCAAGGCGGTTTGGCAGGTTGGACACATCTGTTATCTCGATGTGCAGGTTGCATTACGATGTTTTCCTTCACCGTTGTTAGCACGTGGTAATTATAACAATATGCACATTAGGCCAGAAAACTACGTAAGTGGTGCATGTAGGCTTGCCAGACCGCCGGGAACTCCGGGATTGCCCCGGAATTTTGCCTCTTGTCCCGTGTCCAGTAATTAGCGCTTATTGTCCCGGATTCTGAAAACTTACTATTTTTTAACAAAATGTACCAAAACAATTTCTGTTTCTAAACACTTACTGATTGTTTTTTAAGTTTGGAATTTATTGTTTTAACATTTTTTATGGTAGTATCTTATTATTATTGTTTTGTTTTCTTCAGTTTATTGCTATTTAATTTGTAATTTAGTATTCATTGTCTACCAAAGTTTAAATTTGCTAATTTAAGCTAAGTGCTCAATTCTATGATAGTTTAACGTGTTGATTTACTACCACGGTGCTTCATCTTAGAATTATAACTGGCGTTAATTACCTACTACAGAGTACATACTTATCTAATAAAAGTATGTATTTAAAAATAAATGGATAAAAAGAATAAAAAAATATATGATATTTTCTACTATGGCCACGACTCGACATTGTTTTTCTAGAATTGTCCCGGATTTGATAAGTTACTATCTGGCAACCCTAGGTGCATGCGTTCCGGCCAGGATCGAATCCGCGCCGTTTGAGTCGGGAACGCGTGCGTTAGCCATTACGCTACCACTACTTCCAAGCCTTGCTGGCACATATTTTTTACAGTGTAGCCAAAATTCAAGCTATCATCGCATAATGTCTTACAAATGTAACTTACTAATTGGTCACGAAAAAGCATTAATTCAATGAAAACCAAAATCAAGGATTCAATGACATTCATCCACCTTTACTTTGTTTGTTTAAACCTTTTTAATTACTAACAAAATCACCCCTATTACAAATGCGATAAAGTTCCATTTCCTCTAAAATATTACTTAATAATTTTCTCACAAACGACACAGATTTATACATTACGTATAAATCTTATTTCTTATGTGATAAGGTTTAAATTTGCTCGATTTTTGTGTAAAGGAGATTAAGTTGGGGCCCCGACGACCCAGTTTAAAATGCAGCGACCCGTGTTCAAAGTAAAGGCTTTGATTCCAAACTTGCTTAAATAAAATACAAATATACATCTTTACTCGATGAGGTTTCACTTTGTTCTTGTGTATTTTGGAATGTGGAAAATTGTTTTGAAAATTGATTCATTTAACTAGTGCTCGTCCAGTGGTCGAAATTCGACCATAATTAATTTAAATTATAAGTTTGAAAATTATGAAGATACTGTTGTCAAAGACTATACTTCTATAATCACAGATTTCGCCAAGGCTACACTGTTAATTTGACTTTAACAATAAACAAAAGAGTATAATTATATGTGTGCGTGTGTGTCAAATACATGGTAGTGTGTGTAATTTTTTTTGTTGTTGATATAATATGTTTTTATGATTAATTAAAAAAAATCATTTGTCGCTTCTTCTCTATATAAACAATACATGTGCGAAATTTCATACTCCTCCGTCCGCGCAATTTTCGTAAAAAGGGGTACAAACTTTTTGCTTCACGTATTAATATATTGATTATGATATTTCTGAGGTCCAAAAATTATATACACAACGTAATAAATGTAACTTTAAATTCATTTATAACGCTCTATTGGTCTGACCCTTAGTCGGCTTAGTTCACGTAGTGGTCCCGGGTTCAATGCTTGCGCAGGGTAAATTTTGTCAAAAGAGGGTTCGTTTACTTATTCTGGTGTCAGCCCTAGAGTTCTCCGTTTTATATTTCCCATAATACAAGAGTAACTTGCTTATATTCGGAATTAATATGTATGTTTGTCTGCTGATTTATACGTTATTTTATATAATTACATAAACTACTAGGTTTAACGTTTTGAAAATTATTTCGGCTTTCTAAGGCCTAGATTTCAAGTGTCTGCCCTGTGAAATTTCTAGGCAATATAATTCATTTGATATTTTAGTCTAGTTTTTATTAACTTTTTTCCAGCTTTTTCCGTAAGATAGGCATGTTATACTAGAATTGTAGTTTTCAAAATAAATGCCAAAATTCCAATGAAAACGGCTATTTACAAATATACAGTGCCTAAACATAAGTAATCTTTTTTTTTTAGATTTTTTATATATATATGTATTTGAAACTTTGTCTCGATTAGATTCCCAAACGACTAAAATGTATTTCAATTAAAAAATAAATAAAGAGTAACTCGTGTGTATGTTCAATTTTGATATTTTGGGTTCAAAACATGGAAAGAAAGAAAATCTTTATTTGAACAAATAGCGACGTAATTACATTCTATAGTATTTAAGCCTTTTATTAGTATTTATTGGCAATAAAACACACACAAGTACTTTCTGTGATCAGACTGATTTTATTACTGACTACCTACATATACCTATATACATTATTATTTATCACGTAATACACTCATACGGTACACATTCCTTATACATTTTATACATATTTAGAGAATTTGTATGGCGCATTTTCAGTAAACAAGGTTTGCACTCGGCATATTGCTGTGCCGGAATTATATCCGACACAACGCTGATTTTCAATGTAAACCTTACTTTTGGCGTAATATTAAAATGACTCAATTTTGTTATATAATTATAATAATTAATAAAACTAATTCTAGTTATGTAATATTTAATTAGTAAATCAAATAAATAAATTTAAATAAAACCAACAATAAAATACTTGTGTAACAACTGGTATCGAATCATCTATTCGAATACAATTCGCTAGAGTGCTTGCCGAGTATTACCATGTTGTGTGCACGTCACTGACGTGAGGCAACAAATGACATTTTACTTCATAACCTACAAATATTTAATTTGTTATTTGACTGTTCCGTAGAAAACAACCAAAACAAATAAAGGACTGCATTTCAAGGTGTCGTGAGGAAACCACGTGCTTGTAGATCTTTTACCTAAAATCATTCATTTCTTTATAATTTGTCTCTTGTTCGGGTATTTTAAATTATCTATATATTGGTTTGGTTCTTAAATGTGTGTTTAACCTTTTAATTACTTATTTGTGTATGTCTTAGTGTTAGCGTCATATCCACTGGTAAGTAAGTTTTTCTAATTACTTCGGGATCTTCGACCATGTCGAAGATCCCCCCTGCTCCACCGGACCCTCCGGATGACCATATCAATGATGATATTATATTTGAATCTATGACGGTAGATAATCTTCCTCAGGATCAGAGAGTAATATCAGTACAAAGAAAACGTATATTAGAGTCGAATAACAAGGAAACTCCTCCCAAAAAACCTAATATCTCATTTTCTAATTCAAACGATTCACCCAATGCCTCACAAAACACATGGTCGCATCCCTCACTAAACAATGCTTATCAATATAAAGAACAAGATACTGGCCCATTTTTGGTACATGTACACAGGTCACAACCCCACCCAAAGGCGGGCACAACAATAAATAAAATCCAATTTGGACAAATTCTGTTAAATTCAAAAGCTGGCAAAATTGCTAAAGATGGTGTCAAAAATGTGGGTAGAAACAAGATATCTATACAATTTCTTTCTCCAGAAGATGCTAATATTTTTGTTACCAACCCAGTCTTATCTTCATTACAGTTTAAAGCTATAATCCCTACTTATAATATTTCTCGAATGGGAATAGTCAGAGACATACCAACAGATATGTCTATGGAGGATTTAGTTAATAAAATAGAATTACCTCAGGGCTGTGGACTTATCTTAAAGGCAAGGAGATTAAATCGTAAATTACGCCAGCAGGATGGCCGTCCGGAATGGACTCCATCAACTACAGTGGTACTAACTATAAGTGGTCAACGTCTACCCAAACACATATATTGATGCTACTCATCTCTAATCGTGGAACCATACTTATTACCAACGATTCAATGTTTTTCCTGTTGCCGTTTTGGACACGTTAGGGACAAATGTCGATCTAAACCACGATGTTTTAAATGCGGAGAGGCTCACACCGGCAACACATGCTCAGCTACACCCGAGAGTGCCTATTGCTGTTTATGTACAGGTCCCCATTATGCCACAGACCAAAATTGCCCTGAATTAAATAGACAAAAACAAATTAAAAAAAAAATGTCAGCGGACAATATCTCGTACTCTGAAGCATCAACCCTTTTTCCTCCTGTTTCTCGATCATATTCCGAGGTTGTCCGTACCATGTTTTCCCCTACCAACACTCCCACCCCTTACCTCCCTCCCGGAATCCCCCCCATTAGTAAACCAACCTCCTCAAGTCTCCCATCCTCTTCTAGCTACAGACGTACCATTTTTGCCCCTCCTCGCATTCGAGCTCCTCTAGCCCCTGGATACGACCGAGCTGCCCACCAAACCCTTATTTCTCAGAGAGACCCTCCTTCATCTCAAAATGGTTCGGCCTTTAGAAACAAGCAAAATCTGGAAGATAGTCTACTTGATACCTTACTTTCTACCTTAATCAATATTCTCTCTAAAAATAATTATTTTCATTCACCGTCCAACGTTGCCGAAAAACTTGCTCAGTTAGTCTCTATTATTAGTAATAATGGATCTCATCCAGTGGAACAGTCGCAGTCTCTCTTCTAAAAAACATGAAATCCTTCAAATGATTCATTGCTATGATCCAGCAGTGTTTGCCATTTCTGAAACATGGCTCATTCCAGGTAGCCATTTCCGAGTTCCGGGTTTCGCCTGTCTCAGAAGTGACAGAGATGACGGGTACGCTGGCTCTGCCATCTTAATCAAATCACCCCTCACCTATTCGATTATTCCTCTCCCCCCTTTACCACATTCCATTAATATAGTAGGCATTAAAATTCACAATTTTAATATCTCTATTTTATCAATATATATCCCACATCCTACTCCCAATTTAATTCCAATATTAGCTACCATATTTTCAAACATATCAGGCCCTTTTTTGATTCTCGGCGACTTCAACTGCGCTCATCTGGCGTGGGGAAGCAATAGCTATGACGCCTTTGGATGTGACCTTATGGATCTTTTAGACCAACTCAACATCTGTATCCTTAATGATGGCTCACCGACCCGCAGGACGGCACCAAATAGGCCCACAACCTCTCCTGACCTTTCTCTATGTTCTTCGGATCTCGGCTCTATTGCATCCTGGCGTACTTTGGATGACTCACATGGTAGCGACCATCTACCTATTCACATAACCTTACCTCACCTGTCCGTTCCTGTGCGTAATTTTTCTCCTCTCCTTAAATATAACCTCAACAAAGCAAAATGGGACAAATATGTTCTAGAAACAGATCATCACACGGAAAATATCCCAGAACCTACAGCTTCCAATTCCCTTCTATGTTATGATGAGCTAGTAACTTCTTTACACGCCGCTGCACATTCAAGTATCCCTCTCAAAAAATCGGATATTAATAAAAAAATATCCCCACCATGGTGGGATTCAGAATGTACAGACATATACAAAAAGCGCAAGTCTGCCGAACTAAATTATAAGCGAAACATGTCAATAGAAAACTTTATTTCCTACAAAAGAGCCATGGCTTCAGCAAAACGACTATTCAAGAAAAAGAAAAAAAAAGCGTGGAGAAGCTTTACTGAAAGCTTGTCTCCACGTACCCCATCTACAATAATGTGGAAAATGTTGAAAAGATTTCGTGCTTCTTATCTGCCCCCCAGCCCTTGCTCTAATGATTGCTCGGTTTGGCTCCCCTCTTTTCTGGCCCAACTGGCTCCCATATCTGTCCCAAACCTGCATTCCTTTCCCTCACCATATCCTAACTCCTTTCCTTACCACAAACTAAATGAACCCTTCTCTCTCCCCGAACTAACCCGCGTTCTTAATAGACTGAAGGACTCCTCCCCAGGCCTTGATGGTATTCCTTACTCCCTCCTCTTTAAATCTGGTCCAAAGACTAAAAATTTAATTCTCTCTCTTCTAAATATTTTTTTTGAATCAGGTCTTATCCCTAGGGCCTGGAAAAAGCAATTAGTTATTCCCATACGCAAACCTGATAAAAATCCTTCTCTTCCAAGCTCATATCGTCCAATAGCTCTTTCCTCCACCCTAGGTAAGGTCATGGAGCACATCCTTAGAGACCGACTTGAATGGTTCACTGAGTCTAACTCTATCCTCCCTAGTACACAATTTGGGTTCCGTAAAGGTACAAGTACAACAGATTGTTTGACCATACTCTCTACCGAAATTAGAACTGCTCTTTCACGTGGGGAGATTATGGTAGGTGTATTTTTAGATATATCCGCGGCCTACGATAGTGTTTTGCTTCACCGCCTCAGGCAAAAATTATTGCAACAGCTGAGTGCTCCCGTGAGACTTACACACTTCATTTGCAACCTCTTAATGGATCGGGAAATAGTGCCTAAAGTAGACAATAAGCTATACCCCCCAAGAAGTATATGGAGAGGCCTCCCTCAAGGATCTGTCTTAAGTCCTCTTCTATATAACATTTACACTTATGATTTGGAACAATCAGTTGTATCTTTTGCCAACATTTTACAATATGCAGATGACATTGTCCTCTACACCTCTGCAAATAATATAGACCAAATAGAATCCAGATTGAACAGCGCATTAACATACTTAGAGATTTGGCTAAACGACCATGGCTTAAATTTGGCTGCATCTAAAAGTCGTGCTGTGGTCTTTTGTCGCAAGAGGAACCCTCCCTTAATCAAACTTATCTGTGGTGAGCAAACTATTCCAGTTGAAAACCATGTAAGATACTTAGGTTTTTACCTCGATTCTAAAATGTCCGGTTCTTACCACATGAAACACATGGAAAGGAAGATTGAGTCGAGCCTAAATATTATGCGTTGTCTCTCTGGGGTGTGGTGGGGATCACATCCTTATTCCCTCAAACTTATTTATAACGCTATAGTTCGCAGCATCCTTGATTATGCATCTATTATAATAGAACCTTGCCTAAAGTCGGTATTAGATAAATTAGATAAGCTACAATATAAATGTCTCAGGATCATATTGGGTGCTATGCGCTCATCTCCCACCAATGCTCTACAGATTGAAGCATTCGATCCCCCTCTTCTACTTCGCCGTCAATTTTTATGCGACCGTTTCATGTACAAGACCTTTCAAAATTCATTACACCCCTCATCCCAAAACTTAGTGTACTTAGCTCCTAATCCCAAATAATCCCTATTGGACCCATAAAGAAATCCCCTGTCTTATAAAATCTTTTCGAAAAATTAACTCCTTAGACATTAAATGCTACCAGTCCCCTAAACCTTCTATTTTTACAATAGATTACAATATTCTTATATTCCAGCCAAAAATCCTCCTAGACTTTGGTATATCCAAAGACGATCGCTACGCAAATTCTCTTTTTAACTCTAAGCTGTCCTCAGGATGGTCACATTGGCACCATATATTCACAGATGCTTCCAAGCTGTCTAGGGATCAGGATGTGGGCGCAGCAGTTTGGTGCCCAGTCTTCCAAACTGCTCTAATTTTCAAATGCCCTTCCCTAACATCTGTTTTCACAGGAGAGTTAACAGCGATACTAGAAGCAGTCAAGTTTATTCTTGACAACAAAAATCGTTTTACACGGGTGATAATATTCTCTGATTCTCTGAGTTCTTTACAGGCCATCCTCTCTGACAAATTTTCAATTGGTTTGAGATTCCCTTTAGTTAGTAGAATCAAGGAAATGCTATTTAACTGTCTGGCTAATGACTTGGAAGTGGTCCTTGCTTGGATACCAGGCCATTGTGGCATTAGACATAATGAAAAAGCAGATGAATTGGCAAAGGTCGCATCATCGTTGGGCACTCTTGAGCATTATATTTTGCAATCCCAAGATTTGTGTACTAAAGCTAAGATTGATCTTAATGAGAGTTGGCAGGCACACTGGAATACGTCAAGCTTGTCAAAAGGCAGATTTTACAGAGAGATACAAGATATAATCCCAACTAAACCTTGGTTCTGCAAATATAAATTAGCAAGCAAGAGGGCGATTTCTATTATCTGCAGGTTAAGACTAGGCCATACATGTACGCCGGTTCATTTATACAGGATAGGTGTTCGTAACAGCCCTTTATGCGATTGCCAGATAGAAGAGGGCTCGGTGGATCATATTTTCTTTAACTGCCCCATGAACCCAGTTTCCCTCTATGATTCCCTCCCTACTAAAATGCCAAAACCCATTAACCTGAAATCCATACTTGCCAATATTCCCAAACCTGTGTTTTTTAATATTTTATATAAATATATTAATATTCATAATATTAAACTGTAAAACGTACTAATGTACTTGTCTGATTGTCGTATTTACTTATATTAATTGCTTATGTGATGTCCTTATATTTATTTATGTTCTATTTAGTGATGCTATTATATTCATAAAAATAATCAATTATTGTGTATTTTATTTTTAGGTGGTGGTGACAAAATTAACATATAAAATAGAGAACAAGCATTTTGATTGTTACATTCTTTTTCTTTTTTTCTATGTAAATTTATCTGATTTCTCAAGATGCTGTGTTTTTCTCAAACTTGACACTGGCAGTCAATGGCAGTTCACCCAAGAACAAGCCGAAAGCCAATACAATATAAAAGAAGAAGAAGACTGTTCCGTACCCATAGCACGATTTCTCTTAAAATTTACGTCTAGATTTCATTAGTATAGTAAAAAGTAACGTGTCGGTCTGTGCATTGACACGACATTCTTTATTAATTAAAAGTGCTCGCTCCAATTCTTGTCGCTGCGGTGGCGTTCCAGGGTGGCGCCGCGCTGCGACTCATTTCAGTAATTAATAAAACATTTCAACACATACCTGGATGATTATTGAGTCACAAATATTGTATAGGTAGGTATCTTTTTGTAATTATTTATGCTAAATCACTGTTTATGCATACATTTTTAGCGATTAAATTATTTTAACCATCGGTCAAAAGTCGGTGCACACCAGGCTTAGACCATTAATGTATAAACGAAGCGTACGTCAACAAAAATGTGAAATGAAGGGAAGCATATTTATATTTTAAAATAAACTTGTGTGTGTAAGAACAACACCTTGACTTTTCAATAGATCAAGGGACACAGTGGTGTCTGAGGTAAGGATGCGGCAGATCAACTGGCAAGGAGAGGTTGCGAAACCCAACCAGTTGGACCGGAACCTTTCCTGCCTTTGCCACACAGTTGGTTTAGCATAAATCAAAGGACTAGGGCACTACATCAACAACTTTGGGATAACCTGGAGGATTGCAGGCAAGCCAAACTAGCAGTGCCTTGAGCAAACCTGCGTTTTTCCAGGAGTATCTTAAGGCTCATTCATGGCAATTTTAACAGACATTTTTTCAGTATAGGGGTCACTGACAGCCCTCTGCAGAGCATGTCTGAAGGCAGAAGAAACAGCCGCCCACGTCCTGCTTGAATGCGGAGAAGTGGCCCAATACAGGGCGAAGTATCTGGACGTCTCAGGTAGCCTCCGAGAAGTCATCAGCGACGTCAAGATACCGGTGGACTTCCTGGAGGAGCTGGGCTGGACGGAGTAAATTCTCAGCCACACTCGCACGCAAAATAGGCGATGTGTCGTCGAGTTGCGTAAACCTCGCACGCAGAAGAAGAACTACACAGTAGTGCCTTCACTCATAACCGTTGCCGTAACTCGTTTAGACGTCCTCACTTTAATAGGTCCGAGATTTGTCTTTCTATTTATGCTGGATTTGGGTAAATTAACAAAAATTATAATTAAATAATTAAAATGAACAAGTTTGGGGGTAGGCTACATAATAACTTTAATATTACTCATTGACACTCAATTTTTTTATCTTCTATCTTTATCTCAAAAATTCTCTGTATTTTATGTAATTTTTTAGCTGTTAACAAAATTGTTCTGTAAGATACTTTGTCCTATAGTTCTGTAGTTTATTTGTATAATTGTTGTACATAATTGACTCCTTGTATATGTACGTATATTCTATAAATTTTATTGTGTTATTTATAAGTACTATGTACATTTTGGGAAAGCTCCCGCACCGACAGCGATTTGGACTACATCTTTTACTTGTAAATATGTTTATAACAGTATTTAATTTCTATTTGTGTTTTGTCGTGTAATTTATTTATAATTTAGTTTATTTTTAATTATTTAGTTTTCACTTTTATTTTCTTTCATTGTAATTAGTATTTGTTCGGTCCTTGCCTAGTGAAGTAGGTAAAACATCGCTCCATGAAATTTGCTATCTACCCTCTTTCTGTGTGATATGACGACCAATGCACAGCGGAGTAAGGGCAGCTAATTTGAACACTTCTGTCAACGCTTTGACGAGAACCACACCGCGCCGTGCGCTAATTTTTCTAAAACTAATCCATTTGTTGTGATCTTTAAAACTTTGTACGAAGGATGAAGTGTTAGCTCTAAAGGTGGAATCAGTGCCGTGTGCTGTTCCTGTGTGCAACCTAAACCGAGCCAGGAGAGGGCGGATCTCAAGGTTGGTGGAGCTTCTGCTTTTCTAGTGCAAGGACCTAGGTCATATCTCTCCCATACAGTCCACAATTACTGAACCAGCACAATACCCGTGGGTTATATAGCGCCCCACAATATTTGTTCCATGTAAAACATCTAAGCTACAATTAAACTCATAATACTGATATTTATTTGGCCTCAAATAATTTACATTTCTATATATATAAATAAGTACTATATATTATTACCTCATGATTTGCAGATAACATACAAAATACTGGTCAAATTTTATTATTTATCATCTGCCTTTTCATCCTAAAACTTCGACATTGGCATAATCAATGCCGTGTGCGTTGAAGCCATTAAAAAAAAGTAGCGGACACTTCAGAATAAAATTTAAAAAAATCTTCATGTCAAAGTAGTTGTCATTCATAATGACATGTTTTATATATTATATTTACCGCCGTGAAATATCCAAACCCTATGTGTGTGTGTATGTATCAAATGACTACAAGAAAGAAGACTGCAGACGGCGCCGAGTGAGTAACACATATATCACATTTTGAAAAACCAGCACCTCACAGTTCAAACCCCTTTTCGACACAGTTTTATTATGTGTGCTAATGGCGAAAACTTAAGAAAATAGTTTTTTTATTGCCTGAACCAGGCAAACAGACGAATGGCCCACTTGATGGAAGGTGGTTACCGTCACCTATAGACGTTTACAACACCAGGGACGTTGCCATCGGGTTACCGGCCTCTAAGAAATTTTATAATGTCCGTCTTAAACGACCCCATGTCGTAGCGCAGATGGAAAACCTCGGCGGGAAGATCCCTCCAGATCATTGTCGTACGCTGAATGAACGTTCTAGAGAACCTTTGCGTAGCTGAACGTGGGAGTTCCAGGAAATGGGGTCAACATGCCATCGATGGTGAGCGGTGCGGTTATAAAAGAGGCGTTGGCACCAAATCAAAGAGTTCCTGGGAACACTCTCCGTTAGAGAATAGAATAGAAAACACTTTATTGTTCACCAAATAAACAAGTACAGAATAAATAATTACAATAATTTAACGGCAAAACAAAAGGCGGCCTTATCGCTTAAAGCGATCTCTTCCAGGCAACCTGACTAAGAGGATACTTTTAACAACTTATGTCTAGGTATAATTAAATTAAAAAGAAGTAAAAATAAATAAAGGAAGAACAGCACAATGTGGATAGTAAACAGCTAAGTTAAGAATATAAAAAATATATACTTAATTATAAACAAAGGTAATGGTTTTTGACAGATTTTTTAAACATGGCAAGTGATTTAGCTTTTCTGACATCTACGGGTAAAGAGTTCCAAAGGCAAACAGCCTGCACAGCAAAGGATTTGGAGTAAAATGTTGAAGAATGTGCAGGTGCCTTTAACAGGAGGTTATTAGAGGAGCGCAAATCGAAGGTGTGTGATGTATGAAGGAAGTTGAAACATTCCTTAAGGTAAGGAGGAGTGTAGGGTATAAATAGTGTACGATATAATAAATCTTCTACCCTCCATTGTACAGGCTATAGAATACACAGAGGGACGCAAAGAGGCTAAGCGATTCTAAACTGCTGTTAGTATGGGATCGTCGACTATACGAACGGGGCGACGCTGGATGGAGTCGAGAGGGTCAGAGTATGAATGAATGAATGAAAACTCTGTATTGTTCGCCATAACCTTAAATCTAGACAATTAACATGGATATATTTGCATTAGAACAATGATAATAATTCGTTAGAAGTAACTTCGGTGAACTTGCAGCTTACCTCTCTACACCCCTTAGCCACTCACACCCATGTTGCCCCTGTCTTCTATGGCCTTTTTTGGGGCCCATGCAAGGAGTGGCGAGTCACCGTCTGCCCATTTTTCCATGTTCCTCGAACATTGCGACGGGCAGACGCCATGGTCCCCATATTCTCAGACACCTAGTACCACTAGCAGTTCACCCCATTACCCCGGTACTTTCTGATCTCATTTACCATAATAGTCCTACACTGGCCGGGACTTGTCCTTGGGTGCATTAATTACTATAAATATGGTGTAGACAGGGATAATCGCCGGTCAGTGTCACGCCGCATTTACATTAGTCAAAGGGCCTCTACGTGTTGGCCTTCCCATGGCCCCATGCAAGCCTTCCAAAAGTCTGTGCCATTTTTAAGTGCACGTGGTCTTCAAAGACATACAATAATAATTCATTTATTTCAGAAAATTGAGTATTTCCATATTATACAATTTTATATTGTTACATGCTGTCAAAGATAAGCGCACAGCTGTCTATTGTGAGCGCAGTTTATTGTCTTCCCGGATTTAGTTATTCTTTTGTGTTTTGAATTTGTAATGAAGAAAAACATGCTATTGTCTTTCTACTTGTTTTATAACCATCATTAGCGTCGAACTAATCCTTATTGTTATTGTTTTTGACTATGTGGCCGTTCGCAGGTGTGCAAATTACTATTTCTCGGAAACTCAGTGTGCGCGGCCAATTTCTTAGTACTGTCTAGTGAGTATAAGACAATGCCCGAATGGAGGGGCGGGCAGTCAAGCTACGACTACGAGACGAGTAAGACGTTTGTAGTACTCTCGATTAGCGATATAGACGACGGACTTCACGCGTGTCGAATTGCATTGAATCGTGCAGTGTGAACTTCCATCCAGTTTTATTTGTATTTGTTTTATACGTGTTTGTATAGTTCTAATAAATTCTATAGTAGTTACAACGGCATTTTTAATTCGAGTCCTGTAGCTCGTAACAATATTATAAAATTATTTCAATGTTGTAAAAGTTCTAATTAATTCACGGCACAACAATTAATTAATAAGACAAATACTAGGGCATTACACTCGCGTCACTATGTTTATTATCAAGGTGTCTACTCCACGGCGTCAAAGGGACATGCATACCAAAATGACTTCAAGTATGGACTCTGCCACCGGACCGCGAGGTGGCAGAAAACAAACAAACTCATGTATCTAGCTGGGTGTACAGTTCCACCGATTTACGTAGCAGTGGCGAGTTCCATCGATCTGCAAAAAAGACAATGTGCGGCTTGACCGCTTATAGCGACCTCCTCCAGCCAACCCAGTGTCTAAGGACATTTCAAAAAAAAAATATACGATTGGTAGTAGATATACTTTTGAAACTTCTTACTACTTTTGAAAAAATTCTACGGACTCGAGTTCCGTACCCTTTCTTACAACTTAAATTTCATACACGCTTATTGTTTATTTTTGTTACTGTGCGTGACATTAATTTAGTGATTTTTATGTTGTAGTGTACCTTAAGAATAACTTACAATATTATCTTTTCTAATTTTAATACTAAACTTATACTAATGTAGAGTGTATCTGTTTCATGCTGGTGTTGTGAGGAATTGCATGTGCAGTGTGTGCCTTATGTCTATACCTATATATATCTTAACTAGTGCCATTTGTGTTGTTTTTCCTTTCTGTGCCTAGGTTATTAATTTTCTGGCTCTTTGTGTGTCTTGGTTTGTTTGTGAAGTGTGCGTGTAATGCAATGCGGTAGTTTTATTGTTAGTTGTGTGTCAAACGTCTATTTAAAAAGACCGAGCTAAACCAGTTTGGTAATAACACGTAACGTAGGTACAAGTTAATTGGTATTTGAACCTCACACGCTGAACAAACATGTAATAAGGCCAAAACACGGCAACTTAGCAACCAAACCGGGTAAGGCTTCAAAATATTTAATCTGTTGGTAATTAATACGAGCGTTGATCAAAGATAACCGCCAGTAATTAATATCCGAGTCAACGCCACCCAAGTACATAGTGCATTATGCAGTGTGATAAGTCGGAACGGAGATTTTGTTATTAAGGAAGCGTACAATAATTAATTCTCAGATGGTGTTTGAGTGGGTCCCGGGTTGGTTTTGATTCACAATTAGACCCAATAGGTGGCACTGGAATCAAGTTCTAGTGTTTTATTTTTTCAGAGCAGAACAACTTCTACCAAGACCGCTAGTCTATAATATTGTTACGAGTTACAGGACTCTAATTAAAATGAATGCCGTTGGAATTACTATAGAGCTTATTAGAACTGTACAAACACGTATCGCTATATCGCTAATCGAGAGTACTACAAGCGTCTTACTCGTATCGTAGTCGTCGCTTGACTGTCCATCTCTCCGTTCGGACACCCTTTTATACTCAGCTTAGGACCGTGTAAACAATAATTTCCATGAATTACACCTGCGCCACCATCGACACTATTCCCAGAAAACATAACTGTATAACACTGTATATCCCCAAATTAAGCAAGTTACGCTTGTGTTATGGGTAATAATATACAACGGACCACTCTGGGGCCGATCCCAGACACCCAGACCATAGTAAATAACGAAGAAAATACGTTTCCGAAATTTGCTATACCAGGAATCGACCCGGTGCCTCTACATTGCAACGAGGTAAGCCGCCAAAGGCTTAGCCCGCTCAACCACAGAGGCCGTCAAATGTTAAATATTTTTTTATAAATAATAATAATAAATCTGCTGTCTATTTGTTCTGGTTAATTTCTGAATCGGCGGGATGATTTTGATGCGACTTTCACTGGCAGATAGCTGGCGTTATAAGGAATAATTTAGGCTACTTTTATTTTTAAAAAAAAAATCCACGCGGATGAAGTCACGGGTAACAGCTAGTTAACAATAATTTACGTGTTTTATTCCCACTGATCTCAAGATACGGTAACCTTTGTTCTTATAAGATTCACGTGTTCAAATATTAGTGGTTTAGCCCGCATACCTTTCAGATATATAATACACTTATTACTTTATACTGTTTTAATTGATTTGATTAAAGCTTATAGTGTGAAACGTCAAGCTGATTTACCATCATACTTTAATAATGCCTAAGCCAATCTGTTAATATTACAAAACAAGTAAAATATTACTTATTTATCTATATGTCAGAGATAGCGCCAAACTTAGTCCAATAGTTCAGTCAGTACAAAACTAGATGGCGCTGTCTCCTAATTAAATAAACTATTCTTTGTAAGATATATTTTGTCAGCCTCCTTTGTATTTTACGGATAGTCAGCTCAGTTCAATAAACCAGTACACCAGTTCAATACAGTTTAGGTCATCTAGTACACTATACAAATAAATAAAATTGAAGTGACTGTTTGTAATGTCAAAATACCTAACAGGTTTTGAGAGTTTTTACTAAATGCATATGGATATGGAAGTATATACGGCACTTATATCAAAAAAAATTAATTTTTTTGTCTGTCTGTCTGGATGTTCCGGCTAATCTCTAAAATTGTTGGACCGATTTTGACGGGACTTTCACTGGTAGACAGCTGATGTTATAAGGAGTGACTTAGGCTACGTTCTTTAGAGTTCCGCGAAAAAAATTCCACTCGGACGAAGTCACGGGCACAGCTAGTCATGAGAATATTTATTCATAAAAGGCAACATCAGGAATGCAGGTAACAGGATAATATCCTTGATACTACAGAAATATAATAAACAAATTGTGCAAATACTCTTGCAAACGTAAATCAAACCCACTGATACAGAGGAATTTGGCAAATACTGTAACCATTATAATTATAAAACTTAAAGAAATTCTTATACATATTAACGTAACTGAATACAAAGAGATGAACGCGCCAAAAAATTAAGGGGATTCGATTCAAGTTTTACTTAAATGTATCGAACCAGTTGTAAAAAAAAATGTAGTAGCTTAGTGACTGGCGTAGTCGCTTTTCAAATGACAGAGGTTTGAATTCTATCCGGGAAACAAACATTGCTCAGGGATTAAATTGAATAATTTAATAAATCAAGTTGAGGGTAAGTGTAATACTAGATCGTTACACGAGAGGTCAAAGTGACCTATTAAGGCACGAGGTGGTTTGGCGCACAAGCGTAGTATAATACTTGCAACAACTTAGAGGGGTTTATGGTAATAAAAGAACAGCAACTGGTCACAATACTTATAATCAGAGAACCTTACGGTTTAAGTACATTTCATCTACTCTCTCTACACATTCGACAAATATTTTTAGAACACCTCGCCATCCCTCCAACAATTTTACAGTATAAGAAATTTAGCAAATTGGCGCAACTGATAGAGGATTGAAGTCATTGATAAAGTATTTTAATTAAAAGGGTTATGACTGACAAGAATTTAATACATTATTGTTTGGAAATTTTAGATAATATTTGTCTCAGATATTATATTCAAAGTTTTACATGTAATAAAATATATCACACAGTAATATCAAACACAGTAAAAAAATCTATCGCATCTACCAACATGAAAATAAAATGTAGTGAATACTATATACAATTGAGAGACTTTGAATTGTAATCTACACAATTACCACAATCATATTAGAGATAAATATTGTTACATAAAATTATGGTAAATTATAAACAACTACTCTATACAAAACAGGCGTTAATCACAGAATAAATAAAAATATAGCATTATTATTAAATTAAGGAAATGGCCGTTTGTATCTTATGACAACAACTATGCAACTAAATAAATGTAACAGTATCAAGGGCGCTATTAATTCGAGTGCCTAAATAGGCCACTTTCAACTGAGGTTACCACTTTGCTTTTGATTTCGAATATTAGGAAAGTAAATAAAAGTGATTAGTTAAACAAACAACTACTTCTCTAATAAAATCAGGGGTTAAATCCATATCTAAATCTGAAGAAACGTCATCGCGTGCGTCAAATATGAAGAGCGTCAAGTATTTTTTTTTTTTGTGGTATTCTACCAGCCAATATTTTTTGTCACAGGTGATAGTAAATATTTAGCTCAAATTTATGTAAATTAAATAATAATTTAGTGAAAAGTAATAATTTATAACTATAAAATGATGTTACAAAATTGTTTAATTTTTTTTTATTACAATTTATGCCACGATTTAACAGTGGCTGTAAAAAAAGTTGGGACATGAGTCGCATGTATTATTTATGGTTCGCATAGTTTTCCGTTTCCCAGGGACAGCGATATAGACGACGGACTTTACGCGTATCCAATTGTATTGAATCGTGCAGTGTGAACTGGTTGCATCCAGTTTTATTTGTATTTGTTTTATACGTGTTTGTACAGTTCTAATAAATTCTATAGTAGTTCCAACGGCATTTTTAATTCGAGTCCTGTAGCTCGTAACAATATATTCGATCAATCCGAAATTTCATATCCGTAACATCCCTGGTTTGCACTAAAAATCAGCACTGTGTCAGATGAAACTATGGCACAACAATAATCTGAATGCAAACCTTGTTTGCTGAAAATTTGGCGTACACGTTCTCAAAACCTGTTTCTTTTAACTACGATTTGTAATTAGCGTAAGTACGTCGCTGTTTCTTAAAATAAGGTTTTAATTATCTGTGCAGGAACGGAGAAAGAATACAATTTCCTGCGTTGGGGCGGCCTGTCGTAAGAGGCGACGAAACAACCCACAGCCAGGTGGTAGGGCATTTGCCCGACTGGATGGCTACCAACCCTGGTCTAGAGTATGCCGCCATAACAACCTTGAGTTGTGTTCCGGCATTAGTGACCAGGTTCCAGTCTCCTTTAAGAGAGCAGCAGCGCATTTGTAGCACTTTTGGTGTTGCAAATGTCTATAGGCGATGGTAACCACTTTCCATCAAGTGGGCCGTCTGCTCAACTCCTGCAATAAAAGCGGTCTTTTTCCTTCTTTCTGATGACATGGATTCATTTTCAACAATGCCATCTAGTTGTTGGTTATTTCAGTCGGATCCCCTTAAGCGGGTCAACATAACGAGACGAATGCGCCTAATATCCACCATGGAGGAGATGCGGCGGCCAGTTCATTTATCAAAATTCTAATTAAGATAAAATGGAGCATTCCAGAAGTTCCCTCGAGGCCATCATGTTACGCGGCCAACTTGTAAAGTAATAAGTTATAATGAAAGTTTAAGTTTAAAAATTCCGCGGTGGCTAATTGAATTTACTTAGTAAAATTGGGGATGAATTCGGTTATTTAAGTTATTAAGCTTTTGAAGTAAGGAACAGCAGTTACGCAGATTATGTACTACTTATTCAATAATGGATTTGAACTTCAATTTGAACTTTGTAAGCTACTTTTAAACAAGAGGTAAGTACTAAGCGGCTTACAAACTTAGTACATACAATTTACGAATAATACCAATTTTAAATCAATTTAATATGATTTTGTGTTGTTTAGAAATTAACAGACACTTTTGTCGTCTAGAAATAAATCAAATCCTGTTTGGGTACATCCCAAAGATTTTATGTTCAAAATTGGAAGAAGAGGATAATTAATTAGCAAAAATCGGCCAAGTGCGTGTTAATCCACGCCTAGAAATGTGACTAATGACCATTATTTTTGCCATTTCACCACGGAACTCAAAAATCGTTTCATGGATAATGAGTCCTTAACTGAAAAACTACACACTGGATCTTATATTACTAAATTTCGCTGAAAGCATTTTAAAGCTGTACTAGTGATTTTTTTTTAAGATTTCAAACTATAGTTCATCAGTTACAGGATGGGGAGCAAGCTTTTAACAGCTTTGTAATGCGATATTGCATTATGTAGAATACATTTTTTTTACCAAATTGTGCCTATTGAAATCACATCAGTAAAAATAGTAATACGTAGCGACCAAACAACTCAGCTAAGTGTTAGGGCATTTGCCCGATTGGATGGCTACCAAACTTGGTATCCGCCATAACAACCTTGAGACGTATTACAGCATCAGTAGCCACCTTGCAGTCCCCCCTTCGAGACTGGCAGTACATTGTTAGTGCATTTGGTGTTGCAAATATCCAGCACCACTTTCCACGAGGTGGGCCGTCAGCCCGTTATACTTTGAAAGAAGAATGGCTCTAACATACATATACAGAAGTGCAGACAAACATTGCTAACAAAATCTATACTAATATATAAAGCTGAAGAGTTTGTTTGTTTGCTTGAACGCGCTAATATCAGGAACTACTGGTCTGATTTGAAAAATTCTTTCAGTGTTAGATAGCCTATTTATCGGGGAAGACTATAGGCTATATATCATCACGCTAAGACGAATAGGAGCGGAGCATCAATGAAGAATGTTTCAAAATCTGATTTTTTCTTTCTTTTTGACAGCTTCCGCTGCGTAAACGGTTAAAGTATCGCAAAAACCATGAGTGACAGAATTGTTCCCTTTTAAAAATTCTAAAAATAAGTCCGCGGCGGCATTGTCTATCTCTTAAGGTTAGCTTACTATAAACTTTTTTATGCTAACCAAATTTGTTCTAAAATAATGCATTATTTGCGAAGATGTTTTTATAAACATGATATTAATCCTTATCCAAATAAATACGTTATTCATCACAATTATTTCATTTCAAACAAAATTGCCATTTACATCATTCGATTTCAATGAATATCTTAGGAGATATCGTAGTTTTAAAATAACATCGCAGCAAAATAATGAATATGTATTGCGCGCGCAATTATGATGTGCAAGGCCGGCGGGCAGTCACAAGAGGAAGGGCGGTGGGGCACCTTCTACGTTAACAAAGTCGCGGTTTAAAGTTAGCGTTAGCCCAAAGTAGCTATTCCACGTGAACGAAGTCGCGGGCAGAAGCTAGTATGTAATAACCACAAAATCCCCATTAAATGAATAAGTAAATACAAGCATCGCTAACATAACCAGCAATTACTGTCATTGTTACAAATATTGTTTACCCAACTAGCGAATCAACAAACAAATATACGTCGGGTGCAATGGAAATGTTTGTTACATATCCTGAAATATGGATGGACTATAAAATGGAATTATAAAACGAGCTGATATATTTTGTTATATGTACGCAGTTATTTATATTTTTGTAACTATACATTCACAATTAATTAACACATTACCTACAATAGCAATAGATAGATAGATAGATAACACTTTATACCATCACAGAAAACCTTATAGCCTAAAAATATTCTAAATGTGCACAGTGGGCGGTCTTATCGCTAAGAAGCGATCTCTTCTCTCTCTCTCTGTTGATGTTGTTGATCTCTGTTTATTTGCAACGACATCATGAAATGATATTTAAAATATATCTTGGGATAGATTATGATAGTTTTTAGTTATTTATTCCGTAATGCATTTACAGAGATGTTACGGTTTTGGTAGTATCAATGCATTCGGCCCATAATTGGGCGTGCAAAATTATTATGACAATATTGACTTATAAACAAACATTTCATATAATCAGTCTATCAATACAATTAAACATACAAATCACATTTGTTAATCATTAAAATAATAATGTATAAGTAATACATCTAAATAATAAAATATATACCATTACAGCCTGTCAAATATATATATATATATATATATATATATATATATATATATATATATATATATATATATATATATATATTTGTCAAGTCATAAGGTTTTACAGTCCATAAACATGTTTATATTGTTATAACCTGAACGCCAACAAAAGACAAATTCACACATGCATACCTGTAGATATTTTATTACCTTTTCGGCATTTGGACTTCTTTTCTTTATTTTGTGTTTAAAATTTGTGATTAGAAAAACAGCCCATTGTGTAATGTAATCTTTTATGGTAGTCATTAGCCAGGTGTGATTCTAGGAAATTCAGTCCACGCGGCCGAGCAGAGATATGCTATTTGTACAGTATAAAGCAATTCCCGAATTGAGAGATGAAGCAGTCGAGCGATAACCAAGCGAAGCAAGACTTGTGTACATTCGGTAATCTATTTAGTGACTGACTTTGCGCGTTTATATGAATTACGATCTTCTGCATTACGTTTGGACTTATTACATTCGGTTATATTTGTACCTGTGTTATAGGTGTTTGTATGGTACTAATAAACTCTATAATAATTCCAACAGCATTTTAATTCGAGTCCCGCAACTCGTAACAATATTGTAGTAAAATTAATTAGTCAGCAGCGATTTTTTTTAAATAGTGTACATGGCGGTTCTCTAAGAGACTTCGGAAGCTTGTTGTATACGAAGGGCCCCATGCAATAGACATCTTATAATAAGTCAATTGATTATAAACTATAACTTTCTAGATTCTGATGCATTTGTTCATGGTATTTTATCAAATATAGATTTTTATGTAACAATACCTAAACTCCTCGATGTTCCATCCACTGCCTTATGTCAGGGCTGCAGAATAATAGCATATCTGGGATACATTTGGAAACTAACAAGTCATCTCTTGACTTCGTCAAAAAAATGTTTGATGAACTTGATCTCTATTCAAGATCTGACTAATGATACACAACACGGGTATGTACCTTTAAAACAACCCTCAGTTTGTTTGAAGCTACCCCAAATTTTTAGTATGTACAATAGTTTTGTGGGTTTATTATAATACCCTTACAACTTAAGTTCCGACGGAAACAAAATCCACCTACATATCTATAAAAACACATTTTATTACCCGTCGGCATTTGAACTAATTGTAATCCTTCTTTTATGATTGTCTTCTTTTGTTCACTTATTTATTGGTTATTGTGGAGAACAGCCTATTTATTGTACTTGTTTATGGCCGCTTGCAGGAATAATTAGCCAGGTGTGCGGATTACGATTCTAGGAAATTCGGTCCACGCTGCCGGGCGGACACATTGCATTTGTGCAGTGTAAATCAATGTCCCGATTGAGAGAGGAGGTAGTCGAGCGATAACCACGAGCGAAGCAAGACGTGTGTACTACAATCAGGAATTCAATAAGTGACGGAGTTTGCGCGTTTTATTGAATTACGACCTTCTGCATTACGTTTGGACTTGTTGTGTTCGGTTATATTTGTACCTGTATTAAACGTGTATGTAGTTCTAATAAACTCTATAGTAATTCTAACGGCATTTTAATTCGAGTCTCGCGACTCGTAATAATACTATATCACTAGATAGCGCCTACTAATAGCCAAGTAGACTACTTTTCCTGTCTTTCATCTATACAGACCTACAGAGTTAATGCAAGTGTTCCACCACGAATTCAAATGTATATAATTATGTACACATACCTTATGTACAAAAGGCTATGCTTCGGGGTTGTTTGGAAGAGATCTCTTTAAGCGATAAGACCGCCCTTTGTTCAACATTTACTGTACCTAGTTAGAAGAACGTAGTTTTAATTTTTGGTGAACAATAAAGTGTCTTCATTCATTCATTCATTCATTCAAAAGCTATTCCGTATTTTGTGGAAAATATTACCGCTGACATCCAACGAAGCAACGCGGTCAACCATTTGGGAATGTTCTCTACTGAAAGCGGTCTGGAACTAACTTACGTAGCATATTCACGTAAAACATGTAGATTTTACAGACAATAATTTAGAGACTAAATTTAATACTAGCAGTAACCCTTCATCTAACGTGAGCGTAATATCAGTAAACAGTATTAGTGTTTGGATTATACCAATAACGGCCTTGTTTAGTGAACATTTATACAATAGGTTAAACCAATTCTGACGAGATGTAAGCAAACAATACATTTCACCAATTAAATTTAACTGAATGACTTACTGTGATATACAGTTTATATACTCGCGTCAGTTAATGCTAGTGGTGGATGCGGACTGAAAAATTGAGAAGAAAACAGGTGGTTTGGACATGTAATGAAGAGAGATGAAAGTCACGTAATCAAATTAATGTTGAACTGAAAGATTGAAAGACCAAACAAGAGATGGATGGTGTGAGCGACGAAATTATATATTTTAATTTTGTATTGTAATAATGGCTTTGTGGTAAAATGAGGGATGCGTGCGAAGGCACGCGTTTATAGAGCGCGGTGTGAAGTTTGTTGCGCGCGAGATGGTACGCGGCCATGTTGTTTCGCCTTTTGTTCTCGTGTATTCATTGCGCGCGCCGTCACCCATTCTAATATTTTAAATAACGTTTATAATCATAAAACCAGCACAAACTGACACCTACAGACGGATTGTGTGAAGGATGACATGACGATTTTTGTGGGGTGACAAAGAACAAATGTCAGAATAGAGGAGTATGGAAGGAAAAGACTGTGCCAACCCCAACAAATTGGGAGAAGTAGAAGTTGAAATAGAAGAGGGTGGTAGATGCTGGCAATAGTTGTTGGATTGAATTTTAATTGTACGATATTGAAGAAATATACCTTGGAGTTTTAGAGATTCAACCATATGGGCAGATGTCTTGCCGCTTGATTGTGTTGTTGTTTTGTTGCCTCTTATGACAGGCCGCCCAGTCGTGAGGAATTACAATTCTTTCTAATATTTTGTATCTGAACTGTACTAAAATGTACTAACATTTAAAGGTAATTAATTAGTGAACAATTAGAAATATTGTTGGGTTGCGTTAAATTTGGTGTAATTATTAACACAACATTGTTTGATCGTATCATATTCGTAATTAGTGTAATCAGTGTTTCCGCATCTGTGCGTTGTTTGCTAAAACATGTTATGATTTCAGCGATTTGCTATTTAACAACGTAATTGTATGCTACGGTATCAAAAATAAATAGCTCTTGTACTCAGAATCAAATAATAGTTTATTAATCTTAAACTGATTATTGAATTTATCATTTCTCTACTCTTTGAAATAACTCTGTATTGACATCAATCAGTAATGACTATCGGTCTTATTCATATTGAGTTAGAGTAAGTTTGTAGGCTTCTTTAAAGTTCTTAAAGAACCTGACTCTAATTCAGTCAACAACGTTATCTTTTTACGTGTATTTTTTATTTCAATATCTTATAATATTAGAAAATACTAGTTGTGCCCGACAGACGTTGTCTTGCCATTAAAAAATAAAAATCTAGAAACCGATTGCAGCGCTATCAACCGGGACCAATTGTTAATCTAATCTAAACCATTCTCGAATCTACTTGAAAAAACTAACTAAACTTTGTCCCATCGTTAAAGAGGTTATGGGTGTATTACATAACACACACACATACATTCACTTTCAAGCACAAACTCACCCATATATCACATATATATGTAGTATTATATTTATTATACATTATTCACACACACACAATTATATAATATATGTAAGTCCATAAATATTAAATATAAGTATATATCGACACGACCCAACCTTACGATCAAACGTCGTTGGTCGTAAGGCATCATCGGTCGTGTCGTATAAAGGGGGCAACAACCTCTCCTCGTGCATGCGCAGATCTAATGCGCAGGCGCACCAGCGCCGCGAGTGGCTCAACCGAAAAACATATATAACAACGAAGTTAGCAGTTTTTTACGAGAGAAAACAAAAAACACCGACCATATATACCAAAAACCTTTACTCGTTTTCATCTAAATTATAAATATTATACTTCTATCAATTATTTAATACTGTATTTAAGTGGAATAATACAAGAGTGGTTCGAACTGTTGTTTCCTTTTGGTTGTGCATCCGACAAGACGGTGAACAAATAAATGTGAGGTGGGTACTTAATACGTCTATATCCCCCACAAGGTGTTCGGTGGCGCCACCTACCGGGTCCAATCGTGGATCTGAACCATCGCGAGGCCTACTTAAACACACAAAAATAATTCACCTAAATCAGACAATGAAAATGAGTTTAAATGCAGTCACCATTGCCGAAATCGACCTCAAAAGATCATAACAAATGAACGGCTAGACTGATATTTTTTATTGTTGAATATCATATTTTAATACTTATTATCCTATTCCGGACGAAGATAATTCCAAAAACACAAAAATCATAAAAAATTGTGCAGCCGTTCTTGAGTTATAAATGGTTCAAGTTAGGTGTAAAAAAGTGAAAAATACAGCTATTGTTAGTTTAACCCGGTATTGGAGGGTTCATTTTTGTCTATTTGAATGAATCAACCAAAGTGATGCATGTAAACATAGATTTGATTAATTAAATATTGAATACCGTCGTGTCCATTCAGTTCTGTGGCTTCCAACCGAATTGATTCAATTTGGTATCTCCGTCTAATATAATTATAAGCAAATTGAATTGGTATGTCATTGGTGCCCTGGAGGATGGGTCGCCCTTTAGTATGGGACGCGTCTTGCGTTGATACTCTGGCGGCGTCCCATCTTTCAGCCACTAGCATGTCTGCTGGTACAGCTGCTGCACAGCTGGAGGCCCTAAAATGCCGCAAATATTCCGCCATCGGAAATGGTTACATATTTGCGGCTTTTGGGGTCGAGACCCTGGGACCATGGCGGCTTAAGGCGCACAAACTTTATCGAGACATAGCGAAACGCCTGGTAGACGTCTCACGTGACCAAAAGACTGGTCTGTACCTCGGACAACGCATTAGCGTTGCGATACAGCGAGGTAATGTGGCCAGTCTTTTGGGCACGTTTCCAACTGACAGCGGTCTGGCACTAGATTTTATAATTTAATTTTAATTTGTATATATACTTATAAATAAATAAATCGGCAGACAAGCACACACACTGTATATCCCTAAATAAAGCAAGTTACGCTTGTGTTATGGGTAATACACAACGGACCATTCTGGGGCCGATTCCAGACACCCAGACCATAGTAAATAACGGAGAAAATACGTTTCCGAAATTTACTATACCAGGAATCGAACCCGGAGCCTCTGCGTTGCAGTAAGGTAAGCCGGCAAAGGCTTAGCCCGCTCAACCACAGAGGCCGTCAACTTATTTATAATTTAGTTCAGTTTTTGTTTAATCCTTATAATAGTTACATTAAACTCTGTGTCGATTTAAAAGTATATGAGCAAATTGATAAATGTTATAATTAGACTATTTTAGCTTGGCACTGGCACCTCAGATGTAAAGTTATTTAAAAAAAATTGACATCTTTTTCTTTCATGTACTTATACCTGTATTATCGGTCTTGTCTTTCTTGTAATCGTGTAATTTGAAGTTTATTAAATGTTTTATATCCTTAATCATCGTCGTCGTCAGCCAATCTCAGTCCATTTCTGGACGTAGGCCTCCCTAAGTACGCGCCACATATTCAAGTTTCCCGTCTTCCTCATCCAGCCCCTGCCGGCGATCTTGCGCAGGTCGTCAGTCTACCGGGCTGGCGGGCATCCTACGCTACGTTTCCCGAGACTTGGTCTCCACTCCAGGACTCCTTTGCTCCATCGGCTGTCGGTCCTGCGACAGACGTGACCGGCCCACTGCCACTTCAACTTGCTAATTTGCTATGCCCGTTAACTTGGTTCTCTAATAAGCTCTTTTAAGTACACATAAACATACCACTGCTAATTCCCGTTAGGAACTGAGAAAGGTGCCGCCATAACAACCTTGGGTTGTTTTCCGGATTAGTGGCCAGGTTCCAGTCTCCCTTTAGAGAGCAGCAGCGCATTTGTAGCAGCACCCTTGGTGATGCGAATGTCCATAGGCGATGGCGCTTTCCACCAATGGGCCGTGTGCCGTCTGCTGAATTCATACAATAAAAAAATAATTATTACAATAATACTTAGATAAATACGCAGACTACAAGCCACTAACCTTTCACGGTAACTTGCCAGAGCACTTACGTCAATAAAATACAGGAATTACAATAGGCGGGATATTAGGAGCAAGTTGTGACGAGTGTTTGTATAGGTGCGGACCTCCTATGAGCAAATCTTTGATGTATGTATTAAAATACTGGATATGTCCATTTAGAATAGTTTAGGCAGTAACAATTAACTATTACAGCCGTGCTGAAGTTTATGGGTTCCATTGTTATTTACTAACTATTAGCTGTTACCCGTGACTTTAAGTTACTCCTTACAACATCAGCTATCTCTCAGTGAAAGTCCCGTCAAAATCAGTCCAGCCGTTTTAAAGATTAGCTGGCACAAACAGACAGAGACAAATTTAAAAAAATAGTTTTTTGATATACGTACAGTATATACAGTTTGCGAAAAGCTGTTATTTTGAAATTACAAACAGACAATTCAATTTTATTTATTTATATAGATTTAATATCTCCTATAATCTTATTCAATAATATCTCCTGACTATTTAAGTCATTAGAAGATATTCCCTTTCAAGTGCTGCTCGAAGAAAGTAACAGTTAGTTAAGAATTAACTTTTATAAGCGGTTACAACTATTTCAGTTGTACTAAAACTACGTCTACTATCATATATACATATAATAAAACTGTAGAGGTCGAATTTCTGTACAATGAAAAAATGCTCAAAACCGAGTCAGGGGGATGTAAGAAGTGAAATAGAACTAATTTAGATTTTTTTCAAATTTTTTGTTCCTCTGTTTGTACCGGCTAATCACCGAAACGACTGGACCGATTTATATGAAATTTTTAATGTTGGAAGCTTATATCCCTGGTCAACATATAGGATACATCCCGAAAAATTAAAGAGTTCCCGTGGGATAGTTAAAAACCTTTCCACGCGGATGAAGTCGCGGGCAGAAGCTAGTATAATATAAAAAAGGTTTTATCTGAAAAGTAGCAAGTCGTCCATATGACTCATGATTCGTTTCTCGTTCCAAGTTAATCTGTTGGCAACAGTATTTGGGGGTGAAAGGAAGTAAAAATGCAGTCTCCTTTTTAAAACTGCATGCCATTGTTATTAAGAAGAAATTATTATAAGTGACAAAATTTATTGAGCGTAACAAAGAGTCGAATAGATAAGAATTTTCACACGATGTATGGTATTAGATTTTGTAGCTCCTAATATTGATCAGGGTCTACAAAATCATTTATATGATAACTAGCGGCAGACTTGTCCTGCCCTGAAAAAATAAAAATCTAGAACCCGATTCCAGCGCCACCTACCGGGTCTAATTGTGAATCTAAAACACCCCGGGACCCACTCAAACACACATAATATTTGAATCGTAGAACCCGATTCCAGCGCCAAGTATTATGTTTAGATTGATGGGTTGCATTATTGAAGTTTTAGTAGGAATCCCTAATTTTAGTACAGTTTATATTAATCAGGGATAATGTAGCATTCGAATGGTGAAAGAATTTTTGAAATCGGTCCAGTAGTTTTTGAGTTTATTCGTTACAAACATACAAAAATACTCGGTTTTCCCCTTGCGTTATGATATGGGATTTTTTAAGAAGGGCATTATAAAATTTCTTAGAGGTAGTTAACGCGTTGGCGACACCCCTGGTGTTGCTTACTTCTATAGGCGACGTTAGCCACTTTCCATCAAGTGGGCCGTCTGCCTGTTTGGCTACTTTAGGCAATAAAAAAAAACAAATCTTTCCTCTTTATATTTTTTTTTATGACAGCCCATAAATGTCCCACTGCTGGGCTCGGGCCTCCCACTATAGGATTTTTTTATTAGTTATTATAATTATAATTTTAGTAATAATTATACTATAATTTCAGTACATTATATTATTATAATATTAGTACAGATAAAAAGGGTTTCGAATCATTTTATGCCAACAATTATTGCAAGTATTGTTACAACCTAGTGCCGACAAAGACAAATTCACACCTGCAGCCCCGTAGAAACATATTTTATGACCTTTTCGGCATTTGGACTTCTTTTGTTTACTTTGTGTTTAAAATTGGTGATTAGAAAACAGCCCATTGTGTATTATAATCTTTTATGGCAGTCATTAGCCAGGTGTGCGGGTTACGATTGCTAAGAAATTGTGTCGACCCTTACATATTTGCATTTGTGCAATATAAAGCAATGGCGCGATTGAGGAAGAGTCAGTCTAGCGATAACCACGAGCGAAGTAAGACTTGTGTACATTCGGTAATCTATTTAGTGACGGACTTTGCGCGTGTATTTGAATTACGATCTTCTGCATTACGTTTGGACTTATTACGTTCGGTTATATTTGTACCTGTGTTATACGTGTTTGTATAGTTCTAATAAACTCTATAATAATTCCAACGGCATTTTAATTTGAGTCCTGCAACTCGTAACAGTATCAATGATTTTGAAATAATGGCTCTAGATTTTTTAAATGTTACACTTCAAAGCAGTAAGTATGAAAATGATATATAATGTCACCCCTGTTTCCTACTGGGGTAGGCAGATACGATGAATATCCATCTGCTACGATTCTGACAAACACCTTTCGTATCATCAACTTTTTAATAATTATATACCTTACTATCCATGTTTTTTTTTGGAAATTACTACTAATTGTTTTGTTTTAGTGTTTAGTTCATTTAAATATACATAAAAACGAGAAAACGAATAAAACCTATCTTATATTTCAGAGACCCATATTTTATGTTTTTAGGGAAAATTGTTTTTGTAAAGACCATCATTCTGCTATCATATAACGGTCCTGTCTACCCAGTTACCTTTCCACCATGATCTTTAGGTCTTGGTGGTACTGATCTCGCTGTTCCACACTAAACTTTGTCAAGTTTGTCAGGAAATCTAAACCAGGTAATTATGAAACAAGTGTAATTTTCTGCTCATATTTATTCAAAAAATCTTATAAACCAGACCCAGTTCAATACTTCCATGAATATATTCGCAAACACAATACTTGCAATCATAGAAAACTATATAGACATCCAGGACAACTAAAAAATACTAATGAAGTGTCTCCGGTAAACTTGGTTGGAACGAAATTCTTCTAAAAAGTCTTAAAATTCTCAGAACGTCTCAAAAAATATCGAAAATCATCGAAGACCATCGAAGTAGAATCACGCAGATTCCACAGATGGCGTAAAGATGGATATATTATACAGCGGTCAGCATTTTTCATTGCGGTTAACACTTTTTTCCGTCTGGCTCCCATTCGCCGAGTAACGTGCGATAAGGAACTTCCAATTTGTTTAGTTGCCCTACTGTTATAAAATATAATTGCAAAACAAGAAGCGTGACAAGATTATGATGAAACAACTTTGCTCCATGCCAAGCAGTTAAGCGACATTCTATTATGGCAAGAGCACAGTTATTGTGGTGCCACTGCAACGAGTTTTTGGCATCAGTTCAACATGCTTATGAATATGGGGACTTGAAATCGTAAACTAGATCTAGTCTACTCGTATTATATAACCATAACATGCTGTATTTAGAAGTGACTATAAAGAGATACCCATCATGATATACGGTGCCGAGACATGGACACTGACAGCGGGACTGGTCCACAAATTCAAAGTCGCTCAATGGGCTATGGAGCGAGCTATGTTAGGTGTTTTTCTTATGGATAAAATTAGAAATGAGGGCATTCGTAAGAGAACGAAGGTAACCGACATAGCTCGCAAAATTAGCAAGTTGAAGTGGCAGAGGGCCGGTCACGTCTGTCGCAGGACCGACGGCCGATGGAGCAAAGGAGTCCTGGAGTGGAGACCACGTCTTGGGAAACGTAGCGTAGGACGCCCGCCAGCCCGGTAGACTGGCGACCTGCGCAAGATCGCCGGCAGGGGCTGGATGAGGAAGACGGGAAACTTGAATATGTGGCGCGTACTTAGGGAGGCCTACGTCCAGAAATGGACTGAGATTGGCTGAAGAAGAAGAAGATAAACACTTCAGAGTTTGCTGCAGACAAATATTTCATAATAAACAATTATGAGAACCCATGGTTTGGAGAAATTAAATAAGTTGGATAAGTTATTATTATGCATGACATCTTGGACATCTATCACGAATTGAAAATGTCTTCCTTTTTTTGAAGTCAATTAAAAAGGAGTAGAGGATAATATGACAAGATACCAAAAATAATAAAGCTTAATTTGCGAAGCGTACCTTCGAGTGTGTCACATCTAGAGATGTTATGGTGTTGTGTTGTGTAAGTCGGTATTACTAATAACAGCGAGTAATGAGAGCACGCAGCGGGGTTATTGCGGGAACGCAACTTTGCCCGCTCCTTCTTATGCCACGAGTCATAAGCGGAAGCGGGAGTGATTTTATTAAGCAGTTTATGTTCAGTAAATGCTTAAGTTATTTGTTACCTTGTCATAGTTACACGGCTGAACGGATCTTATTAAAATTTGGCAAGAAAATAGGTTGTATCTTACGGAATAAAATATGTTTCACAAAATAATTTTGAAGGAGTGTAATAGGGAATATAAATTTGTACTTTACCTATTATTACTTATGTTAGGATGTGAAAATTAATAGTTAGCTTTTAGCAAGAAATCAAGAAAGTACTCTTTTAGTTGCATATCAATTAGAAAGTAAAAAATTAAATCTAAACAAAACTGTTTTTTTTTTATTGTATGAGTTCAGCAGACAGGCAGACGGCCCACTTGATGGAAAGCGATTACCATCGCCTTTGGACATTTGCAACACCAAAGGTGCTACAAATGCGCTGCTGCTCTCTTAAGGGAGACTGGTACCTGGTCACTAATGCCGGAACACAACTTAGGGTTGTTATGGCGACATACTGTAGACCAGGGGTGGTAGCAAATACCCTAGTACCTGGCTGTGGGTTGTTTTGTCGCCTCTTATGACAGGCCGCCTGGCCGCAGGAAACTGTATTCTTTCTCCGTTCCTGCACGAATGTATAGAATCACTTTCATCTCTGACTTACATATTTGGCTGCCCCCCTTAAGTTGAGACTACCTTTTTTTTTGATGAGGAGAAATGCACTTACGTATATCTGGGATCACGGTGAGTTGGGCAAATACCCTACCACCTAGCAAAACCACCTAGCACCTTATTTGCGTATATTTTTATTCTTTTGAATTTACATAATATCAACTGATTTATATTGTTTTAAAAGAGGACCTGCCGATAGTTCTAATTGTTTTTTATGTGACAAGGTATCTTGTACATATGTATTGTTAAGAATTTGTAAGATGTAAATGCGAAAATGCCATTGAAATGATCACAAATTTTATTAGAAGAACACACACGTAATTGACAGTTCTTACAAGTATAATCGAATGCAACAAAACTAAACCTTAAATCAGAAAATTGCAATTACATAAATCGCGCAAAGTTCGTCGTTATAAGATACTCGCTCTGAAAGTGCACTGGGTTACGCTTTGTTCGTAGTCAGAACATAAATGGCGCATTTTTTAACTGACTTACCCCCATCCATTTGCAAATTAGACATGGCCTTCTAGCAAAATGCCACCCACTGGTTCTTCAAATCCCACTTGTCGGCTTAATGGCTTCTAAGAATTTGCATTACATACAAACAAATGAAAGAAGGTTTTATGACTTCTTACGACGGTGTGAACAAAGAGATTAGCGCGAACAATAGATTACTCAAATTCAAAGGGATAATAAGACACCTGCAAAGGATTAGTATCGGCTCGCAACAGCATTATTATCTAAAAGTTATAACAACACAATAAATACATTCTCTTAGATTAAACATACGCTTTTAACTTATACGGTATACCAAAAGCGAGTCTCGACCATCTCCGACTAAGGAGTTCCGTAGTAATTAAATGTTTTATCTATTACAATGTACATCTCCACAGCTTTATTGTTCAACATAATTTTCATAATCGCTTTCCGTCCTCTAAAAAGATTAAGTAAGAACACAGTAAACATGAGATCGCATTTTTATGGTTGCGTGCCGGGAAGGAAATTTATATGAGGTATTTTACATTGAATGTTTAAGTTTGTAGGTTTCTTTAAGAACCTTAAAGAAGGCTACAAACTTACTCTAAATTATTATGAATAAGTCCGTTAACATATAAAGTGGAGTTATTTTAACTTAGTGGTTTAAGAAAGTTTTAACGGAAACATGGAAATCAAGCTTAGGACTATATTTGATCAAGTGTACATATTGTTACGTAAATATTATATCTAAACTAGAGAGAATACGAAACAACTTAAAAGTATATATTTACATTTACATAATACACATTAAGTAGTAAATGGTGGGGAATTCTCCGAGAGACTAGTCCTCCACAAGCCATTAGCGGTACTTACTGCTTGCACCATTAAAATTCATCTCGACGTCTCTATTGCATTCAGGAAAGGGCAACTTGCACAAAGCGAATTGTTTAATTAGAATACTGTTAACCATACTTTTAACAGTTAAATATAATGTTGATTGTACTAGTATTCAAATTATGTATATTATCTACGATATTTTAGAACGTTAATAAAAACACCAATCACAGACATACACATCAGTTAAAACACATATAAAATGCCATAGAACACGCTTCACGGTTTTCCGTGATCTTGACATCCTTGTCTTCCGTTATCACGACTAGTGAAAAGTGACCGAAACGCCAGGACAATTAAAATCAAATGAAATACCGCGCTTAAAACCGTTAAAACCTACTTTTATTACACAATTTTTAAAACAAAAATGTAGACAGCAATAACAAAACGAATTTTTAAGATCCCAAAGGATAAACTTCTAGTAATTTTTGGCATATAAAAAATATACTCTATAGATAATTTTTCAATGATAACTTGGTTGATATACAGCATGCAAGGACCCCCCGCATGCGAGATAATAAGTAATAAGAGTTATAATTTAATAATGTGCCAGTCAAGTTACATGTTGGTATCCCGCAAGCGGTATAACGACCGATGACGAACGACCACTATACGCTTCTTCAATAAGATTCCGAATGAAATGTTAGATCTGCCCTACACTAAATATAAAACCAAATTAAAAAATATCTTAAAGGACTCGAATTAAAAATGCCGTTGGAACTACTATAGAATTGATTAGAACTGTACAAACACGTATAAAACAAATGAAAATAAAACTGGATGCAACCAATTCACACTGCACTATTCAATACAATTCGAACGCGCAAAGTCCGTCGTTTATATCGCTAATCGAGAGTACTAGAAAACGTCTTACTCGCTTCGTAGTCGTCGCTTGACTGCCCCCCGCTCCTCTATTCGGGCATCGTCTTATAATAACTACACAGTACAAAAAAATTGGGGGCGCACACTGAGTTTCTAAGAAATATTAATTTGCACACCTGCGAACGTCCACAACGTCGAAAACAATAACAACAGGGATTAGTTCGACGCTAAAGATGGTTATAAAATAAGTAGAAAAACAATAGCAAGTTACAAATTCAAAACACAAAGGAATTCCATAATCCGGGAAGGACAATAAAGTGCGCTTACCTTTGACGGCATGTAACACTATTGTAGAATACTTAAATTACAAAACTTCATTTAAATAGCGCCAAGCATGTAAGGAATTTATGAAGGTATGTTGCAGTATAAAATTTTAGTACGTCATGTCATTTCTATAACTATAATAATATTTTTCTCTCCTTTTATTGTGTCTTTGTCTTACTGAGTATGCGCTGTTTGCTACAACTCCATTAATTCTTCGAAAAGTAATTGTGTAACATATATCTGTATAATATTTGTTAAAAAAAAATTGAGTTAATCAATTTTTAGCTAGACGTGTTGCTGTGGAGTTTCTTGTCGCTTCTTCTCCCTAACAGCAATAACACGTTGCGAATCGGTGTTCATAGACTAGGAAGTAAAATTAAATTTTAACTTATATGTATGGCCTTCAAAAAGTGTTATCCAGTGGAATTTATTTTGATTAAAATCTTTTAAATTTGATGATATCTATCAGTGGGTACTAAAATATGTGGGGTACGGAGACTTGCTTGATCCGCTTTAAACTCATCTCACCTTAGTCCTCCTTACGTTGTAATAATAAAATTTAACTATGGTTTAATTTATCTCAGATTAGTTAACTACAGTTAGTTAGCCTAAGTGAAAGCCGCCCATGCACCCCGCCGCGGACTCCGCGACGTTTATCATACAAATGGATTTCCTGAATCAAAACCAAAGTGGTATCTCTACTCTTACATTAATTAAAGCTTTACATTCTAATGTAGATTTTCTGTATTATTAATTTAATACAGTATCCAATTATTTATTTTTAACTCTGTGCAGTGTATTGCAGTCCACGCACTATGAATAGTTCTGTAGTGACGACAATTCTCCATTGTTTTCATAATTTTGAAACAGAACCACAAAAAAGCATTAGATGGAAAATGCCCTGTAGCTCTAAAACTACTCAACGGATACTGTTCAAACTCTTTTTTTTAGAAAGATACACGAACGGAAATGATTACATCGTAAAGATTTTCGTTTTTCCCAAAATGGCTACAGAGATGTACGGGTGGTACTTATAAACACAGTTTTAAATGTTAACAATATTTAAAAAATATTATTGTACTTAATTTATACAATTACACTTAGTTTTTGATATAAAATAGCGCGACTTGGCTTGTGGCGTGTGTAGATGTTGATCATTGAAAGAAAAAACAAGAAATGAATGAATGAGGTGGCGTGCCCAGGCCATCTTGGGATAGCGACCGATCTCTCCTCGCTCTTCTGTTGTTCTTAAAATAGAAATCGGCCGTACCGGGAACCTTTGTTGCCACCATCTGTGACATGGCGTGAACAGAGGTCTTACTCTCAAATATCTTTCGTTTTGGTCCGAACTGTTCAAAAAAGTGTAATGAAATTTTAGCAAAAAATAAAGATTTTATTTAAACTACAAGAATAAAATCTATATAGCTCTTCCGTATGTAGCATAATAAATTTTCACGGGTATTTCTTAACTTTCATTATATAAATAACACTTGTGTGCTATCTACACCTATGCTACCCTCTTGCAAACTGTCAGTGCAACTTTCTACACCGCACTCCTTCCTGTTTTGTCGTCTATTTCAAGTCTTTTCCAAAATACATAATTAGCTAATCCTGTAGCCAATCAAGAAATCGTTCCAGTGACTATGATTTACAATCTACAATCGATGGGCTCCCGCAACACAGCATACAAAGTAAGTGGTTGTGCTTTTGTCGTTTTCCAAATTCCGAATTCTAAAGCGTATAATGACACAAAAACAAATTAAATATACTGTTTAAAATATACTTAAAAGCAAAAGAAATTCTAAAATATAAACACACGATAATACAATAATAAGGATTCCGATCTTTCTTTTTAGGTCTTAGATCTGTATCTGATCATTTTGATTAGACCAATTGATACACGTTGTTATGCGCAATATACATACAAGCGTTTTTTTTTCTTTGTTCGCCGTGTGTCAGATTTAGGGCAGAGATCTCTTTTATTCTTTTAATTTTTATTTAGTTTCTTTTAAAAAGGGAATATAAATGTGTGAGTCAGTTTTTTTTGGTATTTTTTATCTTTCTTTCTTTTTTATCATTTTTCTTATCCTATTCTTATACATGTTCTTATAATCTATTACATATATTTCTATTACTTAAAATTTAAAGCCTGTCATTACAGTTTTTATTTCTTAATTTATGTTTACCAGTATATACTATATTATATATTAGCAACATTTTATTAACCATACAAGCACGTTACAATATAGACAAGCATGAGTTATGTTTTTTGTTTAAATCATATATCATTATTTACAATTTAAATAGTTTTTAAATTAAATTCACAAAATCATTCGGGTCGTTTTAGTATCACGCCAAAAGGAAGGTTTACTGAAAATGCGGCGTACAAATTCTCAAAATACGCTTTTATTTTTTAAGATAGATGTAAGCACGTTCACGTGCGCGTGCCTCTGTGTGTATGTGTGTGTGTGTGTTTGCGTGTGTATATGCGAGTGTGTGTATTCGAGTATGTGTAAATATATATCCCGTATTCTTTTAAAGTATTGTACAGTACCATCTTTTAGTTCGTGGATAATGTAGTTGTAGTTGGATAAGCATTGATTTTATACTATGTACTTTTTTTATTATGTAACATAATTGTATTTCTGTTTATTATCCTAAATAAATAAAATAAAATAAGCAATGCAAGGTACGTCGCTGTTTCTTCCAACATTTTTTTCTTTCTCTCTTTCTTTCTTTCATCTCTAGTGCAAATATTACACGGCCCAACTAAGATTCAATTTTACATGAATTATTCTGCTTGATTTCAATTGAAAGATATAAATAAGCAATCTAATAATCAGCTTGACCAATAAAATAAACAATTCAACTTGATTCCAAACGTATAAGACATCTGTTTACACAAGAAACGCCGATCGGTTTATCGGCCAATTAGTTGGAAGCTAATAGTGTTGGTACAGAGACGTGTAGTTTACGGAAGGATTAACGTTTTAACCGATCGGTAATTTAGCTTTGTTTACATTGGTTTGTACGGTGGTTCGTATAAGCGGGTAATATCTTCCTCTAACAAATAAGTCTTAGTGTGGAGCTGAATTAAGTAGTACTGTTCAGTTCGATAAACAAATCCTAACGGCCGCTTGCATAACGATCGCCTTTAAATAAAAGTTAGTTAATCATATTTAACTGCCTAAATACGTTTTACACAAAACGTATCGAAAGCTCTTTAAACATATTTAGCGGCAAATTTTGCGTTGTGCAAGACGCTAATTGTATTTAAGGGTGTTAAATGCGTTTTGTGTTTCTGAAATAAATTTAAGCAACCTTATGCAAGCGGCCCTAAATCTTCTTTACATCTTCTTAAAAAAATCTTTTAAACATCGTCCAGCCGTATTCGTAACTCAAGGTCTCAACCCAGCACAGGTTGAGTTGTTGATCGTCTCTTGTCTTTTTATTCCATTGTCTATTTTTCATATTTTAATTCCTTCATCATCTCACTCTCACGCCTTTCGGAATCATACTTGACTGTACAATGTCTACCATATTATTGTTACAACCTGCATATCTGTAAAAACACATTTTATTACCTGTCGGCATTTGAACTAATTGTAATTCTTTTATGATCGTCTTGTTTTGTTTACTTATTTATGTGCATACGTTTCTAGAGAACATCCCATTGTTTAATGTAGTCGTTTATTGCCGCTTGCAGGTATCATTAGCCAGGTGTGCGGATTACGATTTCTAGGAAATTACATCGACGCTTGCCGGGCACATATTTGGATATGTGCAATATAAAACGATGGCCTGATGGATAGAGGAGGCAGTCGAGCGAGAAGCCCGATCGAAGCGAGATGTACTACAATCGGAAATCTAATAGTGACGGACTTTGCGCGTTTTATTGAATTACGACCTTCTGCATTTTGCTTGGACTTGTTGTGTTCGGTTATATTTATACCTGTGTTATACGTGTTTGTATAGTTCTAATAAACTCTATAATAATTCCAACGGCATTTTAATTCGAGTCTCGCAACTCGTAACATTATTATCATCAACGTTTCCGAACGCATGAATATTTCCGTAGGTTCGGAAACATTGATAATGTATTCTATAGGTACTATAATAAATCTGTAAATGATTCGAGTTTGTATAATGCGTTAAAAATGTGAAAAAATCAGGGGGGCTAAATCGGACCAGCAGATTCCGAAAATGAAATTTTTAGAATTTTTGTTTTCTTTCTGTCTATCTGTTCGTTAGAGCTGAAAAACTACTGAACGGATTTAAATGAAATTTGGAATGGACCTAACTTATATCATGGGACGTAACTCAACATACTTTTTATACCGATAAATGACGTTGTTTTCTTAAAATAGATAGATTAGCAAAATAGCAGCAATTGCGATGTAGACAACTATCTCTGCAATTCCATAACAAACACGTTGTCAGGTTGCCCGCATGTTATTCATTACGTATTAGGTACTTCAAATCAGGTTGGCTGTGACTTTTCTTAATGTATTGCTGTGCAGTTGTCTACACTATATTGACTTAGTTTCTTTGTAATTATAGTGAATTCAACAAGAAACTAAAGTATTGAAGGTTATAATTAATTACTATTATTAATTACGTGCATAAAAATTAAATAATAATTTAATTTTTATGTAACATAGACCTACTACCTAGGGTTTTTCACGTGGCGTAGCCGAGGGGAAAACTCTAGTCCTACATAAGAATGATTTGCATTACGTCGTTATAATAAACAGCGGCGATGAAATCGTTATACGGCCAACTAAACACATACACTTTCTATGAAATCGTTCACACTTCACCGAGAGTTTCACCAGTTTTGTTTAATAAAGTACAGTCGACTCTCGATAATTTGAAACTCCAGGGACCAGAGATAAATTTCAAATTGTCAAGAGTTTACTTATGGAAAGACATTTGTTCTTCCTTGGATTCATTTTAATAGCACAAATCAAACATTAACATGACTCATTAACGTTTGAAAGAAGACTGAAATGCGAACTTACTCATATCTCATTTACGTAAACAATTGACAGAGATGTGCATGATAAACGCTACAAATTATAGTGAGTAGGAAAGCCCGGTCTTCAAATTATCGCATGTTTGCGAGCAAGATAATATTCCCTCAACTTCAAATTACCAAAGGGACCAATTAACATTGATTTTATTCAGTTTATCGACTATTTTTCAAGGGACCGAACAAGAAAACAAATTATCGATAGATTCAAATTACGAGTGTCAAATTATCGAGAGTAGACTGTATAACACCATTCTAACAAAGTGTGGTAAGTCAACAAATAAAAAAAAACAGCTTAAAAGGGTATTTTACACTAGTGAAGAATATTTAAATGACAAAACTTCATTTACGTAGCAGCTGGCTGCAGCCTTTTATAATGTCTTCTGTGTAACGTTTTATTTTGTCAAGCATGTTAGGTATTTATTTAAGGTATATTGCACTATATGTTACTACGTTACTATGGACTTATTTTTTTTTCTTTTTGTGTTTGATTTGTTGACAGTTTCATACGACTCATTAAATTTGTATTCTGTGTATGTCGAAATAGGGCATGTACCTAACACGATTTTAGATTAAATTCCTGTTTCTATCTATATAAATAAAAATTACTTTATAATTGGAAGCAGTAGGAGGCACTAGAATCGGGTCCTAGATTTTTTAATTTTCAAGGCCTCGAAACCCATAAAAACTTTCGAAGCATATTCCAAATAAGTTTTTATTCTTAAGACTAGAACTAGACTTACTAGAGTACTTCTAGAACTAGACTGAATTCTTCTAAGATTCTATTCTAGAATTCTAAAGACGGTAATGTATCAGACATGATGTAAATAACAGAATTTATAATATTTTCCTAAGTTTTCGCGACTTGTATCATACATAATAATACTACGTTTTAACGGTTTTAAGCGCGGTAATTTATTTGTTTTTTATTACTCCGACGTTTCGGCCACTTTTCACAGTGATCACGAAAGACAAAGATGTTAAGTGTCAATTAGTATTATTAAAGTTTTTATTTAGCCTACCGCCGACTTGTTCATTTTAATTATTTAGTTTTGATTATGTTTAAGGATATTATTTACTCTATGGGAGCCTAATCTAATTTACCACCGCTTCGCAACATGTTATAGCTTGAAGAGAAGAAGCGGCGCAAGAAATTCTTCAGCAAACATGTCTAGCTTTAATAATTTTATATAATATTTAAATGGGTGAAAGGAAAAATAAAAGAAATTATCAATCAAGATGGTTTGTGTTGCGGTGGGCACAGAAAGAGCTTACAGGGTTTTGAGGTCTGGCAGTTGGTTTTTACTAGGTTTGGGTCTTGAAAGTTTTGATGATCGGATCCCAAACAGGTGGTACTTGCCAAGCATAACAGATTTGACTTAAATTTTCAATGTCTCTGTACGTTTTATCCCAAAAAAAATTTTAGGATACTCCATCAAATAGGAAACATTTAAAGTTAGTAATTAGTACCCATTGCAAAGCTCCTTTATTCATTAGAGTTGTACGAGATTTATAGGCTCGTTGAAGAGGATACAATTTTATATTTTAAAAACCATAATTCACACTACCTTACAAAAATACATATTATATTCAACCTACACGGTTGAATGGAAACTTGCACTGTTTGTGCGTAGAGCACCCCACTTACCCCCAGCCGGGTCCTCGGCGGGTCCTCTATCAAATGTCCGTTTTATCACTGTCACACTCATGGTGGGTGAGTCACAGTATCGTGCAATATGGAAAAATCACTTTTAGATAGATAGATAACACTTTATTATACACCAATACAAAAATGAACTTAAAGGCTAAAATTATATCTAGTTAATGTACAAAGGGCGGTTTTATCGGTTGAAAGCGATCTCTTCCAGACAACCCCAGGAATGAACTGAGATGATAATGGCGATGGTGGTACACGTAACATATAGTACGAACTACTTTACTTTTTAATAATAAATAAATAAATGTATATGCAGAAATTTTATATATTAAATAGATATATACTTAATATACATACCATAAAAATACATATCTACAAAATATATAAATGTCTATAGATTAATTTAAATATCATATTCCAACGACAGGTAGTAATTTTTGGTCATAGTTTTAAATATCGGTTGCGATTTTGCTTGTCTGATAGCGACAGGAACCGTGTTCCAAAGCTGTATAGCCTAACCTATACATATAAAGTAGTATGTAAAGCTTCAGGCATTAGTATCTTCTTTTGACAGCCTCCTTGATGGAATGGGCTACGCCTTTACCGGCCTACTTCACTGGAACGCAGAAGCTCCGAACATTCTGTAATTTACTATGGTCTGGGTGTCTGGGATCGGCCTTAGAGCGTTCCGTTATATATTACCCATGATACAAGCATAACTTGCTTAACTTAAGGATATGCACTGTGTGTGTGTGTCTCTCTCTCAATTATTAAAAAAGTATGTTTTTTAAAAATAATTGCAGTGTTTTCTTTCACTTTGTTTCTTAATCATTTTATCAATTTTACTATGTGTTTATTAGTTATTTCAAATAGTTTCGGACAGTTAAATAGTATCAAAGTAAAGAGTTCTCAAAAGCCTAATTGATTCTTCAGGCGATTACCAGACTGGCAGGACTACCTTAGAAGTGGATCAGTATGGCGATCCAACGAGGGAATGTAGTCAGCCTCCTGGGTACCTTACCCATAAAATCTAAGATTGAGTCTAGATTACCGATTAGATTATGGGTATAATACGTGACTTAAATGTTGTTACGTGCGAGCGGGGGTACGCTTTTAGGATTGGAGGTAAACACCAGTTTTTTCAACTAAATGCTTTTATTGACTTACAGAGCCGTATGTGATTCTTCTCTGCAGGGTTGCCCCTTCACGTACACCTAACGACGCTCTGCCCCGACGATTAGATATCTTGCTCACAATAACGTCGCTGATATTGCGTAAACCATCTCCTGCTAGCAGTGTTCACCCCCGAATTTACCGTTCCTGGATCTCCTCTTAAACTACGCTAAACTCCTCCTTCACCGAGCTACCCACTAAACTTCCCATTAAACTCTCCACTAAACTCGTCACTGTCTTCTACTTAACCCTTCTTCCAACTCTCTGGTATCGCACTTATCGCTTTGCTGACTTCAAATGAACTACCCCGTTGGCGCGCCTTACGCTGCTTATACTTATATACCCGGAAAAATCTTCTGAGACCCATAATTTCGATCTTTTCGTTATTCTTTTGTTCATCAACTATCCCTTTCTAAAATGTATCTGTCCTTGTCTTTTTCTTCCGGGATCTTCTACATTTTGCTTAATTTCTGTAAACCAACTAGATCGTTCCACCATCGCTCGCCACATTATTAATAGACTATCTTTAGCAATGTTGAATTTTTTTATAGTATTAGTTTACAAAATTATGAAAATATTGTGAATTTCCCCACTATGTTGAACAACTCTGTGCATTTGGAAAGTATACCTAAGGCGGCAAAAAGTGTAAGTTTGGAGTGCCACCGACTACCGTCATTTCATAAATCTCGCGCAGATGCGGTGCGTAACCGCTATAAATTCACTGACACAGAGCCCAGCAGAGCACTGCGCATTGATACCTTGCCGGGGACGCTGGCGCAAGGCACAAGCGTCAGACCGCTATTTCTCATGCGATGTAAACTTTGTTACTGTCAATTGCAATTATAAATTACTCTCTGTTCGTTTTGTTTTTTCAAAACTATTTGACGAGAGTGTTTTTTTATCGCGAAGCTGGTGAGTAGGCAGTCGGTCACTTAATGGAAGGTGTACCGTCACTTATAGACGTTTGCAACACCAGGGGTGAAGGCAATGCGTTACCAGTCTTCGGAATAGGATAGAGGGAATGGTATAAAGATTGTAGGATATACGTGTATTGTCAAACAAGAGAAATTAAATTAAAACTATTGTTTTGTTTTTCTAAATTTGAGAATGAAAACATAATTACAATATTGAAATTGAAATATCTATATACGTAATACGTGAAGCAAAAACTTTGTACCCCATTTTACGAAAATTGCGCTGACGCAGGAGTATGAAATTTCACACACTTGTATAATTGCAATTATGCATAAAAAATACATTAAATCAATAAAAAAAAACATTACACACACTACTGTATTTGACACACACACGCATATATACTCTTTTGTTTATTGTTAAAGTCAAATGAACAGTCTTAGCCTTGGCGAAATCTGTGATTATAGAAGTATAGTCTTTGACAAGAGAACCTTAATAATGTTCAGACTTATAATTTAAATTAACTATAATAGTTCGAATTTTGGCCACGGGTGACCACTATTTACTATTAATAATTATAATTAAATAAGTATGAATAGTATATATATATATATATAAGTTACAAAAAAATGTACACAGAACCGGCAATAAGCATGTGAACATTATTAAAATATCAACACCTATTTGTATACCTACCATGTTTTTATGTAATAAATTATTTGATTTTTTTATGGAAGATGACATGGGAGAAGAGAAAGTGGGTCATGGGAACTCACTCATCGCACGAAGCACTATTAGCCTAAGCAATCTGTTGCACGCTATATTCTGTCTGCGTAGTGTTTGAACGACTCCAAGAGTTTTGCTCTACTAATTGCACTTGCAGTAATCGACAATTTGGGTTTTACACTTTTTTGCCGAGAGAGTATCGCATGGCGCTAATCTATACACAAAGCTTGTTTTTGTTTGCTTATTTTTTTAGATACACTAAAAAATTATATAACACAGGCATGTTGTTTTGATATCTAAAAATACGTCTAAAAATTCCGCGTTTTTGTCGAAGTCGCCATTTTGTAAATAAGTACTTGCAAAATGGCGGCTCTGTTCTCCTTAGTGCAAACGCAGTCGTTTGCGCTAAAGAGAACAGCGCTGTATATTTAAGGTAATTAAATTTTTGGATTGATTGTGATATCTTATAACATGGACCGCAGCTCAATCACGGCAGGAAGCCGTAGACCGAATAAAAGATAACGATTGAAGGAGCTTCCGTTTTGGGGACATGTGTTTTTGATCACCGCCTCTCACTCGATGCCTATCTTGGGAGTGGGGAGATCGAGGGACTCCACTCGAAAATCACTTTTGATATCTTATTAAAGTTTATGCTGAAGTACGGGGAAGGGTATCAGATATGGATTTATTAACTAGCGTATATACGCAATTTTCTGCAACATTCTACTCAATATTAACTTATTGAAGGGAAAATCCTTTAAGCCGATATTAGACTATTCATTTCTGTCTTTCAATTCGAACGAATCAACCAAGTGAACCGTATAAATCTAAAATTGACATTCAATGTTATTGAATACCGTAGTAGCATTTCAGTTCTGGACTTTAAACCATAAATTGATTGAATTTGAATTATTTATTATTGTCGTTGGGGCTCAACATAAATGCAAAATTGTAAGAGTCGTAAGTCTGAAGAAACTGGTTCCAACTCTAACTTAACAAACGATGCAAGTTAAATAAAATTTCGTCGAGGCTGGCAGCGCATTGGTAACATCTCTGGTGTTGCAAAATTCCATAGGCGACGGTAACCGCTTTCCATCAGGTGGGTCGTCTGCCTGGTTACTGTACTCCAGCTACAAAAAAAATGCAAAATTCTGAAAATTGTCTTCATTTGTCCTTTTTATATATTTTTTTTTCATTTAGACATTGATTACAGCTCTCGAAGTCGACTCGACCGGCGTAATACCACGCTCTCACAGAATATCGACGAGAAACGGTTATCCTCGAGCTAATCATGTTTCGTACATCTTCCCTATCCCATTCTCCTCCATGCAAGTCTTCTTATCTGATCTCTTTATGCTATCCTAAACACCGGCAACGTGTTGCTTCGGCTCTGGTGTTGCAAACATCTATAGGTAACCATGACCTTTTTCTATTAGTTGGGCTATATGCTTGTTTGACAGCTTTTCAATAAGAAGATTGAATTAAGTATCTGTGAAAATAATTAAGCTAAACTTAAATTCTATTCACATTGTACCGAGCGATGGTGGAACGATCTAGTTGGTTTAAGAAATTTCAGAAATATGTAGAAGATTCCTGAAGAAAAAGACAAGAACAGATACATTTTAGAAAGGGATAGATGATGAACAAAAGAACAACGCATAGAAGATCGAAATCATGGGTTCCACAAGATTCTTTCGAGTATATAAGTAGCGTAAGGCACGCCTACGTGTAATTCAGTTGAAGACAGAGAAGCGAAAAGTGCGAGAGAGTTGGAATTAAGAGTTTAGTAGAGGACAGTGACAAGTTTAGTGGGCAGTTCAGTGAAAGAGGAGTTTCATATGAGATCCTGAAGCGAGCTACGCACGGTAAATTTGAAGGTGAGCAGTGCAGCAGCAGGAGTTGGTCTACGCGATATCGGCGGCGGTATTGTGAGTGAGACATCTCATCGTCGAGGTAGAGCGTCGTTAGTTGTGCGTGAAGGGATAACCCTGCAACCACGTACGGCTGTGTAAGTCAATAAAAGCGTTTAGTTGAAAAAGCGGGTACCCCCGCTCGCACGTGACAATATTAAGCTAACCACTATATTATCACGATAGTAACATTTATAGTAAGGAAATCAGAGCAAAACGCCGTAGTGGCTTAGTGGTTAACGCACTCAGGTTACAAACTCAAATGATGAGGTCTCATATCCTTGCTGGAAAACCATGCACCCCTATTTCTATATTTTTACAGGTACTACGTGCTGACGGTGATAGAAAACATCTTGATCGAGATAACCGATGTGTCAAACACGCCAAGATGTCTTTGAAGAGCGTGGCGGGTGTAGTATTTGTACCATTAAAAATTGAAAGGCCCAAGCCCAACAATGGGACATTTGTGGGCTGATGATATAAATCTGAGCAAAATAAGTTAAAAAAATCTTATGCAAAATCACCAGTGTACTGTTTTAAAAATGTGCAATATTAACGAAGTAACGCTTGGAATCCCTTTTACCGAAACATCCAAGTGTTTGGAGTGAATATTTCATATCTTCCGCTCCGCTCCGCTCCCGCTTCCGCTCCGGACCCCTCCGCTGATGTCTTTCCCGAGATATTTAATATTTAAAGGTCTTAAACCGCAAGTATTAAGATTATTGCGGGTTGCGCCCCCAACCCCAAGGTGATGTTGCCGAGCTCACAGATTTTCAAGTATTATGAAGATTGAGGATTACGTTATACAGTTGAATATGTAATTTTGGTTTTCATGCCACTTTACAGGAAAAATCTTAAAGAAATTTAATAGTCTTTATTCTGGTTAACTTCTGTTCCGTTGTTGGAGTTTTGCCGAAGAACATTTTCTGAAAGTCATACATATAAACTTGAAAATTAAGTCTCGTTATGTAATGTATTGTTACGAGTTGCGGGACTCGAATTAAATTGCCGTTGGAATTATTATAGAGCTTATTAAAACTATACAAACACGTGTAACAAAGGTACAATATAACCGAACACAACAAATCCAAACGTAATGCAGAAGGTCGTAATTCAATAAAACCGCGCAAAGTTCGTCCATATTAGATTCCCGAATACACACGTCACGCTTTGATCGTGGTTCTCGCTCAACTGCCTCCTCTCTCCATTAGGCAAATGTGCCCGTATCGTATCGTTGACATAGTTTCCTAGAATCAGCTTGTACTTAATCCGTAACACCTGGCTAATTATACCTGCATGCGGCCATAAACGAGTACAATAAGCTGTTCTCCACAATAACTAGAAACGTATGCCAATAAGTGAACAAACGAAGACGATCATAAAAGGATTACAATTAGTTCAAATGTCGAGAGGTAATAAAATGTGCTTTTACAGACTACGTGAAATTTGCCTTTGTAGAAGCCTAAGTTGAAACAGTATATTGATATTGTTAATGGAGGTAGTTTGTAAAAAGGTTAGTCCGGTATTAAGTATTGTTACGAATGTATGGTTTTATTATGTATCTGCAAATATATATAATTGATAATTGGAAAAAACATGTTAATTCTTTAAAGTTAAAAAGTTCGATGGCCTCTGAAGCCTTTGCCGACCTACCTCACTGCAATGCAGCTGTGCATTCCGGGTTCGATTCGTGGCATAGTAAATTTGGGAAAAAAAATCTCCGTTATTTACTATGGTGTCTGGGATCGGTCCTAGAGTAGTCCATTGTATTTTTATTGCTGAAGCACAGAAGACACGCTGACAGCCCAACTGTGATGGAAAGTGGTCACCGTCGCCTATGGAAATTAGCAATACCAGAGGTGCTGCCAAATTGCTGCCGACCTTGAAGGAGAAACTGGAACCTAACCACTGATGCCGGAACACAACATAAGACAAGCGTAACTTGCTTAATTTGGGGATCTACAACATGTTTCTGTTTGTCTAACACCTGAATACTTACGTCTACTGCCCATTCTATTCTATGTACATAGCTTCGGAATACGTTATTGTTAGAAGTAGAAGAAAGAAGAAGTAAAGAAGCGCAAATAAACTATCCAGGCTTTTTATACGAGAGGAAACCCAAACGATTGAGGTTCATCAGCCACGTGATAAGGGAAAGTCGCTGCCGGTCTATGAGATTCACCAGGTCTGGGTGGCACTACCACCTCTAGGCAGAACTAGAGATGCTATTGCCACACCGCAGTTAAGGATACCCACCGAAACCTCTCGGTATTCCATCGCCCTTAAAGCCAGGGTATGGGGCCCTCCGCTGGCCTTGGCAGAAACTCTCTAGCCTTTTTTTTAATAACGCAGGGGGAATTGAATACCATCCTGGGGCTCTTTGGGGGGAGAGCCAAATGCAGCGCAGAAGCGTGTATTGAGGATATGTGGGACTCTCAGCGACCGGTTCTCCACGCTATTTTCAAAGAAGCAGTCTCGAGAAACCGATTTTCGAACTACCCATTAAACCAAAATCTGCGCCCCTGCATCCGCACTTTTATGGGGCGTCGGGAAGAAACTCTCCTTCTTCTTTTTTAGCGAATCTCAGTCCACTGCTGGACGTAGGCCTCCACAAGTACGCGCCACATATCCCGGTTTCTCGTCGTTCTCATTCAGCCCCTGCCGGCGATCTTGCGCAGGTCGTCATTGGACTGGCGGGCGTCCTTCGCTACGTTTGCCGAGACATGGTCTCCACTCCAGGACTCGTTTGCTCCATCGGCCGTCGGTCCTGCGACAGGCGTGACCGGCCCACTGCCACTTCAACTTGCCAATTTTGCTAGCTATGTCGGTTACCTCCATTCTCTTACGGATGTCTGTCGTAAGAAACTCTCCAACCTAGTCTAACTAAGATATGTGTTTTTATTTAATCTTTCATGAATTAAACATGCATGTATGAAGAGATTAATTAGTCCCTGCCTACCCCTACGATAACCAGGGGTAATAATATAATATGCGTATATATACTAGTTTATTTATTTATTTTAGTAAGGCTTACAGACAAATAACGATATATATTAACATAAATAAAAGTATAGACTTGCTCAGGTTAATTGATGAAAATGTATATGTGTGTGTGTGTGTGTGTGTGTGTGTGTGTGTGTGTGTGTGTGTGTGTGTGTGTGTGTGTGTGTGTGTGTGTGTGTGTGTGTGTGTGTGTGTGTGTGTGTGTGTGTGTGTGTGTGTGTGTGTGTGTGTGTGTGTGTGTGTGTGTGTGTGTGTGTGTGTGTGTGTGTGTGTGTGTGTGTGTGTGTGTGTGTGTGTGTGTGAGTGTGTGTGCGTCTGTGCGTCTGTGTGTGCGTGTGTGTGTGTGTGTGTGTGTGTGTGTGCGTGTGTGTGTGCGTGTGTGTGTGTGTGTGTGTGTGTCAGTGTGCTGTTGATGATGGTGATTGAAAAATTATAAAAATTGAAAATGTGAAATTAAAAGATTGAAAAGAGAATTTGAATTTGAATACATATTGAGTAACAATTTGGAAAAAACTAGTTTTCTTTGAAAAATTCTTTGTTCATTATGTTTCTAAAGGTGTTGGGTTTAGTTACAAAGATATCAATGTTTAATTTTAATTTTAATGCTAGATCGTTAAATTGTGAGGCGCTGCGGAGAAAGAAAGAATTTTGCCTATAGTTGTATAACTAGTAGATCTTATGTATCCCTGATGAATCTTACCGGTATAACTTTAGACAAGGAATTTGGTATGCATGTCACAACTGAAGATGGATGTCAATGGTTGTCAGCTAACTAGTTTTGGAGTATGGTAGTTCGGCCCAGTTAAGTTCATCAATTGAAATGTCGACTGGCTCGTTAGCGATCGAGGATTAGGCGCCAGTGATATAAACCCACGCAGTTTGATATTATTAAGGACCTATCAAACTTCCTAGCAATGTTAAGTCCCTACTTGAAATAAAAAAATTAAAGTTCGAGTACAGCAGACAAACTAATGACCCACCTGATGGAAAGTGTTTACCATCGCCTATGGATCTTTGCAACATCTAGGTGCTAAATGCCAGTGTTTTACCAGTCTTGAAGAGAAGACTGGAACCTGAACACTGATGCCAAACTACAACTTGAGATTGTTATGGCGACAAGCTCTATAATAGGGGTGGTAGCCATCCAGACGGGCAAATATCCGATAAAGGACCACCTTAACGGGAAGTTCTCTTCAGATCATTGTTGTACGCAGAATAAACGTTCTAGAGAACCGTTGCGTAGTTGAGCGTGGAAGAGTTCCAGGAAATGGAGGTGAACATCCCGTCCATGGCGAGCGGTGCGGTTGTAAAAATGGCACCAGATCACACAGTTCCTCTGAACACTGTCCGTTGTACAGGTAGTAGAATACGCAGAGGGACAGAGAGAGGCTAAGCGATTCTAAACTACCTGTTAGCATAGGATCGTCAACAAGTCGTGGTAGCGTAACGGCTAGCGCACGCGTCCCAAACTCAAAGGGCGGGGGTTCGATCCTGGCCGGAACGCATGCACCACCTTGGCAGTTTTCTGACCTAATGTGCATATTGTTACAATTACCACGTGCTAATAACGGCGAAGGAAAACATCGTGATGCAACCTGCACATCGAGATAACCGATGTGTCAAACCTGCCAAGCCGCCTTGGACAAGCGTGGCGGGTATACTGTGCGTTGCCCTGTAGTGGGAGGCCCGAGCCCAGCAGTGGGACATTTATGGACTGCTATTATTATTATATATATAGGATCATTGACTATAAGAACGGCGCGACGCTGGATGGAGTCGAGAGTGTCAGTCTGGCAAGCGGGTGCTCGAGCTCATAAGTGTGAGCAGTATTTCATATGCGGCCTAATTTATGCTTTGTAAAGCATAAGTCTTTGCCGCAGGGTGAAATAATGGTTTAGCACACCAAGTTTTTTTGAGTCAAGTTTAGCCTTGCCTTCCAGATGACCCCGAAACTGCACGTCGTTCGTTATAATCAACGTGGTAAGGGGTGTTCCTTGGAACTGTCGTGCAGGGACAAATAGGTTCTTTTTTGCAGAGAATGCGCAAACTTGTGTCTTTGTGGTTCCTCATCTGCGGTTAGCCGTTCCGACGTAGATAGATATTAAAAGCGTGTTAATAAAACCAGTAATTTCTTTTAAACGTGGTTGTGACTTAAATACATACATACGTATAAGTCAAGCAATAACACGTTGCCAAGCGGTGTACGTAGAATAGCAAGTATATTTAAACTTCCACATATATGACCTTCAAAAAGTGGGACTTATTTTGAATAACAACTTGAATTTGAATTTAAGACGGTTATAATTTATTTAAAAACTTGTTTAAATGGTAAATTCAGAAGCAAGAATTTTACGTTAATCTATTTAGCCTTATATTGTTCAAGTGTACATGCCCAGCATCACTAGGTACGTAACGATTTTGAGTGACTCTTGTAGTTTATAATAGCGGTCTAAACTACAAAACAAATATTATCATTAACTCTCTTAAATGAAATTAATCTTATTTACTATGCGAGTTGAAATACAGATTTCAAATCCTTTAAAACATTCAAAGGATTCCGTGAAAATGATATGCTTTCTCGTGCGTATGAATTCATTAAATCCTTAACAGCGATTAGTGCGAGGGGAAGTTAGATCGTATCTAGACTAAAACTCATGTTAATTAATAACTCGAACTGGTTCATTCGGTGGTAATGTAGTCAACTGCTGGACATAGGCCTCCCCAAGTTGGCGCCACTCATCCCTGTCCTCTGACTTCCTCCATGGTGGGCCGACACTAAGTTTACCGAGACGCGGTCTACACTCCAGGACTCGTCTGCTCCATCGGCCATCGGTCCTGCGGCAAGCATGACCGGCCCACCGCCACTTCAACTTGCTAATTTTGTGAGCTATGTCCGTTACCTTTGTTCTCTTACGAATATCCTCATTTCTAATTTTATCCATTAGAGAAATACCCAACATAGCTTGCTCCATAGCCCGTTGAGCGACTTGGAACTTGTGGACCAATCCTGCCGTCAGTGTCCATCTCTCGGCCCCGTAGGTCAGGACGGGTAGGACGCACTGCTCGAAGACTTGTCTTCAAGCATTGCGGAATGAGCGACGAGATTTATCTTCTATTTTATTACGCTCACAAATTTTTCACAGATGTGTTCAAAACACGTTATTTTAACATTCAGAAAGATATACATTTTGATAAAACACAATGTCACGTGATATATCATCATTTTCCTTCACACGTCATCAAACAATACGGCACTTAAAAAGAGACATCGCCCCGTAACAGGGCATTCCCTCGCGCGACGAACAGCGGCCAATCTGTAACATTATCTCATACTTGCATTACACATTACACGTAATGTGGGCGGCAAAAGACGGTAATGTTCGCAACAATGGCGCCGCAGAGTGATTTATTGCGAACATCTTACGTCGCGAACGTTCTGTCGCGAGCATTGTCGCCTAATGACGCTCGTTTATCTTTATTTTGAATCCTTTTTAAAACGGTATTGGTGATTTTGCGTTTTTATATACGTACCTGAAAGCCGAGGTAGCTTAGCGGTTAACGCACTCGCGTCTCGAACTCAAAGGACGCTTGGTTAAAAGAGAAACTTCATTCGAGCAAGCCTTTCAAAGTTTCCAAGGAACTCCCCTTAATACCTCCGAGAGTATTGGGACCCATGATCTGGGATAGTGGTAGAATTAGTGACCGTTTCACGCAGTTCGATTCCTGACGAGGGTAAAGTTTTTGGATCTAATGATATTCCTCTAAGTGCTTTTATCTATCTATATATATAAAAATGAATTGTAGAAATGCATGTACGCACATAACTTGAGAACGACTATACCTATTTTGATGAAATGTTTTGTGTGTGTTTGAGTGGGTGTTTAGCAACCCCGGATGGTTTAGCAACATTTACTCGACATTTAACAAAATCATCAAAATCGGTCCAGGTGATTTGTTTGTTTTTGTGTGTTTGAGTGGGTTCCCGGATGGCTTAGATTCACAATCGGAACCGGTAGGTAGCGCTGAGATCGGGTTCTAAAATCGTAGAATAATAATAATCCTAATTTTATCATAAAACAAAGTCTTTTAGGAATTCAAAAAATATGGCGGTACGAACGGGTCAGCTAGTTTTTTATAGTTTAGGATTTAGTCCTGAAGGCACAATTAAAAAATTCACCTGTATACACTAATGTACGAGTACGAGCCTAAATGAAACCTCATGGAAAGCGGTTAACATCGCCTATAGACATTTGTAACACCAAAGGTGCTACCAACGTGCTGCTGCTCTCTGAACTATAACACAATATCAGATGGAGCCGGGATATAAAAAGTAATGAATGCCATAATTGTAGCAATTAATAAATTAATCAATGATATATAGGAAAGTAATGTTAGGGTTGTATACAAGAGTTACGGTAGAAATTGTTAGAAATCTCTTTTTAGAAGTAAGTTATAAAACACAAGAATAACCAAGCCTTACACAACATCACTTATCTAATTAAGCCCGCATCTCGTTCGCTTGAGTTAGCTTGAGCCGCTCGAATTCTCGTCTCGAGCCAATCGGGTGCTCGAGCCAGCGCCGTCTTGGCTCTAGTTTTAATCCAATGTACTTGGCAGCGGTTCAGTGAGACCTCTTGAATGTTAAGCAAAAAACGCTTTGCGGATGTACTGGGTTCTTGATTTTAAATTTAATTTACTTTTTCTAGGATTATGTAGTTTCTTTGGTAAAAAAGTGAATCTTTAGGAAATCGTCTTGTTCGTCCATCTTTGTATTGTATGTTACAGTTTGTATTAACAGAGTCTAATATAGGTGAAGTTTAACAAGTAAGTATGTAATATATAGGTAAGATGCTACACTATACTGTAGTAAAAACAGGCAATAGTAAATGTTAGGGGAGGTCAGCAAACATCTAGCCGAGGGTCATCTATATATTAATACGTGAAGCAAAAACTTTGTACCCTTTTTTTACGAAATATGCGCGGACGGAGGTGTATGAAATATCGCCCAATTATAGTTTATATAGAGAAGAAGCAACGAATGCTAATATATACCATGTATTTGACACACACACGCATATATACTCTTTTGTTTATTGTTAAAGTCAAATTAACAATGCAGCCTTGGCGAAATCTGTGATTATAGAAGTACTAGAGTTTATCCACGTGCCTCTTATTTAAAGAGGTTACGTTGTATTAAATTTTTATGTTCCTGCTATTTGCCCCGGAAGATTCACTTCATTTCATATCGCAAACTATCCCATCTCCCGGGATGAAAAGTATCTATGCCCATTTTCGGTATTAAACAAAATCACAGCAAAACCGATCCGGTACTCTTAGTAGTTTTTCCGCGAAGGCTTAACAGACAGACAGATCGAGTTGGTATCGCATTTTTATAGATGATAAATTTTTATGTCTATAAACTTGAGAAATGATTGATCTCCCATACAAACTTTCATCCCCTGTTTCGACCTGTTCTAGTTTTATTTATCTATTCCCCGTCTATCTATCTGTAAACTACATAAATGACAAAAATGACCAATTGACCAAATTGACCAAAATGACCAAATCGGTCCAGTAGTTTTTTGAAAAAGCCTAACAAACAGACACATATATTTTTATCCCGAAAACTATCCCATTTTTCGGGATAAAAAATATCCTATGTTCATCCTCAACTCAATATATATATATATATACTGAGTTTCAGCCAAATCGGTCTAATAGTTTTTCGTGAAAACGGAACTGACAGACGGACAGACAGACAGAGTTACTTTCGCATTTATAATGGTTGAATTTCAACCACGGGCGACCACTCCTTTTAAACAAATGTGTAAATAGTGGTCCGAGGAAGTATGAATCTATGACGGCCTTTGTGGTCAAACGGGCTAAGCCTTTGACTGCTTACCTCACTGCATCGCAGAGGCTCCTGGTATGGTAAATTTCGGAAACGAATTTTCTCCGTTTTTTTACTATCCCAGACACCCAGGATCGGGCTCAGAGTGGTATATAATAAATATTAATATATAGTGGTGTATAATAATAAATATATACAAGCGTATATAATAAATATTTATTATTTATTTATGATCTTAACTTTTTTGAAAAACAGTTTTTTAGGTATTACTTCCTAAACAATATAAGTGGTAAATTTAAAACAATATATAGAAGTTGAGTAGCTTAATAAATATAATACTTTCTACGGAAATTGGCGTGTATAAGTTACATTAAGTCATTTTTGAGTTATTAGTTGTCATTATAAACGTTTTTTTTTAACGGTTTTGTAGCAAATAACAAGAATAGCGCTCGTTCGCTGCCTCTACGGAACGCATGTCTGACACACACTTAGTTGATTGGTTTGAAATCGTACATGCTGGTTGGCTGTACCTTAGGGCCTGGTCACGACTTTTGGATTAGCGACGGGCGACACGATGGGTGAGGTTAGCGCCCAGCGGGCCAAATCGTGGCGTGGATTATATATCTTAACCCTAGGTTAAGAAAACTTATTTTAAAGTTTGTTACTACGTGGCAGTGGGCCGTCTGTCGCAGGACCAACGGCCGGTGGAGCAAACGAATCTTGGAGTGGAGACCAGGCCTCGGTAAACGTAGCGTAGGACGCCCGCCAGATCGATGGACTGACGAACGGCTGGATGAGGAAGACGGGTGATCGGAATATATAGCGCGTACTTGGGGAGGCCTACGTCCAGTAGTGGACAGAGATTGCCTGAAAAAGAAGGATTTACTACATATTAGTCGCACAGACCAATAAAATGCAATTAGGATACTTTTTTATATAATAATAATAACCCATAAACGTTCTACTGCTGGGCTTGGGCCTCCCGCTATTGGGGTACGTACAGTATACCCGCCACACTTGTCCAAAGCCATTTGGCAGGTTTGATACATCGGTGATCTCGATTTACAGCTTTCATTATGATGTTTTCCTTCCCCATTGTTAGCACGTGGCAATTTTAACAATATACACTTTAGGTTAGAAAACTACCCAAGTGGTTCATGCATTCCTATCAGGATTCGAACCCAAGCCCTTTGAGTTTATGGCGCGTACGGTAGCCATTACGCTACCATGACTTTTTTAATTTACCTTTATTTAATAGAAGAGTAGCTTAAGATAAAAAATATTAATTATTAATTTTACCTGATAACTGTTTCGCAGCAGGGGAAAGCTAGGAACCTACTTACCGAATCGACAGGCGGTTTGTAATATGAAAGACTAATGTTTAATGATCTAGGGTTAGGTTAGGTTACGTATTTTTGTTTTTGTAGGTCGTCGAGTCGCGCTTTGCTGTCGCTCCTACCGACTAGGTTGTGACCGAGCCGTTACGCTACAGTAAACTTTGAACTCTTCTTATTTACGTAAAGAAGTTCAATCAACCAATTAGTACTTCACTATAATTTACCTGTTCAGAATATTGTCGTTTCTACCCCCAATCATACATAATAATTGTCAACTGTTTCAACTTAAATTTTGTCGTTATGTGTACAACAATAACAATCCAAATTACAATCGCTTAATTGTTAACACTCCGGGAGTCCAAAAGTTTGTAAAAACTTTGTCATTTTCAAAATTAAACTTTATGTATTACTGAATAGAGTACAAATTGCTTTGTGTAGAAGAAAACGTTTGTGTTAATATTTAAAGGATTTTGATGTGTTCATTTTGCACAAAGTAGGATAAGCACATGTTTGTTGGTTCATCGAAATAATGTTAAGTGGAAATGTGAGCCGAGTTTGTTTGTAACCTTCTCTTAATTCCGCTACGCTATTATTATATGAGTTCATACCACATGTTGTTCTCGCTTTAGGTACTTGTCTGAAGTTTGTCAGAACGGTTGACACATAAGATTATGTATATATATATTATTAGCTGGTACCCGCGACTTCGTACGCGTGGTGCGGTTTTTTAACTATCCCACGGAACTCTTTAATTTTTCGGGATCAAAAGTATCCTATATGTTGACCAGGGATATAAGCTACCACCATACAAAATTTCATTTAAATTGATCCAGTCGTTTCGGAGATTAACTGGTACAAACAGAGAAACAAAAAAATTGAAAAAAAAAAATCTAAATTAGTTCTATTTCACTTCTTACATCCCCCTGACTCGGTTTTTAGCATTTTTTTTCATTGTACAGAAATTTGACCTCTACAATTTTATTATATGTATAGATAGACGATAGTGATCCAAGATATCTGTAATCTATACATCTATACCAACAAAGCGGACGAAACGGTATGCTTCCACTTTTATCATACGCATCCCGAAGAGGAACTCTTTACCGTCGTCTGTTTTTCCTCAAGAATACAATCTAGGTGTCTTCAAGTCTCGCGTGAACAGGTATCTTCTAGGTAAGCGTGCTCCACCTTAGACTGCATTTCCACCTGACATCAGGCGGAATGTCAGCCAAACGCAAACCTATTCATTATAAAAAAATCTAAACAGATAAATTAAACTTAAGTGTCTGTTTGTAATGTCAAAATAAAAATGTGAAAATATCACGGGAATAATTCGGAGAGATTCTGATGGAGATTCCGAAGATGCAATTTTTTTTGTTCCAGCTGATCTCTGAAATGGCTGGACCGATTTTGATGGGAATTTCACTGGAAGATAGCTGATATTATAAGGAGTAACTTAGAATACTTTCTTTATAGGGTTCCGCAAAAGTTAGTGCCTGTCTATCGCTTTCCCGATTAAAAACCAAATACATATATAGCGCGAGTGAGAGAGGAGGAGCCTGCTCACCGCTGCCGTATGCGTGAGAGAAAGGGAAGCCAGACAGACTGGCGCCGTAACGCGTTACGTAACGAAGCGGTTTACCCTCCCATAACAAGTTGTCACTTCAAAAAGTGTTGACAACCATAACGTTGCGATGTGTTACTTTTCTAAAGAAATAAGCTAATTATGGTATTTTAATCTACACATATACAAATAGATAAATAAAATTGAAATGTCAGTTTGCAAAATGTGACAAAAATCAGGGGGGGATAATTCAGGAAATTCCGGTCCAAAACGCCTGGACCGATTTTGACGGGACTTTCACTGGCAAATAGCTGATGTTACAAGGAGTAACTTAAGCTATTTCTTGTTTTATTTGCCGCGAAAAAGGGTTAAAACCGTTTGTTCGAAATATAAATATCGAATTATAACATACATACTCTGCAAGCATACATAGAATTTCTATCAGACGTTAGACAAAGGAAATCTGTATTCGCTTATACAGTATAGCAAGTTGTGGTTAGTAGGAGGCACGAGCGCAGCCTTTGCTTCAAACTCAAACGGTTAGCGACGGTGTAACAAGATCCTATCGCCATGAAGATGGGGGTGAGAGTTTAGTTTCCTCTTCAACGTTTACTTCCACGATATTAATGATAGTGTTGAGTAAAGCACTAAACTATACGATGTGCAAAGAAAATTTGTAAACTCCTTTAGTCTATTAGATAATCATGAAACAGATTAGTTTAGATATTAAACCATTATTGACTATGTGCATCAAGTCCTATGTAATTTTATTTTTATTAAACACTAGCACTAATAGAGTAAACTACATCATTGTTAGCCTCCACGAATTGATTGACGTTCAGTTAATTTATTCAAGGTAATTATTGTTATTATTTTAATTATAGAGTTTATTAGAACTATAGAAACACGTATGACACAGGTACAAATATAACCGAACACAGCAAGTCTAAATGTGCAGAAGGTCGTAATTCAATAAAACGCCAAAGTACATCGCTATTAGATTTCCGATTGTGGTACATACGTCTCGCTTCGAACGTGGTTCTCACTCGACTGACCTTCTCCCTCCATCAGGCCATCGTTTTATCCTGCACAAGTGCAATGTGCCCGCCCGTCACGTGGACCGAATTACCTAGAATCAGCTTGTATTTTTAAACCCTTAACACCTGGCTAATGATTACAATACAACAATAGGCCGTATGCCAATGATTAAAAGAAGACGACCATAAAAGAATTTCAATGTTATTAGTTCAAATGCCGACGGGTAATAAATGTGCTTTGTTTCAGATATGCAGATGGATTTTGTTTGTCGGGATCTGAGTTGTAACAATACGATTTTTAACGTTATATTATAACGTTAAAATCATAAAAGTTACCAACAGTAAAAAATATATCGGTATGGCAGTATCTTTTTCGAAACGAATGCCAATAAATAAGTAAACAAAAGAAAACGACCATAAAATAATTATAATAGTTTCAATGTTATTAGTTCAAATGCCGACGAGTAATAAATGTGCTTCTACAAATCTGTACGGGGAATTTGTCTTTGTCGGCGCTTAGGTTGTAACAGTAAAAAATATTTTCTATTTTCTATTTTATACTATTATTATTATATGGCTATAAAATAAGAAAACTATTAATTACGTCTGGTTTTAGAGGTGGTGTATAATTAATTATTAATCAACTTCCAAAAGGAGGAAGTTCTCACTGTATTTGTTTTTGTATGTTTGTCACGCGGTTTCTCCGACAACTGTAGACCGATTTTCATTATTTTTTCTTTATTCAATAGAGTATATAGTTGTAGTGGTACCATTGTAACGCAATCTGTATGCGCGTACCAGTAGAACAACTTCTACAGGCTCTTAAAATACTATTTCTAAATCTATTCAAGCAACTAAAAAATAGAAAAATATTTTATTTTTCAACAAAAAGAAAACCGACTTCATTCAAACTAGATAGCAAAAAAAATATACAAACATGATAAATAAGAGATTTAGAGTCTTCTCTGATATTAATACACTAGTTAGTAATATTGGTGCAACAGACGGATGGATGCAAATGACCGCCCCGGGGCACCGGCTGATTGCTCTAGCAGAGGGGGTCGAAGATATTATCTTGTAATTTGGCACTATTTTATACTGCTATGATGAAGAGACTTGGAAGAAAGTTATTCAGCCTGATATCTGTGTTATTTTATGCAAATATTTCCTATTTAAAGGCATGTTATTAATCATCAGCGCAGCATTATTTATTCTTTGGCAGTTTGATCTTATTTTTCAAACATATCTGCTGGAAAGACAAAATGGAGTTTGATAATAACAATGAGACAATTTATTATCTTACAAAACATCGCAGCCTCATAGAATTTGTATGAAGGTACAAAGTAGAAAAACTATGACATCATGTTAATTTTCATGGTGTAGTGTAGGCTCTTAATTTAGTATTAGTCCTATAATTAAAACATTTGTCAAATTTAACTTGAATTCTTGTATGCGTTTGATATAAACATCATATCTTGGACTCGAGACTTATAAAACATACTCTAAATGAGAGCGAATATAAGTAAAATGAAGATTGTCATAGGTCTTTGGTTTATTATTAATATCATTGGCATGCCTATCAAACAATAGTTTTGAGTCGTGCAGTCGTATATTATATTGCCTTTTAAGAATAGTCAAATTCTTGTTATAAAAACACATTTATCAGCATTTCGATGTAACTTATGTAGAGAACAATAATAAACGAATCATACTAGATCGTTCTGCAATGCTAGAGCGTTCTCTGTATAATGTAGAAATTTGAAAGTTTTCGTATCATCGTCAAAATTTAAGATAGATATTAGAAACAGTAGTGGACCCAGTAATAAGCCTTGAGGAATTTTATAATAAATATACTTCTATGGATCATCCGTGTAAAATTAATTCAACATGAAAAACAGAGCTCCAAAAACTTGGTCCCGAATTCAGGGAATATTCAAAGCAAAGATTACAAGTCAGAGACCCTTAACAATGGTCCAGACCATAGAGTTAGAGATGAAAGTAGAAGTCCTACTATTGTAAATTTACAATATAAATAAATCTGTCGGTGTGTAGAGTTAGCACAACGAATTTAATAATGAGAAGAAAACAGGGTTCGGGCTAGCAGATTTCGAAAATGAAATTTTAGAATTTTTGCCTTTCTGTCTGTTTAAGCATCTCCTAAAGACTACAGAACGGATTTAAATTAAATCCCTCACAGAGCTAGTTTATATCCTGTGCCTGAGCTCGAGATGATTTTATCCCGATAAATAACGTCATCTCCGTGGGTAGAGGAATATAGTAAAAAAATGGCGTTTTTGGGTTTCACTAACAAATAAGTCGTCATGGCAACGTGAACAAAGTTTTGTTGGCACTGCTAGTAGGTGTTATTTAAATGAAGATTTTATAATTTCAATATGCTGACCATAAACATATACTATTTAGACGTACGATTAGAAGAATATATAACAACCTAGCTCTAAAACTCTTCAACTTAATCGTCCTTAAGCTCCTTGAGTGCGATCCGAACATACGAATCAAATGCAAATGTACAAAAGTTTAGGGTAGTTTGGGGATGCTTGTCTCCTGGCGTCCGAAGAACGCAAGATCTTGATTGCCTACGTCTGAGATGGGGCCGTCTGTGTCTGCCTGTCATTGCATGGCAGCTTGCCTCTTTTTTTTTATTGGACTTGATTTTATGTTGTTGGTCCGAAGACCTCACAACTTTACCGGCGTTTTCGCGGCATGCGCTCGAGGGACCTCGAGGGACCGAGGTAAAGCCCGCTAAGGGCTTTACCTCGGTTGAACTGTTGCCATGAGAGGGGGATGAACCTAATGATGCCGACTAGAGGGCGACACAATGCACTACTTGAGAACGGGCGACGAGTAATATGAAGCCCGAGGGAAGGATCCCGGCGGACCGGGATCGGCAGTTGGAGGCGGTCTACATTATCTTATTACCATTTTGAAACGTGTTATGGCTGGGAGAGAAGAAACGGCGAAAGAAACTTCCCAGCAACACGCCTAGTCTATCCTATGGGGGGATAGACTACGCCAGACGCCAAGAGATATAGCTCCCTGGCTATGTCTCCTGGCGTACCTCGCAGGGACGGCCTGTCTCTTGCCATATCTAGTCGCTTATATATCGTTGTCCGGGCAATGGAGGGGGCCCGGCGTGACCGCAGGGCCTAAAAATGAATTTTAATGGTCACTTTCGCCGGGATAATGAAGACAGCATGGCGCGCCTGCGACCGCCCCGGGCGATCATTCCCCATTTTGTTTGACTGCGGTTATTCGCAACCGTTGTTCCAGTTACCAGGTGAACATATCAAAATAACAATGAGAATATTAAAAAACAACTATTATTTCAATTAAGTTTTTTAAAATTTCGTTTAGTGTTAATTGTTAGCATTTGTCATTATTATATTAATTTACTTTGACTATTTTTATAAAAGTGTTAACACATAAAAATACTGTTAAGTGAAAAATTACAAGTATATGGTAAAACTAATTTATATTACTATATTTTATAACATATTCAATCGTGCCAACTGATTACGTACGTAGGAACGTAATTTTACATATATAAGTATACATATTATCACGCCTGTTTCCCATAGGGATAGGCAGAGATTATGGATCTCCACTTGTGACGATCCTGACATACAGCTTTTGCTTCATCTACTTTCATTAACCTTTTCATACATCCACGTTTATTTGTGATGCTTTTTACCTGATCTCTTTTTAACACTTCTGCTATATGATCGTGATGTGTACGCCACGGTCTACCCGCACCGACGTAATTTAACTACGTAAGATATCAATGATAAGCCGGCAGACAAACACACACACTGTATATCACCAAATTAAGCAAGTTACGCTTGTGTTATGGGTAATATACAACGGACCATTCTGGGGCCGATCCCAGACACCCAGACTATAGTAAATAACGGAGAAAAACCTTTTCCGAAATTTACTATACCAGGAATCGAACCCGGAGCCTCTGCGTTGCAATGAGGTAAGCCGGCAAAGGCTTAGCCCGCTCAACTACAGAGGCCGTCAATATTATAGTTGTGTACTGGAAATATAACTGTACAGTTCAAATAACTGTTACGAATAACTTTTAATTATTAAAATCATCCTCAATTAATAAATCCTTTATACTCATAAACATTTCATACAATTCAGGATGCTTTAGTAATTTATTTTATTTTTGATTTAAACCTTATTAAAAAAATCTGAAAATGTATGCAAGATATTATACATCTGGCAACCCAATTTGCTTGATAATACACATATATAACAAAGCCTGTGTAAACATTATTACATCTGACTGTATAGTGTACATGTGTAAAATTTTATCCAGCCCTCAGATCTTTTGGTTATTGAAAGTTTCAAAAGAAAATGAGCTTTTCATGAAAGAGTCGCCTCGCTTCTTGATTACAACTCTCTCACAGAATGTCGAAGTGAAACGATTAGCCTTGAGGTAATAGTGTGTTGTATAATGAGTAAGAGATCCGATGACCCACTCCCCCCCTTTTACGAGTGGAATTCCGATTAAGGACCATCAGCCGCGCGATGGTGGGAAGTCGTCGATTCAGGAACGGAGGAAGAATAGAACTTCCAGCGGTCTGGCGGCCTGTCGTAAGCGGGAAAAGAACCCACAGCCAGGTGCTAGGATATTTGCCCGTCTGGTTTAGAGTAAGCCACCGTAACAAGTTTGAGTTGTGTGCCGGCATCAGGGACCAGGTTCCAGTTTCCCCTTTGAGGCCGGCAGCACCTTTGCTGTAGCTAACGTCCATAGGCAACGATAGCCGCTTCCCATCACAGTTAGGCGGTCAGTCTGTCTGCTGTGCTTTAGCAATAAAAATTAAACATACTTCGTCACATAACTGTTTTTATCATTGACATTTTTGGTCTTAAATATCGATCGACACATAAACACAATATTGTAGGTATATCCCCAAGCTAAGCCACGCGTGTGTTATGGGTAATATGTACAACGGAACTATCTGAGGCCGTTTTTTTGTATTCCGAAACTGAAAACCAGGCAGACGGTTTAGCTCATGGAAAGTGGGCACCGTCGCCTATAGACGTATCCTATATCCGTGCAGGAACAGAAAAATAATACAATTTCCAGCCTTGGAGCGGCATGGTATAGTTTAGTATGGAGTAGGGGAATGAGATAGAGAAGATTGGATAGGAGGAGGGAGAGGAAATGGGTCGTCGGTAGTCTCAGTCATCGCACGAAATACGTATATATAGTTCAAGGTTAACGGTTTCATGCCGATTCCAGACACCCAGACCATAGTAAAGAATGGAAAGTTCGTTTAGAAAATGTACTAAGCCAGAAATCGAACCTGGAGCCTCTACGTTTCAGTGAGTTTGGCAAAGGCTTAGTCCAGTCAGCCACAGAGGCCGTCTTATTTTCGTGAATAAAAATACAATTCTAGCAAAATAACACGAACGGTACATTCGGGAAGCTCATTAAACCCCAGCCTGAATCCTAGGCTATGTGTATGTGACAGCAAAAATGTCAGACCCCACCCCAATCCACGTTAACCCTTCGTTTGCCGCACCACAGTGACAAGTCGCTGACGTGGGTCGCCGGCACGTCAGCGCGGGGCATTTATCACCCGCACTCGATATTGACAGTGCTGTCATCGTTCGCTGTCAACATTTGGCATGTCCTTAAACAGCTACAGAGTAGTTTCTACTAAACTTTTTGAATGTATAGTTACAAAAATCTGAGTCATTTCTTAAGTCTGACTTCGTCCGCGTGGATTTTTTTACGCGGTACCCTTAAATAAAGTAGCCTAAGTTATTCCTTATAACATCAGATATCTTCCAGCGAAAGTCCCGTAAAAATCGGCCCAGCCGTTGCAGAGATTAGGCGGAACAACCGGACAGACACAAACAGACAAAATTTGTAAAAATTGAGGTTTTCATATAATTACATTACAAACAGACACTTCGATTTTATTTATCTATATAGATGTTTAATGAGTATAAAAGGAAGTGAAGCTGTGGTAGCTTAGTAGTTAGAGCAATCGTGTCCCAAATTCAAAGGGCGCGGGTTCCAACCATCACTGGAAAGAATCCGCCATTTAGGCAATTTTCTGACTTAATGTGTGTATTGTTATAATTACCACGTGCTCAGGGTGAAGGAAAGCATCATGATAAAATCTGCATGTATAGAGATAACTGATGTGTCAAACCCGCCAATCTTCCCCTTCGACAAGCTTGGCGGGTGTAATATCCGTTCCCGTATAAATGGAAAGGCCGAGCCATCAAGTGGGATAATTATGGTCTGTTATTTTTTTTTCGCCTTCATATTCCGTCTTGTGACATGACAGAGGGTTTTTTATTTTCTTGTTTATTTATTTTCTTTTTGTTTCTTATTATTTTTTCAAAAACAATTATTCCTAATACAGTGTATTTTATACTAATTTCTTCTTATTATTAATATATTTACTATCTATTACATTCTACTTTTAATTTTACTGTTTTGCTAACTATATATTATATTTATTTAACTATTTTGACACACTCAATTTTTGCTATAATTATTCTTCATTATACATTTACGTTTCATAACCTACATAGCTAGGGCTGTTATTATTAGAAGGAAGTAAGTAGATCTAAATGTATTTAAAACACATATTTATTTCTGTTTTTAGTCAAATTGTATGATTTATAATATATAGGCAAGTATTTTAAATATAACGAACTAATAACATACGTTTACGTTAATTGATTTCTATTTTTAATTGATTAATATAGTTAACAATTTGGAGGATGATGTATATATTGAATAAAAATAATAATAGTAGAATATTAATTGTCTGAAAGCAAGAATTTTATTAGTTTAAAATCTTACCTGTCTTCTTAGAGAATTGTGTTTTGTCGAGTCGCCATAAGAACTTCCTCGATTGGCGTCAGTCAGACATACTATGTGCCTAAGGTTTTTGCGTTAAGATTATTTTAAAACTTGAATATTCATGGGTATCTATCGGTATTTACATTCATAAATCATGATATTATTAAATCATCATCATCAGCATATTAAGTAAAAAAAATATATTTTTGTACCTAAGTACATAACGCCTAAAAATTATCATTCACTTAATTCTGTCGGCTCATCGCTCCAAAATGGGTCTTGGTCTCCAACAAGAACACTCCATTTTTCTCTGTCCTGTGCAATTTTTTGCCAATAATGGGCTTGCAGCTCTCATAAGTCAGCCTCCACCGGTATTTGGGGTGACCTACCGGATGTCGACCATTTATTGTCTTAAATATACCCTATTTATGCTTCCATTACGTAGAACGGATGGGGATCCGTTCTACGTAATCAAGCCAGCGGATGCGATGAGATTTAATTTCTCCTGTTATATTAGGCTCGGTTACGAGATTTTCGATTTCAGCATTGGTTCGGACCCTCCAGCTACCATCCTCTTTCCATGTAGGGCCCAAAGTCTTACGGAGAACCTTTCTCTCCGCCAGAAACACTGTACTGTACCTTAAGGGTTAGTAACCAGGCTTCGCAACGGTACACTAGATGGGCCGTTTGACTGTTTTATTAATACTGATGTTGGTTTTTCTACTTAGAAACTGGGACACGAATACCTTATGTAAGGCTGCAAAACACCTCAGGGCGTTTTGATGTGTAAGTTTATTTCGTCCTTTTGAGCATTTGTGTCGTTAAGTGTGCAGCCCAGATATTTAAATTTAAAAAAAACACTAAAAATGATCACTAAGTAGATATAATATTAATTACACATTTACAGTTTCTTAAATAATTTTATACACACACTATAAGAAGAAACAAAACTATTGCCAAGATAGCTGAATTTAACCAGCGTTAGGTTCTTTAAAAATTTGTCTCTTTTAAAACGACTGATATATTTGATTTAATGGCTACCACGATTTTTGCATTAGAAAGTGGCAGCTCTCGCTCTGCTAAATGCTCACCGCTCTAATTGCAAAAACGTGTTGAGAATCGGGATAATCTGGAACGAACGGAAGTACATTTAGGGATGGGATTAACCTATAATATTGCTATGAGAACTGTATCATGATTAAAATGTCTTTATTGTTGCTTAATATATACGAGTGTTTGTGTTTACCGTTCCTCGAACAAAAGTACGATCTGGCAGTTGAAGATTTATTAATTACGCAACTTTTCATTCCACAGATAAATGTTCAAGAACCACGCGTCAATTTAGAATAATGAAGATTGCAACCGATCCATACCTCCAATTCAATACAGGTCGTATTTTATAACAGTATCCAGCCTAAAGTTGTACATGTAAGTATAAGTCGCGCGCAGAAGGTTTGCTGATAACTACCTACTACTTTTGTACATATTTATGTAAAATATTTACAATAATAAATTTATTGCAACAACTATATATATAACTTTTTTGTCAACCCTACTGACCGTCTACGCGTGACATCATAAGGCTATTGGCAAACATTCTGGACACGGGTAGTAGAATAAGTAAAATTGTAATATTTTGAAACTCGTTAAGAATATAAAAGATGTACATTTTTTTATATATTTTACCATAATATAATTGTTAGCGAAAGAAAATTCAACAAATTATTGTTGGTTTATTTCTGTTAAATTTCGGAAATACAATTTTATTCTTAAATTCATAACTCTGTAAAAATTAGATATCGATACATATCAGATCAAAAGTGTTCATATCTACATACTTATTATACAATAAGTTTTTAAGTAATAATCAATTTAAATGTTATATAAATGTGAATGAACGAATTATAGTAGTCCATGTTTAGACTCCTCCTTCAGGAGATCGTCACAACTGTTATAATACAATTTATCGATAAACTTTCTCATCACCAAAATCATTCGTAATCCGATTGTCTACTGTTTGAAATTTATTCAGATGTCCAAAAGATTTATTAGAATTTGAAATATCGTTGCTTCTTAATAAGCCTTTGTTTCAAAAAGTTTGCGAAACTCGGTATCAAAATAAAGGATAATTTCACTGGGCTGCCAAAATAAAGGGTATCGGATTTAGATTTATAATATACGATCGAATGAGTTATGGTTTCTATTAACCATCTTTTCGTTACTTCATTCTCGTGGGCGTAAACGAAGTTAAATGTGGTGGGTCTGATGTGTAGTAGTGGTGCTTTAGGCAAGTTTTGATGAACTTTTGATGTATTTTACGAGAAAGCAAAAACAAACGACAGTTTTACTTATGGGCACGTTTATCTTTTAATTAACAACTTTTACTACTCAAAGCTGGGCAGATTAAATAGACAAACATCATAACAAATAAATTTTAACATTCATGTATTAAATATGAACTCGATTGTATAAGAAATAGAAAGCGTAGCTATAAGCTTATTTTAGTGAAGCCGAAAAGAACACGAGGAAGATTTCTGTTATGTACTAATATTTAGGTTGAAATTTATGAACATTTTTGGTTTCATCGACACATCGACTTTGAAATACAGCTTTGACCCCAGGTACAGCAACTTGTGATGAAAGTTGCTGTATTTTCATAATCTTCTAGAGTCATACAAAATCAAAGTATGTGCGCCTTTGTAAAACGATAAACTAAATTTATTTCCGTTAATATAAATTCATTTTCATTAATACTGTTTTAAATTGTACGAAAACTTCATCCATACAGGTAATGTCCATTTTCCAAAAATGGTAAGGTAAGAGAATGGTTAGTAAGATTTAAAAAAAAAACTCGACAATTAAATGTCTCAGTTGATTCAAATTTCAAATTCAATTTAAAAGTTTGTATTCAAAATAAGTTCCACTGGAGAACACTTTTTGAAGTTCATACAAATTAGTTCAAATTTAAATTTACTTCTTATTTTATGTATATGATTTTACTCGCATTTACAATATTCTCCGTTTATATCTTCTACCAACCAAGACAATAATATATATATATACATTCGGTTATATTAGATTACTGAACTATTACACGAAATCTCTTAAATTAAATCTTTGAATTTCATCCTTTGACTATCTGCATAGCTAAATAAAGCAAATAAGCGTGAACGTTTTACCCATGGCCGTAACATTCATTTGCATTTAAATCTGTGTCCAAACCGTCTTTAACGTTGTGGGGTGGCTAAATGCCGACCATTCTCTTAATCTTAAAGGAAGGGGAATTGAGATTCCAAGACACGTCTCTTAGAATCGATTTTTTTAATATCGACTTTTATATATTTTTGTTGTATTCAGTTATTTAATAGCTTTTACTCTATCACGCTATCTTCAGTATTCGTATGACTATAGATTCATTTACCAACTTGAAGTTTTAGTTTAGAAAATATCGATATGAAGAGATATGAATACATAAGTATTTTATACAAGCAAAGAGATAAATGATTGAATCTTCCAGCCACTTTTATATAGAAAATAATATTAAGATTAGACTCATGTATAATATAATTGCCTAAAACAAATTCTATATAATTTCAATTATTTAATGTTGTCTGGAAAACATCGACTTTTAAATTTATAATGGAACATCTTTAAAAGGCAACGGTCACTAGATCTCAAGAAGCTTCCGTACCGCGTTAATTGTTATTGCACTGACTAGTTAACCTTAAAGGATTCACTCAATAGCTTATACATCTTAATGTATGCTCTTCTCGTTTAATTTAATTTTCTTAATCCTGACATTTAGTTGGTAACTCTTTTATTAATTTATTCTAAGATACAATACATTAAGTTATGTCAATATATTTAAGTGTATACAATTTTGAAAACTAACACTCGTCTCATAACCCTAAAATTACTCTTTGAAGACATATTAATTTTCAGTATAAGCTCAACTCAAAGCGAAATTAATGTTGAAAGAAGATGGTAAAAAGCAATTTACAACCTAAAGTTCTTCTAATTAATATTTTTCGAAACAATACTGAAATATTCGCTTAAGTCTGAGTGTTAAACAAAACTAACCTAAAAAATAAATGACTGTGTTTATTAATATCCACATACATTTTCACCTTCTACATACATTTACGTTTACAAATAATATTTCTCTCCCCACAATAATCCGAAACCATAAAAATACGAAAAGAATAATAGAAAATACGACAAAGAAACCCACTGGAAATGATTTGAGGAGTCCGCAGCATCTGTAGATGAAATTAACTCTTCATATAATATCATTTGCTTTGAACAAATAAAAGAAAGATCTTGTAGCTGTGCGGCCGGTCGCAGTAGGAGGGTTGTGGTGTGGTCTGAGTGAAGGCATATAACGGAACTATTGTTCAATATTTTAAATAGAATATTCCTGTATTTTTAATAAGCTTACTCTAAGTTAAGTTTGTCGTAGTTGACCAGTTGGATACAATATTAGATTTGGGTTGGAAGTGCAATTAGATTGTCTCGTGTTGGAGTAATCTGTTAACATGGAACACACTCATCTAAGACTTGAATATACACATCGCTTGTTTAAATAGAATATTAACTAAAAAAATATGATTTTAACCTAAAAATACAGTCCTACCAAAATACGCAATCTGTAATGAAAATGGTAATATAATATTAATGAAAAAAAATATTTTCTAAAATATACAAACGAGGTTAATCAAATAATTATGGAAATAAAAAAATATTAAATAAAACATTCTCGATATCCTCCTTTTTTAAATTAAATAACTACCCTATTCATCTTTAACCAGTTCAATTTCCTCAGACTTTACTTATGACTGTATATAACATAAATCATAACAATAAAATTACTAAGTAAGGCGACTACTTGCACAGACATAACCTCGTAGCCAGGATTATCCACTAGCAACTTGCCCTTCGATACGATCTTGTGGAAACGGAGGTGCCTTATTACCAGTACTCGCCGGAGCCAGTTCTTGAAAACAGTCGTGCCACGCTCTACTGGGATCGATCAGTTATCATGGACAGAACTATTGTAGCCAATAAGCCTAATATCGTGATAATAGATCGATCTACGCGACAAGCAATACTCGTTGACACCAGTATCCCGCATGACGATAACCTCGTGAAGAAAGAAAAAGAAAAACTAAGTAAATACTTAGATCTTACTCACAAGGTTACCGCTATGTGGCGTCTGGGGTCAACGAGCATTGTGCCGATAGTTGTCACTGTCAATGGTCTTATAGCGAAAAGCCTCGATCGTCATTTAGAGACTTTCGCTGGGAAGCTGGGTGAAGAGCCAGATACAGAAGGCAGCACTCTTGGACACGGCACGAATTGTGAGGAGGTTTCTATTTCTGGAGCCCTAACCACCGGTAGTTTGGACCCCAGGCCCCGCTGACGGTGAACTGCAAGATTTTATTATTGAATATGTATTTTATTCTAGATGTATTTTTATAAAAAAATAATTTTATCAATTTTTTTCGTAAAAAAATGTCTATATATATTTAAAAAAAGTACAATTTTTGAGAATAAATAAATAATAATAATAATAAAAATTACTAATGTTTCATAAAAGATTGATTATGATTTCATATACAATTCTATATATTAAAAAAAATGTAAAAATATTTATGAATGAAACCTTGTATTAATCAAAGGATCATTTTGGAAATCGTTCGTAATTTTATAATTAAGATTTGTGGAATACACTATATAACTCCATTTAGGTAGGTGTAAGGGATGCTGGTTTTCACGTGAGTGGTGACTAAGAAGTTCGCGAAATAAAACGATTTTTGTAGTTTAAAAATAGCACTGCGTTTGCGGATATAACGTACGTCGCGTCGCGAGCAGATGCTACCGGTCAACTGAAACGGGGTGGGGGTGTGCTGCGTTATAAACTCAAGGCGCGGTGCTACGTTTATTACATGTAAGTACCTATAAATAAATATAATATATATTTACGCTATTAATTTATATTAATAATTTTTTCAACCTCTGTTGCAGGTCGTGCTTGGCACGTATCGATTACATTCTCCGCCCAGTGTCACTTCAGGGACACTCTTCTAGCATCGGGAGCGGTGCCAAGCGAGTTACGGGTCTAGTAAGTATTCCGGACTTTGTACATATTTCTGCTGTTCTTACTCGCCCATCTGTCCCTGGGAATACTTTATGAACTCTTCCCTTCTGCCAGGTGTTTCGAGGAACATTGGGGTCCAGGATTATAACCACGTCTCCTGGTTGCAAATTTTTTCCTTCCTGGTACCATTTTTGCCGGGGAGAAGTGTGGGTAGGAACTCTTTGACCCAGCGCTGCCAAAACATGTCTGCTAGCCGCTGTGCGATTCTCCACATTTTCCTCAGATATAGATCTCCATCGTTGAAGACTCCCGGGACGGGTAAATTGGATGAGGATCCGATTAAAAAATGGTTAGGCGTCAGAGCTTCCAGGTCTTTAGCATCCACAGACACATGCGTTAAGGGTCTGCTGTTAATAATATTCTCAACTTCGGCTAATAAGGTAAGTAACACTTCTTCTCTTGGTGCTCTTTCTTTAAGAATCACCCTCAAAGCCGTCTTTACGCTTTTAATTAAACGTTCCCAGGCTCAGCCCTTGTGCGGGCTGATCGGGAGATAAAAGACCAAGTCACTCCTTGATTAGTTACTTCTTTGTTTATTCTAGCTTGGTCGATTTCGAGGAAAGATTTTCTCAGTTCGGTTTCCGCTCCGCGTAGGTTAGTACCATTGTCCGAATACATGTGTAGTGGCCAACCGCGTCTGGCGGCCATACGCCTAATGGCCATTATAAAAGAATCAGCGGTCAATGATGGTACAAGTTCGAGGTGGACAGCTCTTATTGTCATACATGTAAATAATACGCCATACCTTCGCTCCCGTCGACGGCCGACCGTTACTTCCATGGGTCCAAATAGGTCTACTCCACAATGGGTAAAGGCTCGCTGATGATGAGCTAGTCTTGCTACGGGTAAGTCTGCCATGCGGGGAATAGAGGGGACCGCTCTTTTGATGCGGCAGTATGAACATCTGGACGATACTGTGCGTACGGTGGGTCTAAGGTTTATTAGCCAGTATTTTTGTCGGAGTTCGTTAACCACTGTTTCGTTGCATCCATGTGCCATTTTTCATGGTAATGTTTCGTGATTAACCTCGCTACAGGGTGGTGCCCGTCGAGTATTATTGGCCGTTTAGAGTCATATGTAACCTTACTCGCTTCTCCTATTCGCCCGTCCACTCTAATAATCTCGTCTTCATCTATATACGGCGTGAGCGTCCGAAGTCGGCTACTAGATGAAATAGGTTTATTAATAAGTAGCTGATGTATCTCCGGTGCGAATGACTGTTTTTGAGCAAAGCGTATTATCAATTTTTCAGCTCGCAGCAGCAACTCCGCGTCAATTGCAGTCTTACAGGTCTTCTTACATTTCTCAATGAACAACAAAACGGCAGCAGTACATCTCAATAAACGAAGCCACGACGAGAATTTAGTAGGATCCGGTATAGGTAAGTCATTATCGTTGCAAACAATTACATGGTTTATTGTCTCTAAAACTTCTTCACTAATTTCTATATTTTCCTTTTCAGATGAGGAGATTGGCCAGGTACATTCTTCGTCATATAGGAAGGTAGGTCCTCGGAACCATTCACATTCTTCGTGTAATTTGTAGGCTATATTTTTGTAGCTATATCCGCGATATTGCGTTCCGAAGGGATGTATCGCCATTCGCCTATATTGCTTAATTCGTCTATCTCGCCGAGCCTGTTTGCGATAAACATCTTATAATTGCGATTTTCATTTTTTATCCAGTACAATACAGTAGTCGAGTCAGTCCAGAAATATCTTTTTATTGGCTGACACCTATGTTCCTTTTGGATGATATGGGCAAGTCGGCATGCGAGTACAGCGGCTTGAAGTTCCAGTCGCGGAATCGACACTGTCTTAATAGGAGCGACGCGGGCTTTGCCGGCGATAAACGACACACGCGCATCGCTATGGTCGGCGCTGTCGTAGGCGCGCCAGTAGGCGACAGCAGCATAAGCGGTCGGTGAGGCGTCGCAAAAAATGTGCAGTTGTAACGTCTCGCCAATTTGTATTGAGTTCAAAGGCGTATGTAAACTGTCAGGTATATTACTATCTCTGTTAGACTTGGGTGTTGAGCGGAAGTACCATCTTGGTATGCGAATTTCTTTTAATTCGTGCAATTGAGTAATCCAATCTCGAAAATTTTCAAATTGTTTAGCTGGCAGCTGTTCATCCCATTTTATTTGACTTTTCCATGTATTTTGTATGATTATTTTTGCTTTTATAGTAAACGGTATAATCAAACCGTAAACATCAAAAATCGACATAACTAGTCGCAGTAGCTCTCGTTTGGTGGGTCTCTTTTCACCTTTTAGAACCGCGTTCGGAATTCGGTGTAGTGATAGGTTAAACCCGAATGTGTCTGAAGCGGGGAACCACAGCAGACCGAGTGTACGTTCACTCCGGTCGTCTTCATCAATTTTGAACTTTACGGCGGTCTCGCTCAAGACGTCCCTTGGCATATCTTGACAGACTCGTGGTTCATTTGATGTCCAGTTTCTGATTTCGAAATCCCCTTGTTTATGTACATAGGAGACATCTTTCATAGTCTTCACAGCAGTATCAATGTCATCGAAGCAGTCGATATAATCATCCATGTAATGATTTTTTATTATAGCTGCAACGGCGTCCGGCATCTCGTTGTTAAAGCGCAATGCATTTTTATTTTTATATGTTGCGCGATGAACGGCGAACAATTCGCGCCAAATATCAAAGAGGTCATCGCGTATTTTTTAACAGGTTCCTCTGGAGTGTCTCGCCATAAAAATCTAAGGGCGTGTTGGTCTTCAGGTCTTATTTTGACTCTAAGGAAGAATTCTTTTATGTCGCCTGTAAGTCCAATCGCACGTTCTCGGAAACGCAACATAATGCCGAGTAGCGACTCGAGTAAGTCGGGGCCTTGGAGTAGATAATCATTGAAAGATCGTTTGGCGGACAATGCGGCCGCGTCGAATACAAGACGTAGTTTTTCTTATTTAAATTATGTACTCCGAAATGTGGTAAATACCATATTTTGTTTGCATATTCGTCGTCTTCTACTTCGCGGGCATAGTGATTGACGAACAAGTGATGTATTTTCTGCTGGTATTTTGCAGCGTAATCTTTATCTACAGAAATTTTCCTCTCGGTCGCTTTTAGGCGTCTATAAGCGTTAGCGTATGAATCAGCCATCTGTGCGGTTTCGTCTTTCCAAGGCAGACCAACTTCCCATTTTCCATTTCTCAGTCTCGCGGAATTTTCGACAATATTTACAGCACGTAATTCATTTTTATTCTGCCTTGGCTTATTATTTATTCCAATACTTTCGAACATAAAGGATTTGCGGACAAGTTCGTGGAGTTGTATGTCATTCTCGAGGCCTGTGTGTATCGCGTTATCATTACAACACGGACAGCGCTCCGGCGCTCGCGCGCACCAATCACTTGTTGCCTCGCATGCGCCTGTGGGCGTTGCCGATAGCAGTGACAATAGCGATGCATCACTACGGACAGCGCCAGTGCAAGCGTGGCGAGGGCAGCGGTTAGCCGCGCTAGTGGGAGACTCGTGCTGTTGTACCACCGATACTAACAGCTCCGATGATAACATTGATGTCGAACACATCCCGTGAATACACCATCCTAGCGGTGTTAGCGTAGCACACGGTTCATTTTTCCTCCGAATGATGGTTTTAATAGGGGCGATTAACTGGTAATTGTCTTGTCCGATTAAAACTTTTGGTTTCACATTAACACAACACAGATTGGATTTATCTATATGATTTAAATATTCATAGTTTTTTATATTTATTTTGGACAGTTTTTGCATAGGCAAATCGAGTTCATTTATTTTTCTAACGTTAAGTTCGTAAAGTTGATTATTTTGGTTTGTTATTTTACACTTTATAGCTTCACTTACACACGATAGTTTAGAGTTCCAAGCACCGCGTACACATAGGGTTTGTTTACGTCCTTCTAGGCCAACGTGGTCCGCGACATCCGCCGATATTAATGACACTGATGCGCCGTCGTCTAGGAGTGCGTATGTGAGTAACTTTCCACTGGGCCCGTGAAGGATTATAGGCACTACTTTTAGGAACACATGCGATGAATTTATGTTCGTGTTCGCGACGATTTCGTTGCTTTCGGAGGGAGCACTTGAGTCGTTTATATTTACGAGCACATTATTGTCACTGTTAAGATGTATTTCGCTATTTTCACGCGTTATTTGAACACTATTTTTTGGCTTCCAATGTAAAAGGCGGTGATGTGGTAGCTCGCACGATTCTACGCCACAGGGGCTCGCAGGGCATCTGTCACGATCATGAGATGCCACCAAGCATTTGTGACACAGTTTGTGTGTCCTAATATAACGCCATCGATCCCTAGTTAAAGCACGTTTGAAGCGGGCACACTCAGGCAGTTTGTGACTACTCAAAAGACAGAACTTGCACTTGGGGTGTCTTCGATGTTCTCAGTGCTATCACTAACCAGAACCGAATGTGGCTTGCGTTCTTCAGGTTTTTTTGTTATCATTTTGACTATAAATATGACTTAAGCCTGCAGCCGATATTTTGTTTGCTTCACTGTATAGAAACTCTGCTATTAACTCTAATTTTGCCTTTTCACTACAATTGTGCATGCTGTAGTAGTCAGCCCATTTGTTGAGCAATGCGTTAGGGCATTTAGAAAGTACTAATGTTACTAATTCGGGGCTACGTAGGTGATCTGTTTGTTGGACTGCCTGTGCAGCAGCCACGAAGTCTTTAATTTTAATTGCAAAAGATACTATATCATGATGGTAATTTTGTGATAGTGATGGTAACTTCTTTAATTTTTGGGTTATTTTATTTATTATTATTTCAGGCCTACCAAATCTAAGTTCTAGAGTTTCTATTATAATATTAGGAGCCGTGTTAGTAATAAGAAGAAAGGATACTGCCTCCTTGGCTTCACCGTGCAAGCACTTGCGTAGCCTCCATGTATTTTCAGTGCCACTGAATCCACAGAAGGTCGATGATTCGTCATAAGCTTGTTTAAAAGCTAGCCACTCCAGAGGGTCACCATAGAACTGAGGAAGGTCCTTGGAAGCTGCAAATCTTGATAACATTAGTTTATTTTGAAGATTTGTTTCTTGAATTGCACTAACGAGGTTATGCATGTCGGGGCTGCTGCTGAACATGTCATTGGGTGGAGCAGGAACGCCGTTATTCTGGCTTTTTCTAGCCACTGCTCGACTTTTCTGCAGAACCCATTATTACACTTTGTTTGTGTCTTGAACTACAATAGCTTTTGCCGGATTGGCCCTCTAGTGCTGCTAGATCTGCAGCTAACTTTTTATCTAATAACTCTTTTTCTATCGCAGCTTTAGCTTTTGCAGCTTCATATTCCAGCTGCTTTTACGGGCTTCGATTGACATATTGGAGCCAGAATTCTTTGCAGTATTAAGCTTTTCGCTGTGTATGCTCCTTTTAAGCTACCGCCTTCCGTAAAAGGACGATTAGGTAACTGCACTTTACCAGATGCTTCAGCTTTAATAATTTCAGAATGTACTTCATGTACTGGTTGGTTTTTAAACAGCTCCGTTTGCCGTTTAAATGCGCCTCGAGTACGAACCGTTTTTTCCGCCGAACGGTTGTCGTTGCGAGACGGCGGCGTCATATACATCGTTACTATTTCACTACACAGTGTCACAGTTCACGGTTGATCCGGCTCGAAGGACCAAACTGTAAGGGATGCTGGTTTTCACGTGAGTGGTGACTAAGAAGTTCGCGAAATAAAACGATTTTTGTAGTTTAAAAATAGCACTGCGTTTGCGGATATAACGTACGTCGCGTCGCGAGCAGATGCTACCGGTCAACTGAAACGGGGTGGGGGTGTGCTGCGTTATAAACTCAAGGCGCGGTGCTACGTTTATTACATGTAAGTACCTATAAATAAATATAATATATATTTACGCTATTAATTTATATTAATAATTTTTTCAACCTCTGTTGCAGGTCGTGCTTGGCACGTATCGATTACAGTAGGTCCTAACGAATTTTAGTTATTAAGTCGCTTTTAACTTGTACCAAACAATAAAGTCAAAATAAAAGGCGAGGGGTAGAATAACGAACTTAGATCTAAACAAAGGGTTGTGACAATTTTTTGCGAAATTCTCACCCCTACAGCTTTATAAGGGGATCTTATTTGTTTTTGGGATATTGTTTTTTTTTTTCATAACATACAAATGTATGATTTAGATACTCTCACACAATATGAATTCACTACGGATTTATACGGGCTTTTAACCACCATTTTGTAAGTACTGTAATGTTAATTTACTGGTATTTTGAATACGATTTTTTTTATTTTTATACCAAAGTTACAAATACATGTATACTATAGAGTTTGCTCAATGGAATTTTTGATGTTCTTCGATAATGTGTCTCATATCAAGTTGAGCAGAAACGGACTGAAGACAGATCCCTGGTGGACTCCGACGCTAAAAAAACACTCTATGCTTAATTTTTCCGTAAAAAAACGTCCCACGGCTGGGCTCGGGACCACCAAATTTTAGGGAACGGAAAACATATCCGCCACTCTTGTCCAAGATACCTTGGCGGGTTTGATACACGGGTTATATCGATGAGTAGATTTTTAAAAATAATTATAAGTAATGCTTTCCGCCTTAGATTCGAACTCACATTTATAATGCAAGTGCATTACGTATAAAGTTTCACGGCTCCTAAAGATATGTCCCCTCCTTTAACAATAAACAAAATATTTTCTAGTACATATATAATCCATACATACACTCCATTACACGATTAACATCGAGTGCAGAATTCAAAGTATTTTTCTAATATCAAGATCGTCGTTAAGTTGGCTTCCAGCTGTGATCACGTGATTATTGTTATACACACATCAAACTACACCCCATTGGGCGCAGCAGGGAGCTTGACGCTATTGTGATCAGTGACCCTCAGAAAGTGGAATCATATAGAATGGTCATAAGTTCAAATCATTCGGTTTAGTCGTGTGTGACTAATAAAGTAAAATTGGATATAAATCATTTACATGAAGAACTATCTTTTTTATTTTCATATCTATTCTATCAGATTCACAAGTACGATGAAAATGATCCAATGTTATGTCTTTAATTCGACTTACAGATATTTCTTACCGCTCTGATATACTACAATAAATTATAACGTAGGCGTTTCTGACGTCTACGGCATGTTATTATAAGCTATGAATTAGGCGATCGCCTGGTGTGCGGTACATTTTTCAGCGTTTTATACGCTCGTGGAGTATGCCGCGTAGGCCCCTAACTCAGGGGCCGGTAGACTTGTTGAAGCGTGATCCACAGCAACTCTTGTCAATAATGGCTTAAAAAAGGAGGTGACCGCGAGAGAGCGGAAGAGGACAGTGCAGGCTGTCTTCGACCGTCGTCGACTTATATGGGCTTTCGGAGACATCGTTATGCATGGTTTCCCATTATCCATGATAGAGGACCATAGTTTACTGGGGTATCAGTGGAATCACCTCAACTGTACGTAGTGGTATGGCATTGCTTCACACACAGTCACAATGGACTAACAACGTCGTATATCCTGTGATATTCTAACCATGTGCAATCTCTCAAAGAGAAGCAGGTAGGTTTAGTGATTTGTCGGCTACTTCCTTCAGAGGAGGAGATACCGTTTAGTACAAGAGTCCCACACGCACAGGAGCAGGCGGCATTAGGCGCTGCTTTTGGTCTCCCCTCGTATCAATGACCCGCGTGTGTGTCGCAAAAAAGTACATTCCCCTGCGTTAACAAAAAATAAAATGAATTAGGAGTCTCCACTCCTAGCGTGTCTTAGGAGTGGAGACTCCTAAGACACGCTACTATAAGCTATGATGTAGGCGCGTTAAAAGTCTGCGGCATGCTACACCGTAAGATTTATATGTAAATACATGTACGATCTCATTACAGGACTGTAATATTAAGATTTTCGAAGTCAAATCACCACTTATTGGAGCAACATTATGAATTAAACTAAAATTTAAAGAAGTATATCGAACCCTCTTAGGATTTAACTGCAAATGCCAATAATGAGACTGCGTTCCACTAATTGGGGTGTGTGCTTTCACAAAGGGCGTCCAAGCCCCCGAGGCCAACACATTACTGCTTTTATGCTTTATAGGGTTATAATGGGATATGTGAGTCACTTCCGAAACTATTATACGTTGCATTAAGACTTTGTAGATACAGGGTAAGTTGTTTTGGTTGAGATATTAGATACAAACTAACAGTGCTAGCTAAACTTAATTTACATTGCCATGATGACGGTGTATTTGTTAGTGAATTGCAACGGTGGCCTCAAAAAATCTCGACCGAAGGGCCATTTATGTACTATATTCGTCTATCCGACGGAATCAACGTCAGTAATTATCGAGATAAGTATCTTAAGTATTGTCCCGGGATATAAGTTAGCTTTGTGTCGAGTGTCACTTAAATCCGTTCCGTAGTTCTTAAGTCATGCTCTAATAGATATACAGACAAAAATCTAAAAATTCAACGTACAGAATGCGTTGGTCCGAATTAAACCATCTGACTTTTTTTTAATTTTGGAGCGTAGGAAGTTGACAGTGAAGCACCTTTTGCTCTAATAATGCATGTATTTCAATTTTTTACTATTTTACAGTCGCATAGTTGGTTTTCGTTCCGTAGTGGATTTCGAAAGTTGGCGTTTGGCCATAGACTATGAACGTTCGTCATAGTAAGTTTTTGATGTTGCGTGTACCCACAGGCGCGAGCGTGCTGGTTTCACGCCCGGCTTGACCGGTGCTTACCTTCCTTTGGTAAATCGTGCGGCGACAAATTCATTGTACAAACTTTTCACCCCCAATAGATTTATCTCCTCCCCCTATTCCATTGTCCTATTCCAATCCTTATCCATCACAATCTATGCATTTTTGCGGTACACTTTACTGAGAAACTATCGCGCTTTCAAATTTGTGCATTGACATAGTAATTTCAATTTATTTCTAGATGTTGTTATCTATCATAAAAATATTATAAACATAAAAAATAGATGATATAACAATTTTTATTCATTAGAATGTTATTGTATTCCTAACGCCATCTGTCGAAAATTATAAAACGAATAAGACATGTATAATATCAACTGAACTGTTACTACTAACGCCATCTGTTCGAAAACTAAAAAACTAATATCGGATTTTTTTGTTTAAACACAAATAAATAATCACTAATTAATGAATTGTTACGAGGTAGAAAACTTCACGAGCCATTCTAAAGCACCGCTATTTTTCATTTTAATTAATATTATTTTATCCCAATCCCCCTGCCTGATGCTTCTATCCCATCTTTAAAATTGGCAACGCGTCGGCTTCGCCCCTGGCGTTGCAAACATTAATAGGCGACAGTAACTATACTTTTCATCTCATGGGCCGCCGCCTGTTTGTGTCAGTTTCGCAAACACATTAAAATTAATTTTAGTTAGAATCAGATACAATTTAAGAAATATAAGAAGATTCAAATTCAAAAGCTTTTATTCAAAATAATGTTACAAGTTGGGCCACCTGCATACCTATTGTCACATACCGACAAAGAAATGCTGCGCATCTCGTTTATTGCCCCTACCGCATTCGGAGTTCTTTTTATTACTTCGTATTTAAATTTGTAATTAGATAATAACCAATTGTTATTGTTTTCGACTTTGTTGGCCGTTCGCAGGAATAGATAACCAGGTGTGCAAATTACTATTTCTCGGAAACTCAGTGCGCATGGCCGATTTTTTTTGTACTGTATAGTTAGTACAAGACAATGCCCGAATAGAGGGATAGGGCAGTCAAGCGACGACTACGAGACGAGTAAGACGTTTGTAGTACTCTTGATTAGCGATATAGACGACGGACTTTGCGCGTGTCGAATTGTAGTGAATCGTGCAGTGTGAACTGGTTGCATCCATTCTTATTTGTATTTGTTTTATACGTGTTTGTACAGTTCTAATAAACTCTAGTAATTCCAACGGCATTTATTTTAATTCGAGTCCTGTAGCTCGTAACAACAAGTTCCATTGGAGAACACTTTTTGAACATATATAAGTTAAAATTTAATTTTACTTCCTATTATATGTACAACGCTTCGCAACGTGTTATTGCTGTTAAGAAGAAGCAACAAGAAACTCCCCAGCAACACGTCTATCTATAAATTGTTTTTCTTTATATTTCTTATTCTATTTATATCTCAACTTCTTTTTTATAAGTTTTACACAGAATTGCTTTTCGAAGAATTAGTGGAGTTTATAGCAAACAGTGCATGCTCACTAAGACAAAGACACAGTAAGAGGAAAGAAGAATATTATTATTGTTATAATAATGACGAGATGTACTAAAAGTTTGTATTGCAGATGAAGATTGGAAGATGAAGAGATATTAGAAACATAATAAGAAAGAAGTACGTATAGTCGTGTAGGGTAAGTTGTAAGTTCTTACATCTTTCGTTTTTAACTTCTTTTAAAAGGAATTTATCACCAACTACAATTTAAAGACAGAATTCAATAGTGTCTTAGCATAACTGATTGATTTGTTGACGTCGCAACTATTCAAACACGTAAATAATAAGAGGTGTATGGAGTTTCCCCACTAACTGATTTCCCCCCTTGACTATACATAAAAAACACGGCAATGAGGCTGCCAACTCAGCAGTATCCTGTGTCAGACCAGAATCAGCTCAGATAAGGCATTTTTTTTTCTTATCGCAGAAATTCAGCAGACAGGCAGACGGCCCACTTGATGGTAAGCGGTTACCATCGCCTATGGACATTTGCAACACCAAAGTTGCTACAAATGCGCTGCTGCTCTCTGAAGGGAGACTGGAATCTGGTCACTAATGTCGGAACACAACTCAAGGTTGTTATGGCGACATACTCTAGACCAGAGGACCCTACCACCTGGCTGTGGGTTATTTGGTCGCCTCTTACGACAGGCCGCCCCAACGCAGGAAATTGTATTCTTTCTCCGTTCCTGCACGGATAAAAACTGTTAATATATAATAATAGCAGCCCATAAATATCCCATTGCTGGGCTCGGGCCTCCCACTATAGGGAAACGGACAGTATACCCGCCACGCTTGTCCAAGGCGGCTTGGCAGGTTTGACACATCGGTTATCTCGATGTGCAGGTTGCATCACGATGTTTTCCTTCGCCGTTTTTAGCACGTGGTAATTGTAACAATATGCACATTAGGTCAGAAAACTGCCTAAGTGGTGCATGCGTTCCGGCCAGGATCGAACCCGCGCCCTTTGAGTTTGGGAGGCGTGCGTTAGCCATTACGCTACCACGACTTCTTACCTTAATGAAAATAATAATAAAATACAACAGTCAACAGAACTTACGAATAGGTTGCAAATAAAACTAGAACTCATCAAGAGTCCGGTAACGAGTAGCGTGGTGAAATTAATCAGAGTTGGATAGATGTCTCTGGGGGGCTCAATAATGATGGCGGCGCGCCCCAGGACGCGCGCAACTCTACTCTTTTAACGAACTTTTCTTGTTTTGTTGCCTCGTTGTCGATGTTAATTCAATCGCCTCATTGATTGCTTCAGAATTTAATGCTTTTATTGATTACTAGCTTCTAGCCTAGCAGACTTTGTCCTGCCTTTAAAAAATAAAAATTTAGAACCTGATTGCAGCGTCATCTACCGGAACCAAAAGTTAATCTAAGCTCGAATCAACTTGAACAGAGTAGAAAATTATTAAAGTACTTATATCGCTATTAAAAAAATAGGGGTTGGTGGTAGAACGATGAAAATTTAGGTTTGTGTGTATTTTTCAATGCTAAATCATAATAAAATATAAATAAGTAATTTTGTCAAAAAAATTAGAAAATATATTTAGGGGTCACCCTTATCATTTAGGGGTATAAAAATAGATGTTGTCCGATTCTCAGACCTACCCGATATGCACACAAAATTTCATAGAAATCGGTTCAGCCGTTTCGGAGGTGTTTGGTAACTAACACCGTGACAGATAACGGTAAAAAAATAAATATCATTATAAAACTTGCCGTTATTTCTAGTCATTTTACCATATAACGTAAATATAATTTTTATCGGTAATTTTACCGTTATAACTATGTTTCGTTACCATCGTCGCTCTCGCTCTCTCGTCCTGGTTTGAATAATTTTCTGCACTTCTCAGTGCGGAAATTTCAAGTTTTGACGATAAATAAATTTATAGTACTAGTTCTTTTGTTTATTTACTAAGTTGTAGTAAATGTTAGGCTTTATCCAGCGTTGTTCTTGACACGGTAATTGCCGTAATATACGGCATTCAGGCATCATAAATACGGTATACGGCAGCTCTTTTATTACCGTATGAAAATATACGGTAATTGACTAAAGTTAATAAAATAAAAAATATTTCGTTTAAGTTCGCCACACTCGAATGCAGACTGCGAGCATTTCTTCAGTGAAGTAAGTAATATGAGAACGAGACTTGGAAATAAATTGATTACTCCAACTATCAATGGAACTCTACTAGCCAGACAAGCAATCCGTAATCACGGTAATTGTGCACAACTTCAAGCACCAAACGAAATGATGAACGTAAAATGAAAGATAAAAAACAGTATGACCCACATGCGACAGAATCAGAGAAGTACTAGAAACTATTCAAAACCTTTAAGGTGAAGAATAAAATAAGTAATTTTAAAAGTGGTACAGTCAGCAAGTCTGCGCTGCGCTGTATACATATCTCTGTTACAGACTGTACACGCATAGTACATACATCACTTGTATTTTTTTTTGAACCTTCCAAATAAATATATTGTGCAATGCGGCAGTTTTCTTAGATTTAGCTAGAAATCCGGCAATTTTAGAATTAACACGGCAACCCTAAATTTGTCAGGAACAACACAGGCTATATCTGGGTTAATATTATAGATTTTGGTTGTTTCACGCAGATATAGCGATGGGTTTAATGCGTTATTTGAGATGCGACATTGTATATTGTCAATATTGTCAGATAATGTATTTATTTATATACACTAACTAGTTGCTGCGACAACGTCCGCGTGAAATTTTCGCCGAACCCAAAAAGCAGCCCAAGTTATTCCTTATAACATTAGCTATCTGTCAGTAAAAGTCCAGTCAAAATCGGTCCAGCCGTTTTATAAATTAGCCGAAACACCCAGATAGACAGATATTTTTTTATATGAGTACTATTGGTGGCACTTGCTTCTTTTAAAAATGAAACTCGATATAGACTGGACTGTATGATTATTAATAAACTATTTACATAAATTAAATTATACACAAATAAAGTACGTACGTATTGGAACGTATTGGAATGACAAAGTAATTGTGCGAGAGAGTCGAGTGAAAGTGGTAAGTAGTCAAATGCTAATGCCTTTCCGGCCTCCAAGGCCGCTCCTATATCCCGCGTTCCGTCCGACGCCTAGCTGCTAGTTGTGCCAGCTATGGGCGTCGGCGGTATGCGGGGCGCGGAGAGTAGGTGTGCTCCGGCGGGCGGGTCAGGGTGGTGCTTTCTGTCTGCAACAAGTACCGTATATAAGTTCATATGCATTTAGTAAAAAGCTGTTATTTTGACATTACAAACAGACACTTCAATTATATTTATCTGTATAGATGTGGCTATGAGTTAACGGCGTCATTTTTTAACGCATCAAATAAGACGCATTCGGCCACTGCCTTAAGCATGACAATTACAACTTAATAAATAAACAAAAAATATTTTTTTTGAAACGATGAGTGAAATATTACATAAAGCTAAGCTCACTATATTTGCAAGGGAATAAGATATGAATTACTAAGTTATTTCGCGTAATGCCCGAGATCAAACGATTATAAGCACCGAGAGGCTTAATTCAGTTAAGCTCCGAGCAATAAATAAAATAGACGACGAATATCCTTCTGCTACAGACATTTTTATCTTCTTGGAACTCGTTTGAAGGAATTCTAATAGACTTTAGCTGTGTTATGATAAATATTTTCGCTATCCGCGTTTACTCAATTGAATGAGCGAAGATCTCTTTGGTCTTTATGAGATAGTTTGGGAAATTGAATTTCTTATGAACATGCCCTATGTGTTTTGGCCTCTCTTTCTTTTCAATCGCCTAATCCCAGTCATTTGGAGTTAGCTCAATGGTGGAAAAATAAATTCACCATTTAATTAGGGGTTATGGACTGTATAGGTTTGGTTTCAATTTTAGGGAGTAGAAGGAACTCACTGCATGCTGCTGTTCTTGGTTCTCTCCTTCAGCCCCAGCAACAAGTCCGACGAGTTTTTAATTTTAATTTATTTATATATTTGTCACTTCGTGAGACGTGCGCAGGTCAGATGGACAGGGCTATAGATAATACTGTATATATATATACATATATATATACAGTCATCTCATCTCATCTCTCATCTCAGTACGTCGTTCGCACCACGCGCTTAAATTTCATCGCGCCGCCGTTATAAAAACCGCCCCTGCAATCAAGACTGTGCGCACGTCTCGCATATATATATATATATATATATATATATATATATATATATATATATATATATATATATATATATATATATATATATATATATATAAAAGACAGGGCTTGCGGCTCTTGTCGTAGCGTTTTTATTATTAGTTATCAAAATGGTGACATCTTCACTTTTGACGAGAATAAGGACGGGCTGGCAGGTTTAAAGGAAGGTGTAACAGATACAACGTTCAGTTGCACAAAGGAGAATGAAACACGGTTTTTGAGGGTTTGAAAGTTAGCCAATGATGCTTTGAGAGAATCGAATATAGGGCACGTACAGCACGGTCAGTAGTCGCAGGCAACTAACTCTGGTCACTCCCGAGTGAAGTTCGTGCATTCGCTTGCTTTTTAGGAATCAATTTGCTATTATTTATTATCAAAACACAGAGGTAAATACACAAATATTTTATATTTTATCTTTGTTAATTTAGTATAATTATGTTTTCTTGAAACTGTTTTATATTGTATAAGTCGTGTTAGCGTAATGGCTAGCAAACGTGGCTCAAATCCAAAGGGCGCGGTTTCCAATCCTGGCCGGAACGCATGCACCACTTAGGCAGTTTTCTGTCTTAATGTGCATTTTTTTTTATTGCAGGAGTTCAGCAGACAGGCAGACTGCCCACTTGACGGAAAGCGATTACCATCGCCTATGGACATTTGCAACACCAAAGGTGCTACATATGCGCTGCTGCTCTCTTAAGGGATACTGGGACCTGGCCGCTAATGCCGGAACACAACTCAAGCTTGTTATGGCGACATACGTTAGACCAGGGGTGGTAGCCATCCAGTCGGGCAAATGCCCTACCACCTGACTGTGGGTTGTTTAGTCGCCTCTTACGACAGGCCGCCCCAACGCAGGAAATTGTATTAATTCTCCGTTCCTGCACAGATAGAATGATAGATTTATATTTATTGTATATATAATAATTTATTTTATTTTATGGGTAACACCGAGCGGGCCGTTCATCTATCGAATTCTGTCGTCAACAGAAGGGAAAGAAATACATAAAATATACGAAAATTAATTACCAAACAATGTGTCTTTTACTTCTACACTCTTTAATTCTGACATACGTCCTCTGCCACATACAAATTCATTCAATTATTTTTTCTTCATTTTTCTCTACTTTTACACGTGTAACCCTCGATCTTTCTGTTTAACGTTCTTTTTGTAACATGACTTTCATCCCTGCTTATCTTCTTCTAATATATAAAATTCTCCTGTCACGGTGTTAGTTACCAAACTCCTCCGAAAGGACTTAACCGATTTTCATGAAATTTTGTGTGCATATCGGGTAGGTCTGAGAATCGGACAACATTTATTTTTCATACCCCTAAATGATAAGGGTGACCCACCCCTAAATACATTTTTTTTTACATAATTTCTTATTTAGATTTTATTATGATTTAGCATTGAAAAATATATAAAACCCTAAATTTTTCATCCTTCTACCACCAACCCCTATTTTTTAATAACGATATAAGTACTTTAATAATTTTCTACTCTGTTCAAGTTGATTCGAGTTTAGATTAACATTTGGTCCCGGTAGATGACGCTGCAATCGGGTTTTAGATTTTTATTTTTCAAAGGCAGGACAGCGTCTGCCGGATAGAACTAGTCATAGATAAATAGATAACACTTTAATGTACACCATTACAGAAAACTTACGAACTAGTATTATTCTAATTGTGTACAAAGGGCGGTCTTATCGCTAAAAAGCGATCACTTCCAGCCAACCCGTGGCAGGAATATTGCTGATTAGGAATGGCGATGGTAGTCTACATAATTATTGTACGAATAATAAATATATAACTATACTATATATACAAATATACACATAAGTTATATATATACAAGATATAGTAATAAAATGCAACTATTTAAACCTAATAAACATATAGCTATGCAATACAATGAATACACTAATGTGGCGAAACAAACCTTTTCACCCACTAGCTGGCATGCCAGATTTTAGGTTTATAATTGACAACTGTAAATCATTACAAGATATAGAGAGAAAAGTCGTCACTAAAATGTATATTTTTTAATCCTTTCAAATCCAATTATATATTAGACATAAATTCTTTCGGCTATGTAAATACCTATATTATATACCAAATTACATATTGTTACAAGTTGGACCAAATACAAGGCATGCACATCTGTCTGCCATAAAACCTGGTTCTTTTGTTTAGACAATAGCCTATTGTTATTGTACTTGTTTATGGCCGTTCGCAGACATAATCCTGCAGGTGTGCAGAATTATGTATTCTGGGAATAGCGTCGATGGTGGCGCAGGTGTGATTCGTGGAAATCATTGTTTACACGGTCCTAAGCTGAGTATAAAGGGGTGTCCGAACGGAGAGACGAGTAGTTAAGCGACGACTACGAAACGAGTAAAACGTTTGTAGTATTCTCGATTAGCGATATAGACGACGGAGTCAGCGCCGGCGTGCCAGCCGTTCTCGAACCGAACGGCCTGGTCCGCGACGATGGCAAGAGACCCGACGGTATGACTAATTTCCTGGAGCTTGGGAAGGCCGCTCGTGTAGGACGTTACCTGCGTCGACACATTGGCGCCTTCTCATCTCCAGGGCTAGACGAGTTTTAACATAGGTTTTTATTTTAATATAAATTATGTTAAAAGCAAACAAATTTGGATAATACCCAACACCAATATACGCATCTTCAACATTTGTTTTATATGTGTTTGTACAGTACTAATAAATTCTATAGTGGTTCCGACGGCATTTTTAATTCGAGTCCTGTAGTTCGTAACAATATTTTACAAATGAACGGGTTGAACAGGTGAACAGGAATAATCCTGCAACGCCCATCACTAATTATATAAAATTACATATCCTTATATGCCCATAGAACTTTAGGATTCTTCCTTTTGTCTAAACTTCTAAACGGATTGGAATAAAACTTGACACAGAGTGGGTTTTTATCTCCCAGGTCAACAATCAAGAAAAAGTAGCGCTGTGGTAGTGTTTCTTATGCCATAGCTGTAATTGGGTATTTGACACATATTACAATAATATCCAAAATAGTATTCACATAAAAGAGCAGGCGTCGAAATATCTTGTTATAATCTTACTTTCAAATAGTTTACTATATAGATAATTTTAATTATAGTTTGAACAATAATTCAAACCTACACTATTTGAGTCGTTACAATTGTGACATCACAAGCCAGTCAGTGTGGCGAAACAAGGCTTTTGGCCCACTGGCTGGCAGGCCAGATTTTCAGTTTATTATTGACAACTGTCATGACATGATAGATAGAAAAGTCGTCACTAAAAGGTATATATATTTTAATCCTTTTAAATCCAATTATATATTAGACATAATGTCTTTGGGCCATGTAAATATTATATACTAAATTACATATTTTACAAATGAACGGGTCATTTATACCTGCAACGACCCGTCACTAGTATTATCTTACAAATTCAAGGAGGCTATGACGTTTTGTGCAATGATAAAAAGCGCCTCATTTGATTTTACTGTCAAATACCCAATTCACTTATTATATTCGTTATACCATACATGACTACACACATGAAAAAAATTTATCCGTCAATTATGTATGGCGGCCACTCTTATTTTTCATTTCGCGATAACACAACAACAAACACAAACCTTACTGCCAAATTTTACTTATTGTTACATGCCGTCAAAGATAAGCGCACAGCTGCCTGTTGTAAGCGCAGTTCATTGTCTTCTTTAGTAATTCTTTTGTAGTTTGAATTTAAAAAAACATGCTATTGTTTTTCTACTTGTTTTATAACCATCATTAGGGTCGAACTAAACCTTATTGTTATTGTTTTCGACTTTGTGGCCGTTCGCAGGTGTGCAAATTGCTATTTCTCGGAAACTCAGTGCGCGCGACCAATTTCTTTGTACTGTGTAGCGATTATAAGACAATTCCCGAATGGAGGGGCGGGCAGTCAAGCGACGACTACGAGACGAGTAAGACTTTTGTAGTACTCCCGATTAGTGATATAGACGACGGACTTTACGCGTGTCGAATTGTATTGAATCGTGCAGTGTGAACTGGTTGCATTCAGTTTTAATTCTATTCCTGTAGCTCGTAACAATACTTTATACTTTTGCATAAAAATAAAGTATGTGAAAATAATCTATTAATATAATATTAAAGATTATTTTCTAAAACATTTCCGAATAATCTAAAACACAAAAGAATTCCTTAATCCGGGAAGACAATAAACTGCGCTTACAACAGGCAGCTGTGCGCTTATCTTTGACGGCATCTAACACTATATTTCCTAAAAATAAGTAGGATATGGCAAAAGATGTAAACAGACAGACAGACGAACTGACTAGCCTAAAGATCTTATAAAAGTTCTCTTTTTTCCAATAATACCGAAGCTTAAAACATATAAAAATATCGTTTTCTAGGTGGTATAAGTTAGCTTAAAATAGTTCCAAAGCAATTACTATTACGAGGTTTGCCTTCATATAATTAGAGTCGTTTCAATTCACCTCCCTCGCGAAACGCTGTAATATTAAAATCGAGTTAGCGGACATTCCCCGTCTCGCGCTGAAATGTAAGCAAAAATTAAAACGGTTGCTATTTCATCGTAATTTTTGGTGAGATAACAACAGTAATTCAAGTGAATACAAATCCTCATATATATATTGTAGTGGCCAGCAGGCTGCCTAAGCGATGTAATCGTTGCAAGCCGCTTTCGATGTCACACCGCGGAGCAGACGTCCAGTTTCCAGCCCCGATCAGCCAGAACTGGGAGAGTGCACTAGACCGGGCCTTCGTACACGCCACGGACCTACACGCACTGAATAGAGCTCTGCAAAAGACGTCCATCCCCACTGCTGGATGCACAGGGGACGCGGTGCTTTGCCCCCTAGGAGCGCGCGGACATCTTCACCGCGCACCTGGAGGAGCAGTTCCAACCGCACCCGATCCCAGCAGACAGTCCAGAAGAGATCAGGGAACACCACCAGAGCGTCGAGTCAACGGTCACCGAGTTCCATCGCGCCCACACGAGCTTCTGAGCGGGGAGGCGTCATCTCTCCTACCGAGGTTCGCAAGGCGGTGCTCTATCTCCCCAGACGAAAGGCACCGGGCTGCGACGGGATACCTACGGAAGCCCTGAGGCTACTGAGGAGAGGCTGCGCAGTTTTTTAACGGGATCCTCAGGACCAACCACTTCCCCGACGCCATGACGACTTTTCCTGTCTTCCAGGAAAAGTTGTTATGCTTCCGAAAACGGGCAAGGATCGGCGCCTGCCCGCAAGCTACCGGCCAATCACTCTGCTGTCGCACTTAGCGAAGCTGTTTGAGCGCTTACTGCTGCGACGATTGGCTCCGCGCATCGAGCCACGCGCGGAGCAGTTCGGGTTCCGCAGCAGCCACTCCACCACGGTCCAGCTGACGCGACTGATTTTTAAAACACCGTAAGGATTTGGCTCGTCTTATAACAATAGGTATAAGCCAAGCCAAATCCTTTTGTGTTGTTTTGGTAGTTTTTATAGTATAGTAGTTTTCGTGGCCTCCTCACTCTTGTCTACTAAGCGTTGTAAATATAATTATGTTCGCCTGTATATTCTCCGAAGTTTTACTTCTACTGCGTGTAAAATACAAACACATGCATTTTTTTTAAATTTTAAAATAAATAAAATTACGAATCTGGGAAATGGGCAGATAGGCCACCTCATAGCAAGTGGTCATCGTGGGTAGAGGGGATGAGAAAGGTAGCAGGGATGGAATAGAAGAGTCAGACAGGAGAAATAGGGCAGAGGGGATGTGATTGGAAGATTGGATAGTACAGATTCGATGAAGGAGGGGAAAGGGGGAACTCTCACTCATCGCATGAAACACAATTAGCGCAAGGTTAACCGTTTAACGCCGATATTCTGTGAGAGCGTAGTATCATACTAATCAAGCTGGCCTTAAGAGCTGTAATCCAGATATTACCAGCTTGACTTTCGTGCAGGAACGGAGAAAGGATACAATTTCCTGCGGCCGGGTGGCCTGTCGTAAGAGGCGACTAGAACGAACGAAAGTAGCAGAGTGGCTGAAATGGCATTTTATACAACTAAGGAATATTTTAATTTTAAACGGACGTATAATAAGAACGTAATATCATAATGAATTGACTAAATTACTTAAAATTGTTAATGATATTACCTCAATTTAACTAATTTATGAATAATATACAACTGAAACAGACAATGAATTGAATATTAAATATTTATTCTAATTATAATAGCATCATAATAATGTATATGTAGTCATAAGGACTACAAATGGCTTGTAACCAAAACTACAAAAAATATTGTATGCCTGTCAAAGGCGGAACCTGTAATTTTTACTTCTTAGCATAACATCTGCAAAAATAACCAGGTCTCAAACAAAAAAATACTTTGATTTTGACAACCCATAGCCAGGTGGTAGAGTATTTTCCCTACTAAATAGCTATCACCCCTGATATCCAACATGCCACCATAACAACATTAAGTTGTGTTCCGCTATTTGTGGCTAGGTTCCAGTCTCCCCTTTAGCGAGCGACAGCACAATTGGTAGCACCATTGGCGTTACAAATGTAACCGCTTTCCATCAGGTCTCAAGCAAATCGACCATCACTATCTACTGTATTCTGGTATAAATTGTCTTACTGTTTCAGCCTTACCTCACGACATTTGTCTAGTGTTCATCACTCCGACATTTCCACTGACAACATTTTAAAGCCGTTCCCTGAGTGCTCGTACGTCATGTTTTATTCCTACGAGACCTGAATATTTCTCTCTATCCCTACATCTACTTATGTGCTGCTACAGAATAATAATAATTATGGCTTTTTCTTTTTATACGCCTAATCGTAAAGGATTGTAAATAAATAAATAAAATAAATCAGCAGACAAACACACACACTGTATATCCCCAAATTAAGCAAGTTACGCTTGTGTTATGAGTAATATACAACGGACCATTCTGGGGCCGATCCCAGACACCCAGACCATAGTAAATAACGGAGAAAATGCGTTTCCGAAATTGACTATACCAGGAATCGAGCCTGGAGCCTCTGGGTTACAGTGAGGTAAGCCGGCAAAGGCTTAGCCCGCTCAACCACAGAGGGCGTCAAAGAGGATTGTTCTGGCATTAATTAATTTTATTTTTTATAAGGCTGTATGAACTGGTTCCTTTGCCTGCTTGTTGTGACTGTGTTGTAGCCTGGCTGTAAGCTGTCATTTTGTCCTACATTTTTTGTAATCTATATACATGTAATAAAATTGTAGAGGTCGAATTTCTGTACAATGTAAGAAGTGTAAGAAGTGAAATAGAATTAATTTAGATTTTTTCATATTCTCGTTTCTCTGTCTGTTTATCTGTTTGTACCGGCTAATCTCCGAAGCGACTGGACCGATTTAAATAAAATTTGTATGATGAAAGCTTATATACAACAACAAGCAATATATAGGAAACTTTTGATCCCGAAAAATTAAAGAGTTCCCGTGAGATAGTTAAAAAAACTTTCTACGTGTACAAAGTCGCGGGCAGAAGCTAGTGTTTAATAAAACCACGTATCAAGAAAAGGTTGCTTTTAATTCAGTATTTCATCTATATAATTTTATACATTGTTTTGGCGACCGTGACAGGGCCCAAAATATAAATAACAAACATAAATTGTCACGATCCGAACAAGGATATACTAAAATATCGAGATTACGTTGCCCGAGAACATTGTCATCAATAGAGGGACACGACGCACGACTACCTACGTGACTACGAAATGGCGGGGCTGTGAACTTCGATTCAATCACTTTGGCTATGAAGATATGGTGAGGAAACAAATAATAGGTTGGGGAAAAAGTCTTTTCGCATATAGTACGTATGAACTTGTAATAAGATCTATTTGGCTATACCATTTGTATCTGGCTGATTTTGGTATCATTAAAAAGTTTTAATTTTAAAGAAGACAATTCCAAATTCAAATTAGGACAATGAGGGATTTTCATTTATTATTCTTATTGTTAAAATGAGTGAATCTAATGTAAAAATTCAATACATTTTAAAATTTTACTACAAAAAAGGTAAAAATGCAACATAAGTCGCGAAAAAAATTTGTGATGTTTATGGACTTAATGCAGTATCTGTGAGAGTAGCGCAAATTTGGTTTAAGCGTTTTCAATCCGAAAATTTTCATATCAAAGATGCACGTCGCTCTGGTCGCCCTGTTACGGACAAAATTGATGCCATTTTTGAAAAAGTGGAGCAAGATCGGCATATTAGTAGTTACGATATAGCTGGAGAACTGGGAATTGACCACAAAATGGTTTTGGCGCATTTGAAAAAGCTGGCTACACAAAAAAGCTCGATATTTGGGTGCCTCGTGAGCTCACTGAAAGAAATCTAATGAACCGTGTACTCATTTGTGATTTTTTATTACGACGTAATGAAACCGAATCATTTTTGAAGAAGCTGATAACTGGTGATGAAAAGTGGATCACGTACGACAAGAACGTGTGAAAAAGATCGTGGTCAATGGCCGGTCAGGCTTCACAGACTGTGGCGAAACCCGGGTTAACTCGCAACAAGGTGATGCTGTGTGTATGGTGGGATTGGAAGGGCATTATTCATTCCCCAACCTTATGTATTAAATCATCAATCAACCAAACCAATTGTGGGCAAACGCACTGCCGCTTTAAGGTATGTCCCAATTTTATTTTATTTTTACAATGCCTGTCACTGAAGATGTGTGTGTGATGTCTTCCATTAAAGCGAGAACAGGGTCGTTTCGTTTTTACAACAATAACAATACTCTTTATTGTACACCAACATAAGAAAAGTAATACATTTTATTGCCTTAACTATAAGGTAGTACAATGGGCGGCCTTATTGCTTAAAGCAATCTCTTCCAGGCAACCTTTGGATGTACAAGAACTTATTAAAAGTTAATTGTTGGCGTGCAGTACAATAATATATAATATGCAATAGCATACTGTTAAGCGATAATAATATATAGATAGGTAAACTGTAAAAATATATACGTACATACGCATATTATACATATGAATAAATACTTAATATATGTAGAAACCTATAAGAGATAATTTATAAATTTATTAAAACTATAATAATAAATATATAATGCACAAGTATATGGCATGGGAAAGTACATGCAAAGAATGTGTGAATTTTATGTGTTTTTTATTCTGTCCCGATTTTAAAATGATTCACGAAATTTAATAGAAGATACTGTTAGCGCGGGATTTATTCAGTAAACGTTCAAGAGATTTCGGTAAACAAGTTTAAAAACTTAATAAAGCAACTTTTGTGCGAGAAAGCATATTATACGACTAACGATTTTCTAGACGACCGCACCGAATGGGAATAATACCATTGCTACCAAGCTCGTTCAGTAATCATTTATAAAAAATACTTTGATATACCTTGCATTAGTATAAACTATATTACTAGTGGTCGAAATTCGACTATAATCAATAGTTGTCAAAGACTAATTCTATAATCACAGATTTCGCCAAGACTGTTAATTTGACTTTAACAATAAACAACAGAGTTCGTGTATATGCGTCGTGTATATATCGACACCAATATATGCGTGTCAAATACATGGTAGTGTGTGTTTTTTTATTGATTTAATGTATTTTTATGCATAATTAAAAAAAAAATATTCGTATTCTGCACTCCTCTATATAAACTATAAGTGTGCGAAATTTCTTACTCCTCCGTCGGCGTATATTTCGTAAAAAGGGGTTCAAATTGCTGTGTTTTTGCTTCACGTATTAAAATATAGATGAAGTAAAGATATGATGCTGGGGAGTTTGTTGCGCCGCTTCTTATCCTTTAACAGTAACTAAAATTGCTTTGGAAGCGGCAGTAGACTCGTTACTTTCAATAAGTAATCTGTAAGATTCCATTTTCAAATAAATACATTTTCATTTATATAACGAACCACGTAGAACTTTGAGGACTGTTTTATTTGAATTCACAACGAAGACTGTCCGATACATAGCGAGTTTGCAGTATTTATACAGTGGTGTAATACAAAAGTACCTTCATTATTTATAACACATGTTATCAAATGTTCATTCAGCAAATACTAGTTTAAATCTTAGAAGGCGCTACTAGTAACAATGCTATTAATAATACCTACATACAGTCGTATCGATATATCTAAAAGCGATATCACAAAGTAACACTTCCGTGGACTGTTCAAAGTTATAACTATGCTATATTCTAAGGGGACAAATGGGTCCACGAATCGTGACTGAACTGATCATAAAAATAATTTTATATCTCGAATTTAAAAATTGATAAAATACAAAGTACTTAGTGTAAATAAAACTCTTATATTAATTAGAAATTAAATTAAATTTATTTGCTAGAAGTACGTATAATAATAGAAAAATCTAAAATATCTAAATATATATTTTAGTTAATTTCTGTGTCTACCCCCAATTTATATCCCGTCTTAGTGTTTAGTTTCATTACGTCACACTAGAGTTTCAAAAATACTAACTTATACTCTGAGCTTACTTTATGTCATAATATTAATTTAGTTTAATATTTTACTTTCAATCTTTGAAAAATCCACAAAGAAATTCCCATTTGGTAATAAGGTTATTATAAGATTATTCGTATTTTCATAATGCTGCACTTTCCGACCTCACAATCCTCAACTTTTAACCCCATCAAATTCAGAAATAGCCAGTGGAGCGGTCTAAAAAGCGTTTCACAAAACTCGACGCGCACGATAGCGGGTTTGCGATTACGTAAATTCCTTCTTGGGCCCAATTGGAGGTATTGTTGGGGCCCTAATCTTGGCAGTCCCTTTGCCCTGGCTTAAAGGGGAAAGCTAAGGGTAGCTGTAGTAAGGAAGTTAGGGTGTGGCGTGAGTTTTACTGAACTAGTTCTTTTGTGTCGCTCTGTTCACGTCATTATTGCCATTGCTGATAATTTATAATTTTTTATTAGAAGCATTTCAGGTTTAAAACACAAAATATGTAAGGTCTTTTATTTATTTACTAGCTGATGCCCGCGATTTCATCCGCGTGGTGCGGTTTTTTAACTATCCCACCGGAACTCTTTAATTTTTCGGGATGAAAAGTATCTTATATATTAACTAGGAATATAAGCTACCACCATATAAAATTTCATTTAAATCGGTCCAGTCGTTTCGGAGATTAGCCGGTACAAACAGACAGATAGACAAACAGAGAGACATAAAATTAAAAAAATATCTAAATTGGTTCTATTTCACTTCTTACATCTCCCTGACTCGATTTATAGCATTTTTTTTTCATTGTACAGAAATTCGACCTCTTCAGTTTTATTATATGTATAGATTAACAATTTACCCTCTTTCTTGTTTCATGAAAGAGGGAACTATGGATCTAGAAGACTACTATCTGATTCTATATAATACAAGATACTTATTTCTAATAAATTTTATTTCTACTAAATTATATTATGTAAGGTCTTACAGTAGATAAATTATATTGTCATGACAACGCTTTCGCATATTTGGCGTGCAAACGTGTTTGCTTTGAGTTTTTGTAAGCTATGATTTGTACAAATCGTTCACATCAAAATTGAAAATGAAACAGATAGTTTTTCAAAAGTGGATTTACGCCGTAGTTTCATTGGCGCTAAATGGTTGCTTAGGACCGTAACACGCTTTCACTCAATAAACGATCTATTTGACGTAAAAAGAATGTCTCAATAAGAACTGGTAAGTAGTTTCTGAGAAAAATATACAAAGTCACAAACAACATACTATTATTTACTAATTCTAATAATATAATAATAAATCGGCAGACAAACACACACGATGCATATATCCCCAAATTAAGCAAGTTACGTTTGTGTTATGGGTAATATACAACGGACCATTCTGGGGCCGATCCCAGACACCCAGACCATAGTAAATAACGGAGAAAATACGTTTCCGAAATTTACTATACCAGGAATCGAACCCGGAGCATCTGCGTTGCAGTGAGGTAAGCCGGCAAAGGCTTAGCCCGCTCAACCACAGAGGCCGTCAATTCTTTAACTTGACGTGCATCTTAGGCAAATAACAGTGGTTCAAATAGTAACCGAATGTTTTTTTTGTTTTAATTGCTACGTGATAACGATCAGGGAAAACCTTAAAAGGAATTCTACAGTTTACGATTCCTGATGTGTAAGATTCATCAAAACACCTTGAAAAAATTAATATTTAAACATTTATTTTGTTATACTAACAAGTTACTGACTAGTACAGAACCTATAAAAGCACATTTTAATCACTGCACATAGTCGCTTATAAACGTTAAAAGAGGCGATTCACTGAACTACTTCACTTTGTCCCATCTCTATAAGCTGAAGCACGTCCAAATAGCAATTCTATAAATCAATCGAGCTAACATTTTTGCGTGGGTTCGTTTGTATTCACAACAATAGCTAGAATATTTTATTCATGTACTGGTAACTCAATATTTTTTTTCTCATCTAATAATTATTTATTAGAGAAAGATAGAGTAAGTTTATTTTGTAAGTACTGTATTAATATTGAAGATTTCATTTCATAAATTATTTTTGTTTTCGGTTCACTTTGTGTATGTTGTATAGTGGCTGACATAACGTCGTCTTACTTCAATGACATGGGTTTGTATCCTAGCCGAGACACAGACAAAAAGACAAAAACTATTTCACAAAAAACGTAGTTACAAGGTCCTGCACTGACGTCGACGGTATCGAGATGTATACACATATAATATGTAACAAATTTGACGAAAAAATAAATTCACAAAAAAACGTAGTTACAAGGTCCTGCACTGACGTCGACGGTATCGAGATGTATACACATATAATATGTAACAAATTTGACGAAAAAAATAAATTCACAAAATAACGTAGTTACAAAGTCCTGCACTAACGTCGACGGTATCGAGATGTATACACATGTAATATGTAACAATTGTGACGAAAAAATAAAGTCACAAAAAACGTAGTTACAAGGTGCTGCACTGACGTCGACGGTATCGAGATGTATACACATATAATATGTAACAATTGTGACGAAAAAATAAAGTCACAAAAAACGTAGTTACAAGGTGCTGCACTGACGTCGACGGTATCGAGATGTATACACATATAATATGTAACAATTGTGACGAAAAAATAAAGTCACAAAAAACGTAGTTACAAGGTGCTGCACTGACGTCGACGGTATCGAGATGTATACACATGTAATATGTAACAATATTGACGAAAAAAATAAAGTCACAGAAAAACGTAGTTACAAGGTGCTGCACTGACGTCGACGGTATCGAGATGTATACACATGTAATATGTAACAATATTGACGAAAAAAATAAAGTCACAAAAAACGTAGTTACAAGGTGCTGCACTGACGTCGACGGTATCGAGATGTATACACATGTAATATGTAACAATATTGACGAAAAAAATAAAGTCACAAAAAACGTAGTTACAAGGTGCTGCACTGACGTCGACGGTATCGAGATGTATACACATGTAATATGTAACAATTGTGACGAAAAAATAAAGTCACAAAAAACGTAGTTACAAGGTGCTGCACTGACGTCGACGGTATCGAGATGTATACACATGTAATATGTAACAATATTGACGAAAAAAATAAAGTCACAGAAAAACGTAGTTACAAGGTGCTGCACTGACGTCGACGGTATCGAGATGTATACACATGTAATATGTAACAATTGTGACGAAAAAATAAAGTCACAAAAACGTAGTTACAAGGTGCTGCACTGACGTCGACTGTATCGAGATGTATACACATGTAATGTGTAACAATGTTGACGAAAAAAATAAAGTCACAAAAAACGTAGTTACAAGGTGCTGCACTGACGTCGACGGTATCGAGATGTATACACATGTAATATGTAACAATATTGACGAAAAAAATAAAGTCACAAAAAACGTAGTTACAAGGTGCTGCACTGACGTCGACGGTATCGAGATGTATACACATGTAATATGTAACAATTGTGACGAAAAAATAAAGTCACAAAAAACGTAGTTACAAGGTGCAGCACTGACGTCGACGGTATCGAGATGTATACACATGTAATATGTAACAATATTGACGAAAAAATAAAGTCACAAAAACGTAGTTACAAGGTGCTGCACTGACGTCGACGGTATCGAGATGTATACACATGTAATATGTAACAATTATTGACGAAAAAATAAAGTCACAAAAACGTAGTTACAAGGTGCTGCACTGACGTCGACGGTATCGAGATGTATACACATGTAATATGTAACAATATTGACGAAAAAATAAAGTCACAAAAACGTAGTTACAAGGTGCTGCACTGACGTCGACGGTATCGAGATGTATACACATGTAATATGTAACAATATTGACGAAAAAAATAAAGTCACAGAAAAACGTAGTTACAAGGTGCTGCACTGACGTCGACGGTATCGAGATGTATACACATGTAATATGTAACAATATTGACGAAAAAAATAAAGTCACAGAAAAACGTAGTTACAAGGTGCTGCACTGACGTCGACGGTATCGAGATGTATACACATGTAATATGTAACAATATTGACGAAAAAAATAAAGTCACAGAAAAACGTAGTTACAAGGTGCTGCACTGACGTCGACGGTATCGAGATGTATACACATGTAATATGTAACAATATTGACGAAAAAAATAAAGTCACAGAAAAACGTAGTTACAAGGTGCTGCACTGACGTCGACGGTATCGAGATGTATACACATGTAATATGTAACAATATTGACGAAAAAAATAAAGTCACAGAAAAACGTAGTTACAAGGTGCTGCACTGACGTCGACGGTATCGAGATGTATACACATGTAATATGTAACAATATTGACGAAAAAAATAAAGTCACAGAAAAACGTAGTTACAAGGTGCTGCACTGACGTCGACGGTATCGAGATGTATACACATGTAATATGTAACAATATTGACGAAAAAAATAAAGTCACAGAAAAACGTAGTTACAAGGTGCTGCACTGACGTCGACGGTATCGAGATGTATACACATGTAATATGTAACAATTTTGATGAAAAAAAAAATGTCACAAAAAGATCTACTTACAAGGTTCTGCACTGACGCCGACGGTATCGACAACATCGATGTGTGAAACATTTTTTAGATAATTCTGTGTAGACAGCATACTATGCCATATTGTACCAAATAATTGACGGAAGAATTTGCAACTGTACAAGGCACTTTGTAATGTTACTTCATAAATACTCGGGGACAGAGAGCAAATGTACTAGAACATAGTAAAAGCAGCACTGAATCCTGAATAAACATTTCCAGGTCACGGTGTTAAGTGTGGCCGGGCTTAAGCGCTTTCGTCGGGATTCTGGGAACTTAATTCAATAGGTTTTTCCACGGCGTAAAGGTCAATTTCGCAAATGGGATTAAACGGCGACCTACATTTGGCTCTTAATGGGGAACCGGCCGTAACATGTGGATCGGCTGGGTTCATTTAGAAAGCGACTAACATGCTTTATTTTTATTAATATTTATGCTGTAGTTTTTATTGATGGCAACTAATTCAACTGCACATGTAGTATTATTCTAGGAAAGAAGTATCCAAACTGGACGTACTGTTATCCAAGGGTTGGCAAAAGGAACAAGTAGAGTTCGTTGGGAGGATGAACTCAGGCTAAATGTGCCGGCTTCTAGGGCGATTAGTGACCCTCGATATGCTGTACTAACACGAGTTGGAGGTGTTTTCCAGAAGACACTCTGAGAGCAGAGATTTAATTTAAAGTTACAATACCTCTCAGCTTCAAAACTGTATTATTAATATTAATTCAAAAGCCGTACAAGTTGACCCAGAAAAAAATTATAAAAAATAAGTAAAGTTGTATATAATATTTTTCCTACAGTTTGTTAGATCAATAATTATAATAGAAATCTTAAATTAATAAGTAATTTAAGATTTGTGATAATCTATAATAATAATATTTGTAGTATGTCAGCTATTATAATTAGAATACAGTTAAAAAGTGACAGTTTAGTATTATATTGTATCGAGATTTTTTAATTTTTTTTTATTGCATGAGTTCAGCAGACAGGCAGACGGCCCATGATGGAAAGCGGTTACCATCGCCTATGGACATTTGCAACACCAAAGGTGCTACAAATGCGCTGCTGTTCTCTTAAGGGAGACTGGAACTTGGTCACTAATGTCGGAACATATCGAGGTTGTTATGGCGGCATACTCTAGACCAGAGGTAGCCATTCATTCGGGCAAATACCCTACCACTTGGCCTTAGATTGTTTTGTTGCCTCTTACTCCGTTTCTGCACGGATAACTAGAAATATAACACGATGTGTCAAATGTGTCCATTCCCTAATAGTGGGAAGCCTGAGACCAGCAGTGAGACGTTTATGGGATGCTATTATTATATGTCCAAATTGTAGGCACTGTATTTTAATTAATTAGGCTCTAAGTGCAGCAGTTCTAAATACGTCCACACTTTCTCGACAGCTGAAAGTTATCCACTGTACGTGGCGCATGCTAATTCATGCGGTTTTCCTTAAGCACTACAATATGGGGCTCTTCAAAAAGGGCGTAAAGAGATATTTAAAGATTCAACGAGGTAGATAACCCATCGACTCCCTTAGTGTTGCAGATGTCCGTGGGCGACGGTAACGGTAAAGCAAACATAAAAAAATACGTATGCCTATATTCTTTTAAACTTTTATCTCCATATTTAAACGCTGTTTTACGAAGCGCATCCTTAGTATGAATATACGCGAGACAGCTTGTTTCCTCTCTCCTTGTCTAAGAAGTGCAAGTGATCACAAATCTTTCGGTAGTTAGTGCTCGCTTCGACCCTCTTACGTGGAAAAATTATTGTCGCACAACTTTATGTGGGCCAAGAGCTCTAAGTGATTATTCCGCTTCTGTAAGGACTTTCTGCTTTCCTTATGGCGTGTGATTTATCTTCGTAATGCTTACTCACATGTTGTTTTCTTAAAGCTGCGTCAATATTTAATACTAAAAATAATATTCGCGTAACTAGTTATCTGTGCAGGAAAGGAGAAAGAAACTGATTACTGTGGGAATTGTCGCTTACAACAATTAAGGCGACAGAACAATCCGCAACCAGGTGGTAGGGTATTTGCCCGTCTGGATGACTACTACCCCCAATCTAAATTTTGACGCCATCACGACCTTGAGTTGTGTTCTGACATTTGCAGCACATTTGTAGGACCTTTGCTGTTACAACTGTCCTTAGGTGATGTCAAAAATAGTTAAATTCAAAGAGCTGTTACAACACTAGTTTTTAGTTTTATAGTTGTACGTTGTCACATCACTATTCCTTCACTCTGCTGTTAATTCTGAAAACCTACGAATACAGTGCTCCGTTTAAACTTGTTTTAATTGCTATAAAACCTTAAAATCACATCAGGTGAAAGACCAGACCATCATCCGGTTGGCTGTACTGTAGGTCTAAAAAAATCTATGATGACCTTACACATGATTTACCAAGAGGTTTGCCGGAAGGAAAAAGCTATTTTCTCGAGAGTATTATTTTTCTTAAAGCATTCTAGCGTTAGATGAATTTTCACACACTAAACATAATAATATTTTCTTAGTTTTCGCAACTTTTAAATATGATTCAAAATTATAGTTGTTTTGGTTTCCTAATTATGATAAATTGCTTGCCAACCTTTACAGCTGTTAGACCTATTAGCATAGCTTGGAATCCGGTAAAAATTTAAACCGGTTATAGTCTTAGGTACATACATACGATCTTTTATATCCGGTTTTGTTCTAACTTTAATTAAACTAATATTTTCTTAAGTTTTCGCGACTAGTATACATAATAAAGCTACCTTATAACGGTTTTAAGCGCGGTAATTTAGTTTTCTCGCGCCGCTTCTTCTCTTCAAGCCACAACATGTTGCGAAGCGGTGGCAAATCAGATTAGGCTTCCATAGAGTAAATAATAACCATAAATAAAAATTAAAACTAAATTATTAAAATGCACAAGTTGGCTGTAGGCTAAACAAAACTTTAACCTTTAACAATACTTATTGACACTTGACATATTTGTCTTCCGTGATCACGGCTACTGAAAAGTGGCCGAAACGTCGGAATAATAAAAGTCAAAAAAATTACCTTAAATTGATAATCGTTAAAACGTAGTTTTATTATTTAATTAAACTATTTTTAGCAACAAAAGTTAGTTGAATAAGCATGCTTCGACCGGGTTTTACCGCACACTTTCAAAGCACAGGCATGTGATACAGCAAATTTTCAGTTGCACACAAGCACATGTTTATATTAGAAACAGTTGAAATATAGAGAAAGTAATTCTCGCGGAATAAGCTCGTTAATGCAAGTTTACATATCACTTTTTTAATGTTTACCTTTTTTTCTTTTTTTTTATCGCTTTTCCATTATAGGATAAAATGGAGATTATTGTTTTCTCTTTTCTTTTTCTTTCTTTATTTTTTCTTTTCATGGGATAGATAAAGGGGGGAATCTTATATTTTATTTATATATTTCTTTTCAGCAAAGTTAAAACTATTACATTTTTCTTGCTTCTATTACGGTCTTTATATCTATTTATTACTTATAATCAATTATTCTGTTTTTATACCTTTTTATGTTTTGTTTCTCATTTCTATTAAATGTTTATCCTTAGAACGAATTAGTCGACTAAAACTGATAATAACGTTTAAAAGGCGGTTGATTTTTAACCGGTTCCAAGCCCTGCCTATTAGCATTTTAATCAGATATTTAGTGATAGTACAAGAAGTACTATTTTATTAAATTTATTTATAAGAAATCCAAGTACAAAAATCGTCTACGGCACATTAACAATACCGCTGTCACAGGGTCTTAAAGAATCGAACTGAAAAGAATGGTTTGGACCAATTTCCACCACATCCAGTTTTTTGGGGGGTTGTTCGCGTCTGTGACTTCAGTTGATTAATGGCTTTGTCGCGGTTCGCACCACTTTTTTTAACTTTTTCCTCCCAAACATATTACATTGATATTTGTTTGAATGGAAGCGAATGTTTCGAATAGCACCTAATCTTCGTACTTTTATAATATAAGATGAATACTACGGAATTAAAATTGCCCAGTAAACCATGTAACTGCTAACATACAACTCTGCAATTACAGGCCACCAGCCCGTTTTTTTATGTCTTGTGGTTATTATAAGGCCAATTTTTTTGTTTCTTATTGTTGTGCACTGTTTGTTACATTCCCATCGATTCTTCGAAAAGGAAGTGTATAATTTAGCTCTTTACTTTAAAAGAGCCCAAGATAGATAAATATGAAATAAAATAATGTTTAGTTAGACGTGTTGTTGAAGAGTTTCTTGCCGCTTCTTACACTTAAACAGCAGTAACACGTTGCGAAGAGGTATACACAGAGTAGGTAGTTATTTATACGTATGATCTTCAAAAATGTTCTCCAGTGGAACTTATTTGAATAAACATGTTGAATTTGAAAATAGAAAATTCCCCGTTGAAATTTTTAGAATCTTATTTTTTGATATTGTTACGAGCTACAGGACTCGAATTAAAAATACCGTTGGAAATACTATAGAATTTATTACAACTGTACAAACACGTATAAGACAAACACAAATAAAACTGGATGCAACCAGCTCACACTGCACGATTCAATGCAATTCGACACGCGCAAAGTCCGTCGTCTATATCGTTAATCGAGAGTATTACAAACGTTTTACTCGTCTCGTAGTCGTCGCTTGACTGCCCCACCACTCTATGCGGGGCATTTTCTTATACTAACTATACAGTACAAAAAAATCGGCCGTGCGCACTGAGTTTCCGGGAAATAGTAATTTGCACACCTGGTTATCTATTCCTGCGAACGGCCAATAAAGACGAAAACAATAATAATAGGCTATTGTCTAATTGCAAATACGAAGTAATAAAAAGAACTCCGAATGCGGGAGAGGCAATAATCAATATGCGCAGCATTTCTTTGTTGGTATGTGACAATAGGCATGCAGGTGGCCCAAATTGTAACAATATTTTAAATTTATTATGTCATAGGAAAATATTTTTTTTTAATTTGTCACCTGTAAGAAAATTTTCCAAGAGCAAAGCAATATATGGATTAGAAGCGAGTTAGAATATTATTTTGATAAGGTTTTGCTTTATTATATTTTGCTATACAATTCCAATTGAAACTTTCAGGTCAGTTCGTAAATTTCATAAAAGAAACAGCGGTAATTGGGACTTTCAATTTATGACTGACTTAACTTTAAAAATATATTGGAAAAGTAGAGTTAACTGACAGAATCGTCAGATAAGAAAAAAGCATTAGACCACTTCTAGTGACTTTTAATGTAAGGAACGTCGTTCTTGACGCGGGTCATAATTATTGTTTTTATAAATCATGAAACTTTGATTTAAGGTAGCAATTGAGTTTTTCTTTGAATGAATGAATGAATGAAAAACAAGAACAGATAGAAACATAAGATAACATCAGCACGTAAAAAAGTGATCTGTACATTTGAACAGACCCATCTACCTACATTGAAATATTTCGACGCGCTGAATCCGAATCTTAGGTTTATTTGGCTCGTATACCCTCAAAATTTCGAGTAAATTGCGATAAATCGCAATTTTTTTTTCGTATTTATTAGATTACTCAAATTTATTACAGGCCAATTAAACTTCGGATGACGATTCACCGTATCAAACTATACGAAAAACTTACTTGATAAAAATCCAAATCTATAAAAAAAATTCCATCTCCATAATTGCAGTTTTTGGCGATTTCTAGCCATTTATAGCGGTACGAGTCAAATGGACCTCAAATTCATATTTATTGCGTCGAGATATCTGTAGGTAGGTTGGTCTGGTCAACTGTACAGATCATTTTTTTGTGTAGTGGTGTACATACATACATATTATCACACCTGTTTCCCATGGGGGTAGGCAAAGACTATGGATCTCATAATCTTCAAAACAATTGTTGGAACAGACACCACCACATCATATGAAAATAACAATATATCAAGTAATATGTTTAGTTAATATCAATATGTTTTTATTATATTTCAATGTTAATGTATAATATATATATATATATATATATATTTATCTATCTATGTATTTTATTTAGATTTATTTTAATTATTTATTATTATGTATGTATGTATGTGTGTAAGTATTTACTTATTTTCACTTGTGTATATATTGATTGCATTTTTTAAACTTTAGTTCGCTCGTTAGCTTAAAAATGAACACAGAAAAACCTATTATTAGCCATACATTATAAGTATTTTTGTTGTTGTTTGTATGTTGATATGCGCTATTGGTTTTTTTTCAATAAATAAATCTCCACTTATGACGATCCTGAAAAACAACTTTCGCTTCATCTACTTTCATTTACCTCTTCATACATGCACGTGCTGATGCAATTAGTAATATATATATAATAGGTTGGGGAAAAAGTCTTTTCGCATATAGTATATATGAACTTGTAATAAGATCTCTTTGGCTATACCATTTGTATCTGGCTGGTTTTGGTATCATTAAAAAGTTTTAATTTTAAAGAAGACAATTCCAAATTCAAATTAGGACAATGTGGGATTTTCATTTGTTTTTCTTATTGTTAAAATAAGTGAATCTAATGAAGAAATTCGATACATTTTAAAATTTTACTACAAAAAAGGTAAAAATGCAGCACAAGCCGAGAAAAAAAATTGTGCTGTTTATGGACCTAATGCAGTATCTGTGAGAGTAGCTCAAATTTGGTTTAAGCGTTTTCAATCCGGAAATTTTGATATCAAATATGCACGTCGCTCTGGTCGCCATGTTACGGACAAATTGATGCCATTTTTGAAAAAGGGGAGCAAGATCGGTATATTAGTAGTTACGATGTAGCTGGAGAACTGGGAATTGACCACAAAACAGTTTTGGCGCATTTGAAAAAAGCTAGGTACACAAAAAAGCTCGATATTTGTGTGCCTCATAAGCTCACTGAAAGGAAACTAATGAACCGTGTACTCATTTGTGATTCTTTATTACGACGTAATGAAACCGAACCATTTTTGAAGAAGCTGATAACTGGTGATGAAAAGTGGATCACGTACGACAAGAACGTGCGAAAAAGATCGTGGTCAAAGGCCGGCCAGGCTTCACAGACTGTGGCGAAACCCGGGTTAACTCGCAACAAGGTGATGCTGTGTGTGTGGTGGGATTGGAAGGGCATTATTCATTATGAGCTGTTACCGCCAGGCAAGGCCATCGATTCTGAACTGTACTGCGAACAACTGATGAGATTAAAGCAAAAAGTTGAGAGTAAGCGGCCGGAATTAATCAACAGATGGGGTGTGGTTTTTCACCATGATAACGCTAAACCTCACACATCTTTAGCCACTCAGAAAAAATTACTAGAGTTTGGCTGGGAGGTGTTAATGCATCCGCCGTATAGTCCTGACCTTGCACCTTCAGATTTTCACCTGTTTCGGTCTCTACAGAATTCCTTAGGCAGTGACAGGTTAACATCACGAGAAGACTGCCAAAACCACTTGTCGCAGTTTTTTGATCAGAAGCCCCAAAATTTTTATAGCAATGGGATCATGTCCCTACCTACCAGATGGCAAAAAGTTATCCAACAAAATGGCACCTACATACTTTATTGAAATGTAAATAAACTTCATAACAAAAACTTTTGAGTTTTTATATAAAATGCGAAAGAAACTTTTTTCCCAACCTAATATATAATATTCTTCATGAGTTAGATGTCCCTTCCAGTATCACTAAGCCACGGAATCGTTCCCCCAAGTGGGCCAGTATTCATCCTGAGTTATGCCCATATTCTTCTGCCGTTAACTTCATAAATGGCGTGCCGTGACTTATCTGCCATTCGCCGTTTCTTACACATACAAGTGTTATTTTCGCGAAGGAATTGCGTTGTTTACCGCCGGAGGTGGAAATACTGCGACAATAATAATATGATTATTCGCTTTTTTCAACATTATTTTTCATCATAATGTGCTTGTGGATATTTTCGTTTTGCTTTTGGTACGAAAAACATTATATCTACGTTAAAAAAAGCTGATAAGCAAGATTTGGAACCGGATTTTAAATGTATAACATTACAAAACCGGTTCGGTTTTACTCAATTATTTCGTTCGGAATATAAACATTTAAAAAAATGTTAAGTAAACCTGCTTTAACCGGTTTATTCCGCAAAATTTCTCGTATTATATAACAAGCGATTCGAATATAAATATGAGTTTGTGAACAAAGGAAAACTTGCTGTACCACATGATTGCTCCATGAAGGAATTTATTGTAGAAACCTATTAACGAACTTTTGTTTCTAAAAACCGTTTAATTGAGGTTAAACATAGAACAATACCGATAAAAATAAGCACTAAGACTATAACCGGTCCAACTTTTTCCGGCTCAACTCTAATTACGAAAATCTCTGCGATTTAGTTGTACGGAAGAAAACTGCTTGTAAAGTAATTTATAAAAATTAGAAATCAACGTCGTATACTTTCGTTTGTCTAATGTTTTGCTTTGTACTCATTAACTACAGGTATAATTCTCGTATTTTTTACTTTATTAATTACAACCAAGAACATGACAATGTGTTTATATATTATGACGGCCTCTGTGGTTAAGCGGGTTAAGCCTTTGCCGGCTTACCTCACTGCAATGCAGAGGCTCCGGGTTCGATTCCTGGTATAGTAAATTTTGGAAACGTATTTTCTTCGTTATTTACTATGGTCTGGGTGTCTGGGATCGGCCCCAGAGTGGTCCGTTGTATATTACCCATAACACAAGCGTAACTTGCTTAATTTGAGGATATACAGTGTGTGTGTTTGTCTGCCGATTTATTATTATTTATTATTTATATTACTATATGATAGATAGATAGATAACACTTTATTATCTACCAATACAAACATGAACTTAAAGACTAAAATTATAACTAGTAATGTACAATGGGCGGTCTTATCGCTAAAAAGCGATCTCTTCCAGACAACCCCAGGAATGAATTGAGATGATAATGGCGATGGTGGTATACGTCACATATAGTACGAACTACTTACATTTTAATAATAAATACATAAATAATATATATGTAGATATTTTATATATTACACAGATATATACTTAATATACATACCATACAAATACATATCTACAAAATATATATGATTATGAGATATAAATATATTTACATGATGTTTAGAAGTAATGGAAATTATGGAATGTTTTAAATTCAGTTATGCATGTAAGTAGTAAGTTTATGTGAATGGGTAAGCGGAGCGTGTGTGAGCGGATATGTGTGCAACACCCAAATGATCACCTGAAAATTCGGTTAGGCGTTCTAATTTACCATTATAAAGGTACGACTTTATAACTATTGTATTTAAAACTAGGGTTCGCCCGCGACTTCTTCCACGTTGGATAGGTAACAAAGTGGTTTCAAACAGAAAATTTGAATCAATGAAAATATTGCAATAGAATTAATTCTTTTTCAACCTGGCCAGTTTAAAACGCTCCCAAGATAATTTCCGCTGAACTCCCAAAATCAAAAGTACTACAGATTTTAAGTCTGGGAATTCACTGTCGTTCAATGAAAATCCCGAACAAACAGACAAATACGAGAAATATAGAAGTAAGACTACACATTTACAATTTTATAATATCATATATTATTAGAAATTTGCTCAGAAAACACTATTTGTCCACGAATAGCTATGTCTAATTAACAGAATATAATCATGCTAATATATTTATTATAATAACTTATGTATTATTATATATATATATATATGACTATGTATATATGTATGTATTTGTATATTCATTTCTTAAACTAGTTTGAGTATTTATGTATCTATTGCCTTTTTCCTGCACCACCTATATCGCCAGATTCAATTTTTTTCATTTAGGTTACCTGGAAGAGATCGCTTTGAGTGTTATATTGCCTAGAAAAATATTGTAAATATGGTTTGTTTTTTGTAATTGTATATTTTGGTGTGCAATAAAGTGTTATCTCTCTCTCTCTTTCTATATTATCGTCATAAATATTTTTAAATCCATTCATAGAAATCGAGTCCCTTGGAACAATTGCTTCACTAATAGTCATAATGAAGGAGCTTCGAGTGCGCGGGCAGACGGCAGAGCGCGGATCCAGGCCAACCCAATTGATTTCGACTTGAGCTCCAATTTATACTTGAGCACCAATTTATACTTGAGCTCCAATTTATTGCTCAGTTTAAGATTGAAGATCGTTTTGTTTATATTAATATCTGGATTCGCTTAAAACAATTTACAGAAAAAGTGTGTACATGAAATATTGCCGTTATTAGGGTTTTGTAACTATTGTTACATTTATTTAGTTGCTTAGTTGTTGTCTTGTTTCTGTTTAAGGATAATAATTAATTATCATCCGTGCAGGAACGAAGAAAGAATACAAATTCCTGCGGCCGGGCGGCCTGTCGTAAGAGGCGACAAAACAACCTAGGTAGGGTATTTGCCCGGCTGGATGGCTACCACCCCTGGTCTAAAGTATGCCACCATAACAACCTTGAGTTGTGTTCTGGCATTAGTGACCAGGTTCCATTCTCCCCTTAAGAGAACAGCAGCGCATTTGTAGCATTTTTGGTGTTGCAAATGTCCATAAGCGATGGTAACCGCTTTCCATCAGGTTGGCCGTCTGCCTGTCTGCTGAACTCCTGCAATAAAAAAAAAAAAAAAAATTATGGACCCTCTTATTTCTAAACGATACAATTGGTAATTTCCTTAATTTAATAATAATGTAATATTTTTATTTATTCTGTGATTAACGCCTGTTTTGTATAAAGTAGTTGTCTATAATTTTAATTTTATGTAACAATATTTATCTCTAATATGATGTGGTAATTGTGTAGATTATAATTCAAAATCTCTCAATTGTATATAGATAATATTCACTACATTTTATTTTCATGTTGGCAGACGCGATAGATTTATACTGTGTTCGGTTTATTTTATTACATGTAAAACTTTAAATATAATATTTTATACAGTATCTTATATAAAATATTACCTAAAATTTACAAACAATAATGTAATAAATTCATGTCATTCATAACCTATTTAATTAAAATGGTTTATCGATGACTTGAATCCGCTATCAATTGTCCCAATTTTTATAAATTTCATATACTGTAAAATTGTTGGAGGGATGGCGAGGTGTTCAAAAAATGTTTGACGAATCTGTAATCAGCGTATGAATTGTATTGTAACAGTAAGGTTCTCTGATTATAAGTACAGTGACCAGTTGCTGTTCTTTTATTGCCATAAACCCTTCTGAGTTGTTGCAAGTATTATACTATTTATGTACAGTTCGTGCACTTGCTCAGTAGCTGGTGGTAGTGGTGGATGCTGTCAGAAGTTTGTTATTGGAGTGCTGATGCTATATTAATGTACTCTGTGGGCGTTTTCTTGTAGTAGAATGACGAAATTCACCTTGCTGATAATCACGGATTTATTCTTGCGGCAGTAGAACTTGGCAGGCAATCTTGATAGCAAGTAATTGAGATATGTTTTTTTTTAAAGTTTGTATTTATTTCAAAATGGAATCTTACAGATTACTTATTGAAAGCCAAGAAAGAGTCCACCGCTTCCAAAGCAATGTTAGTTACTGTCAAAGGAGAAAAAGAGGCGCAACAAACTCCCCGGCAGCATGTTTTCTTTACTTTATATGTTTCATCTTCGTCGCCACTGTTACGTTCGAGAGTGGCATGCGTGCGAAGTAAACGCCAGTTATTAGCACACTGAAGTGAGACGTTTATTACACGACATTTTCAGTGTACATTTTGATCTAATACAGATTTATTAAAAGTAATCGGTTTGTATATTTTATGAGAGCTTGTTAGCGACTATATTATTTTTCAATCATATTGACATAAGGGGTACCTTTTATAATAAAACTAGCTGACCCGGCAAACTTCTTACTGCGTCATAATCTTTTTTTTCATATTTAATCACCTTTCAAACCTTTCCTGGATTTCCACAAATAATTCAAAACCAAAATTAGCCAAATCAGTCCAGCCTCGAGTTTTATTGAGAATAACGAACAGCAATTGATTTTTATACAAAGATTTTGTAATGAGTGATTTTACTTGGATAGGTAGAATAATAATATTTTTTTATAATTTTTTTAACCTCAGAAGTAGCTGCCTCTCGCCAATCTTGTACGGCATTTTAGGGGCCCATGCAGTAAGTGGCGAGTCACTGTCTGTCCATTTTTTCCATGATCCTTGAATATTGCGACGGCCAGACGCCACAGTCCCCATAGTCCCTGATCTGTAACTCCACTAGCAGTCCATCTAATAATTAATAGACATAGACATGGACAACACTTTATTGTTCATCAAATCAAAAATTACAAAAAATGCACAAGACAATAGTTACTTGGTAAAACAAAAGGCGGCCTTATCGCTAAAAGCGATCTCTTCCAGGCAACCTGACTCATATGAAATTCTTATTGTTACGAGCTACAGGACAGAAAAATAAAAAAGATGACACATGGAACTACTATACAATTTATTAAAATAGTACAAACACGTATAAAACTTACAAATGAAAACTGGATGCAACCAGTTGAACATGGCAAAAGATTCACGTCAGTGGGCAAAGAGTGCGCAAAGTAAGTCGTCTCCATGTCGCTAAGAGAGTTGGAATAGAAAGCGTTGAAGAGTGTGCAGGTGCCATTAACAGGAGAGTATTAGTGGAGCGCAAATTGACTGCCCGTCCCTCCATGAAGGCACCGTCTTATACATTCCTTAAGATAAGGAGGTATAAAAAAGATTGTATACGCGCAGTGAGTTTGAGAAATAGTAATTTGCACACCTGCGAACGGCTTTAAAGTGAAAACAATAGCATGTTTTTATACATTTAATTTATCTATTTTCAATTCAAAACACAAAATTTAATTCGTTCCTGATCCTGGGAGGACAATAAGCTTTTTGCGCTTGGGTAATTAGTGTTACAAGCTGGGCGGCATATTTTAAATCATTTGACGGCGTGTGAGCATTATATTATCTTTATAACTGCCTTCTTTTGTTTACTTTTGTTTGATTGGAAAAACAGCCCATTGTGTATTGTAATTTTAATGGTAATCATTAGCCAGGTGTGATTCTTGGAAAATTCAGTCCACGTGGTCGAGCAGACATATTGTATTTGTATAGTATAAAACAATGCCCCAACGGAGGGGATGAGACAGTCGAGCGATAAGCACAAGCGAAGCAAGATTTATGTAATACATTCGATAATCTATTTAGTGACGGACTTTGCGCGTGTTATTATATCTTGTACCTGTGTTATACGTGTTTGTATAGTTCTAATAAATTCTATAATAATTCCAACGGCATTTTAATTCGAGTCCTGCAACTCATAACATTATTATTGTAATATGTGCTGTTATTTTTTCAATAAATAAATTGAGTTCGGCATCCTTTAGCCTATTTCACTTTGACACCTCCTTCTTTCTATTGATAGTCTAAAGTTTTGTATAATGTCATTTATCTTAGTATATATATTATGTATTGATGAAATGTTAGATCTGCCTTTCACTAAAAAACGAATTAAAAAGTAATTGCTAAAAAAGGGATACTACACTATTGAATAATACTTAAATGACAAAACTTCATTAACATAGCAGCTCGCTCCAACCTCTTATTCTATATTTTGTATAACATTTTTATCTTGCCAAGCATGTAACGAATTTATAGAGATATGTTACAGTATAAATTTTTAGTACGACATGTCATTATTATGACTATAATAATATTTTTCTTTCCTTTTATTGTGTCTTTGTCTTACTGAGTATGCGCTGTTTGCTACAACTCCATTAATTCTTCGAAAAGTGTGTAACAAATTTCTGTATAAAATTTATTTAGAAAAATTGTTTGAGTTAATCAATTTTTAGCTAGACGTTGCTGGGGAGTTTCTTCTCGCTTCTTCTCCTTAACAACAATAACACGTTGCGAAGCGGTGTACATAGACTAGAAAGTTAAATTGAAATTTAACTTTATGTATGACCTTCAAAAAGTGTTCTCCAGTGGAACTTATTTTGAACAAAAACTTCAAATTCAATCAGTCATTCAATTCAATTTATTTAATGCGAAAATGGGTACACAAAAAGGTGTCAATTTAACGCAGTACAGTTCTCCAAGTTCCGCCTTTCGGCATGCATATATGCAAGCATCCTGCTTACAAATTATGGTATTTTTTTTTATTGCCTGAAGTAGGCAAACAGGCAGACGGCCCACCCGATGGAAAGTGCTTACAGTCGCCTATAGACGTTTGCAACACCAGGGGTGTCTTCAACGCGTTGCCAACCTCTAAGAAATTTTATAATGCCCGTCTTAAAAAAACCCATATCATAACGCAAGGGGAAAACCGTGGCGGGAAGTTCCTCCAGAGCATCGTTGAACGCGGAATAAGTGTTCTAGAGAACCGTTGCGTAGTTGAACGTAGTACTAGAAGGATGTCAATTAAAATAAACAATAACTTAGAGTCAAGGTTTATAATATCTTGTATATATAAATAAATAAGGTACTTAATTCATTAAAAATATATTATAATTTTGTCTTTTAAATATTCATTTATACTATAATATGCCTTATCGTTAACATATGTTTTACACGTTTTCTAAAAATGGTGTTTGATTGTATTGTTAGAAATTCTTCTGGAAGCTGTTTTTTTAACAATTCTACGGACTCGAGTTCCTTGCCCTTTTTATAACTTAATTTTGAAGAAAGTTTCAAGTATTTATACACGCTTCTTGGTAATTTTTGTCTCTGTGTGTGACATTTATTCAATGATATTTGTGTTGTGGTGTACCTGGAAAGTGATTATACAGTTTTGGTGCCATGGAAAATATACTTTTATTCAGCAAAACGGTTTTGTTGGGAGTGCAGTATCTTTGATACCTATGACGCATTTTAAAAAACTTTTTGTTATACGTCGAGTATATTTTAATCTATTTAACCCCGTAAATAAACTAGATCCCAAACCTTAAGTAAAAAGAGGATTCAAGTAGAATTTGACTTTTTAATTGGAAAACTGCGGCTGGATAGGCTTTGATGAATATTTAAAAGCAAAGTTAATAAACAAAGCAAAGGTCTCGATTTTAATTAGACAGCTTTAGAGCACGGTCCGTTTACTCGATATTGTGAGGAAGTTGAAAAAAAGTCTTGGACATATTTAATATTCGTTGCGGAAGGCGGCAATTAAAACTTTCTTGGCCCCCTCTACCCTTTGACGAGTCCAAATTTTATACCATTTGCCATATTTTGGGAATTCAAGTCCATTTCACCGGAAGTTAAGCGTACCGTTTAAAATATTAGGGAATTATTTAAAAAAGGGAGAACGACTTCCATCTGCTTTTTTTTTTCATCTGCCAGACTTCATAATGTCATGATAACTTTGAGTTACTGCCTTTTTTTTTTTTTTATTGGACTTGACTTTATGTTGTTGGTCCGAAGACCTCACAACTTTACCGGGGTTTTCGGGGCGAGTGCCTTTGCGAAGCGAAGGCGCTCGAGCCCGGGAGGCAACTTGCTCGAGGGGGCTCCCTAGGGAGTTTCACCTCGGCTGGACTGTTGCCATGAGAGGGGGATGAATCTAATGATGCCCACCATAAGGCGACACAATGCACTAATTGAGAGCGGGCGACGGGTAATATAAAGCCCGAGAGGAAGGATCCTGGCGGACCGGGATCGGCGGTTCGCGGTGGCCTATACTATCTTACTGCCGTTTCGCAACGTGTTATGGCTGGGAGAGAAGAAACGGCGAAAGAAACTTCCCAGCAACACGCCTAGTCTATCCTATGGGGGGGCTGTGTCTCCTGGCGTCCCTCGCGGGGACGTGGAGAGATCGTGATTGGCGGCGTCGACGCCGCCGTCTGTGTCTGTCTGTCCGTGCCTGCCAGCCTGCCGTCCTAACCGCGGGCGGGCTGATCCGAGCCAGCCGTTTTGTGATATCGTCGACCTTGTCCATGAGGATGTTACGCGGTTGTCGCACGAGAGCCTTTCGTCGAGGCTTATAATCGGACGCGGACACGACGAGGGGATTTCGATGGTGCGGCGCTAGATCGAAATACTTACGCGAGAGCGACGTAATGTAGTTTTTGATGGAGGGAAGCTCCAGATCGCGGTGGATGTCGACGTTACGCATATAGAGGGGAGCACCGACGGCTCTGCGCATGAATTTATTCTGAACGATTTGCAGTTTCTTTAAAAGGGCAGGCTTGGCATGGCCGAATACCACACTCGCGTATGTCATGATCGGGCGGATGCATGTTTTATATAGAGTAAGCTTGTGTCTGAGGGACATTTTGCTTCGTTTATCTATCATGGGTGCTAGACGACCCATCACAAATCGCGCTCTATTCCGGACTATAGTGATATGCTCGTTGAAGCGCAAGTTCTGATCTAGAGTGACACCCAGGTATTTGGTGTACTTTGCCCAGGGGATCTCTTGTTCGTAGAGCGAGATGGCTTTTAAGCGAAGGCAAGCGCGTTTGGGAGAGCGAAGCGTGCCCGGGGAAAAGAACAATGCTGCGCTTTTCTCCGGGTTTACCTCTATCCTCCATTTGCGAAACCATTCGCCTAGCTCTGTTACAGCTACCTGTAGCCGGACGCAAGCCATTTGTCGGTTGTGATCTGATGTATAGAGTGCGGTGTCATTAGCGAAGAGGGCCAACTCTACATCTGGAGTTTTTGGGATGTCGCTGGTGTACAGCGTGAAGAGTAGTGGAGATAGTGCCGAGCCCTGTGGTACACCGGCTGTGAGTGGGTGAGGGGACGAGCATGTTCCCTCCACTCGAAAACGGAAGCTACGGCCTAGGAGGAAGTCTCGCAAGATGAGCACGAGTCTGTCTGGTACACCGAACTGGTACAGCTTGTAAATCAAACCGTTATGCCAGACCTTGTCGAAGGCCTTAGCTACGTCAAGGAACAGTGCGGCTGTTCCTATAGGGCGACGAGGGCGATGGGCGAAGTGGGATAGTATGTGCTCCGTGATGCGGTGCACCTGTTGGATGCATGAGTGTCTGGCACGGAATCCAAACTGCTCATCGGGTAGTAGATGTTTGCTGATGGCAAAATCTCTTAGTCTAGAGAGGATGACCCTCTCGTAAAGCTTGCTGAGTGTGCTCAGTAGGCTGATTGGGCGGTAGCTGGACGGTTTATTAGCCGGTTTTCCAGGCTTGTGAATACCGATGACGTCTGCTTCCTTCCAGATCGCGGGGAAAGAGCAGTTTGTTATGGCGGCATTGAAGATGCTCACTAAGATTATAATCAAGTGGCCGGGGAGGAGTTTTAAGACGCGATTGTTAATGCCATCGATCCCTGGGGCCTTTCGTGGTTTGAGGACTTGATCAGATCTTGCACTTCTTCCACCGTGACTGGGTCGAGTGTGGTTTCCGCTGGTAAGGAGGATCTACGTTCAACCTCGGAGTCCACCTCCATCAGGTGTGACTGGTCGACGTTTTGTGTAGTGGGGGAGCATTGAAGCTCTAGACTCTGAGCAAGGCATTCGGCTTTCTCCTCATCATCGAACGCCTCGGTGTTGTCGGCTCTTTCTAGCGCGGGTATGACAGTGAGGGTATCTGATTTGAGAGCTCTAGCCAGCTTCCAGTACGCCTGGTGAGTTGGTTCGATATCTCTCAATGTTCTGTCCCAACGTTGTTCCCTGACTTACCGGATACGTAGTTTGACCTCGCGCTCTAGTTGGCGGAGTCGGACTCTGTTGTCTTCGGTGGGATATCTGTCGTGAGCTCTGGAGGCGGCTCTCTTTTCCCTCAGCAGTACTCTCACTTCGTCCGGCAGGCATAAGTGGCGGTCATTCTCCACTGGCACCTGTCTGGACGAGTTCCGCACTGCGGATTGAAGGTGGCTGGTGAGGGCCTCGATCGCCGTCTCCGTGTCTTGGTGGGATTCGATGTGGTCCGGGATGCGGTCCAGGTCTTGTGATTCGGTTGCCTTGAGGAGGTCCCCAAGTCTCAACCAGTCCACAGAGGTCCTAGTTTCAGATGTCTGGTCCGTCTGTTGTCCTAATTTGAGGATAACCGGGCGATGGTCCGAGTCTATATCGTCCATCGTTTCGATCGAATGGAACTGAAGAGTTACGCCCTCAGTAATGCTAGGTCGAGAGTGTTTGGGGTCCCCAGTCGCGGTTGGGGGGGTATCGTGTGGGGTCATGGGAGTTATTATATGAAACAAAAGATTGTCTGATATATTTATTAGGGCTCTGCCATTGGGGTTAGTGGTATTGCAATTCCACTGTTCGTGTTTACAATTCAGATCTCCGGCTATTATAACAGCTGGGCCTAAGTTGAATAGGGCTTCTAGGTCTTTCTTAATAAGGGTTTTCTGGCACGCGAGGTATGCTGAGACTATGACTAGAGGTTGGTGGCCAGTCATTGCTAGTCTGCAGGCGGATACCTCCATACCTACTAGTGGTGGGGTGACTAGAGGCATGCAGTGTAGAGATCTTCTGAAATAGATCAGGTGCCGCCACCACGGCCTATCCTGTCATGTCTAGTGACCCGATAGTTAGAGATCTTTGGATCTCTTTCACTCGGTTTCAGGAAGGTCTCCTACACTAGTAGTATATCTACTTGATTGGTAACCAGGAAGTCATGGACCAAGTCGCGCTGGTTTCGAAGGCCGTTGGCGTTATAAGTCGCCAGAGTCAATGAGCGTGGTTTATTTCTACCTACATGCGCCATTTGTTACCGGTAACAATAATTTAACTAGGTTGTTTAGTTATAACGACCTAAGTACCTGGAGGAGGTACGCGTGATCCATTTCGATCACGAGTTGATCCCGGAGGAGGGTTGATCAGACTCTGCAACTTGTCTCAGTTTTCGAGCCAAGAGTTGGACCTCTGCTAGGTCGAAAGGCAAGTTCTTGGCGAATTTAGTCGCCAAGGCTAAGTCCTCCGCTAAAGAGTGGTGGGGTGACGGCCCAGAAGGTGCTTTTAAAATGGGGGGGGGCAGGGGTTGCTTGGGGTAGGCCGGCCAAAATTGGGGCGCGCGTCCTTAGTGGAGGAACGCTTCCATCGTGGGAAGACCCGTCCAGTGATTTACCACTGGAGGGGGCCGCCACGAATGTGGGTTTGTTCGGCACTTTTCTAGTGCCTTTTGGCGTTGCCCTTTCCGACCTTACGTTTGGGTCGGGGGGCGGCAGGACAGCCTCTGTAGTTAGCGGGGTGACCCGCTTGGCCGCAGAGAATGCAGCTCGGTGGCTCCGGGGAGTCCCGGGTGCGTGTGCACTCCGAGGTCCCGTGGTCGCCCAGGCACTTGACGCACCTGGGACGGGATTGACAATGTAGGGCAGAGTGCCCATAAAGTTGGCAACGATGACACTGCCGCAGTGTATGTTTTTCGTGTGGGCGTTCCACACGAAGGCCAGAGAGGCCACAGACCTTCTCAAGTTCGAAGATCTTTTTCCCCTCTGGGGAGAGGTCGAGGACAACCAATACTAGGTTTAGAGGAGACTTTGTTGCGTCGCCTCTGTGCATACGGTGCACGAAGTGCACCGGTACAGCTTGGGACTTAAGGTCCTCGAGAATGTAGGAACACTCGATTTCCTGTGGGAGTCCGCGGATTACAGCCCGAAGGCGTTTTTCTTCCGGCAGGGCATAAGTGTAGTAACCGATTTTACGGTCACATAACAAGGATGTTAGGGAGCGGTGGTCACTTGAAGACGTGACCATAACTTTGATGCCGTGTTGGGTATCACGGGCTTCTTTTATAGAGATTGCCTTACCTGGCAGCTCCTTAGCGAGTTGAAGCCAATGGGCTTTCTCGCGGATGATCAGGGGTGGCGGCGGGCGCTGTGAAGGTGGCCCAGGGCGGCTGGAAGATGCCGCTGTTGGTTTTGTGCCCGCAGTGGGAGCGGGGTTGGGGGGGACCTCCCTTTGGGTCTTCCGTTTTTTGGTACGATTGACGGTTATGAAACCGTCATCGTCCTCGCGGTTTAAGGGGATGTTCGCGGGAGGCGCGACATCCATGGGGATGATTTCATCGGCCGGTGGAAGAGGGGCATCCCTGGGGTATTGCGGACCGTCAGGAGATAATTCGATTTCTCGACGAGAATCGATTACGCGGTGTATGGGCGATCGCGAACGCGATGTCGTCGAACTCGCGGAGCTCGATCGCGGTTGTCCCGACGCGGAACCGCGAGAAAACGAGGCGCGTGATTTTGGTGCCACACGGTGGGCATCGTTGAGCGGGGGTGCGGGCGGCGGGCGCACCGGTAACACGGCGGGTACGGTGGCGGGGGTCGCGGGGGGTGCGGTGGTCGCGGCAGATGCGGGTGCGGGGGCCCCTTGCACGTGTAAGGGTTTCTCGGAATTAAGTTCCGAGATAACGGACGCCATTGATTGGGACTCCGGAGTCCTCAAAAATTGGTCGAGCGCTTGAGGGAATTGCTGTCGTAAAAACGACAGCAAACCCTCCAACAGCAATGGAGAGAGCTCCACGCCGTCCATTGTCCCTGAGGGGGACGAACGATGTGGTGGAAAAACCACCTGATGACGCACTTTTCACTGCACTGTCACAGTAAAAAAACACAGATCGACCGGGTGAACGAACGAACACAACGAACACGAATAACGGACAGCCGAGGCGGAGCGGGAGACGTGCGCGCGCGACGAACGACAACGGGCGAATGGTTACTGCCTATGTTTTTTCTTTGCAGCTCGGTCACCTCTATCATTGTCCAAGACAGAGGTTCTCTTCTATTTATTTATTTTTACATTTTATGCTTTTGTATTACTCTACTTATCTTTTAAGTTTAAATAATTGTTCACGGTGATGGGTATTTTAGTGAGGTGGATTGGATGGATATGTGGTAAGAGTATGGATATGTTACGAGTGCGGAACTCGAATTAAAATACCGTTGGAATTACTATAGAATTTATTAGAAGTATACAAACACGTATAACACAGGTACAACCAGCACAAACGTGATGCACGAATTAATAACACGCGCAAAGTCCGTCACTATATAGCTTATCGAATGTACACACGTCTTACTCGTATCGGAATCGTCGCTTGACTGCTGGTCTCTCCATTCGGACATTTCTTTATACTCAGCTTACAATATGTCGCGACCGGGTGAACAATGGTTTCCAAGAATCACACCTGGCAGCTGCCTACCATAAAGGATTACAATACACAATAGGCGGCTTTTCTAATTACAAATATTAAACACAAAGTAAATAAAATAAGTCCAAATGCGGGCATTTAATAAAACGTGCTTTATAATTTTGGCTAAATTGTAACAGATGTATGGGCATGGTGACTGGATGGGTAGGGTTGGTTAGGTATGTTTTATTTTTTTATTCTTTCCGTCTTATATATAATTTTACAATAGTCTCTTACATTTATTACATTTTGTTTCTTTAAATGTGTTTATACAAGTATAGTCTCTATGTTTGCCAATATGTTTTAATTTTTACATTAGATATCTACTTTATTTAGTTACAATAATTTTGAATTTGACTTTTAGTTTTTGTTTAAATCGTTCTTAGAGTTATATTTGATTAGCCTATGGTAATAAGGAGTCGTAATTTTAATTTAGTCTAATAGTGTTATACATATCTTATCTTTTAATCTAGTACTGTGTGTTGCAAGAACGAGCAGTTCCTATGTAGATTTCTGTTTTTAATTATGTATATTGCTATTTTACATTTTTACTGACGCTGCTGGTTAATATACTATATATAGTATATGAATACAGTGTCATTTTATGTACACTTTTGTTTTACCTTATTCTGTTGCTGACCAATATATATTTTAGTATTTATACTAATTTTTATTCTGTTACTGTGGACTCGAATTAAAATGCCGTTGGAATAATTATAGAATTTCTTAGAACTATACAAACTGGTATAACACAGGTACAAACATAACTGAATACAACAAGTCTATACGTAAATCACGATTCAATAACACGCGCAAAGTCTGTCACTAAATAGATTACCGAATGTACACAAGTCTTGCTCCGCTTGTGGTTATCGCTCGACTAACTCTTCCTCAATCGGGTCATTGTTTTATATTGCACAAATACAATATGGTTGCCCGACCGCGTAGAACGAATTTCTTAGAATCAGTTCAGTACACGTGGCTAATGACTGTCATAAAAGATTACAATACACAATAGGCTGTTTTTTAATTACAAATTTTAAACACAAAGTAAACAAAAGAAGTCCAAATGCGGAAAGGTAATAAAGTGTGATTTTATGGTATTCAGGTGTGAATCTACTTTTGTCGGCGTATACACGCCGAGAAAAGTAGGTCGTAACAACATATTTTTTATAATCGGCAAACAAACCCACGCATTGTATATCTCCAAGCTAAACAAGTTATGCTTGTGTTATAGATGATTACAGCGGACTAACGCTGGAGCTGATCCCAGACACCGAGACGGTAATGAATAACCAAAAGTTCGTTTAAAAAATTTACTTACCACGCCGGGAATCGAAACTGGAGAGTCTTCTATCATGAAAGAACAATACTTTGGAAATAAGAAGCACCCAGTAAAAAAGTTACAAAAAGAGGTGTGAAGAAGAGAATAATCACTTAAAAGCATATTTATACTTATTTAATTATTATAATTAATCTACACAAATAAATAAAATTGAAGTGTCTGTTTGAAATGTCAAAATATAAATGCGAACAATTCAGGGGTGATGTTGGATGTTCGGGCTTTTTAGAGATTAAAACGACTGGACCGATTTTGACGGGACTTTCACTGCCAGATAGATAATATTATAAGAAGTAACTTAGGCTAGATTTTTTTAGGGTTCCGCGAAAAAAATCTACGCGGATGAAGTCGCGGGCACAGCTAGTTTAACATAAAACAGTAGTCAAGTGTATACACTATGTTCAATTGGATGTAACCAGAAGTATTATATTATTGCCAGTCATCAAAACGATCTCAGTATTATATATTCCATATATCAATACTAGACAACTGCAATTATTTAGCTAGAAAGTGTAAATTATTATTTGTCCGATGCATGTCTAGCAAATAAAGTTAAATTCAGGGTGTTATAAAAGTAAGAGTACACAGTCCAACTTCCCAACAGTTGTGGAGTCACGTAGAATGTTCTAGAAGTTCAGTAAATAAACGACCGCAATGACGACATATGCTCTGTTGACCGATCGATTGCTGCTGGGTTAGTTACGTCCCAGTTCGAACGAAACTTTTGCGGCTGTGTACATTATTGAGTGCACTTGTACCGGATAGTTATGAGTTGTATTCGGAACGATTGACAAACTTTGTGGAATTATTGTGGAATGTTCGATTTAATAAAAAAAACTTCGTTTACAAAATCTTCTTCAAAAATTAAAAAGTATTTAAAAACTTAATAAAGATTTTTGACTAAGAATTTATTTATTTTATTAAGAGACAAAACAACATTTTGTTGTTATAACAGTGTATATATGGTAATTTTTATGGTTTGCTCGCCACCGACTTCAAGATGTAGAAAATTTTATATAATTTTGTCTCTTAATAAACTTAGTCAAAAATCTTTATTAAGTTATTTTATACTTTTTAGTTTTTGAAGTCGATTTTTTTAAACGAAGTTTTTTTTTATTTGTTACTTTTTAGTGTCTAGCTATGGGTAGGTCTTCAAAAAGAGCCGCGCGCCTTAAAAATTATAGGTCACAAGAAACGGAAACGGAAAACTTTCATAAAAAAATGTTCATGAAATGAAAACTACTGGGCCAAATTATGTTAAATTTTTAGGGGACCAAATGCCAACTATTCCGCATCAAACTAAAGAAGAATCACGTAAATCGGATCATAAATCTCAGCGTAATCGGTGTACATACATAAAAAAGAAATACGAATCAAGTTGAAAACCTCCTCCTTTATGAAGTCGGTTAATAAACCGAACAAAACTTGTTATTGACGTGTATTGTTAATTCTTAAATATTGTAATTTTATTTATATAATATAACTACATCCTTAACTTTAAGTTAATTGTACAAGTACTGATATAGTTTATATTGATTTAGGGACGGAGAAAGAATACAATTTCCTGCGTTGGGGCGGTCAGTCGTAAGAGGAGACAAAACAACCCACAGCCAGGTGGTAGGGAATTTGCCCGACTGGATGGCTACCACCCCTGGTCTAAAGTATGTCGTCATAACAACATTGAGTTGTGTTCCGGCAATAGTGACCAGGTTCCAGTCTTCCTTTAGAAAGCAGCAGCGCATTTGTAGCAACTTTGGTGTTGCAAATGTCCATAGGGGATGGTAACCGCTTGCCATCAAGTGGGCCGTCTGCCTGTCTGCTGAACTCCTGCAATAAAAAATATAAAATATAGTAAATTCAGGTCATGATTAAATTTCTAGCTATTTTCTTCTTACACACAAATAACATTATTTGACGTTAGATGAGATGTCAGATTTAATTGCCACAAGCAATATATTTGTACTATAATCTATTTACTTACTAGCGTTTTCCCAGCCGAGATATCGCGTCTGAAACCCTAGATAATAATAGTAGGTCACTGTCACCTCAGACACGTGACTTATCTGTCACATTAAAAATGATATCTAACTTCTCATTCAATAATTAATTTAAAAAAAATCTAGTTTAATCGTACATGATTGCGTTGCGACAATTCAGCGATTATCCCATATAAGTGTTTCATTTTACGCATCAGAATAAAGAGTGGACAGATAATTACAAAAAATAAAGTATGGTTGGCAACTCTACCCTTAGAACGCAGTGGCTCCGGGTTCGATTCTGTAAACTTCGTCTTGGCGTCAGAGTGGTAACTTGTACGAATACCTATTGTTACGAATTTGTGGGATGTGAACTAAAATGCCGTTGGAATTATCACAAAGCTTATTACAAGTACACACACATAATTCAAAGTTCTTACAAATACAACGAAACCAAATCGTAGAGCAGAAAAACGTAATGACATAAATCGCGCAAAGTCCGTCTTTAGAAGATACTCGCTCCGAAAGTTCATTAGGTAACATCTCGATCGCAGTTAAAACCCAACTAACTCGGTCCCCCTTCAGTGTCGTTATATGCAATATAAACTCCATATAACGACACTGAAGGGACTGCATTTTACGGCGTTATAGAGAGTTGTCGTTAAATGGAGAGAAGTCTGTTATATTTGTCTGACGTCTTTTGCTGCACCAGTAATTTTCTTGTATTTTTTTACTTATTCTATTCATATCTTGCGATATTGAGGCATCTTGGTGATAAAGGAAGTACTTAGAAATTTTGGTATTACGGAATTTCTTAGAATTTTCCGTATGCCTGAAGCCGATAGTCGAGTTTATTACGGGCTAGGATAGTAAAGCGAGAAAAGAACGTAAACAGCTGGCAGTTTTTACTAATTTTGGCACCTTAAAAGTTTGTATGGAAAACAAGCTAAACCAACCAAAGCCAAGTGATTTCGACGCTAAAGGGAGTTTGTCGTTTAATCGAGTTACGTTATATGGAGTTTACGCTGTATTTGTAAAAAATAGCCATGACCTCCTAGCAACAACTAGTCCTTGGAATTCTCAATTTGGAAGATAAAGCTTGTATGAGTTTGCAAACAATAGAAAAGCAGGATTTATGACGTCTTACCGGAAGGCGTACAAAAGGGATTACCTAGGACAATAGATCGCACGAATTAGTCAAATCACAATTTAAAAAAGTACTAATAAGAAAAAGCTACTACAGTGTAACTGAGTTCGTTAATGATAAGTTTTAAATGTAAGTGATAAGTTAGAATGTAAAGTGTTTAAATATATTTATAATATTTGTACCATATAAATATCATTAGAAACATATATAAATTTAAATTGTGTGTCATTTAGTATTTGTTAAATTTAAGGATATACATAACTATAAGATTAAAATATTACTGATAATAATTAAAACCAAATAAATATTTCAATATAGGTACATATACCTATCCTACTATATAATATTATAAACGCGAAAGTTTGTAAGAATGTATGGATGTATTATTACTCTTTCACGCAAAAACTACTGAATGGTTTTTTATGAAACTTTACAATAATATAGCTTACACATCAGAATCAATAATTTGTATAGATATAGTGTGAATTATCCAAAATATAACGATTTTTCATCACCACGCGGGTGAAAGTGCGGGGCGCAGCTAGCTAGATAGCTTATAATATAAGTTTCAAAAAAATTGTACGCCCAACCGGCAAAAAACATGTGAACAGTATAAAATAACAAGACCTATTTGTTTAACCATGTTTTTATGCAATATATTATTTGATTTGATTTTAAATTCGAAGAGATAATAAAAAAACCTGGAAAGGATCAGTTAACGGCTCGCAGCACTAAATTATTCATAGCTTATTGGAAACTTATTTAAAAATTATTTTCAAAAATATAACGCTTAAGTATATATACTTAAACAGAAATATTATTATTTATCTCTGAATCAAAACAGACGTACTATTATGACTTCAAAGACGATAATACTTTCTTAAGTTTTCGCGACTTGTATACATAATATACTCTTCAAGCAATAACATGTTGCGACGCGGTGGTAAATTAGATTAGGCTCCCATAAAGTAAGTAATAACCATAAACAAAATTAAAACTGAATAAAGTTGGAGGTAGCCTAAATAAAACTTTAACAATACGCGTTGACACTTGACATCTTTGTCTTCCGTGACAAACATCGAATAAATTACCGCGCTCAAAACCATTAAAACGTACGTCGCTTGAGCGACTCCATAACTTTTGTATCCGATTCTTAATTGGTTTGCGTAAATATGACCATGTCTCAGAATTTCGTATTAAACTCAAGTGGCTCCCTGTCCGTCTTCGTCGGAATGCTCATATTCTTCTCCCTTCTATATAATGTACTATTTAATCCAAAAGCTCCTCCATATCTCAAGGAGCGTTTTAGATATCTACACCTTAGCCACACTCGTCACCTCAGATCTCAGTCTCTTCAGGCGTTCAACAGACTCGTGAAGGATTATTACCTCAGGCTCTAAAGTCAATCATAACATCATCTCTCCCATATTTACGTACCTAATTCTATACATTACTACTATGATTATTTATTTATTTATATATATCAATATATGTATATCTTTGTCTTTGTCTTACCACTTCAAAATTTTATATATATATACTTTTTATTCTAGTTATGCAAAGCCCACATGTTACACAATTTTTTTCTAATCCATCCTAAAGTTGTCTGGAAGAAATTGCTTTTAGTGATAAGACCACCTATTGTCTTCTGTTCTTAAACTTGTTGAATTGTATCTTAATGTTATTCAATAAAGTATATTCTATTCTAAAACGTGGTTTTATTATTCAAAGACGATATTTTGTTTTTCAAACAAAATTAAAACAATCCCTTGTTAGCTAACAGTAAACATGATTGAGAGCGGTAAAAATGAAATTAGACGCGTAAACACGCCCACAGTGTACACAGACCGGGGAATTGATTTGGAGCCAGGACGAGGTAAAGGCGGGTCGAGTGAATCATGACCATCTGAAAGGCTACACGGGAAGCCGATTACTGGAGCAAATCTAGCTTACGATCCTTCGGGTGCTCTTACATTTCTTAGGTTAACAATTATGTGTCTATTTTCTCTAAAGACTGTTTATTATTGATTGATTTATCGAATGTCATATTCGGTTATTGCTTAAGTTCTATGTCGTTTTTTTAGTGTAATAGAAGTTGTCGCAATGCTTTTTCATCTCTCTCTATATATATCTTCTTTTTGTGTAATTAATTACATTTTATTGTGTTAGTTCAGCAGACGGCAGATAGCCCACTTGATGGAAAGCGTTTATTATTTGTTTTGTCTACGGACAAATGTGCTGCCGCTCTCTAAAGGGAGGCTGAACCTGGCCACTAATGCCGGAACACAACTCAAGGTTGTTATGGGGGCATACTCTTGACCAGGGGTGGTACCAATCCAAATGATCAAATGCCCTACCACTTGGCTGTGGGGTATTTTTGTCGCCTCTTCCCGTAGGAAATTATATTGTTACGATTCGCGAGACTCGAATTAAAATGCCGTTAGAATTACTATAGAGTTTATTAGAACTATACAAACACGTATAACACAGGTACAAAAATAACCGAAACAACAAGTCCAAATGTAATGCAGAAGGTTTTAACTCAATAAAACGCGCAAAGTCCGTCACTTATTAGATTCCCGATTGTAGTACATACGGCTCGCTTCGCTCATGGTTCTCGCTTGACTGTCTCCCCCTCATGTATCTAAGTCGGCGTAATCCACCACACCCGGCTAATGAATCGGCCGCAAACTGCCATAAAAGAGTACTGTTACCGCCACAGTTAGCGTATAACATAAGGATATTAATTAAATAAAAATGCAAGTTGATTTGACTTGTGTAATGGCGAACAGCGAAGAGAGAGAATGGCCGTACAATGCAATATTTGTAGTAGAATTTTAACAGCCCTTGACCAACGTGTGGAGCAATAAATGCTGATATCACGAAATTTGTGGTTATTAATTTTGTAGGCGGCAACAAGTACAATAAAACAATGGACTGTTTTCTAATCACAAAGTAAACAAAAGAAGATGATCATAAAAGAGCTACAATTAGTTTAAATGCTGGCAGGTAATAAAATGTGTTTTGTTTCAGATGTGCAGGTAGGTTTTGTTCTTGTCGGGACCTGAGTTGTAACACTATTCTTTCTCCGTTTCTGCATGGATAAAATTAGATTATTTAATTTTGATTGCACGTTGAATTGATCAACGCTGGTTGACGACCAGCACTGCTGAGGTAGAGCATTGGCTCTAGCTACATACAGAATACAATACAGAACTTGATTTTCATGAGATTTTTATTTACTGTTATTTAGTATTGTTACATGCCGTCAAAGATAAGCCGCACAGCCTATTGTTGAGCGCAGCTTATTGTCCTTTCTCGGATTAGGGAATACTTTGTCTTTTGAATTTGTAGTTAAGAAAAACATGCTATTGTCTTTTTACTTGTTTTATAAGCATCATTAGCGTCGAACTATAATCCGTATTGTTATTGTATTCAACTGTCCACAAAGTTCGCAGGTGTGCAAATTAAATTTCTTAGAAACCTTGTGTGCGCCTCCAATTTTTTTGTACTGTGTAGTTAGTATAAGACCAGGCCCGAATGGAGGGGAGGGCAGTCAAGTGACGAACACGAAGCGAGTAAGACGTTTTCTAGTACTCTCGTTTAGCGACATAGACGACGGACTTCGCGCGTGTCGAATTGCATTGAATCGTTCTTAAAAGTTTCTATGGTACTACATACTTTGTAGGATTTTTCTTTAAAATAAATTTCTATTTACAGAGCAATAACCTAAGCAGTTGTTTCAATAAACAACATATTACATATATATATATATATATATATATATATATAATATATAAAATTCTCGTGTCACAGTTTTCGTTGCCATACTCCTCCGAAACGGCTTGACCGATTTTGATGAAATTTTGTGTGCATATCGGGTACGTCTGAGAATCGGCCAACATCTATTTTTCATACCCCTAAATGATAAGGGTGAAATATTTTTTCTTATTTTTTTGTCTAAATTTCTTATTTATATTTTATTATGATTTAGCATTGAAAAATAGATGTATATGGCAAAACAACGTTTGCCGGGTCAGCTAGTTATATATATATATATATATATATATATATATATATATATATATATATATATATTGGCATTCTGCACTCCTTCTCTACATAAACTATGAGTGTGTGAAATTTCATACTCTATGGTCCGCGAAATTTTCGTGACAAGGGGTACAACATTGACACTCGTTAAATTGAATCTCTCGATAATTTGTAAAAGAATTCCAGTCCCTTGAAAAATACTCGATAAATTGAATAAAATCAATGTTAATTGGTCCCTTCGGTAATTTGAAGTCTAAGGAATATTATCTTGCTCGTAAACATGCGACAATTTGGAGTCCGGGCTTTCCTACTCTGTATAATTTGTAGCGTTTATCATGCACATATCTGTCAATTGTTTACGTAAATGAGATATGAGTAAGTTCGCATTCCAGTCTTCTTTCAAACGTTAATGAGTCATGTTAATGTTTGATTTGTGCTATTAAAATGAATCCAAGAAAGAACAAATGTCTTTCCATAACTAAACTCTTGACAATTTGAAATTTATCTCTGGTCCCTTGAGTTTCAAATTATCGAGAGTCTACTGTATAGAGAAGATGTGTGGATAGTTATATATATAAATTATTTATTGAAACAAGGATATCAAAATATACTCTTATACATTTAATACTTTTTATACAAAAACAAATCTGGCATTTACAAAGTGGAGCAGTCCAGCTCTCTCCATTACGCCCTCTATACGTGGCATTGTGATGATAATGGCATGCAAATGCCCTCTCCGCCATCCGCGGTGTTATGCCCAAACATTAACAACCAAACTGAGCTATTAAAACTCCCGTCAAGTGAATGTAAATATCAACTACATCGGGTTCCTTACAATTTTTTATTTTTGTTAAAAAAAATTACAACATCTTGAAGTCGGTGCAATTTCTTGTTGTTGTTTTTTTTTTACTTGACGCCGACTTCAAGATATTGTAGAATTCTTTTATATTATTTGCATTTTAGTTACTTTTGAAGTCCATTTTGTTTTTTGTAATAAAAAATATTTTCTAGTTATACGTGTAATATTCGAGAGTTGCTCTCAAATTCCCTAGAATCCACTAAAATCAACTAATTAGATCTTGACTTGGTGATAATAGAACTACCTCAGGATTACAGTCTTTTGAATAAAAATCAAATTTAAAAAATATATTCAAAGTAAGTTGCACTGGAGAACACTTTTTGAAGGTCATACATGTAGTCAAAATTTAAGTCTACTTCCATTCTATGCACACTGCTTCGCAACGTGTTATCGAAGCATCCTCGAAGTCGAAGTGAGAACCTCCTCCTTCTGGAAGTGAATTAAAAATATAGAAATACAATGCAACTGTTTAAACAAGATAAGCATCATAATAGATACATGCAATACAGTATGCAATTATTTAAGATCACTATATTGTTACGAGTTCGGGACTCTAATTAAAATGCCGTTGGAATTACTATACAATTTATTAGAACTTTTATTTATTTATTTTTTTATTGCAGGAGTTTAGCAGACAGGCAGACGGCCCAATGGAAAGCGGTTACCATCGCCTATGGACATTTTCAACACTAAAGGTTATACAAATGCGCTGCTGCTCTCTTAAGGGAGACTGGAACCTGGTCACTAATGCCGGAACACAACACAAGGTTGTTATAGCGACATATTTTAAACCAGGGGTGGTAGCCATCCAGTCGGGCAAACGCCCTACCACCTGGCAAAGAACTATACAAACACGTATAACACAGGTACAAATATAAGTGGACACAACCAGTACAAACGATACGTAATACACGATTCAATAACACGCGCAAAGTCCGTCACTATATAGCTTATCGAATGTACACACGTCTTGTCTCGCTTGTGACCATCGCTAGACTGACGATCTCCCTATTGGGTCATTGCTATATAATGAACCGATGCAATATGTCTACCTGGCAAGCGCGTCGACGCAATTTCCCAGAAAACGTCTCTCCGTATACCTGCGTAATTATGCCTGCGAATAGCCATAAACGAGTACAATACACAATAGGCTGTTTTCTAATTACAAATTTTAAGCATAAGGTAAAGGTAAGGCAGTCATAACGGCATATGATGGCTATGTTGTTTCTTTGTTACGATACGGTCTTATATTTTGGGGCAATAACACTGGTAAAGAACGTGTGTTTATAGCGCAAAAACGCTGTATACGTGCTATATGTCATATAATGAAAACAGATTCTTGTAAACCACATTTTATATGCCTAAAACTACTGACATTTCCATCCTTATACATTTATGAAGTTGCTTTGTTTGTTACAAATAATTTACATTTATACACTAAATGCAACAGTAAGCGCCACAACAGCTACCTGCTTTCACTTCCTTCGAAAACCACTTTATTTCAAAACAGTCTATTCTGTATGGCGACTAAAATATACAATAAACTACCACTAAAAATTAAGGAACTCAACTAAAATTACGACAATTATTAATAAATAAAGCACATTACACAATACATGAGTATCTTTCTGACCCAAATACTGATACAGGAGTCTGATTTTGTGACATGAAGAATCCTAATTATTATTATAATTTGTATTGTTACGAGCTACAGGACTCGAATTAAAATGCCGTTGGAACTACTATAGAATTTATTAGAACTGTACAAACACGTATAAAACAAATACAAATAAAACTGGATGCAACCAGTTCACACTGCACGATTCAATACCATTCGAACGCGCAAAGTCCGTCGTCTTTATCACTAATCGAGAGTACTAGAGAACGTCTTACTCGTTTCGTAGTCGTCGCTTGACTGCCCGCCCCTCCATTCGGGCATCGTCTTATACTAACTACACAGTACAAAGAAATTGACCGCGCACACTTAGTTTCTAAGAAATAGAAAAGTCGAAAACAATAACAATAAGGATTATTTCGACGCTAATGATGGTTATAAAACAAGTAAAAAGACAATGGCATGTTTTTCTTAACTACAAATTCAAAAGACAAAAGAGTACCTTAATTCGGGAGGACAATATGCTGCGCTTACAATAGGCTGTGCGGCTTCTCTTTGACGGCATGTAACAGTATATAAATTTGTTTCTAGACATTAGTAGTTTCAAATTCAATTATTTTGTAAGCTACATATGTGGCAGGATACAGCGATACCTAAATTGTTATCATTATGGACATCATATTCAAACCTGTATACACAAAATAAATTACTTTGACTTTGACAAAAGAAGTCCAAATGCCGAAAAGGTAATAAACTGCAGGTGTGCATTGGTCTTTGTCGGTCGTAACAAAATGGTAGAAAAAAAATCTGATCATGTTTTTGAATGGCACTTTAAGCTTTAATTTAATAGAAAACGATCATTAAATAATTGTGAACGAGAAAAAGAACTCTAAAACTTCGCAACTCGCAGCGTCGTAATTTATGATAGGACTTTGCGAGTAATAAAAATTTGAAATATCCCCCTCAGAGTGACTTGGATCTGAGTTAATGCCGTCCGGCCTTTATCTCGTACGGTTATACTCTGAACCTTGGCTCAATAAAGACAACTGATATTTTTTAGGCTACGTTCATACTGTGCAATTGGTAATCACCATTGAAATTAAAATTTGCTTTTTGAATAATTCTTAAATTGCAATAATACATATTATTGCAATTTAATACAATATTGTTCTTTTGTGTTTCATAAGATATGAGAAATAATCTGTTTTTTTACCTTTAATAACACCATACATTAAAATGCGGCTGCTTTATTTGATACGTCATCAGCCCACCACTTCATTGGTTCTACATTCTACGTCTTCCCATCTTACGCATCTTGTCGTTTGTGTTCTCCATCGTTTATCTTGTAGACAGGCAATATGTTCATTGTCACATGATCACATTAATCTTATGCCCAGTCCCTCAAGTCTGTAACTTTCACAAACAAAACCATTCCAGTGCGAGTCAAAATCCATTCTACTGACAGATCGTCAAATATTCGTAGTCTCGAAAATTCATATTCAATATGGTATGTCTTATCTCAGTCGTATGAACATTGATTCAATATTGAGCCGAGATGGTGTACAGACTAACAATACTATATAATACACTAGCGGATCCGGCAGACGTTGTCTTGCCATGAAAGAATCCCGATAGCCGTGCAGGAACGAGGAAATAATAGAAATTCCTGCGGCCAGGCAGCCTGTCGTAAGAGGTGACAAAACAAACCACAGCAAGGTGGTAGGGTATCTGCCCGCCACCATAACAACCTTGAGTTGTGTTCCGGCATTAGTGGCCAGGTGCCAGACTCCCTCAAGAGAGCAGCAGCGCATTTGTAACGCCTTTGGTGTTGCAAATGTCCATAGGCGATGGTTACCGCTTACCATCAGGTGAGCCGTCTGCCTATATGCTAAACTCGTGCGTTAAAAAAATGTATATAATTTTTTTTTGGTTTTTTTTGGAGATATGGTCTAAGATCGAGCACGCTTACCTAGAAGGTACCTATTTAGACGGGACATGAAGACACCCAGGTTGTAGGTTTCGGGAAGAACAGACTCCGGCAGTGAGATCCACTCCTTTGCGGTGCGCATGCGTGATGTATGAATGAAGGTGGACTCAAAGCGCTTTGGTCGTATAGGTGGTATGTCCACCATATAGCGGTGCCGCATGCCAGTGCGTCTGGTTGTCTAATGATGGAGGGGAGACGGCGGGATAAGATTGAAAAGCTCCAATGCACACTCTCCAAAATGTATCCGATAGAAAACCGACAAGCTGGCAACCCTGCGACGATGTTTGAGACTTTGTAATTTGTCATTAAATAGCTGGTCGTTGCCTGTCAATTTCTTGGCTCTCCGCTCAATCGATTCTAGTGCCTCAAGTTGGTATTTAGCTGAGCCATCCCAAAGATGAGAACAGTACTCCATACATGCCCGTATTTGTGCTTTATACATTTTTTTTCGAGTATTATCATTAGGACTGACCATGCATACAAAAGTCAAAAGAAACTGATTATAATACAGTAAAGATTTGACCTAAACAATATAATGTTACATGTCGTCAAAGATAAGCCGCACAGCTGCCTATTGTAAGCGCAGCTTATTGTCCTCCCGGATTAGGGAATTCTTTGTATTTGAATTTGCAACTAAGAAAAACATGCTATTGTGTTTCTACTTGTTTTATAACCATCATTAGCGTCGAACTAATCCTCATTGTTATTGTTTTCGACTTTGTTAGCCGTTCGCAGGTGTGCAAATTAGTATTTCTTAGAAACTCAGTGTGCGCGGCCAATTTCTTTGTACTGTGTAGTTAGTATAAGACGATGCCCGAATGGAGGGGCGGGCAGTCAAGCGACGACTATGAAATGAGTAAGACGTTCTCTAGTACTCTGGATTAGTGATAACGACGACGGACTTTGCGCGTTCGAATGGTATTGAATCGTGCAGTGTGAACTGGTTGCATCCAGTTTTATTTGTATTTGTTTTATACGTGTTTGTACAGTTCTAATAAATTCTATAGTAGTTCCAACGACATTTTTAATTCGAGTCCTGAGAACCGCGTCTGCCGGGTACAGCTAGTATACAATAATAAATTTATTACAACAACTATTTATGTAACCTTATTTGTCAACCCTACTGACCATCGACCCGTGATATCGTGAGGCTATCGGCAAATCTGTTCACGGATAGTAAACAAAACAGCGGTAAGGGAATACTAAAAGAATTTCATCGTCAAATTTGCGACAGGCCTTTGGGTTTTTCATTGAAATATCTTCAGAAGCAATGTTTCATTTGTCATGAGGCGGTATATTTGAACTGCCTTTGTTCGCGGCGTCTTCATTTTCAATACTCAAATATTTGTTTCAAATTAAAATACCATTTCTTGCTATATCCGGCAAGACTTTATTGACATTTTTAATATCTCAAATACATCTGTCACTACAACACAGAGACTTATGGTTCGATTCCTGGGATGGTAAATTTCGTAAATGAACTTTCCGGTTTTTCCTATGGTCTGTGGTGGTCCGTTGCATATCTATACTATTTAATATACAAAGCTGAAGAGTTTGTTTGTTTGAACGCGTTAATCTCAAGAACTACTGATCTGATTTGAAAAATTCTTTCAGTGTTAGATAGCCCATTTATCGAGGAAGGCTATAGGCTATCGAGAGCTTCATAACATATAGGCGTATAAAAAAATCATTTTTTTATTGTTTCCTAAAAACTATGCATTTTACAATTTAGAATGTCTTATCAGTATGCAAGTGTGCCTAAAAAGAAGGGTATTCCAAATTTCAGCCTTATACTCAACTAGTTTTGTTTTATTCACAATTTTGTCCCTTGTGTAAAACTGCACTTTTGTCTGTACCCCCATTTGTTATGAAGCCCTCGATATCATCACGCTAAGACCAATAGGAGCGGAGCACCAGTGAAGAAAGTTTCAAAATCGGGGAGTTTTTTTAACTTACTTATATTTAAATATTCCACGCGGACGAAGTGGCGGGCAGAAGTTAGTTATCTATAACAGAAGTGAAACTTATTTCTTCCAGACCATCCGTATGCAACGTAAAGATAGCGCAGATTGAAATCAAGAAGGCAGGTCACATCCACGTCGTGCATATCAAGGAGGCAGCGAGGATGACAGGCCAGGTAGAACATTTGAGAATACTAATATTGTGCATTTTAATCTTGGTCTGCATTTACTTCCAGGGATGCAAGCAGGAAAGTGTCGACGGGTATGGGCAATAAAGTTGCGAGTCAAGTGGGCAGAAGGGAGGCTAGGGAAGTGGGGAGAGAAGTGGGCAGCGCGAGTATATATGTGCAATTTATGAGAAGAGTCGATGCTCGTGCTGTTTACTCCCCTCGCCATTTTTCTGCTTGCTTCCGTGGAAGTGTGAAAATTATGAACGAAAAGTTATATTCAAAATGAGAATAAAAGCGTGTTACTTACCTCATTTAAGAAGATTTGGCAAATACACCAATTATCATGATATTTGTTATGGACATGTGAGCGTGATATGTGACTGTTTATTTGTGTTAAAATGAGGCTCTATAACACTTGCACACTTTTTCGTCTTTTCCTTTATTATCTTCTATTGCGTCCTATTATCTAATCTAATGTATTACAAGTTTATGCCTTGTACGCTTATTTTATTAATACAAATGTTAGACCTCTGCCGATACAGCATTATAAGTATACACGTTGTCAGGGGGTGTAGAAAAATATTTAGAACATCTTTCATGGCAAAACGTACTGTTCCTGAGGAAAAGAAAATTTATTCTTTCTGTCAAAAATTAATGTAGTAATGCAATGGCAGGTTGCAATGGACGTGTTTGTTTAGGATGGTATAAGCTACCTCTCATCTGGTAAATAGTACTGTTCCAGAAGCATAGAAGAAACATGAATTGGTTCTTTGCAATATATACTAACGCGAGCGAAGCTGCACGCAAAATTAATAGTCTATAATTTTTGGTCCTAAAATAATCATCCGAAACGGTAAATCAACCAAAGAGATTCATATAAATAGAAACTTGAATCATTCAATGTCATTGACTCCTGTCGTATCATTTTTAATCTGTGTCTTTCAACCGAATTGGTTCAATTTGATTGATTCCTCTATTTTTTTTATTTTATTATATGGAGCTATCTTGCTCCCATCCACCCCTAAGGTAGTCAGGGACCTTGTTTCTCTCATAATATATATCTGTATCTTAATATTTATTTACATATTTCTATTATTAATTATTATGCTCATTAAGTATCTAAATTATAAATGTATACGTTTTTGAGTCTAACCTTCCTAGTTTCTAATACAACAATATCTATGTTATTTAGGCATTCTCTTATGTCTATCTATACATACATATAATAAAATTGTAGAGGTCGAATTTCTGTACAATCAAAAAAATGCTAGAAACCGAGTCAGGGGGATGTAAGAAGTGAAATAGAACTAATTTAGATTTTATTTTCAATTTTTTTGTTTCTCTGTTTGTACGGGCTAATCGCCGAAACGACTGGACCGATTTAAATGAAATTTTGTATAGTGGTAGCTTATATCCTTGGTCAACATATAGGATACTTTTGTTCCCGAAAAATTAAAGAGTTTCCGTGGGATAGTTAAAAAAACTTTAATTACTTAATTCTCCCGTGTAAGTCAGCCAACTAACCTATTTGTCGATGTTCTGAATCAGTTTACGTTGAATGTGGTCTATAAAGAAGCATTCTTAGGTATTGCGATCTATAAAAATTTAATTGAAGGTGTAATAAATACCACGCGGACGATGTCGCGGGCAGCAGCTAGTGTGTATATAATATGTCTTTGATTAATCTATATATTTCCTATGTGATTTATCTGTATACTACAAACTCATACGCACATACATACACACATTCACACTTACTCCTACTACTTAAAAGTAGTAGTATTAATATAAATATTAATTAATGCTGTCGTCTGCTGTCTATTGGTCCCGAGGACGGCGAGACGACGCTCCCTGGTGCTGTTCGTCTATTACGAGCATTGCGACGATTTATTTATTTATTTATTAACTTATAAACATCGCTATCATTACAGTTGTCACCAACACGATAGCGTGGTACACATAATACAGAATTCGAGATTCTATACCATATAAAACTGAAATCACGAGTAAAGTCACGTGGGAAGCCCTGGCGAGCAAATTAAAGACAAACAGTACAAAACACTATATTTATTTATTATGTATAAGTTAGGTATACATAGATTAATCGAGGTTGGGATACAGTCGTTTTGGTTTAATATTGGATATACGTTCTAGCGAGCTTACTACAATACAAAGTCAATTGTTAGTTATATTTTAGTTCTGTACAATGCATATTGCACTCAAAATCCCATGCCCTGCTGTTGCCTTATTGAATTCTTATCATGCTTTATGAATTATATGTTGTCATATATGAATTAGTAAATAAAAAACATGTCTTCTTGCATTTAAGTAACAACCAAATTTTATATTGCTGATGTATCGCAAAGATAGGTATAATCAGCAGATAAAAAGAGTACTTAAGCAAACTGGCGCATTCGAAAAATATATTTCAGTAATTAAATTGTGATAATTAATTCAATTATGATAATTACATTAATTACGTTGGATTGATTGAGTTAATTAATTAATTTTAATTCATAAATTAAACATATGAACGCTATATTATATATTAAACATGTGAAATCCAGTTCCACACTCTCGCGGAACGAGATAGGGAGAGAGATGGAAGTGTGCATGCGTCTCGCGGGCGCCGACGTCAGTCGGGAGCCCGAAGGCGCAGGTATGCGCATGACCTCCCTCCCTGAAATACCGCTGCAGGGGCCCTCTAGCATCCAGGGAGCAGAGGAGTCTTCACCCCTGTTGACGAAGTGAGTTTGCCTCTCCCGGGGCATTCTCAAGCACTAGTGCGCTAGGATCGGTGTGGGCGTAACTACGTTCTGCATCTCACGCCTTTCCTACCATAAGCGCGGGGCACAGGGGAGGAGGGTGGTTTTAGTGGGGTATTGATTAGTCGAGTCTCCACACAAGCCGGTTGATTATTGTTTGGATTGCCGCAGTGGAAAGCCTCCGTGATCGAAAACGGTCTAATCCCTAGCAAAGGACCCGGTATGTGCGAAATGCATTTCCCCCGCCTGAAAAAAAAAAGATTCTCGCGAGTATGTGGAGCGCCTACTAGAATTTAGGAAAGGGCCCTTAGGAAATATTCAATTTAAATAATGCAAAAACTCAAGCAGTGTCATCACAAAGCGTTACGTAAGAATCCAATAAGGCAAAAATGTCCATACCTAACTTGGTAACTCACAAATCTTTAATCCTTACCTAACATAATTCCCTTTTTCATTCCGATAATCCGCCCCAATAAAAATTACTCTTCCCCGGAACTTTGTTACTTATTGCTGTACGTATTATAATTTATAGGGTTATACTTTTACAAGAAACAAGTGAAAGGAGTACGAACTTTGGAGCCGCCTTATTAATGACAGTTGGATGTAGTTTAGTGGAAAATATGAGAATTTGTGGATCTGCGAATCGCATAAACAGAGAAAGTTGGGGAACAGAAATAGTAAACAATAAGGACTTAGTGATTTTGTACGAATTTAGCAAATTACGATGTCGTATCTTAGAGTCAAGTAGCGTATTTATTATGGATAAATCCTTATTTAATTTAAATTTTATAATTTCCAAACATTTTAAAATGCCTGTATTGTATTTATTTATTTATATTTTCGTATGTATTTTAGTAACTTTTTCATAAAGGTATTTTAAAAATATGACGATAGTAATGTATACAGGCGCTCTTTTATATGAACATAATTAATTAATATTTTTGAAGTGAAACTTCTTTAGAATCGTTGTGATTTGAAACTCGATGAAACGAAAAAGCGAAATAAATCTATAGGACTAAGCCTGCGAGAGAATGAGATAGAATATATTATACAGCGTTTCATACTATTCGGTCTCCCTTTTGTGCGGTGCTTCGTAGCCTCCTCACTCTTGTCTACTAAGCGTTGTAGATATAATTATGTTTACCCATAAGTTTCACTTCTAGTGTGTGTGAATTGCACACACACAATTTTTTATGACTGTCACATACCTAATTAAATGGAATTCGGTAGATGCCATATAATAAATTTAACGATTATATATAAGTATATACAAAAGAACAAGCGTTAAAATATACTTCCATCTTACGTTCAATATATAAAATAATTTTATTTAAGTTACGTCATAACTTTGTATAGTCCTTCGGAATGTCGTAGTTGGTGTGACTGTCATCTATCCCATTCCAAAATTGTTATTTAACTAAGCAGAGAGGAAACAGGGGTAAGACAAGTTAAACAAAATAAGAAATAAATTACAAGATAAGGCGGCTCCAAATAATTTGTTACGATTGTACTACCATATAATACAAAACGTGTTTTACGCACTACATACTACAAATGCTATCGATCGTTGTTTATTGTAATAAAAATTACCCCATTTTTTACAACTTTACATGATTAATTTTATAAATTAACTTATTTTTTACATTATTAACTCATGACTAGATATTTCGTAGCATAATAAAAAAAAAAATATAAAATTCAGTCTTATAAGAATATGAACTTAAATAATTCATATTTAAAAATAAAACTATTTTGAGCTAAAACTTAACTATTGATGTAAATTCGTAATATAATGCTGTAACAAAAAATTGCGGTTTTGCATTTTATAAGTCATTTTAACTGTTGACTATCTCTCATTGGTTGGATTACCTCATAACCTATGTAATTTAATTACAAAAACAAAAAAAATGTTAAATAGTCTGAGAAAAAAAATAGGGCTCATATCCAAAATTTTGATTTAAAAAATATTTTCAAAATTTACAAATTATCATCTCAAGTCTCCATTCTTTTTATCAGTAATATTTAGAAATGAATTTAATGTAATTTTGCATCACAAAAATATACTAATTGAAATAAATTAAGTAAATCGTAATTATGTGAAGTTGCTGAACATAGCAACAATGATTTAGACCTCGCATACAGATATATAGTATAATCCCCAGTAATATTCTTGAACTGTGACATTGGTCTTCAGACAAGTGAAATTTCGGATGTTTTTCGAAATATGAAGTATTGTTTGTACCTTTACTCTATTGTCCCTTCAGAGTAAAGGGACAAAAACATTAGTATATAGTAGCGGTATAGTATCGATACATATTATCGATACTATACCGCCGACACTCAAGATCAGTGCCGGGAATTATATCGAGTAGAGACGGTCTGAAACGATAGTGGTGTGGTGTTTTAAAGAAATTAATTATAGTTCTACTTGATAATTGAATGGTACAAAAAATATTAAATTTAAAAAATATTTTAAAGTCGTCTAAACTTAAAACCTTAGGTGGCTGCCAAAATGTAGTCCACTATCTCTCTCGCACACTATCACATTTTTGAAGATATAAATTGACACAAATTACCCACAAATCTGTGTTCTATGAATGTCGACAATAATGTTACGAGTTTTTACTCTATAAAAATTTCGCGTTACGATGTATGTTCGGGATAAACTCCAAAACTACTAAACCGATCTTGATGAAATTTTGTGACTATGTGTAATTTGGTCCAACTTAAAAGACAGGACAGTTTTTATCTCGATTATCGAATTATACAATTCTAAAGTTGTGAGTATGAAATTGAACTCCAAGGCCCTGGAAAAATCTTGATGATTTTTTTGTGTATGTTCGAGTGGGTCTCCGGATGGTTTAGATTTACAATTGGACCCAGCAGGTGGCGCTGCAATCAGGTTCTAATTTTTTTCAAGGCAGGACAACGTCTTCCGGGGCTGCTAATAGATATATAAATCTTGTGAGAAAAATAAGACTATTATTTTATCTATGAAAGCATGTTTTAATAATAAAATTTCTTAGAAACATTCGTTATGTTACAATTGGTCCACCTGCATAATTGAATCAAAGCACATTTATTATCCACTCGGTGTTTGAGATAATTACATAGAAGCGCTTTTATTATCATTCTCTTTTGTTATTAGTGATGTTGTGAAAAACAGCCTATTGTACTTGTTTATGACCGTTCGCAGGTATACTTAGGCAGGTGTTTCGAACTAATTCTAAGAAGTTATTGTTTTGTGTCGAGGCATATTGTATTTTTATAGAATAACAGGAATGCCCGAACGGAGAGATGGCAGTCAAGCGAGGATTACGATACGAGCAAGACGTACATTCTATTAGCTATATAGTGACGGACTTTGCGCGTGTTATTTAATTGTGCACTACATGTGGACTTATTGCGTCCGGTTATATTTGTACTTGTTTTATACGTGTTTGTACAGTTCTAATAAATTCTATAGTAATTCCAACGGCATTTTAATTCGAGTCCTGCACTCGTAACAGTAATATTACTGTTGAAATTCGTATGATACAGAATTGTTGTAAGTAGATTCATTCAGATTGTATCTTCATAAATATGAGACAGTGAACTTCATTTAGGTAGTCCCTTATAATAAACATGTTATAAAAGCAATATTAATAATCTACGGTATATTAGAATAGTTTGCGAGCTCTGTTCCATTCTTGTACATGGAAGTGATGATGGGGTCTATGTTGTGGTACTCTTTACCGGAGCGCGGGCGCAGCGTGTTGGTGGGTTGGCGACTGATGTTTCTGGAAATTGAATTGTTTTAAAACTAACACAATATTATAACGAAAGTCTTTTGACAAAAAGAATGTTAAACTACAAGATGGATGGGTACAAATGTCAAGGTAGACCAAAAAAGAGATGGATGGATTGTGTGAAGGATGATAGATGATATGATGATTTGTGGTGTAACAGAAGATGCATATCAGAATAGAGAAGTGTGGAAGAAAAACTTTACTGTGCCAACCCCAAATAATTGAGATATGGTGAAAGAAAAGATATTGTTAAATGAATTTACTTACTCATGTACTTAAAAAAAAGAACCTGAGATAGATAAATATGAAGTAAAAGTGTGAAAGAAATTTTCCATCGATTGCAGCTTTGCTTGAATAGCGAATTTACTTTGTTTTTCTTTTAAATGACGCTACAATTTTTTTTTAATGATTAACATTTGCAGGATTACAGAGGATTTTTATGGATGCGTTCAAAACTTTTTTTAAAGCTCGAGTAAGAATTCTGCTATGTGTCATTTAATAATAAATTAAAAGGATTTCAAACTACACATAAATAAAACATAGAAAATAAAATGTCATCAAATGTAAAAAAAAAAGTTTCTAATAATATATTGGGTAACAAAATATTTGATTAGAAATTATTTGTGGTTTACAGCTTTTAGGCGTTTCTTCGTGTTGTTGATGGAAACTATCAAACCTAAGCATATCATCCACAGGCCGGCTTTCAATAGGTATTAAATGTTACGAGTAATCATCAAATATGTTATATTATACCTCAAACCAGTTGGGGTATCTGATGATGAATGCGATGATGTCAGAGATAAAGTTTCTATATAGTCCGACATATCCGACGTTCCGCTAGAGGTACTATGAGTGTCCATTACACCTGAAATAATACAAACAAATGTCATATAAGATCTGTATTCCAAAGTCTGAAATTAGTCAGAATATTTGCAAATTGTGATTCCAAAGTCTGAACAGGTGTAAAATTATATTTAGAAAAACATTTGTAACATTCCAAAAATTGCATAATATTTTTAACATATTTAAACACATAATTCTCACCTTTCAAATGTTTCGGAAGCAAAACAGGAACTTCAGCCTCTGCTGACGAAGACTTAGCAGGAATGTTTGGCCTATGCACTTGTATCGACAAGTCTCTCAGTGGGTCTGAAGATTTTGATTTCCTTGGCAGAGAATGAACACACCCTGTCAAACTTCCTCTCGTCCTCTTATGCAACATGTATTGATATCTTGATTGACCTGAAGTTAACGGCATTTCGAATTCATTGAATTCACCTCCTCCATGTTTCAAAGAACAGCTTGACACGCCAGAATCGTTTGAACTTGAAGAATCCCTATTTCCGCCTTTACAAGGTACACTTGAAGAGCGTTTAATTTGAGCATTATCCATGTGTTTGTTTCTTAAATGTGTAGTTTCTTTTGCACTCTCTTCTGTCTTATTCTCAGATCCCGAAGACTTGCAACAGTCATAACATTCTCTTTCATTATCACAAGGAGACGATGATCTTCTATTTTCAACAGCAAGATTTCTTAAAGTTTCTAAAGATGAAGAAGTAGCATGACTACCAATGCTGCTGTCAAATTCTTTCAAATCTTCAAGAAGTCTAGCAGAATCTACTGAGCTTGAGCGTTTTTGCATTGCTTCTTTATTATTATTAGCTGGTAAATATCCATCACCGATTAGTGTTGGAATGCTTAGAGACTTTTCTATTTCTACTCTGTGTAACTTGTGTGGTTGTTTCAAACTCTGAGACCAATTTGGATTTGGGGACATTGGCGTATATCCAGGATTTGGACCTAAAGTTTGTAAACAGAAATGTTTTCCTCTTGGTTCCATAAGTAAGTATTCGTCAGTTTTATTTTTCTTCATATCAGAGTTTGGTATTGGCAAATGTCCACATTTTACGCACAATTTAGACCTTTTTGGTAATTTCGGGACAGCTAAATCAATATTTGCACTTAAAGCATCCAATTCACTTTGTGTAACTCCAGCTTTTTAGTAAATCTTTCGCATTTTCGTAATACTCTAATGATAATGCGAACTCTAGATTTTCATAATTTGCATAAGGGCCTTCAAAAGGCTTTTCTTCTTTTGTGACTATATTTTGGTAATTAGTGAATTGCGTATCAGTACATGCGGGCGGCTCTTTGTCAACTGTAGCACTTTGCCTATTTGTTTTTCTAGTAACATCGACTGTAGCGTACAATGCCATATTATCACTTTTTTGATTAATGTCCGGATTCAAGGGTTCATCATTTCGTTTGCAGTATGGAAGACTAATGAGATTGTTCGCCCAATTAGTAACTTTTTGGCAAGGACATTCAACAGGTTGTAGATTTTCATCGCATTCAACTATTACATGCTTTTTCCTAGATCCAAATTTGAGAATACATCCACAATTCTTTTTTAAGACTAATGAGTTGGGTTCAGAGTTATTAGTGACTTGGAATAAATCATCAGCTAATGCTTGTTTTATTCTTTTTGGCGTATCATAATAATCTGCGTTATCCACCTGAAAATAAGAAAAATAAATATATTTCAACCGACAAACTATGTGATATTTGTTTTATTATATTTTTAATCTAGACTTTGCTAGTATGTGCATTTTGTCGTTATATTCCTTTGTACTTATGGATCGTCTTACCTCAAAATGTGTAGCTTTAGGAACATCGTAATTTTCATAAGGACCAACTTTTGTTTTTGTTGAATAACTATTATCATTACAACTACACCCTTGAGGGGTCTTTTTATCCATGTAAACTGGCTTGGGGGGTCTTTGTGGAGGTTTATCCTTACATTTACAATCCTCTAGATTTTTCTTAATAGCCTTAGGAGTTAAATACTCAGTGCAATTGGATGAGTTATCGGAGCTGTTTTCTTGCACTGCTTCCATCGTCCAAGCAGGGTTGAAGTTCGACCCAGGTGTGAGTGGAACAGTCGATAAGCGACTCCCAGTGCCTAACTTTTGAAGGCAGTTAGTACATCGTTCTAGTGTTACGTGATCAGCGCCGCTCCACGGTGGCCTGGTTATATCAACTTCGTGATCGTCGTAAAGTGGCCTCTCATCAGAAGGCCATACGGGTGAAATTCCCCTACAATCTTCTCCGAAAAAGTTTTCCTCGTACAAACCACTGGAAGTGTCTGGTATTGATGGGTCGATCGTGTTTAGGTCTGAGAGGCGGGTACTCGGTCGGGTTTTTGTTTTATCTGAAAATTAAGGGTTCTTGTGTTATATAGATGTTTTACAAAAAATAATAAAATATTGACATGTACTTGATCAAAAATATTAAAACACAATCATCATCATAATATTCAGAAGCTTAGTTCTCGTTTTATCTTGTGTTTGATATACAAAAGCAACGCTAAAATTAGTCACTGATATTATTATCTTTGTTATTCTAGCTTTATTCCCGATTGTGCCTTGTCCAATTTTTTGGAAATTAGCTTTCCTAAATATTAAATCTTAAAAGACAAACTAACCGTTTCCTTTCCTTGAGAAAGGTGTCCGTTGCAAAGACAGGTTCCCTTGAGCAGCCAAATCAAATGTGTCAGTAATATATTGAGCCTGGTCTGTAATCAGCATGTGAAGACCTTCTCCTTTACCACAATGGGAGCCTCCTTCAAAGCAAAACCTTCCCTCCACCACACCATAGCGTCTGAAATAATTGTAGAATTATATTTTTCAAGTCAGATCGATAAACTTTTTTAATAAATTCACAGCAGAAATCAATCACTGCTTGGACTATTCTATCATGGCTGTTACTTTTTACAGAAAATATTAGCAGTACGTTTTCCAAACTAGTAGCAGTGCATTAATTACGTAAATATATAGGAATGTTAAAAATGGGTTGTATGTTTATCGGAACGCAAATGAAGAATGAACGAGATGAGTAATCGGGGATTTATTGAATGAAGGGTGGAGAGTCGTCGGTTAAGAGCGTAGAGGGTGGTTGGGTGTGTGTGTCTAATTTTAAGTTGTTTTCTAAGGAGTGTTTTATATCACTATGGTAAAATTGTTTCAAAGAATATGAAAATGTTATTCGTTTTGTTGAATTCAGACCGGCAGATTTCGAAAATATAATTTTTAGAAGTTTTGTTTGTTACACCATTACGTAATAACTCAGTAGTTCAGTTTTATAACGGATTTAAGTGTAGTTTCACACTGAGCTAGCTTATATTCCGTGTCAGCATTTAAGATGCTTTACTTTACTTAGTAACAAATCTTCATGCCAACGAAAACGAAGTTTCGCTGTCATATACTAAAAAATATAATAAAAAAATAATAACAAAAAATGCGTATGCGTGCAGTTCACACGCAGTAGAAGTGAAACAAAGTGTGACAAGGGGTGGAAGGATTCGAAATTTCGTGACGTCACATTTCATATATTATATCGTTATAATATTTTTAAGCTTTAAAACACGAAATTTAAAGTATTGTTATAACTTAGCCAAAATTCCACGAAGCACGCCGACAAAAGTGAATGCACATCTGCCGGCCATAAAGCACAGTTTATTACCAGCCCGCATTTGGAGTTCTTTTGTTTACTTTGTGTTTAAAATTTGTAATTAGAAAAGCTGCCTATTGTGTATTGTAATCCTTTATGGTGGTCGTTAGCCAGGTGTAGTTCTTGGAAGATCCAGTCCACGCCATCGATTGTTGTATTGTATAGATATATTAGTATAAAAAATGCCCGAACGGAGGGGTGAGGCAGTCAAGCGACGATTGCGATACGAGCAAGACGTGTGTACATGTTATTAAGCCGTGCATTACATTTGGACTTATTGCGTCTTGTTATATTTGTACCTGTGTTATACGTGTTTGTATAGTTCTAACAAATTCTATAGTAATTCCAACGGCATTTTAATTCGAGTCCTCTAACTCGTAACAGTATAAACGAAAAACTTCAAGACATTTCCAACTCTATCCGTCTGAGAATAGTGTTTAAATTATGAAATATAATGTAATCTATCTCATTCTATCGCAGGCTTGGTCCTATAGATTTATGTTTAGAGTCGCTTTTTCGTTTCATCGAGTTTCAAATCACAACGATTTTAAAGAAGTTTCACGTCAAAAGAACAAAAGTATTGAAACACTTAAGCAATCAGTATCCCAAGCGATTTAAAATTCAAAATATATAAAACTATTCCAGCGCTTTCAAGAAAACGAACTTAATGATAACTGAAATCCTATTCTTTGCTAATAAAATTGACTGGCTCTTAAATAGTGCCGCTTTGCGATAGGCCATAAAACCGGCGTGTGGTCCCCGTTTTTACTTCCCTGAGAGGACACCGGGGAGATTTGTGGTTATTTGACGCTTTATTATATGACGGTATCAATTGTATTAGAAGGTAGGATGGGTATATCGAAACATACAAGACAAGAGGCGGCACTATGGATTCTGTCACGGTAAAGCGCCAATGTATCAGTAGCATTTAGAATAACACAAAGAGGAAGGAATAGAAGGGTTAGATAAGAGAAATGGAATAGAGAGGGGATGAGGTAGGGGAATGCAAGTACGTTAGCCACTAAGCTATCTATACAAATAAATAAAATTGAAGTGTCTGTTTGTAATGTCAAAATAACAGGTTTTTAATAAATGCATATGAAAGTATGTACAGTACTTGTGAAAAAAAAACATTGTTTTTAACATTTTTACACGACTGTCTGTCTGGATGTTTCGGGATAATCTCTGAAATGACTGGACCGATTTTGACGGGACTTTCATTGGCAGATAGTTTATGTTATACGGAGTAATTAAAGCTACTTTCTTTAGGGTTCCGCGAAAAGAAGTTCCACGCGGACGAAGTCGCATGCAGAGCTAGTCACTTATACAAGAGTTATTAAACAAATTAGCTTATTTAATAAGTATACTTACCTTAAATGTGCCAACTCCCATAACCCTAGTAAACGGGGTGGTACTCCACTAGTCAGAGCGAACCTTCTCCCCTGGACGTGAAGTCTTGCTGGTCCAGCAGGCAATTTTTTGTTTCCGCTACCAATCATTACAAGGAACTCCTTTGAAGAACCAAGTTGTCCGCCAACCTTCAAAAATTCCGGTCAGGTGAGTGTCAGTCCAAGAACAACGAAGGAGTCTATAGCCATAAACGTCGACTCTCTTTGTCAATTGGCTATAGTACCCAAAAAAGATTTAATCAATTAAAAAATATTTAATTGATTAAAAAACATTTAATCGATTAAAATTATGAACTAGTCTACCTTAAATATTAAACAACACTATAATCTTAAATAATAAAAAAATATTATAAACATGTTTACAGATAAAAATGTAGTCCCGATTGCTGCCGCTTGGGAGCGTTCCCAAAATTCTGGCTGCATTTACACGTTTTATGGCAACGCTGATCCGTTACCCTAAATATAGGCCAGCCCTTTGGTCATGCGAGACAATTATTTTTACTGTATTAAATAGTTTCATTGATTAAAAAATATGTAATTGATTAAAATTATTTAATTGATTAAAAAGCATTCAGGCCTAGCGCGCACCACGATTTTTCTGCGACACGATTTTAAAATAACGCTGTAAAATATCGCAGCTGCAACTAGGAAATCGCATGAATTGTTAATTTTCAACATGGATTTCGTATAATCTGTTTATCTTGCGTTATTCCTTCGGAAAAGGAGGAAAAATAAAAAAAGAATTCAATAGTGGACTCATCCTTTCACCGCTTAAAGATATTATAATGGTTTCTCTTATTTAAAACACAATGATCTTCGACTATATCCCAAAAATATCTTAGGCTATTATAGAATTAAGATTTAAACAATTGACAAATCTCAAATTTCATATACTGTAATTTATTTTTAATAAATTATAACACCATACAAAGTCACAAACACACAACCAACAACAAAACTCACAACATACTCAAACCAACGCGCACTACCACCGCATTGCATTACACGCACACTTTACAAACAAACCAAGACATACAAAAAGCCTAAAAATTAATAACCTAGGCACAGAAAGAAAAAGCAACACAAATGGCACTAGTTAAGATATATATAGGTATAGACAATAAGGCACACACTACACATGCACTTCCTCACAACACCAGCATGTAACAAATACACTCTACATTAGTATAAGTTCAGTATTAAAAATAGAAAAAAAATATATTATAAGTTACTCTTAAGGTACACTACAACATAAAAATCACTAAATTAATATCACACACAATAACAAAATAAACAATAAGCGTGTATGAACCTAAAAACTTTCATAGAAATTAAGTTGTAAAAAAGGGTACAGAACTCGAGTCCGTAGAGTAGTTAAAATAAAATAAAAAATATTTTTACTATAATCGTATCGCAAGCAGTGGCGACCAAATGTGACAAATCACAATTTTAAAATAGTTGCGATATTTTTCCCGTATATGCGCGTATTGAAACAACTCATTCCTTACATTTCTGCGACAATATTATCGGGCGACAAAGATCGTAGTGCGCGCCAGACCTTAATTGATAAAAAAAGTATTTAATTGATTAAAAAGCATTTAATAGATCAAAAAACTTTATTCGTTTAAAATGCAATTAATCGATTGAAATCGGTTAAAAAGCATCTAATTAACGGATAGTATACAAAACTCTTACAACCTCTGTGGTTGAGTGGGTCAAGCTTTTGCCGTCTTACCAAACAGCAGCGAAAGAGGCCCTGGGTTCGATCCCTGGCATAGTAAATTTCGTAAACGAGAATTTCGCTATTTACTACGGTCTGGGTGTCTGGGAACGGTTCCATAGTGGACCGTTGTATAGATACCTCAATATGTTATTCATAATACAAGCAAAACGATAATAGCAATAACGTAAGTCACCTTAACTTGCCAAGCAATGAGCCTCTCCCTCGTCTCGAAGGCCAAAACCACGGTCACATCTTGACAGATGATGGCTATGGTGTTCGACTCCTTGTCCAGGGTGAATCCAGACTCAAAGCCCAGGAAGTGTTGGAGGGAGAGCGACGCTTTCGTTTGCCCTTTCTTGTAACGGTCTTTTGGGTCTCGGTACAGTTGCAGGTGGAGGCAATCTGGAACAAGAAATACAATAGTTCAAGATTTATACTGGTTACTAGTTGTATCTGTGAAACTTCGTTCGCGTTGCTACTCTGCATAGGGATCGATTTTTTTATAACGAATTTAAAATTGGGAAACATCAGGGTAGCTAATTCAGACCCATCCGGAAAATCCGTGCAGGAATGGAGAAAGAATATAATTTCCTGCGGCCGCTTGTCGTAAGAGGCGATAAAATAACCCACAGTCAGGTGGCAAGGTATTTATCCGCCTGGATAACATGAGCATCTTTGGTTTATAGTTTAGAGTATGCAGCCATAACAACCTTTTTTTAAGGCGGGGGAAATGCATTTCGCACAGTACCGGGTGGGTCCTTTGCTAGGGATTAGACCATAGTCGATTATGGAGGCGTTCCCAAGTGGGCAATCCAAATACTAATCGACCAGCTTGTCTGGAGACTCGATTACTCAATACCCCACTAAAACCACCCTCCTCCCACGTGCCCCACGCTGTGGTAGGAAGAGAGTGAGACTTACAACGTAGTTACGCCCACAGTGCTTGAGAATGCCCCGGGAAGCAGTGCAAACTCACTTCGACAACAGGGGTGGAGACTCCTCTGCTCCCTAGATGCTAGAGGGCCCCTGTAGCGGTATTTCAGGGAGGGAGATCATGCGCATACCTGCGCCTCCGGGACCCCAACTGACGTCGGTGCCCACAGGGCGCATGCGCACTTGTACCTCTCTCCCTATCTCGTTCCGCGGCCTCCTTTTGAGACATAACAGCCCAACCTCGACTTGGGTTCCGGCAACAGTGGCCAAATTCCATTCTCCCTTTAGAGAGCGGCAGCACATTGGTAGTACATTTTTCTTGTAAATGTCCATAGGCGATGGTAACCGTTTTCCATCGGAGGTGGACCAGGCCGTGTGCTTGTCTTCTGACCTCATGAAATAATGAATACATAATTTTTGTAATTTCTGTTTGTCCCTCTGTCACGTGAAAAACACAGATCTAGCTTATATCCCGGCACAATACTTAGCATACTTTATTCCCCATAAATAACAAATGTCCAAAGGTATCAAAGGCAGGGTTTATAAATAGAACATTCAAAATATCATAGTCAATTAATTCGATAAACGTTAGAAGTATCATTATATCTACGATTGCGAACCATACCGTGATGCAATTCGACGGTGGCACCATCTAGTCTCATGCAAATAAAACTCGTAAATAACGCATATAGTTAGAAACTGGACAACATGGTTTCCGTAAGCTAACATTGTTATAATGGAATCGTTCTAAACCTGGCCGGAACGCATGCATCACTTTTTGTTCTCTGACCTAATATGCATATTGTTACAATCACCACGTGCTAACAACGGTGATGGAAAACATAACCGAACAAGAGATAACCGATCTGTCAAACCTGCCAAGCCGCCTTGGACAAGCGTGGCGGGTATACTGTTTGTTCCCCTATAGTGAGAGGCTCGAGCCCAGCAGTGGGACATTTATGGGTTGTTATTATATTTGATGCTTTTGTTCATGTAGGCTTCGTCTACACTTTTATCCTTTTATATCGAATTGTATTCGAATAGATGATTCGATACAAGTTGTTAGACGAGTATTTTGAAGTAACAAAGTATTGTTGGTTTTATTAATATTTATTTATTTGATTTACTAATTAAATAAGTAGAGTTAGTTTTATTTATTATTTAACAAAATTGGGTCGTTTTGGTGTTACGCCAAAAGGGAGGCTTGCATTGAAAATCAGCGTTGTGTCGGATATAATTCCGGCACAGCAATATGCTGAGTGCAAACCTTGTTCGCTGAAAATGCGGCGTACAAATTCTCAAAATATGCTCTGTGTATAATAATGTAAAAATAATGTAATTACGTCGCCATTTCTTCAAATAGTTTTTCTTTCTTTCATTCTTTTATTTCGTCTGATGCCGTCTCTAAAAATAACATTACAAATCCATTTGAAATCACTAGTAAGGATCTTAGGAGGAAGTGTTCTCTTTTCGCCGATAATCTTAAGTCTTTACAGCCGTGATAAGAGACCGGTCCTGGCTTAAGCGGACCCATAAAAGCCGCCTCCGACCGGACGAGAGTGACAACTTTAACTGATAACGTAACGCTTTACTGTCCTGATAAGAAATCCTTTTTATAGTGATGCACTTGGACCGTCACGAAATATATACGAAATTGATCTGTATATTTGCTGTTAACGACAGACTAATATGTAGCATTTTCAATTACTAAGACATTATTCTAAGGCCGAATTCGCACTATGCGGCCAGCCGGAGAACGGTTAACCGTCCGGCTAACCGGTTGACTTTGCGGCAAGTCAGATTGCAGCAACCGCTGAACCGCATAATGCGTATAGCATTCTCTGGCTGACTGGCGATGGGAAAGTTTTTAGCGGGAACTAAAACAGGATCTTGTACTGTACAATTTTAATTTCTAAAATATTTAAAATTAATGAACGTAAATAAATTAAATAAATAAATTAAAGTTCTAGAATATTGATAGTTTTTGAAGTGAAACTTCTATATAGACGGAGGGTATTAGGATTTTTTCTGTCACGAAAAAGTGTTACGGCCGCGTGGAGGGGCGGTATAAATTTAGAGTAGACGTGGTGAGAGGCGGTACAATTTTAGAGTAGACTATGGATGCGTTTTTGGTTTCAGGTCGAATTCAGTTTTTTTGTTTGATAAAATAAAATTTGTTTAAATAAAAAATGCATTCATTAAAATTGACCTAACCTAACCAAATCATAACTTGCAGTAAACCTGCGAAAAATCGAAATGTGTGCTGGGACACATAGTAGAAGTGAAACTTCAACGGACAAGTGGAAAGTTCGTTCTTCCACTTGTCCGTTGCGATTCTCAGCACACATTTAGATTTTGAGTAGTAATTATGTGTTTTGTGAGAAATGTAGTCAAATGTGGTATTTTGAATTGTCACAACAACTCCTTTGATTGGCGTCAGTCGAAGCCTACAATGAATTCGTCTGAGCTATACGAAAACTTAATACATCAGAAGAGGTTATATGGACTACGTTGCTTTGCCTACCTTCGTGGCAAATTTAACCAATACTGACCGGCGATGGTGCTGCAACGATTTTAGAGACCTCGCCGGTTCGACAGCAGTCACAGTAATGTATATAGAAATGAGTTTTAGGTACAGTGTCACAGTGTAACCGTATAGCAGGCCGGTGGCTAGCTGCACAGTGTGAATGGGCCAAAAATATTTATTACAACAAAAAGCGTGTTTTAAATACCTTACTTTCCAATGTTTATCATGGAAATAATTCCATGATATTTTAATTATTGTTTAGGTAGACTCGTCACAACGTAGTGCACAAAATCAAAAAGTCTTTGACGATAAAAAAGTATTTAATTGTACTGAGTTGTCTATACCCTCCATCCAGAACGCTTCAAACATGAAATAAACTATTAAGTGATAGGCAAAATATTATGTCAGTATATTAAAATACGCAAATTTTCGTAATCTTTGTTTATATCAATTAAATTGAATCCTTACCCGCCGTAATCCTTTACCTAATGCACTAATAAATACATTACGCAAATGTAGGTTTTAATGCGTTATATGAAATAATGATAATAAAAAAACTTTATTTATTTTTCTCAACACAACAAAGAAACCTGGTCTGTGAGACTGGTGCCTGAAACAGATTTACAAGAAATCTGTATGACAGGTCACCGGTGCTCCACTCTATGGCTACCAAGAATAAAGGATTCTTAAAATGAAATGCGACATTGTTTATGACGTTAAAGGTTGACAGATAAGTAATGTAGCTAATCTTTAACGCTATAAGGTGCATATGGACGCAGTCAACAACACTAACGCAGGTGGAGCAGGGGCATAACAAAAGTGTCGCTGGTACAATGTAAAAACTTTAGTTTAAACGATACCTCAGACAGTTCAAAATGAGTTACGCATAAAAAGGAGTTCATTTTAACGCCATCTATCTGCCAATGTCAGGTTTTCTTCGATACCTTGTTTTCAAGTAAAGTTATAGATATATCGGTCTCTTTCATTCGCATGTGTTTTGGCAAGGAATATTACAAGACAGTGACACGAATCATTATACGTCCAGGACTGTTACAGTGATCTTATTGAGTTTTTGTTTTATATTGACCGATTAATAAATTAGTTTGTTTAGTGTGAAAATCTCTGGAAAGTTTTATTTATAATATTAATAAAACTGCGACCGATGGTTAATTAAGGCTATTTAGTATATCAAAACATTTTATTATTTTATGCTTTATGGCCCTAAACCTTAAAAATGTGAAGTATTCGGTTATGTATTAAATAAAACATGGACATAATTCAAAATGTGTCACCAGGTTTTACTCGATGTAACATTTGTTTTTATATTAAATAGACCTATCTCAAGAACATAATTTATTAACCAAAAAATATAATACAAAAAAAGAAAATTTCTCTAAAATAACATTTGTATATTATTACTCATTTTATAAATTTCATGCTATACATTAATTTTCTTATTAATATGCTATTTTCATTGAATGTAAGACGTTTTGTCAGAAAGTCCGGATCGTCAAAACGTTTTTTACGATTTCCCAAAAATCAACTTTTTTGAGTTAAGTCACTCTATTATTGAGCGTGCGATTTGTAACGTAACTTTTTATTTGTGCGAAGCTATTCGAGTCGACGGTGTCATAAAATATAAATGTTCATGCGTCTTAAAAGAGCAATAAAATAAATGCGTATAAATCGGATAGGCTTCAGGGAATATCTTCCCGAGGGACTTCGATAAACAAATATAATAACGGTAACAAAATTTGTATAACTGTTCAGTAGTTTCATTATGGAAGAAGAATTCTAAAGTCGGCCAGTAGAAAAGGTAACTCGTAACATTATAGTTGGCACAGACTCAGACCAGGGGTTAGAGGCGGTCAGGACACGAGAAACCGCGGCCATGATCCAAATCTTGTACAGAGATTTAGACTCTCCTGAGGCGAGTACTGATAAAGTGGAGACCGTGCGCCCACACCTGCTGCAATCGGTCACACGGAAACGCGGGACCCTGACCTTCAGGATGACGTAGATACTTACCGGACATGGGTGCTTCGATTAGTATCTGCATCAGATTGTGGGATGTCTGCCTTTCCTTTAGTGCCGCGAGTGCGGTGCACTAGACACTGCGTTCTATACGATGGTCGAATGCGCTGCATGAGTACCTCATAGGTTCGAACTCGAGCCCGAAGTAGGGCTGCACAGCGAAGATCCCTAGGGGGCGGCATCAGCCTTCTGCAAGACAGTAATATCTTGCAAGTAGGCCGCCGAAAGATTAAGGGAGAAAGGTGTGCAAGATTTCCTCCCGTGATTCTATCACAGGGCTCCACCTGCATCTAGGCATGCGGTGAAACTAAACCACTGTTGGTGAAGTAAGTCACTCTGCTTCTCGGGGTGACTCAGGCCTTGATGCGCGGATGAACATGGGTGTAACTACGTTCTAAAACTCATTTTCTTCCAACTCAAGCGCGGGCACATAAGAGGCAGGTTCAGGTTTAATGGAGTAGTTTAGAACGTCTGTATCAGAGTCCTACAGAAGCCGTGCGGCGCTTAATCTCGCCGCATAAGGTCTAACCCCCACTAAGGACCCGGTATTGTATGAAAAGTATTCCCCCCACTTGAACAAAAAAAGGCACAGATCAGGGGTAAGGAAGAGAGCTGCGCACGTGCTCCCTCGTTAGATTGGCGTGCATCGTGTGGATGCGACGGGTTCGACCTCTGTTGGTGAAGTGGGTCACTCTGCATCCTGGAGTAAACTAAGCTTCTTGCGCGGTTGAACATGGATGTAGCTTCACTCATCATCTCATGTTCTTCCACACAAGCGCCGGGCATGGGACGCAGGATTACGTTTAGCGGAGCAATTGGGACACCTTACCAGTCTTCGCACACGCTGCGTGGCGCTTGTTGCTGCGAATCGCCCACCCAGACGGACAAATGCCCTACCACTTGGCTGTGAGTTGTTTTGTCGCCTCTTAATACGACAGGCCACCCCACCGCATAGGATTTACTTAATGACATGACATGGCAACATAAATGAAGTTTCGCTGGCACCACTAATAATAAAATGTATTAAGTAATGCTGAAATTTCCCCAAACAAGTAAAGTCAGAGCAAAGTGCTCGTGGACAATAAACTGGAAATAGATTGCTGTATATCGCCGAAAACCTGATAAAAGCCGACCCGTGTATTCGTTTACTTTACGACTCGTCCCCAAAGACGACAACTGTGGCAGCAACCGGTTAGATGGAAAAAAGGATTCTTGTAAATTCACCATCACGTAAACTCTGAAGAAAATTCAAAATTTACTAATATTTATCCCAGGAGGAACGGAGAAAGAGTACTAATTTCTGATGTAGAACATCCAGTCGCAAGAAGCAACAAAACCACCCACAGCCAGGTAGTAGAACATTGGCCCGTCTGGATTACGACCATCCTTGGTTTAGACCAGCCATGCCCGGTAAGTATCTGCACCAACGAAAGCGGGGGACCCTAACATACAGGATGATAGGGTCCCCCGCTTTCGTTGGAGCCAACGCGACGGGGGGGGGGGGGACCGCCTCCACTGTCGCAGCACCAGCCACTGGGGACCCTCAGGTCCTCCTCCCATTTTACCATCAGGGCCGCGGTCGCCTCGGCTCTGACTTTCTTCACCTCTGCCAGGCACGGCCTCAACCCTCTCTCTCGGGTCTAGAGTATGCTGCTTTAATTAACAACCTTGAGCTGTGTTCCGGCATTAGTGGCCAGGTTAGTCCCCGCTCCGAGACATATGAGTTGTGTCTCTGGTGTTGCAAATGTCCACAAGCGATGATAACCACCTTCCGTCAAGTGGGTCCAGAGTAATTAGTGTTTTTTTTTTTATTTATTTGGACAAAAAAACAGTATTGTACAGAATTTAGTATTATGAATCTTATACATAAGTAGATGTACTTAATATTATACAACACCAATATCATTTGCCACATCTAGAGTAATTGAAATTATACTAACTACCGTAAGTAAAAACAAAACTGAGAAAAAAAAACAATGTTTGGTATACAATATCTAAAAAGAAGAAGAAAGGGCGACCTCACCAGAACGCATAGCTGGAGCCAAGATCACACCGAATGCCTGCGACCATCCGCAAGGAGGATGCTAATTGCTAGAAATACTTGATATAATTGTTTACTTGTTTTTCAAACATTCAAGAATCATTTGTTTATAAGTGCTGGGCCTAGTCGCCGCTATATCTGTTAAGTAGAAATTGTGATTATATGAATGCACTAGCTGGTAAAGCGGAGATCGTTAGTGTGGTGTAAATGGTCCCGCAAAAACATAGAAGCAAAAAATCTATTATATTATTATTGCCTGAGACAGATGAACATGCATAACAATATCTATGTATATATTCTATCCTCATTAAACCCAGGCATAATGTTTAGGTAGAGTTGGACGAATTTTAGTTTAAAGTTTTGTACGCACCATCCATTTCATTCGTTCTCTCCTTCCTGTTACGTACTCAAAATCTCCCCGCTCTACCCACTTACATTCCGCATACGATCTCTAAAAGTTCTACACAAAATCTCTAAATAAAAGCTCAAAATTAATCTATCGCACCGCGACGTGTGTAAAACTTTATAATAATAAATTAGAAGACGTGAGAGTGTGATACTGGTACCTGTCTCATTTAAGCTATCAAAGGACGTACTGCAAATTGTGCAAGGTGCGTACCCTTTTATCTCATAGTTTTTTTAAATGTATGTACTAGCAGTTCCGGCAAAGGTTGTCCTGCCCTGAGAAATTAAAAATCTAGAACCTGATTCCAGCGCCACCTACCGGGTCTAATTATGAATATAAACCATCCTCAGACGCACTCAAACACTAATTTATTTACACCTTAGGTTACATTATTGAAGTTTTAGTAGGGATACCTAATTTTTTCTAATAATAAATATAGCCTATATTAATCTGAGATAATGTAGCATTCTAATGGTGAAAGAATTTTTGAAATCGGTCCAGTAGTTTTTGAGTTTATTGATTACAAACATACAAAAATACAAATCTTTACTCATTATAACATTAGTTAGTATAGATAGGTTTGCGTTTGATTGAGACATTGCGCCTGAAGGCAGGCGGAAATGCAGTCTAAGATGAAGCACGCTTACCTAGAAGACCTGTTCACGTGAGACTTGAAAACACCTAGATTATATGTTTCAGGAAAAAAATAACTTCAAAAACTAAAAAAACAGTCTAAAACAACTTATTTCTAAAGCTATTTTTAATTACAATATTTTATTTTTAATATATATTATCTAAAACATCTTAAGGTGGTGCTTAGTAATTTTCAAAATAAAGTAATTTTTATGTTTTACTACGCACCGACTTCAAGATGTTTTAGATAATATATATTAAAAATTAAGATATTATAATTAGAAATAGCTTTAGAAATAAGTTATTTTATACTTTTTAGTTTTTGAAAACGAAGTTTTTTTATTTGTTACTTTTCAGTGTCTAGCTATGGGTAGGCCTACGAAAGGTGCCGCGCGCCTTAAAAATATAGGTTCCAAGAAACGAGAACGGAATTTTTTTTCATAAAAAAAATGTTCATAGAATGAAAATTACTGGGCCAAACTATGTTAAATTTTTAGGGGACCAAATGGCAACTATTACGCATCAAACTAAAGAAGAATCACGTAAATCGCATCATAAATCTCGGCGTAATCGGTGTACATACATACAAAAAAAGACATACCTATCAAATTGAGAACCTCCTCCTTTTTGAAGTTGGTTAAATTTTTTTACAAAAATAAAAAACAGGATAGTTGCATTATAAATCATTTTTTTAAAGTATTTTAGTTTAGTTATAAATATATTATAGCTTACACAAATATATAAAAATAATATCAGCCCATAAATGTCCCACTGCTGGGCTCAGGCCTACGGGGGAACGGATAGTATACCCGCCACGCTTGTCCAAAGACGGCTTGGCAGATTTGACACATCGGATACCTCGATGCGCAGGTTGCATCACGTTTTCCTTCACCGTTATTAGCACGTAGTAATTTTAACAATATGCACATTAGGTCAGCAAATGCATGTGCATCCGTTGCGGCCAGAATCGAACCCGCGCCCTTTGAGTTTGGGACGCGTGCGCTAGCCATTACGCTACCACGACTTTTTTACTTTACTTACACAAATAATACATTATAAATTATATACAGTCCGCCATATGGCGGACTATATAGTACATATATATGTACCTATGTAATTAATTCAAAATTCCTTGGATAAGTACATACGCCAATCCAAAGGCATTAATTTTGATGACGCTTTATTTAAACTTATATCATAAATACACCCTTATTAAAGAGCACCAGAGGTGAAATAGTACTGCGTTATAATATTGTTACATGCCGTCAGAGATAAGACGGACAGCTGCCTATTGTAAGCGCAGCTTATTGTCCTCACGGATTAGGGAATTCTGTGTTTTGAATTTGCAATTAAGAAAAACATGCTATTGTCTTTCTACTTGTTTTATAACCATCATTAGCGTCGAACTAATCCCTATTGTTATTGTTTTCGACTTTGTGGACGTTCGCAGGTGTGCAAATTAATATTTCTTAGAAACACAGTGTGCGCGGCTAATTTCTTTGTACTATGTAGTTAGTATAAGACGATGCCCAAATGGAGGGGCGGGCAGTCAAGCGACGACTACGAAGCGAGTAAGACGTTTTCTAGTACTCTCGATTAGCGATATAAACGACGGACTTTGCGCGTTCGAATTGCATTGAATAGTGCAGTGTGAACTGGTTGCATCCAGTTTTATTTGTATTTGTTTTATACGTGTTTGTACAGTTCTAATAAATTCTATAGTAGTTCCAACGGCATTTTTAATTCGAGTCCTGTAGCTCGTAACAATATTTATCACTTTTGAACATCACCCCAAAAGCACCGTCTGAATATAACATACGAGGGCTCAAACATGGATTCATAAACATAATAATCATCGCATTACATTATAATTATTCATAAGGTTGCGATACACGATCCGTCCCCATTTCACCCCCGCCGTATAATTGGATGCGAGTACTCATAATCCACTTAGTAATTCGCGCAAACAATTATGGATGTGTACGGCGTAATCCACGTGCGTGTCTCAACTACCTTCTCTAGCAAGACACGGAGTAGAAGTTACTTCACACTTGTATATTATTTTAAACATTATAATTATTATTAACTGTAATCTATAATTTAGAGGGTCGTGTTTTTACAATGAATTAAAAAAAAGAAAATTCAAGGGTCTAATTCGGACCAACATTACGAAAATCAAACTGTCGGTATTGTTATTGATATTTAATTTACCAAGCCAAAACTAGATGGCGTTGTACCGTTTTGGAACACGCTATGTTTTAAAGAATTTTATAATAGAAGTTTTATGTTATTTTTATTAAAAAGTTTACTTGTATTTAATTCGATTCCAATAGCAAATACATACAATTTGATCGTTTGTCATGTTTGTTTTAATTTCGCTTCTCTGGGAGTTTTTGGGACTTTTTGTAAGCAAGCTTTGATTTTTTTGTCCATAATGAGAAAACTACTGAATGGATTTACATTAAACTCAACACAGAACTAGCTTATATCCGTGGTCAACACTTGGGATACTTTTTATTCTAATAAATATCGTTTTTCCCATGGGGCAGACTAGTATAAAGTTTCGATTTATTATGCTTGTACAGTCTCGGTATGAAAAGGTTCATCACCTGAAAGTCGACTTGTTTGCACTGGTACAAGAAACAGTACTACCTACATTTTAATAAATGTTACTTTTTGTTACGGTTATAAAATATAGTAACATGACAAAAGAAAATTGCAATGTTAACAATAGTTTGAATCCTCAGAAACAAAGAGAATATAATCATTACGCTTATCATAAATATTAAAACCAATAAAAACATTTTAGATCTCTAAACAATCTTCTTAAACTAGATAGAACGAGAAAATCAAACAACTTTGATCTAAGTAATTTTAAACTTTATTGACAAACATGTGCTCGCGTAACGTTAAATGAATCACTTTGAAAACCGGCGAACCTTTTTATACCACAACTGTACAAACTCTAGGAGACCGCGTCGTTTTGTAATATATTAAATAGTATCTCAATTAATTAGACTGTCAACTACCCTATTTAAAAACATAACTAATAAGTATTTATTTTAAAATTACTAATGCCGTGGCCTGTTTTTTAGATATTGCCATAATTTGTGTCCCGGGTGTCCCGCGGGAATTTCAAGTCAAACACGAACGAAGTCGCGGACATATCCTAGTTACTTATATAGTAATGCCATAATTTAATAGATTATATAAAACTATGTAAGTAATTGTATACGATGTATAACTTTGACAGTTGTGAAAATAAGTAGTTGTATAGTTATAAAAACCTTATCCTGGGAACATTCGCTGTTTAAAGATGGCGCCACTTGCGATACCGACAGTTTACGAAAATCGGTTGGTTTTAGCGCAAAAATATGAAATTGGCCAACTAGTGTTTTTTTGGAAACGAGCATTCGATCGCGATCTGTGTATCAATAAAGGTCAAAGTGAAGTGTAAAGTCGGTTGAGAGAGGGAGAGAGAGAGAGAGAGATAACACTCTATTGCACACCAAAATATACAATTACAAAAAAATACCATATTTCCAATATTTTCTAGGCAATACAATAGGCGGCCTTATCGCTCGAAGCGATCTCTTCCAGGCAACCTAAATCAAAGAAACTTAAATCAGGCGATGTAGGTGGTGCAGGAACAAGATAATAGTTACGTAAACACTCAAACTAATTTAAGAAATAAATATACAAATAGGCACATCTATTTTACAAATATACATAGTCATGTATATATATCAACTTCAAATTTAAAAGTTATAACAATAAAAAATAAACTATATGCTAAATAAAGTAATATAAACACTATAAACATAACTGTATAGTTATGTTTATATATACCTATACTTACAAAATCTATCTATACTTACAAAATAACACTCTATAAGTAAAAAATGGACTTCAGTTCACTGTCGGCGGGGAGCGTGCCCAAAATGCTGGCCGCATTTCCACGTTGGATAGCAACGCTGATGCCTTATGTCATATTATATTGTTACGAGTTGTGGGACTCGAATTAAAATGCCGTTAGAATTATTATAGAGTTTATTAGAACTATACAAACACGTATAACACAGGTACATTAATATAACCGAACACAACAAATCCAAACGTAATGCAGAAGGTCGTAATTCAATAAAACGCGCAAAATCCGTCACTAATAGATTCCCGAATGTACACACGTGTCGCCTTGATCGTGGTTTTCGCTCGACTACCCCCTCTCCCCATCAGGCCGTCGTTTTATACCTCACAAATACAAATATGCCCGTATCGTAGTCGACGTAATCCGCAACACCTGGCTAATGATTCCGCCACAAGTGGCCATAAGCGCATACAATAAAACAATGGGCTGTTCTCTAGAAACACATGCGAATAAATAAGTAAACAAAAGAAGACGATCATAAAATAATTACAATTAGTTCAAATGCCGACAGGTAATGAAATATGTTTTTACAGATATGCAGGTGGAATTTGTTTTTGTCGGAACCCAAGTTGTAACAATATATATGTGTGTGTGTGTGTGTGTGTGTGTGTGTGTGTGTGTGTGTGTGTGTGTGTGTGTGTGTATATGTATATTCACATATACAATAATATATTTCAAAATACATATGTTATTATAATAAATATATTAGCGTGATTATATTGTGATAATCAGACAGGTATTTATGGACAAATAGTGTTTTCTGAGTAAATTTCTAAATATTGGTAATGATATGGCCTCTCTGACAGTAAGAGGCAGCATATTCCAAAGTTTGACAGCCTGCGCTGTAAATTAATTGTCATAATAGGATGAACTGTGTGCAGGTGTCATAAGTAGTGTTGAAATCGTGCATTGTGGTTTTCTGAGGTTCGGTGTCTCATAAATGTAACTTCTAATTTGTATCGTATGAAGTTACGCGAATAATCCATTGACGAATTCCCAACTTGTTTCCATTAGGTAACACCCCGGCTTTTTCGTCTGACGCCTCACTCCTTCCCTTCCCGGCGGACTAGGCTTTGTCAAACTTGGGGAATACATTAGCTTTGCGAGTGACAAATTGGAGTCGACAACCCTCTACCAACATCTATCAGTCAGATGGCTAGGTCGCTACTTGGTATGCATTGCGCGTTTTGTTCGTGTGCTACCCGTTCCTTCCTAACAAAAGAGGGGATGTATAACTTCATCTTCGTAGGAGCTGATGCCGTTTGGAATAAGAAGTTGTTCTAGTAGATGCACTGTCACTTTGATACCGAACTCCGGTAGGCTGTCTGTAATTATTTAAAAGTTTCAAATGAAAATTGGGAACAAGTATAAATGGTTGTACTCCTATTGCATTTATTTTTTAAAGATTTTCCTATATTTTATACTGTTACGAGTTGGGACTCGAATTAAAATGCCGTTGGAATTATTATAGAGTTTATTAGAACTATACAAACACGTATAACACAGGTACAAATATAACCGAACACAACAAATTCAAACATAATGCGTAATTCAATAAAACGCACAACGTCCGTCACTACTAGATTCTCGATTGTACACACGTCACGCCTTGATCGTCAAATATAAGCACACAGCTGCATGTTGTAAGCGCAGTTTATTGTCTTCCTCCCGGATTGAGGAATTCTTTTGTGTTTTGAATTTGTAATTAAGAAAAACATGCTATTGTTTTTTTTTACGCGACTTTACGCGTGTCGAATTGCATTAAATCGTGCAGTGTGAACTGGTTGTATCCAGTTATATTTGTATTTGTTTTATACGTGTTTGTACAGTTCTAATAAATTCTATAGTAGTTCCAACAGCATTTTTAATTCGAGTCCTGTAGCTCGTAACATTACTTTCAGCAACACGAGCAGTAGCAGCGGCTGAATTTAAATGTATTATCCCTCTCTCCATATATATCGAGCCCTTACCGCCATTTTATCGTAAGTGACATTTGGATCTAAGCATATTGTTTGATGCAAAATGTGTTTTAAACTATTATTTTGTTTTAAGACTTTCAGTTTTTGATTCAGTAGGGTTTAATCTTACTAAAACTGAAACTCCTAAAACAAAATAATAGTTTAAAATACCTATTACAACAAAAACATACTTAGGTCCAAATGTCGCTTACGATAAAATGGCGGGAAAGGCGTCTATATATATATATATATATATATATATATATATATATATATATATATATATATATATATATATATATATATATATATATCTATACAGATAAATAAAATTGAAGTGTCTGTTTGTAATGTCTAATAAGAAAAATGCATATTTTAGGATTTTTGTCTGTCTGTTTGGATGTTCCGGCTAATCTCTAAAACAGCTGGACCGATTTTGATGGAACTTATACTGGCAGACAGCTGATGTTATAGTTAGTAACTTAGGCTACTTTTTTTCTTTTCTTTTATTAGGGTTACACGAAAAATAATTCCACACGGGCAAAGTCGCAGCCACAGCTAGTACATAATAAATCTGTTGGGTGTGTCGAGCTTATATGTGTTAAAAATTAAGAAAAAGTCAGGGGGGGCTAATTCGAAACGGCAGATTCCGAAAATGTAATGGAACTTTTGGAATTTTTGACTGTCTGTTTGTCAAAGTATTACGTGAAAACTATTGAACCGATTTAAATATAAATGGACACAGAACTAGCTTATACCCCGGTCAACGTTTAGAATCCCTTTAACATTATAAATGCGAAAGTAACCTGTCTATCTGTCTGTCTGTCTATCTGTCCGTCGGTCTATCCGTCTGTCTGTTCCGTTTTCACGGAAAAACTACGGGACCGATTTGGTTGAAACTCAGTATATATATATTTTCAATGCCGAGGATGAACATAGGATACTTTTCATCCCAAAAAATGGGATAGTTTCCGGGATAAAAGTATATTTGTCTCTCTGTTTGTTATCCTTTTATGGAAAGACTATTGGACCGATTTGGCTGAAACTCGGTACATATGCAATTTTAATACCGAAGGTGGCCAAGGTATACTTTTCATCCCGAATAATGGATATAAAGGTTATCCCGGAAACTAGGATAGGTTTTTTATTTGTGGTTTGTAATTTTCATCGTTTTGTTTATTTTGGTCGTTTTGGTCATTGAGGTAGTTTTGGTCATTGAGGTAGTTTTGGTAATTGTTGTAGTTTTGGTTGGTAGTTTCGATAGTTTTGGTAGTTTCTGTAGTTTTGGTAATTTCGGTTCTTTTGTTAATTTTGGTAGTTTTGTTCTATCTGTCTGAATACCAAAAATGGACATAGATACTTTTCATCCCTGGAGATGGGATAGTTTGCGGTATAAAATAAAGTAAATCTTCACAGGGCAAATAGCACCGACATAAAGATATAATACAATGTAAGCTGTATTAACGCCTGCTCTTTAAACAAGAGGTACGCACTAAAGTTTGACCCGGGGCGGAGCCGCGGGGTAAACTATAATACTTTATATTCCGATAAACAACGTCGTGGTATAGACAAATATAAACGAAAGTAACTAAATTTACTCGTATTATAGCAGCAGTAAAATAGATTTAAATGCGACAAATTGAATTGAATTTATTATCCAACAAAGTCACACAATGTTTGAATTCGGCAAAACAATCGAGTACATCCCAGTTGGGAGTTAATGCATCTACAATGGGGGCGCCCGCATCGCTGTTTGCCGATCGTCGCGCAAATAAACAGATCGCAACAAACATTATCGACAATTGCCACGATTAGTATCGGTTTCATTTCACAATATGCAGGCAATTATACCACTGTTAGCTTTTGCTTCAATCCGTTTGTAATTAATTTATTTGACGGTAGCATTAAAAAAGCTTTCGCTTGAATTTCGAATTCGATATTTTGAATATGGAAGAATTTACAGAGTGAGAATCGTCTAGTGAAAACGTAAGGCGCTGTCTCCACGAGCGAGAGAATCGCGACGAGTCCGCGCTTCTATCGTCGGGTAATCTCCAAGAACGAGCGATTATTCCGCCAGCGTATCGCACGACTCGTGACGGAATCGCAGCATTACCTTAACGATGGGTTGTGCTTTTACTTGTTGAAAGAGTTCAGTTAGATGCCAGACGACAGCGAAATAAGTAGTGTCTCACTCAATAAAAAAATTCGTTGTTATGGATGTAGGTAGTGTTCTGGGGCGCTTGTGCAAGTACGCTTTAATTCTCTGTTGCGATACTCGGGCAACTGAACATCTTAAAGGGCAGGTCTCTCTCTCACTTCAATTATAAACTTGTCAATGTTAAACATTGTACTTATATTGTAAGCTTGTCGATGCGTAAAGTCCTTGCTTGGCGAGAGGTAACGCTGCGTTTAACAGCGAGCTCGCCGCACGCTCGCTGCGAGAGCGCCACGTTCTGTGGCTTATAGAAGTATCTAGTAGCGACGATACCGCGTCGATACGACGATGTTACGCTCGCACATTGCCACTCGTCGTATCGCCGCGATAACATCGCCGTGTGGAGACGCGTTCATAGAGAGTATATAGAAATACGTGGCACGACGGTAATATCGCCGCGATTCTTTCACTCGTGGAGACAGCGCCTATTAACTCTTAACACATTCTGCGATCACAGTTGGCACAACCAGCTTTTTGTGTGTTAACGCTGGAGGAGATGTAATACTTCCAACAGCTCAGAAGGGTTTATGGTAGTAAATGAACAGCAACTGGTCACAATACTTTATAATCAGAGAACCTTCCGGTTTTAACACATTGATCAATACACTGACTTTGAACACTCGACAAGCATTTTTAGAACACCTCGCCATCCCTCCAACAATTTTACAGTATATTAATCTTAACATATTGGCACAACCGATAGCGGATTGAAGTCACTTATAAACTATTTTAATTAAAGTGTTATGAATAAAAAGAATTTAATACATTACTGTTTAGAAATTTTTAGATAATATTTTATATAAAATATTATACTTAAAGTTTTACATGTAATAAAATAAACCGAACACAGTACAAATCTATCACGTCTGCAAACATGAAAACAAAATGTAGTGAATACCGTCTATATACAATTGAGACATTTTGAATTATAATCTACACAGTTACCACATCATATTAGAGATAAATATTGTTACATAAAATTATGTTAAATTATAGAGGACTACCTACTCTATACAAAACAGGCGCTAATCACAGAATAAATAAAAATATAACATTATTATTCAACTAGCTGATGCCCGCGTCTTCTTCTGCGTGGTACGGTTTTTTAACTATCCCACGCGAACTCTTTAATTTATAGGGATTAAAAGTATCCTATATGTTGACCAGAGATATAAGTTACCATCATACAAAATTTCATTTAAATCGGTCCATTCGTTTCGGAGATTAGCCGGTACAAACAGACAGACAAACAGAGAAACAAAAAATTTGAAAAAATTCTAAATTAGTTCTATTTCACTTCTTACATCCCCTGACTCGGTTTTTAGCATTTTTTTTCATTGTACAGAAATTTGACCTGTAAAATTTTATTATATGTAATATAGATTAAGGAAATGGCCGATCGTATCGTTTAGAAATAAGAGGGTACATAACAAAATCAATTATTAACTTTAAAAAGAAACACGACAAGAACAAGTATGCTACTCAATATCTGTAACAGAATGCATTTACCCATACCCTCGGAACCCAGGAGAGATCACCGAGGGGTATGTGGGACTCGGACGGCCAGTGCTAAACACAAGCTTCTAAAGATAGGAGGAGGTGCAAGCACCGATGGCGAGATACCCACTAAACCTTACAGTGTCCCTCCGCATCGTGACGAGATGCCGCGTGACCTGCCTATCCTCTTTTTATTGCCCGTGGTATCCAAACAGGCAGAGCAACTGACGAAAGATGGTTACCCCCGCCTAAGTAAGTAGCCGTGATCACGGAAGACAAAGATGTCAAGTGTTAAGGAGATAAAGTTATGTTAGCCAATTTGTTCATTTTAATTTTTGTTTATGGTTATTATTTATTCCATGGGAGTTTAAACTAATTTAGCAGCGCTTCGCAACATATTGTGGCTTAAAGAGAAGAAGCAGCGCAAGAAACTCTTCAGCGATATGTCTATCTCTGATAATTTTATATAATACTAGCTGACCCGGCGGACTTCGTACGGCCATATTTTCTGAATTCCTAAAATGTCATGACACAAAAACAAAATCACCAAAATCGCTCCAGGTGATTAGGAACCCGATCTAGAACCTAGAATCCGATCTCAGCGCCACCTACCGGTTCCAATTGTGAATTTAAAGGATCCGGGGACCCATTCAAATACACAAAACAAATTTAATCAAAATCGGTTAAGTCATTCTCAAGTTATGCACGTACATACATATCTACGTTTCATTTATACATATACTTATATATAGATTGAAATGGGTGGGAGGTAAAAAGAGAAAATTGTCAAACAAGTTGGGTTTTTTTCCGGTGTACGCAGAAAGAGAGCGAGAACTATTTAGAACAAAAAAACACCTAAATTTCAATATAGAAGATGGTTGGGAAGTATACCACGTGTTTGGGATCCGATCAACAAAACTATTAAGACCCAAACCCAGCAAAAACCAACTGCCAGACCTCAAGACACTGTGAGCTCTTTCTGCGTGTACCACACGTGTAACACATACCAACTTGATTGACAATTTTCTCTCTTTTACTCTCACCTATTTTAATATTATATATATTTGACACCTTTGTCTTCCCTGATTGCGGCTACTGAAAAGTGGCCAAAACGTCTGAATAAAAATGTGAAACGACGTTTATTTGAATATTTGTCTGTACCTTCTTCACGATCTAGGAAGTGTATGGATTTTTATGAAATTTGATAAACAAATTTTGCTATTCGGCTAAATACTAAGGAGCAAATAGAATACTAAATAGTGGTAGAATATTCTTTGCAACACTAATATATATTGTTACGAGTTGTAGGACTTGAATTAAAATGCCGTTGGAATTATTTATAGAATTTATTAGAACTATACAAACACGTATAACACAGGTACAAATATAATTGTACACAACAGTACAAATGTAATGCACGATTCAATCACACGCGCAAAGTCCGTTACTAACGTCTTACTCCGCTTGTGGCTATCGCTAGACTGCCGATCTCTTCATTGGGTCATTGCTTTATACTGCACCGATACATTATGGCTGCCCGACCGCATAAACCGAATTTATTAGAATCAGCTGGCTAACGACTGCCATGAAAGATTAAAATACACAATGGGCTGTTTTCTAATGACAAAATAAACAAAAGAAATCCAAATGCGGAAAAATGTAATAAAGTGTGCTTTTATGATATGCAGGTGTGAATCTACTTTTGACGGCGTGTAGGTCGTAACACTATAATACAATTATCCATGTATTTGTTTTAATTGTGATTAAAAAGAGGCTTCCCACTCCCTAAACCCGTTCGCAACACACCATCAAAAAAACAATCAGTTAATAATGAACAAACACGTCGTAGCGTTGCTGCCGATACACCCATCAATCAACCAGTGAGTAAACAAAGATTCAATGGTGACAATATTTGGGGAGATTTTCATGACGTGTGATATTGTCAAAATAAATGAGTGTTTATATACATGGATGTCAACAGTGTATGTATACATATAATTGTATTGTTACGAGTTGCAGGACTCGAATTAAAATGCTGTTGGAATTACTATAGAATTTATTAGAATTATACAAACACGTATAACATAGATACAAATATAACCGGACGCAATAAGTCCAAAAGTAATGCACGATTTAATAACGCCCGCAAAGTCCGTCACTATCTCGCTCATCGAATGTTCACTCGTATCATAATCGTCGCTTAACTGCTTCACCCGTCCGTTTGGGCATTGTTTTATACTAACTATACGATACAACAATCGACCGCGTGGACTGGATCTTCCAAGAACTACACCTGGCTAACGACTATCATAAAGGATTACAATACACAATAGGCGACTTTTCTAATTACAAATTTTAAACACAAAGTAAACAATAGAACTCCAAATGCGGGTGAGTAATAAACTGTGCTTTATGGCCGGCAGGTGTGCATTCACATTTATCGGCGTGCATCGTGGAATTTTGACGAAGTTGTAACAGTATCAATGTGTGTATAAAGTGTGTAAAGTTTGTGAGGCCTATTGGTCCATTTGCAAAGAATTTGTATAAAGAAATTTGCAGAAAACTTCTTGATAAATAATAGATAATAAGAATTTTACTGTCACCAAAAATATGTACAAATTTCACCTTAAAATTAAGACTAAATAATTAACACCTATACTAGGCCACGCCTGTGTCTTAGGTGTTAGTTGCTTCCAGTGACTTAATAACTAATTTTATGTAACAAATAAAATATTCAACAAGAGAAAGAAAAATTCCAACAAAAATTTAGAGGTAATTTCAAAATTGTCAGTGAAGCGACTTGTTAAACATTCTACAGAACCTGAATGCCATATGCTAGGGACTTGAGAATATTTATGTCTAGTGAGTATATAGTGTAATAGTGAGTTTATAACGAGTACAAATTTATTTTTATATAGATAGATAGATAACACTTTATTATACACCAATAAGCAAATGAACTTAAAAACTAAAATTATATCTAGTTATTGAATTAAGATGATAATGTCGATGGTGGTATACGTAACATAAAGTACGATCTACTTACTTTTTAATAATAAATACATAAATTTTATATATATAAAAAATTATGTATTTATTATTAAAAAAGTATTATATATATATATATATATATGTGTGTGTCGAACTGATTCTAAGAAATTCGGTTTACGCTGTCAGGCAGCCATATTGTATCGGTGCAGTATAAATCTTTGACCCAATGGAGAGATCGGTAGTCTAGCGATAGCAACAAGCGGAGCAAGACGTTAGTGACGGACTTTGCGCGTGTGATTGAATCGTGCATTACATTTGGACTGGTTGTGTACAGTTATATTTGTACCTGTGTTATACGTGTTTGTATAGTTCTAATAAATTCTATAAGTAATTCCAATGGCATTTTAATTCAAGTCCTGCAACTCGTAACAACATATTAGTGTTGCAAAGAATATTCTACCACTATTTAGTATTATTTTTGTGTGTTCAAGTGGGTCCCAGAATGGTTTAGATTCAAATTTGAAACAGGTAGATGGCGCTGCAATCGGGTTTCAGGATTTAGGTGAAATTATTTTTGTGTGTTCAAGTGGATCCTGGGGTGGTTTAGATTCACGATTGGACCCGGTAGCTGGCGCCGCTGAACACTTCTTTAACGGTGGGACTGATTCTGATATTTTTTTGTGTTTTTCAAGTAGATGCGCGAATGGTTTAGATTAATAATTGGTCCTGGCTGATCGTCTCTGTGTAACCAAAATACCGTCCCCACCACCGAAAGGCAAATCTCGCATTCAAATCGGTTCAAACGGATTTGAACTTGAAAAAATGTCATGCGAGTTCTAGCTTAGACAAGTCGTGGAATCGTAGGCAAATATCTCCATGCGATTTATGTCGTAGTGTAAACAAAACTCTTGGTGATAACTTATGATTATTGTATGACATACTCGTAGGCGAGTTTCTGTTTTATGGTGAATGTAAACATGTCAATGCGATAATTGTCTAAAGAGCCTATCGCCTGCGAAAATAGTATACGAATTCCGCTCCAAAACGTGCGATAAACTCTCTCCGTGTAAATGGCCCGTAAAACCTAGTGGATATTGGTTGTAAGCCATTACGCACTTTATTCGAAGTAAAGGGGACACTGAAACTACAGACATAGACAATAGAAAAGACCATAGCATAGTGTTATTTATTCGATAAATCTACAAGAATATCATCTATATAATTGTATTCGATGTCACTTTTTTAACACCCTTTTAATCTAGTAAATTCCAAAATTAGGTACCTTTTTAAATATTTTTATTTATAAATAGTAGATAAATCATGGGTATGGCAGAAGAAGCATGAAAGTAGGATAAACGCAGTTGAAATGAGAGCTTTGAGAAGTATATGTGCGGTTAGCTTGAATGATATGATAACGAACAGTGTGATAAGGGAACGTTGTGGATTGAAAGAAGATGTAATAACAAGAGTTGAAAAAGGTATGTTAAGGTGGTTTGGACATGTAGAGAGAATGGATAAAAGTAGAATCACAAAACAGGTGTATGACAGTATTGTGAATGGTAGGGTTGTTGCCGGTAGACCGAGACGAACACACCATGACCAAATATCAGAAGTGTTAAAGAGAGGTCAGGTAAAAAGCATTTCAAATAAACGTGCATGTATGAAGAGGTTAATGAAAGTAGGTGAAGCGAAAGTTGTTTGTCAGGATCGTCGCAAGTGGAGATCCATAGTCTCTGCCTACCCCCATGGGAAACAGGCGTGATATTATGTATGTATGTAGTAGATAAATCAAGTTTACGAGCATTTACATAGGTTATAGTGCTTTATATTTTAATCTAGGCACTATCCGCCCTCGGAAAATTTACTTAATTTTAACCCGCAATCTATCTTATTTTGCGGAATGAATAATATTGTATGATATGTAATAAAATGTATTTCTTGGTATTGAAACTATATAATGTTATATAGCAAATTTGATCAAAAACGGTCCAATAGTTTATCAATGAAAACGTATTACTTAGATATACTACCCGCGCGCAGAAGGTTTGCCGTTAGCCTCATGATGTCACGCGTCGATGGTCAGTAGAGTTGACAAAAAAGGTTACATAAATAGTTGTTCTAATAATTTTATTATTACAATTTTATATTGTTATATACTATACATAAGTACATGTCACAAAATATACGCGTATTATATTTATATAACTATGAATCTTACAATAAGTTTAGCAGTAAGGAGTCAAGTCAAAACACAAGAACTGAGAGGCGTTTTCTTTAAAGTCCAAAACGTGTAACAAATATTTTCCTTTTCCCATTTTTCAGTTTTTCAAAAGAGTGGAATTTAAATTAAACGCTCCCTCAAAATGTCGTCGCAGAAGTCGATACAACAAAAAAACAATTGCCATTAATTTTGCAGAACGAAACGAAACAAACAGGAGCGAAATAAAAAGTCCAGACCTCATCGCCACCAAAATAGACATTTCAGCGATCAAATTAAAAAACACAGAGGCGAATAATTTAATACGAAACGGTGGAAAAAATACCGACAATACACCTAAAAATGGCAGCCAAACAAACAAGTATCGAAAAACTCGAAAATATATAATAACAAAATAAAAGGACCGATGAGAAAAATGTAAATTTGCTTTAACGAGGTCGTGTTTTTTTTTTTGTTTCTGTTTTGTACTAAAATTATATTCCAACCTTACATAATAAACCTTATGACGTAGGCAATTAAGTCGTGTCAAACTGCGTAACATAAATTTGTAATAGCACCACAAACACGTATTACAATGCATACATTATCTAGAAATATTGAACTCTATTGCTTCTGAAAATAAGGTCTATACTGACAGTATGAGTAAGTTTGTAAGACTAAGCAATTGAGGCTTGCTTTTCGTAGTTTGCAAACAGTCTAGTCTATGCCTGGGCACTACACGTTTGATAGCATTTGAAATAGCTACAAAGGATTGTTTTGATTCAATTTGCAATTCAATCTTAATGTCGAAGTGGCTAGATGCACTCGACTTTGACATAGTACTAGAACTGCTGGGCCTTGGCACAGACCTACGTACTCATGTAATTTTATGCAAGTGAATATTTCTTAGAATAATAGACTTTCTCATGTTACATACTGTTACGAGTTACGGGACTCGAAATAAAATGGCGTTATAATTACTATAGAGTTTATTAAAACTACACAAACACGTATAACACAGGTACAAATATAACCGAACACAACCAGTCGAAACGTAATGCGGAAGGTCGTAATTCAATAAAACGCGCAGTCTTTGACTTTTAGATTCCCGATCGTAGTACACACGTCTTGCTTCGCTCGTGATTATCGCTCGACTGTCTCCCCCTCCATCAGGTCATCGCTTTATACTGCGCAAAATCAATGCCCCCGTATCTAAGTCGGCTTAATCCGCCACACCTGGCTAATGACTCGGCCACAAACTGCCATAAAAGAGTACAATAACGGGTTGTCTGGAAGAGATCGCTTCTTAGCGATAAGACGGCCCATTGTGCACATTTAGAATATTTTTAGGCTATAAGGTTTTCTATAATGTTGTACAATAAAGTGTTCACTATCTATCTAATAACAATGGGCTGTTTTCTAATCACAAATTTTAAACACAAAGTAAACAAAAGAAGACGGTCATAAAAGAGTTACAATTAGAATATAATAGAACAGAAAACACTTTATTGTTCACAACATACACATAAAATAAACAATTTACAGTAGTCACATTAAACAATAACAGTAGGAGCAATGGACGGCCTTATCGCTTTAGAGCAATCTCTTCCAGACAACCCGGGCTATGGATTTTATGAACGGGGGATTCGCAAGTGTATGACGGTGGTGTGCAAATTAAAGACATATATAATATATAAATAGGATATATATATATATATATATATATATATATATATATATATATATATATATATATATATATATATATATATATATATATATATATATATATATATATACTTATATATACATCATTAATATGCGTATAGCAACAGCAATAGCTATACAATATTAATACATAATATATTAATATTATATACAATAATAAACATAATATTAATATACAAATACACTAATAAATAAACGTATATGTAATTAGGTATTAAATATTTATTATAAAGTGAGATAATATTTAAGTACCAGTTTTTTAAAAATGGGGAGTGACTTTGCCTGTCTTATATTTTCGGGCAATGAACACAGCAATTAGTTAAAATGCCGGCAGGTAATAAATGTGCTTTGTTTCAGATATGCAGGTGGATTTTGTTTTGTCGGGACCTAAGTCGTAACAATAATATATTTATGTGCTAACATCGTAAGTTGACAATTTATAGTGACACTAGAGAGTGAAAGCTGCGCCGCGGGTCAACCTCTAGTGCTTGCGCGTTAATACAGGTTACATTGTACTATATTTGTATGTTAGTGCTTGGCCTCGGAAGATTCACTTCATTTATATCGCAAGCTATCCCATCTCCCGGCGTTTAAAGTATTTATGTCCATTTTCGGTGTTAAAACTAAATTTAAATAAAATTACAGCAAAACCGATCCAGTATTTCTAGTAGCTTCCGTGAAAGCTTAACAGATATACATATCGAGTTACTATCGCATTTTTCTTTAGACGATGAATTTTATATTAGGTTGGGGAAAAAGTTTCTTCGCATTTTATATAAAAATTCAAAAGGTTTTTTTATAAAGTTTATTCACATTTGACTAAAGTATGTAGGTGCCATTTTGTTGGATAACTTTTAGCCATCTTGTAGGTAGGGACGTGATCCCATTGCTATAAAAATTTTGGGGCTTCTGATCAAAAAACTGCTACAAGTGGTTTTGGTAGTCCTCTCGTGATGTTAACTTGACACTGCCTAAGGAATTCTGCAGAGACCGAAACTAGTGAAAATCTGAAGGTGCAAGGTCAGGACTATACGGCGGATGCATTAACACCTCCCAGCCAAACTCTCGTAACATTTGCTGAGTGGCTAAAGATGTATGAGGTCTAGCGTTATCAAGGTGAAAAACCACACCCCTTCTGTTGATTAATTCCGGCCGCTTTCTCTCAACTTTTTGCTTTAATCACATTAGTTGTTCGCAGTACAGTTCAGAATCGATGGCCTTGCCTGGCGGTAACAGCTCATAATGAATAATGCCCTTCCAATCCCACCATTCACACAGCATCACCTTGTTGCGAGTTAACCCGGGTTTCGCCACAGTCTGTGAACCCTGACCGGCCTTTGACCACGATCTTTTTCGCACGTTCTTGTCGTACGTGATCCACTTTTCATCACCAGTTATCAGCTTCCTCAAAAATGGTTCGGTTTCGTTATGTCGTAATAAAGAATCACAAATGAGTACACGGTTCATTAGGTTTCTTTCAGTGAGCTTATGAGGCACCCAAATATCGAGCTTTTTTGTGTACCCAGCTTTTTTCAAATGTGTCAAATCCATTTTGTGGTCAATTCCCAGTTCTCCAGCTACATTATAACTACTAATATGTCGATCTTGCTCCACTTTTTCAAAAATGGCATCAATTTTGTCCGTAACAGGGCAACCAGAGCGACGTGCATATTTGATATCAAAATTTCCGGATTGAAAACGCTTAAACCAAATTTGCGTTACTCTCACAAATACTACATTAGGTCCATAAACATCTCAAATTTTTTTCGCGGCTTGTGTTACATTTTTACCTTTTTTGTGGTAAAATTTCAAAATGTATCGAATTTCTTCATTAGATTCACTCATTTTAACAATAAGAAAAACAAATGAAAATCACACATTTTCCTAATTTGAATTTGGAATTGTCTTCTTTAAAATTAAAACTTTTAATGATACCAAAACCAGCCAGATACAAATGGTATAGCCAAAGAGATCTTATTACAAGTTCATACATACTATATGCGAAAAGACTTTCCCCAACCTATTAAGTATAAACTTGACAAATGATTGGTCTCATACAAACATTCGTCCTCTCTTTCAAACCGTTCTAGTTTTATTTATCTATCTCCCATCTATATAAACTACATAAATTACAAAAACGACCAAAATAAAGAAGATGACAAATCATAAAAAAACAAAACCTATCCCACTTTCGGGGATAACCTTTATATAAATCTATATCATTATCCAGAAAGAAAAGTATCCCTTGTCCATCCACGGTATTAAAATTATATATGCACCGAATTTCAGCTAAATCGGTCCAATATTTTTTCTGTAAAAACATAACAAAAAGAGAGACAAATATATTTTTATCTCGGAAACTATCCCATTTTTCGGGATAAAAAGTATCCTATGTTAACCAAATCGCTTCAGTAGTTTTTCCGTGAAAGCGTCACAGAAAGACAGAGTTACTTTCGCGTTTATAATATTAATTAATAGCGACAAAGAAATAAGGGTAACTATACATACCTTTGTTGGCACCCCCTCCAATTTATTCATACATCAATCTTATTTTTTAAATTTTGTAGCCATACAATATTATTATTCATATAAATATATTTTATTTTAAATTATTTACATTTTTCTTTAAGCATTATATGAAAAACAACTGTATATAATATATTTATCATTATTTTAGATGTATGGCTAATAAACAAAATAATATTAGTATTTCTTAATGTTTTAAATAAGAATTTACATAAAAATTGATCGATATCCAACAGGTTTCACTGAATACATTTTGTGGGTCAAATTTGATAGTTTTTGTACAAGCTAAGTCCCATTCGACAATATTTTTAACGATTCCTTTAAATAACGGTTCGTGATAATATTTGCATTTTTGAAAATACAAAATAAATACGATCATAGTACTCTAAATAATCTATATCATACGCGCTAAAACATCGTGAACATAGCGGGGCACCGCGTTAATCAAATAGTTAACTTCGTTAATCGCTAAATTTCAGAAAATATAACGCAAGTTAACTTTAGACGTTAATCCGTTAACACGTGATAAAAATCGCGTCTTCTTATAAAAACTGTTGGTTCTATAAGTTAACAGGTTACAAACAAAAGACGGGTATAATTATTAGAGTGTTTAATATAGGTATATTGACAAAAAATGTTTTTTCATTCATTTGGATTAAGATTGAGAATTTATTTTATTAAGATAGACTAGTTGCGTTTTGGACGAACTAATTTTAAGACGATTTAATAGTTATAAGACGATTTTATATAGTAATATAATGACGATTTATCTTAGACGAAACGATACTAACCCGTCCAATTTATCTGTCAATTTAGTTATCTGGCATAATATTGTTACATGCCGTCAAAGATAAGCGCACAGCTGCCTGTCGTAAGCGCAGTTCATTGTCTTCCGAGGATTAAGGAATTCTTTTGTGTTTTGAATTTGTATTTAAGAAAAACATGCTATTGTTTTTCTACTTCTTTTATAACCATCATTAGCGTCGAACTAATCCTTATTGTTATTGTTTTCGACTTTGTGGTCGTTGGCAGGTGTGCAAATTACTATTTCTCGGAAACTCAGTGCAGGCGGCCAATTTTTTTGTACTGTGTAGTTAGTATAAGACAATGCCCGAATGGAGGGGTGGGCAGTCAACCGACGACTACGAGACGAGTAAGACGAAGACGTTCGTAGTACTCTCGATTAGCTATATAGACGACGGACTTTACGCGTGTCGAATTGCATGGAATCGTGCAGTGTAAACTGGTTGCATCCAGTTTTATTTGTATTAGTTTTACACGTGTTTGTACAGTTCTAATAAATTCTATAGTAGTTCAATATCAATATTGCCCTTCATGAACGTTAATATGTTGAAGTTCTCGTCGTTGAAAGCGAGCCTCGTTTCGCCTGTAGACTGTTCTTACCTACCTTACCCGTGGAGAAAAGACGTTCAACTACAGCCCTTGAAGGTGTTATATTTAATAAACAGATTTCCGAATATCTGTTCTGAAGTTAACGAGTCCGTTACCATATTTTTCAATTAACTTAAAAGTTAAACCGTTACTCCAAATGTTAACTTGGTTAATTAACGATTAACGAATTAATGCCCCGCTATGGTCGTGATAAATATACAAAAATTTCAAACTTAATACAGTAAGAATGTATTGAATTCATTTTATCATTGATATGCAAATGAAAACCCCTCCCAATTAAGTTTCAGAAACTTAGGCACGTACACTGGAATTCATCACACAGTCCCCAATTGTTCCAACAAGCCGTAGTTGACGACTTCAAATAATGTGCGCGACTCCAATTTGTACGGTGTAATTATGCCCCAGTTTTGTTACATGACATTGACTAAGTAACGCAGACGAGTTAACATTTATTTATTTTGCTACAGAAATAGTGATGGGAAGCATAGAGAAGCTAATTGAGTTGACGCATGTGCTAAAATATTTCATCGTGTCACACTCATAATGACGCAATGAAATATTCGAGTACATTGAAAAACTTTGAACGTCAAACTGAAGAAGACAAAGTTTAATGAGATTTAGGTATTAGAAAATAACATGCGTTCGGGTTGTCGTGACAACGTCGTATTTTTTAATCAATTGCAAAGGCGGCAAAGGCCTAAATGTAGCTGCAGCGGCAATTTTTTTGGATGTATTCGTTCGTCTTTTCCTACTCGTCTATTCCACAGAAACTGTGCCATTTATCGGACTAAAAAGTTTCCTAGGTTATGACCCGGGATACAAGCTAGCTTTCTCTCGAGTTTCACTTAAATCCATTATGTAGTTTTTACGTGATTCTCTAACAGACAGACAGACAACATTTCTAATAGATGAATTTTCGGCATTTTCTGGTCCGAATTAGCGCTCCTGATTTTTTTCTTACGTATTAATTAATCATATAAGCTCGACACATCTACAGACTTATTATATTGGTTTTTTTAAATTATTATCATAGATTGGGCAAACAAAGCGGAGCATAAAAACACGGGTAAAAGAACACATTGCTGACATGAAACACACAAGGTCTATGAAGTCTGCGATCAGTGAACACACGCTGGATAAACCCAAAGACTACATCAGATTCGATAACCCACAAATCCTCGCGAAGGAGAATCTTTTCATACCTAGAATGATGCGTGAGCCTATTGAAATCAAAAAACACCCAAATTTCAATAGAGAAGATGATTGGCAAGTACCACCTGTTTGGGATCCGATCATCAGAACTATCAAGACCCAAACCCAGCAAATACCAACTGCCAGACCTCAGGACACTGTGAGCTCTTTCTGCGTGCACCGGAACACAAACCAACTTGACTGATAATTTCTTTTATTTTTCCTTCCATCCATTTTAATATTATATAAAATTATTAGAGCTAGACATGTTTGCTGAAGAGTTTCTTGCGCCGCTTCTTCTCTTCAAGCCATAACATGTTACGAAGCGGTGGTAAATTAAATTAGGCTCCCATAGAGTAAATAATAACCATAAACAAAATTAAAACTAAATAATTAAAATGAACAAGTTGGAGGTAGGCTAAATAAAACTTTAACAATACTCGTTGACACTTGACATCTTTCTCTTCCGTGATCACGGCCACTGAAAAGTGACCGAAACGTCGGAATAACAAAAATCAAATAAATTACCGCGCTAAAAACCGTTATAACGTAGTATTATTATGTATACAAGTCGCGAAAACTTAAGAAAATATTATCCACAATAATGATATGAATAATATTTATTTCCTTGTGTCTATGTTAGTAATTAATGACTAGCACTGATTAGGCCTACTAATGAAGGACCAAATCAGTGGGCAGTCAAATTCATCAGCTATTCCCTTCAGGATGCTGTTGCTGCTGCCATGCACTCTGCTTAGTAGCTGTTTTTTTACGCAAAAGCCATCTATGTGTGCTTCGGCGAACATAGACGATGCACAGCAGAAACGCAGTAATCATGTCATAAATCAATTTTGTAAGAGGATTACCCTCTGCACGCCTATTTAGTCGCTGCCGCATAGTGAGGCCTGGAGCCCTTCGCCCGCCTCAGCCCCTAACTAGCGTTTAACCTAACTAATGGGCAGGACAGGTAGACGGGTTAAACAGGGTACGGTGTTTTCGAGCGTTTTGGGAATACGGGAATACCAACATTCGTTACTTTATATACGAGCTCAAAAGCTACACGTTATTTTTGGGAAATTTTATCCAGAAAATTCGAAGAGTAAATTTACTTGAAAGGGTTCTAAGTAGGGTTTAAGGTAAAGGGCCGGACTATTTTCTTGGTAGATCGCACGTTTTGGTCACTGTTTCTTTTTACTTAATATACGGAAACCTATAACCATTCTTAGACCTAGTGATGGACGTATAAGCGTTGCCATACGACTAGGTAACGCGGCCATAGTAACGTTCCCAAGTGACGGTGATTTTTTTTATTTCTAAATTAAGCTATACATATTATTCGTTTTTTTAAATATTAGTGTAAATGTTATTTGTGTAATCTATACAGATAAATATAACTGAAGTGTATGTCTGTCTGTTTGTTCCAGCTAATCTCTGAAACGGCTGGACCAATTTTAACGGAATTTTGACGGCAAATAGCTGATTTTCTTTATTTTTTTTTATTGCATGAGTTCAGCAGACAGGCAGACGATCCACTTGATGGAAAGCGGTTACCATCACCTATAGACATGTGCAACACCAAAGGTGCTACAAATACGCTGCTGCTCTCTGGAGAGACTGGAACCTGGTTACTAATGCCGGAACACAACTCAAGGTTGTTATGGCGACATACTTTAGACCAGGAGTGGTAGCCATCCAGTCGGGCAAATGCCCTACCACCTGGCTGTGGGTTGTTTAGTCGCCTCTTACAACAGGCCACCTGGCTGCAGGAAATTGTATTAATTCTCCATTCCTACACGGATAAAATTGGTCGCTTCTTCTCTATATAAACTATAAGTGTGCGAAATTTCATACTCCTCCATTTGCGCAATTCTCGTAAAAAGGGGTACAAAGTTTTTGCTTCATGTATTATAATGATTGTTTCATGTTTAAAATGTATTTCTATTAAAACATACCCACATATTTTAATAAAGTGATCAGATTTACGAGTGCTCACGGTCCTTCGAGCTTCGTATCCGGTTGAAGCCGGCTTAATCCGGACCGCACCGGTTAACGCCGGTTGATAGCCTCTGGGACATGTCCGAACAGCTTTAATGGCCGACTGTTCTTATATTACGTGAGTTTAATAAATTTATTACTCTATTTAAACGTCCTGGAAATTGAAGTGGTTGAAACGTCAGATTAAAAACCAGCTAAGTGCGTATCGGACCGCACACGGCTATGTTTTTATTTTCCTTTCCACAAAACATAACAATAAAAGAGGAAAAAGCCTTTATTATAGGTGGAAAAGCCAGGAGCCTAAACTAGGAAAAACCCTGTCATTATGGCACCCCTGAGCCCTCACCTCCAATCTAAAAAATACATAATAGCCGATACTAATGTACATAAAATATACGAGTAGTTTTTTTATGGATGTATATAGGTTTGCGTGTGACCACTGTCTCATCTGATGTTGAGTGATGACGCGGTCTAGGATGGAGCACGCTTACCTAGAAGATACCTATTCACTCGTGACTTGAAGACTTCAAGATTGTATTTGTCAGGAAAAACAGACTCCGGCAAATTATTCCACTCTTCGGCAGTGCGCACCAGAAAAGATGAAGCGAAACGCTTGGTTCTGACTGGTGGTGTTTCCACCATGTAACAGTGGCGCAAACCGGTGCTTCTGGTTGTTCGATGGTAAAATGGGGATGGAGGAATCAGGTCGTGCAATTCCAAGGAACACTCCCCGAAATGTATCTGATAGAAGACAGTAATAATTATTTATTAATAATATAATGTGCAGTTTGCCGTGACGTCGCTCTAGGGTCAAGCGGAAGATCAGCGCTGGTCTAACAGATCGACATTTTTGCTGAGCTTGATCCAATTTTTAGGACTTAATATGTATATCTTTTCCTCACTTTGTGCTTGGTTTCTCTCTTTTTTTTATTGTGCTTTTTTATAACTTTTAATGTGTTTGTTTCACTGGTATGCGTATGTCCTAAAAGTAAACTTGTTTTCTTTCTTTCTTTCAAAGTTAGCCCTGTGACCTTGCGTCTATGCTCTAGACTCTGAAGTCAAGCATAAAGACGGTCATTGCCGACCAGCTTTCTGGCTTTTTTCTCAATTGATTCCAATGCCTCCAACTGGTATTTGGCTGAGCCGTCAAAGATGAGAACAGTACTCCATAGTATAAGTTATATATGAATTATATGAGCGTGTGTCTCTTTTCTCTGTCTCTCTCTCTCTCTCTCTTTCTGTGTGTGTGTCTGTTTGTGTGTACATATGATTGTTATTGATATTCCATCACTTGATCTGTGAATAAAATGATTTAGCGACGTAGTATGTTTTATGTTAATGCCTTTAGCTATGAAACTGTTAAAAAAGCGTAGCTGTAAATTATACCCAATTTATGAAAACTACTAGATATAACTGTTTTTCAAGAAATTTTCCTGCTAGACTTTAAAGATTAGATAGAAAGCTCACAAGTTTCACTAATTTCACACATCATATCCAGTAAGTGTTTAACGGATTTCAATAAAATTAAACAACAATTATATCTAGAGTGAAGGATATTTTTATTCTCAGATGTATTTTTCTGTTTATAATTATTTCGGGATTGCTCACATGGACATGTCAGTCCCATTAGACACCACTAAACTCACTATATATCACTCAAGAGCAACTTATTAAACTTGAGCGTCTTCAAAATATTTGTATGAGATTCAAAAATATGATCACGTTTCTGAATACCGCAAAAAGCTTAAGTGGTCGCCTATCGCACTTCGCCGGAACTCTCATCTTCTCCGATTACTATATCGCATTATATTCATACCTTATACCCCTACTTACCTTAAGGGATGTTTCAACTTCATTTGTATGAATGAATGAATACTCTTTATTATTTATGGATACATTTGCATTAGAAAAATGGGCAGCCTTGTCGCTTAAAGCGATCTCTTCCAGGCAACCCAGTGTCTATGGAGATTTTAAGGGAAATTTCAAACGATTTTTGGTGTTGTACTATTACAAAAATATAAATATAGTACTATATATTTATATATGCAGATATACATATATAATTGGATATAAACATAACATTTGAACAGTAGATACATTCAGTAATGCAACAATTTTATTTAATAGACCAATAATGGTCAGTGACCATACGTTTGGATGTAGTCATTGATTTAGCTTGTCTGATTGGGGAGGGGAGGGAGCGGCAAAAGAATCTCCTACGAAGGAAGAAGTGTGTGCATTGTTAACAAAAGATTCAAGGGTAAATTACAGGAATGAGATTAATAGAGAAAACTAAAAAGTCCCTTTAAATATGGGGGAGTACAGGGATTGTAAAGGATATTGTACAAAAGTGAGAGTAAAGCGAATAAGTAACCATTTAAGCTTATCACGAAATTCGGAGCCATGGTCATATTTACGCAAACCAAATATGAACCGGATACAAACATTTTGAAGGCGTGCTAACTGATCTAGTTGTTCCTGGGTTATATCTAGATAGCAGGCATCTGCATAATCAAGTAAGGGGAGAAGCAAGGATTGTGCAAGCATAACCTTAGTAGCAGTAGGTAGGAAATTCTTCAACCTCCTGACCGAACTTCCATTATACTTTACATAACCTCATTTTGCGCACCACTAATAATCTCCCGTTAATGGCACCTGCACACTCTTCAACATTTTATTCCAACTCTTTCGCCACGCAAACTGTCTTCCTTTGGAACTCTTTGCCCTTAGAAGTCAGAAAAGCTAAAACTTTTGTCATATGTAACAATTCACTCAGGAAGCTTACGCAACAAAGTATGTGCTAGTGTACTCTTAAATTTCTTCCATGTTCTTTTACTTTGTTCATTGATTTATATTAATTAGATAAGTTAAGAATTTCCTTTGAGTGAGTCAGGTTGCCTGGAAGAGATCGCTTTTAGCGATAAGGCCGCCTTTTGTTTACCAAGTATGTACCTATTGTCTTGATTTGCATTTTTCTGACTCGTGTTTAGGCGAACAATAAAGTGCTATATCTATCATCTATCAATCATCTGGTTACTGGTGAGTATATAGAAAATCACATTTTGAGTTATATCTACCTATTTTATTCAATTTTTTTTTCATCAGTAAACACATTTCATTTTCGTATCGAGCATATTCCAAAAATAAGTGTTGCACTTCCTCAATATCCCAAGAAATTCTTCTCAAATATGAGTTTAGAGAACCAACTATAGCTCCCGTTAGTGTAGTCGCTAACTTGACTAATTTAATATAATAATAAATTCAAAATCATATTCATAAATATAATTATTCTATAAAATATGGGTTCTCTTCTTTTGAAAATATAAAAAAAAGATTAATTTCATTCGAGCAAGGCCATATGTGAAAGCGTTGTTAGAAAATAAAATGTAAGAGGATTTAAATGGCCTTCCTATTTGAATTAAAAGGCCTATTGGTAGGGCCCTCTCGGGTGCCATTCCACACTGATTATGTCCAAATGACATCTTGAATTGTTACGCCAAAAACCACTTTAAATAAAGTTGCAATTCATAACTTGAAATTTACATTGCTCGTTTTACACTGTATGACTTCGCGTTTGACCGACATGGCATCTGATATGAGAGGGTCTAAAGTATATATGGGCAATCCACCGGGTTAAAACCGGGTGCTTTGATAAAAACCCGATAAACACCCGCAAGCACCCATAAACACCCAGAAAATTGGGTGTCTATTTGATTTGATGAAATTAAATTAGTGATGTTAAAAATATGTTTTAAAAGTGATTTTCATTCATTTCATCTCTTTGTAGGCAACATTAGTTAGATCATGGAGGGTAAAATAAAATGGTGCAAGATAAAAACGAAATTTCAAAAATCACATTTTCTATTATTTCAACTTTTGAATAGCTTATTTTATGTTGTAGTGTGTAATTAGCGTTGAAGACTCGAGCGTAAGCGTGTTAGTTGTCATATTCTTCATTTGTAAGTTGATTTACATGACAACCCTTAGCTTCCTGGAAATACTTTAAGATTTGTTCATAGCATTTGGTGCGCACACACGGCTTAATATTGTTAATCCTTATTGTTATTGTTTTCTACTTTGTGGCCGTTCGCATGTGTGCAAATTGCTATTTCTCGGAAACTCAGTGCGCGCGGCCAATTTCTTTGTACTGTGTAGCGAGTATAAGACAATGCCCGAATGGAGGGGTGGGCAGTCAAGCGACGACTACAAGTCGAGTAAGACGTTTGTAGTACTCTCGATTAGCGATATAGACGATGGACTTTACGCGTGTCGAATTGCATTGAATCGTGCAGTGTGAACTGGTTGCATCCAGTTTTATTTGTGTTTGTTTTATACGTGTTTGTACAGTTCTAATAAATTCTATAGTAGTTCCAACGGCATTTTTAATTCGAGTCCTGTAACTCGTAACAATATACTTAAATTCCTCCGCCACTAATTTTCCGAAGAGCTCATTTCTTTTGTCGTTTCATTTCCTTCAACGTCATTAGAAGCCAGACAGCCTTTACATTTTGTCGTCTGTAACAATGATAATGGAGAATCCGATAGTAATTGATTGTTAAGTTTTTGTTCTTGATTAGTACCAGTATAAAGATTTTTCTTGGCTTGTTTTATTTCACCTAATTATGTATAATCCAATAAAAGAATAATACTTAAAAACTAAATGTCATTTATGTATAAAATCATTTACACCCGAAATTTTGGTGGAAATCGGGTGTTTATCCCAAAACACCCGGTCGAAACCCGCCTGGGTTTAGACCCGGGTGGATGGATTGCCCATCTACAGCAGCACAAGATGGAGCACACTTATCTAGAAGACAAGATTTGCAGGCATCTAAATTTTATGTTTCAGGAAATACAGACGACAAGGAGTTCAACTTCTCAGCGGTACGCATTATAAAAGAGGAAGTAAAGTGCTTCGTCCACTTGGTTGGTATTTCCACTATATATATGTGGCGTGAGCTTGTACGTTTGCTTGTCTGGTGGTAAAAAGGTGACGGAGAAATTAGCTTGAGCAATTCAGATTTCTGACCACACGAAGTAAATCGAAAGTTAAAGAAAACATATAAATATTCCTTTCCAATAGGAATTCTTCTGTTAGTTTTGAAATATAATTACTTACTTACTCCGTTGGCTAAGGGACCTCGGGTCTTGGCCTCAGAAATGATAGCATGCCATTTTTCTCTGTCCTGTGCAGTTTCTTGCCAATTATTGGCTCGTAGCTCCGACAGGTCAGCCTCCACTCTGTCCTTCCAGCGATATTTGGGACGGCCGACCGGACGCCGACCTACCGGCCGTCCCAAATATGCTTTCCTCACGCTGCGATCCTCCCCCATCCGTTCTGCGTGACCGAGCCAGTGGAGGAGATGAGATTTTATTTCTCCTATTATGTTAAGCTCGAGGTTATCCTCCAAATCAAATCAAATTTCTTTGTTCAAAACATAGTTAAATAGTTGGCATATATGTATAATATCCATCCATCCAGCCATCATCCATGAAACATAATTGAAAAACAAAATAGAATTTTTCAATATTGTAATCTATAAATAACGCTTTATTTACATTTGCACCAATTGAAAAGTCAGTTAACTTGCATAACTGGTGCGTTAAGTTCTTATCGTTTTCTGAACTGATTAATTGGACAACTTATTACTTAACTGGTGAATGTCGCTACTTGTTTCTTAATTAATGACAACGTAATTCAGGTTTATAATTCAATCCTTAAAGGATTGAATTATATAAGAAATTAATTTTAAAATAATCATTTGTTAATGTTTCACGGAGAATTTAGTATATTTTTTCAAGTTTACGGCGCTAGTAATTATAATATACTGTTGTGATATAGGTCGTTCTGTCAGCACTTTTTGCGCTTGAGCAATTACGGCGCGCGTTCGGCAGTCTTACCCGAATATTGCGACAGACAGGTCTTGTCTCGCGGAACACACCAGTCCACACATTGTGACTTAGCGTGTGTAAAATTATATATATATATATACGTATATAATACTGCCACGAGTTAGTGGAACTTGAATTAAAATGCTGCTAGAATTATTATACAGTTTATTAGAACTATACAAACACGTATAACACAGGTACAAATATAAGTGAACACAACAAATCCAAACGTAATGCAGGAGGTCGTAATTCAATAAAACGCGCAAAGTCCGTCACTATTAGATTCCCGAATGTACACACGTCACGCCCGTATCGTAGTTGTAGCTCAACTGACTCCTCTCTCAATCAGGCCATCGTTTTATATTTCACAAATGCAAATATGCCCGCCCGGCAACATCGACATAATTTCTTAGAATCAGCTTGTAATCGTAATCCACAACACCTGGCTAATGATGCAGCCTGCAAGCGGCCGTAAACGAGTACAATAGAACAATAGGCTGTTCTCCAAAATAACTAGAAACGTATGCCAATAATTAAGTGAACAAAAGAATTCGATCATAAAAGGATTACAATTAGTTCAAATGCCGACAGTTAATAAAATATGCTTTTACAGATTAGAAGTGGAATTTAATTTTATCGCAGCCTAAGTTGTAACAATAGATATCGATGGCAAACATAGAATAGATTTTATTTAGGTGAATGGTCTTAAAGAACACAAGGACAGTATAAATAGCTTAGTATATGAATGCCATAGAACACAACAAGAAACGACGACTACATTTTTAAAAAATCCTCTAAAAAATGATAATAAACCAGTTTTCAAAAGATAAAGAAATTTACCTCCAAAAAATATTTTATTATCCCGAAAAAATACAACTCAATATTCCCTTCGTGAAGTTCCCTTTGAAAATTAGCACGTGAAATTAGCTGTTCAAGGGCTCTCGTAGGGGCTGTGGACAAAACATAAATATCTTGTACACAAGATAATTGAATAAGGGAGCCCTTGAGTGCCGCTCAGATGTGCCGGGAATGAGCCTGAAAGAGATACTATCTGTTACATTAATGGCTATATTTATTGGGGCTCCCGTCTTGTTTTGCGAGGATCGTGGAAATTAAGAAATTATACTACCGAAAGACAAGTTAAAGTAGAGAGACTCCTTGTGAAATGAGACACCTGCCGAAGTTATCAGGTCTTGGTATTCCTGTGGTATGACACACTGCAAGTGTCAAAGAGTTGGACCGCGACTTCGTCTACGCTTGACTTGAAATTCCTACGGGATACCCAGGACACAAAATACCATAGCATTTGAAAAAGAATGTAAGCTATCGTTTTACTTTTGGAATAAGTTTAACTGCCTCGGAATAAGCTAATTTTTACGCATCCGAGCAACTACAAATCGCTTCCGGGAAAATTCCCGCGTTCCCGGGATAAAAAACATCACACATTTTATTACACTAATAAAAAGTAGCGCAGAGTTAAGTCTAAGAATTAGCTGTCGAACGGCGAAAACTGCATCGAAATGGGCCCAGTAGTTTTTATTTGAATCCCGTATCAACAGACAAGCATCTTCCAAATCAGGTTCAAAAATACTTGTGACGAAATATTTATTGATCCGACACGCACTTGGCCGATTTTTATTTGCTTAACCGTAACAATTTAAAATAAAAATAAGAATCAATTATGATCAGGAAAAATTTAGATAAAACGTTTTATGGCGAAAATAAAATTAGGCCGAAATCCCGCGAGTGTTGCCAGGCACAGGGAACAAGAAACCAGGAAGGGCTGGTAATGAACGAGCTCGCCATCCGCCCTATTATTTTATCAACATTTTTACCCTTATTTTTCCACAACCTTTGGGAAATGGTGTAAACGATAAGAGACAGCTTGATATATTTTCTTCTGAATTCATATATTTCATGTTCTTAATTGTTAGTTACACGCGTTTTTAATTTGATTCTTCAGTTTTTGTTTGATTTTTGTATGTTTTTAAATAGGCATGATTACGAAACGAATCCATGATATTAATAATGAGAAATCAATTCACCAAAAGAAAAACGTACGTAAGTCCATTAAAACATAATTTTAATTACTTGATCTATTTAAAAATAGTTCAAAAAACTGAAAGTAAAATGAGAATTAAAAAGTAACTTAGCTTAATCGAAGGCGAAGTAGTAAAAAAGTTTTACCGGGATATCAATTTATAATTATAATTATGTATATAACTTACACGTTCTCAATCACAATCAAAAACTGCTTTAACATTGATTTCAAAATTACAATAGAGTAGTTGACAATCAAGTCAACTACATTATATACGAGCGTAGTAAGTTATGAAATCACGTCTGAAGTGTTTTTTCTGATAATGTTCAGCAAAATATTTTTCCGGGTCAACTTTATTCACATATGATTATGATGATCTTGTTACGAGCTACATGACTCGAATTAAAAATGCCGTTGGAACTACTATAGAATTTATTAGAACTGTACAAACATGTATAAAACAAATACAAATAAAACTGGATGCAACCAGTTCACACTACACGATTCAATGCAATTCGACACGCGTAAAGTCCGTCGTCTATATCGCTAATCGAGAGAACTACAAACGTCTTACTCGTCTCGTAGTCGTCGCTTGACTGCCCACCCCTCCATCTGGGCATTGTCTTATACTCACTACGCAGTACAAAAAAATTGGCCACGCGCACCGAGTTTCCGAGAAATAGTAATTTGCACACCTGCGAACGGCCACAAAGTCGAAAATAATAACAATAAGGATTAGTTCGACGCTAGTGATGGTTATAAAACAAGTAGAAAAACAATAGCATGTTTTTGTTAATTACAAATTCAATACAAAAAAATTCCTCTAAATCCGGAAGACAATAAACTGCGCTTACGACAGACAGCTTATCTTTGACGGCATGTAACAATATTTTAAAAGTATGATGTTAACAATATATTTTAAAATCCGCTTTTTAATATATGCACATTCTTTAACATATATGTCGGCTTCACGGCATGCGAACGACAGGACACCGAGTATAACACAATAATAATCTGAAATATTAGGACAACTCCAAGAGTTGCATCCACGCTTGTCAGGCGTCGAGCAGCAAGTTGCCCCCAAGAATATTGCGATTATCAAGCAGTAATTATCGACCACAAGACGACTTGGTTGTAGACTGGTCGGTTGAAGACTGTCCCCTCTCTTACCGAACACCGCGTATTTAAGGTCATTGTAACGGATATAACGTCCAAGTTTGCGAAGGAGAAATAAAAAAAACAAAGGTTTTAAGGGTTTAAATGTTAGCCGTTGATGTTTTGAGAGAAGCGAATGCAGGGCACGTATATTACGGTTGGTGGTCGCGGGCAACTGGCTCGGGTCGATCCCGAGTGAAGTTCGTGCATTCGCTTACAGTCTAGACAATCAATTTGCTATTATTTATTAATTTATAAAAGACACAGCTAAATACACAACAAATATATATATATATATATATATATATGTGTGTGTGTGTGTGTGTGTGTGTATTTATATTTAATTATCTGATTTTTTATTTTACAAGCAACACCGAGCGGGCCGTTCATACAATGAATTCTATCGTCAACAGTCCTCGTAGCGCGCCGTAGTGACAATATCCGGTAATGCCTTGGCGCCACTTCAGTTTCGCTTTCTTCATAAAACCAACTTCCGCCATCCATGTTAACTTCTAACGTCGTCGCTCGATAATAAATGCCTCTACGTTGACATCCGGTTATATGACTACTTCAGCCATATAGTTACTTTATAATCACAAATACGATTCCTACATATATATGTGCAACTTTTATACTATGCCTTACTCTCTCCGCTCGCTCGTCCCTTACACTACATACATTGCAGACCGCAGCTCGCGCACGCCGCTCGATCGTCCCCAGTGCGGTACCGGTCGCACATTACGCGTCCCACGTAGTGCCGACGTCGCACTTTTTGAACCTCATTCAGGTGTAATTGATGGCGCCTAATCAGATTGACCTCATTATTTATATGGGGCTGGAGTTTTAATATCGCTTACATTACATAAGTTTCCTTAGGTCCCCATAAATGCTGCATTAAGGGTTAATTATTTCATGCTGGAAGGTAATGAGTTCGTTTGTATGTCTTTATATTTTTTTAGAGTGGGATTATGGTATATTTGTTTTATATCTGGACTATTAAAGGTCGATGCAGCTTATACCATATATAAAATATATATTAACATTGAGGTGTCTATCTGTGTCTGTGAAAACAAATAATAAAATTATAGTTAAAACTATTATCTTTTTATTTATTTATCTATAATAATAATTTTACACCATGAAATAATTGTAAGGCCCCACTTAAACCTATGAGGTTTGAGTGTGATGCAACACACCCGAGCATTTACAGTAAAACTTATTCTATATAAATACAAGATATATAAAAAAAAGATTGCAGTGAGTTCTCCATCGTTCCTATAGTTACATATATTTATTTACATCTATACACACACACACACACACACACACACAGCCAAACATATATATATATATATATATATATATATATATATATGTAATATGCGTAATGGGCCCTTTAATTTACAATAGAGTACCACTCGAAATAAGAATCCGTTGTCTCGGTCTTTTTAAGAAAATATTAAAAAGTTATCTTATGATATTATGTATGTATTTTTATAATTGTAAATGTAATTGAAATGACGCGTACATATAATTTACTGAATTTGACTTACTTATAGACCTACACACATATACATTGTATATACATACATATTTATCACGTTTTATATACAGATAATATATACACAGTCACGAACACTCATACAGACAGGCTGTCATTGCAATTTTCCATCTACACAGCACTTTATTATATAAATGACTATTTATATAATAAAGTGCTGTGTAAGCTTGTGAAAGCTACATATAAAATAAAATATAATAATTAAAAAAAAATAACAGCCCATAGTAAAATGTCCCACAGCTGGGCTCGGGCCTCCCGTTATAGGGGGAACGGACAGTATACCCATCCGCCACGCTTGTCCGAGGCGGCTTGGCAGGTTTGACACATCGGTTATCTCCATGTGCAAGTTTCATCACGATGTTTTCCTTTGCCGTTGTTTGCACGTGGTAATTGTAACAATAAAACTACGTTTTAACGGTTTTAAGCGTGGTAATCAAGGCCGTTAAAACGTACTTTTATTACGTATACTAGTCGCGAAAACTAAGAAAATATTAGTATAAAAATGTTTAAAATCGTTAAAAGATTGTAATAAATGTTCAGAGTACTATTCTTTAAAAGGTCAAAGAACTTTCAGGGTAATTGCTAAAGACGAAAGTCACAAGACTCAAAACTAAATCAAAGTTGCATTAATTTGGATAATTGATGTAATTGTGAGTCGACGCTTCGTTACTACCCCGAGAGCTCTTGACTACCCGCTAGTCACGGTAATATCCGAGTACTCAGATTAAGTTTAAGTTGAAACGCTAATATCTCAACCAAAGTTTTGCAGTATCCATGAACTTTAAAGTGTTTGATTAGTTAGGTAATTAAGAGAGATTTTGAAATAAAATTAATACTATGCAAATAATACAGCAGAAAATGCACAAAACAAAAAACAAACAAGATCAGTCTATAAGTGTCCCATTGCTGGATGTAGGTTGATTTAAGGAAGGTAAGGGTGCAGGGGACTCGAGTCAATTGAGAAAAGAGCTAGGAAACTGATAGGCGAGAACCGACGATTCGATGAGAGGCTTCAGAGCCTAAATCATCGACGTAAAGTCGCTAGTCTGTCGGTATTTTATAGGATACACTTCGGGGAGTGTGCCACGGAATTACATATGTTTGCTTATAGGCAAACTGGCAGATGGGTCCCCTTAATGGCAACTGGCTACGGTCGCCCATGGACATCTGCAACACTAAGGGAGCTGATGCGTTGCCTATCTCGTTGAGACTTTAAATATCTGTTTACGCCCTTTTCGAAGAGCCCCATATTGTAGCGCTGTGGGAAAACGGCGAAAGGGAGCTCATTCCACAGCTTGCTTACGCTTGGCATAAAGGAGCGAGCGCCACGTACAGTGGATAACTTCGACGTGTCAAGGAAGTGTGGATGAATTCCCAGTCGCCGGCGGGCATTGCGGTGGTAAACTGGCGACGTAGGTACCAAACCAAATAGCTCTTCAGAACACTCCCCATTGTACAGACGGCAGAACACGCTTAGAGCACCAACGTCTCTTCTGAGACTTAAAAGGTTCTAAACCGTCTGTAACTTCGGGATCGTCGACAATCTGAACCGCTCGGTGCTGCAAGGAGTCAAGTGGGAGCAGTAGTACTGAGAAACATGTACATGAATTGGTTCCTCCCTCACCATTTTACCACCGGACAAGCAGACGTACACGCTAACGCCACCAATATATGGTGGAAATACCAACAAAGCGGACGAAACGCTATGCTTCCACTTTTATCATACGCACCCCTGAAGAGTGGAACTCTTTACCGTCGTCTGTTTTTCCTAAAGAATAAAATCTAGGAGTCTTCAAGTCTCACGTGAACAGGTATCTTCTAGGTAAGCGTGCTCCACCTTAGACTGCATTTCCAGCTGACATCAGGCGCCATTTCAGCCAAACGCGAACCTATTCACTATAAAAAAAGTGGTCCTCCAGCATTTGGGGAGTAGAGGATCAAACCCCTGTTGACGAAGTGAGTCTGCCCTGCTTCCCTGGGCATTCTCAAGCAATAATGCGCAGAATCAGCGTGGGCGTAACTACGTTCTAAGTCTCACGCTCTTCCTATCATAAGCGTGGGACACATGGGAGGAAGGTGGAAATAATTGTTTACACGGTCAAGACATATTGTCAGCTGAGTATAAAGGAAAGCCCGAACAGAGAGATCAGCAGTCAAGCGACGATTACAATACAAGCAAGACGTGTGTAAATTCGATGAGCTATATAGTGACGGACTTAGCGCGTGTTATTGAATCGTGCAGTTTGTACTGGTTGCGTTGCGTCCAGTTATATTTGTACCTGTGTTATACGTGTTTGTATAGTTCTAATAAATTCTATAGTAATTCCAACGGCATTTTTATGATGATTGATGATTTTGATTGGTTTATATTGAATACCGTACTGCATAAAACTTAGCTATTTTTACAAATAACATTATTATATGTTTTTGTGTAATTTTTTTGTGTATGTATTATGTGTTTTTTTATGTATAGCGTCGCCTTTTTTTAAGTCAATAAATCTTTTTCTTCCTTTTCTTTCTTTCTTTCATGTTTTTATACTGCGTTTATTCACTTTTGTCGTTTATCGCATAGTCATGGAAAGTGTGTACCATTTATAAGTATGTAATAGGATTTGACATCATTTGACTTATTTGTCTTTGTAATGAACATCCAAAAATGCAACAAAACATTTTCACTTACTTAAATGTTTTTTCTTCTTTAATGTGATTAATTTTTAACATCAAGTGTCAATGTCAAGTATTGTTTGCGTGAAAGATTCAGATTTGCACTACCAGGTGGCAGCGCTTGCGTCGTGCATTCTCCACTCTTCAAATTCAATGCTGTGAGAGGATACAGACACATAATTACCAAACACAAATCTGCATCGCTATTATCAGAACATGAAATATTACCCCAGTCTATAGCCTATGTTTCATTCTGATATGTAAGATGTATTATTGTAAAGTTTCATTAAAATCCATTCAGTAGTTTTTGCATGAAAGAGTAACAAACATACATTCTTTAATTTAATTTATTAGAACTATATAAACACGTCTAACACAGGTACAAATATAATTGTACACAACCAGTGCAAACGTAATGCACGATTCAATCACACGCGCAAAGTCCGTCACTAACGTCTTGCTTCACTTGTGGCTATCACTGGACTAACGATCTCTCCATTGGGGCATAATTTTTGTTGTTGCACAAATGCAATATGTCTACCTGACCGCACGGACCGAATTTCTTAAAATCACACCTAGCTAATGATTACCATAAAAGATTACAATACACAATGGGCTGTTTTTCTAATCACAAATTTTAAATACAAAGTAAACAAAAGAATTCCAAATGGGGAAAAGTAATAAAATGCGCAAAACAGGTACGCAGGTGTGAATTTGTCTTTGTCGGTCGGTCGTAACAATATTATAGTAGGATTTATTCTGATCTTGCTACAACTATGGCGACCGTAATTTATCACAATGAATTGCATTTAGTTTAATACTTCTCGTCCTATAATTAGCCTAGGTTGACTGGTAGGCTACTACTCCGCCTGCCAGGTCACGCGGAGGTGGTAAAGGTAGCCACGGGCATGCGGCAGTGAGTGTCGAGACCTCTAGAACTTGACAGACGTCTACCCACTACATTGCCGCGAGAGGGCGCAAGGGCGCTCACGCGTCGCTTTCAGAGCCGGGAAGTATCACTTCCCACAGGAGCTTCTACGCCCGCCGGGCTTGCGGATAAAGGCTAGCGCTAGCTATGGGGCTTTACTGGGTATACTTGGCTTTGGTCGTGCCAACGTACATGGTTGCTGGGGATTTCTAGAAGCCTTGTCATAAAGCAAAGGAAGAAAACCGAGGGGTTTTAGTGGGTATCCCTAACTCGGATAGTAGGGTTGTAAAAGCATTTTTTGTTTGCGGTGCTAGTGCCACCCCAACGTGGCGAATCCCATACTCCCCTCAGCATTTCCCCCGCTGTGGATAGCCCTCAAACTGATTTACCCTCGTTAAAAAAAGGGCGGCTACTACAACATGTATATCTGACCAAAATTGAAGCAAATGGTTTGTCGTTCTACCAGCACGTTTTATATCAGAGCGATGACGAAATAAGCTAAGTAGTAATCACAACTACCCGCATTCATTTATAAAGGTGTATTTTGGTTTTAAAAAAACGATTATTTTATCAATTCCCGATGAACTGATTTCTTAATTTAACTTTCTTGATTTTAAAGTCTATATATTTTGGCAAATCTTTTATACTTGGCAACACCAAAAATAAATACCATCCGTGATACACGTGCCCTGTTTGATACGGTAAGATATGACAGATAATCCAGTGATATTGAAAAGTTAAGTACATATATTGCGATTTGATAAATACACACTATGGAAAGTGTTACGAAAGGATTTATGTGAGATAAGAAATATGGCGAAGTGCCCGTTGGTCATACATAAATAATAAGTGACTTAGTATTATGTATACATTTTATTATTTGTTATAAAGTTCTTTTCCGGGGCTTACAAAAGTAGAATAAAAAATATATAAGTACAAGGCAACATAAAAATAAACTCACAGACACTAAGTACTCTTGTGCCCGATAACGATGCGTATGCAAGAAAGATGGCAAAATTCTTTATTTGACTCGTTGTTTTCATGTCAAAAAGGGTAATACGTGCAACTCAATAAAATGTTATAATTTTCCAGAACATTCCTCTCAATACAAAATTATTCGTAAAAAATATATTTAGTATTCTTGCAAGATTATAAAGGGCCATTTACACGAAGAGAGCTTCTTGCGTCCAAGATACGATTGTCGCAAGCAAGAAATAAAATGTTATCATGTAAACTAAACATACGATATCGTACGTGGAAGGGAATTTATCGCCTGGTTATTGAATACTGACGTCTTTGTGTAAACAAAATACAAAATACCGTGCTCCTCACCAAGCTCGAAAGGCATTTCTCGCATTCAAAAAGGTTTAAACTGATTTGTACGATACTCACATGAACTTGAAAAAATGTCGTACGAGTTCTAGTTTAGGCAAGTCGAGAAATCGTAGACAAATATCTCAAAGCGATTTGTGTCATAGTGTAAACAAAACTCTCGGTGATGTAATTATCACTTACTTACGATTATCGCATGACATACTCGTAGACGAGTTTTTGTTTTTTGTTTGAATGTAAACATGTCAATGCGAGTATTGTTTACTAAAGAGTATCGCCTGCAAATAGAATACACGATTTTCACCCCAAAACATGCGATAAACTCTCTCCTAGGGTTGCCAACTATTTTTGAGAAAAATAACGTATTACATTTTTAAGTAGGGAAAAAATAAAGTATTTGGAAGAAATAAAGTATTTATAGCTATCTTTACATACCCGATTTAAATTTAAATAAACAAACAATTCATTTTTTGTTAAATTTATAGATTCCCTGTTCCTATCTTCTCGCCATTTTAGATAATATAGACCGATAATAGTTCAATAATTATCCATATAAGTATTTCATTTTACCCATCAGAGTAAATATAGTATTTTCATATACTTAATTTTATTATATATAATAGAGTTATAATAGAGTATTTTATATACATTACTTTATTTTTATGCAAAATTATAAAGTATATTTACCAAAAATAAAGTTGGATACTGTTACGAGCTACAGGACTCGAATTAAAAATGCCGTTGGAACTACTATAGAATTTATTAGAACTGTACAAGCACGTATAAAACAAATACAATTAAAACTGGATGCAACCAGTTCATACTGCACTATTCAATACAATTCCAACACGCAAAGTACGTCGTCTTTATCGCTAATCGAGAGTACTAGAGAACGTCTTACTCGTTTCGTAGTCGTCGCTTGACTGCCCCGCCCCTCCATTCGGGCATCGTCTTATACTAACTACACAGTACAAAGAAATTGGCCGCGCACACTGAGTTTCTAAGAAATAGTCATTTGCACACCTGCGAACGGCCACAAATAAGGATTAGTTCAATGCTAATAATGGTTATAAAACAAGTAAAAGAGACAATAGCATGTTATTCTTAATTACAAATTCAAAAGACAAAAGAATTCCTAATCCGGGAGGAAGACAATAGACTGCGCTTACAATAGGCAGCTGTGCGTTTATCTTTGACGGCATGTAACAATACGTTTTTATAGAGTATGGTTGGCAACCTTACTCTCTACATGTAAATGGCCCTTAAACATTTTTTAGAATGTCGCCGTTTTGTAATGTTAATTAACTTAAGAAAGGACAAAATTTATTATTTAAATAAAATTCTTAATTTCAGAAATTTGCATTTCTGTATGACTGACTGTAAAAAAATGACTTGTAATTACTGTATTATGATGAAAGCTGAGACATTTGCGCAATTTTTGAAGCTACTCTCGAAATGTAAGGTTAGTTTTTTCAATTTTTAATTTAAAACTAAAAATTCGAGTTTGATTCACTCGAAATAATTTATTTCACTTTCAATTATAATTTTTGTAACATGTATTAATGTTAGGGTGCTGATCTTGTACTAATATATAAAGCTGAAGAATTTGTTTGTTTGATTGAACGCGCTAATCTCAGGAACTACTGGTCTGAATTGAAAAATTCTTTCAGCCTTAGATAGCCCATTTATCGAAGAAGTATAAGTATAGGCTATATATCATCACGCTAAGACCAATAGGAGTGGAGCACCAATGAAGAATGTTTCAAAATCGGGGGATTTTTTTTACTCATTTTTTTAAACTATTCCACGTGGACGAAGTCGCGGGCAGAAGCTAGTTACGTATAAAAGTATAATTCATAAGTACGTATTTATTTAAAACACTTCTATCTAAATAGATATACCAAAAAATAATAATAATACTACTTAAAGCCGATGCGGTTGAAATTTCCCAAAAATCACTAAAAAAATAAATAACTTGAAGACTAAAAATTTTGGTAATACATACATGGGGATAATTCGAGTACCCATTCATCTCTCTTTTCTTTCACCATATCCCAATTATTTGGGGTCGGCACAATGTGTCTTTTCCTTCCATCCTCTATTCTGACATACATCTTCTGTCACTGCACAAATCATCATATCATCCATCTCTTTTTTGGTTTACTTTACTTTTGTACTCATCCATCTTCTAGGTTAACATTTATCAATTGACTTTTATCCCTCCTCATTACATGCCCATAACGTCTTAATTTTCTTCCTCTCAATTTTTCAGTCACGGGTGCAACTTTCAACGATCCCCTTATGTACGTACTCATTTCTCACCTTATCTATTGTTACAACTTAGCCAAAATTCCACGAAGCATGCCAAATGTGAATGCACACCTGCCGGCCATAAAGCACGGTTTATTACCTGCCCGCATGTGAACTTCTTTCGTTTACTTTGTGTTTAAAATTTGTAATTAGAAAAGCCGCCTATTGTGTATTGTAATCCTTTATAATGGTCGTTAGCCAGGTGTAATTCTTAGAAGATCCGGTCCACGCGGTCGATTATTGTATCGTATAGTTAGTATAAAACAATGCCCGAACGGAGGGGTGAAGCAGTCAAGCGACGATTATGATACGAGTTTACATTCAATGAGCGAGATAGTGACGGACTTTGCGCGCGTTATTAAATCATGCATTACATTTGAACTTATTGCGGCCGGTTATATTTGTACCTGTGTTATGCGTGTTTGTATAGTTCTAATAAATTCCAAATAGTAATTCCAAACGGCATTTTAATTCGAGTCCCGTTACTCGTAATACTATTCTTGTAACACCACACATGCATCTCAATATTTTCATCTCAGCTGAGTGGAGACGTTTGTGGTCTATCACTTTAGTGACCCAACATTCGGACCCGTACAACATGACTGATCGTGCGACAGATTTAAAAAAAATCCTTTGAACGTCACTGTTCTAGCTATCCTGTCTTACTTATTATCATGGATTAGGATGGATACTGTGACGGAATATAAATTAGGAAAGGAAATAATGTAGTATAAAAGTGCAAAGTTATACGTTAGTGATTATTATGTACTGTTGTAATTTTATTTTATTTTTTTTAAATATAAAGGGAACTTACAATTTTTTTCTCCTTTAATCTAAATATTCTTTTCAGTTTTTGTATTTTGTTATTGTATTTATCAAAGGTGATATAAATTCATTCCTACTACTCCACAGTAGAATTTATTTCTTGCTCTCACAATTTACGCCCTTCCAGTCAACATACACTTATTACTCCTATTCATAATGCAACGTTTTTCAATAACTCTTTCACGGTCAAGGCTGTCCAACTTTGGGATTCATTGCCTGTTGCTGTCAGACAAGCAAAATCTTTAAGAACATTTAAGAACATGGTCAGGAAATTGTATCTGCAATATAATGATATGTAATTTTATATAATTAGTATAATATTGCATGTAACTATATATTTATTATGTTTAAATAGTTGCATTTTATCACTATACCTTGAATATGTAAATGTAAGTAATCGTACAATAATTATGTGTACCACCATCGCCATTTCTAATGAGCAATATTGCTGCCGCGGGTTGTCTGGAAGAGATCGCTTTTTAGCGATAAGACCGCCCTTTGTACACAATTAGAATATAACTAGTTCGTAAGTTTTCTGTAATGGTGTACAATAAAGTGTTATCTATCTATCCATAAATAGAGCGCTTGCTTTCGGGACGCGGTGCATAACTTGTAGCAATAGGGTTCAGTTATTTTATTGGTATGAGTATCGAAATGGATCACGCGTACCTCCTCCAGGTACTTAGGTCGTTATAACTAAACAACCTAGTTAAATTATTGTTACCGGTAACAAATGGCGCATGTAGGTAGAAATAAACCACGCTCATTGACTCTGGCGACTTATAACGCCAACGGCCTTCGAAACCAGCGCGACTTGGTCCATGACTTCCTGGTTACCAATCAAGTAGATATACTACTAGTGCAGGAGACCTTCCTGAAACCGAGTGAAAGAGATCCAAAGATCTCTAACTATCGGGTCACGAGACATGACAGGATAGGCCGTGGTGGCGGCACCCTGATCTATTTCAGAAGATCTCTACACTGCATGCCTCTAGTCACCCCACCACTAGTAGGTATGGAGGTATCCGCCTGCAGACTAGCAATGACTGGCCACCAACCTCTAGTCGTAGTCTCAGCATACCTCGCGTGCCAGAAAACCCTTATTAAGAAAGACCTAGAAGCCCTATTCAACTTAGGCCCAGCTGTTATAATAGCCGGAGATCTGAATTGTAAACACGAACAGTGGAATTGCAATACCACTAACCCCAATGGCAGAGCCTAATAAATATATCAGACAATCTTTTGTTTGATATAATAACTCCCATGACCCCACGATACCCCCAACCGCGACTGGGGACCCCAAACACTCTCGACCTAGCATTACTGAGGGCGTAACTCTTCAGTTCCATTCGATCGAAACGATGGACGATATAGACTCGGACCATCGCCCGGTTATCCTCAAATTAGGACAACAGACGGACCAGACATCTGAAACTAGGACCTCTGTGGACTGGTTGAGACTTGGGGACCTCCTCAAGGCAACCGAATCACAAGACCTGGACCGCATCCCGGACCACATCGAATCCCACCAAGACACGGAGACGGCGATCGAGGCCCTCACCAGCCACCTTCAATCCGCAGTGCGGAACTCGTCCAGACAGGTGCCAGTGGAGAATGACCGCCACTTATGCCTGCCGGACGAAGTGAGGGTACTGCTGAGGGAAAAGAGAGCCGCCTCCAGAGCTCACGAAAGATATCCCACCGTAGACAACAGAGTCCGACTCCGCCAACTAGAGCGCGAGGTACCAAACTACGTATCCGGGAAGTCAGGGAACAACGTTGGGACAGAACGTTGAGAGATATCGAACCAACTCACCAGGCGTACTGGAAGCTGGCTAGAGCTCTCAAATCAGATACCCTCACTGTCATACCCGCGCTAGAAAGAGCCGACAACACCGAGGCGTTCGATGATGAGGAGAAAGCCGAATGCCTTGCTCAGAGTCTAGAGCTTCAATGCTCCCCCACTACACAAAACGTCGACCAGTCACACCTGACGGAGGTGGACTCCGAGGTTGAACGTAGATCCTCCTTACCAGCGGAAACCACACTCGACCCAGTCACGGTGGAAGAAGTGCAAGATCTGATCAAGTCCCTCAAACCACGAAAGGCCCCAGGGATCGATGGCATTAACAATCGCGTGTTAAAACTCCTCCCCGGCCATTTGATTATAATCTTAGTGAGCATCTTCAATGCCGCCATAACAAACTGCTCTTTCCCTGCGATCTGGAAGGAAGCAGACGTCATCGGTATTCACAAGCCTGGAAAACCGGCTAATAAACCGTCCAGCTACCGCCCAATCAGCCTACTGAGCGCACTCAGCAAGCTTTACGAGAGGGTCATCCTCTCTAGACTAAGAGATTTTGCCATCAGCAAACATCTACTACCCGATGAGCAGTTTGGATTCCGTGCCAGACACTCATGCGTCCAACAGGTGCACCGCATCACGGAGCACATACTATCCCACTTTGCCCATCGCCCTCGTCGCCCTATAGGAACAGCCGCACTGTTCCTTGACGTAGCTAAGGCCTTCGACAAGGTCTGGCATAACGGTTTGATTTACAAGCTGTACCAGTTCGGTGTACCGGACAGACTCGTGCTCATCTTGCGAGACTTCCTCCTGGGCCGTAGCTTCCGTTTTCGAGTGGAGGGAACACGCTCGTCCCCTCACCTACTCACAGCCGGTGTACCACAGGGCTCGGCACTATCTCCACTACTCTTCACGCTGTACACCAGCGACATCCCAAAAACTCCAGATGTAGAGTTGGCCCTCTTCGCGGATGACACCGCACTCTATACATCAGATCACAACCGACAAATGGCTTGCGTCCGGCTACAGGTAGCTGTAACAGAGCTAGGCGAATGGTTTCGCAAATGGAGGATAGAGGTAAACCCGGAGAAAAGCGCAGCAATGTTCTTTTCCCCGGCACGCTTCGCTCTCCCAAACGCGCTTGCCTTCGCTTAAAAGCCATCTCGCTCTACGAACAAGAGATCCCCTGGGCAAAGTACACCAAATACCTGGGTGTCACCCTAGATCAGAACTTGCGCTTCAACGAGCATATCACTATAGTCCGGAATAGAACGCGATTTGTGATGGGTCGTCTAGCACCCATGATAGATAAACGAAGCAAAATGTCCCTCAGACACAAGCTTACTCTATATAAAACATGCATCCGCCCGATCATGACATACGCGAGTGTGATATTCGGCCATGCCAAGCCTGCCCTTTTAAAGAAACTGCAAATCGTTCAGAATAAATTCATGCGCAGAGCCGTCGGTGCTCCCCTCTATATGCGTAACATCGACATCCACCGCGATCTGGAGCTTCCCTCCATCAAAAACTACATTACGTCGCTCTCGCGTAAGTATTTCGATCTAGCGCCGCACCATTGAAATCCCCTCGTCGTGTCCGCGTCCGATTATAAGCCTCGACGAAAGGCTCTCGTGCGACGACCGCGTAACATCCTCATGGACAAGGTCGACGATATCACAAAACGGCTGGCTCGGATCAGCCCGCCCGCGGTTAGGACGGCAGGCTGGCAGGCACCGACAGACAGACACAGACGGCGGCGTCGACGCCGCCAATCACGATCTCTCCACGTCCCCGCGAGGGACGCCAGGAGACACAGGCCCCCCATAGGATAGACCAGGCGTGTTGCTGGGAAGTTTCTTTCGCCGTTTCTTCTCTCCCAGCCATAACACGTTGCGAAACGGCAGTAAGATAGTATAGGCCACCGCGAACCGCCGATCCCGGTCCGCCGGGATCCTTCCTCTCGGGCTTTATATTACCCGTCGCCCGCTCTCAATTAGTGCATTGTGTCGCCTTATGGTGGGCATCATTAGATTCATCCCCCTCTCATGGCAACAGTCCAGCCGAGGTGAAACTCCCTAGGGTAGCCCCCTCGAGCAAGTTGCCTCCCGGGCTCGAGCGGCTTCGCTTCGCAAACGCACTCGCCCCGAAAACCCCGGTAAAGTTGTGAGGTCTTCGGACCAACAACATAAAGTCAAGTCCAATAAATAAATATGGTATGAGTAAATGGAATATTTGATTTTGTCTTAAGATGTTTTTTTATCGCAGGAGTTTAGCAGACAGGCAGACAGCCCACTTGATGGAAAGCGGTTACCATCGCCTATGGACATTTGCAACACCAAAGGTGCTACAAATGCGCTGATGCTTTCTGAAGGGAGACTTGAACCTGGTCATTAATGCCGGAACACAACTCAAGGTTGTTATGGCGACATACTTTAGACCAGGGGTGGTAGCCATCCAGTCGGGCAAATGCCCTTTATTTTTTTTTTTTTGTAATGGATTTGTATTTGGGGGGGTCGAGTCGTACAACGTAAATTAAAGGCAGTATATAATTTGAATATTTATTTCATTTTGTCTCCATCTGCCCGACATGCCTAATTGGAGTCAAAAGAGTAGTAGTAACTCACAACACATAACAGTGCCACAATACCTAACAGTGGTAACACCCATAACAGATACAATATATAAAAGTTTGATATACAATGTAAATACAATTCCCAACTATTTCCCATTACATTCCCAACTGCAACACTTAAAACACCTTAAAATAACAAGAATATATCCTTTGACATTCCCGTGAAGACTGGCTGAACATAAAATATTCAGTGAGCAGTCCAAACTTAGTGTACGGTCGATGTATATTTTGAGTGAAACCGGAATAACTGCGGCCGAAGTTAGCAGTTAGCCGCGCCTTCGCTACAGTTGTTTACGCCTCTAAACTTCACGAATATATAATGTATCGAGGAAAGTTGGTATTATCTTTCCAAATTATTACTATGGGAAAACATTTTATTACGAAGTTGACAAAAGTAGTATTGGGTAGAACATGATTATAAAATCAGTTTGTAGAGTAAAATAACTCGTCATTCTCTCATTTGTCCCGTTCAGAAATTCTAGTTCGGAAATGTTCGTCAAGAATCGGATGTGATCGGCCTCGGTCACCTCATTTTACTATACTGTTTGCAAGCGTTTATTTTACTTTTGACGTTTGCACGTCTATCAAGTTACAAATTTCTTAACAGTAAAGTCCACATAGATATTCTGTAAGAGCGTGGTATCACACCGACCGGGCCAGCCATAAGAGCATGATTAAGAAAGTGATCTATACTACTTATAATAAATCTGTAAAAGGGATCGGGTTTTGGAAAGAAAGAGAATCAACGCTTAGGATACTTTTTATCCCAATTGACGTGGTTTCCGTGGGATAAATGAGATGAAAAAGATGGCGCCACGTACGCTTTTTTGGAGCCGCCTTTACAGTTCACTAACAAACGCGTCACTGCTAATACATAATAAAAAAGTATTTTTCAAGTTTATACATCTTTTAACATTTTTATCAGAAATCACTTTTTCAAAGCATTTAAAATTTTCAAAATAAGGGAGGAGTCAATTCTTTATGTAATTCATATAGATCAGGGGTTCTCAAACTATTTTGGCCAAGAGACCTCTTTTCCAAAATGAACTGATACCTCAGACCCCTACAGCCAAATTATTTTAAAAATCTTATCTATATAGTTTTTTTCGTATATATACAAAATACTTACCAATTTAAAAACTTTGCGGTTGGTTAAGTGAGTAAACTTAACACTCTAATCCAATTTTAATAAAATAAATAGACTAAAATATTAGTCATTCTTATAACAAATTGATACACGTAACACAACTTATACAGTATCTTGAAAGTTTCAAATAAGAACTTGTATTAATAAATTAAGGGGTAGATATTTAGACCTCGTCAACCTCCAAAATCAGTTTTCATTTATGTCCACCTCTGGGAAACCGAATTCGACCCCAAGGGGTTATTTTCGACCACTTTGAGAATCCCTGATATAGAATATCTAAGATACATTAAAATTGTCTTCTAATAATTATTATATTATCACCCTTGTAATAATTATTCGGATTCAAACTCTAAGAAAATAAATACTTACCTTGAATGTAGTATTCAGGTAAACAACAAAATTCAATTCGTTTCTACATACATCTAACTGGTGCTCTCAAGCCGGGAAGGTTGTCCTGTTCTGTTGGTAATTAGAGACCAATCTCATGGACTAAATATAAACTACAAATAGGCGGTGTTGCTTCCCACAAGTGACAAGCAAAAGGCGATTAGTAAACTGACTTTAGTTACCAACTACATACACGTGCGGTAAACTTTCATTTTTCATCCTTCAGTTACATTTCTTACCGTCTGTTTTTATTTTTTATTCTCTGGCGATTTTACTGTACTATCTTTCTACCAAATTTCATATATATAAATCTAGTAGAAGTCGTTTGGCGTGGTAGTTTAATGGTTAGCGCAAGCGTTCTAAGCTCAACAGGTGCGGATTTGAATCCTGGCCGGAAAGCACCACTAAGGCAGTTTTACAATCTAATGTGTGTATTATAATTACCACGTACTAACGGTGAAAGAAAACATCGTGATAAAACCTGCGCACTGAGATAATCGATGTGTCAAATCTGCCGACCCGCCTTAGGTAAGCGTCATGGGTGTACTGTCCTGCTGTCAGTCGGCTGTTCATAAAAAGTCATTAGTAGTCCAGCCTCCCTTTAGGGAGTAACAGCAAATTGGTAGCACTTTTGGTGCTATTTGGTTACAAATGTATATAGAAAATGGTAACCGCTTTACACCAGGGAGGCCGTCTTCCTGTCTGATAAACTCATAAATGTAACTTAATAAAACTGGCTGTGATATCATAGCCTTTTTTTCTAACTAACGCTTGTTACAAATTGTATATGTCTGATGGACAATACAATATTATCTGTCTTTTGTCAATAGACAGGCGCAGAAATGAACGGATTATCGGATAATTAAATTAAAAATTAAATCGCTATTATCTCATAACTTAGCCCAATAGCAGGTGTGAACCGCACGCTTGTTAATCACGTGTGCCGACTGGCGTATGCCTCGCACTATTGCCTAAATTTGTACGCCGTTCATCGCCAGTCCACTATGCACCTGACATCGAGAAACAGCTGCTTTGCGAGCCATGTACGTTTATATATTTCGTATTACTGTCCTCTCAAAATGACGCAGTTACATATTTACGTAATATTAGTTAAATCCTATTTTTAGAGTTACATAGGCATTTTGGCAAAAACGGAATCCATAAAAAAGTCACATCCGCCCTTCTATTTGTTCGTCTGTCTTTGTATTTTACAGATCATAGCCAAGTAGTAAGGCATTTGTGCATATAGGTGGCTACCACCACTGGTCTAAAGCAGGCATTACCAAAGTGGTCGAGTTCAATCCGAGGGGGTCGATATTGGTTTCCCAGGGGTCGACATAAACGAAAACTGATTTTGGGGGTCAACGAGACCTAAAAATCGACCCCTTTACTTTGCGACTTTAATGTTTTTTTAAAAATAATTACCTACTTAAATATTTTTACGTAATTTTTAATAATAATTATTAACTACAGTTGATATTTACTAAATTTTGTGTATTTATTTTGTCAAATTTTGATGAGAAGATCTCAAGTTTACTCACTTACTACTTACACTCACTTCGACGGCCTCTGTGGTTGAGCGGGCTAAGCCTTTGCCGGCTTACCTCACTGCAACGCAGATGCTCCGGGTTCGATTCCTGGTATAGTAAATTTCGGAAACCTATTTTCTTCGTTATTTACTATGGTCTGGGTGTCTGGGATCAGCTCCAGAGTGGTCCGTTGTATGTTACCCATAACACAAGCGTAACTTGCTTAATTTGGGGAAATACAGTGTGTGCGTTTGTCTGCCGAGTTATTATTATATTATTACTTAACTAACTGCAAAGTTTTTAAATTGGTAAGTATTTTGTATCATTTTGGAAAAGGGGTCTCTTGCCCAAAATAGTTTGGGAATTCCTGGTCTAAAGTATACCACTATAACCTTTGTATTCCGGCATCAGCGGCCAAGTTCCAGTCCTCCCTTTGAAGCTGGCAGCATATTGGAAGCACCTTTGATGTTGCAAATATATATAATTATTTGATCTCACTGACTGACTGACATATCAATGCATACTCCAGTCCAGGTTCTAGTTATTAGTTGGACCAGGGCAGTGAAAATTTGCATGCAGGTTCTTTCTATAATGTAGATGCGCACTAAGAAAGGATTTTTGAAAATTCAACCCCTAAGTGGGTCAACACGAAGATCAAAGCTTGTACGAAATCCGTCATTTTCAAACTAAGCAGCACGAAATTTTATATAACTCTTTTGTCTTTTGAATTTGTAGGTAAGAAAAACATGCTATTGTCTTTTTACTTGTTTTATAACCATCATTAGCGTAGAACTAATCCCTATTGTTATTGTTTTCGACTTTGTGGACGTTCGCAGGTGTGCAAATTAATATTTCTTAGAAACTCAGTGTGCGCCTCCAATTTCTTTGTGTAGTTAGTATAAGACGCCCGTATGGAGGGGCGGGGCAGTCAAGCGACGACTACGAAACGAGTAAGACGTTCTGTAGTACTCTCGATTAGCGATACAGACGACGGGCTTTGCGCGTTCGAATTGTATTGAATCGTGCAGTGTGAACTGGTTGCATCCAGTTTTATTTGTATTTGTTTTATACGTGTTTATACAGTTCTAATAAATTCTATAGTAGTTCCAACGGCATTTTTAATTCGAGTCCTGTAGCTCGTAACAATACGTTCTTCTGGTCAGATCTAAAGGCCTACGTAAATCGGCGTTTTTGGATATTCTACCCCTAAGGGGAAAAAGATGAAAAAAGGCTGCCTTTTAACATTTTTAAAGTGAAACTTTTTTAGCCAGGGTAGTGAGTTCTTTCGATAGGGAGGAAAAAGCGTGACGCCGTGAATTTAAGAATAATTTTAACACTATGCTCATACAAATTGAGTTGGAAATATTTTGAAGTTTTGAATTTCATAAATCAAATTGAAACTAGAGCATTTGTTTCCTTTTAATCGATTTCCAAAAGGAAGAGGTTCTGAAATTTATTACTATTTTTTTTTATGTATGTACACCTATTACTCTGAGATTTATTATCCGATTTACGTGATTTTTTTTTAGTTCAAAGCGGAATACTTACCATTTGGTCGCCTAAAAATTTAACATAGTTTGGCCTAGTAGTTTTCATTTTATGAACATTTTTCATGATTTTTTTTCTATTCCGTTCCGTATGTACACCGATTACGCTGAGATTTATGATCCGATTACGTGATTCTTTTTTAGTTCGAAGCGGAATACTTGCTATTTGGTCGCCTAAAAATTTAACATAGTTTGGCTCAGTAGTTTTCATTTTATGAAAAAAAAAATCCGTTCCCTTTCTTGGGACCTATATTTTATTACTTTTACACTACAAAGTAACAAAAATTGAAAAAAACCTCGTTTAAAAAAACAGACTTCAAAAAGTAAAAAGTATAAAATAACTTACTAAAGATTTTTGACTAAGAATTTATTTAGTTTATTAAGAGACAAAATAATATAAAAAAATTTATATCTTGAAGTCGGTGGCGAGCAAACCATAAAGATTACTATATACACTGTTATAACAACAAAATATTGCAAAATATTGTAATTTTTATGGTTTACTTGGCACCGACTTCGAGATGTAGAAAATGTTATATTATTTTGTCTCATAAACTAAATAAATTGTTAGTCAAAAATCTTTATTAAGTTATTTTATACTTTTTAGTTTTTGAAGTCGGTTTTTTTAAACGAAGTTTTTTTTTTAGTTATGATAAGCCTCTCGTGCCATTTTTTCAAAGTGAAAACATGGACTCTGAATAATACTTTTCTTAAGTTTGAATTCTGTCGTGTGTGAATTGCACACACACAATTGTTTAACTATACTTAATTTATGGCTATTTATAAATTACGCCAGCGAAGCCGCGTGCAACAGCTAGTTATTAATAGGAATAACTTAAAAACGAGCAAGTTTGTGAGTGCACTCGCCCGATCTGGGGACAAACGCATACGAAGTCGCCAACAGCTGCAGATTTTATATATTTTAATTATTCATATTTAGAACAATTTTCTTTGCTGATATATTTCTAATTTACCAAATAACTATCTAACACACGACGAGCGAAATAAGTCAGAAATATTCGCAAGTGACGCCTGTCGCCGGGGCCTTGACGAGACACCGCCGTCTTTATATTAAAAAGATGAACTGGATAAAGCCCCGAGGGATAACCCGAGGTCCGATTAGGTCCCTTGATTTAATTAAAAAGAAGTTAAACGAAGCGCGGCTTCGTCGAGATGGAGCAAAATCAATTTGAAACTTTGCCGCTCCGCGAAAAAAACTTTTATTTCCACATTAAAATGTTTCTGTTACGAGGAACCGTTGCCAGGATATATAGAATATTTTTTATGTCACGCTTAGGGTATCGTGGCCATTTCGGTAGAAACGGAACTCTTAAGGTCTTTGCCCACTACACCGTGTCATACCATGTCCGTGCTAGAAACGTATCCGGCAAAAATATTCTTTGTATTGAAAATTCATCAAACAATATGCGACAATGAGCCCACATTTATACAACAAACTCGATCACCTCAACAAGATAGTCTCGCTAAGTAAATTTGAAATAAAGTACAAATTGAAATGTTGGCTATTAACTTTCAATTATAACGAAATAGAAGAATTCTTAGGGATTGGAGGGTAAACACACCATTCACTCTGCATCACATACATACACGCACAAACATATACACTTGCACATGTTTAGTAAGGACTAACTTTGTTATTATATAAGTAGACAATATAGTAGAGAACACTAGTAGCTCCAAAGATACAATTAATACTAGTTTTGGAGCTATTAGAAGCACAAACAAAAATTTAATTTCTAAGACCGCAAATTTGTAATGTCTTTCATATTTTAATTAAGATTGTCATTTATTTTTGAGGCAAATAAATCATTTTATTATTATTCATTCATTCAACATGATAATTATGACTGATATAGATAAATAGACATATTGTATGTTTTTTCTGTGTGGTCTTGTATTATTTAATTCCTTTTTAATTTAATTTTCCAGTATTGTATCAAATATACTATAATTTTGTTATAGTTGTATGAGTCAAATGCAACTTAACTGATATGTATATTGTAATAATAATAATTGTTGTATATGCTCCAAATAAATACAAGCACTAGACTATGCTCACTAGACCGTTTCGTCATCGACCAATACCTTAGCGTGTCGGGCACAGACCGTCAACTATTGTCGGCGAGAATATTTTGCCGGTGCCGCTACGCTCCGTGCACGGCATCCGACGTTGTCAAAACGGTCACCACATAGGTTTTAACGGGAATTACACGGATATGGCACGCGGATGCTGTGGACACTACGGACACTAACGGTGTATATGGGTATGATAAGCTTTTGATACGTTCTAGTGGGTATAGCAGACCGAGTCGTATTTTTTACCGTGCCTGATACGTTCATAGCACGGAGCACGGTCATGGCATGATACGATCTAGTGGGCAAACACCCTCATGTGTAGCGGATAGACTTAGCACACTAATATTTTGTATTCTTTCAAATCAAATCAAATAATTTATTGCATATAAACATGGTAGCTATACAAATGGATGTTGTTATTTTAAGAATGATAACATGTTCATCGTTTTGGCCGGTTCGGCGTACAGCTTTTTGAAACTTTTATAGTTAGGTACATGCTATTGTTACTTCAATATGTATTTAGTTTTAATTATTATGTTTTATTTTTTTATTGTGGTTTTGCAAGTTATTTATATCGGTGCTTACGATAGGTAGGCCTCGAAGTACATTCAAATACTTACAATTTTCTATCCAAATCCTTTAAATTTTATGTTTGTTTTTAAAAAACTTACTTCTCCGAACTTTTTAATTCGGGTATGGAAACACAGCACTGAGTTTTCTGGTTAATACGAAAATAATATTACTTTATTTTGCCGAAAATATGAGTTTTATAATAACTTAATTATTTGAAATTGTCATTCAGAAATATGACAATGTGTATAATTTATTCTTTATTTTCCTTTTAAATGTGAATTTGTCCTAGGCCTCATAACATTTTTTTTAATATTCTCAGACTGATCCTGTATTTAAAAATTTCTAGAAATAGAATCCGCGTGTTTCTTGGGAATCATATAAAAGGCGGAACCAGCAATGTTCCAGCACGCATTCAGCTACGAGAATTCGGCTGGAGTAATCCTCCTTGAAGACCCCAAAAAATGTGGCGTTGGCAGGATGCTCAGGGCGCCGGCAGGGTACAGAGGCCCGTACTCAGGCCAGTAGACGGGCCTGACTGCGAGGCAGCGTCGAAGACTCGGAGCTGCACAGTTCTCTGGTTAAGAAGGCCACAAGTTCCTGCTTCAGATGACAGGGTTATATGAGAGAAGAGCTACCTGTAGATAGATATTATTATTTACTTGGAGGATTACTTCAGCCAAATGCTCGTAGCTAAATGCATGCTATATATACAGTGGTGTAGTAAAAATATCTCACTCCTTATAATAAGCAGTGTAAACTATATCTATGGCCTCTGTAGTTGAGCGGGGTGAGCCTCTGACGGCCTAACCTCAATGCAACACAGAGGTTCCGGGTTCGATTCCTGGCATGGTGAATTTCTGAAACGATTTTTCTCCGTTATTTACTATGGACTGGTTGTCTGGAATCAGCCCCAGAGTAGTCCGGTGTAAATTACCCATAACATAACATAACAAAAGCGTAATTTACTTAATTTAGGGATATACAATATGCGTGTTTGTATGCTGATATTTTTTTTTATAAATTATTGACTATATATTATACTTACACAATCTATCTATACCATAATAAATCTGTAGAGAGTGTCGTGTTTATACAATGAATTAAAAACAGAAAAAAAATCGGGTCTATTTCGGGCAAGCAGATTGCGTAAATACGACTTTCAGAATCTCTGACGACTGTTGAAGCACCAATGAAGACTATAGATGAACACAATCATAATTTCTACATACATACATACATAATATCATGCCTGTTTCCCATGGGGGTAGGCAGAGATTATGGATCTCCACTTGCGACGATCCTGATAAACAACTTTCGCTTCACCAACTTTCATTAACCTCTTCATACATACACGTTTATTTGAAGTGCTTTTTACCTGACCTCTCTTTAAGACTTCTGATATTTGGTAATGGTGTGTTCCTCTCGGTCTACTGTCTGTCATAATTTCTATCCCTATAAATGACGTCGTTTACATGCGCGCTGTCGCGCTGCGGCCGCGTTTTATTGGTGCCACCATTGCAATTCACTAACAAATGACGTTGTCGTCATGACAATGCAAACGAAGTTTCGCTGGCATATGTTAACCTATACAAATAAATAAAATTGAAGTGTCTGTTTGTAATGTCAACATAAAAATGTGACAAAAATTAGGGGAGATAATTCGGACCAGGAGATTCCGAAAATACAATTTTTAGCCCCCCCTTACACACCACGGTTTTATCAGGCGCCGTGGACGCGCGTCGCACACAGCTGTAACGCGATGTTATCGCAATGAGGCTTGTGTCTGAGGTAGAGAACTCCTTAGAGAGAGTTTCTGAGTGGAGGAGACAAAACCTTGTCCAATTCAATCCCACAGACACATGTCTGCGTATTCTCTGCCAAGAAAACCCCATTCGTACATGCGCTTCAGTTCTAAGGAACATCCCTTACCACCTCTAAGAGTATTGGGATCCTTGTGTCGACATTGCAAACGATGTACAGTTCAGGGGCCACCTTGAAGGCAAACCAAAACTTGCCTCCAAGAAGCTGGGAGTGCTAAACCGGTCCAAGCAGTATTTCACTCTGCGGCAACCCCTTGTGCTTTACAAAGCCCAGATGAGGACGCATATGGAGTACTGCTGACACCTGTGGTCCGAGGCATCCGCTTACCGGCTAAATTCCCTGGACAGTATTCAACGGATCGCATACTCACAGATGGTTGAGATACGCTTGACCTTCGAAGAGACTTCGCGGCTCTCTGCGTATTCATCGACTGTACAATAGGAAGTGTTCCGAGGAACTGTTCAGATTGGTGCCTTCGTCTTCCTTTTACCACCGCACGCCATCGGCTGGGCGTTCATCCCCACTTCCTAGAGCCGCTTCGCTCTTGTACTCAACGGTTCTCTAGAACGTTTCTCTTGCGCACCGTGGGAGTTGGAATGAGCTCTCAGCCGTAGTTTTCCCACAGCGCTACAATATGGGGTTCTTTAAAAAGGGTGTCGTAAAATTTCTTCGAGGCCGGTAGCGCGTTGGTGAGATCTCTGGTGTTGCAAATGTCCATAGGAGACGGTAACCGCTTTCCATCAGGTGGGCAGTCTACCTGTCTGCTGTATTCCTCCTATAAAAGAAACGAATTTACCTATTCATTAGTTCATAAAATTGTAGTATGCAGACGACGACTTTTTCGCGTGCTGCCGACGCACTACTACTGCGAAATTACATCGACACAGACGCGCTGGCCGCGCGACAGTGTGGCTGCAAACAGACACGTACAGCGCGTTTTAATCTGATACTTGCTAACAGTATTACGATGGCGTCAACCGAGGTCACACTAAGGCAACGCACACGCACGTTTCCAGCGCGATACACGCACGTGTGTGGCTCCTTCACGCGCGTGATAGGCGCGTTTTACTTTACAAAGGGAGTTGCTCACGCGCGTCTGTAGCGCGTTTCTTATGAGTTTGCAGTGATGCAACCGCAATTAATCTGCCTTTTTCAAGTTTAGCGGCGCTGACAACGCGCCTTGACGGCGCCTTAAAAAACCTGATGTGTAAGAGCCTTTAGAATTTTTGTCTGTCTGAATGTTCCGGCTAATTTTTGATACGTCTTGACCGATTTTGACGGGACTTTAACTGGCAGATAGCTCATATTATTAAGAAGTAAATTAGTCTACTTTTTTTAGGGTTAAGTGAAAAAAATTAAAACTATTTGTTCCAGCTAATCTCTGAAACGGACCGATTTTGACGGAATTTTCATCTACCAGTGATAGCTGATGTTATAAGGAGTAAATTAAGCCACTCTTTTTAGGGTTTTGCGGAATCCACGCGGACGAAGTCGCGTACACAGCTAGTCAGAAAAATTTGACAGGTTTTTCAGAAATAGATATTCGCTTTTTTTCTAGGATGTCAATATTTCGGTGACTACGATTGTAAAGTGTACTCTAAATCGTTTCTGAGTTAAGTTTGTTTGTTTGTGATGTATTCACGCCTAACTACTCAACAGATCATTACGAAATTTTGCATACACGTTATCAGGAGACTAGAAAATGGCATATAATGGGTACCTTTAGTGCAAAAACAAAGAAACTGTTCTCAAGGGAGAGACATATATTAGTCAAAAAGATAGCGCTCTGATTGCGTTTTGTTGGCGCCACCGTTGCAATTCATCAAAAAATACATCGTCATGGCAACGAGAATGACAAAGCAATTTTAATGTGTTGATCTCATGGTTAGTTCCACCTTCGCTAGATGGCGTTACGGCTATTACCTTTGTCTATAAAGTTTACATTAAAGCAAACGAATCCACTGGTAAAGGCTACTTAAAAATAAATAAATCGATGTGTATTTTTTGGAAACTCGAATCAAATATTCCCTTTTTAATAAAACCATTATCGTGAGGAATCAGTATTCCAATCGCAGTTCCGCCGGGTATTAAAGGTCGCGGCCGCATTGGCATGCAAATTGCTCGCGGGTCAGAATTAAACGCGTCACGTCAGACACCGTGCAGTGGTTTGGGGCGACCCTTAATTCATCTAACCAGTGAATTTGGGGACAGAACTTGATCTTGCATTGTAGCACTTTTATATATATATATATATATATATATATATATATATTTTTTTTTTTTTATATAGCAGGCAAACAGGCAGAGGGCCCACCTGATGGAAAGTGGTTACCGTCGCCTATGAACGTTTGCAACACCAGGGGTGTCACCAACGCGTTGCCGACCTCTAAGAAATTTTATAATGCCCTTCTTAAAGAACCCCATGTCATAGCGCAAAGGGAAAACCGCGAGGGGAAGTTTCCTCCAGATCATTGTTGTACGCGGAATAAATGTTCTAGAGAACCGTTGCGTAGATGAGCGTGGGAGCTCAAGAAATGGGGGTGAATATCCCGTCGCTGGACTGACAAATCACATTCTAAACGAGGTTGCCAGTCTAAAATATAATTCTGTGTTATGGTGCATCAGGATTGGTCCACAAGTTCCAAGTCGCTCAACGGGCTATGGAGCGAGCTATGTTGGGTGTGTCTCTTATGGATAAAATTAGAAATGAGGGTATCCGTAAGAAAACCATGGTAACCGACATAGCTCGCAAAATTAGCAAGTTGCAAGTGGCAGTGGGCCGGTCACGTCTGCCGCAGGACCGTGGCCGATGGGCCGATGACCCGTGCAAGGTCGCCGGCAGGCGATGGATGAGGAAATCAGAGGACAGCGATGAGTGGCGCCGTCTTGGGGAGGCCTACGTCCAGCAGTGGACTGCGAATGGCTGACGACGACGAAGATGGTGCACCAAATTTGTTTATGTGTGTTATGATGCATCAATTTCAAATTCGTCTATTTGCAGAAGTACAAAAGGTGTTACATTAATACATTAATTATAATTATGTTATACATATTTTTGCTATATTGGTATGAGGGCTTCAGTTCGTAGTCGTAAAACTATGTTGTGTTGTATGGACGTGAGATATATTTATTCAGTCCTATTTTTACATTGATTAAACCCATACAAACTTTATTTAAACAAACGTTTCCAAATCTTAAAGTAAATTGTGTATAATAGTTAAATTATCTTATATAATAGGTTGGGGAAAAATTCTTTTCACATATAGTATGTATGAACTTGTAATAAGATCTCTTTGGCTATACCATTTGCATCTGGCTGGTTTTGGTATCATTAAAAAGTTTTAATTTTAAAGAAGACAATTCCAAATTCAAATTAGGAAAATGTGTGATTTTCATTTGTTTTCTTATTGTTAAAATGAGTGAATCTAATGAAGAAATTCGATACATTTTAAAAATTTACTAAAAAAGGTAAAAATGCAACACAAGCCCCGATTTTTTTTTGTGATGTTTATGGACCTAATGCAGTATCTGTGAAAGTAGCACAAATTTGGTTTAAGCGTTTTCAATCTGGAAATTTTGATATCAAAGATGCACGTCGCTCTGGTCGCCCTGTTACGGACAAAATTGATGCCATTTTTGAAAAAGTGGAGCAAGATCGGAATATTAGTAGTTACGATGTAGCTGGAGAACTGGGAATTGACCACAAAACGGTTTTGGCGCATTTGAAAAAAGCTGGGTACACAAAAAAGCTCGATATTTGGGTGCCTCATGAGCTCACTGAAAGAAACCTAATGAACCGTGTACTCATTTGTGATTCTTTATTACGACGCAATGAAACCGAACCATTTTTGAAGAACTGGTGATGAAAAGTGGATCACGTACGACAAGAACGTGCGAAAAAGATCGTGGTCAAAGGCCGGTCAGGCTCACAGACTGTGGCGAAACCCGGTTTAACTCGCAACAAAGTGATGCTGTGTGTATGGAGGGATTGGAAGGGCGTTATTCATTATGAGCTGTTACCGCCAGGCAGGACCATCGATTCTGAACTGTACTGCAAACAACTGATGAGATTAAAGCAAAAAGTTGAGAGAAATCGGCCGGAATTAATCAACAGAAAGGGTGTGGTTTTTCACCATGGTAACGCTAGACCTCACACATGTTTAGCCACTCAGCAAAAACTACGAGAGTTTGGCTGTGAGGTGTTAATGCATCCACCGTATAGTCCTGACCTTGCACCTTCAGATTTTCACCTGTTTCGGTCTCTACAGAATTGCTTAGGCAGTGACAGGTTAACATCACGAGAAGACTGCCAAAACCACTTATCGCAGTTTTTTGATCAGAAGCCCCAAAATTTTTATAGCAATGGGATCACGTCCGTACCTACAAGATAGCAAAAAGTTATCCAACAAAATGGCACCTACATACTTTAGTCAAATGTAAATAAACTTTATAAAAAACCTTTTGATTTTTTTTTATAAATTGCGAAGAAACTTTTTCTCCAACCTTATATTACTACTGATTTATTTATAAACTAAATTATTGTCATTACAATGTCATTATCTTATTTTATTGTACTATCATTAATATACTCATCTATTAAGTAAAAAAAGTTGTTATATAGGGTTTGAACCGTTTAAGTGGTAGCTCGCTAATGTTAGTAGGTAATTTATTAAATATTTGTTACAAGATGTCCACCACAGTAGTCATGAGAAACATAGTGTATATTAATATGACATAGACAATACTTTTAGTCGATTTATCAGATGATTCGATTTATAATTAAATTACCATTTTCTACCGGTTAGTTAATTTTATAAGCCCACTAAATTATCGTCTAGCTAATTTAGTGCATCAGTAACTAATTATTATAATTGTTTTTATGATCCTGGCAACACTATGATGTAATTGCTATTTTTAGCAATGATGCAATGTTATTGTTTTGTAGGGTAGCATTTTCGTATAAAAGGCGTAGTGGCGTGTAGACGGTGTTCATTGCTTACTGTGCTGTGTGAATATTCACATCAAAGGCTGAACAATAAAGGGGAAACCTTTATGTCTGGTTCTACTACCTTCAACCTCATATTTTGATTTAAATAAATAAAAGTTTTTTTTTACATACTACCTGCAAATATAGCTCTTACAGTTAATTTTACTTTCAACGAATCAATTACCATTACATTATTGCCACAATCGTAAGAAAAGGAACAAAATCCATACAGCATAACCACATGTAACATATATATATATAATAAGTGCTTAATTTGTAGTTTCTTATATTTACTACTTTTTTTACTAATTACGTTATCATTGTTTTCTGTTTTTTTTTCGATGTTATAACAACAATCCTTTCGCATATACGTTCACTATAATTTTTGCTTCTTTATACCGTGGGTCGCATGACATTTGTGGTTAAGGAAGTGGGCATTGAAAATCAGTGCTGTGTCGAATTATGTTTCGGCACAGCAAAATGCTGACTGCCAACCTCAGTTCGCAAATTGCGGCACACATTTTCATTATTGTTTTACATGTATGTCTCTGCAGACCAGGGGTGATAAAAATGGCTCGGACTTTTAATGTGACATTGACCGCTGATTATCCCTGTCTACACCATATAGTAATGCATCCAACAAGCCCCGGTCAGTGTAGTACTATTGTAGAAAATGAGAACAAAAGGTACCGTGATATCGGGATGAACTGCTGTAGAACTAGAGATTTGGTCTGTGGAGAATGTTCAGGGAACACTGAGAAATGGGCAGACGGTCCCCAAAAAAATGCCATATAAGACAGGGGCAATATGGGTGTGAGTGGCTATGGGGTGTAGAGAGGTGGGCTGCAGGTTCATCGAAGGTACTTACGACGTTATGTCATTTATTACTTCCACCCCTAGAGCTTGAGTCCTTAGCTCTAGCGATCCCTTTCCTAAATATTTACTTTCTTGCTTTTATAGAGAGAGCGTGCTAGAGTTATCAAGAGTGAAACAAGAATCGTATTAAATAAAATAATTCAAAATGAACAGAATATCCATTTCAAACAAGAAATTAGTTCTTTATCTTCGGGCAATTGTAATGTGAAGGGCCCTCTAAAATATCTTGATAGCGAGAACATTCTACGGGTAGGTGGTAGGATTCATAATTCCAACGTGCCTTTTTCAATTTAGCATATGATTAAATCAAACTAGTAAGGAGAGCGTAGAAATTGGACCACGAGAGACATTTAATTAATATATTAAATTTTACACCATCACATGTTGAAGGAAAATTATTGTGTGTCAAAGTCCTGTTTAAACCTTCTTTGGTAAAAGAAATGTCCCTAAAACAGAATGCACTGTTATCCTTAAATAGCGGCTGTAGACGTCTCTATCTTCTATGAAATGAAATTTTCCTCGACTTCCTTGTAATTTGAATTTCAAAATGTCTGCCAAACCTTTGATGAAAATTTTGACGTTTCCTCTTGATGGTGATGCTATTGCTCTCGATGGTTTTTTATTGCAGCAAACGGGAAAATATGTTCCGCTCGCTGTTTACCCTTTTTATAGGTGGATGCTGAAGAGTAATATTGCTCCAACTTCTATTGCACCTATTTCGCCTTACGTGTTAAAATTTTTCGTGCCAATGGGCTGGTATTTATATTCTCGCCGAAATCGAAGGACCATATGATTAAATCAAACTATTAAGGAAAGGGTAGAAATTGCACCACGAGAGATACTTAATTTATATATTAAATTTACATAATTACACGTTGAAGGAAAATTATTGTGTGTCAAAGTCAAAAATCAATTGTTTGTTGGTGTTGCCAACAAAGGGCATTTATTTATTGTTGGCCTGTGTAGATATTTTTATCTGTGCAGGAACGGAGAAAGAATACAATTTCCTGCGTTGGGGCGGCCTGTCGTAAGAGGCGACTAAACAACCCACAGCCAGGTGGTAGGGTATTTGCTCAACTGGATGGCGACCACCCCTGGTCTAGAGCATGCCGCCATAACAACCTTGTGTTGTGTTCCGGCATCAGTGACCAGGTTCCAGTCTCCTTTAAGAGAGCAGCAGCGCATTTGTAGCACCTTTGATGTTGCAAATGTCCATAGGCGACGGTAACCACTTTCCATCAACTGGGCCGTCTGCATGTCTGCTGAACTCCTGCAAATAAAAAAAAAATAAGGAACAACGAAGAAGCAAGGACTGTTGTCTGGGAACATATTTATTCCTTTACATATACATCACATATAAACACACTTGTGCTTGTGTCTTAGAAAAGCTTCAAAGAGGAAGAAAACAAAACAAATCAATTCCAATAATGCGACGTTAAAGAATAAATAGAATAAAACATATTGGGTCCGATTGGATCTGGGAAGTCGGTTCTGAAGCAACGTCTTTCCATCGCCCCTTTGTTCAGATACAATCAGATCCCAATCCGATACCGATCTAACACGAAACAATAAACAAAAAACATCTGCAACACTTTGTCTAGTATTTGTGTTTGTTAACGCAACTTTGATTTGATTTGTTGTTTTAGTTGCTTTAAAAGATATCGCCAGTGATGACTTTGGGATGAGTTGCATTTTGACTCGACTACAACAAAGCCAAAAGGAAGAATTATCTTTTAGAAGTCTACGTATATTTATTATGAAAAGGTAAAAAAATTTCATTGTAATGATTTCGACGAGACAGCTACATTTTTACCCGACTATAGAAAAAAATTGAAGAAGAGGTTATGTTTTGTTGATTCTATTCTCATTTGGTTATGTTTTAATTTAATGAGAGTCCCGTGGGAATTTTTGCCGGGAGCGGTTTCTAGTTGTTCGGGTAGCATTAAAATTGGCTTATTCCAACACAGTTTTCAATGAAACAATAGCTTACATTATTTTTTAAATGATGCGGTACTTTGTGTCTCGGGAATCCCGCGGGAATTTTAAATTAAGCATGGACGAAGTCACGGGTATATCTTAGTGCTTAAATGCAAAGACTTTTTTTAAATTTTCAATTGGACTGGTGGCGCCAACTGTGATTGCTGTGTGTTACAAGTTAAGTTCTTTACTAGGAAATTGTTATTCTATAGACTACTTTCTGATGTGATGGTGCAGCAGCGGTGAATACGAATACGCGCTACCAAAAGCTTACCGGACGCTTATTATGTCTTTAAGCGATGTCTAATTCGCTCAGCGTGTGCCGCTTCTGCAATGGTACCGCACCGCTGCTGCACCAACAAGTTACCCACCCTCCTTAATAATCTTATTTCATGCTGCTATTTAATATTGATAATAAAACAAAATGTTTAAAATATGAAATACCGTACGTGGAATAAAAATGTAACCCGTACGAAGATAAAGATGACTCGCTCGTTGTTGACAGCATAATCGTATCGGGCAAAGTAATCGAATGCCCGAATAGACGAATAATCGGCATCCCTTTGTGGCGTCGGCAACTCGTTAGGGGCGGCTTTTCTTCCCTTTCGAGCCAAATCTCTTCCGGGTTGTGCTCCCACTATCCGTGTTTGATTGACATAAAGCCCCGCTATAATGATCCGCGTCTCTTCTACCGTCATCTCAAAGGGTCGGCTTCTTTCGGCTTTAGACGAAAGAATTGCTTGTAATTTGTAAACTATTAAGAAAAAGGCATAATAAGACCGTTTAGAAGTAATATTATTACGAGCTACAGGACTCGAATTAAAATAAATATCGTTGGAATTACTATAGAGTTTATTAGAACTGTACAAACACGTATGAAACAAATAGAAACAAAACTGGATACAACCAGTTCACACTGCACGATTCAATACAATTCGACACACGCAAAGTCCGTCGTCAATATCGCTAATCGAGAGTACTAGAAAACGTCTTACTCGTCTCGTAGTCGTCGCTTGACTGCCCGCCCCTCCATTCGGGCATTGTCTTATACTAATTACACAGTACAAAAAAATCGACCGTGCGCACTGAGTTTCCGAGAAATAGTAATTTGCACACCTGGTTATCTATTTCTGCGAACGGCCAATAAAGCCGAAAACAATACACTAGGCTATTGTCTAATTGCAAATTTAAATACGAAGTAATAAAAGAACTCCGAATGCGGGAGGGGCAATAAACGAGATGCGCAGCATTTCTTTGTCGGTATGTGACAATAGGTATGCAGGTGGACCAACTTATAACCATATATATATATAGGGAAATACTTAGATATTGGCAAAAAAAAATATAAATAATGTCAGTACATTCATCACATCAAATACAATCATTTCATACCCCTTATTTAAGTCAATCATTACACATGATTTGCGATTATGGCGTGGATAATATAGAACAGGTGAACCATTAAACTTGGATCTGAAAATATTTGGGTAGTTTACGTATTTGATTATTTCGTACTGTGCATGTAGGTAGCACGGATCTTGGACTTTAAATTTTAAAAAAACATTGCCGTATCTTGGCAAACATACAAACGGCCTACTCGATGTAAAGTGATCACGTTTGCAACACCAAGGTCGCTGCCGACGCGCTGCCAGCTTCTAAGAAATTTTAGAACACCCTTCTATATTAAATGACCCCATGACGTAGAGTAGAGAGGAACCCAGATATCAAACAAGACATACAAGAAAATTTAAGATTAATATAATAGACACAAGTATAATAATAATAATAGAAACAATAATAAAAACTAGTCTTCGCCCGTGGTCGAAACTCGACCATAATAATTAATGTCAAAGACTATATATACTTCTATAATCACAGATTTCGCGAAGGCAACAATAAACAAAAGAGTATGTATGCGTGTGTGTGTCAAATACATGGTAGTGTGTGTAATGTTTTTTTGATTGATTTAATGTATTTTTGTATGTGTGCGAAATTTCATACTCCTCCGTCCGCGCAATTTTCATAAAAAGGGGTACAAAGTTTTTGCTGTGTTTTTGCTTCATGTATTAATATATATATAGATAATAACCAACAGGGGAGCCTTAGATGAGTAGCGAAACCTCGTGCCCTACTCCGGGGGGCCAAAGCAAGGCTCTCGCCTCCGTGCTTGCCTCAGCCAGCCGGCACGGAGTAGAGATTGCTAGAGCTGAGACTCAAGCTCCAAGGGTGGAAGTGATAAATGGCATAACGTCGGAAGTAGCTTCGGTGAACCCGCAGCCCACCTCTTCAAACTCCTTAGTCACTCACATTCATATTGCGCCGTCACTGTCTGCCCATTGTTTCCATGTTCGCCGAATATTGCGACGGGCAGACGCCATAGCCCCCATAGTCCTAGATCCCTAGTTACATTAGTAGTTCACCTCAATAACCCAGAACCTTTTGTTCTCATTTTCTACAATAGTCCTACACTGGCCGGAGCGTGTCATTGGGAGCATCTGTATATTGTGTAAACGAGGATAATCATCAGTCAGTGTCACACCACATTTAGATTGTCAAGGGGCCTCTACGTGTTTGCCTGCCCACGGTCCCATGCAAGCCCTCCAAAAGTTCACGCCATTTTTATGGCCCGTGGTCTAGAGGGAAACAATAATAAAAATAACAGACAAGAATAAAAATAATAGATATAATAATAGCTACTTAATATTATTAGTATAGATAGATACGCTTATAAGTCCTTGATGCATGTATATCTAATACATACATCAAGGAAAGCTCTGTTGTTATTCTATTGTAATAATTTAGCGATTCTCCTTATAATTAAGGAGAGTCGCTAAAAGTTTATAACAATCCTAACTAATACTATAATTACATATGTGAATTTCCTTGTTTCTGACGTTTTCACGTCTTAACTACTCAACAGATCGTCATGAAATTTTATATATGTGTATAAGGAATAAAACTTAGGGTACTTTTCATCCATAAAAAGTACTGTTCACGTGGGATAGACGAACATAGCCGAAAACTTGGCGTTAATAGATCGTCATAGCAACAAGAATGAGAAACACAATTTTAATGTGTTCCTTTCATGTTTAGTTACTTCCAACTTCACTAGATAGCGGTAGGGGGTTATTATAATTAGGTACTTTGAATGAAATAGTACGAAATTTGTAAGAATTCTAATATGCCTACTTCATGAAATACTTAGGGTGCTCTAGCCCACGGGTAATTTGCTGGATCTATAGTTCTGGACTGTATGATAGAGATATAACCTAGATTCTTGCACTAGAACAGAAGAAGCTCCATCGATCTTGAGATCTGCCCTCTCCTGGCTCAGTTCAGGTTGCACACAGATACAGCACACGGCACTAAATTCCACTTTGGAGCTAACACTTTGTACAAAGTGTGAGTATGGTAAACATTCTTGGCACGGCCAGTGATCACAATGACTTCAGAGTATCTTATCCAAGAAAAGAATGAGCACACGGCGCGGTGTTTCTCGTCAAACGTTAACAGCGAATCAATTGTCCAAAATGGCTTCTTACATCTTGCTGCGTTAGCCGTCGCCTCAAACAAAAAAAGGGTAGATACCAGAAATTGATGTAGCGTTGTTCTACCTACTTTAAGCTCGTGCAAGGAGTATTGTTCTCATCTTTGGGACGGCTCAGCCAAATACCAGTTGGAGGCGTTAGAATCAATTGAGTAAAGAGTCAGGAAGCTGGTCGGCGATTACAGTCTTTTTATGCCTGATTTCAGAGTCTAGAGCATAGACGCAAGGTCGCGGGGCTAACTGTCTTCTATCGGATACATTTCGGGGAATGTTCCTTAGAATTGCACGAGGTGATTCTCCTACCCTCATTTTACCATCGGACAACCAGACGCACCGGTTTGCGCCACCGTTACATGGTGAAAACACCACAAGTCAGAACCAAGCGTTTCGCTTCATCTTTTCTGGTGCGCACTGCCGAAGAGTGGAATAATTTGCCGGAGTCTCATTTTCCTATAAATCCATAAAAAAAGGACAGAACAACATACATAATAACTTTTTTAACGCGAGCGAAGCCACAGCAATAGCTGATAATAGATGAAAGACATAATATTAAATACAGACAATGTGATAGTCTTAATTTCACTGAAGTATTCAAAAGTCGTTAGGTTCCAGACGGCTGTCTATTAGCCTACTTTCTAATCCAGTTTTACGATATGACATTTAGGAATGGCCTAAATAGTCGAAATGGACCTGACAGCTCTCAATATAGCCTCATTGTGTGTCTAATGACAATTCAAATTGGCAGTCTGGTGAGCGAATCATCCCGATACCTTCAGGGGAAAAATATAGACCACAATTGCTACTGACAAACCTTGTTGAGTATATGGGTCAAACGTCAAAAAGTTTTACATGTCTACATGAGAAGACGACGAATGTTGGAACAATATGTTTATATGAAAGTCGAAAACAATAACAATAGGCTATTGTCTAATTGCAAATTTTAAATACGAAGTAATAAAAAGAGCTCCGAATGCGGGAGGGGCAATAAACAAGATGCGCAGCATTTCTTTGTCGGTATGTGACAATAGGTATGCAGGTGGCCCAACTTGTAACAATATATATATATTTTTTATTTTGACTAAAAACAGTATTGTACAGAATTTAGTATTATGAATCTTATACATACGTAGTTACAATTAATAAAAGACCAACATCATTTGCCACATATTGAATAATCGAAAATATATACTAGCTACCGTAAATAAAAACAAAAGAGAGAGAGAGAGAGAGAGAGAAAAAAGTTGGTATACAACGACTAAAAAGAAGAAGAAGAAAGGGAGACCTCACCAGAATGCAGAACCGGAGCCAAGATCACACCGATCGTAAGGAGGACGCTAATTGTTAGAAATACTTGATATAATGGTTTACTTGTTTTTCAAACATTCAAGGATCATTTGTTTATAAGTGCTGGGCCTAGTCGCCGCTATACCTGTTAAGTAGAAACTGTGATTATGTGAATGCACTAGCTGGTAAAGCGGAGATCGTTTGCCGGCCGGCGTTTGTTCCACAACGCTTAGTCTCATAATAAAAAAAAATACATGAACAAATAATGTACATATGGAATTTATGTAACTTGAAAACTTAATAATTAGTTTTAATTTATGAAAAATTAAGAAGATTCAAAAGTAAGGTAGTTGGATCAAATGTATTTTCATTTTAATATTTGTTTAATAATTACATCGGCCCACAAAACAATGGTCTGTACTTTTAACCAGATCCATAATATATTCTTACGTATGCGCTGAATCCGAACCAGTTTGGTCTTTAAACTCTCCAAATTTTGAGTAAATTGCACCGCAAAAATAACAAATAATTGTATTGTTTTGGCGATTGAAAAAGTTCAACGGTTTTCTGCGAGTTACTAGTTCTAATTTATTATTACTGAATGAATAGATGTCGTGTCTACAACGCACACTCTTTAAAAAAAAATGTTATATTTCATGCAAAGCCTTTTAAAAAAATTATAATTTCTATGCTGAAAGATCACACCTGTTCACTGGTTTAGTAATTTGTTTAATGCTTTCTTTTCCTAACATATTACCTTATAATGTATCACTAAAAATAATGTACTATCCTTAAGTATTTATTAAATCATTATTATTGACATTATTCACATAATTTTGTTTGCGAAAATATAATTTTAACACGGATGTATCAGCACGCTTGGATTTCAATCTAGATGTAATAATTTACAAACCATATCATATTGTTACATGCCGTCAAACACAAGCCGCACAGCCTATTGTAAGCGCACTTTATTGTCCTTCCCGGATTATTGAATTCCTTTGTTTTGAATTTGTAACATGCTATTGTTTTTCTACTTGTTTTATAACCATCATTAGCGTCGAACTATAATCCCTATTGTTATTGTTTTCGACTTTGTGGACGTTCGCAGGTGTGCAAATTACTATTTCTTAGAAACTCAGTGTGCGCCTCCAATTTCTTTGTACTGTGTAGTTAGTATAAGACGATGCCCGAATGGAGTGGCGGGGCAGTCAAGCGACGACTACGAAACGAGTAAGACGTTCTCTAGTACTCTCGATTAGCGACAAAGACGACGGACTTTGTGCGTTCGAACTGTATTGAATCGTGCAGTGTGAACTGGTTGCATCCAGTTTTATTTGTATTTGTTTTATACGTGTTTGTACAGTTCTAATAAATTCTATAGTAGTTCCAACGGCATTTTTAATTCGAGTCCTGTAGCTCGAGTATTTTTGTTATTACTTGAGTTCAGCAGACAGGCAGACCTGATGGAAAGCGGTTCATCGCCTATGAACATTTGTAACAACAAAGTTGCTGCCAATGTTCTGCCGCTCTCTGAAAGGGAGACTGGAGCCTGGTCACTAATGTCGGAACACAACTTAAGATTATTACTCAAATTCAAAACTTTTAATCAAAATAAGTTCCACTGGAGAAGACTTTTTTAAGGTCATACATATAAGTTAAAATTTAAATTTACTTACTATTCTATGTACACCGCTTCGCAACGTGTTATTGCCGTTAAGAAGAAGAAGCAGCAAGGAACTCCCCAGCATCACGTCTAGCTAAAAAATGTTTTTCTTTATACTTCTTATTCTATTTTTATCTCTGCTCTTTTTTTTATAAGTTTTATACAGAAGTATATTACAGAATTACTTTACGAATGGCGATATACTCTAGGCAAGGGGTGGTAGCCACCCAGACGAGCAAATACCCTACCACCGGGCTGTGTGTTGTTTTGGCGCCTACTACGACAGACCGCCCGGACAGGATTAATTTGAACAATATTGTTACGAGTCGCGAGACTCGAATTAAAATGCCGTTAGAATTACTAACTATACAAATACGTATAACACAGGTACAAATATAAACGAACGCAACAAGTCCAAACGCAATTCAGAAGGTCGTAATTCAATAAAACGGGCAAAGTCCGTTACTTATTAGATTCCCGATTATAGTACACACGTCTCGCTTCGCTGGTGGTTCTCGCTCGACTTACTCCTCCCTCAATCCTTTTTCCTATTCCTTCGAATTTCCTAGAATCAGCTTATACTTTAAATCCGTAACACCTGACTAATAATTACAATACTACAATAAGTCGTATGCCAATGAGTAAACAAAAGAAGACGACTATAAAAGAATTTCAATGTTATTAGTTCAAATGCCGACGGGTAATAAATGTGCTGTGTTTCAGATATGCAGGTGGATTTTGTGTTTGTCGGGATCTGAGTTGTAACAATATCAAGTTATTTAAAATTAATATCGACTTGTAGTTATACGTTCAGTGTACCTCTGTGAGGGTGGCTAGTCTGCTCTAATTACGGCAGCCACTCGCCGTCAAAGGCGCTATTGTACGCGACACGGCTCGCAGCTCACTTTATGTACTCTCCTAATTGTTAGTTTAAGCATTTAACGCTTATAGTTAAGGAAGTAATAAGGAAAGTCAATGTACCGTATATTTTTGTTATAGTGATTAGTTATATTATAATATTGTTACGACCTACACGCCGACAAAAGTAGATTCACACCTGCATACCATAAAAGAACACTTTATTACCTTTCCGCATCTGGACTTCTTTTGTTTACTTTGTATTTAAAATTTGTAATTAGAAAACAGCCCATTGTGTATTGTAATCTTTCATGGCAGTCATTAGCCAGGTGTTTCGAACTGATTCTTAGAAATTCGGTCTACGCGATCGGGCAGCCATATTGTATCGGTTACAGTATAAAGCAATGGCCCAATGGAGAGATCGGTAGTCTAGCGATAGCCACAAGCGAAGCAAGACGTTAGTGACGGACTTAGCGCGTGTGATTGAATCGTGCATTACGTTTGGACTGGTTGTGTACAGTTATATTTGTACCTGTGTTATACGTGTTTGTATAGTTCTAATAAATTCTATAAATAATTCCAAGCGCATTTTACTTCAATTCCCGTAAACTCATAACAGTATAATTGTATATACATAACAATAATGAAGTAAAGATCTGTTGCTGGAGAGTTTGTCGTGCCGCTTCTTTAAGTTTTTATGCACATAACTATGGAATCTTAATAAAAGTAATAAAAATAACTAAAATAATTTTATCTCGAAGATCGTCTTATATTAACAATGAATTTAATATTACGAAAAAGGAGTAACGTTTGATAATATTAGGCCGTCCCTTGCGGTTGCCTTACGGCCCTTGGGCTTATCCGCATACTCAACTTATAACATGCGTCTCTCTCAAGTAGTTATGGTTCATATAATATTAAAGGTTATATAAGTTAAAGCGTATTTGACTTTACTCATTTTATTTTTGTTTTATTTACTTGTAAACACCTCTTAATGATGAGTACTTAAATATCTGTCAAAATGAATCACGAGACCTAATTACATATTCATGAAATTTACGACATTTAAAAGGCTGAATAATTATTACTAAATACAACAAATAATCGAATACAATAAAAGGAAATTTAACTTATTTGTATTGTATTCTCCCCATAGTCCCTCAAGACTATAAGTAGAATAATGAGCCTAGATCACCGTCTTCTATGGGTAAGGTGCCCAGAAGGCAGGCTATGTTTCCTCGCTGGATCGCCATACTCATCCGTTGCCCGAGGTAAGTACCAGGCCTCTGATCACCTGAAGAGTCAATGAGTCGTTTTGATAAATATTGGTAGAGGCCTCATGGCCTCAGCACCCCACGGTCTAAGGGTCTCAACAGCAAACGGCACAAACATACAACTCAGGTCCCAACAAAACCAAAACCTACCTGCATATCTAAAATAAAACACATCTTTTTATCAGCCGGCATTTAAACTAATTGTAACTCTTTTGTGATCGCCTTCTTTTGTTTACTTTGTATTTAAAATTTGTGATTAGAAAACAGCCCACTGTTTTATTGTACTCTTTTATGGCAGTTTGCGGCCGAGTTATTAGCCAGGTGTGGCGGATTACGCCGATTTAGATACGAGGACATTGCATTTGTGCAGTATAAAACGATGACCCGATGGAGGGGGAGTCAGTCGAACGAGAACCACGAGCGAAGCGAGACGTGTGTACTACAATCAGGAATCTAATAAGTGACAAACTTTGCGCGATTTATTGAGTTACGACCTTCTGCATTACGTTTGGACTTGTTGTGTTCGGTTATATTTGTACCTGTGTTACACGTGTTTGTACAGTTCTAATAAACTCTATAGTAATTCTAACGGCATCTTAATTCGAGTCCCGCAACTCGTAACAATAACAAAATATTCATCTTGGAAGTATGTAAAAACAACACATCATACTATAATCCGTTGACAAGAGTGTGTCTGTCTACAACGAACTCTATAAAGAACAATAAATTAGATATATTTAACGAAGAACCTTTGCGTTTTTAAAAATTGGTAATTTCTAAGCTGAAAGATCACACCTCTTCACTAGTTTAGTAATTTGTTCAATGCTTTCTTTTTCTTCGTCTATTATCCTTATGATGTATCACTAGAACTAACGTTCTAGGTTTAAGTATTTATTGAATGATTATTACTGACATTATACATAATTTCGTTTGCGAAAATATAATCTTAACACTGATGTATCAGCACGCTTGAATTCCAATCTAGACATAATAATTTACAAATTATATTATATAAGTGGCTTCCTATTCATTTTCGCCGGAATACTCACATTCTCAATCTCCTTTATAACATATTATTTACTCCTAATAGTCCCCAGTACCTTAAGGAACGTTTTAAATTCCTTCGCCTATCCACTGCCCACAATTTGCGTCATGATACGCACCGAAAACTTATGACGCCTGCACACACTTCACCCTGTTATGATAATTCTTTTACGGTGCAGGCTGTCAAACTTTGGAATATGCTGCCTCTTACTGTCAGAGAGGCCAATGATTACCAATAGAAATTTACTCAGAAAACACTGTTTGTCCACAAATAGCTATGTCTGATTAACAGAATATAATCATGCTAATACATTATTGTTATAATAACTTATGTATTATTGTATATATGTATGTATTGCCTTCATTTAGGTTGCCTGGAAGAGATCGCTTTGAGTGATAAGGCCGCCTGTTGCATTGCCTAGAAAATATTGTAAATATAGTCTGTTTTTGTCATTGTATATTTTGGTATGCAATGCAGTGTTATCTCTCTCTCTATATATAAATAAATTACTGATTGTCATCTGTTGTGTTGTCTAAATAAATAAATCCCGGTAGCACTAATTGTAGAGTGTGTTAAGAGTTACGTTCTTTACTGGGCGATTCTCATTCTTTAGTATTCTTTTTCTTATATTATGTAAATATTGACCACAGCGGAATTCTTTACATTTTGTGGATTGTTTTTTTGTTTGATTCATGTCCACGACAAGGTGTGGCGAGACGGCACTAAACCATTTGTTACAGGTATTGAGTAGCATAGTTGTTCTTGTCGTGTTTCTTTTTAAAGTTAATAATTCATTTTGTTATGTACCCTCTTATTTCCGAACGATACAATCGGCCATTTCCTTAATTGAATCATAATGTTATATTTTTATTTATTAGGTAAATAGCGCCTGTTTTGTATAGAGTAGTTGTCTATAATTTAAAATACTTTTGTTACAATATTTATCCTTTGTATAATGTGATAATTGTGTACAGATTATAATTCAAACCTCTCATTTGTATATATATGGTATTCACTACATTTTATTTTCATGTTGGCACTTATTTTATTGCATATAAAACTTTAAGTGTAATATTTTATACAATATCTTATATAAAATATTATCTGAAATATCAAACAACAATAATGTATTAAATTCTTGTCATGCATAGTCCTTTAATTAAAATAATTTATGAATGACTTAAATCCACTATCGGTTGTGCCAATATGCTAAGTTTCATATACTGTAAAATTGGAGGGATGTCGAGGTGTTCCAAGAATGCTTGTCGAGTTTGAATAGTCAGTGTATGAAATATCACAAACTACTAAGGATACTACGTATTGAAATATACGTTAAAACCGTAAGGTACTGGGAATATAAAGTATTGTGACCAGTTGCTCTTCTTTTACTACCATAAAATCTTCTGAGTTGTTGCAAGTATTACAGATTATTCAAATGGTAACACTAAGAGGTTGTGCAATTTATGCCTTCTTAGAGTGGCAACACTAAAAGCTCGTGCAATGTATGATGTCTTAGAGTGGTAACACCAAAATAGAAGTCCTTCTTGAAAACGCATCGGTGTTGACATTTTTCTAACAACCTAAAGATTCAAGTAAATCAAATTAATCGCCGAACCAAGCTTCCTAATTAATGAAGCACACAATTTATTTACGTGTTTCTATCCTAAGTAAAATTTTCTTTCTTTATTCGTCTTTCGAAAATCAAAAGATATATTTCAATAATATTATCTATGAATAGTGCACTCAGTTGTACGGTTTCGCAACTATACAGATTGGCTCTCATGTTATGATTAAGATTGCAATATGTACGGCCTCTGTGGTTGAGCGGGCTAAGCCTTTGCCGGCCGACCTTACTACAATGCAGATGCTCCATGTTCGATTCTTGGCATGGTAAATTTTGTAAACGAACTTTCCGTTATTCACTATGGTTTGGGTTGGCCCTAGAATGGTCCGTTGTATATTACCCATAACACAAGCGCAACTTGTAACTTGGGGATATACGATGTTTGTGTTTGTCTGCCGAATATTATTATTTAAATCATTTTAAAAAAATATGTAGGTACATTCGTACATTACAAAATGTATGTCTAATCTATACTAATATTATAAAGAGGTATTTGTATTGTTACGAGTCGTGAAACTCGAACTAAAATGCCCTTAGAATTACTATAGAGTATATTAGAACTATACAAACACGTATAAATATAACCGAACACAACAAGTCCAAACGTAATGCAGAAGGTCGCAATTTAATAAAACGCGCAAAGTCCGTCACTTATTAGGTTCCTGATTGTAGCACACACGTCTCGCTTTGCTGGTGGTTCTAGCTCGACTAACTCCTCCCTCAATCGGGCCATTGCTTTATACTGCACAGAGGCAATATTTCCGCCCGGCCGCGTGGACCGAATTTCCTAGAACAGCTTATAATTTAAATCCGTAACACCTGGCTAATAACTAAAATACAACAATAGGCCGTATGCCAATTAGTAAACAAAAGAAGACGGCTATAAAAGAATTTCAATGTTATTAGTTCAAATGCCGACGGGTAATAAATGTGCCTTGTTTCAGATATGAAGGTGGATTTTGTATTTGTCGGGATCTGAGTTGTAACAGTATTTTTGTATGCTTGTAACGCATAAACTCAAAAGCTACTGGACCGATTTCATAAATTCTTTCATCATTCGAATGCTACGTTATCCCCGATTAATATAGGCTATACAAAAATTAGGGATCCCTACTATAACTTCAATAATGTAACCTATCAATCGTAACAAAATACTTTGCGCTGGAATCGGGTTCTAGGATTTTGATGATATTTTATGTGTGTTTGAGTGGGTCCCGGGGTGGTTTAAGAAAGAAAGAAAATAAATATTTGAAGAAATAGCGACGTACTTACATTGCTTACATGTATCTTTAAAATAAAAGCGTATTTTGAGAATTTGTACGCCGCATTTTCAGTAAACAAGGTTCGCATTCCTGTGCCGGCATAATATCCAACACAACGCTGATTTTCAGTGCAAACCTTCCTGTTGGCGTAACATTAATTAATTTAATTTAAAAACTATTTAATTTGTAAATAATAATATATACCTACATAAAATAAAAAGTATACATATTTTGTTAACTTTAGGAGTTAAATAAAAAAATATAACTCATGCTTGTCTATATTGTAACATGCTTGTATGTATATTGCGCGTAACAAGGTGTATCGATTCGTCTAATCGGACACAGCGATTGTCTACTATTGCCACGTCACTAACATGAAGCAACAATTCTCTTTGCTATAACCTATAAATGTTTCATATGATATCTTACTGTAACATGAATATTATAAATTGTTATTATATTATTACGAGTTACAGGACTCGAATTAAAAATGCCTTTGGCTATAGAATTTATTAGAACTATACAAACACGTATAACACAGGTACAAATATAGCTGGACGCAACCAGTACAAACTGCACGATTCAATAACACGCGCTAAGTCCGTCACTATATAGCTCATCGAATGTACACACGTCTTGCTCGTATCGTAATCGTCGGTTGACTGCCTCACCCCTCCGTTCAGACACTACTTTGCGCGTGTCAAATTGCATTGAATCGTGCAGTGTGAACTGGTTGCATCCAGTTTTATTTGTATTTGTTTTATACGTGTTTGTACAGTTCTAATAAACTCTATAGTAATTCCAACGGCATTTATTTTAATTCGAGTCTTGTAGCTCGTAACAGTATGATATATCTTATTTTTGTATAATATATAAAGTATATTATTGTTTATTTTTTACTTATTCTTGGAATGCTTCTAATTATGTATTGTCTTCACCGCCACTGTTGTCTTAATATTTTTCTTAGTTTAGGGGATTGCCTGGAAGAGATCGCTTTAAGCGATAAAGCCCTTTGTTCAACATTTACTGTACTTAATTTTAAGAATGTAGTTTTAATTTTTGGTAAAGAATGAAGTGTTTTCATTCATTCATTCATTCAAATATCTGGATTGTCGATTATCCAAAAAACTTACGACCACAAATAGGCCAATAAATGGAGTCTCCGCTATAGTATAATCTTTGAATATCTATGCACCTATATCTATATTTCATCCAAATCATCCCAAAACTTCTTTTTTCAAGGAAAATATTCCTTTTTAACCTTAAACTATTATTCGAAGCTTGGTAAATCCAACAATTTAGAGTAACGAGTCGTCGACGTGACCGCCATTTTATTAACGCCAAGGAAATGGCTGCGATTTCACACGTTTCATGGCGAAATTACGTAACGGTCCTAAATATTTTCTGACTTGAAAAAAATGAAGGTAGGCAGGTGTCTGAATAAGTTTATTTGCAGAGAAATTATTATTTAATACAATTTTATTTCCGAACACATACAAATTTTGTATCAAACTTATTTTTTGTATGTTTTTAAAGAACTTTATAAAAATATATTTTTTTATATACATACGTACATATTGTCACGCCTGTTTACTGTTGGGGTAGGCAGAGACGATGGATCTCCACCTGCTACGATTCTGACAAACACTTTTCGCATCATCAACTTTCATTAATCTTTTCATACATACACGCTTATTTAAACTGCTTTTATTTGACCTTCCTTAAAAATACCTTCAATTTGATCATGGTAAGTACGTCTCGGTCTACCAGTCACGTTGATGTAATATACTTGTTTTGTGATTTCTTGTTTTTGTGATTCTCTCTACATGCCCAAACCACCTTTTTCAACTCTCGTCACTACATCTTCTTTCAACAAAAAAAATTGACTCTAATTTAAAAAGCAAAAAATAAAATATTTTTTACAAAGTCGGTGCACATAAAACATAAAAAACAACAACTGATTTGCAAAATATAGGGATATTTATGTTATACTTGGCACCTACTTCAAGATGTTGTAGAAAATATTATTTTTTTGCTTTTTTAAATTAGGTAATCTCAAAGACTGTTTCTTTTGTGTTATAAGAATTTTATATATTTTTTTCGTTTATAAAATGACGTTGACACTTGACATCTTTGTCTTCCGTGATCACGGCCACTGAAAAGTGGCCGAATGTCGGAATAATAAAAATCAAATAAATTACCGCGCTTAAAACCGTTAAAACGTAGTTTTATTGTGTATACAAGTTGCGAAAACTTAAGATTTTTTTTTAGTTTTTTAATTTGTAACATGAATGGTATAGTTTACTTTACTAAAGTTTTTATTTCATCACTATGACATGCCCGCGAGTTCGTCCAGGCTCGTTTTGAAATTCCCGGGACACCAGGTGTCGCACCATTAAAAAAAAATGTAAGCTATCGTTTTAGTGGAAAATGTGCTCGGAATAAGCTAAATTTTATGTATCCGAACAACCTCAAACCGCTCCCGGAAAAATTCCCGCGGGATACCCGGGATAAAAAAATCACAATAGAATTGTTTTTTTTACTATGTATCAGTAAATAGTACAGCACATAATATCAATACTAGCAGAGTATTATTCTTACATTCATATACGCGTACGCGTTTACAGTTTACAAGGAAACCTAATCACAATAGACGCAAAGACGTACTTACTATATTCTAATATCATTTAAATAGAAAGAAAGAAAAGAAAGAAAAACTTTATTCGAAGAAATAGCGACGTAATTACATTCCTTATACATTATTATATAAAGAGCATATTTTGAGAATTTGTACGCCGCATTTTTAGCATACAAGGTTTGCACTCATCACATTTCTGTGCCGGGAATATATCCGACACAACGCTGATTTTCAGTGCAAACCTTCCTTTTGGCGTAAGACCAAAACGACCCAAATTTGTTAATTAATTAATGAATAATAATAATAATTTATAAAACTAAGTCTACTTATATAATATTTAATTAGTAAAAATAAATAAATACATTTGAATAAAACCAACAATAAATTATAATAACAATTTCCAGAACGATAATTATCGTAGTGATTTTGGGTAAGAACTACTAAACCATACATTTGCAAATGTATGTAATTCTATTTGGATTCATATCAAGGTGAGTTTAACTGAACTACATTGTAATTATTTAAAGGCTTATCAATGCATATGTATGATCTTCTTTTGTAAGTTGAGAAGATGTCTTTTATAGTGGAATTTAAATGAATTTATTGTTTTTAGGTCTCTAATTGGTGGAGAATATCATTCCAGCAATGAGTGGCAGCAAATTTGAAACAGCCTCTGAAAAGCTGTCTTGTGCTTCGCTGTTATTAAAGGTAACAGACCGCATAGTATAATGGTGTGACCTATCCCATCTCCAGTCCATCGTCCATCTTATTGTACAGATATTTATACTGCGAGGAAATTACACCAAACAGCATACAAGCTAAGTGTAACTTCCTCCTACCTGCCATCTTTAACACATTATTTTTATTTAAATATGGGGTAACATGGTTTCTTCTTGGTATGTCATAACAGTAACGGGCACAAGCATTTTGTATGCGCTGTATTAGACGCTCTGTTCGTGATAATAGGCCGGGCCCATATACTGTGTCACAATAATTTAATTTAGACAGCACCAGACTCTCTATTAATCTTTTTCTTACTTCTACATTAATGTAAGCCCTAATTGTATATAATATTTTTAATCTATAAAAACAGTTCTTCATAATATTACTGATATGCTTTTCAAAATGCAGTTCTGAGTCAATAGTGAGACCTAGGCTACAAGCAGTATCAACCATTTCAATTTGTTCATTTTGAATTTTAATTATGGGACTACCATTTTTATTGTACTAACTTGTTGGCGACTACCTAGTATCATAAATTTACATTTTGTTGGATTTAATACCAGTGTATTGGCTTCAGACCATTGTACAAGTCTTTCTAGGTCACTATTAATATCACAAACAGCTTCATATGTTTCACTTGGGATAAAATGTTTATAAAGTTGAATATCGTCAGCATACATATGAAACCTACAATGCTGAATACAATTGACAACATCCGCTGTGTAAATTATAAATAATAGTGGACCTAAAATAGATCCTTGAGGAATTCTAGTTAGATGTAAGGGATCTGATGCAGCAAACGTTCCATCTGCTTTTTAATTTCAACTTTTGTTTCCTTTCTGTTAGATAGCTACGGAACAAAGAACAGTTTCATTTGTAAATCCATAATATGATAGCTTGATAGAAGTAAATTTGTGTTGATTGCATCAAAAGGCCGTGAGTAGTCTAGCAGAACAAGTAAACCCTGCCCTTGATCACGAGCTTCAGTAATGTTCATCACATAAAGCAGTTGCTGTGCCACATCCCTTCCTGAATCCAGATTGAAGATCAGGTAATATATTATTTATTTCTAAGTATTCAACAACCTGTAAGTAGACCACCTTTTCCAGGACTTTGGAAAGACATGGTAATATGCTAACAGGACGCAGATCCTTGTAACTAACCGGATTATTCTTTTTTTGGGATTGGACGTACAACAGCTTGTCGCCATAGATAAGGAAATTTGTTTGTTGTAATAGATTTGTTTATAATATTAGTTATTAATTTAAGGGAAGTTGGCAGTGTTAATTTAATCATTTCGAGACTTATTCCATCTATTCCAATTGCGTTCGACTTAAGTGAATTAATAATTTTTAGTATTTTATCCTCAGAAACTGTTTGTAAAGAGAAACTTGTTTGAATATACTTCTGATTATCAAAATGTATAAACTGAACTGTAAATATAGAAGACGCCCTACAAAAAAAGGTTCTCGTTGAAATGAGAGGATTATTTCAACAGATTCCCGGGATAAAAAGTAGCGCGGAGTTTAAGTCTAAGAATTAACTGTCGATCAGCGAAAACCGCATCGAAATCGGTCCAGTAGTTTTTACGTACGTGTATCCCGAACAAACAGACAAGAAATATAAAAAAAAATGCATTGTGTTCTCCATCTATACTAATATTATAAAGAGGAAAGACTTGATTGTTTGTTGGAATTGAATAGGCTCCGAAACTACTGAACCGATTTGAAAAATTCTTTCACTGTTGGCAAGCCACACTATCCCCGGGCGACATAGGCTATATTATATTTTCAAACAAATTAGGGATCCTTACTAAAATTCCAATAATGTAACCCAAGGTGTAAAAATAATTACCTAAAATCGCGTGCGCTGCGAAAACTATTGATGATAGAATAAAATAATGTACTACGACTTTGCAGAACACATTATTAATTACAAAAAGTGTCACGACAGCATATGTCTAACTATTATAGTTATGCCACAATAAGTGTTCTTTTATTTTAAAAAATTAATTGAAATGCCGCCGCTAGAAAAGGTTTTTTAATTGTATCTTGGTATTCATACTTCTCAAAATAAATTACTTCGTATTCAAGACTGCTTCAATACCTTTATATAACTTTTTGAATTATTCAATTCGGACATTCGAAAGATATCATGTGTTCGCGCCGCATATTTTAAAATCCTATCCTATCAAATTATTTCCACAACTACCCGCTTTTCCTAACCGCGTTATCCAATCACCTTTTTCCAGCCGTCATCTTCCGTTCCATACGACTATCCTTGTCGTGCTTACCGCAGTACTAATACTGCTCGTCTTTACGAGTCAGTCTGCTGTCGACCCTCGTACGACAATCAGCACAACTTGCATATAAGTTCAGTTATACCGCGCCGCGTGTGTACCAATAATAATCGAAGGCCGCAAGAAGGAGACAAGCCAGAAGATTTGCTGCAAGGCTCACGACTTGGTGATCAGCACGCATAGTTAGTGCAGCCCAGAGGCACGCAGGTTAGTCTCCCTTCTTTCCATACCAGCAATCCTACCACCGCCATTTTGGATACGCGTTCAGTACCTAATACTGGGCTGCCGCGTTAACATCATGAATTTAAAACTGTAAGTATTGGAAAAATGTTTCATGACACCGCTCACCCTGCTCGGCTAGCTAGGCAGCACCTTATGCGATGTAGGCGTCACTAGGTTACGGACGTAGGGGATGGGAAATATTTTGAATTCGCTTAGTAGGTAATTAAACTCAACAATTAACTCTTTTTAGATATCTGTGCGAAGCCGGGGCGGACCACTAATCGTTTATATAGTCTATTCCAGTTGTTTTTTTTTAAATAGCTTTAATGTACAGACAAGGCATGTTTAGAATTTTATAATATAGATTTTCCATAAAGTATGGTGTGCTTAAAATATTCCCATTTCGTCAATAAGTACACTAACCTGTAGTTAATCAAATTTTAAACTCCTTCAAATGAAATCTGCAGTGAAACGAATCCTAAACTTACTTAGAAAATCACAAATTGACTAGTCAGTGAATTTCCAAACCAATTTTTCAAGTCTAGTCAAAAATAATTTTGCTACCTTACATTTATAGAAATAAAGTTTAAATTCATTGAGATCATACGCATTCTGTTGTGTATCTTTTAACGACTCATTTTAATATTATTCCAGATCTTATCTGTTAGGTGATAAAGTTCAAAATTGTATAAAATGAAGCGTAAAATTGAAAATTGTTACTTCGCTTACAGTTGAAAAGGTAAATGCCAAAAAGGCGCTTTGAGAGGTGATTTCATTGATTTATTTTGGAAATATTTAACTTTGTGATCCATTTTCTGTTTATCGTAATAAAGTTACGCCTAAAAATAATTTACTCAACCTAATATTAGACGGTTCAATTCTCTTTCAATTTGGTTGGCCGTCTAATATCAGCGTTATAAATGGACAAATGATTCTTATTTAATCGACAGACATACATACATCATACAACATTCCTAAGCTCAGCAAGTCACGCTTATGTCACACAAGGGACTGTAGTTGATCTAAGACTTCCAAATTTTACCATGCCAAGAATTTAACTCTGGACCTTTGGGTTCCAGTGAGCTGGTCGGCTTAGCCCACTATTTAAGTAGGCCGCGATGACTCAGTAACTAAAGCACGAGCATCCAACGACATGGGTTCAAGCCCTGTCCAGGAGTTACATTTTTTTTATTCCGTGAGTTCAGCAGACAGGCAGACGGCTCACCTGATGGAAAGCGGTTACCATCGCCTATAGACATTTGTAACATCAAAGGTGCTACCAATGTGCTGCCGCTCTCTAAAGAGAGACTGAACCTGGCCACTAATGCCAGAATACAACTATGCATACAATTATATATGGCTACTAGCCATACAGACGGGCAAATACCCTACCACCTAGGTTGTTTATTTACAAATTATAATGCACATTGCTACAATTGGCAAGTATTACACAAGTATCGTGAAGGAATACACGGTACAAAGAAGAGTTTTAGAAACGAAGTTCCTCATCGCACTTTATTCGGCGGGTGGGAGCTAGGCTGAAAAAATTGTTAAATGAAAAAGCTGGCCGCTATAGTGTATGTCTCTTTACGACATCTGTGGATTCTGCGCGACACCACTGTACATTTTAATTATGTATACTTCGATGGTTTTTGATACTTATTAACAACTAGCTTCTGCCCGCGACTTCGTCCGCGTGGAATAGTTACTTTGGGCTAACGCTAACTTTAACCCGCGACTTTGGTTACGTAGATGAAAATATTTTTAAATTAGCACATCATATATTTAGCTTTAAAAGATTATACTAAGTTTAAATACTTATATATATAGACATGTTCATCTTAGATATATGGGTAAATAATATAGATCTATCTAAAATTGTAAAACTTCAAATTGATGAACTTTTAAAATCTAAACGACTTTATAATCCACTTTGCTTAAAAACCATCTTTGATGACTTAATCGCCAATAATTATAACGCATACACTAAAATATTGTTACAATTGGGCCATCTGCATAATTGAAAACAAAGCACATTTATTACCCTCTCGGTGTTTGAGATAATTACATAGAAGCGCTTTTATTATCGTCCTCTTTTGTTTCTTCTTATTTATTGGTCGTTGGGAAGAGCGGCCTATTGTACTCGTTTATGGCCGTTCGCAGGCATAATTAGGCAGGTGTTTCGAACTAATTCTAAGAAGTTATTGTTTTGCGTCGAGGCATATTGTATTTGTATAGAATAAAAGTAATGCCCGAACGGAGGGGAAGCAGTCAAGCGACGATTACGATACGAGCTAGACGTGCACATTCGATAAGCGATATAGTGACGGACTTTGCGCGTGTTATTTAATTGTGCATTACATGTGGACTTAATGCGTCCGGTTATATTTGTACCTATGTTATACGTGTTTATATAGTTCCAATAAATCCCATAGTAATTCCAAACGGCATTTTAATTCGAATCCCGTAGCTCGTAACAACTGGTGTCAGAAGTAGGGTGCCGTTGTAAGAAGAAAGTACTCCACGAACGAGGAGGCAAGTAGAACTGGACCGAGTTCGTCAGCTGCAAGTGGAAGAGGAGCGCACTGCACACGCCGCATTAGCGTCGACTTCTCTAACTAGAGCGCCCGAAATGGACCTTTCGGCTATATTGACTTCAATAGCCAAAACTTGTGGATGAGGTTTAGAATAGATAATACAGCTTGCATAATGGAAGCAGAGCTTGTGGCTTTATCTGAAGCGTTAGCATATATTATGTCAACTGAGTACAATAAAATTGTCATATTCACTGACTCCATGAGCGCGCTCCAACATTTGACTCGGTGTACCTCTATGGCAAGAGGATCACCGGTAGCCTACATCATTTTGGGTCTTATTTTACAAGTCCAAAACTCAGGTAAAGAAGTGATAATGCAGTGGGTACCATCATATGTTGGTCTGCGAGACAACGAAAATGTTGATACTCTAGCAAAACAAGCCATTTTCGAGGGAGATGAGTTGAATTATACACTGAGTTACACTAATTACATACCAAAAGTTAAATGAAGGTGGAAGGTGTATTTTGACGAAAGATTTCAGGAAAAGGGCATTTGGTATAAAACGATCCAACCATATCATTTGCGGTCAACTTGGGTTAAAAATCAAGTGATGAATCCAGAATATACTGTAATATCTTTAAGATTACGATCTGGACACATTCCACGGAACAAATTTTTGCACATGATGAGATTAGCACCTATACCAAATTGTTCTTCATGTCAGACATGTAAGATAGATGACGTCTTTCATGTATTAGTGGAATGTGTCCAAACTAACAGCGTTAGAAATGATATAAATTTATTTGATGTAGGCTGGTGCAACAGCATTTTGGCAGAGCCCTTATCAGACTCTGCCAAAAAGATTTATAAATATCTTGCACACGCCACCTAATTTAAATAATTGTTGATTGTTAATTATTAAGGCGTCATAGCCAAGTTGTGGCTAAGCCTTTAAGAAGTTTAAAAAAATAATCATAAATGCGCGCGCAGTACTTGATCATTATTTTGCTGCGATGTTATTTTAAAACTGCGATATCTCCTAAGATATTCATTGAAATCGAATTATTTAAATAGCAATTTGGTTTTAAATAAAATACTTGTGCCGAATAAAGTATTTATTTGGATGAGGATTAATATCATGTTTATAAAAACACCTTCGCAAATAATGCATTATTTTAGAACAAATTTGGTTAGCATATAAAAGGTTATAGTGAGCCAACCTTAAAAGATAGATATATGCTGTCGCGGACTTTTTTTTATAACTTTTAAAGGGGAACAATTCTGTTACACATGATTTTCGTGAAATCGTTTGCGCAGCGCACGCAGCGGAAGCTCTCAAAAGAAAAAAAACCCGCCCGATTTTGAACCATTCTTCAATGGTGCTCCGCTCCTATTGGTCTTAGCGTGATGATATATAGTCTATAGCCTTTCTCGATAAATGGGCTATCTAACACTGAAATAATTTTTCAATTCAGACCAGCAGTTCCTGAGATTAGCGCGTTCAAGCAAACAAAGAAACAAACTTTCAGCTTTGTAGTACAGAGTTTTGAGAAGTTCTAGTATTTTTGGAAAACTTCGTTCCAGGTGTGCCTAAGACACCTCATTAGTTTTTAAATTATGCGCTCCTTTACCATATCCAATGCTTCTTCATCGGTCATCTTTTATTTGCAATTTAGCCATTGAGTAAGCTTACCCTTATTTCTTGTACCACGTAATAGCTCTACGAATTTAGATAAGTTGTCAGGTGCATTCCTCAAGCTGTCAGATTATACTGACTGGCGTCTGCCATCGTATGCGATCGTGAATTCGTAAATCCCTCCCTACCTATGCGGAATATCTTGCATTTTATAAAATAAACGCAAATTATGCTAAACTGACTTAAAAAAAATATAGATATCTATAATATAATTACAATCTAAACATGCCGTGTCTGTACATTGAAGCTATTAAAAAACAACAACTGGAATAGACTAAATAATCGATGGAGAACACGATGCAATTTTTTTTAAATTCTTGTCAGTTTGTTTGTTTGTCCGGGATTCATATAAAAACTACGGAGCCAATTTCGATGCGGTTTTCGCTGATTGACAGAAAATTCTTAGACTTAAAATCTGCGCAGCTATTTGTCTTGGGAATCTGGGGTTTTTTCAGTCGGCAATGCAGTCCAAATTATTTCTTATGGTTTGTAAACAAACGTCATAACGTGCCGCGAAATATTGGGTACGAGAAAAAGGATGTTCTTAATAATGGTGTTGCATATCTGTGCTTCGTTGGTTTGTTATTCGACGAACGCCATAATTATGTTTTCGTCTATCGATCGTCGATCCATGTTCTCACTGTGTTCCGACTTATATTTAACACTCGTGATATTTCACTGAGCTCTACAATCCGAGCTCTTTGTTCTGCAACACTAGCCATTATACAATTTAAATAAGTATTTAATTCTTAGATATTAAGTTTTATTTTTTTTCTCATTGACTTTGTTTGACTTCTTACATACTTTCAGAATTATATTTTATTTTTAAAATTATAATTTTATTTTCTACAATGAAAAGAGTTAGAATTATAAGACAGATTTCAGTTCGAGATTTAAATTATTTCAAATGATTCCTGTTTTATCTAAAACATATTTAGTATTTAATTTTACTTCCTATTCTATGTACACCGCTTCGCAACGTCTTATTGCTGTTAAGGAGAAAAAGCGGCAAGAATCTCCTCAGCAACACGTCAAGCTAAAAATAGATTAACTCAAACTTTTTTGAAATAAATTTTATACATATTACACAATTACTTTTCGAAGAATTAATGGAGTTGTAGCAAACAATGCATACTCCGTAAGACAAAGAAAGTAAAAGGAAAGAAAAGTATTATTATATTTATAATAATGACAAGACGTACTAAAATTTTGTACTGCGACATATCTCGATAAATTCCTTACATGTTTGGCAAAATCAAAACATTATACAGACGATTGTATGAGCTGCTATGTAAATGGAGTTTTATCATTTAAATATTCTTCAATAGTGTAATATCCTTTTTTAAGCAAGGGACTTTTTAATATGGATTTAAATTAGACGGCCTCTGTAGTTGAGCGGGCTAAACCTTTGCCGGCTTACCTCACTGCAATGCAAAGGCTCCGGGTTCGATTCCTGGTATAGTAAATTTCGGAAATGTATTTTCTTCTTTATTTACTATGGTCTGGGTGTCTGGGATCGGTCTCAGAGTGGTGCGTTGTATAGTACCCATAACACAAGCGTAACTTGCTTAACTTGGGGATATACAGTATGTGTGTTTATCTGCCGATTTATATTATATATTATATTAAATTTGGTGAAAGCGTATAACCAACCTCCAAGAAAGAGGACAATACTTTTTGCAATCTAAAAGACGGCAATATCGGTCTATTACAATGCTTGGTGTTGAAGTTGTGAACATCCGTATACTGCTTGTAGGCACGCAAATTATTACGAATATAAATTATATTATTAAAAATATATTGGCAGACGACCGTCATAATACCGATTTGCTTAAAGCGTTCTCTCTCTAAAATTGTAGAGTTAAGTCCAGTATCTTGGGCTCAGTCTCGAGTGGCAGCCAAAAGCGATGGGCGTAAAACACGCCGTAATCCTGCGCTTGGCACCCGTCCACCTGAGTCCGTCACTGTCGAGACCCAGACACCCAAATCCCGCCCTGGCTGACGGCCATAAGGGCGCTGCGGATGAAGGGATTTTCCACGTCTAGCCTTTGAATTCAGCACATATAGGTTACTAAGTATTTCGCTGCTGCTTACTTCTAATCTCAGATTATTTTAGCATGAAGCATTGATATAGATAGACAGATAGATAATTCTTTAATAAAACTACGTTTTAACGGTTTTAAGCGCGGTAGTTTATTTCATTTTTATTATTCCGACGTTTCGGCCCGTGATCACGGAATACAAAGATGTCAAGTGTCAATGAGTATTGTTAAAGTTTTATTTAGCCTACCGCCAAATTGTTTGTTTTGATTTTGTTAATGTCATTATTTACTCTATGGGAGGCTAATCCAATTTACCACCGCTTCGTAACATGTTATGGCTTGAAGAGAAGAAGGGGCGCAAGAAACTCTTCAGCAAACATGCTTAGCTCTAATAATTTTATATAATATTAAAATGGGTGGGGGGAAAAATAAAAGAAATTATCAGTCAAGTTGGTTTGTGTTCCGGTGCACGCAGAAAGAGCTCACAGTGTCTTGAGGTTTTGGCTGGGTTTGGGTCTTGATAGTTTTGATGATCGGATCCCAAACAGGTGGTACTTGCCAACCATCTTCTCTATTGAAATTTGTGTGTTTTTTTTATTTCAATAGCCTCACGCATCATTCTAGGTATGAAATGTAATTTTATAATGTATACAAGTCGCGTAAACTTAAGAAAATATTAGATAATTCTTTATTGTACACCAAAGCATAAACAAACAGAAGTAAAAAAAGACAAAAGATGGTACAACGGGCGGCCTTGTCGCTAAGAAGCGATCTCTTTGAGACAACCCTTGACAGGGATTGATAGATTTTTAATATTGAGGGTGGTGCAGTTAATAAATAATGATTAATAATACATAAACATAGCTCATATAAGTACAAAAACAAAATAAATAATTTGTTATATAGTTTACAGTGTTTTTAACCGATTCTAAAAATGAACGAAGTTCTCGATTCATCGTCTAAATATTTTTTATGTATGTTTAGCCATACTTATTTTGCTTCTAAACCGATTTAAAAAAAAATACTATAATTTACTGAATTTTATACTTGAAACTATTAAACGTTTAGTAGACGTCACACGCGACCAGAAGGCTGCCGTCTATTATTCTCAAAGATTAAGCGTCGCTATACAACGTGGCAACGCGGCCAGGCTTTTGGGAACGTTCCCGGTAAGTGATAGTGGGACCACTTACCGGGACTTTGGGACCAATATTAGGTATTTTTCTTTCCTTTTATTGTGTCTTGGTCTTATTGAGTATGCACTGTTTGCTACAACTCCATTACTTGTTCAAAAAGTAATTCTGTAACATACTTCTGTATAAAACTTATCAAAAAAAAGACAACTTGAGATATGAATAGAATAAGAAACTTAAAGCAAAACAATATTTAGCTAGACGTGTTGCTGGGAAGTTTCTTGCCGCTTCTTCTCCTTAACAGCAATAACACGTTGCGAAGCGGTGTACATAGAATAGGAAGAAAAATTAAATTTTAACTTATATATATGACCTTCAAGAAGTGTCCTCCAGTGGAACTTATTTTGAATAAAAAACTTTGAATTTGAATTTTAGTTTTTAATATAGTAGTTTGTAGTTTATTTTTAAGTTTATATTTATTGTAGTTTTATGTATTTTTCTTCGAAAATTTGTAACTGGGTAAATACTAAAATCTATATTTTAATACGCTAAGCAAAAACTTTGAACCCCTTTTTACGCAAATTGCGCGGACGGAGGAGTATGAAATTTCGCACACTTATAGTTTATATAGAGAAGAAGCGTCACTTACATTTCCCGGTTTGCTATTGTAAGCATATTTATTTTTAATCACATAATTCGTTTAGGTATTTAGTCACTTATGATAGTGCAGCAAATCACTTAAATTCACATAACTATACATGTATTATTCAAATACTAATTACAACAATAACTACAAATGCGGTTATATCATTTATCACTTGGTCATGGACTATGTCTTAATATCTCTTAAATATAAAATTTTTAATTGTCATGAAACACAAGTTATGTATTGCATTATGTTAAATTATTTCGGTAATTTATGGTTATTTCCAAAGATGTCATACAGTTTTAAAGAAATTTATATATGTGTTTAGCATTCTTTTAGTGACGGATGCTATTTTTTTTTAAAAATTATGGATAAAAATACATTAAATCAATAAAAAAAACATTACACACGCCCATGTATTTAACACACACACGCATATATACTATTTTGTTTAATGTTGCCTTGGCGAAATCTGTGATAGAAGTATAGTCTTTGACAACAAATTATTATGGTCGAATTTCGACCACGAGAGGCCACTAGTAAATTTAAAACTATCAAATTTTCCAAGTTAAAATTATCCTACGTCCATTCTCGGTATTGCATATTATTACTAACACGCCTGTTTCCCATAGAGGTAGGTAGAGAACATCGACCGTCACTTGCTAAAATCTTGACTTATATCTTTTGCTCCAATTACTTTCGTCAATTTCTTCACACACACATTTTTATTGTAGGTTCTTTTTACCTGACGATTCTTGGTATTAAAACTATAATTATATAAATCAAATTTCAACAAAACTAGTACCGTAGTTTTTCTGAGAAAACTTAAGTTAACGTAACAGACGAACAGACAGACAGTGTTACCTACGCATTTATGATAATAGTATGGATTTCGTAAATAATTTTAGCCATAAAATTATCCATTATTTAAACAATTTCACGAATTTCATGACATCGAAAAGAAGCTACGTAAGACTTTCAAGTTTGAACGTAGAGCTTTATTTTACTTACATAAAAACTTAATTCGGTTTTTACATATAATAATAACAAAACTAAGTCCATATAGTCTAGACAAATGTCCACCAAAACATAGAGGTGACTCGAAGCCAACCTGATTTGAAGTAATACAATGAATGACATGTTGTTTATGACAACGTAGGTATTTGTTAGTGAATTAAAAAAACGCGATTGCAGCGCCATCTACTTTGCTAATGTGTCTATTCTAAGGAAACGACTTCATTTATCGGGATAAGATGTGTCTTAATTGTTAACTCGGGTTATAAGCCAGCACTATGTCGAGTTCCATTCATATACGTTCAGTAGTTTACAAAGAAGATTCTTTTTCACTATTTTCTTCTATCCCTCGGAAACTATGTCATTTATCGGAATAAAAAATATACTAAATTACAAACCGGGATATAAGCTAGCTCCGTTTTGAGTTTCATTTAAATCCGTTCAGTAGTTTTCATGTGTTGCTCTAACAGACAGACAGGCAGTAAAATTAAAAAAATATATATTTTCGGAATCTGCTGGTCCGAACTAGCCCCCTGATCTAAACGCTTTCAACAAACTCGAAACACTAACTGATTTATACATAGTATAGATAGATAGATTATTTACTGTCATTTCTTAGTCCTTCTTTAATGCTTATAACCAGAGTTCTAGGACACGGACCATTTACACGTCGCTAGCGTATTTAATATCTTTTCTTTCATTTTGTCCAAAACCACCAGTTCGATATTTCGCCCATTCCGTTGTACTGAACAATGTTCACCGGCAAATTGTTAATCGACGCGACAAATGGCGCGTGAAGATAATTACGCTGCTTGCGGAGCGTAAGGGGTGAGTTCGTTAGATGAGAGATAGCGGAGGCACAGACGAAGGCGATTTGTTCTTCGCAAATTTAAATTTATTTTTATTTTAAGATTGTAACATCACAGATTTCATGAACTATTTTCAATACGTTTGGATACAAATAAAATTTATTAAGATTAAAATGAGTAGTGTGTTTAAAAAGTTTTCAATTACTACGGTACTTTAGAGAATATTCACTTTGGTATTAAAACAAATAATTACAAGCTTAGAAATTAATAATGTAGATCAAATCGTCGTAGGTCAGACACTAGATCATAGTGTAAATATAGTACTTTTTTTTGTAACATGCAACAATTATTGACATCAGAAAAAATGACAATAAGATAATTAACTTGTTTTATTACTCAAATTCACGAGTTAATTTTTTTTATATATTTGAAACTTATACATTGATCAGATAGTATTTTCTTGATTCTACTAGCCGCTAAATTAGTTTGCACTGCATTTTAATGGCCAGTGTCCTCTGCCTTAATGTAAACACAATAACATCAAATACATTTAACACAGCAGTTAACGAAATTTCTAAAAGAGTGTGATCGTTTGTGTGTTTGCCTATACGTATGCAGTTATATTAATATAATTGTATATTATTATATTATATGCCTATTTTAGAAAAAAATGTAAATCATCGCAATTTAATTCTATTAGCTAGTTCAATATAAAACTTTTGAAATATACCTTTCTCACTACAAAATTGGCAAGTGTTTGTTTGCCGTAAACAAAAGAAAAACAAAATACACTACCTAGACTTAGAAGGTTTTTGTGTGATTAACTCTGATACCTTCACGCTCGTAAGCTCGATGCGATGGCCGGAAGAAGACAACCGAGACAAGTCGGAACAAAACGTTTAGAGGAAGGAACAAGATGTAGAACTTACCATGCCATGCCACCCGTTTTTTTTATAACACAGGGGAGTGTCTACTTGCGACACACAGGCGCCCAATGCCACCTGCACGTGTGGGACTCTTGTACCTAAAGCGACAACCAGTGTCTCCTCCATTAAAGGAAGAGGCCGACAAAATACCTACTGAACCAACCTACGTCCCGATGAGAGATAAATAGATAACACTTTGTTGCCCGCCAAAATAAACAAATACAAAAACAAAAAGCATAATTACAATACTTCTTGGCAAAACAATAGGCGGCCTTATCGCTAAAAGCGATCTCTTTCAGGCAATCTAGCTTAAAAGAAATTCTTAACTAATCTGGCGATGTAGGTGGACTGTACAATTTAAATATACATACTTACACTAATTTATAAATTTAATACATACATAGATCCAGACATATTTATAGAGTACCAATATTTACTTATGTATATACGAAATAATCTAAATAAATAAATTTATTAACATTATATATTGTTACAATTTGAGCCATCTGCACATCTGTAAACAAAACATATTTATTACCCATCGATTTTGAGCTAATAACATTTAAACGCTTTTATGACCGTCTTCTTTTGTTTACTTTGTGTTTAAAATTTGTGATTGGAAAAACAGCCCATTGTGTATTGTAAACATATTATATTTGGACAGTATAAAGGAATGCCCGAATGGAGGGCTGAGGCAGTCAAGCAATAAACACAAGCTAGGCAAGACGTGTGTACATTCGATAATCTATATAGTGACGGACTTTGCGCGTGTTATTCAATCGTGCATTACGTTTGGACTGGTGGTGTTCAGTTATATTTGTACCGGTGTTATATGTGTTTGTATAGTCCTAATAAATTCTATAGTAATTCTAACGGCATTTTAATTCGAGTCCTGCAACTCGTAACAATATGATAAGCATTTTATATTAACAACAGATAAATAAGTGAATGAGAGAATGCACTTAGATTTTACAATTATACTTAGATAGCGTTTCTTTTGCGTATTCTTCATTCAAATAATACTATTTTGGAATTTATTGCACTTTATTCCTAAAGAACATTTTTTTGATGTTTAAGGAGTAAACTCCAGTCGTGCATCAGACCTCAGTCACAAGTTTTTTATTGATGACGAGGAGGAAAGGAAGGATTGACTAAGATGTTCCTCGGAGCAACCAACGCCGTTTCTTCCCGCTATCGCTTCTCCATCACGTTCTCTACCTACGAAAGACTGCGACGCCTCCCGTAATGACTAGCTGGACGGTCGACTTGATTTATTCTTTTCCGACTAATTAATACGGGACTTAATGATTGATGCGCTCTACTTGTCGCGTTTGGAAGTTATTCTGACGCCTTCGTGACAAGCCGAAGCTAAGATCGCAAGGTGAGCTGAATGCTTTCTTCGGTTCTACAACATGGAGATCCCTTCTACCAGGACTAACAGGATTTGTCTAAACTTGTTTATCATTTTTTGTTGGGTGCTCTTTTTTATTATATTTTTTGACTTTTTATATATTTTTAGTTTTTTCTTTTTCTTTCTTTATTTAATTTTTCAAACTTTTACAAAGGTCCTTAATTCTAAATAATCTTCTCTTACTTGGTTCTAAATACAACATAGGGTTGCTTAAAAAGGGGGTTATAACGTTTCTTCTAGATCGGAGATGCGTTGGCAACGTCCCCGGTGTTGCCAACATCCATGAAGGAAACCACTTTTCATCAAGCGAGCCATCTACTTATTGCCTGCTTCAAATAATACGTATTATTTAACACTAAAGCCGATTTTTTTGATATTTGGATACAAATGGAGCAAAATATCAAAAAAATATTTTGCCCCATTTCTAGGTACCTGAATCAAAAATTTAAAAAAATATATACAGTGGCCAGGTTCCAGTCTTCCTTAAGAGAGCCGCAGCGCATTTGTAGCATCTTTGATTTTATAAATGTCCATAGGCGATGGTAACCGCTTTCCATCAGGTGGACCATCTACTCATCTGCTGAACTTATGCAATAAAAATAAGCGAACTTATCGATATACTACTTTTTTCATAAGTGACTTTTGTTTAGAAACATAATTGTACAAGAGTACATTATATTTATTCTATATCGAACCGAGAGCTACCTTTTTTATTATTATTGCAAGTCCAATAACTTTATGTTGTTGCTCCGAAGGCGAGCGCCTTCGCCAAGCGAAGGCGCTCGAGCCCAGGGAGGCAATTTGCTCGAGGGAGCTCCCTAGGGGCTTTACCTTGGCTAGACTGTGGCTATGGCAGGGGGATGAATCTAACGATGCTGACTAGAGGGCGACACAATATACTAATTGAGAACGGGCGACGGGTAATATATAAAGCTCGAGAGGAAGGATCCTAGCGGATCGGGATCGGCGGTTCGCGGCGGCCTACACTATCTTACTGCCGTTTCGCAACTTATATTTATTTCTGGGTGAGAAGAAACGGTGAAAGAAACTTCCCAGCAACACGTCTAGTCTATCTTATGGGGGGCTATGTCTCCTAGCGTCCCTCGCGGGGACGTGGAGGGATCGTGATTGGCGGCGTCTGAGACGCTGCCGTCTGCGTCTGTCTGTCGGTGCCTGCCAGCCTGGCGTCCTGACCGCGGTCGGGCTGATCCGGGCCAGTCGTTTCGTAATGGCGTCGACCCTGTCCGTGAGGACATTACGTGGTCGTCACACGAGAGCCTTTCGACGAGGCTTATAATCGGACGCGGACACGACGAGCGGATTTCGATGGTGCGGCGTGAGATGGAAATACTTACGCGAGAACGACATCATGTAGTTTTTGATAGACGTAAGCTCCTGATCGCGGTAGAACTTGTTTTTTTATTTTTTGGAGCTGGATCTAGCTGAATAACCGCAGATGGCTGTTTCAGCGATACCGGACTTTGGGGGCTTCCCGACTCCGTGGGAGCGGAGGCGTTCAGCCCGGAGGCAGCACGCTCGAGGAGGCACCTCCTGTAAGGTTCGACCTCGGCTCGATCGCTGTGGGGGATTGATTCTACATAGGAGTTAGCCGTGAGAGGCTGAATGAGCTAAGCCAATAGGCTGAAATGATTATTATCGGGGACTCGTTATCGACTCCGCCGGCGGAGCCGATCCTCGTCTATCGTTACTACCGCTTCGCAACGTGTTATGGCTGGAGGAGAAGAAGCGGCGGAAGAAACTCTCCAGCAACACGCCTAAGCTAATCTTGTATGGCTACATGTGTCTGTAATGAGTGAGGAGCGATTGGTGGGTCTTAACCCTGAGAGAGACGATCCGAGCCGGGGGCTCTCCGGCGTCTGTTCTGTCTGCGTCTGTTATGCCAGGCTGATGTTCTGAGCCTCGGGGGGTTCATTATGGCGAGAATTTGGGTGATTTCATCCGGCTCGTCAATGAGTACATTACGAGGGCGTCGTTTACTCGTGGGAGCGTTCGAAGTGGGTTTGTAATTGACCGTTTCCGTCACCAGAGGGTTCGGGTGATGGGGGGCAAGGTCAAAGAATCTGCGCGAAAGGGAGATTATGTAGTCTTTGATGGAGGGAAGCTCCAGGTCGCGATGCAGGTCGACGAGCCGCATGTATGGCGGGGCGTCGGCTGCAGCGCGTAAAAAGTGGTTCTGGACCTTTTGCAATTTCCAGATGTTGTAATCGCTAGCGTGGCCGAAGACCACACTCGCATAGGTCATGATGGGGCGGATGTAAGTTTTGTATAGAGTCACCTTATTTCTAAGGCTCATCTTACTTTTCTTGCCTAACAACGGGTAGAGTCGGCTTAGGGTCCAGTATGCTCTGTTCCTGGCCGCTTTGGTGTGCTTGTGGAAGTACAAGCCTTTATCGAGAGTTACGCCAAGATATTTGACTTCGTTAACCCATGGGATAACTCGGTCGAATAGCATGATGGGCGTAAGTTGGTTGGTGGGACGAGTATTGAGTGGGCGAGTGCCACGTGTGAACATGATGGCTGCACTCTTCTTGGGATTCAGCTCTATCCGCCATCTACGGAACCAGTCGCCTAGTTCTTTGACGGCGGCGTTGAGCTGACTGCAGATTCTGTATCTGCTGGGGTCGCTAGTGAAAAGGGCGGTATCATCCGCATAAAGGGCTAGGTGGACGTGGGGGTGCCTCGGCATATCGCTGGTGAACAGCGAGAAGAGTAGAGGGGAGAGCGCGGAGCCCTGAGGGACTCTCGCTGCGATGGAGTGAGAAGAGGATCGAGTACCCTCCACTCGGAATCTGAAACTACGGTCTTTGAGGAAGTCCCGTAGAATGAGAACGAGTCGGTCTGGTACACCGAGCTGATACAGCTTATATATCAGCCTGTTGTGCCAGACCTTATCGAAAGCTTTGGCGACGTCGAAGAACACTGCGCCTGTCGACCAGGATCTTCGACCGCCGCGTTGGAAGGTGTAGAGGACGTGCTCCGTGATGCGGAGCACTTGTTGGGGGCAAGAGTGTCTAGCTCTAAAGCCAAACTGCTCTTGGGGGATGAGATTATTGCTGAAGTCAAAATCTCTTAGTCTAGTGAATAGGACTCGCTCATACAGTTTACCCAGTGAGCTGAGTAGACTGATGGGGCGGTAACTGGAGGGCTTGGAGGCCGATTTGCCTGGTTTGCGGATACCGATGACCTCCGCTTCTTTCCAGGCCTTGGGAAATTGACAGTTATTTATAGCAGCATTGAAGATGCTTACCATAATTAAAATAAGTTGGGCGGGGAGGATTTTTAGTAGTTTATGGCTGATTCCATCGTTGCCTGGGGCCTTGCGGGGCTTTAGAGCTTTGATGAAATCCTGTAATTCCTCAACCGTGACCGGTTCGAGTGTGGTTTCCGCCGGGAGGGAGGACCGCTATTCGACCTCGGCGTCTACCTCCGATAGGTGAGACGGGTCGACATTGGCAGTATTGGGGGAGCATTGGAGCTCTAGACTTTCGGCGAGGCATTCCGCCTTTTCGTCGTCATCAAACGCTTTGGTGTTATCGGGCCTCTCGAGGGGTGGCATGTTCGAGAGGGTTTCTGCTTTCAGAGATCTCGCCAGCTGCCAGTAAGCCTGGTGTGTTGGAGAGATGTCCTCCAGCAGTCGGTCCCAACGTTGGTTCCTGATCTCCTGGACACGGTATCTGACCTGTCTCTGTAGTGTTCTATAGTGAGCCCTATTTTCGAGAGAGGGGAAACTGCCGCAAGCTCTGAATGCTGACCTCTTTTCCCTCATCAGCTCTCTGACGTCGTCCGGGAGTGGCAGCCGGCGGTCCTCGAGGGGTACCTGCCGAGTGGACTCCCGTACCACGCTCTGGAGGTGGCTGGTGAGGGCTACGATGGCAACATCGTTGTCCTGGGCTGAGACAATCGGGTCTGGGATTTGGTCCAAGTCCGGGGATCTTGTCGTTGCGAACAAGTTCCGGACTTTGGCCCAGTCTATGACGGGTTTCGTCGGTGGCGTCGAGTCAGTCGGGGGGCCTAACTGGAGTACGACCGGCAAGTGGTCGGAATCGATTTCGTCCCGTGTTTCGATTGAGCGAAACTGAAGGGAGACTCCCTTCAGTAGCGCTATATCGAGAACGCTCGGTCTTTGTGTGTCCGGTCTGTCGGGGTATCTAGTGGGGGTCAAGGGGGCTAGAATGCCGAAGAGGAGCTTGTCCGAGAGGCGGAGGAGCTCCCTCCCTTTGGCGGTTTCAGTTGCGCAATTCCAACTGGGATGTTTACAGTTTAGGTCCCCGGCTATTATAACCGCGGAACCCAGACTGAATAGGGCCTTGAGGTCGTCTTCTAGTATGGGCTTTTGACAACTTAGGTACGCTGAAACTATAACGATGGGCTGATGGCCCCTCATCGATAGTTTGCAGGCGGAGACTTCTAGTTCCTCTAGAGGGGGTTATCAATGGGGAGGCAGTGCAAGGACCGCTTGTAGTAGATAAGTGTCCCTCCGCCGTGGGAGGTTAACCTATCGTGCCTGATCAGGTTGTAATTAGCGTTTCGGGGATCGCTAATACTCTGCTTTAAGAAGGTCTCTTGCACTAAGAGAATGTCTATATTATCGGTGACCAGGAAATCGTGAACCAAGTCGCGTTGATCTTTAAGTCCGTGAGCGTTATAAGTAACCAAAGTCAATGAGCGGGGTTTTTCCCTACTTGTGGTAGCCATTGAGACGGTAAGTTAGGGCAGGTTGTACAGGATCTTCATCAGCGGGCCGTGATCCATCATGAGCCGCAGACGAGCCTGTATGGTGGTGGAGATTTTGAGCTTGCTAGCCAGGATGGCTACCTCCTCAAGGTCGAAGGGCAGCGTCTTGGCAAACCGTGTTACCAGGGCGAGGTCCTCCGAGATGGAAGAGGGAGCACCTGAGGGGGGTGGCGTAGCGACGGGTTGGGGTTGGGGCCTGAGAAGGGGCATCGGGGCTCTAGCCCGGGTGGGTAGAGCGGGGAAACCTGTCCAGGGGTTGAACGCCGGGAGAGGAGCGGGCACGAATGCCGGACGTTTGGGGGGAGCCTTGGAGGCAGGGGGAGAACGCTTAGCATTCTTTTTGAACTTGGGAGCGGCTGGGCACCCGTGGTAGATAGCGGGGTGTCCGGTTTGTCCGCAGAGTATGCAGGCCGGAGGGTCGGGGGAGTCCCGAGTCCGTGAGCAATCACTGGTCCCGTGGTCCCCGAGGCACTTCACGCATCTCGGGCGGTAGTGGCAGTGATTTGCCAAGTGTCCGTATAGTTGGCAACGGTGTCATTGCCGAGGGGTTCTGGTTGTTGTATGGCCGCTCGAAACGGAGATTTGTGAGACCGCAGACGCTCTTCAGGTTGAAGATCGCCTTGCCTTGGTCGGAGCGGTCGAGGATCGCGAGCACCATGTTGTATGGAGACTTATCGCTGTTCCCTTTGTGCATGCGGTGGACTTCATGCACTGGGAGGTTTTGGGCTTGGAGGTCTTCCAGTATGTAGGAGGTCTCAAGCTCCTGGGAGAGGCTGCGTATGACTACGCGGAGGCGCTTCTCTTCTTCGAGAGCGTATGTGTATAATAGTTGACGTTCTGTCAACTAGAAGACGGGTTAGGGCGCGATGGTCGGCCGGGGTCTGCACGGTGACTTTGATACCATGCTGGATATCGCGTGCTTCTTTCAGCACGATGTTAAAGGCGGGGAGAGAGGTGAGAGTGAGAGATGTTTGTCTCTGATGATCAGAGGCGGGGGTAGACGCTCGCGGCGGGGCTGGCTAGCGGCCTTGGTTTTGGCCTGTTTAGCCTCTTTATCGAGGTGGCCTTGGGGAGAGCTGTTGAGCTGCCTCTTCTTGGTTTTACGGTTGGTGACGACTTGGAAGCCGTCATCGTCACCGTTTTGGGTGGAGGGGTCGATCTCCATGTCGCTTTCAGACGCGGCTGAAGCGACAGCGGGAGATTTGGTCGTGGCGGGGGCGAAGTGGGTGGCCGAAGGGGTTGCAGCCTGAGGGACTGGGGTCGCGGAGGCCTTGGGGGCCGGGGTGGCGGCTTTGGAAGCCTTCGGTGGTGCAGCCTTAGGGGGCGGCGCGGAAGACGCGGCTTTCGCGGAGATCGCGGTGGTGGCTGCCGGGGTGGCGGCTTTGGAAGCCTTCGGTGGTGCAGCCTTAGGGGGCGGCGCGGAAGACGCGGCTTTCGCGGAGATCGCGGTGGTGGCTGCCGGAGGTGCTGGGATAATCTCCATCAAGAGGAGGTATCCCCTCATCTGCTGGCAGTACCATGATTTGAGAGCCGGGTCGCGGCTCTCAAGTAAATGGAGGGTTTGAACCCACCAATCCTGTGAGGTGGCCATCCCTCGGGCGGGAGCAGCCCGAGGGATTTGTGTAGGTGTGTTTGCCTAGTCCCCCTGCCGGGTGTAGGCAGAGGGTGCGGTAGAACTTGGAAGTAGATGTAACGCATTTAAGCTAAACAACAACTGTTATAAAAAAAATGTTTGCACGATTCAATTTCGCACAGCGCCATCTAGTTTGATAAAAAAAACTTATACATACATACATAATTGCTTTATTAATTACTTAAATAAGCAGTCAATATTTCTTTTTTTTTACCGATTTCAATAAAAATTTAAAAGCCCGTGTAATTTCGGTTTAGGCAGAATTTGAAACAAAGTTTCAGAATTTGGATCTTGAGCAAAGGTATCAGGTGAAAATAGTATAAAATATACGCGCAGATACGACGGAAAACAAGATGGAAATTGCATCACTGCACCGACGTTATTTGCAATCGGATCATTCTGGGAAACTACTGTTGACGCTCTAGTGATGGGCAACATGAACGCTTAACTCGATATTTTATAAAAATAAAACGAAAATTGTTCACATAATATTTTATTGTTTTCGCGACTAATATACATAATAAAACTACGTTTTAACGGTTGTAAGCGCGGTAATTTGTTTGACTTTTATTATTCCGACGTTTCGGCCACTTTTTAGTACCCCTGATCACGGACGACAAAGATGTGAATATGGTTGAAGTTTTATTTAGGCTACCGCCAATTTGTCATTTTAAATATTTAGTTTTAATTTTGTTTATGGTTACTATTTACTCTATGGGAGCCTAATCATATTATATTTTTTTTGAATGATTTACTTCGTTGAGTAACAAAGTGTTATCTATTTATATTTATAACTATAATTAAAGTATTTAATTATCAATACTAATTAGTGTTTACTTCAACAGATTACTTATTTAAGGTCACGATTCTACCGCTGTTAAAAGAGAACAAGCGATGCAACAAACTCCCCAGAATTCGAGAACGGCTGAACCGATTTGCCTAATTTTGTGGTTGTGTTTTGTTGGTAAAATCTAAGGAAGGTTTAAAAGGTAAAAAAATGAATCATAGAAATGTACCCACATACCTTAAGAAAGACTACCGAATTTGATGAAGTTTTTTGTGTGTTTGACTGGGTCCCGGGATTATTTAGATTCACAATTGGAACCGATAGGTGGCACTGGGTCCTACATTTTTATTCTTTTAGGGTAGTACAACGTCTGCTGGGAGCTCTAGTTTTATACAAAACATAGTCGATGCCTACAGACCGCGACTTACTCATCATGATCAAATTGAAGATATTTTGAAGAAAGTTCAGGTAAAAAGCATCTTAAATAAATACGTATGAAGAGATTAATGAAAGTAGATGATGCGAAAAGTCTCTTTCAGGATCGTAGCAAGTCGAAGAACATCCATAATCTGTACCTACCCGAATGGGAAACGCGTGTGACAACATTTACACATATAGCGAACACATATAATTTGTATTATATGTGTTCGCTGATCGGCAGCTAATTATTAAACTTAAATTCGGCGCTACTTTTTATCCCGGGAATTTTAATATGGCCGGCCAGATTACAAAAGAAATCGAATGCCAATATGATTTTTTCACTGATCGGTTGCAAATTTAATGTAATAAAATTTGTGATATCTTAGAAAATCGAGTAAATGAAAATTAGCTTATTCTGACACAGTTTACACTAAAACGATAGCTTATATTCTTTTCTAATGCTGCGGTACTTTGTGTCCCGGGAATCCTGCGGGAATTCCAAGTCAAGTGTGAACGATATCGCGGGCATATCCTAGTATCTAGTATTATAAAACAATGAATTTTTATTCGTGGTCGAAACTGGATGTCCCAGCACTACGAACGCCTTTAAGAAGAAGGTAAGATATAAAAAATCTCGCTTTACTCGTGCAAATCAGAATGGAGGATCGACGCTGAGGAACGAATCTGGATATTAATGTATTCAGGAATACCTTCAGAATACCAACGACAATTGGGCTTGCATTCGCTTTGCCTAATAGATCCTTTACAGGAACGCTTTTAATTGAAGAATGTCATATTTTCACGGAAAAGATTTAAATTCCAATTTACAGATAGTGCCGGAGACAGCACCATACTAAGTTCAATAGTTCTACCAGTACAAAACTAGATGGCACTCTCTCCCAATTAAAAACAATATTGTTTGCAATACATTTTATATTACCTTGTTTGTAAGTATTAGAAATACAATAAATTAGTACAGTAAGGCAGCAAGTAAGTGAGTGCAATTTGGGTCATCTAGGACAGATAGAATACGTTTTAATGGTATATAAAATGAAAGAAGCTTAATTAAACCTTATATATTGGTTATATTGTATTTTGTAACCTGTTTTCTAAGGAATGGATATAAATTTGAAAAATAATTAAATTATCTATAATATTTAGATGGTTAATCTATGACTCTATGTCGATAAATAAAATTGAAGTGTCTGTTCTTAATGTCAAAATAAAAATGTGAATAAATCAGGCGGGATTATTCGGACCAGGAGATTCCGAAAATGCAATTTTTAGATTTTTTGTCTGTCTGGATGTTCCGGCTAATATCTGAAACAGCTGGACCGAATATGACAGGACTTTCGCTGGCAGACATCTGATATTGACCAAGTCACAGGTATAGTTTATACTAAGAAAAAACAGTGTATCTCTATTGAGATGATAACGTTGAGATGGATGTGTGGTACTACAAGAATGGAGTAGATGAGAAATGAGTAGGCACATAAGGGGTCTTTAAAGGGTACACCCGTGACTGAAACATTGAGAGGAAGAGGACCAAAGTGCTGACTGTGATATCCTTATCCCAAGAGGGGCCTGATATGAAAGTCACGAGACAAAAATAATGTTGAACTTTAAGATCGGTACGCTTGGTTTTCGGAGAGACTTCGCGTCTCTCTGCTTATTTTACCGACTGTACAATGGGGAGTGTTCCGGTGAACTGTTCAGAATGGTGCCTTCGTCCTCTCTCTTCCACCACACTACTCGCCATAGTATTGGGCGTTCATCTCGGCCTTCCTTGAGCCGCTTCGCTCTTGTACCCAACGGTTCTGGGATTTGGAATGAACCCTTAGCCGTGGTATTCCCACAGCGCTACGATATGGAGTTTCTTAAAAAGTGTCTCATAGAATTTCATCGCGACCGGCACCACGTTGGTTACATCTCTGGTGTTGCAAACGTCCATAGGTGACGGTAACGGCTTTCCATCAGGTGGGCCGTCTGCCGGTTATATGTACTCCAGCTTTAAAAAAAATCCATTTAATTGAGCGGAGGTATATTTATTTACCCACTTGAATAAATAATTAAAATACACGATAGAGCCATGCTAGAATCATCATCTAAATTACAGCTCTTAGGGCCGTCACCACGCTTTCATAGAATACCGGCATCAAGCGATCAGCCTAGAGCCAATCGAATTTCGTGGGACGAGTGAGATTCAGATGACCTACTTGCCCCGCTCCCTATCTAATGTTCCTTATTTTTATTTTTTATTGCAGGAGTTCAGCAATCAGGCAGACGGCCCACTTGATGGAAAGCGGTTACCATCGCCTATGGACATTTGCAACACCAAATGCGCTGCTGCTCTCTTAAGGGAGACTGGAACCTGGTCACTAATGCCAGAACACAACTCAAGGTTGTTATGGCGCCATACTTTAGATCAGGGGTGGTAGCCAGCCAGTAGGGTAAATGCCCTACCACCTGGATGTGGGTTGTTTTGTCGCCTCTTACGACAGGCCACTCCAACGCAGGAATTAGTATTCCTTCTCCGTTCCTGCACGGAGAAATGTGTAATGTAGAATAGTTCACAAATAGTTTTATCTTTATTAAATTGAACTATCGTATTAATCCTTCGTGTATTACAAGTGAGAGAAAATTTAAGACAAAAGTGGGGGTACTTTTGTCTTAATACCCTCAAAGACTTGCCAGTGTCCGGGATTTGCGGGATTTAAATAAAGCCCTTCTTCTCGGTTATTAAATTTTATAACTTCGGGCAAAGGCGGGGCGGGGTTGCATTCTTTATGTCCTTTTTTTTACATTTTATATTAATGTAAGAGATTATAGTGCGTCTGTATACAATTAATAAACAGCTATATTAGTGTATAAACATCTATGAATGTTCTTGTTTTTCTAGAAAATCTCAATAGAAACTTACAATCGACGTCTTATATAAAAACACATTCTGTAAATTTGACTCATCAGAACCTCTCATTATTTAGGAAAGTGCTGGTGAACCATCCCCAGTCATGTATGCAGCTATATCAACCTTCAACTGTGTTCTGGCACCAGTGGCCAAGTTTCTGTCTTCCATTCGAGGCCGACAGTGCTACCAAAGTCCATAGGTGTAACCACTTTTCATCAGATGGGTCGTCAGGGTGTCTGTTGCACTCCAGCATAAAAAACAAAGAAATCTATCGACAGTTTACAATCTCACTGCTCACTGAAATTCCTGCGGGATTACCGGATTACAAAGTATTGCAGCATATAAAAAAGATCTTAAGCTATCATTTTAGTAGAAACTGTGTCGGAGTAAGTCAATTTTTATGCACCTGAACAAACCTCCCGGGAAAATTCCCGGGATAAAAAAATCACACATTATATCACATAAAATTTGCTATCGATCAGTAAAAAAATCACATTGGAATTCGAACTTTTTTTGAATGTGGCCATTTTAAATCATTCCCAGAAAAATTGCTGTCGATCAGCGAAAAACGCATTGAAATCGGGCCAGTAGTTTTAACGTGAATCCCGAACAACAGACAAAGAGAATAGAAATCTAAAAAAAAATTGTATCGTGTTCTCCATATAGTGTATTCCAGCACACGGCATGTTTAGAATTTTATAATATTAAACACTAACAGTTTTAACAATGCTATTGTAATAACTTAAGTTCCGACAAAAACAAAATCCACCTTCACACCTGTAAAAACACATTTTATTACCTGTCGGCATTATGTCGATAAATAAGTAAACAAATAAGACGATCATAAAAGAATTACAATTAGTTCAAAAACTAATTGTAATTCTTTTATGATCTTCTTCTTTTGTTTACTTATTTATCGGCATGCGTTTCTAGTATTGTGAAGAACAGCCTATTGTTCTCGTTTATGGTGGCTTGAAGAAGGCCATTAGCTAGGTGTCATGGTTACGAAGCACAAGCTGATTCTAGGTAATTCGGTTCACGTTGCTGGGCGGGCATTTTTGCAAATATTTGCATTTGTGCAGTATAAAACGATGGTCTGATGGAGAGAGAGGGCAGTCAAGCGAGAACCACGATCAAAGCGTGACGTGTGTATCGGGTATATAGTAGTGATGGGCCTAGCGCGTTTTATTGATTTACGACCTTCTGTATTACGTTTGGATTTGTTGTGTTCGATTATATTTGTACCTGTGTTATACGTGTTTGTATAGGTCTAAAAAACTCTATAATAATTCCAATGGCATTTTAATTCGAGTCCTGCAACTCGTAACACTATGTTAACATTGACGATATTATGAATTCTATAGGTTATCGGAATAAGATAGCTAACAATAGAACAATAATTATTCAGAACACAATAGTAAGGTAGAACCAATGGCTTCCCAGATTGGAAGCTAGATTTCACGTCGCGAGCACTGCGCGGACCGGATGAACGAGTGAACTGAATAGATCGAGAATGCTTTTGACTTGTTGATTGAACGAGAATTTTTAAAAGCCTGGTTTATATTCTTAGTTCAACTTGTTTCTTTTATATTAGTCACTTTAATAATAATATATAGCACTTATCAAATAAGTTAAACATTATTTAGTTAAGAGGATAACTTGTACGGCGTACAATTTAAGGTCCAAGCACAAGAGTTTTATTTTTTTAATGGCAGCAATTCAGCAGATGGGCAGACGACCCATTTGATGGAAAGCGGTTACCATCGCCTATGGACATTTGCAACACCAAAGGTGCTACAAATACGCTGCTGCTCTCTTAAGGGAGAATAATCTTAGGTCTACATATAATTTTATCTATTTTAATAGTGGGTCTGGCAGACGTTGTCCTACCCTAAAAAAATATTTTTTCTTATAATATAATAAATCTGTTGACGATGTCAAACTTGTACAATACCCAGGATATAAACTAGCTCTGTTGGGTTTCATTTATAACCGTTCAGTATTATGTAAACGTCATCGAAACTTCGCATAATAAATCAATAAACACATATATTGTAATCACAGAAACACGACAAAGAATACTATTCAATAATTTCATAGCCACAAGATATATAACCAAGATTACATAAAGAAAACTGGCCCGGTGTCCTCCAATCTACCCTTACAGTCACCCCGTTCCTCACAACTTGTTGCAAAATATCTACCACAGACAGTCATAAGAGTCATAGAGTACATCAATACCACATAGACAGACAGTCGTCATAGATAACTTGCTTTATAGTAAGCGTTTATCGGTACCATAGATAATATATTTTAGTCGATTTATTAGATACTTTGATTTATAATTTGATTACCATTTTCTACCTTTTAGGTATTTTTATAAGCCCACTAAATTGATCGTCTAGATAATTTAGTGCATCAGTAACATTAGTTACTATAATAATATAATTTAATATAATTATAACTATTAGTAGTCACCCATGGTTGAAATTCGACCGTAATGATTTGATGTCTTCTGTAATCACAGATTTCTCTAAGGCTACACTGTTAATTTGACTTGACCAATAAACAAAAGACTATACGTGTGTGTGTCAAATACATGGTAGTGTGTGTAATGTTTTTTTATTGATTTAATGTATTTTTATGCATAATTTAAAAAAATATTAGCATTCGTCGCTTCTTCTCTATGTAAACAATAAGTGTGCAAAATTTCATACTCCTCCGTCCGCGCAATTTTCGTATAAAGGGGTACAAAGTTTTTGCTTGTCTTGTATTAATATAATGATGATTACTATACTGCACAATGCTATACTACATTATACTATATAATAAATTATTATTACATACTGACTCGAATTAAAATGCCGCTTGAAATTACTATATAATTTATTAGAACTATACAAACACAGGTACAAATAAACTAGACACAACCAGTGCAATTATAATACACGATTCAATAACACGCGCAAAATCCGTCACTATATAGCTTATTGAATATACACACGTTTTGTCTCGCTTGTGACCATCGCTAGATTGCTGATCTGCCCATTGGGCCATTGCTATATCCTGCACCGATACAATATGGCTGCCCGCCCGCGTAGATCGAATTTCTTAGAATTTGTAATCTGCACACCTGCCTAATTATGCCTGCAAACGGCCATAAACGAGTACAACACACAATAAGTTGTTTTCTAATTACAAATTTTAAACATAAGGTAAACAAAAGAAGTCGAAATGCCAAAAAGGTAATAAGCTGCAGGTGTGCATTGGTCTTTGTCGGTAGTAACAATACATATATATAAGCATGCATTATCGCGGATCTCTCACGGGTGATAATTATCTCTCCAATGAACATTAGGTAGGATGGTGGGAGGCTAGCAGCTACATACAGATGTAATACATATATCTATGCAAACTTAGTTACAGATTTATATCAAATTATATGAATCGTGTATCAGTATACATACAGATGACAGAAAATCGAAATGTGTGTTGGGAAGTTGCACTTCTACTATGTGTCCCAGCAGACATTTCGATTTTTCGCAGGTTTACTTTAAGTTATAATTTGGTTAGGTATATTTTAATGAATGCATTTTTTATTTAAACATTTCATTTTATAAAACAAAAATCTGAATTCGATCCGGAACCAAAAAAGCATCCATAGTCTACTCTAAAATGATGCCGCCTCTCCACGCGGCCGTAACCCTTTTTCGTGACAGAAAAAGTCCTAATACCCCCTCTATCTATCTATATAGAAGTTTCACTGCAAAAATCTGATTCGTCTATCTCATCCAATCCCAAAGTACGTGTTGACATAGAAGCATCAGACAAGAGCAATGAGATAGAAAGGATGGGGTAAGGTTTTGGAAGAGGGGAGGTTGGGAAAGGAGGAGAGGGAAGTAGTCTGTCGTAACTGTCACTCATCAGAAACACGATTAACACAAATATTTATTAAGATATTCTGTGAGAGCGTGGTGTAATCAAGATAATGATTCTAGCATAGCTCTACCACGTACTATATACTATACCTATAGTATAGGCAAGTACATATTGTTAAACGCTTAAATTCCTATGTAAGTATATAATAATTACTAAGTTAAAAATTCCTTTTTTATATGCAACGGTAACTTTTGAAAAACAATGTTTTCCACTTGAATCGGTGCTCGTGGCTCCGGTGGGGGCCAATTTGTCGTCGCGAACGCCCTCTACCTGCGCTCCATCAATTAATACCTGCAGATTTCATTCGCCGTTTGTACGGTGACCAGGTTTTTTAAATACACATTTTTCTTCAATATTTAATAATATAATAAAATATACAAGTAGGTCCTATGAGTAATGAGTGTATTATAATGTATTTATATAATACACTTTTCATTATGAACTTCCCTTAATTTACTATGGTTTGGGTGTCTGGAATCGGCCCCAGATCGGTCCGTTGTGTATTCATAATACAAGCGTAACTTGCCTAGCTTGACGATATGCAATGTCTATTTATCTGTCGATTATATTGATTTAGTACTAACATTTGCCCACGACTTTATCCACATTGTACAGGTAACAAAGATTACAGTCATTTTGCTAAATATAAAATCGAAAGGTTATTTTCAGCAGGGTAATGGATTTTTTAGTATGAAAAGGAAAAGAGCATTGATAATGTTCAGTAAAAAATCCTACGTACTATGCTTGAAGGGGTAACAAAAGATATTTAACATACACTTTAATACTTGATAAATATAAAGTGCTAGCACTCGAATCTAGACGACGATATTTAGAAATTATGACTTTTTATAAGATAGTCAACAGCCACTTCGATTGTATAAATCTTGTGAGATACATATGCTATGCTGTACCTAGGACTGTAATAATACGTGAGGTGCGCAAATGTTACTTATTTGCTTTGGGTAATTGTCGTACTAATTCTGGATTACGCGCACCTCTTCGTCGAATGGTAGATTCGTACAATAAACACTTTAATGAAATTGACATGTTTTCTATGGCTATTGCCAAATTCAAACATAATGTAATAAACAAACTTTTAAGGACGTCGTCTCCGCCTTAATGTTATATTTAATTAATATTTTAGTTACTGCATGTAAGTTGCACAGTTAGCGGTAAAAAAAAGTCATAAAATAAAATGTGAAACGTGCTGTTGCATACCATATTAATAACATATAAAATATTACATTACCTTTTACCTTTAAAAATAAAGTTGATTAAAAAAGTTATTTAAAAAAAATTCATAAACACGTTCACGTTTTGACGTGACAGCTGCAACACGCTAGTGAGCAAGCCAAGTGGGGACGGTCGCGGCTAATAGCCGGCTAATTTGAGTCCTTTGATGTGTAATTAAAACCCACAGTCGATGGAAACGCGTTTCTGCTCCTGGCGTTATTGGCGTTATTTGTACAAATGAAGCAAATACAACGAACAATCTCTACACATGGCTGCTTTTGGGCAAACTAATCAAACACCGGCCAAGTGAAGCGCCGCCATAAAGTGGTATAGCAACTAGATCACTTAAATGAAACCTTGTACCACTATAATGAAAAATTAATTTTCTTTATATGTACTTTTGAATAAAATAATTACCTACCAATATATTTAAGCATAATAACCGATGATAACAGTAAAGCTTAAATTTTAGATTAATAGTCAGATATTTTAGTAAATACTGTAAAATTAAGTATTTATTATTTAAACAAGATTACATTGAATGAGTTTCAGTTATATATCTGCTAATACATAGACAGACGGTGTTTTAGGAAAATAAATGTAATATTTCAGGTAAATTTATTTTTGTGCTTTATAACAATGAAGTATAAAAATTTGTCAGTCATGTTTACATCCAAACGTATAGTCACTCTACATTGGTTTTCATTTAGCTCGCTCTGATTCGATTTAAAAATTGAAATCCATATGTATATTTTTTTATACTTTCAATGTTTTATGGTGTAGTTGACTCGATGGGCTATCGACAATACGCCATTTCATCGTTCCAGCTTTTTTATGAGGGACAAAATAATATTCATTTGCTATTTTGTTTCATGTAATTATGAAACTATTGTGTATTATTTAATTAACATTAATATTATAGCAGGTAGAAAGACACAACTTCGAGGAGGTAGCCAGGAGGAGGATACAGTTAGGCTGGGCTTCTTTCGGTAAACTTCGACAGGTCTTCTCGTCGTTTCTTTCATGGATAGAATCAGAAATGAGGATATCCGTAGGTACCCAACATAGCTCGCAAAATTAGCAAGTTGAAGCCGCAGTGGGCCAGTCACGTCTGCCGCAGGACCGACGGCCGATGGAGCAAACGAGTCCTGGAGTGGAGACCACGTCTCGGCAAACGTAGCGTAGGACACCCTCCAGCGGTGGACCTGACGACCTGCGCAAGGTCGCCGGCAGGGGCTGGATGAGGAAGATTAGTTTTACAGATGGAGCTGTGGGAGCTTAGTGAACAACACACTCAAGTCTTAACTCTTGATTCAAATCAAATCAAATCATCATTTATTGCATAAAACATGGTATGTAAAAAATATGGTAAGAATATTGCATTGTTGTGCCTATTATTATAATTAATAATTGTTATATATTTGGTATGACTATTAACATCAATATTACAAAATTAAATTATTTAAGAATAAAAATAATAAACCCGCAGGGGGGCTTTGTGGCGAAGCCTTCGGAGAGTAGCGACACCTCGGACCTAGCTCCGGGGGCCAAGGCAAGGCCCCCCGCCTCCGTGCTTGCTTCAGCCAGCCGGCACGGAGTGGAAATCGCTAGAGCTATGACTCAAGCTCCAGGGGTGGAAGTGATAAATGGTCTAACGTCACTTAGCCACTCACACCCATGTTGCCCTTGTCACCTGATGGCATTTTTAGGGGCCCATGCAGGGAGCGGCGAGTCATCGTCTGCCCATTTTTCCATGTTCCCCGAACATTGCGACGGGCAGACGCCATAGTCTCCATATTCCCAGTCCCCTAGTACCACTAGCAGTTCACCCCAATAGCCCGGTACCTTTTGTTCTTATTTCCCACAATAGTCCTACACTGGCCGGGGCTTGTCCTTGGGTGCATTATTATATGGTGTAGGCTGGGATAATCTCCGGTCAGTGTCACGCCACATTTACATTAAACTTGTCAAGGGGCCTCTACGTGTTGGCCTTCCCATGGCCCCACGCAAGCCCTCCAAAATTCCGGGCCATTTTCATGGCCCTGGGTCTTCAAAATTGATATGTTAGTAATTAAACTAAGTCATTCCTTAAAATAAATTTCAAATGACTTGGGGTCAATCCCAAACCAGAAAGCACAATCCGTTTATGGCCGAATCATATATCATACAGTTCCTACACTTGTTTTACCATTGGTAAAAATTTGATATAATTTTTAAGTAAGAAGTTTATGTCAAATTTTAACTAGTGTTAGTTAAATTAACTGTTAGTAAGATTTAGAAAACTGCCATTAGACAATTTTTAGACCTAATGTGCAATTGTGCATATTGTACAATTAACACGTGCAAGTGAAGTAAAACATCGTGATGAAACCTGCATATCGAGACATCGAAAATATTGTTACAACTTAGCCAAAATTCCACGAAGCACACCGACATAGCAAATGCACATCTGTCTGCCATAAACCCGGGTTATTACCTTCCCGCATTTGGAATTCTTTTGTTTAATTAGAAAAACAGTCTATTTATGGCCGTTCGCAGGAATAATTAAGCAGGTGTGCAGATTATATTTTCTGGGAATTGCGCCAACGCTTGCCAGGTAGCCATGTGGCATCGTGTTATTTAATTGTGCATTACATTTGGCCTTATTGCGTCCGGTTATATTTGTACCTACGTTATACGTGTTTGTATAGTTCTAATAAATGCTATAGTAATTCCAACGGCATTTTAATTCGAGTCCCGCACTCGTAACGATATTTTATATCTCGAAAACTACTCAACAGGTATATTTTAAACTAATTTTTGTTTTCGGATACACTTTCGAAGTTTTTTAAAACATCACATCATAGGTACGCAGTACAAAAGTAATTTTGAAGAGAGTGCTATGACGCTGGACGTGATGTACGACTCTTGAATAAATATAACTTCGATCTTAAAAGTCACTTTTATTTTAACTCTAGTTAATATCTTTTAGTAGTACAAAAGGTCTCTCGTAACTGAATTCAAATACCCGTGTCCTTTTTACATTTTGAATTCCAGCCAATAGGAGCGAGTTTTATACACAACTCTCATTGGTTAGTCGTCTCCTTACGTCCTGGCTAAGAAGGCTATATAGGCATTGATTAACAATAATTTTATTGCGAAAGTTTCTATTAAACATGTGTAAGCGAAAAATTGAGTAGGGAACCCGAACTTTTTTTTCAGGCGGGGGAAATGCATTTCGCACATACCGGGTCCTTTGCTAGGGATTAGACCGTTGTCGATCATGGAGGCATTCCACTGAGGGCAACCCAAACAGTAACCGACCGGCTTGCGTGGAGACTCGAACCAATGTACAAATGCCCAAGGGCTAATACCCCACTAAAACACCCTCCTCCCATGTGCCCCGCGCTGTGGTATGGAAGAGCGTGAGACTTAGAACGTAGTTACGCCCACGCTGATCCTAGCGCATCAATGCTTGAGAATGCTCCGGGAAGCAGTGCAAACTCACTTCGTCAACAGGGGTCAACTCCTCTGCTCCCTAGATGCTAGAGGGCCCTGCAGCGGCATTTCAGGGAGGGAGGTCATGCGCATATCTGCGCCTCCGGGCCCCTGACTGCCATCGGCGCCCGCGAGACGTATGCGCACTTGTACTTCTCTGGGGAACCCGAACGTGTGGTATCCAGAATCATGGTAGTGTAGTGGAACACTTACAAGCCAATAGATGGCGCTGTGCAATAATTGATGTCACAAACCTTTCCCAAAACATACAAACAGATCTTCCTTTGAGACGGAGGAGCATTCCATCTCGTTCCTCCACCGTGTTCGGGTACCTCTTCAGTAGAATAAGCAAAGTACAGAATACAAAAAATCTACAACTCTGAACGTGGTAAGTGTATCCACTACAATTTAAAAGCAAACAAATGCTAAAATGTGCTATAAGTGTTTTTTTTTTCTTAAGTTTTCGCGACTGGTGGACATAATAAACCTACGCTTTAACGGTTTTAAGCGTGGCTATTTAATTGATTTTTATTATTCCGACGTTTCGGCTACTTTTCAGTAGCCGAGGTCATGGAAGACAAATATGTCAAGTGTCAATGAGTATTGTGAAAGTTTTATTTAGTCTACCGCCAACTAGTTCATTTTTATGGTTATTATTTATTCTATGTGAGTTATTATTCACTCTGTTGTGGCTTGAAGAGAAGAAGCGGCGCAAGAAACTCTTCAGCAAACATGCCTAGCTCTAATAATTTTATATAATATTAAAATGGGGAGAGGAAACATAAATAGAAAGAAAAAAAAGAGAATTGAAATTAAAAACCGAAACGTCGGAATAGTAAAAATCAAATAAATTACCGCGCTGAAAACCGTTAAAACGTAGTTTTATTAAGTTAATTAACTACAAGTGATTATAAACTGAATGAGTATGGTGATTCGGTAGGCGAAATACGAACCAGTGTAAAATGCAAGGAGAGATTTGGGTAAGAAAGTACCAAATATACCAAATATTAACTATTTGGACAGGGTTTCCCCTTTATTGTTCAGCCTTTGATATGAATATTCACACAGCACAGTAAGCAATGAACACCGTCTACACGCCACTACGCCTTTTATACGAAAATGCTACCCTACAAAACAATAACATTCCATCATTGCTAAAAATAGCAATTACATCATAGTGTTGCCAGGATCATAAAAACAATTATAATAATTAGTTACTGATGCACAAATTATCTAGACGATAATTTAGTGGGCTTATAAAATTAACTAACCGGTAGAAAATGGTAATTTGATTATAAATCGAATCGTCTGATAAATAGACTAAAAATATTATCCATGACGATTGTCTATGTCATATTAATATACACTATGGTTCTCATTACTATTGTGGTGGACATCTTGTAACACCAGCCTTCTTGATCGTGGCTAGCATCAAAGAGATTCTTGTATCTTTGAAGAAATCCTTTTCTGATGAACCCAACGAACTTAATGCTCCAACTTCACACGACAAAAATATGTAACCCATTCCTAAGGTTCCATTTTCGTTGAAATGATTTTTGAAACTCAACAAATTCAATTTATTTTTTGCAAAAGGTGTTTCATTTCTATATTTTATGGTCAAAGCAGGAATTCGTGTTTCTAAAATTTGAAATGTGACAGAAGCCGCATGCACCGTAGCTACTTGAAAACACCTCCGGAAATGGAGGGTCTCCCTTCCATCCCTCAGCAGAACCCTAGCTAATAATAACCGACTTATACATCTGTATGTTTGTACTCCTGCGAGCGGAAATTTGCGACGACGAATCTACTGACGGTTATTTTAATTAAATTGAAGTCAAACCGAAATTTCGGTTGTAAATTGGTTTATTTACGTAACTGGATGGCGTGTTACGAGTTTAAACTGATTTTAAAACAACACTCAAGCGTAAACACGGTTAAAACTGCGTTTGGATAATTTACTGGATACTCATTATATTTTCTTAAGTTTTCGCGACTAGTATACATAATGTTATGACCTGACGCCGACAAAACACAAATTCACACCTGCATACCTGTAAACATTTGATTACCTTTTCGGCATTTGGACTTCTTTTGTTTACTTTGTGTTTAATATTTGTGATTAGAAAAACAGCCCATTGTGTATTGTAATCTTTTATAGTAGTCATTAGCCAGGTGTGATTCTAGGAAATTCATTACACGCGATTGAGCAGACATATTGTATTTGTACAGTATAAAGCAATGCCCCATTGGAGGAATGAGGCAGTTTAGCGATAACCACGAGCGAAGCAAGACTTGTGTACATTCAGTAAACTATTTAGTGACGGACTTTGCGCGTGTTATTGAATCGTGCTTTACGTTTGGACTGGTTGTGTTATAGTTATATTTGCACCTGTATTATACGTGTTTGTATCGTTCTAATAAATTCTATAGTAATTCCAACGGCATTTTAATTCGAGTCTTGCAACTCATAACAAGAATAAAACTACGTTTTAACGGTTTTAAGCGCGGTAATTTATTTGATTTTTATTATTCCGACGTTTCGGCCACTTTTCAGTAGCCGTGATCACGGCAAGACAAAGATGTCAATAGTCAATGAGTATTGTTAAACTTTTATTTAGCCCACCGCCAACTTGTTCATTTTAATTATGTAGTTTACATTTTGTTTATGGTTATTATTTACTCTATGGGAGGCTAATCCAAATTACCACCGCTTCGTAACATGTTATGGCTTGAAGAGAAGAAGGGGCGCAAGAAACTCTTCAGCAAACATGCTTAGCTCTAATAATTTTATATAATATTAAAATGGGTGGGAGGAAAATAAAATAAATTATCAGTCAAGTTGGTTTGTGCTCCGGTGCACGCAGAAAGAGCTCACAGTGTCCTGAGGTCTGGCGGTTGGTTTTTGCTGGGTTTGGGTCTTGATAGTTTTGATGATGGGATCCCAAACAGGTGGTACTTGCCAACCATCTTCTCTATTGAAATTTGGGTGCTTCTTGATTTCAATACCCTCACGCATCATTCTAGGTATGAAACGATTCTCCTTCGCGAGGATTTGTGGTTTATCGAATCTGATGTAGAGGTTGGGTTTATCAAATAAATTACCGTGCTTAAAACCGTTGAGACGTAGTTTTATTAGATATCGATTATTTTAAACCTATACCGATATTAGACGTTTCAATTCTGCCTTTCATTGTAAATAGATCAACCAAAGAGATCCATTTAAATATAAATTTGAATCATTAAATATCATTGAATAGCATCGTGTCCTTTTGGCCCCTGCCTTTCAACATTTATTCAATTTGGTTGATACATCTAATATCAGCATTGCCATTGGAATGGACGAAGAATAATAATAAGTAAAAACCCAATTGATTTCGCCACACAGAGCCACAGTTTTTTTCTAGTGAACTAGGTGTACCCGCGACTTCGCTCGCGTGGATTTTTTTTCACAGAACCATAAAAAAGAAGAACAAGTAGCCCAAGTTACCCCTTGTAACATCAGCTATCTGCCAGTGAAAGTTCCGTCATAATCGGTCCAGCCGTTTCAGAGATTAGCCGCAACATCCAAACAGACAGACAAAAATCCTTTTATAGAGGTTCTAGCCAGCCTTAACTTAAAACATACTTTTGGAAACTTAATACAGTTGTAAATTTAAAGTCCTAACTGGCCCTTTTACATTTTATGAAATTCGTGAAATTGATAAAATTGAAACTACATCCAGCAATCAAATCTATAATATTGTTACGAATTACGGGACTCGAATTAAAATGCCGTTGGGATTACTATTGAATTTATTAGAACTATACAAACACCTATGAAGTCCGTCACTATATCGCTTATCGAATGTACGTCTTGCTCGTATCGTAATCCTCGCTTGACTGCCCATCTCTCCCTTCGGGCATCTCTTTTATTCTATACAAATATAATATGCCTCGAGGCAAAACAATAACTTCTTAGAATTAGTTCAACGCACCTGCCTAATGACTGCCATAAAACAAATACAATAACAATCTTAATTACTAATTCTAAACACAAAGCGAACAAACGAAGTCGGATACGGGCAGGTAATAAAACTGCGCTTTGTTTACAGTTATGCAGGTGGCCCAATTGTAACAATATTATAAAATTCTAAACATGCCATGTCTGTACATTGAAGCTATTTAAAAAAAAAATGAATAGACTATATTATAAACGATGTAGAACACGATGCATTTTTTTTAGATTGTTTGTCTGTTTTTCTGTTTGTCGTTTTGCCTTATTGTTTGGGATTCACGTAAAAACTACTAGGCCGATTTTGATGCGGTTTTCGCTGATCGACAACTAATTCTTAGACTTAAACTCTGCGCTACTGTTTTTGCTGAAAATCCCGCGGAAAATTTTCTGGGAATGATTTAAAATGGCCAGATTAAAAATAAATCAAATACCAATGTGATTTTTTTACTGATCGGTAGCAAATTTAAGCAGAACTCCTGCAATAAGAAAAAAATAAAAAATTATGTGATATTTTTTATCCTGGGAATCCCGCGGGAATTTCAAGTCAAGCGTAGACGAAGTTGCGGGCACATCCTAGTAAGAATATATTTGTCTACATATGAGGGGTATATTACTTAACAGACTATAATTTTCAAAGCAGAAATTAAATAATTTTTCTACAAAAGCCATAATACCCCAGCGTTATCGTGGAACGTCGGAAAGATCTCTTAATGTTCCTCCGAAGCGCGAACACTCTTAGTACTCGTACTATTGTAAGAATACCAACTAATTGGACGCTAATTGGATGCTGTATGTAGTAATTGAAATAGAATTTTTGATTTCAAAATATTCTGTAATATGTCAAAGTAGACATATTTGAACAAAGAACACAATACAAGAACAAAGTAAACGTATTGTTACGAGTGCGGGACTCGAATTAAAATGCCGTTTGGAATTACTATAGAATTTATTAGAACTATACAAACACGTATAACACAGTTACAAATATAGCTGGATATAACCAGTACAAACGGCACGATTTAATAACGCGCGCAAAGTCCGTCACTATATAGCTTATTGAATGTACACGTCTTTCTCGTATCGTAATCATCGCTTGACTGCCGATCTCCGCATTGGGTCATTGCTATATCCTGCAACGATACAATATGGCTGCCCGCCCGCGTGGATCGAATTTCTTTGAATTCGTAATCTGCACACCTGCTTAATTATTCCTGCGAACGGCCATAAACTAGTACAATACACAATAGACTGTTTTTGTAAGTAAACAAAAGAAGTCCAAATGCGGGCAGGTAATAAACTGCGCTTTTATGGCCGTCAGGTGTGCATTCACATTTATCGGCGTGCTTCATGGAATTTTCGCTAAGTTGTAATGCTATGTAAACATCGTGATGCAACCTGCACATCGAGATAACCGATGTGTCAAACCCGCCAAACCGCATTAGACAAGCGTGGCGGGTATACTGCTCATTCCCCCTATAATGGGAAGCCCAGCAGTTGGACATTTATGGCTGATATTATTATTAAACATATTTGAACCGACTTAAAAAAAAGAAACCGCTGCTCTGTGGGTTTTTTTTTTAATAAGTCCTCTTTTGAGCGAATGAGATTGCTCGGGCTTTTCACTTTTGGGGGATTTGTTTGCTTTTTTTTTGTTCTTTCTTTCCTTTATTTCTTTTAATGCTCTTTTATTTGATGTTTTCCAAAACATTTTTTATAATGTTTCTTAGTTGCTATTTTTACATTTTGCTATACTAACTACTCGTACATATATATATATATATATATATATATATATATATATATATATATATATATATATATATATATATATATATATATATATGTATTGTATTAGTCTTTCTAGTTTTACTTATGCTATTGCTACAACAAGCTTTTTGATTTTCTCTAGATGTATATATATATATATATCTATTGTTATTTTATATACTACTCTATTATCTACTGCTGTTTTACATTTATCTTTTATTACTGTATGGCTTATATACTATATATTTTTGTTTGCATTTCTGCTTTTTGTGTTTTTTAGACTTACATACTGTTACGAGTTGCAGGACTTGAACTCGAGGCTCGTTTACGGGCTGGCCCTTCAATAATACATGCGACTCATGTCCCAACTTTTTTTACAGCCATTTTGTAACATTATTTTATACCTGTAAACTACTGTTCACTAAATTATTATTTAGTTTACATAAATTACTGACTGCTAGAATACCACAGAAGAGAAACTTTACTTGATATTAAACGTATTAAATGAGTTCATCAAATTTAGATGTTGAATTAACGGATGATTTCATTAGAGAAGTGGTTGTTAGTTTATATAATCAATTTTAATTTACATTTCTCATATTCGAAATGAAAAGCAGAGTGTTAACCTCGGGTGAAAGACCTATTTAGGCACGCGAATTATTAGCGCCGTCACTTTCACCTCTCGTGTCGTTGTTGAAGTAAAATGTAAATAAGGTTATAATCATCCATTATTGTGATTGGATTGCTAGATATTTTTTTTGCGGCTCATCGAAATTGGTTACCGTCGCTATAGACTTTACAACATCAGGGACGAAGCCAATGCGTTGCCAACCAGAAGTGGGCCATTGGAACTCTTACTCATCGCACGAAAGACGATGAGCTCAAGACTAATCGTTTCTCTCCGATATTCTGTGTTTGCGTGCTATCAAGTAATCACGGTAACGATTTTAGCATGACTACCACGCACAAAAATATTCTTTAATTCACGTTATAAACACACAATTACAATAATCCCGCATCACATAACCAGTTGGATAATGAGGAGGGCCGCCGCGCTCCCGCAGCCGACCGGTCGCTGCTCGCGTCGCGGTCAACCAGCGCTTTCATCATTTAACATTATTTCATTTTAAGCGAAATTTATTTACTTTAAACCACATTTTCACGGGCATTCCCATTGTCGTTCAACGCAAAATTATTGTTAAATTCAAATGGTTTAATTAAAAAATGTAAGACATTTTTGATCACAATTTATTTATTTATGAAAAACCTACAGCTAAATACATTTGATTAGATAACTATAATTAACAAAAGAAAACCAATGACAGATTTTCACGAATAAGCTATTGGTTAAAAGTAACATGCAGACGTACAAAAGGCACCGAGATGCTTAGTCACTATTGAAAAATTTCAGGCTTAGACACCGCTTGGCTCCTGAAATACTGATTACAAACGGGTTGATGTTATTGTGTTGTTACGAGTCGCGACACTCGAATTAAAATGCCGTTAGAATTACTATAGAGTTTATTAGAACTATACAAACACGTATAACACAGGTACAAATATAAAACGCGCAAAGTCCGTCACTTATTACATTCCCGATTGTAGTACACACGTCTTGCTTCGCTTGTGGTTATCGCTCGACTCGACTGCTCCCTCAGTCGGGCCATTGCTTTATACTGCACAAATGCAATATGTCCACCACAAACGTGTACAATAGGCTATTCTCCACAATAACCAATAAATAAGTAAACAAAAGAAGACAATCATAAAAGGATTACAATTAGTTCAAATGTCGACGGGTAATAAAATGTGTTTTTATAGATATGCAGGTGTGAATTTGTTTTTATCGGCGTCTAGATCGTAACAGTATTTACTTACATTATTTAAATAATTTTATATACATTAATACGTGAAGCAAAAACTTTGTACCTCTTTTTACGAAAATTGCGCGGACGGAGGAGTATGAAATTTCGCACACTTATAGTTTATATAGAGAAGAAACGACGAATGCTAATATTTAAAAAAAAACTTATGCATAAAAAATACATTAAATCAATAAAAAAAAATCATTACACACACTACCTGTATGTATTTGGCACACACACACGCATATATGCACTTTTGTTTATTGTTGCCTTAGCAAAATCTGTGATTATAGAAATATAGTCTTTGACAGCAAATTGTTATGGTCGAATTTCGACCACGGGCTATCACTAGTTTAAATAATGACTTGCTCGCACTAGAAATGAGTTTTGTCTGTAATTGGTAAAACTTAAAGGTACATTAAGTCGTGGTAGCGTAACGGCTAGCGCACGCGTCCCAAAGTCAAAGGGCGCGGGTTCGATCCTGGCCGGAACGCATGCATCACTTAGGCAGTTTTCTGACCTAAATGCATATTGTTACAATTACCACGTGCTAATAACGGTGAAGGAAAACATCGTGATGCAACCTGCACATCAAGGTAACTGATGTGTCAAACTTGCCAATCCGCCTTGGACAAGCGTGGCGGGTATACTGTCCGTTCCCCCCTATGGTGGGAGGCCCGAGCCCAGCAGTGGGAGATTTATGGGCTGCTATTATTATTATATATAAAGGTACATTAATGGGTCGATTAAATCGTACAGAGTTTGCTAGAATATTAAAGTAGATAATAATGACGGAGTCTTTTGAAATGCTGGTGTGGGATCACTTATACCAGGCTTCACCATAAAGCTTAGTTAAATTATAAAATATTATTGACTAGAGGTCCCGACAGATGTTGTCCTGTTCTGAAAAAATGAAAATCTAGAACCCCATCCCAGCGCTACCTACCGGTTAAAATGTGAATCTAAACCATCCGGGGAGCTATTAAAACACGTACAAAAAAATATGAAAATTGGTCCAGGAGACTAGGAAGATCCTAGAACCCCTAGTCCAGCGCCACCTACCGGCTCCAATTGTGAATCTAAATAATCCGGAGACCCATTAAAACACAAAAAAATTTCCTCATAATCGCTTAAGTCATTCTCAAGTTATGCAAGTACATACATTTCCACGATTCATTTTTATTTATATGCTACTAATATTATAAACGCGAAAGTTTGTAAGCATGTATGGATGTATGTTTGTTACTTCACGCATAATATAGCTTACACATCAGAATAACACACAGGCTATAATTTATAAAGATAAAGTGTGAATTATCCAAAATATAACGATTTTCCATGACCACACGGGTAAAACCGCGGGGCGCAGCTAGTACATTAATTAATTAGGAATTTCGTTGTCAATAATATTTTTGTGATGTGGTAGAGCTATATTGGAATAATTATCTTGATTACAGCTGTTTTGGGGCCGGCTGGATTGTTGTGATACCACGCTCTAACAGAATATCGGTGTGAAACGGTTAGAGTCATGAGGATACGATGACCCGATTTCCCATCTTTCCTATACCATTTATTTATTTAATTTATTTGCGAAACATACAATAATTATAATTCTTACAATATAAAATTTTAGGTATGACCCTAATGGTTTGAGGAGGGAGATGGAATGCTCATCCGTTTCAAAGCAATATCTTTCAGCGAGGCTATACTATGCCTCGCAGCCCAGGCCCATCAATTATTGTTGGAAATTTGTATGTATACTTTGTGCGTGACGGAAATCGTTTGCGATCTCAATTATTGCACAGCTCCATCTGTTGGCTTGTAAGTGTTCCACTACACCATCAACACTATCCTGTTCGTCCCGTCTGATTCTTCTATCTTCCTTTATCCATGCAGGAACGGAGAAAAAATACAACTTCCTGCGACCAGGTGGCCTGTCGTAAGAGGCGATAAAACAACCCAAAGCCAGATGGTACGATATTTGTCCGTCTGCATGGCTACTACCCCTGGTCTAGAGTAAGCCGCCATAACAACCTTGAGTTGTGTTTGGGAATTAGTAGCCAGTTCCAGTCTCCCTGTAAAGAACCTCATAACCGAAAATAACACTGATTACATTATATTAATTTCTTATCTAGGCACTATATGCCCCCGGAAAATTTACTTTATTTTATCCTGGGAACTATTCAAATATTCGTGATAAAGAATATACTATTTACCGTCTCGATGTAGAGACTACATAATAGGTTGGGGAAAAAGCCTTTCCGCATATAGTATGTATGAACTTGTAATAAAATCTCTTTGGCTATCCCATTTGTATCTGGCTGGTTTTGATATCATTAAAAAGTTTTAATTTTAAAGAAGACAATTCCAAATTCAAATTAGGAATATGTGCGATTTTCATTTGTTTTTCTTATTGTTAAAATGAGTGAATCTAATGAAGAAATTCGATACATTTTAAATGTATCGCATTTTAAAACTTAAAAACGTAACACAAGCCGCGAAAAAATTTGTGATGTTTATGGACCTAATGCAGTATCTGTAAGAGTAGCGCAAATTTGGTTTAAGCGTTTTCAATCCGGAAATTTTGATATCAAAGATGCACGTCGCTCTGGTCGCCCTGTTACGGACAAAATTGATGTCATTTTTGAAAAAGTGGAGCAAGATCGGCATATTAGTAGTTACGATGTAGCTGGAGAACTGGGAATTGACCACAAAACGGTTTTGGTGCATTTGAAAAAAGCTGAATACATCAAAAAGCTCGATATTTGGGTGCCTCATGAGCTCACTGGAAGAAACCTAATGAACCGTGTACTCATTTGTGATTCTTTATTACGACGTAATGAAATCGAACCATTTTTGAAGAAGCTGATAACTGGTGATGAAAAGTGGATCACGTACGACAAGAACGTGCGAAAAAGATCGTGGTCAAAGGCCGGTCAGGCTTCACAGACTGTGGCGAAACCCGGGTTAACTCGCAACAAGGTGATGCTGTCTGTATGGTGGGATTGGAAGGGCATTATTCATTATGAGTTGTTACAGCCAGGCAGGACCATCGATTCTGAACTGTACTCTGAACAACTGATAAGATTAAAGCAAAAAGTTGAGAGAAAGCGGCCGGAATTAATCAACAGAAGGGGTGTGGTTTTTCACCATGATAACGCTAGACCTCACACATCTTTAGCCACTCAGCAAAAATTACGAGTTTGGCTGGGAGGTGTTAATGCATCCGCCGTATAGTCCTGACCTTAAACCTTCAGATTTTTACCTGTTTCGGTCTCTGCAGAATTCCTTAGGCAGTGTCAGGTTAACATCACGAGAGGACTGCCAAAACCACTTATCGCAGTTTTTTGATCAGAAGCCCCAAATTTTTTATAGCAATGGGATCATGTCCCTACCTACAAGATGGCAAAAAGCTATCCAACAAAATGGCACCTACATACTTTAGTTAAATGTAAATAAACTTTATAAAAAAACCTTTTGAATTTTAATATATAAAATGCGAAGAAACTTTTTCCCCAACCTAATATATAGCAAAATACAAAGGATGCACATCGGCCTGCCATTAAACCCGGTTTATTGCACTTCCTCTATTCGGAGTTCTTTTGTTTAGACAATAGCCTATTGTTATTGTACTTGTTTATGGCCGTTCGCAGACATAATGCTGCAGGTGTGCAGAATTATGTTTTCTGGTTATACCGTCGATGGTGGCGCAGGTGCGATTCGTGGAAATCATTGTTAACACGGTCATAAGCTGAGTATAAAGGGGTATCCCAACGGAGAGTTGGGCAGTCAAGCGACGACTACGATACGAGTAAGACGTTTGTAGTACTCTCGATTAGCGATATAGACGACGGACTTTACACGTGTCAAATTGCATCGAATCGTGCAGTGTGAACTGGTTGCATCCAGTTTTATTTGTATTTGTTTTATACCTGTTTGTACAGTTCTAATAAACTCTATAGTAATTCCAACGGCATTTATTTTAATTCGAGTCCAGTAGCTCGTAACAGTATTATAGTAGTTTAAATTTTCTAAGCTACCACAATTGACTGTAAATGTAAATGAATCCAAATTTATCTGTAACAAGAGATGAATTTGGATTTATTTAATTATCAGAAAACATCTTATAATATCGCAAATATTTTTTTTATAACGCAGGGGAACACCATCCTCGGGTCATTCGGGGGAAGGGCCAAAATGCAGGCATAAGGCCTGCATCGAGGGTGTGTGGGACTCTCAGCGACCGGTTCTCCACGCTCGCTTTTAAAACGAAGCTGTCGCAAGAAACGGCCGCCAAACTACCCACTAAACCTAAAATTGCACCCCATTTATAGCGCTTTTACGTGGCGTCACGGGAACTCGTACAGAGTAACTGCACCATGACGCCTGTAACTGGGCCACCCGGGCAGCAGAGTAACCCCACTTCGTATCCTAGGGGAACAGGGGGGGGGTCCGCTGTCATCCCCGTGATAATATCGCAGACATAAGCTTAGTCTGTCTTACATGACATGGCCATTATATTGTTACGAGTTGCAGGACTCGAATTAAAATGCCGTTATAAAACTGCCGAATTAAAACTATACAAACATGTATAACACAGGTACAAATATAACTGTACACAACCGGTCCAAACGTAATGCACGATGCAATAACACGCGCAAAGTCCGTCACTAACGTCTTGCCTCGCTTGTGACTATCGCTAGACTGCTGATCTCTCCACTGGGCCATTGCTTTATACTGCACCGATACAATATGGCTGCCCGACCGCGTAGACCGAATTTCTTAGAATCAGTTGGACACACATGGCTAATGACCGCCATAAAAGATTACAATACACAAACGTAATAAAGTGCGCTTTTATGGTGTGCAGGTGTGAATCTACTTTTGTGGGCGTGTAGGTCGTAACAATATGTTCATAAACGTTGGTAGAAGTTAGCGCTGAAGAATGAAACCTCCGTATTACAGTATGGATTATATGGAACCCCTTTTTATATATATATAGCAATACACTAGAGCTAATATAAAGAAAGTTTCTACGCTGTGTATAACATAAATGTTTTCATAATCGCTTGTCCTATGAAAATCTCCTTCATAAATATAATCTCATTAAACTTGAGCAAAGAAGATTGCAGCTTGATGCGATGTTTCTATATGATTTGTGTCATAATAGATACGATTGTACATCTATATTTAATAAATTGTGTTACAGGGTTCCTACCAGGACGCATTGCCAGGGCCCTTGCCGATTGTTTCCGACTACATGTTGCCGAACAAACGCCGGCAAACGATCTCCGCTTTACCAGCTAGTGCATTCGCATAATCACAGTTTCTACTTAACAGGTATAGCGGCGACTAGGCCCAGCACTTATAAACAAATGATCCTTGAATGTTTGAAAAACAAGTAAACCATTATATCAAGTATTTCTAACAATTAGCGTCCTCCTTACGATCGGTGTGATCTTGGCTCCGGTTCTGCATTCTGGTGAGGTCTCCCTCTTCTTCTTCTTTTCGGTTATTATATACCAACTTTTATATATCTCTCTCTCTTTAGTTTTTACTTACGGTAGCTAGTATATTTTCAATTATTCAATATGTGGCAAATGATGTTGGTGTTGTATTAATTGAAACTTATGTATAAGATTTATAATGTATTCTGTACAATACTGTTTTTTATGTCTAAATACATTTTTAAAAAGTATGGATTGTCAATTGCGAATAAAAGACTATATAGAATCAGCTTCAAAGCAAAAGTTATTCACGAAGCTGGGAATAATTCTGACACTAATACTTTACAAGTACCAGCAGTAAATAAGGAAAACCTCCTTCCATTAACCTTAACTTTCAGAGTTTTAAAACGCCTTCAAACGTGCTACAATGTGTAATTTGCCCATTTGTATTCCTTCAGTGTTTTAGATAGGTATACAAGTTACAGTAAAACTGAAAATTTAGTATTTTCTTGGTAAGTCATGTTTAACTAATTTCTTATATATTCATGTGAACAAACTTATTGTAGCAGCGACAGGTAGAGGTTAAATGATACTTCAGATGGCAGAGAGTAGTATTCACTCTCGCGTGCTGATGTAAACTGAAGTGAACTCATTTATTTTGGAAACGATTACCTTAAGTACAAACATTAACAAGTCGTACAGCTAGTACAATATATAGCACAATGTGTGAGCGGGACGGATGATGTGCGAGCGAGATAGAGCAACTATTAATATGTGCGCATTGCGCTAGCCACATCCGTCCGATCATGACATACGTGAGTGTGGTATTCGGCCAAGCCAAGCCTGCTCTTTTAAAGAAACTGCAAATCGTGCAGTATAAATTCATGCCCAGAGCCGTTGGTGCTCGCCTCTATATGCGTAACATCGATCTCCACCGCGATCTGAAGCTTCCCGCCATCGATAACTATATTACGTCGCTCTCGCGTAACTATTTCGATCTCGCGCCGCACCATCGTAATCCGCTCGTCGTGTCCGCGTCCGAAAGCCTTACGAAAGGCTCTCGTGCGACGACCGCGTAACGTCCTCAGGGTCGACGCTATTACGAAACGACTGGCTCGGATCAGCCCGCCCGCGGTCAGGACGCCAGGATGGCAGGCACCGACAGACAGACGCAGACGCCGCCAATCACGATCCCTCCACGTCCCCGCGAGGGACTCCAAGAGACATACCCCCCCCCCCCCCATAGGATAGACTAGGCGTGTTGCTGGGAAGTTTCTTTCGCCGTTTCTTCTCTCCCAGCCATAACCCGTTGCGAAACGGCAGTAAGATAGCGTAGGCCGCTGCGAACTGCCGATCCCGGTCTGCCGGGATCCTTCCCCTCGGGCTTTATATTACCGTTCTCAATTAGTGCATTGTGTCGCCTTATGGTGGGCGTCATTACATTCATCTCCCTCTCATGGCAACAGTCCAGCCGAGGTAAAGCCCCCCGCTCACCCCGAATATCCCGGTAAAGTTAAGCTCTTTGGACCAACAACATAAAGTCAAGTCCAATAATAAGAAATAAAAGAAGCGCTAGCCAGTAGTTCGATGTCCACTGTGATGACTAGACGTATGCAGCTCCCATATTATCTTTTCAAAATAAAATAATAGCGCAGCGTTTTATTTATTTGAATTTTATTTTGTTTCATATTATTTTATTTACTTGATTTCTCTGACCGAAACGTCAAAATAAAAATTGAATGCCCTCGTAAAAGTTCATAGCTACTGAAAAATGCCGCGCTTATAACTGTTAAAACATAGTTTTAATCTTATCTTTATCAAAGACACATGATTGTATCGTTTTACATTTTATCCTTGACAATTTACGGAAATGTCTGAACTATGTATATTTGTTATCAAGTCATTTATCTACCTATATCTATATGTCTTCTATACAGATAAATAAAATTGAATTTTCTGTTTGTAATGTCAAAACAAAAATGTGAAAAAAATATGGCGGATAATTTGGACCAGGAGATTCCGAAAATGTAATTTTTAGAATTGATTTTACTTTTAGTTCTTGCTTTTTTTACTTCTTGCTCTCATACGCCCTTCTACTAAACTTAAATTGAACACTCCTGCGCATAACTCAACTTTTTACAACAATTCTTTTGCTGTTAAGGCTATACAGCTTTGGAACACGCTTCCTGTTACTATCAGACAAGCAAAATCGCTAGCGATATTTAAAACCATGATCAAAAAATACTACCTGTCGTTGGAATATGATATTTAAATTCATTTATAAATATATATATATATATATATATATATATATATATATATATATATATATATATAATTTATGTATTTATTATTAAAATGTAAGTAGTTCGTACTATATGTTAGTTATACCACCATCGCCATTATCATCTCAATTCATTCCCGGGGTTGTCTGGAAGAGATCGCTTTTTAGCGATAAAACAGCCCTTTGTACATTACTAGTTATAATTTTAGCCTCTAAGTTCATGTTTGTATTGGTGTATAATAAAGTGTTATCTATCTATCTACTTATTTATGGATTTTACAAAAAGTTGGTATAACATAAATTATGGAAAATTTTCTCTAAATTAATTTTCTACATTTAGTTTAATTTGTAAAATAATTTTAGAATATATTTAGATTGTCGCGCATTTTCTACTTAATGTTTTTATTGTAAAATCAGGCGGAGAGGGGATAATGTCAAAAATCTGTTAGCTATTAGCCGCCGCCTTGTTCCACTATGGCGGCGCTAGCGTCAACTATACCAAGTGGCAATATTGACACTCGTAAAAAGTACATCAAAATCTATAAATTAGCCATTTTCAAAACAACTAAAAAAAGGACAACAAAAATTTACAAAATATAGTAATTTTTATGTTTTACTTGAGACCCACTTCAAAATGTTGTAGAAAGTAGCCGGTTAAATATTTATTTTTTGGTTTTTCGTGTGAAGGTTTAATTTAGTTGCGCAAATACTTCAAAAAGTTTAGAAATAATATATTAAGCACCTGTAGAAATTCAGCGTAAAAGCTCTTCAACAATGGTTTCTCTCGATTTCCTTGCGATCCACAAATCAGGTCCTGACTTGGTGACCATGGCACCACCTCAGAAGTATAGACTTACAAGTAAAGAAAAAAATTGAAAATCGGTTTAGAATTGAGGGAGATATCGTGTTACGAAGAAATCACTTATCAGTTTTTGTGGGATTCTCTAATTCCTTGTAATCCACTTATCAGGTCCTGACATGGTGACCAATTCGAAAGTATAACTTTTCGATTAAAACAAACATTTTGAAAATCGGTTAACAATTGACGGAGAAACAGAGTAACGAGCACACAAAAAAAACAACATACAGACGAATTGAGAACCTTCCTCCTTTTGTGAAGTCGGTTTTAAATAACAAGAGATCGTACTATTAAAACAACCTTTATATTATTACCTGAGCATGGGGTGAAACTCGTGTGTCTTAAACACAAATAACCAAATGTATCAATATCAATTTGTCGGGTTGAGCGATACGGTTGGCTGGAACCCTCCGATCTTGGGAAAGGCATGTTCCCGTTACTCCACTGCGACATATAAAGCTGCGATCGTTAAAATCCCATCACAGGCCTGGCGATAAGGCAGCGCAGATATATCGCTCATTGCGAAACACGAAATATCCTCCTTGGAAAGAAATCGCCGGGAAAATTACCCCAGACGAAGCGCTACTGTCGAAACTCGATTGTGTAATCGATAGTTTAGTTTAAAGTGAATAGAGGCCGAAGTCGGCGAATCATGATTTTGAATTTAAATTTAAAAACGGAAATTATTAAACTAGGCATTGCTGAAGAAAACTTTTTGAACGTGATACATGCATATTTATAAGCTAAAAAGTTAATATTATCATTTTACTCTACACATTGTTTTTATCTTAGAAGATCCTTTAATAAAGCATTCATAGCTTTTTTAAAATCATTTACACTAATCTTAATCAATAAAATAATATCTTATAGTAGTATTATTATTAAAAAAATATTTCGTAAGAAAAACGCTTCGCTACTGTTTTCAAGAGAAGAAGCGGCAATAAAATCACTAAAAACCATAGTAATGTATCTGTATCTATACATCTATACGTCTTCTATACAGATAAATAAAATTGAATTGCCTATTTGTAAAGTCAAAATAAAAATGTGAAAAAAAAGTTAGGGCGGATAGTTTGGACCAGGAGATTACAAAAATGTAATTTTTAGAATTAATTTTACTTTTTTTATTCATTTCACAAAAAGTTGTTATAATATACAATCGAGTACCAAATGTAACTGAAACAAGATCCCAAATTATACCTACACGAATATACACAGAATAGGAAGTAGATTTAATTTTTAACTTATATGTATGATTTCAAAAGAATGTCCTCCAATAGAACTTAGTTTCAATTAAAACATTTGAATTTGACTGAGTCTAAAGGTTTATTTCATCACTTACTTTATGACGTTTTATAATTAAATCATATCTTTGGACCAAATGAATTAAAAATTGAGTCTTGCTTTTAGGTTAAGTGAAAAAGTGGTACTATTGTAACGAGTTCCAACGGTAGGGCCCCCAAAACAGTTCCACTGCGTAATCACCGCAGTTCACGACAAATAGGAACTTTATACAAATCACCTTGAATTTATTCCGACCAAATGATGGGTGAAATTAATTTATTTTTGTTCTCGTGCCTTTTTGCCTACGAATGCGCCATAGTAATCCTCGGCAATTTATTTCCTGTTAATGTCGGCAAAACAAAAATTTAAAATATAAGAGTAGCGTTAAATATTAATACATTTTTTATGGGTTTGCAAATAAGAGAAAACATAAATTATTAAATTTGTTATACTTGTATAACAATTTTTTTAACACGGAAGATGAAATTTGAGTTGAGACTAGCAGCGCCATCTTTTGCATTGTAGATGAAATAATATAGTCAACTTCGTGAAAAGAATAACGCGGAATAGAAATAGAATCATAATAATAATGCATTATTTAAATCACATCTTAGACCAAATTTGACAAAAAGTTATAATTTAATAAGTTACTTTTCAACGTTTGACTAATTTGCTTATGACTGTGATGCCATATAATTTTAGGATTATGAACTTTAAAAAAAATTACATGGTATAAGGCTTAATTGTTTGGTAAAGTGGAAAACATCCATCATGTTTGTGATGTGATGTCACGAGAGCCTGTAAGGAAAGGTTTATGTATGGTCTGTAAATCTATTTGATGAACTTCGGGTTTGTGCCACAGCATATTACTGTGGCCTTTGTTGCTAATGTTTTTTAAATTTAAAATCATGAAATCGTTTGTGAATAGCCTGCAATAAAACTATGCATTTCATTCTTTAATTTTCTACTTTTGTGTGATAGGATGGTATAGCGACACCTATAGCAAGTGATCGTAAATAAAAAGTAAAATTTAACTACTGCCATCTGTGTTTCCTTGCAAAATCCATAGCGGTACTGTTTAGCGAGCTAAGTAATATGAATTCTAGTTTGAAATTATTTCAACAGATAGCGCTAAAAGTGCTCATGACAACCGCTCCATCCGATTAAAGCAACATTAATTAAATAGGTCCAAAAGCGCAGACTTGAAAAAATACGACGACACTCAATAACATACAATACTCAATTTTATGTTTGGGACTTTAGACAGATCACTTTGATTGCTTCATCGAAATTGAAAGACAGAAGTGAAACGTGGATGGCCCTAGTTGCGTTTCCGCCGTAGGCAAACTCGGGAAATACCACTCACACCGAAGCTTTAGAAAACTAAAAGAACTAGTTAAAACATCCATCTAGTTCTTGTCTCAGAACTCTGTCTATTCGTGTTGTATGTACTTGTTGACTTCACTACTCATATATTTCTATATTCTACTTTTATTCTAATATTATATTAGTTTTGGATGTTATGTATTTTCTTTTCTTTGACTTTTTAGTTTAAGCGTTTTTCAGACATTTTTGCCGCCGTAGGCAGTTGCCTACCATCTCGAGCCACCCCTGATTGAAGTTATTCTTAGCACGCTTTTTAACTAATGCCTAACTCCTTATAATTATAATATTTCTAAACAAGATTTTAATTCCACAAACATTGCCAAAAATCACAATGAGATTTTTTTTTATTATGCAATATTTCTACGTTAACAATAATATAAGACTATTTTATCATAGTGCTGTGTTTAGTAAAAAAAAAAAGAATAAATTAGGAACATTAATTTAGACATACCCTGGAATATGGAGTGGAATATAAAATAAATGCTCTAAACACAACTGGCATTTAATACTGGAATAATGCTGATTTATTTGTTAAATGATTTCTACATCTATGAAAAATTGTATTAAAAATTCAATATTTATAATTTCAAATGGAAAGCACTACCGTCTTCATATTAAAAATATACTGGAACATTCCAACTATGTAATTTAAAATGAACTAATAAAATATTCTTCAAACTGTTCTCGCATACCAACTCTTAAACTAAAGCGGCAGAACTGACTTCGATTCACTCAAAATAACTTTGAACGGAATGAATATCATTTTAATTAATTTTAGTTCAGCTTTTCTGTTGAAATTTTAAAAGCAAATAGCTCGAACATTGACTGAAGTTTTATAGTACATTTGCAATAATTTTAGTGCTTTGAAAACTTATTAAAATTCAATAAACTGAATCAAGAGTTCACTTTAACTTTCGAAGTAGGAATAATTACATTCATTTATTAGTTATTTAAAATTTAAGATACATTATAAGTAAGCTTTTGTCGAAACGCGAGTCAAAAATTAAGTTACGATAAGTTTCCACAATTTTTAATTATTTACTTTAAAAAGACTAGAGAGATCTAGCAATGTATAATTCTGATTATTTTCAGTTACATTTTTTACTGCTAATAGAAAAACTAGCAACCTAATCGACTAACATAATTTTTATCATCTTACAAAAAGTAGCAGCTTCATAGAATATTTTGTATGAATGACGTTCTCTAAATTTAAAAAAAGAACGTCAGTTATTTCCTTATCCGCTACCCTATTCTCATTTACAATAATCGTAATTTTACATGTCAAAAAGTGCCATCTATCGTAATATTAGATATCAAAAAGCGCCATCTATCAAAAGATTGCGTAACTTCTTATGACCCACTGTTACGTAAGTACAACGGTGGAGCTTATCAAAGTTGGCGGTTTTTAGTATCAACCCATTACGATAGATGGCGTTGGTATTACTTTAGTCAACGTTTGTAAATGAACTTTTAAATATATTATTAAAATAAATAATTATATCTGTTGGAGTACACACACACTTGAATATAAAATAATTCTGCGAAATGACAATGGTTCAGTAAAAAATGTAGCTCGTAACAGATTCTGCAATCAAAATTGGCGCCACCAGTCCATTTTAGTCTAGAAAATCTCAAATAAAAAACTCAATGAACGTCTTACTATTTAAAATATTATAAAATTCTAAACATGCCGTGTCTGTCCCTTGAAGCTATTAAAAAAAACTAGAATAGACTATATAGACGACGGAGAATACTATCTATTTTTTTTACATTTCTTGTCTGTCTGTTTGTTCGGGATTCACGTAAATACTACTAAGCCGATTTGGATGCGATTTTCGCTGATTGACAGCTAATTTTTAGACTTAAAATTATTCTTGGCATTTTTCTGAGAATGGTTTAAAATGGTCAGATAAAAAAAATCGAATTCCAGTGTGATTTTTCACTGATCGATAGCAAATTTTATATAATAAAATGTGTAATATTTCTTATCCCGGGAAATCTGCGCGAATTTTCCCGGGAGCGGTTTCTAGTTGTTCGGGTGCATAAAATTTATCTTATTCCGGCACAGTTTTCACTAAAAGGATGGCTTACATTCTTTTTTAAATGCTGTGGTACTTTGCGACCCGGGAATTTCAGGTCAAGCGTGGGTGAAGCCGCAGGCATATCCTAGTTTAAAATATTTTTTTGAACTTAAATCAGTTTTAATTAACTCTGTACCCGCAGACGTCCGATCACCACAGCGGCCATTCGCAAATGATAGGCAAGCCGGCAAGCGCGCCACTTCTACTCGGGGCCACCGTGTTTCCCTCCGCGCATACCTCGCCTCAACTCACCACTTCACGTGTAATCGTTCGAATGCACTTATTATTATTAAATGTTATATTTTGTTTAGCAGCTAAATGTGTGATGTAATATAAAATATTAATCGATATTTTTACCAAATAAATATGCCTTCCTGAAATGCAATTCAAACATACAACAGTATTTCATTTCCACCTGAAGACCTCCAAAACTCATTTTTAAGTTTTTGTAGTTCATGAAATTTACGAAATTGAAAAAGAATCTAAATAGAACTTTCAATTTATAACTGATTTAAGTTTAAAAAATATGTTTTAAATAATAACACATCGATTGAAAGTTTTAATTGTGATTTTGTATGAAAACAAGAGAAAGTCACGCATAGTATATTCTTCCATGACTTGTTTTGACAATAACTGTCACAAAAGCACTAACTAAATATTTTAGTTACTTATTGCACGAGTTCAGGACAGCTTGACGGCTCACCTAATGGAAAGCGGTTACCATCGCCTATGGACACTTGCAACATCAAAGGTACTACAAATGCGTTGTTCTTCTCTATAGAGTAACTAAAACCTGGCCACTAAGCCGGAACACAACTCAAGGTTGTTACGACAGCATAGACCAGGGGTAGAAGCCATCCATCCAGACGGGCAAATACCTTACCACCTGGCTGTTGGTTGTTTTGTCGCCTCTTACGACAGGCCACCCGGCCACAGGAATTTGTGTTATCTCTCCGTTCCTGATTTTTTTTAACTTACTGCATTTATCTCATTGCTTGAAGAAAATCCATTTACCTGAAACAACAAAGAATTTGATTAGTATAATTTCTTCTTTAATACTGTTACAACTTAGCCAAAATTCCACGAAGCACGCCGACAAATATGAATGCACACCTGCCGGCCATAAAGCACGGTTTATTACCCGCCCGCATTTGGACTTATTTTGTTTACTTTGTGTTTAATATTTGTGTTTTGCTTTTTAGTCTGAAAAAGTTAGTCGGTTTTAGTCGGTTTTATTTTTGTTAAAAATATTGTAATATTATATTAAAAATATTGTACTATGTATTATGTATACCACCGTCGTCATTATAATCTCAATTAAATCCTGGGGTTGTCTGGGAGAGATCGCTTATTGGCGATAAGACCGCCCTTTGTGCATAATGAGACATAGTTTTAGTCTGTAAGTTCTTTTTTGTATTGGTGTACAATAAAGAGTTATTGGTTGATTGATAACATTATAGTGTTTATAATATTGTTACGAGCTACAGCACTCGAATAAAAAAATGCCGTTGGAACTACTATAGAATTTATTAGAATTGTACAAACACGTATAAAACAAATACAAATAAAACTGGATGCAACCAGTTCACAGTGCACGATTCAATGCAATTCGACACTCGTAAAGTCCGTCGTCTATATCGCCAATCGAGAATACTACAAACGTCTTACTCGTCTCGTAGTCGTCGCTTGACTGCCCACCCCTCCATTCGGGCATCGTCTTATACTAACTACACAGTACAAAAAAGATTGGCCGCGCGCACTGAGTTTCCCAGAAATAGTAATTTGCACACCTGCTAACGGACACAAAGTCGAAAACAATAACAATAAGGATTAGTTCGACGCTAATGATGGTTATAAAACAAGTAGAAAAACAATGGCATGTTTTTCTTAATTACAAATTCAAAACACAAAAAATTGCTTAATCCGGAAAGGACAATAAACTGCGCTTATAACAGGCAGCTGTGCGCTTATCCTTCACGGCATATAACAATTTTATATAACATTTTAATCATCACTAGAAATTGTACTACTGGCATGCGTATTCAAGTTTTGCCTTTCGTAGACTGTAGATGCTCGTGGAACCACAAGAGTATAACGCTTTCGAATAAAGAAAAAAAAGTAAATCGGTCCACGATTGAAGGAGTAAAGGTAAAGTAACAAACATACAAAAAAAATACACTCGAATGGAAAACCTCCTCCTATGTATATATTTATGTATGTAATATTAATAGGTGTATTTATATATGTGTATTAAGTATAATTCTTACTTATATAACATTTTACGTCGAGAGTACTACAAACGTCTTACTCGTATCGTAGTCGTCGTTTGACTGCCCCACCCCTCTATTCGGGCATTGTTTTATACTAAATATACAGTACAAAAAATCGGCCGCGCGCATTGTGTTTCCGAGAAATAGTAATTGGCACACCTGGTTATCTATTTCTGCTAACGGCCAACAAAGTCGAAAACAATAACAATAGGCTATTGTCTAATTGCAAATCTTAAATACGAAGTAATAAAAAGAACTCCGAATGCGGGAGGGGCAATAAACAAAATGCGTAGCATTCCTTTGTCGGTATGTGACAATAGGTATGGAGGTGGCCCAACTTGTAACAATACTTATATGTCTATTAATGAATAAAATATAATGTAAGTAACTAGATATCCTATAATATTTATGTACCAGCTTTGACAAATTGAATCTGTTTTATTCCTGCCACGGGTTGTCTGGAAGAGATCGCTTCTAAGCGATAATTATGCACATTTAGAATATTTTTAGGCTATAAATTTTTCTGTAATTGTGTACAATAATCCTGACCTACGGAGCCGAGACGTGGACACTGACAGCAGGATTGGTCCACAAGTTCCAAGGTAGGCAGACACGGCTTCGAAAGGGAAGCCAATAGGAGGATCCAGTTAGGCTGGGCAGCATTCGGTAAGTTTCGACAGGTCTTCTCGTCGACCATTCCGCAATGCTTGAAGACTTTCGTCTTCAAGCATTGCGGAATTGGGTGTTTCTCTTATGGATAAAATTAGAAATGAGGTTATCCGTAAGAGAACCAAGGTAACCGACATAGCTCGCAAAATTAGCAAGTTAAAGTGGCAGTGGGCCGGTCACGTGTGCCGCAGGACCGATGGCCGATGGAGCAGACGAGTTAACGTATTGTCGGACGCCCTCCAGCCCGATGGGACGACGACCCGTGCAAGGTCGCCAGCAGGCGCTGGATGAGCAAGTCGGAGGACCGGGACGAGTGGCGCCGACTTGGGGAGGCCTACGTCCAGCAGTGGACGGTTATTGGCTGACGACGACGTATAATTAAGTGTCATCTCTCTCTCTCCCCGCTCTCCTCCTTTTGAAAGTCGGTTAAAATTTACTAACGAACTCACAAATACAGAAGTTCCTTGCGAAACTAACCCTTCATGTTAGACAAATTTTTATTTTGCAATCAGTCTTTAAAAAGCATTAAGATTTTATTCAATTCTGACGTTATTATTAATAAACGTAGGAGACACAGTCTGCAATTTAACTGCCTGTCATTTATCTCTTATTATTATTATTTTCTAGGTGCGTATCTTTACAACAAAATAAATATTACACTGTCCATATACCCCCTACTAAAAGATACTTGCAAAAAAATACTGACTAAATGGTTAAAATCACTCAATTATGATGAAACAGAAAATTTTCTACGTTTAACAATATAATAAGCCTATTTATACATGTTTATCTTAATTAGAATTATTAAACACACACACATGTATGCACGCACATACATACATACACACACACACACAACACACACACACATTTTCTTATAATTAGTATGTAGTTTGTTTTTCGCCATGGAGTGGAACACTGACAGGTTTTATATCACTTGTAAATTGTTGTGTGAGAAATCACTGGTGAGACTGGTGCCCATTGTAAATCTGTGCAAATCTGTATTACAGGTCACCAGTGCTTTTATTTCCTGTTTATTTTATTTTCATAAAATAAAGTTTCTTTCTTTTCATCTGTCAAAATTGTTCTACCTGACATTTCCATCAGAAGGCGAACTTTTTGAAAGGGTAAAACATTTTCCACTCACCGCAGAAATCGTCGGCGGGGGATCGATTTTGAAACTTTTATTTATGAGTGTCTCGTTGTGGGAATGTTCTGATTGAAGCCCTTTGTTGCCTACTTTTACTTTTTGTCCGTCTGTTTCGTTAAAGATGTATTGTCGTATTCTGATTTAACAAAACTGCCTATCAGAGTTCTGTCTTGCTTTTGTTATAGCGAAGAAGGTATCAAATATATTTGAAACTATGGGTTTGAAATTTATTAATATTTTCTCCAGGGATTTGTTATATATGTGCGATGCGCCCGCTTGTCACTAGGCTACCTTTTCATCCGTGCAGGAACGGAGAAAGAATACAATTTCCTGCGGCCGGGCGGCTTGTCGTAAGAGGCGACAACAACCCACAGCCAGGTGATAGTGTATTTGCCCGTCTGGATGGCTATCACCCTTGGTCTAGAGTCTGCCGCCGTAACAACCTTAACTTGTGTTCCGGTATTAGTGACTAGGTTCCAGTCTCACTTAAGAGAGCAGCAGCGCATTTGTAACGCCTTTGGTGTTGCAAATGTCCATAGACGATGGTAACCAATTTTATGATACTTGTAAGCCTTATTTTAAAGATCTACACATTTTACCACTGCCATGTATGTATATTTATGAAATATGCTTATTTGTCAAAAAGAATTTTGCTATTTTCACGACGGCTAAAGACTTCTATCCAAACAATACTAGAAATAGTCAACGACTAGTATTAAATGTGGCTCCAAGAACAACCCTCTTTACCAGAAACTGCTATAACATGTGCATTCAGGTCTATAATAAAATTCCGATCCACATAAAAGAGTTTAGGATTAATAAATTTAAAATTCAGTTAAAGGAATGGCTCTTAAATAGAATGTTTTACTCGGTGGACGAATTCCTCAATTGTAAAATGTATTTTTTTTGTCTTCTTATTATTATTTTATCATTATTTAATTTAATAAAATTTATTATAACTATTTGTATGCTCCTATGTGAGCAAAACATGTGTACACTAACATATATTACATCTGCTTAACCATGTTTTGTACAAATAAATTTGATTTGATTTGATTGATTTGATAACCGCTTTCCATCAGGTGGGCCATCGGCCTCTTTGCTGAACTCATGGAATAAAAAAAAAACAGTGTTTTACAACCCCGAGTTTGATTTGCATGCGCCCGCTCCGTATCTATAACTGATTTACCCACATATTCGGTGGTGGGTGGCGACGATTTACCCACATATTCGGCATACAAAAGAAAAATGTTCGCTCTGGCTTTAAGTATTGGAGTTTTATCCAATTTTAACCACCACAGGCAAGGTTGGAAGGCGTATAAAAATCGGTTGGAGCAGTGGTTTATCGCGAATAGTCTGGATGAACAGACAGACAAGGCAGGAAGAAAGGTGGTATTACTCAGCGCACTCTTAGAGAGCACATACCAACTTGCAAGTAACTTAGTACTACCTGATGACTTGGCAGCATAGTTGGAATTTTGACGAAACATTTTACGACCAAACGATGTGGTTTTGCAGAAAGGCATAAGTTTAATGAAGCTGTACAATTAAATGGTGAAACCCACGAGCAATGGGCTGCTCGTTTAGGAGAACTAGCTTCTTACTGCGGGTTTAAAAACATAGAAGATGCGCTTCTAGACAAGTTCGTCATGAGAACGTTACCAAATCCAGAGAAGAAGAAACTGTTTATATATACTGATTTATATCTATTTGTATTTTATTTATTTACTCAGTATGTTGGAGCAGAAGCGGTTAGGTTCTGCTTTGCTAGGAAGGGAGCCGCCAACGTCATGATTACAGAGCAATCACACGCCAGTCCGCCTTATACCATTCAACAACGTTTACGCATACAATAAACCATAGATCGTTTCCTTTGTCGCATATAATAATACCTGTAGTGTGGTCGAAATAAAGCTCATCATATAATAACAGTCCACTAATCACTTCAAGAACCCCTTTTTTTTTGATAACGCATGGGGAATATCTTTGGACACCGTCCTCGGGCTCTTCGGGGGTAGGGCCAAATGCAGCGCAGAAGCATGCATCGAGGGTGTCTGGGACTCTCAGCGACCGGTTCTTCACACTACCTTCAAACAGAAGCAGTCGCGAGAAACCGATCGCCACACTACCCACTAAACCTATATCTGCGCCCCTATATCTGCGCTTTTACAGGACGTCACGGGATTTAGAACAGAGTTACTGCACCGTGACGCCTCCACTCTTGGTAATACTGGGCCACCCCGGTGGCAGAGTGACCCACTTCATCAATCAGGAGGGAAGTCCGCTGCTACCCCCGTAGCAGCGGCCACCTGTGACGGTAATTATGGGAGGAGGAGATGCGCGCAGTGGCGCTTTCGACCGCCGGTCTGCCTCCTTCCTGCGGATGGGGTCCGCGTACGCGTCCTCCTCCCTAACTCTTTCTGCGGCCTCCTTCTGCGCCGTGACGGACTCGTAGAAGGAGGAAACCGCAAGCCAGGATTGCTGGCCCTGGAGCATCGCCTCGACCATGCTACGAAGCGAGCTCACAGGGCCAACGACGTTTTCTAAGAGGGCCCTCTGGGGCCCCCCAGGCGGCGGACTTCAAGAACCCTGCACCAACCATGGTGAGCCTAGACACATTATTCTTACTCTATTGCTCAGTAATACTGTTCAATATCCTTGCTGCGAAGTTGCACACAGGACAAATGAAAATATCTAAGTACCTTCTCTTAGAAAATTTTGTTCAGTATGCAAGGAGTCCTAATCTAATGTGCTTATGAAAGCATATAGGTTTTACTGGCCAGCTCTGCAAACCAGATATACCAGTTTCGGATATTAAATTAGATTTTCTGATAGTTTCAGATATGGGTATTAGTTTTGTCGTGGCAGTGGACCGGTCACTTCTGTCGCAGGACCGGCGGCCGATGGAGCAAACGTGTTCTGGAGTGGAGACCACATCTCGGCAAACATAGCGTAGGACGCCCTCCAGCCCGGTGAACTAACCAGGTGGTTAGTTCACCGGGCGTGAACTAACCACGTCTTCCTCATTTCTTTCGCAGGTGCGAAAGAAATGAGGAAGACGTGAGATTGGCTTCGTCGTCGACGTCCAGCAGTCGATAGAAGCGAGCTGAAGAAGAAGATGTTGGTTTTTTTTTCAGGAATTAGATAGAAAACTATAAATAATCCCAAGGTAACAATTTGACGGCTGGTGTGTCAAAGGAGTATAATTTTAACGGTAAAAGACTATATAGGGGTAGAAAATTGGATTATGCGCATAGTTAAGAGAGCAAGAAATAAATTCAAAGCATCCTTTACGACGATCAGAAAGAAAGAAAGAAAGAAGAAAGAAAACGTTTATTTGCCAGGAGTACTTGGAATAAGTAAAACACGTCAGAGAAAAAAAAACCATACAATTAAATGTACAAATAAACCCATTTCTCAGTAAAATATAGTATTTTGATTGCCTTTTCGTTATGTTAAAAAAGAAAACAGTATAAATCCATTCCGAAGCACGAGAATTAGTTAGAAAATTATTACATCTAAGGAATGTTGAAGATGAGTGGTATGTGAAAAAAAGTAGATAAGTGAAAAAGAGCTTTATTTAAAAAGAAAAGAGAGAACACAGAAAACATTTTTTTAGCTAGACGTGTTGCTGGGGAGTTTCTTGTCGCTTCTTCTTAACGGCAATAACACGTTGCCAAGTGGTGTACATAGAATAGGAATTAAATTTAAATTTAAATTTATGTATGAGCTTGAAAAAGTGTTCTCCAGTGGAACTTATTTTGAATAAAAACTTGAATTTGAATTTTAAATTTAAATTTGTGTATCTGATCATAAGTATAAAATGAATGGGATGAGTGATTGAGGATTTGATTTAAGTGAACGGTTGATAGTCGGTCGGTTACAAGCGAGTGTGGATGGTGTGTCCATCTAATTTAAGATGTTTAAAGGAGTTTATTGTGAATGTTGTCCAAGAAGAATAAAGCGTTACATCGAAGGAGTTTTGTTTCTATTTTATCAACTGTTACATTTATTTAGTTGCATAGTTGTTCTTGTCAGATTTCTTTTTAAGGTTAATAATTGATTTTGTTATGTACCCTCTTATTTCTAAACGATACGATCGGCCATTTCCTTAATTGAATAGTAATATTGCTATATCTATTTATTCTGTGTTTAGCGTCTGTTTTTTGTGGAGTAGTTTTCTATAATTTACCATAATTTTATGTAATAATATTCATCTCTAATATGTGATCATTGTGTAGATTATAATTCAAAATCTCTCAACTGTATATAGACGCTATTTATCACATTTTATTTTTATGTTGACAGATGCGATAGATTTGTATTGTTACGAGTTACGGGACTCGAATTAAAATGCCGTTAGAATTACTTTAGAATTTATTAGATCTATAGAAACACGTATAACACGGGTACAAATATAACGGGACACAACCAGTACAAACTATTCAAGTCACTATATAGCCTATCGAATGTTCATGTCTTGCTTGTATAGTAATCGTCGCTTGACTGCCGGTCTCTCCGTTCGGGCATTCCTTTATACTCAGCTTGCAATATGTCATGACCGGGAAAACAATGGTTTCCAAGAATCATACCTGCCCACTGCCTACCATAAAGGATTACAATACACAATAGGCGGTTTTTCTAATTACAAATATTAAACACAAAGTAAACAAAAGAAGTTCAAATGCAGGCAGGTAATAAGCCTTGCTTTATGGCCGGCAGGTGTGCATTCACATTTTTCGCCGTGCTTCGTGGAATTTTGGCTAAGTTGTAACAGTATTGTGTTCGATTTAGTTTATTACATATAAAACTTTAAATATCCTAAAATTTCCAAGTAATAATGTAACAAATTATTGTCATTCATAACCTTTTTAATTAAAATTGTTCATCAATGACTGTGGAGAGCACGTAAACTGTAACCTGGAATACCTACTATAACTTGGACATGAAGTAACATGAGAATTTTCATATTATAATAATATTTATTACACAACGATACGGTACAATGCAAGGTACAATAAATATAGAGTGAAGAAAAAACAAAAGAAGTACGACAAATAATAAGAAGTAAACTATCTAAAGAGGTTGATTCCAACAATGACTTCAATCTGCTATGCCAATTTGCTAAGTTTCATATACTGTAAAATTGTTGGAAGGATTGCGAAGTGTTCTTAAAATGTCTGTCCAATGTGTAGAGTCCGTGTATGAAATGTATTTAAACAGTAAGGTTCTCTGATTATAAGTATAGTGACCAGTTTCTCTTCTTTTATTACCATAAACCTTTCTGAGTTGTTGCAAGTATTACACGACCTAACATCTAAATCCACGACCCCCTTGCATAAATATCCTATCAGTCCAACACTGGATAGAGCTGTGTTTGAAATTATACCAAGTTGAATTGTCATTTAGTTGCAAACTCAAAAGTGTTTCGATATCGACTGTCTGGTATTTCATGTCACATTACTAGAGAATTTCCATCTTCACTTGCAAGAACTTATACCATAACTACCGAGCAAAAGATACGAGAACAACAAGGAGTCATAAATTTTAAATTTCCGCCGCGTCTTTAGGGACCGTCTTCAAGTTTGAAGCAAAGGAAGTGCAGTGATCGAATCACTCGACAATATTCAAGGATCGGTTCGCCGATAGTGTCTGATCCATGGAGAGTAGGAATGGATTTTACGATCGGAGGGATCGGGTGTCAATTTGGGAAGTTTACGGTTACTTAGTTTAGTTTATGACTCTTGGAAACTGGTCTTTAAACATGTTAGTTAGAACTTGTTATTACCATGCGCGTATTTTTTTAACACTGACACACTGGCGCCTTGTCATCTCCAGGAATCCAAAGCTGGGGCCGGTCGCACTGCCACTTCTGCCGAAAACCTCAAACGGCTCATATATGCAACCCTTGGAACAGGTTACATATTTGAGCAGTTTGGGATGGAGACTTTGGGCCCATGGGGGGCCAAGTGCCCACAAATTATTCCAAAATAGTGTTACGACCTGAACGTCGACAAAAGACAAATTCACACCTGCATACCTGTAGACATTTTATTACCTTTTCGGCATTTGGACTTCTTTAGTTTACTTTGTGATTAGCAAAACAGTCCATTGTGTTTTGTAATCTTTTATGGTAGTCTTAGCCAGGTGTGATTCTAAGAAATTCGGTCCACGCAGTCAAGCAGACATATTGCATCTGTGCAGTATAAAGCAATGCCCCAACGGAGAGATCAGCAGTCGAGCGATAACCACAAACGAAGCAAGACTTGTGTACATTCGGTAATCTATTTAGTAACGGACTTTGCGCGTGTATTTGAATTACGATCTCCTGCATTACGTTTGGGCTTATTGCGTTCGGTTATATTTGTACCTGCGTTATGCGTGTTTGTATGGTTCTAATAAACTCTATAATAATTCCAACGGCATTTTAATTCGAGTCCTGCAACTCGTAACAATATAAAATAAATGTTTGGTCGATAAAACAGGAGACCGGAAGGCTGGAGCTTACCTCGCTCAAAGGATTAGCCTCTGTATCCAGCCAGGTAATGCTGCCAGCCTTCTAGGTACAATGCCCAGCGACAGTGGTCTGGTGGGGCTAGACGGGCTTCAGTATAGGTTTTTATTTTTTTACTATTGTATATATATTCTTAAGTTAGGTTTATTTACAAGATAGTTTAATTTTTAATATCACAATTCATATTAATAAAAATTAAAATTATAACAAAATAAACATGTACTTTTTAATTCTCATGATAAGCTTTAATATATATTTTTTAATATTGGTGTTGATAGCAAAGACCCAGATCATAGTAAATAATGGAAAGTTCTTGTACGATACTTACTATGTCAAGAATCGAACCTGGAGCCTCTGCGTTCCAGTAAGACAGGCCAGCGGAGGCTTAGCGCGCTTAACCAAAGTGACCGTCATTATTTGTCTTAGCCTGTACTTTAAGGCAATATTTACAAATCCCATACAGCAAGAATCCAAAACTAAAAAGTCGTGTTTACGATTTCTGCACTATTAGAAGTGGAAAGACTCGTTTGTTTGTTTGTTTGTTTCCAAGGAAGTCGTCTATACAACAAGATAGTTATGTGAAGTTATGTCATATTTATGACTTACCCAAAAGAGAGACAAAACATTTAATTTGTAAAATCCTCAAGTTTTAAAACTACTCGGAAACTGAGAAATTGATAACCATTGCTGAATGACAATTATTTTTTACTTACACTGTACAAACACCGATACTCCCACTGTCAGACACACTTGTAATCATAATTACACACTCACCACACATGCACGCACACACACACACGCACGCACGCACATACACGCACGCACGCACGCACGCACACACACACGCACGCAATCAAGCATGCACACACATACGCCTCTTTATTTTTCTTTGATTGTAGTGCTCTTTGGTGGCGGTTATTATAGAAATAGTGGTTGATGGGAAGTAAATAAATAAATAATTAAAATTATAGACACAATCCCGAAATTATAGGCCGGCACCACTTTGACAACATCTTTGGTGTCGCAAATGTCTGTAGACGACAGTAACCACTATCCATCAGATGGGCGGTCAGCTTGTCACCTGTAGGCCAGACATTAAAAAGCATAAAAATTAGCTTAAGGCAACCTTAGGTGTTATACAAATAAAGTATAATAAATTGGAAATGAAAATCTGTAGTTTGCTGGAACGATAGTCAATTTTGACGTTTTTGAAATGGATATAAGGATAGGGTTTTCGGGACACAAAACAATAGAGAGAGAGAGAATACTTTATTGTGCACCAAAATATACAATTACAAAAGCAGACCATATTTACAAAATTTTCTAGGCAATACAATAGTCAGCCTTATTGCTCATAGCGATGTCTTCCAGACAACCTAGGTCAAAGAAATTTGAATCAGGCCTTATAGGTGGTGCAGGAAAAAGGCAATAGATACATAAATACTCAAACTAATTTAAGAATTACAAATATAAATACGTACATATATACATAGTCATGTTACACGTATACAATAATACATTTCAAGATACATAAGTTATTATAATAAATGTATTAGCTTGATTATATTCTGTTAATCAGACATAGCTATTTGTAGACAAATAGTGTTTTCTGAATAAATTTCTAAATGTTGATAGGGATTTGGCCTCTCTGATAGTAAGAGGCAGCATTTTCCAAAGTTTGACAGCCTGCACTGTAAAACAATTATCATAATAGGATGAAGTGTGTGCAGGTTTCATAAGTTTTCGATAGGTATCAGAGCGCAAATTGTGCGCAGTGGGTAGGCGAAGGAATTTAAAACGTTCCTTAAGGTATTGTGGACTAACAGGATATACAACGTACTACATTTTCTTGTGGTTCTTTAATTATTTAGACTAGTAAATTGATTTCAATAAAAGATTATTGTAATAGTATGCTCTTATACTTGTATTAGAAGGTAAGAGTTTGTAAGATAAAAAATAAATTAAGATATCTGCTCCAGAAAGAAACAGAGGAAGAAAATAGACTAAACTCGCTAATGTTACATTGCCTTGTCAAAATGTTCCCTCGTAACTTCTTCCAAAACTAGAAAACTGTCAAGAGATATTGTGCACCGCTTAAAAAGTAGAATAGAAAACTTATTTCCCTATAGATTATAAGGATATTATTGTTCCAATAACATATTCGGAATATCGCGTACAACCTTTGTCAATCGATTCCCAGAGCGCGCCGGGTGTACGCCATAGCACATGGATGAGACGGGGTAGAGGGGACACTGTTAAATTGAGAGGCTGTTGCTGAAATTGATTTTGGAAGCGATAGTAGAATGCCATTTATTTTAACAGTATAATATGCTATCTTCTAAACATTGGTTCTTATTTATAGAATTCTTATATTTATTATTATAATATAATATATATATATTTTAGAATACTTTACAACACAATTTAAAAATATATTTTATTATTTCGAAGGCGATTGTTTCTGCCCCATTATGTTATATAACATTGATACAGACCATAAACTCTTATTTAAAATAATATTAAGATATATAGTAACTTATGATTCTAATTATCAGTGTTTGTAACTCGAATGTTTACAGAGGACGCGGTACAGGTTACATTGTATTAAATTTTTATGTATTTGCTTCCGGAAGATTCATTTCATTTTATATCGCAAACTATCTCATCTCCCGTCTATTTGTAAACTACATAAATGACAAAACTTGACAAAATTACAAAATGGACCAAGTGGACAAAATGGGCGAAATCAAACCTATTCCAGGATAACCTTTACATAAACCTATCCCAAAAGCTGTCCCGTTATTCGGGATGATAAGTATCTCTGGGCCACCATGAGTATCAAGATTACATATGTACCGAATTTCAGCCAAATCGGTCCAATATCTTTCCATAAAAAGATAACAAACAAAATTTTTATCCCGAAAACTATCCTATTTTTCGGGATAAAAAGTATCTTATGTTCATCCTCGGCATCGAAAATATATATATATATATATACTGAGTTTCAAATCGGTCCTGTAGTTTTTCCGTGAAAACGGAACAGACAGACAGTCAGAGTTATTTTCGCATTTATAATATTAATAAGATTTTTGGAATGGTATAAGCAGTGACTTTGCCAATGACACAGTAAAAGTTAATTATGTTAGGTGTCGGAATACTAATTTGAAATTGGAAATGCTTTATATTCAGGCAGATGTAATACTATTTAAATTACATAATACACAATTTTAAAAATCTTTGACAGGCCATTAACTCTTCAGAATATCAATCTTGTCAATGAACACACTTCACGCACATGTGTGACACTTTGAACTTTGAAAAAGGAACTCATATATTTTTATGTGACCTTAGTATGAGCATTAACACGAGTATAGGCATATTATAACAAGCTGTCCCTTCGGCTTCAACTGTACTTTGTCGATGCGGTATAAATAATTCACTGGCGTGCCCTTATGCCGTCCCTCTGAGGGTACTGATCCATACATTTCGTGTTGCAGTATTAATAATTTAATTTATATACATTGTCTGTATATGTGATAATTTCTAGCTAAAATGAGCATTAAATTTTTTGTTAAATAATACCCAAAGTTTCCACACAGCTTTGCTGTCATAATCTTCGTTTTACTATCTATTAGGTTGGGGGAAAAGTTTCTTCGCATTTTATATAAAAATTCAAAAGGTTTTTTTATAAAGTTTATTTACATTTGACTAAAGTATGTAGGTGTCATTTTGTTGGATAACTTTTTGTCATCTTGTAGGTAGGGACATGATCCCATGGCTATAAAAATTTTGGGGCTTCTGATCAAAAAACTGCGACAAGTGGTTTTGGCAGTCCTCTCGTGATGTTAACCTGACACTGCCTAAGGAATTCTGCAGAGACCGAAACAGGTGAAAATCTGAAGGAGCAAGGTCAGGAATATACGGCGGATGCATTAACACCTCCCAGCCAAACTCTCGTAATTTTTGCTGAGTGGCTAAACATGTGTGAGATCTAGCGTTATCATGGTGAAAAACCACACCCCTTCTGTTGTATAAATCCGGCCGCTTTCTCTCAATTGCTTTAATCTCATCAGTTGTTCGCAGTACAGTTCAGAATCGATGGTCCTGCTTGGTGGTAATAGCTCATAATGAATAATGCCCTTCCAATCCCACCATACACAGAGCATCACCTTGTTGCGAGTTAACCCGGGTTTCGTCACAGTCTGTGAAGCCTGACCGGCTTTTGACCACGATCTTTTTCGCACGTTCTTGTCGTACGCGATCCGTTTTGCATCACCAGTTATTAGCTTCTTCAAAAATGGTTCGGTTTCCTAATAAAGAATCACAAATGAATACACGGTTCATTTGAAGCCGCAACATAACGTAACATAGCGGGTAAACCGCTTCGTTGCGTAACGCGTTACGGCGCCAGTCTGCTCTGGCTCCCTTTTTTCTCACGCATACGGCAGTGGTAGGCAAGCCCCTCCTCTCTCACTCTAACCCATGCGCTATATACATAATATTTAACTAATAACCCAAGCTTGTCTCAAGTTAAACAATTTCAATATTAAATAGTTCAACTTAGATTAGTCTAAGTTATCTATTAAATATTTTATTGATCTAAAGATACATGCTTACATAATAACAGAACAGTCCGTTGCACTGCAAAAGTACAAAACTGTGCTGCAGTGACAACCCCCACCACAAGACAATGAAGTATATTATAGTATATATAGCACACGATACATTGCAAATATAATGTTACTTTAAACTAAACAGAAAATAACAAAAAGTAACAAACTCAAGTGTCATTCGCGGCTATGAGCGCGCGACGTGCGTTTGTGACTGAGTGAGCGCAAGTGTGTGTATGTATGTGGTATGCGCGTGTGTGTAGCGTATAACTTAATGTGACTGAGTATTAGTGTGTGTATGTTAAGTAAGGAACATAAATATTTTTTTTTTATTATAAGTTAAAATGTTTTTCGTTTGTATATAATCGAGTGTACAGAGCCAGGTCATAGTTTTGGTTTTACAACAATAAAAGGTAAGGGGATAGATATTTAATATTTATTTGTATTTGTTGTACCTAGATCTTGGTACTGAGGTGATGGTAATGTCTTGAAGCAATAGATGTGCGACTAGATTCAAACTTGCAAACACGATCCGATCTGCGACTACCGAGATAAGAGGGATCATAGGGCAGTTCAGCATGTTTCCTCATAATAATAGCTAAGATAAATAACTGTCTGACAGTCAACACTCCGAAATCTTTGTATAACTTCTCTCGGGCGCCCGAGACGCACACGTCTTTTTTAAGTGATAATTTTTTATGGGAGAGTAAACCGCTTCGTTGCGTAACGCGTTACGGCGCCAGTCTGTCTGGTTTCCCTTCTAACCCACGCGCTATATACATAAAATGTAAGTAATAACCTAAGCTGTTCTCAAGTTAAACAATTTCAATATTAAATAGTTCAACTTAGATTAGTTTAAGTTATCACTTCTGTCGGGCGTCCCGAGACGCACACGGTTTTTTATGTCTCATTTTTATATAAATTAAAAGACATAATGAATCTGTGTAATTTATACTTTGCGTATTTTACTGGTTAATTGTTATTCCTTAATTTTGTTTTTCCATGTTTATAAAACAATGCTTCACATCACTCCAATTATATCAAAAACCCTCCGAAAATGTCAACTGTGTCCATTAGAGCGTCTTTGGAAAGGCCAAAATGGCCACGAGTAAACTTTTGAAAAGGTTTAAAAATAAGTTGTGAAAGGTGTATTGGCGTCATCGTAATGAGAGTTTACATTAATAACACTTTATGAAAACTGTCATGACTTTTCACAAAGTAACAACAAGTTACTCGATTGAAAGTATCCTGAAAGCAGTTTGCCTGAAAGCCAGCTCAAAAAATATTTCCTAAGATTTAAAATATAATTGAAACCAAATTTTATAATCCAGTCGATTCAGTATTTATCTAGATAGTCCAGTCGATTATCTAGATAAATACTGACTACTTATGCGTTTTTAATTGTAGCTATCTTCTTCTATATATTAATATGTGAAGCAAAAACTTTGAACCCCTTTTTACGAAAATTGCGCGGACGGAGGAGTATGAAATTTCGCACACTTATAGTTTATATAGAGAAGAAGCGACGAAAGCTAATATTTAAAAAAAATGCATAAAAAATACATTAAATCAATAAAAAATATAATACACCCACTACCATGTATTTGACACACACACGCATATATACTCTTTTGTTTATTGTTGCCTTCGCGAAATCTGTGATTATAGAAGTATATATATAGTCTTTGACATTAATTCTTATGGTCGAGTTTCGACCACGGGCGACCACTAGTATTGTTAAAGACGAGAAAAAACTTTTTTGAATTTTAATAAAATTTGATAATTCCGAATGAAAAAATATAAATTTACAGATCAAGCAGTATCTCTATAAATATTATAAATGCAAAAGTTTGTAAGAATGGATGTATGTTTGTTACTCTTTCACGCAAAAACTACTGAATGGATTTTGATGAAACTTTCCAATAATATAGCTTACACACCAGAATAAGACATAAGTTTCTAAAGATATAGTGTGAATTGTCCAAAATATAACGATTTTCCATCACCACGCAGGTGAAACCAAGGGCATAGCTAGTATAAAACAATGAAATAAATATGCAATTTTTTATTTTATTTTATTTTATTCGGTAAACAAACAGTTCATAACTAAGTACATACTACTAAATATCTATAACCATTTAATTGTTTCCACACGTAGATAGCTATAATGCTTGCTAATGAATACTTTACATTCTATTAATTAAATTAAAAGGAGGAAATTGAAAAAGAAAATAAATTATTTTAAAAACTAACCTATTGAATGCACCTTGTTAATATTCAAACCAATGCTTTACCAGGACCGTCTTAAGATTTTGTGTATTACTAATAAATAAATCTATATCATGAACAACAGCTAAAAGATTATAGTCAATTGACGCACGATTAAAATAAGAATTTGCCCTATAATTACTCGATACCCGAGGAACAAACAATTGTACTGGATTCCGGAAATAGTCTTGTTGGCACTTTTAAACATATTTTAGATAATAAATAAGGCGAGTCTATTTTAGACTGTGCAATTTTACTTAACATCACTATGTCTGCTATTTGTCTCCTTTTGTGCAATGGCAAAATATGATGTCTGAGACATCTAGCTAAGTAGTGATTATCGCTAACCTTGCATTTAAACTCTAAAAATCTTAAAAATCTACGTTGTATGGATTAGATTCTATTAACATACACATCATACATTGGATTCCATACCTGTGAAGCATACTCAAGAAGATACGCACCAAAGAACAATACAAAATCTTTAAGACCTTGACATTACTAAATTGTGAACTGACTCTCATGACAAAACCTAATGTCTTATTGGCTTTTTTTGTTATATGGTCTATGTGTTTATCATACAGTAATTTCAAATCATGTAGTACTCCGAGATCACGTATCTCATCAACTTCAGTAAGAATTATATTATTAATAATGTAGAAATACTGGATGAATTTTGGTTTACGTGCAAAGGTAATTTTATAGCACTTAGATATGTTGAGATCTAGTTTGTTTGATGTGCAATATTGTTCAAATTGATGAAGGTCATGCTGTAAAAGATAGCAATCATTAATGGTGTTGATAAATCTAAATATTTTCATGTCGTCAGCATATAAAAGAAAATTTGAAAATTTAAAACAGGTATTTATATCGTTAGTAAAAATCGTGAATAAAAGTGGTCCTAGCAGGGATCCTTGGGGTACTCCGGAAGGAATATTTACCCATCTTGAGGAATATCCGTTGACAACAACGGCCTGCGACCTTTTAACTATATAAGAGGATAACCATCTGAACAAGTTTCCATGGATTCCAGCTTTTAGTAATTTCTGTAAAAGTAAATGGTATTTTTGGCTATTTTTGCATACTTACGTGTAATTCGAAGATATTTTTATTATTTATATTAGAACAAGAAATGTGTTAAAATACACATCTCAGATGTTCGACAATCGATTTTTTAAAATATTGCTAACTGATCTATATTTGGAAAGAAAAATAATTTTATCTTATAAATATTTCTATTTTTGATAAAAATGCATAAAATTAATACACCAAGTTATATAATATATCTTTCATTTTCTTACGAGATAAAATTTTAGTTATGTTATATTCAGATGATTAATAAAAAAACTTCCAAATAAACACACAAAAAAATAGAATTAAAATATTTTACGCCGATGCGGTCGAAATTTCCAAAAAATCACAAAAAAATAATAACTAGAAAACCAAAGATTTTGGTAAAACATCATTGGGGGTAATTCGGGTAGTCTTTCATGTAAACTAAGTTTTTCTTTTGAACGCTACTGTTCTGCCCCCTGTATATTGTTACGAATTTGTAAATGTTTTGTAGGATATAAATTCGAATAAAAAAGCCGTTGGAATTATCACGTACACACTTAATTCACAGTTCTTACAAGTATAGCCGAATACAACTAAAACCAAACCGTAGGGCAGAAAATCGTTATCACATAAATCGCGTAAAGTTCGTCGTTATAAGATACTCCGAAAGTGCACTAGGTAACGCCTCGTTCGCAGTCAGAACACGACAGGCGCATTTCCCAACTGACCTGTCTTCATCCATTTGTAAATTAGACCTGGTCTCTTAGCAACATGCCGCCCATTGGTTCTTGAAATCGTTAAATAGTCAGCTTAATGGCGTCCAGGAATTCTCATGAAATACCAACAGAGGAAAGAAGGTTTTATGATGTCTTACGGGGGCGTCAACAAAGAGACTAGCGCGAACAATAAGTAACTCAAATTCAAACGGGTAATAAGACATCTGCAAAGGACTAGTCTCGGCTTGCAACAATATTAATGTTTTAATAATTTTAACAATTGACCACCTCATCTGCGCAACATCATAGCCCAGCAAGTGGTTCGCAATAAATTCTTTATTCTTTATTGTACACAAAACGTTACATACAACATTATAGACTATTGGTGATGTACAAAGGCGAGCCTAACCCTAAAAGAGTTTTCTTCCAGCAAACCTATGAGTCTAGCGAGAAGGGGAGAAGCAAAAGGCAGACTTATGTACACTAATTGCATAGCCGGCTTGGTTGCTTCCACGCCATAATCAACAACAGTTTATTGTGAAGCTATTAAAACAATGTTCCGGCTATAAAGAGGTGGTTTATTGTTCCTTAGCGTCGATCGCCTCGAGCTAATAAAACTTCCACTAGACTTGCTATCAATATAGCTCTAACAGTTTCAATTCAAAAGAAGATTTCAGAAGCTCGAGTCGGTTGCAGACTTTGAAACACTTGTTTTAAGACTTTAATTAATAGTTGTGGCTTTGATCACATTTATAAGATCGCTTACATTGGAAAACGGAAAAAAGTAAAACCGGCTATAGCCTAATTACAATGGGATTTTTACTATTTACTAGTTTTTTTACTAGTGCCTCTAGTTTAAAGCCTCTAGCATTAATATAGGTTACTTTATCATTTCATTTTATATCGCAAATTATCCCGTTTTCCGGGATGAAAAGTATCTATGTCTACTTTCGGTATTAAAACTACAAAATGACCAAAATGACCAAATTGATCACAATGACCAAACTGGCCAAAATGACCAAATTGATCACAATGACCAAATGACCAAAATGACCAAATTGATCACAATGACCAAACTGGCCAAAATGACCAAATTGATCACAATGACCAAAATGACCAAAATGACCAAATTGATCACAATGCCCAAACTGGCCAAAATGACCAAATTGATCACAATGACCAAAATGACCAAAATGACCAAATTGATCACAATGACCAAACTGGCCAAAATGACCAAATTGATCACAATGACCAAAATGACCAAAATGACCAAATTGATCACAATGACCAAACTGGCCAAAATGACCAAATTGATCACAATGACCAAAATGACCAAATTGATCACAATGACCAAACTGGCCAAAATGACCAAATTGATCACAATGACCAAAATGACCAAAATGACCAAATTGATCACAATGACCAAACTGGCCAAAATGACCAAATTGATCACAATGACCAAAATGACCAAAATGACCAAAATGACCAAATTGATCACAATGACCAAACTGGCCAAAATGACGAAAATAGCAACTCATAAAAAATATCTATCCTACTTTCTCGGATAATAAATCTTACATAAATCTATCCCATTATCCGGGATGAAAAGTATCCCTTGTCCATCGTAATTTTAAAAGTACATGTATATCGAATTTCAGCCAAAACGGTCTAATAGTTTTTCCGTAAAAGAGAGACAAATATATTTTTATCCCGGAAATTATCCCATTTTTCGCGATAAAAAGTATGCTATGTTCATCCTCCGCATCGAATAAATATACACACTGAGTTTCAGCCAAGTCGATGCAGTAGTTTTTCCGTGAAAACGGTACAGATAGACAGACAGACAGAGTTACTTTCGCATTTATAATATTAATAGGGATTGTATGAGTTTGTATTTGTAACAACAAAGGTGCTACCATTGTGTTTGAACACAACTCAAGGTTTTTATGGCGGCATACTCTAGACCAGGGGTGGTAGCCATTCAGATGGGCAAATACCCTACCACTTGGCTATGGATTTTCTTGTTGCCTCTTACGACAGGCCGCCAGGCCGCAGGAATTATTATTATTTCTCCGTTCCTACACAGGTAGAATTCTTATCCGTTCTGTTTCACTTTAACCCAAATTAAACGGCTTTTAGCAACAAAAGTTTGTTAAACAGTTTTTGTTGAATAAGCCAGTCTTTGTCGCACACCTTCAAAGTGCTGCCATGTGGTACATCTAGTTTCCAGTCGCACACAAATTATATTAAAAACAGTTGTCATAATATAGAGAACTACACTGTACGAGATCCCGTGACGCCCCGTAAGAGCGCTATAAATGGGGCGCAGGATTAGGTTTAGTGGGCAGTTTGGCGGATGTTTCTCACGACAGTTTCGTTTCAGAAGCGAGTGTGGAGAACCCTTCCCCGAAGGGCCTGAGGATGGTATCCAAAAACGTCCCCACTCCGTTATCAAAAAAAAGGTTTACACAAAACTTATTTCTCAAAACAGTCTGCCCTCGAGCAAGGCACCCTCTTCACAGATAGGGGATTTGTGCCACGGAGATCTCCTGACCTCCCCGACTCTTCTTCCCGTTCGCTCTTTGCCATCTACGGATGAGGTCCGTGTATGTGTCTTCCTCCCTAGCTTCCTGAACAGCCTCCGGCTGCGACATGACAGCTTCGCAAAAGGAGGCTACAGCGTCCCAATTGTCCTTACTTTGCAGCGTGGCTTTAACTAAGCCCTGCGGCTAAGGGATGCTTCCGATGACGCTCTAGAGCTGGTGGCTTTGAGGCCCCCAGGCAGTGCACTCAATGAAAGTATGAAGCGATGTGTGCACAATGAGCATATGAAACGATGTGTAGCATCCTGGTATAGGATTCCGTTCTATTTGATACATATACTTACCAAAACAACTATGTCCGGTAAGCACCTGCACAATCCCGGAACGACACATAAACCTAGACTTGGGTAGGACATGATTTTAAAATGAGTTTGTAAGAGTAACATGACATTTTGTACTGAACCAGTACAATGTACCATTTCAAATGAGGCGACGACATTTGTACGGTTTGTGCCGCGGCAGTACATTAATTTGAAGTGATCAGGCGGTGAGCGTCATTCCCTAGTTTGTCTCGTACAAAACTTCTAATTCGGAAATGTTCATTAAGAATCGGATGTGATCGGCCTCAGTTACCTTATTTTACTAGCAGTAGTATATGTCATGTTGTCCCTCTTTGTCATGTGAATATCCGTAGAGGCGTTATTGTACTGTTGTCCTCGTTCCATCGTTCATCTTATATCTGAAGCGCGTGTGGTACACTGAGTAGTAGCGTGACATCATATTTGAAGCATTACTTTTTTAGGTTTTGTACCGTATCAGTACAAATGGATTTTTTACGGGACAAATGTACCGGCTCGTAGGTGTCCGACGCAACTCTACATAAACCTAAATCGGCACTAAATAACCATTGACTACACGCGTGGATGGATATTTTTTAACCCACCGAATTCATTACAAGTCTTAACCCCCCCATACAATGTAGGTCATCCGCTGACATTTTTATGAATTCATTAACCCAATAAATGCGGCGTGGGCGAGTAAGCCATTCGGATGGACCGGCTCCCGGTCTAATTTCACGCTCCTACGATTCAACCCGAAAATGATTTGTGCTCGAACGATTTCAATGCAATTGACAGATATTGAAATCCTCTTTTTAAATTTCAAGAGCCATGTTAAAATAATTTATGAAGTGAATTCATCATCGTCCTAGCCTTTATTTAGAGAGCCAGCTGATCATAGGTCATATTGCATTATTTTTTAATCTAGGGGCGGGAAAAAGTCCATTGTCCCAATAAAAACACTACCCCATTTTCGAAGATAAAAGTACCCTATGTCCATTTTCAGTATTAAGACTATATATTATGTAACAAATTTTAGCAAAAATGATTTCTTAGATTTTATGGTGCCAGGTGGTAGGGTATTTGCTCTCCTGGACGGCTACCACTCCTGGTCTAGAGTATGCCGCAATAACAACCTTGAGTTGTGTTCCGGCATTAGTGGCCAGGTTCCAGTCTCCCTTTAGAGAGCGGCAGCCATCCAGATGGCCAAATACGCTACCATCTGCCTGTGGGTTGTTTTGCCGCCTCTTACGAAAGGTTGTCCGGCCGCAGGAAATTGTATTCTTTCTGCGTTCTTGCACGGATATAATCGACAGACAAACCCACTCAACCATAGAGGGCGTCAGCAAGAATCAAAGTAATATATTATTTAAATAAAATATTAAATAATAGAAAACCATACCTGGGAACCTGGTAGCTTTTTAATGAAATACATATTTCGTACTTATCATTCATACCATGAAAACTAAGCTTAATAGCCCCAGTCAAAGAAAATCAGCAACACCATCCTAACCCAGCGCATAAATAACAGAAATATTAATGGCGAAATAAATCAACACGTCGCGAAAGTAGGCCAAATGCCTTACATAAATCGGGCACTACATCCGCAGAGTTGCCAGCTAACAGAAAATAATTCCGTTAAATTCAGAAATAAAAATATCGCTCAAACATTCAACATTTCCAATACCATTTATAAGCACAAAGAAAATATTCAAACCAGATTTATTTCAAAATTACACATAAAAATGCTGGTTGACAAAATAGCAATGATTAAAGTAAATATTATATTTCTTACTCTTAATAAATATTTTTAAAGCAAACAAAAATATGAGTGGAAAATAAAGCTACACAACAATACTTAAACTTTCACATTCACGCCAAAAACGTACAAGGAAACCAGTATGCTACCAACAATTGTAGAAGTAAATCAATTTTCAGGTGTTGAATATATAAAATACTAGAGGGTTAAACGTTGTCCTGCCATGTAAAAATAAAAATTTGGGATTTGATCCCAGCGCCATCTACCAGTTCCAATTGTGAATCTAAACCATCCAGGGACCACTTAAACAAACAAACTAAAATGACCAAAATTGGCCCAGGATATTAGGAGGATCCTAGAACCCGAACCCATTGCTACCCACCGGTTCCAATTGTGAATTTAAATCATCTGGGAACCCACTTAAACACATACAAAAAAATTATCAAAATCGATAAAGTTATACTAAAGTTATGCGCGCACATTCATTCTTATTTATATAGGTATAGATTAAACAAAACTTTGAGTACCAAAAGTATGACTTTTGATTTCTTCTAACTATATAGTTAATTTGCTATTTGATGAAGATATATAACCCATTTCTCATATTTCATCACTCTATCCTATCATCTCTATACCATATTAAAGACTGAATACGCGTTGGCTTCGCCATGAGTGTTACGAACGCCCATAGGCGATGGTAACCACTCCCGCCTGCCTGTTTCCTAGCTTCGCATTATTTTTCTTTTCTTATTGAAGGAAAAATGTGCAGGAACAGAGAAAGAATACAATTTCCTGTGGCCGGGCGGCCTGTCGTAAAAGGCGACAAAACAACCCACAGCCAAGTAGGGTATTCGGCCATAACAACCTTGAATTGTGTTCCGGCATTAGTGACCAACTTCCAGTCTCCCTTTAGAGAGCGGCAGCACATTGGTAGCTTCTTTGGTGTTACAAATGTCTATAGGCGATTTCCATTAGGTGGGCCGTCTGCCTGTCTGCTGAAATCATACAATAAAAAAGAAATCAGAACCTTAAGAAGCTATTCTGAATTTTCCCTCAGCTTGTGAGAAACGTCTCAAGTTGGTATCCCCAGTCGCAAGAAGTTTTATTCAAAACAGGACCCTTCATCAAAGTCCTTTGCGGTGTAAATAAAAAAAGTTTTTCCGGAAAAGTGAAAATCCTCGAGTAATATTTGAATTGCTTTCGAAATTCCATCTCGAACCAACTTTGTAGTGACGCTGTCAACTGTCAATTGACCTAAGTTATTATTTTGCCTCCGGTTTAATGGGAAATTTGAAAATACAGTGTAAACTCTATATAACGACACTGAAGTGACTGTGCATTTTATGGCGTTATAGAGAGTTGTCGTTCAATGGAGAGAAGCCTGTTATTTTTGTCTGAAGTCTTTTGCTGCACCAGTAATTTTGTTGTATTTTTTTACTTATTTTATTCATATTGAGGCATCTTGGTGATAAAGGAAGTACTTAGAAATTTCGGTATGTACGACGCCGACAGTCGAGTTTATTACGGGCTAGGATAATAAAGCGATAAAATAACGTACACAGCTGCCTGCACAGCTTTTAATAATTTTGGCAACTTAAAAGGTACTTTTTATTACTTGATTTTTGTCGTTATTGAGAGTGGGTGTAATGCTATATAGAGTGTACCATTGTATGGAAGACAAGCTAAACCAACCAAAGCCAAGTAATTTCGACGTTTAAGGGAGCTTGTCGTTAAATCGAGTGACGTTACATGGAGTGTACACTGTATACGAGTTTTGAGGGTAGAACCTTAAAAAGGATTGTTGAATTATTTAGCAATTTTTCTCTTTTCCTGTAAACCTTTGGAGATCATTTCTCATTTTTATGCTTCCGAAGAACACTGTGTAGCTATACACATAATCCGGAACTACTGTCTTGTGGTCTACAAAGATAGCCGGATAGACAGACGGACGTGAAAATTTTATACGGATTACATGTTTGCAAAAATGACAACATATCCCTAAAAATTAAAAACACAAAAAATATAATAAAACTAAGTTTTAACGATTTCAAGCACGGTATTTAGAATAATTTTTATTATTGTCACTTTTGCAATAGTAGATTGTTATACATGAGGTGAAAGTGACCTATTTAGGCACGAGATGGTTTGGCGTACGAGCGTATTGAGTGCGCTAATAGGCCTTTCACCCGAGGTTAACACTCTACATTTCATTTCGAATATGAGGAAACTAAATAAAAACTGATCAGTTTATCAAATAACTACTTCTCTAATGAAATCAGCCATTAAATCCATTATCCAAATCTGATGAACTCATTTAATACGTCACATATGAAACGTCAAGTAAATATCTTTTTGTGTCACATCTACCAGCCAGTATAAAGAAAGAAAGAAAAGAAAGAAAGAAAAACTTTATTTGAAGAAATAGCGACGTAATTACATTCATTATACATTATTATACACAGAGCATAATTTGACAATTTGTTCGCCGCATTTTCAGCGAACGAGGTTTGCACTCAGCATATTGCTGTGCCGGAATTATATCCGACACAATGCTGATTTTCAATGCACTCTTTCCTTTTAGCATAAGACCAAAACGACTCAATTTTGTTAATTAAATAATAATAATAATAATAATACTTTTATCACTGATGATAGTAAATATTTAGCTCAAATTTATGTAAATTAAATCGGGTTAGTTAACTTTATTTGTCACTAGCTTCTGCCCGCGACTTCGTCCGCGTGGAATAGTAAAAAAAAGTAAGTTAAAAACCCCCCCGATTTTGAAACATTCTTCATTGGTGCTCCGCTCCTATTGGTCTTAGCGTGATGATATATCCTTCCTCCTTCCTTCCTCGATAAATGGGCTATCTAACACTGCAAGAATTTTTCAAATCAGACCTTATCAGTAGTTCCTGAGATTAGTGCGTTCAAGCAAACATACAAACAAACAAACTTTTGAAATCTATATCTATTAGGTATTTATTACATATAATAAAACTGTGGAGGTTGAATTTCTGTACAAGGAAAAAAAATGCTAAAAACCGAGTCAGGGGGATGTAAGAAGTGAAATAGAATTAATTTAGATTTTTTCAAATTTTTTGTTTCTCTGTTTGTTTGTACCGCTAATCTCCGAAACGACTGGACCGATTTAAATGAAATTTTGTATGGTGGTAGCTTATATCCCTGGTCAACATATAGGATACTTTTAGTCTCGAAAAATTCAAGAGTTCCTGTGGGATAGTTGAAAAACCGAACTCAGCTAGTTAAAGATATATTTTAGACATCGATCGAAACCTGCTTTAAATACATTCTTGGTGTAAAACAACAAAATCATTATGACACGGAAATTAATGTCTAAACTTGAAAGCAGAAGCCACGTCAGAGATTCAATTGTTATGCATTAGGAAATGGCTTGTCAAGTGTATGACGTGAACGTATTCACGCAGCATCCCTTGAGGGTAGGCAGACATGTCAGTTAATGTTGGATATATTATTTAAAGTACAAGGGTCGGAATACTAAATATTAAATATTTTAACACATCTAGTAGGTACTATAAAGTAAATACATGTCTGTACAATAATTTTTTTTATCAATATTTGTGATAAATATTATTTATGACTCACTGATCCAAATTCTACTATACAGATAAATAAAATTGAATTGTAATTTTTGTAATATAAAAATAAAGCTACACGCCGTCAAAGATAAGCGCACAGTTTCCTGTTGTAAGCGCAGCTTATTGTCCTCCCGGATTAAGGAACTCTTTTGTCTTTTGAATTTGTAATTAAGAAAAACATACTATTGTTTTTCTACTTATTTTATAACCATCATTAGCGTCGAACTAATCCTTATTGTTATTGTTTTCGACTTTGTGGCCGTTCGCAAGTGTGCAAATTACTATTTCTCGGAAACTCAGTGCGCGCTGCCAATTTCTTTGTACTGTGTAGTGAGTATAAGACAATGCCCGAATGGAGGGGCGGGCAGTCAAGCGACGACTACGAGACGAGTAAGACGTTTGTAGTACTCTCGATTAGCGATATAGACGACGGACTTTACGCGTGTCGAATTGCATTGAATCATGCAGTGTGAACTGGTTACATCCAGTTTTAATTGTATTTGTTTTATACGTGTTTGTATAGTTGTAATAAATTCTATAGTAGTTCCAACGGCATTTTCAATTCGAGTCCTGTAGATCGTAACAATAAAAATGTGAAAAAAAATCGGACCAGGAGATACCAAAGTGGAATTTTTAGAATTTTTATCTGTCTGTCTGTCTGGATGTTGGGCTAGTTGTTTTAGGGTTCCGTGATAAAAAAATCCATGCAGCACGCACGCAGCTAGTGTTTTGTAAAATTTTGTCCGTCTGTCTGTTTTAATAAGATATAATTACGGGTGTTATATTTAAGGTAATTATGGAACTGCCGTTTTAATTTGATGATTTTTAAAAAATATGTGATGTCACACTAGGGAGGGAGGAGTCTCACAGATCTGACCAGCTGTGACAAGGACGAGGGAGGGGTCAAATTCATGAAATTTGTTTGACGTAATTTGTGTATGGCTCCTTAGGACTTCTCATTAATCATGTATACGTGTAATTAAATATTTAATGACAGCAAAAAATGGTTTGTGTTGCGGACAGAAAGCACCCCCTTGATCCGCCCGCCGCAGCACTCCTACTCTACGCGCCCCGCATACGGTCGACGTCCATAGCTCGCACAATTAGCAGCTAGGCGTCGGACGGAACGCGGGATAGAAGCGGTCTTGGAGGCTGGAAGGAACCACTCTCGCTCGACTTTCTCGCACACTTACTTGCTCATTCGTAAAGCACCAATATTTACTGTCTTTATTTATTTCTTCTATGTATATATAGTTTAATTGTAAATTATGTTAACAATAATCATACAGTCCAGTCTATTTCGAGTTTCATTTTAAAAGAAGCAACTGCCACCAATAGTTTGTTTTAATAACTTTTAGCGTTAGTGGTGTTTTTTTTATTTGTTTGTAGACAAAGGTGCAGAAATTCTTCCATTACGAATACAACAAAGAAATATAATGAGTTGTGTTATCTTAAGAGTGCTGTGACGAGGGTGCAGGCAGTCAATTGATTAGGGCCGTTTAGTCGTGCCGTCCCTTGTTTGCATGGGGGCAGCCTTTTGTAATTGGATGTATGGCATTTGGGTTATTTAATAATACGATAAGGGGTGAAATCGAGAATACTAGATTGTTTACTTCAAAGGAATACTCTTATCTTAAACTCTAAAATATTCAATTGAAAATTCAATACTTTTTTTTTTCAAAATAAGTTCTACTGTAGAACATTTTTTGAGGTCATACATCTAAACAGATAAATAAAATTGAAGTGTCTCTTTGTAATGTCAATATAAAAATGTAAAAAATAATCAGGGGGCATAATTTGCGGATCAGGAGATTCCGTAAATGTATTTTGTTTTTTGGCTGTCTGGATGTTCCAGATAATCTCTGAAACGGCTGGACCGATTTTGATGGGACTTTCACTGGCAGATAGGTAAAGTTATAAGGAGTAACTTAGGCTAATTTTTAGGAGGGAATCTTGGGCCTAACTAGTGTACAATAAGTTAAAATTGGACGGCCAGTTCCTGTGTCATACTATTCATTCCATATGCTGCCATTAGTAGAACTTTGAAATTGCATGTATGGAGCTTATGTCAATTTTTGACCAACAACAAGGCAAATGAACGGACGGTAAGATATGAAACAGGCCATAAATCTTCTTCTGTTTACGTTTTTTAATAATTCTTTCACGGTTAAGGCTGGGACCAACTTTGGAATACATTGCCTGTTGCTGTCAGACAAGTAAAATCTCTATTAAAATTTCAGAACATGGTCAGGAAATACTATTTGCAATATAATGATATCCAATTATATATGATTAGTATTACTAGTGGTCGCCCGTGGTCGAAATTCGACCATAATAATTAATGTCAAAGGCAATACTTCTATAATCACAGATTTCGCCAAGACAACAATAAACAAAAGAGTATATATGCGTGTGTGTGTCAAATACATGGTAGTGTGTGTAATGTTTTTTTATTGATTTAATGTATTTTTTATGCATAATTTAAAAAAAATATTAGCATTCTGCACTCCTCTATAGAAACTACTAGCTGATGCCCGCGATTTCGTCCGCGTGGTGCGGTTTTTTAACTATCCCACGGGAACTCTAATTTTTCGGGATCGAAAGTATCCTATATGTTGACCAGGGATATAAGCTACCACCATACAAAATTTCATTTAAATCGGTCCAGTCGTTTTGGAGATTAGCCGGTACAAAAAAAAAGAGAAACAAAAATTTTAAAAAAATCTAATTTCTTTCTATTTCACTTCTTACATCCCCCTGACTCGGTTTTTAGCATATTTTTTCATTGTGCAGAAATTCGACCTCTACAGTTTTATTATATATATGTATAAATTAGGTGGCGTGTGCAAGATATTTATACATTTCATTGGTAGAGTCTGATAAGGGCTCTGCCAAAATGCTGTTGCACCAGTCTATAACAAATAAATTTATACCACATCTAAGGCTGTTAGTCCTGAACGGCATGAATGCACCGCTTGGGTGATCTTTATGACCTAATGTGCATATTGTTACAATTAACACGCCCTGATGTTGACGTAAACCATTATGAGGGTAGTTCGACTTAAAAGATAATCGGTGTGTGAATCTCGCCAATTTACCTTAGACAAACCCGAACTCTGTGGAGTTAAAATCAGAAATCAGTAAATTTTACTACAATTACAATTATATTAAAAAAGATTAAAACAAGGAGAAATAGGCAGTACAATGTTCAATCAGGAATTTACTTAATCATCAATTTCAAAACCAAAGGATTTCAATGAAAAACGTGTCGGGTTTTCTATAAGGCTTCGGTTACACATTTAGCGTTTAATGTAAAAATCTATTTATAATTAAGAACATATTCAAACTCAAAAGTATTTATTCAACGTAAGTTCCACTGGAGAACATTTTTTGAAGGTCATACATATAAATTAAAATTTAATTTTAATTCTTAATCTATGTACAATGTACATTATTATATGTATTATTGATGCTACCAGTGATGATTGGCAGCGGAGGCTAGCAGGATATACTCGGTGTCTAAGTTATGCGGGGATTGTGGTATTGATGATGGTGCTTGAAGTTTTTATGTTGAACTGAAGTTCTATGGAGTTTGGGGCTTGACGTTGAAGTGAAATCTTGAAGTTAATTTTTGAGACTTGATTGAAGGTAGTTTGAGATCTTGAAGTTACTTGATTGAAGGTTGAATTGATTGTAGTTAATGAAGATTGAAAGTTGTTGAAGTGAATGTTGCGTGTTCGTTAGTCGAGTGTCACCAGTTTGGAAAGGGTGCCCCGTATATGGTGGAGGGTGCAGGAGCGAGATAAAATGCTCCTCCGTCTCAAAGGAAGATCTTCCAGCGAGGCTATTGTTGTTTCTCGCAAGTCTAGGCCCCCATCTATTACTATTGGAAATTTGTATATATTCTTTGTACGTTTCGGGAAACGTTTGAGACCTCAATTATTGTACAGCGCCATATATTGGCATGTAAGTGTTCCACTACAGATATATTGATCTAATATGATATGAGAGCGATATTTTAAATAATTTTTTATTTTCACTTATATTTAATTATTTCTAAAAAGTAGGAAATCGCCATCAATCGTCATCGATGACGAAAAGTTTCAGAAGTAAAAGTGCGGACCTTTTTCCACCACTTCTTCTTCACGATGAAGGTCAAGACCCTCCGGACTGAGACATATATCTCAAAAAGGAGGAAAAATCAAGAAAAAGGGAGGAGTTCAATGGCATTTCAAGATTTTTTTAATAAATCTTTCTACTTCTGACTATTTATATTGTCAGGGTGTTTTAAATTTCTACCTTGATTTTTTTTGTCCTTTATCTTTTATTTTCACTTTCTATATACAGAGTTAGCATTTTTTTAACGACAACTTTCTTTAATTACTTTAATTACTATCTTATTTGTTTTATTTCTATTATATTCTACATATGAGCCAAACTCCGAGAAGCAGTCCGTAGTAGATTCTGCTTAGCTGACGACGAAATGTTGTCAAATAAAGAAATTTTACATGAACAGCGGATTACAGCCCGCTGTTGGTGGGACCGCAGCGTTCTCCCTTACAAATTGGTTTGATTAAATTCAGGAGAGACATCCGCTCGTAACGAGACCGCACATCGACTTAACGAGGCCCGACGCGACTAAACGGTCCGATTCATTACGTCGCGTATGCATATTAACTTACTACGTGTTTCACTTTTCTTGCCTTCAAATAATTTAATGTCACTTTCTTTAATTCTATTTAATCTATTAACCAATTTGCATTAAATTTTAACGTGGTATAGTGAATAAAATGGTATACTGAATGAAATGGTATAGTGACTGAAATGGTATAGAGAATTAAATGGTATAATGAATGAAATGGTATATCGAATGAAATGGTATAGCGAATGAAATAGTATATTGAATGAAATGGTATAGTAAATGAAATGGTATAGTATTTGAAAGGGTATAATGAATGAAATAGTATAGCGAATGCATTGTTATATCGAATGAAATGGTATAGCGAATGAAATAGTATATTGAATGAAATGGTATAATGAATGAAATGGTATAATGAATGAAATAGTATATTGAACGAAATGCTAAAGTAAATGAAATGGTATAATGAATGAAATGGTATATCGAATGAAATGGTATAGCGAATGAAATAGTATATTGAATGAAATGGTATAGTAAATGAAATGGTATAGTATTTGAAAGGGTATAATGAATGAAATAGTATAGCGAATGCATTGTTATATCGAATGAAATGGTATAGCGAATGAAATAGTATATTGAATGAAATGGTATAATGAATGAAATGGTATAATGAATGAAATGGTATAATGAATGAAATGGTATAGTGAATAAAGTGAAAAATCGTGGTAGAGCCATGTTGGAATCAATAGTTTGATCATAGCTCAATCGGTGCTTGTGGTATCACACATTCTCACAGAATATCGGCGTGAAACGGTTCGCCTTCAGTTAATCATATTTCGTGTGGCGAGTGAGAATTTCGTGGGTCTACTTCTCCCTCCCACCACCCTATCTACCCTACCTCATTCTCCATTCCATTCCCCCTATCTTATTTCATCCCTCTCATCCCATAGTCTCTATCCTATCCAAAAAGCTGACAACGCATTAGCTTCACTCCTGATATTGCAATCTGGAACGTAGTTTCGTGGGCAGGTGCTAGTCTATATTAATAATATTAAATGTGTCTATGTTTGTTCTCTATGCATTCCTAAACCAATGAACAGATTGTAATGAAACTTTGGTAGGATATTCGGAGGACGCCCACAAGGGTTTTTGGCCCAAAAACAAATTTACAAAAATACTTTACGTGACATTGCAACTCTATTCGTTCTTTGAAAAGTAATTGTAATACAACTTCTATATGTATTAATAATATAATAATTATGATGATAAAATATTTTTTTGCTCGAGGTATTGTGGGGCAGTGTCTTCTTCTCCTTCAGTGTCTGGGTCCCTTCTTCTCCTTTGAACAGCGATACCTAAGACATTGCGAAGCGGTGTACATAGAATAGGAAGTAGATTTAAATTTTGACTGAGCTGTAATTACCTTCAAAAAGTGTTCTCCAGTGAAACTACCACTAAGAGTTCTCTTTCGCTTCAGGCCTGAAAGAGAGCCTTCCCCATTTCCCCAACTCTAATATTATACGTGACTTCATTTTTAGTTTGTAACTTAATTTCAATACAGAAGCGGTTTGAAGGTGGAATATCTAATTTTAGGGCCCAATTTCCATGTTATTATGAAATTCCGCCGCTAGAGGGCCATACAGTTTGATCGTGCCGCAATTTTTGCTTAACACGCACTTTAGCTGGCCACTTTCAAAAACTAGCAACTGACATTTTTAACCGACTTGAAAAATAGGAGGAGGTTTACAATTCGGCAATGTATGTTCAACCTTAACTTTTTTGTTATTTAGATTCCGTCAGGTAATCCGTCCAGGAACGGAGAAAGAATACAATTTCCTGCTGCCGGGCGGCCTGTAGTCAGAGGCGATAAAACAACCCACAACCAGGTGGTAGGGCATTTGCTCGACTGGATGGCTACCACCCTTGGTCTAGAGCATGCTGCCGTAACAAACTTGAGTTGTGTTCCGGCATTAGTGGCCAGGTCCAGTCTCCCTTAAGAAACCAGCAGCGTATTCGTAGCACCTTTGGTGTTGCAAATGTCTTTGTGCGATGGTAACCGCTTTCCATCACCTGGACCGTCTGCCTGTCTGCTGAACTCGAACTACAAAAAAAAAGATTCAGTAAAGCTTCATAATAGTCGAACATAAATTTTATTGCTATTGGACATTGGGTTCCGGAGATATAGCTGAAAATTTATTAAGATCAGACAGAAAACGTGTTGTTTTGCCGTTTTTAGCTTTGACATTTTTATTTACATAAAAATTACAATATTTTGCAAATTTGTTATTGTTTTTTTTTATATAATTTACTTCGCACCGACTTCAAGATGTCCTAGAGATACTTAACTTTTTGTGTTTTAGATACTTTTAAAGTCAGTTTCCTTTTTTATGCTAGTTGTTTTTTAATTCATGTTTGTGATATCTTACTAGGAATGTGCCGATCTATTGTGCTTGCGAAAACATTTTAAATAGTTATAAAATGGCATATGTTTGAAGTTCATGAAGATTGACGGGTACAAACATAAAGGTAGACCAAAGAGATAGATGGAGTGTGTGAAGGATGATATAAATAATTTGTACTATGACAGAGAACGTATGTCAGAATACAGGAGTATGGAAGGAAAAGACGCATTTTTGTTAACACAGTGCGAACGTCTTTTCTTGCGACACACACCTTCAGGCACTGGATACAGGAGAAGGTCAAATACAGCGCCTAGTGCCGCCTGCACGATTGCGTGTGGGACTATCGTAACTAACGGCTTCCGGTACCTCTTCCAATTAAGGAAGAGGCTGACGATCTAATAATAATAATAATAATTCCCGCAAGGGGGCTTTGTGGCGAAGCCTTAGGTGAGTAGCGACACCTCGTACCTGACTCCGGGGGCCAAGGCAAGGCCCCCGCCTCCGTGCTTGCCTTAGCCAGCCGGCACGGAGTGGAGATCACTAGAGCTAAGACTCAAGCTCCAGGGGTGGAAGTGATAAATGACCTAACGTCGGAAGTAGCTTCGGTGAACCTGCAGCCCACCTCTCGACACCCCTTAGCCACTCACACCCATGTTGCCTCTGTCTTCTATGGCATTTTTTGGGGCCCATGCAGGGAGTGGCGAGTCACCGTCTGCCCATTTTTTCATGTTCCCCGAACATTGTGACGGGCAGACGACATAGTCCGCATATTCCCAGACCCCTAGTACCACTAGCACTTCACTCCAATAGCCCGGTACTTTTTGTTCTTATTTCCCGCAATAGTCCTACACTGGCCGGGGCTTGTCCCTGGGTGCATTCTTATATGGTGTAGACAGGGATAATCGCCGGTCAGTGTCACGCTACATTTAGATTAAATTTGTCAAGGGCCCTCTATGTGTTAGCCTTTCCATGGCCCCATGCAAGCCCTCCAAAAGTCCGGGTCATTTTATGGCCCGTGGTCTAAATAGACATACATGTATAATAATAATAATCGGCAGACAAACACACATATTGTATATCCCCAAATTAAGCAAGTTACGCTTGTGTTATGGGTAATATACAACGGATCATTCTGGGGCCGATCTCAGACACCCAGATCATAGTAAATAATGAAGAAAATACGTTTCCGAAATTTACTATACCAGGAATCGAATCCGGAGCCTCTGCGTTGCAGTGAGGTAAGCCGGCAAAGGCTTAGCCCGCTCAACTACAGAGGCCGTCAAATCCACCCACCCACTAAACCTACCTGGGTCCCGAAAAGAGAAAATACTTCATAAGAACGCCACAGGATCTAGGACAGAGTCACTGCGTTATGACGTTCTAGTGTGCCCGATTGATACAAACCCAGGGAAGCACGTAAACAATACCCTCGTAAACAGCGGTCCTCTGATACCGAATCATGGGAGTAGGTTCAGTGCGTAACGGCATCTCCTATTCCCATCTATCGACGGCAGTCAAAGTCGGTTTGCACTGTCCTATCATTCTCTCTTTCGGCGGCCTTCTTTTGAGTCATTGCTAACTCACAAAAGGAGGCAAAAGGAAAAGACATGTTGTGCCGACACCAAACAACTGGGAGAAAGTGAATGAGAAGACAGATGTCGTTGAATTTCATGACAATGTGATGTGCAGTGAAATTACTTGAGAAGCAACTACCAGGTTTTGAAATGGTACAGCTGAATTGTTATCGCGTTAATTGGATCTGAATGAGATTGGATTGGAACCTTTATTTTGAAGAACACCAACATATTTGAAATGAAAGGAAATTTTATTCTAATACAAATTGGTGACTGACGGCTTTGGATGATTGCAATACTAGTGGCGAAGCCAACCCGTTGCGGGTCTTTACGATAGTATAGGAGGGATGGGATAGGTGAATTTAATACAGAAGATGAGATCCCATTCCCACTTTCATATGTAGAAAACATGATTTGCTCAAGGCTAGCCGTGAGAGTGGAACAGGACCAACAAGACAGAGGGATCAGATAGATTGACAGACAACACTTTATCCTCCTAACGCCCAGGTTTTGCAACACTTTCTTGAACTAAACGCCCAAAATTAAAAAAGACTTCCATGGCGAAGACCCAGACTTTGAACTTAAAAAATTGTACCTTACAGAGTAATTTCACAAGTATCATTTTTTTCCTTATATCAGATGAATGAGGAGAAGGAAAAAAGTGCAAAAATATATTACCTTTTGATAGGCCTTTGGGTCAAAGGCACTAAACTTAAAACATAAAACTTCTAACAACATCAATCTTTTTCAACTACCATGAAAAATATCAAAAATGAAATTTTAAAAAACTTATTTAATAATCTTAATAAACAAAAAAATCCTTTAAAATGAATAGAAACATTTATTTTATTATTAATTATTTATTGTACACCTATACCAAGAATTAACTTACAGACTAAAACTATACCTAATTATGCACACATGTCTTATTGCTAAAAAGCGATCTCTTCCAGACAACTTCAGAAATGAATTGAGATGATAATGATTATGGTGGTATACGCAAACTGTATGTGCAACTACTTACATTTTAGTTATAAATACGCAAATGTTACATATACAGAGATTAAATATATGAAATAGACATAAACTTAATACATCTATACAAAGTATATTGTTACGAGCTACAGGACTTGAATTAAGAATGCCGTTGGAACTACTATAGAATTTATTAGAACTGTAAAAATATGTATAAAACAAATACAAATAAAACTGGATGCAACTAGTTCACACTGCACGATTCAATACAATACGAACGCGCAAAGTCCGTCGTCTTTATCGCTAATCGAGAGTACTAGAGAACATCTTACTCGTTTCGTAGCGTCGCTTGTCTGCCCCGTCCCTCCATTCGGGCATCGTCTTATACTAACTACACAGTACAAAGAAATTGGAGGCGCACACTGAGTTTCTAAGAAATATTAATTTGCACACCTGCGAACGTCCACAAAGTCGAAAACAATAACAATAGGGATTAGTTCGACGCTAATGATGGTTATAAAACAAGTAGAAAAACAATAGCATGTTACAAATTCAAAACACAAAGGATTTCCTAATCCGGGAGGACAATATGCTGCGCTTACAATAGGCTGTGCGGCTTGTCTTTGACGGCATGTAACAATGTAAAGATTTATAGATGAATAATGAATATTTCTATATGTTTAAGTATTATCATATTCCAACGACAAGTAATATTTTGTGGTCATTGTTCTAAATGTCAGTAGCGATTTTGCTTGTCTGATACCAACAGAGTGCGGGTCAAAGTTGTATAGGCTTGACGGTAAAAGAATTATTACAGAAAGCCTAGGCCTAGGAGATAGAGGGAGGGTAAAGTGGGCTAAGTTTATCCCTTTCACGATGATATTCTGTGAATGCGTAATATGGTATCACACCGATCTAGCATATCCTCAGGCCACCAATTAGGGTCTCCCGGCTGTCTGTGTTGCACACAAGCTTCTTATTAGAGCATGCAAGCACCGACCGCCATACTACCCACTAAACTTTCCAGCGTCCCGCGTAACCATGGGTATGACTGTCGCGAGACTTTGATGCAAGCCGACAAGAAGGGGTGTCCCTGGGACTAGAACACCCCACGGCACTGGGTGTGGCTCGCCGGGGGGATCCCCTGAATCCCCAGTCCCACTGCGCTATCGGGAGGGGATGAGCAAAGTCCGCCTGCTCATCCTCCTCCCTTGTTCTTTCGGCGGCCTCCTTCTGGGACTTCCTCCAGAGATCTCTACCGATGATTGACATCAGATCATGCCATTCTTCCAGCGCCGTGTCAACTGCTCCCGCCTCGCAATCTGGTACGGATACTTGCCAAAGCTATGGAACCGGCCCTAAGAGCTGCCATCAAGATAATCATTCCAGCAGAACTATTTCAAGTTAGTGCGTGTATACCGGGTGTTTGGCGCATGGACCGCCAAATCTTTTGGGGAATTGGGTGGATCAAGAGTTATCTTTAATCCATAGATCCCTATGTTCTAAGTGTCACTGTAATCGAGATACGATTTTGTTTGTTTGTTTTTGAAAATTACCCGGTTAATCGTCTTTACAACGACATATTTTTCTAGTTTGTTGTTGTAATTGAACCGAATAACTTTTATTGCAGTCTTTAATGTTATTCTAAATTAAACATTAATTCTTAGCATTAGATTACAAAAAATACTTGACGAGCTTTTAAACACTTAAAAATTAATTTAAAAAAAAAACTGAAAGGTATTAAAAATTTCATTTGATTTAAACAAAATCTGTACTTAATATCCTTTCCAACGATACCTTTTTTCAAAAACAAACAAAAAAAATCGTATCTCGATTACAGTGACACTTAGGACATAGGGATCTATGGGTTAAAGACAGCTCTTGATCCACCCAATCCCCCAAAAAATTTTGTCGGTCCATGCGCCAAACACCGGTTATGTATCAAACGCATCACCATATTACCAAGGAGCTGTCTTTTTACATTTTTCGCGTACGGGGGGACTACTAAGAATTTGTTTGAAACTCAGGCCGAGAGAATATTAATTTTATGTAAATTTATGAAGTTGAAGAGCCCTGACAGCATTCTAGATTGCCCGTACCAATTACGAGGCCGGTTGATTAAATGAATAAAGTTTTATTATCTCAATCTAAAGCAAAATCGGCCAAGTGCTTGTCAGTCCAGGTTGAATTTTAACATTACAATCTATGTCAAATTAAAAATGTGAAAAAAACAGTGAGGATATTTTGGATCAGGAGATTACGAAAATGCATTTTTTATCTGTCTGTCTGGATGTTCCGTCTAATTTCTGAAACAGCTGGACCAATTATGACGGGACTTTCACTGGCAGATAGCTGATGTTATAAGGAGTAACTCACGCTATTTTTAAAATTAGGGTTCCGCGAAACAATCCACGCGAACACAACTAGTCTTTATATACAAAATTATTATGTACATGTGTACGTCACTGAATTCCTCAGAAACGGTTGGACCGATTTTGATTACATTTTTTGCGTGTATTTAAGTGGGTTCCACTGCACGGGTTCTAAACTTTGTTTTTTTTTTATGGCAGGACAACATCTGCTGGTCCCGCTAGTAATGAAAAAATCTGTAATAGATTCGAGTTTGTACAGTGCGTTTAAAAATGAGACTAAATCAGGGGGCTAATTCGGACCAGTAGATTACGAAAAAGCAACTTTTAGATATTTTGTGTAGTTGTTTTTGAATGTTTATATATTTTCTTCTTTTACTTGTTCCTTTTAGTAAGTACTTGTTAATTCTATTATCTACTTTCTTAATTTCTATTCTATATTTATACTTTGGAGGTCTGAAGGTGGAAATGAAATACTGTTGTGTGTTTGAATTGCAGTTCAGGAATGCATATTTATTTGGTAAAAATACCGATTAATATTTTATAATACTGCACACATTTAGCTGCTAAACAAAATATAACATTTAATAATAATAAGCGCACTCGAGCGATTGCACGTGCTGCGGTGGGGCGAGGTGAAGTGTGCGCGGAGGAAAACACGCGATGCCAGACTAGAGGTGCGCGCTTGCCGATAATTTGCGAACGGTCACCGTAGTAATCGGACGTCTGCGGGTACTATACTAATATTGTAAAGAGGAATTATTTGTATTTTTGTAACGAATAAACTCGAAAACTTTTAGAGCGAATTCAAAAATTCTTTCAGCATTAGAATCCTACATTATCCTTAAGTAATATAGGCTATATTTATTATTAGAATAAAATTAGGGATCCCTACTAAAACTTCAATAATGTAACCCCAGTTGTAAAAATATTAGACATAAACCACCCGTGTGAAGCCGAGACGGGCCGCTAGTATCTAATATTTTATTTTATTTGGGGGCTAACAGCTGTAGTCTTACAAACTAAAATTACAAAGATAACTAAAGAATAGCTACTCATTAACCTCCACAGATGACAGAGGAAATATAAAAATTAAATATACATTGTGGTGTATGATTGCCGGTTTGTGTAATGAAACTATACTTTTTGTAGCACATTTTATATTAAAAGAGTGTACATTGTAAAACACAAACGCTGCGCGTAAAAGTTCTCTAACATTTTTGATGACCGCGGCATGACTGCACTCGCGTGCTGACCGAAGCAGACTAACTCGACAGCGTTTAGCTGTCGGAAGAAGAGGGGCGACGCAAATGTGACGCGGGCGGCGCATAACGTAAAGGCGGCTTGCCACGATTATGTCGCTTAGGCATGCTGGCCGCTACATCATTTGTTTTAGAAAAAAAAAGAACAATTATATGAAAATTTTGTGACTGTGAATCTAATTATTATTAAAATAGTGTATGATTAATTTCGTATTTACAGATGCTAGACTATCCACAAACGAGCCAATGTCCACATAATCCGATTTGCTGAGCTTGTTGAATTCGTTGACTGTTCTGACTAAAGTTTTCTAGCGCGTACAAGACTAGGAGGAACATACAAATCGCATGCTCGATAATAGACTGACTTAACTCAAAAGAGTTGATTTTTGGGAAATCGTAAAAAACGTTTTGACAATCCGGAGTTTCTTACAAAATGTCTTACAATTCAATGGAAATAGCATATTTAGCATAAATTTTCTTTTTTTGTATTATATTTTTTGCTTAATAAATTATGTTCTTGAGATAGCTATATTTAATATAAAAAGAAATGTTACATTCATGTGAAACCTGGTGACATATTTTGAATTATGTCCATGTTTTATTTAATATATAACTGAATATTTCGCATTTTTAAGGTATAAGGCCATAAAGCATAAAATAATAAAATGTTTTGATATACTAAATAGCATTAATTATCAATCGGTCACAGTTTTATTAATATTGTAAATAAAACTCTCCAGAGATTTTCACACTAAACAAACTAATTTATTAATAGGTCAATATAAAACAAAAACTCAATAAGTTCACTGTAACAGTCCTGGACGTATAATGATTTGTGTCACTGTCTTGTAATATTCCTTGCCAAAACACATGCGAATGAAAGAGACCGATATATCTATAACTTCGCTTGAAAACAAGGTATCGAAGAATACCTCACATTGGCAGATAGATGGTGTGAAAATGAGCTCCTTTCTATGCTTAACTCATTTTGGACCGAAGACCTAATCGGTCAGTCTATTATTGAGCGTGCGAAATGTAGTTTCTTGATGAGACTAGCACAAGCAATTTTGGACTGAGCAATTTTCACCAAGAGACGTATATCAGCAATATTTTCTCGAGCTTTAAAGGGGTCTCTTTCTCACTTTTACGCTTATATATTTTATACGCCACGACTGCACACACTTACATTATATTTTAAACATATTGTTACAACTTAAGTTCCGACGAAAACAAAATCCACCTGCATATCTATAAAAACACATTTTATTACCCGTCGGCATTTGAACTAATTGTAATCCTTTTACGATTGTCTTCTTTTGTTCACTTATTTATTGGTTATTGTGGAGAACAGCCTATTGTACTCGTTTAAGGCCGCTTGCAGGCATAATTAGCCAGGTGTGCGGATTGTGATTTCTGGGAAATTACGTCATATTTGAATTTGTGCAGTATAAAACGATGGCTTGATGGAGATAGCGGTCAGTCGATCGAGAACCACGATCAAAGCGAGACGTGTGTACTACAATCTTGAATTTAATAGTGACGGACTTTGCGCGTTTTATTGAATTACGACCTTCTGCATTACGTTTGGACTTTTGTGTTCGGTTATATATAAGTATATACAGGTACAAACCTGTGTTATACGTGTTTGTATAGTTCTAATAAATTCTATAATAATTCCAACGGCATTTTAATTCGAGTCCCATAACTCGTAACAATACAAATGTAGTTTCTCGATGAGACTAGCACAATCAATTTTGGACTGATCAATTTTCACCAAGATATACGTTATCAGCAATATTTCTTCATATTTTAAAGTGAGAAAGATACGACTTCGCGCACTTACACTATATTTTAAACATATTACTTCCTGCCTGTAGAGATAATATGGCGCAGCATACAAGTGCATCGCCCGGCGCCACTCAGACGAGACGTGGCCTCAGCAGGACTCATTCAGTTAAGTGTCACGTTTTCTTATATTTTATTGGCTGTAAAATTTAATTTACCGTCAGTATCTGAGCCCAGCTGACTAAAGATGTACTGATATATTGTTTTATCTTAGATTATACAAACATTGCATTACAATATAAAGAGGACTTATGTAGAAACAGACATATAAATAAATAATAATAATAACAGAACATCAACGTTTCAGTGCTGGGGCTCCGGCCTCCCACTGTTTTTATTTTTATAGCTTGAAGTAGGCAAACAGGTAGACGGCCCATCTGATGGGAAGTAGTTACCGTCGCCTATGGACGTTTGCAACATCAGTGGTGTAGCCAACGCGTTGCCGACTTCTAAGAAATTTTATAACGCCCATCTTAAAGAACCCCATGTCATAGCGCAAAGGGAAAACCGCGAGGGGAAGTTTCCTCCAGATCATTGTTGTACGCGGAATAAATGTTGAAATGAAATGGGGGTGAATATCCCGTCGCTTGCGAGTGGTGCGTTGTAAAAGTGAGGAGTCCACTATTGGGCAACGGACTGTATACCCGCTACGCTTGTCCAAGGCGGCTTGGCAGGTTTGTGCAGGTGTGTCACGATGTTTTCCTTCACCGTTGTTAGCACGTGGTAATTGTACAACATGCACATTAGGTCAGAAAACTACCTAAGTGGTCCATGCGTTGCGGCCAGGATTGGAACCCGCGCCCTTTGAGATCGGGATTTGTGCCCTAGCCACTACTGTAACAGACATACAAACAAAAAGTCTTTCCCTTTTTTCAAATTCACTACAACCTCGACTCATCAGACTCATTACACAGAGTGAATTTTTCAAGTGCGTCTCTCCGTAAGGCTTAATTCCAAACTACGTATAATGAGTGAAAACTACTCAAAACATTCTCGGAGCCGATTTTCATGAAAATTAAAGCGGTATCGTCATTTTTTTTTAAATCAGTTAACTCTATACAGGAATCGAATAGGCTGATTTTGAAAAAAAAGATATACTGTATTATTATACCAAATCATAGTGTAGCTTGTAAAAATCAATTTCTGGAAATGAATGTATAACGTAAACCTAAGACAAAGGTTAAATTTTTACAAAATATTGTACTTATAATGTTTTTACATTATTATAAAAGACTTCTCGTATACTAGCTGCACCCGGAATACGTTACAATACAATGTATAGGAAAACATTGTATAATAAAAATAATTCCCATATTCCCAGACCCCTAGTACCACTAGCAGTTCACCCCAATAGCCCAGTACTTTTGGTTTTCATTTCCCACAATAGTCCTACACTGGCCGGGGCTTGCCCTTGGGTGCATTATTATATGGTGTAGACAGGTATAATCACCGGTCAGTGTCACGCCACATTTCCAATAAATTTGTCAAGGGGCCTCTACGTGTCGGCCTTCCCATGGCACGCAAGCCCTCCAAATGTCCGGGCCATTTTTATGACCCGTGGTCTTCAAAGACATACGGTATAATAATAAAAGTTTATTTATTTTCTCAACACAACAGATTCACAAAGAAGACTGGTGCCTGAAATAGATTTACAAGAAATCTGTATGAAAGGTCACCAGTGCTCCACTTCATGGCTACCACAAATAAAAGATTCTTAAGATTAACTTAAATTTATAAATGTTAGAATGAAAGGTGTGTGTGTATGTGTGAAGGCGTGTGCGTGTTTGTGGGCATGTAGGCGTGGGTGGATAAGGGTATGTATCTAGTATATATATTACTAGCTTTAAACAGGTGTACTAATTTAAATACTTCTAATGAATAACACATTAGTACTTTTGGTATTTTATATAAATCTGTGAAGCTGGTCTTTTGTCTCGTCATAGCGCAGGGTTTTGAGCCATTTGGTAATTTTTCTTTGCAGGCGTATTTCTGTAGAGGGTATACTTATAAAATATTATTTACTTTATTGTAAAGGTATTGTCCTAGAAAGGGGAAGAATCTTTGGACAAGGCTCCTCTGACAGGTTCTTAAGTTACAGACAGCAATTTTCCTGCGTTTGTCGCTTAAGAGCTGTTGATTATGCTGCAACAGTAAATGTTTCGTGAGTAATGTAAGTAATATAAAAATCTGTCTGACAGTTAATACACTCCATTATTCGTAAAATTCGTTGGTAGGCAAACGGTATGGAAGGCCTAAAGTAGCTTTTAGCTTGCCCTTTGAGCTCTGTTCACTTCAATAAGGTGAGCTTTCCCTGCACGCCTCCAACAAAAAAGACAATATACAGTTATGCTTTGACAAAGTGCAAAATAAACTATTTCTATGACCTGCTTTTCAGTAACGAATTTTAGGGACTTGGAAATGTAATTTAATTAATTAAACTGGAAACTAGAGAGCCAATATGAGGTTTAAAAGTGCGAGTCTAATCTAGTATGATGCCGAGATATTTGATTGTCTCAGTTATTTGAAGGAATAGGCAGTTACAATTTAAAGTTGTGTTTTTACAGGAATGTGCAACAATATTCAAAGTAGGTGGTAGAAGGAGATTGGATTTTGGGAATAAGTGTAAGTATTTTGTCTTACTGACATTAAGTGTTAATAAATTTGATTTGAACCAATTACAGACCTTACTTAGACCAGCTTGAGCATATACAAATAAGTCACACCAGTTATTGCCCTGAAGAAAAGACCAGTATCGTCCGCAAGAGTGAAGATTTTACCATTAGTTATTAGCATGTCGCACAAGTCGTCGACATAAATGAGAAAAAGTGTTGGGCCTAGAATACAGCCCTGAGAGATGCCAAAAATGTGTAAACTCTGATCACTTGTCCATTTATCAATTTTTAAGCACTGAGTCCTATCACTCAAATAACTATTTAATAATTTTAAAGGCAAATCTCTAACGCCAAATCTATATAACTTAGATAGCAGATGTGGGATAGAGACTGTGTCAAAAGCCTTAGCAACAACAAAAACAGCATCAGTAGTTGATGTCCCAGAACGAAAACCGTATTGGTTTGCGGAGAATGGTTTATTATTTTCTAAGAATTTCGTTAGGCGTTTGTTGATCAACCGCTCTGGTATTTTAAATAATATGGGTACAATCTAAATAGTTCTAAAATTATGAACAGTTTCTATCCCCTCCTTTATGAATTGATTTAATAAGAGTTGTTTTAAATGCCCCACGAAATTCCTTTGTAGAAAATGCTAAGTTACATATATACGTTATTGGAGTAACTAGAATATCGACATATCTTTTAATTAACATACCATAAATTTGACCTAGACCTACTGCGCACTTTTCTTTTTGTCCTAAAATTAGCTGTGCACTAGCACTTCATTATGTTTATATGTATGGTTGTTTAATCTGTTTTTTTGGCCCGAAAAAACAGAATATCCTACTAAAGTGTCCTTACAATCTGATCAATAGTTTAGGAACGCATAGAGGAGAAATCATAACCTCTTGCTGCAAAAATACAAACATTTATTTTTATTTATATAAAAGTAAAAACCTATTGAGAAGTCTTTATGAGTTACAGTAAATAATCAGACACGCCGTAGACCTACTTCTATAGATTAGGCAACATTCCAACTCTCTCAAAAGGTTTTCAGCTGTAATACTTCTATTAATCTTTTTGTATCGGTTTCCTAAGTTTCAGGGTCAATGAATAATGTAAACGAGAGCATCTAGAATTCTAGACCATTAAATCAAAGGATAAATGACACACGCCGCCGTACAGTCTAGACTAGAGCAGTTCTCTTGAATACGACATTTACAATTTATGTTTTATTACTTCATATCTTTAAGGACTAATCTTCTTTAACAAAAACAAATCCGACCTCTAACTGAAAAGCACGAAATAAATATTTTCTACAATATCCTGAAGTTGGTGCATTTTGCAATTTTGTTGTTGTTTTTTATGTTTTACTTAACACTGACTTCAAGATGTAAAAATTAATTATCTTTTACTTTTTAGTAACTTTTGTTTTTTGTTATTTTTTTGTAGTTTTTAACCCCCTACACAAAAGAGAGATGTTATAAGTTTGACCGCTAAGTCTGTCTGTGACACCGTAGCTCTTTAACGGGTGAACCGATTTTTAGTTTAAAGACTATTGAAAAAATGTTTTCTACTTTCAGTTCGATAGTTTTAGAAATCATATATTAAGCGCCTGTAGAAATTGTACTACTGACACGAGTATATAAGTTTGCCTTGTGTTGAGTGTAGACGCTCTTCAACTGGCTTGGTGACATTGGGACTATCTCAGGAGTATTCTCTTTGTAATAAAAAAAATAAAAATTGGCCCACAGTTGAGGGAACTCAATAAAACTAAGAGGGCCCAAGCCCATCAGTGTGGAGTTTATGGGCTGTTATTTTTATTATAATGTATCATGTACTGTATTTTTTCATCTCCTTCTTCCATCGTATAGAATAGAACGACAACTTTTATATATTGTTAAAATTATTTTATTAAATTGCAGGACTTCAGCAGACAGGCAGACGGTCCTCTTGATGGAAAGCGGTTATACCATCGCCTATGGATATTTGCAACATCAAAGGTGCTACAAATGTTCTGCTGCTCTCTTAAGGGAGACTGGAACCTGGTCACTAATGCCGGAACACAACTCAAGGTTGTTATGGCGACATACTTCAGACCAGGGGTGTTAGCTATCCAGTCGGGCAAATGCCCTACCACCTGGCTGTGGGTTGTTTTGTCGCCTCTTACAACAGGCCGCCCCAACGCAGGAAATTGTATTCTTTCTCCGTTCCTACACGGATAAAAATTGTACTTACATATAAAAAATATCAAGGCATGCTTACTTTTAATAAGGGCCCGTCCAAACTTTCTATTTAGCGATCCGCCTTCACGTCTCAATAAATTATAAGCCGGTGGCGTTCACTTAACTAAATTAAATTCTTCAGCCCTTCCGTCTGATGAAAGGAAAGTTTTGCGAATATCTGAAAGTTTTAACGCAGCTTTAATAAAATCGACGATGTAAGGAGACTGCTGAGACGGGCTGGACCTTTTGGCTGAATTGAAATAAAAAGTAAGGCAAGGGCATAAAAAAACCACGGTCTATTAAGGGTTCTGTAGAGGTGAGCACTATTTTTGATAACTTAGTGCATCAGTAACTAATTATCATAATTGTTTTTATGATCCTGGCAACACTATGATGTAATTGCTATTTTTAGCAATGATGCAATGTTATTGTTTTGTAGGGTAGCACTTTCGTATAAAAGGCGTAGTGGCGTGTAGACGGTGTTCATTGCTTACTGTGCTGTGTGAATATTCACATCAAAGGCTGAACAATAAAGGGGAAACCCTGCCCAAATAGTTAATATTTGGTATATTTGGTACTTTCGTACCCAAATCTCTCCTTGCGTTTTACATTCGTCAAGATTTCCAACAATTTTCCGTCATGACTTACAGTATTTTAGTCACGCCATCCACTATTTTTGTTACGAATTCTACTATTTTAGTCATGATTTCCACTACTTTAGTTAAGACTTCCACTATTTTTGTCAAAACTTGCACTATTTTTTTTAATCTGAAGCACGCAAAAATCAGACTACCCGCCTTATAATAAGTAGTTACCATCGCCTATAGGCGTTAAAAACACCAGGGGTGAAGCCACCTCACTACCAGCCTTTAGAATGGGATAGATGAATGAAATAGTGTTGGGATAGGAAGAGGGGGAAATGGGCCATCAAAACTCTCACACACCGCACGAAACACGACTAACTGAAGGCTAAACAGCTTCACGCCTATATACCGTGAGAGCGTGGAGATCACACTACTTGAGCCAATCCTGAGATCTGTAATGATGATAATTATTCCAGCATTGCTCTCCCACGTCAACAATTTCTATATAAACCCATAAGTTTCTGGGAAAAAAGATTAACATCTGAAAAATAGGTATGGGTGGCCAATAAAACCAGCTAAATTTCTGTCTATTAACTCGCCAGCTGGCTAATAGTTGTCGAATAAAAGCGAAAATCGACAAGTAACTTTACGTTAACGTTCCATTCAACCTGTCAGCCTAATAGCGATTAACTGGTTTTTTAGGCGGCTGTTGAGCTGCTACTAGCCGGATGGCTGGTTTTTTTAAAAATTCGTTTGGTTATCCACTGATAATACAGACAGATGGATGGCTAATATAACGTAAATATAAGAATTGCCTTTTTGACAACATAGTTAGGGAACCCTAAAAAGTTTTATTGGCTGGTAGTAAAGTTTCATTGCTAGGAATACAACACACCTAACCGCTATCATTTTGAATTGTCCAATTAGAGTTATTTATTTACCCTTAATTAATTAACCCCACAGAAAGTAAACTAGAAAATAATGGCGAATACTGCCATTTGTGTAATGGCTGGTAAAAATGCCAGGTCATTTGTGTTACACTTAATATCAACGTTGTGACATTTTGGTAATGTACGAAAATATTTTCATTAAAATTAACTATTAGGGTTACAAAAGGTTACGGTTTAGCTTAATTAACTATTGTACGGTAAGGTTATAATAACAGGCCGTAAACGTCCCACTGCTGGACTCCGGATTCCCACTATAGCGAAACGGACAGTATACCAAGCCACGCTTGTTCAAGGCGGCTTGGCAGGTTTGACACATCGGTTATCTCCATGTGCAGGTTTCATCACGATGTTTTCCTTCACCGTTATTAGCATATGGTAATCGTAAAAATAGGCACATTAGGTCAGAAAACTGCCTAAGTGGTGCATGTGTTCCGGCCAGGATTCGAACCCACGGTTTTTGACTTTGTGAAAAATTATATCATAAAAAAGTTTCACTTCGTTACATGCGTACACAAATACACACTGTATTTTTGAAGTGAAACTTCCTTAAAATCGTTGTGATTTGAAACTAGATGAAACGAAAAAACAATAAACAGATATTTAATCATTTAAACACGATGCTCATAATGATAGGGTTGGAAAAATTTTAAAGTTTTGAAGTTCAAAAATCAAATTGAAACTAGAGTATTTGGTTCCTATTTTAGTTATCATAAGCCGGGTAACTTGTTCAAAGTAAAAACATGGAATCTGAATAATATGTGTTATAATATATCGTAAATTTTATATATAAAAATCAATTGCTGTTCGTTAGTCCCGCTAAAACTCGAGAACGGCTGGACTGATTTGGGTAATTTTGGTTTTGAATTATTTGTGAAAGTCCAGGGAAGGTTTAAAAGGTGAGTAAATATGAAAAAAATGATTCTGAGGCGGTACGAAGTTTGCCGGGTCAGCTAGTATGTAATATTATGCATTAAAATATAAGATAATTTTTGAGTTGTTAAAAATATTATAAAAACTAGCTGATGCCCGCGACTTCGTCCGCATGGTGCGGTTTTTCAACTATCCCATGGGAACTCTTTAATTTTTCGGGATCAAATGTATCCTATATGTTGACCAGGAATATAACCTAGCACCATACAAAATTTCATTTAAATCGGTCCAGTCGTTTCGGAGATTAGCAAGTACAAACAGACAGACAAACAGAAAAACAATAAAATTGAAAAAACCTAAATTAGTTCTATTTCACTTCTTACATTCCCCTGACTCGGTTTTTAGCATTTTTCTTTATTGTACAGAAATTTGACCTCTACAATGTTATTATATGTATGTATAGATAATAAACCTCATAATTATCCTAATACTCCGGATACTCTATATTCATCTCATTCTCTCGTAGGCTACTTTTCTGAAGTTTAACTTCTGCCGTGTGTGAATTGCACACACTCACTTTTTTTAATTAATTCAGTACTTATTTAATAACTTCGTAATTTACAAACGTAATTGTATACATGATGCCCATAGATATACTTAATCTTCAGCAAAAACTTTCCTTCAGTTAGTTGATACTTTCTGTACGCGCCGCCGCGCTAACAATACAACAAAAGCACATTAGTAAACAAAACACCTAACTTCAAACATACAATCTCTCATCCATTGAATTCCTATACATTTAGCACACGAAATATTGCTTTTCAATCACAAGTTAGATTCGTTCCAAAATATACTAGCACAAAGTCGAATTTTATTTGACAACTTCTAAAATATATTTCGACAACCCATATATTTCATAAAGCACTTAAACGACATATAGATATGGTTGATATTAGAATGTAACACTATTCTATGTAGAAGTTACTTTTATAAGTGATTTTTCACCTTTTAGCTGGTGTAAATAAGGTACAATTTTGCATGGTTTTTTGCAGTGACGTAGAACCCTCACCCACCTGTCAAATGTCCACTGAAGCATGAAGATATGTTGTATCTGAACGTTTCATCTCTCCCCAAAGGGTCTGAAGCGCGATGTTTTGTCTGTTTGACGTGTGAACAAGTTTTACGTTTGGGCATTGACCAGTGATTGTTGACCTCTTCTGTACCATGAACTATATAAAGCAAGGGATCAAGATAATGGAATATTTTTTAGCTTTTTAGTGCAGAGCATAAGTAAGAATAACATTGCATTAAGTCGATATAGAGTAGTTGAAAGCTTAGCTTACTAAACGCCGGAGCCTACTAGATTGCATAATGAGGGTAGTGTGTTATGACGTCACAATTCAAATGAGTCAAATATAATTTTCTTAAGTGTTTGCGAGTAGTACACATAATTAAAGTTACGTTTTAACGATTTTAAGCGTGTTTTAGTTGATTTTTATATTCACGTTTCGGCTATTTTTTATTAGCTGTGATCTTTGTCCTCGGTGATCACGGCAACTGAAAAGTGGTCGAAACGTCGAAGTAAAAATCAAATAAATTGGCACGCTAAAAACCGTTAAGTTTTAATTATGAGTCAAATATTGGTTTAAATAAACAAAAATATTTATGCACTCTTTTTTGCCAAATAATATGATAGCATGTTAATTTCACACCCGCTTTTTGATATGAATATTGTTTTAGAACTTATTATAAAAAAAAAATGACATTATATACTTAATTAAGTATTTAAACCATAATTTGCAGCCTAATTTGACTATTTGAAAGCGGTTGACTTGGTTGCCTGTGAGAATTCGTTTTTCTCCTCGAATTCTCATTGGACATCCCGCAACATTTTAGCTCTCTAACTTTACACCAAATGACACTGCTATTATCAGAAAATGAGGTTTTTGCTTTATTACCGACTTGTCTTTGATAACAATCAGTTGTTAAAAAAATTCAAAAGTAGCGGACTCAGTAAACTTGTCCTACTGTGCAAAAATAACATCTAAAACGCGATTGCAAACTCCATATACCGGTTTCAATTGGGAATCTAAACCACCCCGAGACCAATTGAACACACACACAAAATTACATTAAAATATTGGAATCTCATTGCAGCGCCATCTACCGGTTCCAATTGTGAATCTAAACGTCTAAACCATCCCGGGACCCAGAAAAATAAACACACAAAATTTCATTAAAATTGATCAAGCCGTTTTTGAATTTTAGCGACACTAACGTATAGCAATTGATTTTTATACATGTCGGTACAAATATAACAATTAACGTATTACAAAAACAATAATCATTTATTTAATTACTATGAGTTTATTGTAATATGAAATTAACGTAAAACAACAAGATTTTATTGTAATTTCAATACTTACCTAAAAATTGGTGATCACGTGCACGTGCACCGACATGTGCGCCGAGCACTATAAATACACCCGCAATGTCGACACTCAATAATTAGTCATCGGTATCCGCAAAACAGATAAACCGGCCTCAAAGCCCTCCAGTTACCGCCCCGTCAGTCTACTCAGCTCACTGGATAAACTGTATGAGCGAGTCCTACTCACTAGACTAAGAGATTTTGCCTTCAGCAATAATCTCATCCCCAAGAGCAGCTTGGCTTTAGAGCTAGACACTCGTGTCCCCAACAAGTGCTCCGCATCACGGAGCACGTCCTCTCCACCTTTCAACGCGGCGGACGAAGATTTAGATCGACAGGTGCAGTATTCTTCGACGTCGCCAAAGCCTTCGATAAGGTCTGGCACAACGGGCTGATATACAAGCTGTATCAGCTCGGAGTGCCAGACCGACTCGTACGCATTCTACGGGACTTTCTCAAAGACCGTAGATTCAGATTCCGAGTGGAGGGCACTCGTTTCTCCTCTCATACCATCTCAGCGGTAGTCCCTCAGGGCTCCGTGCTCTCCCTCCTACTCTTCTCGCTGTACACCAGCGACATACCACGGTAACGTGCAGCTAGCCCTATATGCGGATGACACTTCCCTATACTCCAGTGACTCCAGCAGGTACAGAATTTGCAGTCAGCTCAACGCCGCCATCAAAGAATTAGGCGACTGGTTCCATAGATGGCGGATTGAGCTGAATCCCGAGAAGAGTGCAGCCATCATGTTGTCTCGTGGCACTCTCTCACTTAATACCCGTCCCACCAACCAACTTACGCCCATCAAGCTATTCGACCGAGTTATCTCATGGGTTAATGAAGTCAAATATCTTGGCGTAACCCTTGATAAAGGCTTGTACTTCCACAAGCACATACTGGATCCTAGGCTGACTTTATCTGTTGATATGCAAGTAAAGTAAGATGAGCCTTAGAAATAAGGTCTCTATACAAAACTTGCATCCGCCCCATCATGACCTATGCGAGTGTGGTTTTCGGCCACGCCAGCGATTCCAACATCTGGAAACTGCAAAAGATCCAGAACCACTTTTTGCGTGCTGCAGTCGACGCCCCGCGTTAAATGCGGCTCGCCGACATGCATCGCGCCCTGGAGCTTCCCTCCATCAAAGACTATATCTTGCCCCCCATCACCCGAACCCTCTGGTGACGGAAACGGTCAACTACAAACCCACCCCGAACGCTCCCACGAGTAAACGACGCCCTCGCAATGTACTCATTGACGAGCCCGATAAAATCACCCGCCTCCACGCAATTATGAACCCTTGAGACTCATAACATCAGCCTGGCATAAGAGACGTAGACAAAACAGATGCTTGAGAGCCCTCGACTTGAATCGTCTTTCACAAGGTTAAGACCCACCAATCGCACCCCACTCATTACAGACATAAGTAGCCATACAATTTAGCTTAGGCGTGTTGCTGGAGAGTTTCTTCCACCGCTTCTTCTCCTCCAGCTATAACACGTTGCGAAGCGGTAGTAATGATAGACTAGGATCGGCTCTGCCGGCGGAGTCTATAACGAGTCCCCAAATAATTACTTCAGCCTGTTGGCTTAGCTCGTTCAGCCTTTTACGGCTAAATCCTATATAGACTCAATCCCCCGCAGCGGTCGAGCTGAGGTCGAACCTCACAGGAGGTGCCTCCTCGAGCGTGCTGCTTCCGAGCTGAACGCCTCCGCTTCCATGGAGTCGGGAAGCCCCCAAAGTCCGGTATCGCTGAAACAGCCATCTGCGGCTATTCAGCTGGGTCCAGCTCCAAAAGAAAAAAAAAAACACTCAATCATTATTGTTCGAGCTTCCGAAAGAGACGGACCTCTCTGGGAAGTCGTAACGCTCTTGGAATAAACGATACCGAGTATTATTAGTATTATTTCGAGGACTGAAATATGGGTCGTCACCGAGAAGCCAACGATCGTGACGTCGGCATTGTTGACGTCACACTCTTTAATAATACCACGGAGGTCCCTCCCGCGTTATATATAATACACTTTATATGTTTCAAAACGTGTGATGTATATGGTCTAAGATGCAAGGACAGACATGACGATTTCCTAAGGGTTCTGTTTGCCAAAATGTTTACAGAACCCTAAAATACAAAAAAATACCCCTAAGAACGTGGCGATAGAGCGACACGTCGTCCTCTGTCGCACGGAACATTACTCCGATATAAAATTGCTCGCAATTTGTATTTTTATACATTTTTGGTGACACGCTTACGTGTTTCCAACCTCTCTATGTCATACGCGCTGTTTTGCTTCGAAAATAAGTTTGTAATATATGTTTGAAAATAAGTGAATTTATATTTTATTAAGTTTTCGCGACTTGTATACATAATAAAACTACGTTTTAACGGTTTTAAGCGCGGTAAATTGTTTGATTTTTGTAGTTGTTGTTGCGTAGTTAAATATTTAACAATACTCGTTGACACTTGACATTTTTGTCTCCCGTGATCACGTCCACTGAAAAGTGGCCGAAACTTCGGAAATTACAAAAATCAAATAAATTACCGCGCTTAAAATCGTTAAAACGTAGTTTTATTAAGTGAATTTATGTTTGAAAATAAGTAATTTTATGTTTGAAAATAAGTAAAATTGATACGTGTTGACAGGGATATAAGTTTTCAGTTTTCAGGTGATGCTGTAACAGACAGAAAAAATCCTAAAAGTCCTATTTTCGAAATCTGATAATTTTTAATACAATGTACAAATTCATCACCTTTAATTGATTTATTACAGTATATTACATTACCTCTATTGATTATAGAAATGATTGTACTGAACTCTGGTATTGTTATCAATTCTCACTTGCCACAAGTTTTTAAAAACCTGTTACTTGGCGCCTTATCAAGTTGACCTTTTTAAGTCTATGTTTATATAATTTGACGCCTGTTTAACGCATTAATTATATACACAAATAAATGTATGTAGGTAGGTATACTTATACCAGGCGTTTCTTTTCATTGTCAAAAGGAGTCCTTTCAACTTTGCTGCTACTTTCGGAGGTGTATTCATACCGATAGCTGACCGTCTTCAGCTTCTTGGCATTTCCTTGATGCAAACACTTAATTTTGGCTCCTATATAGAGACTGCTGGCAAGAAGCTAGGGGTACTATCAAAGGTGAGGCAGTACTTCACACCACTTCAGTTGCTGAATCTTTACCAAGCACAATTATTACGGTCTTGCATGGACTACTGCTCTCATATTTGGGATGGTTCATCCAAATACCAGATCGAAACACTCGTGTCAATTGAGAAAAGAGCTAGGAAGTAGGTAAGCAATAACTGGCTATTCTATGGGAGGCTACAGAGTCTACATCATCGATGTAGAGTCTCTAGTTTGTCGGTATTCTATAGGATACACTTCGGTGAGTGTGCCACAAAATTGCACGAATTAATTCCTTCACCTTTTTAACATTGGGCTCCCATAGAGTAAATACTAACCATAAACAAAATTAAAACTAAATAATTAAAATGAACAAGTTGGCGGTAGGCTCAATAAAACTTTAACAATACCCATTGACACTTGACATCTTTGTCTTCTGTGATCACGGCTACTGAAAAGTGGCCGAAACGTCGGAATAATAAAAATCAAATAAATTCCCGCGCTTAAAACCGTTAAAACGTAGTTTTATTATGTATACTATTCGAGAAAAAGTTTTTATTCGTGCAGAAACGGAGAAAGAATAAAGTTTCCTGCGTTGGGGCGGCCTGTCGTAAGAGGCGACTAAACAACCCACAGCCAGGTGGTAGGGCATTTGCCCGACTGAATGGCTACCACCCCTTGTCTAAAGTATGTCACCATAACAACCTTGAGTTGTGTTCCGGCATTAGTGACCAGGTTCCAGTCTCCCTTAAGAGAGCAGCAGCGCATTTGTAGCACCTTTGGTGTTGCAAAAGTCCATAGGCGATGGTAATCACTTTGCATCAAGTGGGCCGTCTGCCTGTCTGCTGAACTCCTAGAATAAAAAAAAGGAAAATTAAGAAAATATTGATACGATTTGGGCCACCTGCGTATTTGTAAACAAAGCACATTTATTACCCGTCGGCTTAACATTGAAGCTTTTTATGACTATCTTTTTTTGTTTACTTTGTGTTTAAAATTTGTAATTGGAAAAAAGCCTATTGCGTATTGTACTCGTTTATGGCCGTTCGCAGGCATAATTACGCAGGTGTGCAGATTACGATTTCTAAGAAATTCGATCTACGCGGACGGGCAGCTATATTGTATCGGTGTAGTATATAGCAATACCCAATGGAGAGATCGCCAGTCAAGCGATAATCACAAGCGAGACAAGACGTGACGGACTTTGCGCGTGTTATTGAATTGTGCCTTACGTTTGTACTGGTTGCATCCAGTTATATTTGTACTTGTGTTATACGTGTTTGTATAGTTCTAATAAATTCTATAGTAATTCCAACGGCATTCTAATTCGAGTCCCGCACTCTTAACAATATTATATTTAAAAATTTCTAATATTATTTCAAAGTAGGCAAAATCGCACGAGTACATATACTTATATATGATGTTGAATTGTTAATATTTTAGCATATGACCCTGATTTTAGGAATTGTTATAGTTATTTGAAACAGTATATTTACTTACTAGGATATACCCGCGACTTCGTCGACGATCGGCTTGAAATTTCCGCGCGATTCCGGGACATAAAGTAACGCAGCTTTAAAAAATAATGTAAGCTATCGTTTTAGTGAAAACTGTGTGGGAATAAGATATTTTTTATTCACCCGAACAACTACAAAACACTCCCGGAAAATTCCCGCGGGATTCCCGGGATTAAAAATATCACACATTTTATTACATAAATTTTCTTATCCATTAGTGAAAAAATCACATTGGAGTTCCATTTTTTTAAACTGGACATTATAAATCATTTCCAGAAGAATACCCGCGGGATTCCCTGGATAAAAAGTAGCGCAGGTTTTAAGCCTCAGAATTTGCTGTCCATCAGCAAAAATCGCATTGAAATCGGCCTAGTAATTTTTATGTGAATCATGAACAAAACAGACAAACCGACAATCAGACGTAAGTCTAAAAAAAATGCTTCGTACAACGTTTGTACAGTCTATTCCAGTGGTTTTTTTATAGTTTCAATGTACAGACATGAAATTTTTAGAATTTTATAATATTATACGATATTGTTATATTTACTAAGCGTTTTGGTGGCACTTGTAATAGGTATTTGCTAGTTGCTAGACATTTTATATTGCGAATATTTAATTGACGGTAGTTTCTAGAAATTTATAGTATTTCAGCGGTGCGTTAAGTCAGACACAGTTGTTCTACCATTTGCCAGGCGCTACGATTTTCGGAAAACTGAGTAAGTATTTAATGTTTTTTATTTGAGAGGCTATAAAATTTTTGTGTACCTAAATGTGTTGTAAAATATTGAGATGATATAAAGACTAATTGCGAAGCTTGGGGTGACTATAAGGGGAGATTAGAGGTCACGGGGCCAGGTTGGGCCCATTCTTTATGTCATCTTGCTAATATATCTCAATGTGTGGCTATGAAAAGATTGAGTAGAGTTATTCCTTCTCATGTTTCTGTGATATATGTGTTTATTGATTTATTATACGAAGTTAAGATGACGCTTAAAATCTGCAGGACCGAGTAAGCCTCCTTGAATTTTGTTCTTATTTTTAAATTCAATGTACAAACCCGACAACTGGAACAGATTTCTTATAGTGTTCAGTTAATGAACTGATACAATCATGTAAAAAATTATGAATAGTTAGTGTACTTACGAAACTAGAATCTGCCAAACGTCTTATAGATAGCTTGTAATAAATAGTGTTAGGTTTTAGTCTTTACTATAAGTGTGTTTATATTTTAATTTTTTGTGATTCTACATCTTTAAGCCATATAAAATGTGTAGTTAGCAAATATGATTCGATGATCGATTCAAATACATCCGACATTACGGTTGGGAATATACGCAATAAAGAAAAACTTTGTATGCACCCTGCAAAAACAACTTTACTGTACAAGAGTATAGTATGCATGACCCCAAAAATATATAATAAAATCCCAAAAGAGCTTAAAGCTCTGAAAACTAAATTGTTTAAATCACATTTAAAAAAAGTACTAATAAGAAAAAGCTACTACAGTGTAACTGAGTTCCTTAATGAAAGAATGTCAAGTGTTTAAATATATTTATAATATTTGTACCATATAAATATCATTAGAAACATATATAAATTTAAATTGTGTGTCATTTAGTATTTGTTAAATTTAAGGATATACATAATTATAAGATTAAAATATTAGTGATTAAAACCAAATAAGTATGTACTTTTGTGATATAAATTAAAAAAAAAAATGTACGCCCAACCGGCAAAAAACATGTGCTCTGTATAAAATAACAAGACCTATTGATAACCATGTTTTTATGCAATAAATTATTTGATTTGATTAGATTTTGAAAAAAAAAGATGAAGACACTTAATATTGTTCGGAGCAATTGTATATTTTGTAATGTGAACGTCGTGATACCAGTATGCTGGCTTTAAGGCATAATAATATTATTTTTATTACCCAAGAGTTAATCGATAATTGAAATATTATTCATGGTATGGTGCTTAAATTCACCGCCGCGCCTCAGCATGCTGGCAACACCAAAAAATTTGCTTGTCACAAAAAAATCCTTCCTACATATAATGGTGTAATTTAATAAATTAATTGACTCTCTCGTGGTGCAATTTCTACCTTTTCATTACTAGTTTTGATTTAATCATATGGTGACAACATTATCTCTTGATACGAAATTCTTGTACTATTACCAATTCCCACTTGCCATAAGTTCTCAAAACCTGTTATTTGGCGCCGTGTCAGGTTGACTCTTTAGTAGATGTGTACATATTATTTGACGCTTGTTTACGTATTTAATATATACAAATAAATAATAGTCAAATACATGTGTATGGTGCAAGGGGTGCGTGATATCCGGGCGCAGGGACCTGAGGGCCGCCAGCTGATTCATTTCAATGAAAAAGTTATTAATCACGATTTTTCAAGATCTGACTAACAACACTTAAATACACTTACCACATAGATGTGTAGCGCCATGTAAACTACATCTTCATGTCAAACATGCATATGAACCCATGAGAGCTTTGAGAAGTATATGTGAGGCTAACCTCACTGTTTCTTATCATATCACTCAACCTAAGTTGAGTGATATGATAAGGAACAGTGTGATAAGGGAACGTTGTGGATCTAAATAAGTTTTAATAACAAGAGTTGGAAAAGGAATGTTAAGGTGGTATCGGCATATAAAGGAATAGATGAAAGTAGAATCAGAAATGTTTAGCGCCATATAAACTACATCTTCATGTCAAATTTCATCCATATGAACCGATTTGAGCTTTGAGAAGTATATGTGAGGCTAACCTCACTGTATCTTATCATGTCACTCAACCTAAGTTGAGTGATATGATAAGGAACAGTGTGATAAGGGAACGTTGTGGATCGAAGTAAGATTTAATAACAAGAGTTGGAAAAGGAATGTAAAGGTAGTTTGGGCATGTAGAGAGAATAAATGAAAGTAGAATCACAAATCAAGTATATCACAGCATTGTGAATGATAGTGAAAGTTGTTTGTCAGGATCGTCGCAAAAGGATATCCATAGTCTTTGCCTAGCCTCATGGGAAACAGGGGTAATAATATGTATGCATGTATGAACCTAGTGCTTATTTTCTAAGTATCACAAACATATGCGGACGGATATGATGATGTATGCATAGCGGTTCCTTTTTTGCTAAAAATGTCCTTCAAAGTGAAAAAAAAAACATTAAATCGTATTTTTATTGCTGTTAATGGGGGGTTTAAGCTGAAAAAAGTTATAAAGATTATAAATACTGAATGGAGACGGGGATTTTTGGGCCAAAGAAATGTAATGATTTGAGATATTCATACCAATTCTCAAAATATGCTCTCTATAAATAAAGTCTCTTTCTTTCTTTCATTGCGCTTAAAACAAAAGCATTATATTTTTCTAATAGCTTCTGACCGCGACTTCGTCCGCGTGGAATAGTTAAAAAAGGTAAGTTAAAAAACCCTCCCGATTTTAAAACATTCTTCATTGGTGCTCCGCTCCTATTGGTCTTGACGTGATGATATATAGCCTAATTGTTTTTTAATGTATAAATTGTTTTATTGTATGATGATGATACCGGCAATATCAATACTTAATTAATTAGGTGCATAAGTTGTATAATAAGCTGTTTAAGTAATTAAAGTTTTTTTAACTATCCCACGGGAACTCTTTAATTTTTCGGAATCAAAAGTATTCTATATGTTGACCAAGGATATAAGCTACCATCATACAAAATTTTATTTAAATCGGTCCAGTCGTTTCGGAGATTAGCCGGTACAAACAGAGAAACAAAAAAATTGAAATAAATCTAAATTAATTCTATTTCACTTCTTGCATCACCCTGACTCGGTTTTTATCATTGTTTTCCCCTGTACAGAAATTCGACCTCTACAGTTTTATTATATGTATAGATTAAGAAAATGGAAAACACTGGCCCTAAATTATATCTGGAAGACGAGAAATCTTATAAATAAGGTAAGAATAAAAATAAGTTGCATTTAACATAATCCTTATGTGAATTAATTTCAATAATTAACAATGTTAAAACATTTGTATCAGACGATTAACTTATTAAAAATAATAAACTTACTACAATTATAAAAAATATTGACATGACAAAAATAAATCTCATTGACACTACTCTCATGTTTTTACAATCTGGGCCCGGGGATGTATTAAAGCGTATCCGTCTCCTTTTATTTATTTACAAAACACTTCGATTACGTTAACTTGTTATACCACCATAGGACGGGGACACTGTGACTGGTTTAAGTTTTTTATTATGTTGTGCAAACACTTATGCAATACTTGTAACAGGGAAGACGTGTTGTAATGGAGTCGAATTTAAGTAATATAAAAATTACGAAAAGTGTCCAAGCGTGTAAAAATGTTAACACTTCATGGACGCCACTTTTAAGGCAGGTATGTTTAGCTTTGGTTCAATTTTATTACACAAAATTTTTGAGTATAGAAATTGGAAGGACACAAAAGGAACTCACTGGATCTCCTTCAAATGGTTATACGGCACAGTTCTTCTATGTTATTATATCCTTTGGCCACTATTATGAAGTCTGATAAATATTTAGAGTATTTGTATTTTATAATAATTATTTCACTTTATTTCGAGTTACGAACAGCACAATTGGACTACCTCCCTTCTGGCCGTCGATTTCTTCTCACCCAGTGAGCAAGGTATATTTGGCTCAAATATAGGGAATTATGTAGGAAAGAAAGGGATGGACAATTACACGTCATGCACTCAAAGATGTTATTTTAATTAAATAATGTGGCGGAGGTTTATTTATTATACTACCATTGCACATATCGAATTTATTAATTTTGGGTTTTACCTTTGATGTTAATTTAATTTAAATAATAATTTATAAATATATAATATAATCGGCGTAAACAGGTATGTATAAGAAGTAAAATTATATTTTAACTTATATGTATGACCTTCAAAAAGTGTTCTCCAGTGCAGTTTATTTTAAATAAAAACTTTTGAATTTGAATGGTTTTTTTTATGTCTTTCATGATCCATACGTTTGTATGGATAATACAAATAAATAAAATTGAAGTGTCTGTATGTAATGTCAAAATAACAGCTTTTTACTAAATGCATATGCAAGTATATACGGTACTTATATCATAAAATAATTTTTTTTTTGTCTGTCTGGATGTTAATTTTTTTTTGTCTGTGTTTTACGGCTAATTTCTGAAACGGCTGGGACGATTTTAACGGAATTTGATTAGCAGATAGGTGATGTTAGACTGAGTAACTTAGGCTACTTGTTTTAGGGATCCGCGAAAAAATATTCCACGCGGGCGAAGTTGCGTGCGCAGTAGTATAAATCTGTTAGCAGTGTCAAGTTTAATCGATTCGCACCACTTTTGCGTTGATATTGTATTCGTAATAATTTCTGTGGCTAGGTTCCACAAGAGACTCACTACCACCACTTTAACGACCGCGATTTTTCCCGTTCCATTTGCTTGTGGGCGTTACAATCATAAACTCTAGTGGAACGGATTATGGAGCATTGATGTCATTAGCGACGAAATACACAAATGTCATTGGTTGATTTGAAAATGGCGCCTTTTTCAATGTCAATCGATAGAGAGTCTTATGGTCAATGCTTACTTCGATCCACGTTTTGACATGGGTCGTTATGAGCGGTCGCAGAGTAGTGCAGACCAGTTCAATGCAGAGGTTTCGGGTTCGATTCTTGGCATGGTAAATTTCGTAAGCGAAGTTTCTGTTATTTACTACGGTCTAGGTATCTGGGATCGGCCTCAGTTGCATATCACCCATTACACAAGCGTAACTTTCTTAGCTTGGGAACATACAATGTATGCGTTTGGCCGCCGATTACAAAAACGAACGTTGTTTGTCATAGCGAAAGTGCGGTGGCGGCGTGGTGGTGGCGCGGCGGCAGCTGTGCAGTGTGTACAATTAATGAGCATATTGAACTTTTGATAACGAATAATAATAATATTATTTTTTCAGATCTTGATAGCGAGTGGTGCATGGACGTGCTACTTTAATTTAGGACTATGTGTTGGAACACCTACGGTGATGCTGCCGCAGCTGAGGAGTGAGGCCAATTCCACGGAAGCCATCAGCGAAAACTTGGCCTCTTGGATCCGTAAGTAATATATGTATATATGTACTAGTAGTGCCAGCAGTGAAGCGTGGCCTGTAATTGAGCGACATAAACAAGAGTGCGTGTCACATGAAAAGACCGCATCAGGAACTCTTGCATCCGCGGCAGTCTTCATATCCGTGATATTATAGCATACAAACTGAAAGAGAGTCATTTACGTTGGTACGGCCAGGTTCTACGGAGCCCGGCTGATTATACGGAGAAGAAATGTCTAGCCATGCTGCCTATGCCAGGTCAGGTCGAAAGGGCGTGCTCAAAAACTGCTGACTTAACGGTGAGAAGGATGACATGCGTACCATTAGTCTCAATCCAAGATATTTTTTTACAAGTCAAACTGAACACATTCAGAAACATGCTTAAATATATTAACAATATAATATTTTATACTCTGTAGAATTTAATCTTTTATATGAAGACAAAGAAATACTTTTAAAATATTATTGAACTCTTAAACGATTTTGTTAAAAATTAATTCAAAGTTTTTTATTCAAAATAAGTTCCACTGGAGAACACGTTTTGAATGTCATACATATAAGTTAATCCCATCAACAAGTCTAGCTAAATATTGCTTTTCTTTAAGATTCTTATTCTATTTATATCTCAAGTTGTCTTTTTTTAATAAGTTTTATACAGAAGTATGTTACAGAATTACTTTTTGAAGAATTATTGGAGTTCTAGCAAACAGTGCATACTCAATAAGACCAAGACACAATAAAGGGAAAGAAAAATATTATTAAAGTTATAATAATGACATGACATACTAAAATGTTATGCTGCAATATATCTCCATAAATCCCTTACAAGCTTGGCAAGATAACATTATACAAAATATAGTATAAGATGTTAGAGCGAGCTGCTGTGTAAATGAATTTTTGTCATTTAAGTATTCTTCAATAGTGTAGTATTCCTTTTTTAGCAAGATACTTTTTAATTTAGTTTTGAATTTAGTGAAAGGCAGATCTAATATTTCACTCGGAATCTTATTGAAGAAGCGTATACCAACCCCCAAGATAGAGGACAGTACTTTTTGTAATCTAAAAGATGGCAATATCAGTATATTACAATGCCTGGTGTTGAAATTGTGAACATCCTTATACTGCTTGTAGGCACTCAAATTATTACGAATATAAATTATATAATCTTATTTTGTATTTGAATGAAGCAACAGTACCAAAAAGTATGTCTTTACTGTAGCGGATTATGTTAAAACGAGATGTCATGCGTGGTATAGAGAATGACATGTTTCCAAGAGTGTCTGGGGAATCAATGAGACCATGTAGTAGCTTAAAGGCAACAATCTTTCTGCGGTTTTATAGAGAAGAAACATTGTAATATTGTAGTCTTAGGTTGTAGGTCTGTAAGCTATGGCATTTATTGTCCAAAAACGTAATTTGATACCTCGATCCGAGAGAAGCCGAAGACCGCGCGAAGTGAAGAAAGGTGGTGGAAAAGGTGAAAAGATGAAAGGAAAGGTGAAAAGCGGAGCCTAGGCATCAGAGCAAACGCTCCAAAAGCAACCAGAACTTAACATTGCTATAATGACGCATATGGTGATTTCATTATATTTAAAGTTAAATTGAAAAGTACCTTCCTTAAAAAGCGATACTACACTATTGAAGAACATTTAAATGACCAAAATGCATTTACATAGCTGCTCGCTGCAGCTTTTTATACTATCTTCTGTATAACGTTAATGTTTTGCATAACATGTTAGGTATCGATGGAGATTTGTTGCAGTGAGAATTCTTAGTATTGTGACGGTAACAATATTTTTTGTTTGTTACAACTCCATTAGTTCTTTAAAAAAGTAATTGTAATACAACTTCTATATGTATTTAAAAAAGGAGCCTGAGATAATATATAAATAATTATGATGAAAAAATCTTTTTAAGCTAGATGTGTTGCTGGGGAGTTTCTTGCTGCTTCTTCTTCCTTATACAGCAATAACACGTTGCAAAGCGGTGTACATAAAATAGGAAGTAGATTTAAATTTAGACTTACATGTATGATCTTCAAAAAGTGTTCTCCAGTGGAATTTATTTTGAATAAAATCTATTGAATTTGAATATTTGATAGTGAATTGCAACGACGATATAATTAATAAAAACTTAAAAATTATTCTAACGTAGTAAAGTTATTTTGTAAAAACATTCCTTAAATCAACTTGCAGAATTAGTAGAATGTTTAAATCAGTATTGTTTACTTTCCAGCTGCCATCTTCTTGTACGCGGGGTTACCATGGGTCATCATTCTTCCCATAATCTTGCATTACTTTGGAAGAAAGAAAACTTACATATTTGTCACAGCTGCCAGTTTAATTAACTTCGTTATCTACTATTTGAGCAATACCATGACTGTGTTCTTCATCAGTGAAATTTTTCAAGGACCTAACTCTGCCTCACATCTCACTACAGCAGTTATCATTGTAACTGAGTACTCGTCACCTAAATACCGTGGAATATTCCTGACGTTGAAGTCTGCTACCTTCTTTTGGGGTATGTGGGTAGCAAATGCTATTGGAACTTTCTTTCATTGGAAAATAATAGGACTTGTTGGAATTGCATGCTCAGTATACGGCCTGATGATTGTCATATTCTGGCCTGAATCACCTTATTGGCTGGCAGCGAATGGAAAATTTAAAAAATGCACTGAAGCTTATAAATGGCTTAATGGAAATGATGAAGATTCGGAAAAAGATTTACAAAACATGATTAACTTTCAGAAAGAATTGGCAAAGACTAGAAAAAATACACTGAATTCTAAAGAATATATTTCTAATTTGTATAAAACTATAATGAGTAAAAAGTTCTTCAAACCTATATTGTTAGCTGCTTTGAATATATGTCTATATTCATTTTCTGGTAAAATAATTATAAGTGTTTATGCTGTTGAAGTTCTATCACAGATCACTAACAAATCTGCAGTATACAGTGGCATGCTGATTCTAGACGGAGTTACAGTATTGAGTATGTATATAGGTTCTATATTAGCAAAGTTTGTAAAACGCCGTACCTTTTTAATAACTTCTTCATTTTTTGCAATTTTGTTTTTATTTAGTTTATCTCTGTATTTGTACTTAATCAAATCATCGGTGACTATAGAGAACAAATATTTATCTATAGCGTTGTTGATGGGATTTTCGATATCAATATGTTGCGGCCCGATGATATTATCTAGTACGATAGCTGGCGAATTAATATCTATAGAATCCAGAAGTTTGTCTGTGTGCATTATTGCATTATTTTTTAAGCTTTTAATGGGTACTCTAGTAAAAGTATCTCCACACATTTTCAAATCGTTTGGTATGCCTGGTGCTTTTCTTTTCTTTGCTGTGTCTTGTTCATTCTTTCTGATGTTGATTTACAAGTTTTTGCCTGAAACCAAGGATAAAACCTTGCAAGACATAGCTGCAACCATGCGAGGGGCAAAGCGCAAATCTGACCCTCATGAATTTAAGGAGATGATGCCTCTTAGAACTGGTGTTACTATTTAAAATTTCAGTATATATGATATTAGAATATTTTAATGTCAAAATCAATATTATGGGCATACGAGTACAAATGTAAGATCGGTCACAGAATCTATATTAATACCCACAAATAAAATGGAAGTGTTTTATGATCTCAAAATAAATTTAAGTAAATATGCTATTTATGAGATGTCTAATCATAACCATTTTAGAATTTTTGTTTGCTAGTCTGTTTGAAAAATTTTCACGAATAGATTCCGAAACAGCCCACGAGATATCAATAAGAAAGATTTTAGGAAACATAAATATTATCCTAAATTTTTGTGTGTTTCATTTCGATATTTGTCAGAAATTAGAAGGCTAGCATAATTGTTAAAACATGAACTTACATGATAAGAATTAAATTAATTTTTGGAAGATTTTTGAAGTGAAAACTTCTTTAGCCGCGTTGGGCACTTTTTGTTAGGGGAAAATCTTATGGATTTCCGTCACCGACTTGCTCATGAATGGCGCATGCGCAGCGGCCGTGTGCTGTGCGTGTTAGACGCTTTTTGGATGGGTGAAATCTCGTGCGTTCGCTTCACCGACATGCCTATAGCTATTTGTAGCTATACAGCTGACGTATTGTGCAACATTAGCGCTGTGTATATCTTATAAGTGAAATTGAATGGATTTAGTGAAAAGTACAATGTGTATATACTGTGCATTGTTGAAATAGTGATTTAATTCAAACATTATGAAATTTCAATATTTTTCATAATTAATCTATTATCAAAAAAAAGGTATATAAAATTAGTTTTTATAAACTATTTAAAAATGGTTTAGCTTAGTGTTTATTTAATATCAGCCATGAATAATCTTTGACAATATCCAAGAATATCATCTTCCTAATGTGATCTGTGTTGTATACAAAGAATGTGCTTTGTGACCTTTTATAACTTTTTCAATAATATATACCTACATATTAAACGACGTTATTGATTTCCAGTCCAAAAACAAGTTTTTCTGTTACTGCGATCATAAATAAAGCAATGTAGCGCTGTACACACGAATCAGGTATTGGACATAACTCGTGATGGTTTCGCTGAATTGTACATTCTGACTTGCTTATATTAGCACGGTTCAGGGAATTCTAAAATCAAAGGACCATGGCCAAATTAGTATGGGTTTTGGAGCACACAAAAACATAATAATTACTTGAGAGTTAATAGCATTAGCTAGTATACTATTTTAAATTTAATATGCTGTTTTATATTTAAGAAAAAAATACTTTTTTTTTATTTTTTACATCGTTTTATTATCATATACATAGATTTAACATTCTTATTTCAATACTCATAACTACATAAACCATAACTACAGAAACAAAGTACTTATAATATTTTAAAATAAGAAATAGGTGTGTGTTACTAAATTTTATTTTTGATGTATACCCATTTTTATTTGTATGTAACATGCGTATAGTATTACATCAATAGGTTACATAATTGTGAGCATAAGAAAAATCTGTTACATTAAAAAAAAAAAATTGCATAAGTTTCACAGATAGGCAGCCGGCCCACCTAATGGTAAGCGGTAACCATCGCCTATGGACATTTGCAACACCAAAGGCTTTACAAATGCGCTGCTGCTCTATTGAGGGAGTCTGGAACCTGGCCACTAATGCCGGAACACAACTCAAAGTTGTTATGGCGGCGTACTCTAGACCAGGGGTGGTATTCATCCAGACGGGTAGATACCCTACCACCTGGCATTTGTTTTAGTATTTATTATAAAAAACTAGAATGACACTTATATCATTCGAAAGGTACTGTGCGAAGAATGCTTAATCTGATCAAATAATGGTAGAGCAGTCCAAACGGCAATTATTTCTAGAATAATTTCATTTATATATATATATATATATATATATATATATATATATATATATATATATATATATATATATATATATATATTGCTGGTAGATGAAATCCATTCAATCTACCCTGACCCAAAAACCACTGTGTTCGCGCTCAATTCCGACTTAATTGCTATAATATAATAGTAGATTGTTACACGAGAGGTGAAAGTGACATATTTAGGCACGAGATGGTTTGGCGCACGACCGTAGCAAGGGCGCTAATAATTCGAGTGCCTAAATAGGCCTTTCACCCGAGGTTAACACTCTGCTGTTCATTTCATATACGATGAAAGTAAATAAAAACTGATTAGTTAAACAAACAACTACTTCTCTAATAAAATCACGCGTTTTAACGCCTATATATACCCATATTTAAATCTGATGAAACGTCATCACGTACGTCACATATGAAACTTCAAGTAATTTTTTTTATCTGTGGCATTTTTTCAGACAGTACTTTATTGTCACTGGTGATAGTAAATATTTAGCTCAAATTTATGTAAATTAAATAATAATTTAGTGAAAAGTAATTTATATATAATAATAGCAGCCCATAAATGTCCCACTGCTGGGCTCGGGCCTCCCACTATAGGGGAACGGACAGTATACCCGCCACGCTTGTCCAAGGCGGCTTGGCAGGTTTGACACATCAGTTACCTCGATGTGCAGGTTGCATCACGATGTTTTCCTTCACCGATATTAGCACGTGGTAATTGTAACAATATGCACATTAGGTCAGAAAACTGCCTAAGTGGTGCATGCGTTCCGGCCAGGATCGAACCCGCGCCCTTTGACTTTGGGACGCGTGCGCTAGCCGTTACGCTACCACGACTTAAAACTAATTTATAAATATAAAATTATGTTACAAAATTGTTGATATTTTTTTTATTACAATTTTTGGCGCGATTGAATGTGAGAGAGGCTGTAAAAAATGTTGGATATAAGTCGCATGTATTATCTATGGTTTGCATAATAGTCTAAATATTTTGACAGCACGGAGAATCGCTTCCTAGGGTCGAAAAGTGCTTTTTCCCTGTGATTAGGCAACTCTGAGTGTATTTTCAGAATATAAAAAAAGTAAAAATTTATTTATTTATTCAATTTATTTGGGAAACATACAATAATTATAATCCTTACAATATAAAAACACATAGGTATCAACTAAGTTTCCACTAAAAAATAATTCATGTTACGCATTTGGCTCATACAACTACAAGAAAATTATGATATACTCGCGGACCCCACAGGCGTTGTCCTGCCCTGAAGAAATAAAATTTAGAACCCGATTGCAGCGCCACCTACCGGGTCCAATTGTGAATCTAAACCATCCTCGAATTCACTTGAATACACACAAAAAAATTCATTCAAATCGATCCAGCCGTTTAGGAGGAGTTCACTGTCAACACACTTACAGAAGAATATATATATATATATTTGATACAATATTTGAAAGAAAGAAAGACAAATATTTATTTAGGATAATAAACAAAAGTCTTACATGATAATAAGTCTAACAATTAAATGTGGTGTCCTAAAAAGGCTCTTGCTCAGCATAATGCTAGTTTCACAACCAGCGCTGATCTTCTGCAAGTACCTCTAAGTGATGCCACGGCTTAGCTCCACAAAGCAAATTAAATCAAGTAATTCCAACTTATCAACTAATTTGAAAATTAGATTTAAAATAAAAACAGGAATTAAATCATACAATACCACACACAACAAAATATAAAAACAAAAATTACATTATGTCTATTTATAACAGTCTTAAGTCATAATTATCATGTCATAAAAAAAAATCGTGATACATGTTAAAAATAAAAGTCATAATAATAAAAAAAAATTATACCCTAAAAGCAATTATATGGCATAGGTTTCATCACGGTTGAGAAGTTCGCCCAAATTGCCCATGGTCTTTAGAGTTACGACGAGTAAAGGTAGTGTAGGACGTCCCTCAAAGGGCACAGCAGGGAGACTCCTTCCCCTCTGAGTCACAACCAGGGACGCGGCATATTCTGTTCCTCGAAGCACCCCATGATGATACAATCTGCATGGTGTTGTGGTCTTTTTAGAGTTAACAATTAATTTTGTTATGTACCCTCTTATTTCTAAACGATACAATCGGCCATTTCATTAATTGAATAATAATGTTATATTTTTATTTATTCGGTGATTAGCACTTGTTTTGTATAGAATAAGTAGTTCTCTATAATTTGACATAATTTTATCTAATAATATTTATCTCTAATATGTGATTATAATTCAAAATCTCTCAATTGTATATAGACGGTATTCACTACATTTTATTTTCATGTTGGCAGACGCGATAGATTTATACTGTGTTTGGATTATTTTATTACATGTAAAACTTTAAGTATAATATATCTTATATAAAATATTATCAAAAATTTTCAAAAACAATAATGTATTAGATTCTTTCCATCCATAACCCTTTAATTAAAATAGTTTCTCAATGACTTCAATCCGCTATCGGTTGTCCCAATTTGCCAAGTTTCTTATACGGTAAAATTGTTGGAGGGATGGCGAAGTGTTCTAAAAATGCTTCTCGAGTGTGAAAAGTCAGCCTTTAGGTTCTCTGATTACAAGTATAGTGTCCAGTTAAGTATTACAGTTGCGGTGGTACCTCACCAAGACGCGGAGGCGCACTGGTAGGTTTAGTGTATAATCACACAACTCCTTCCTGATGGCCACCGGTCCTGGGAGCCTCCACATACCCCACGTAGACCTCCTGCATTCCCACAGCAATACCAAAAATAAAATGTAGGACGGCCTTGGGCTCGGTGGACTAAAATCTTGAGTAAGCGATAGAAGCTGGATGAGGGAGGCAAAGAACCAGGATATGTTGCGCAAACTTGGAGAGGCCTACTTGAAGAAATGGCTTATGTTGATGATAACGAAATGAGAAATATAGTTAGGCCTACTATCTTTCCAAATAAAAAGCTATTTTCAAAAATACCTAATATATACAATAAGAAGTGTTTGTCATAATAGAAAATGACCAGCAATAGGCAATGCAAACGCGATTGTATTCCGTTTTGTCATATAGGATACCCTTATTTTCAAAAGGCCATTATGAGTGTCGCCAGGATCAAAGTAGTAAATATAATCCGTGCCGGAACTGAGAAAGAATATAATTTCTGTGGCCGGGCGGCCCTCGTAAGAGGCGACAAAACAACCCACAGCCAGGTGGTAGGGTACCCCTGGTCTAGAGTTTGCCGCCGTAACAACCTTGAGTTGTGATCTGGGATTAGGGATCATGTTCCAGTCTCCTTTTAGAGAGCGGCAGCACTTTTGGTGTTTCAAATGTCCATAGGCGATGGTAACCGCTTTCCATCAGGTGGGTCGTCTGCCTGTCAGCCGAACTCATGTAATAAAAAAAAAGAAATTAATGTAAAAAATTCGAAGTAGAAATTACCACACAAATTTATATTTTGCCAAAGATTTACGTGTAACGTGTGTACAATATATTGTTACGAGTTACAAGACTCGAATTAAAATAAATGCCGTTGGAATTACTATAGAGTTTATTAGAACTGTACAAACACGTATAAAACAAATACAAATAAAACTGGATGCAACCAGTTCACACTGCACGATTCAGTGCAATTTGACACGCGCAAAGTTCGTTGTCTATATCGCTAATCGAGAATACTACCAAACGTCTTACTCGTTTCGTAGTCGTCGCTTGACTGCCCCGCCCCTCCATTAGGGCATTGTCTTATACGAACTATACAATACAAAAAAATCGGCCGCACGCACTGAGTTTCCGAGAAATAGTCATTTGCGCACCTGATTATCTATTCCTGCGAACGGCCAACAAAGCCGAAAACAATAACAATAGTCTATTGTCTAATTGCAAATTTAAATACGAAGTAATAAAAAGAACTCACATTTCGAGGGGCAATAAACGAGATGCGCAGCATTTCTTTGTCGGTACGTGACAATAGGAATGCAGGTGGTCCAACTTGTACCAGTATGTATTTTAGTTTTTAAAGAAATTATATGTTTTTGATGATAGACGTGTGTAAGACGAGTGACGTTAGTGATATAATGTTATGTAATGAGGTTTTATGAAATTAAAAAGTGGCGTTAATCGCAAACAAGTAGTAAAATAAAACGTTGTCATAGGCCTTGTTTTTTACCAACTATTTCCAAGATTGTCTAGAAGATATTGTTATCAGCGATGAAGGAACTTACAGACTAAAACTAAGTCTCATTATGCACAAAGGGCGGTCTTGTCGCTAATGAGCGATTTCTTCCAGATAACCCCAGGAATGAATTGAGATTATGATGACGACGGTGGTATACATAATACATAGTACAATTTCTTACATTCTAGTAATAAATATATAAATGCAGAATATACGAATATTCTATATACTAAATAGATATATACTTAATATATATAACATACAAATACATATCTACAAAAATATATAAATGTTTATAGATAAGTATCTTTGGTGTTAATTGGTGTTTGAATATAGATTTGAAGATGGGACGCAACTTGTGTTGATACTTTGGCGGCTTCCTATCTCCCAGTCACAGCCGTGACAGCCGGGGCTGCTGCCGCACACCAGGAGGCCCTGAAACGCCGCAAATACGTGACATATTTGTGGCTTTCGGGGTTGAAACCCTGGGACCGTGGGGGCCTGGAGCTCATCACCTCTATCGAGACCTCTCAACACGTCTAATTGAGGTCTCGCGTGACCAAAAGGCTGGCTTCACCTAGGACAACGCATAAGCGTTGCCATCCAACGTGGAAACGCGGCCAGCATTTTGGGCACGCTCACCGCCGACAGCGACCTGCAGTCTATTTGTTACTTATAGATTGTTATTTTGTATGTATAGTTATATTTATAGAATAATTTAATTTTAGTTTTTTAATTAATTGTATACTCCCCCAGTTTCTCCTAGGAGCTAAGTTAGACGAACAATTTAAATCAATCAATTTCGGCAAGCTAACTTATCAAATATCTTTTAAATATCATCATATTCCAAGGACAGGTAATATTTTCTGATCATCGTTTTATATATTGGTAGTGATTTTGCTTGTCTGATAGCAATTGGTAGCGCGTTCCAAAGCTTTATAGAAATAAAGTCAAAGCGTTCTTTAAGATAATGAGGAGTATTCGGGACAATTAAGATACTGCACAGAAGACAAAGAATATGAGTATTCCGGTGAACACGAATTGGCAACCACTTGAGTCAAAGTTAAATAGTATATATTATTATAAAAATTATGTCGTTTCGATCTATATGTGTTTAAAGTCGGAGTCTAAAAACACCAAGATTTGTTATAAAGCCTCTTAAAATAAATTTAGAAATTTACGCAGAAAACACGAACTGTCCACTATTAGCTATGTCTGATTATCACAATATGTCAATACATTTATTATAATATTGTATATATGAATATGTATTTATATGTCTATTGCCTTTTTCCTGCACTACCTACATCGCCTGATTCAAATTTCTTTGATTTAGGATGCCTGGAAGAGATCGCTTTGAGCGATAAGGCCGCATATTGTATTGCCTAGAAGATATTGTAAATATGGTCTGTTTTTGTTATAATATATTTTGGTGTACAATAAAGTGTTATCTCTCTCTCTCTCTCAAAAAATATAATAGTTTCTTAGTAATTTAAATATAAACTTTTTTTCTATAATCTACTGAGTGTATAGTTTTATAGACATACCGTATATTGTACATATGTTTATTTTCCCTAACAAATTATAAAAATCAGTACAATCTCGTAGAAACATTAAACTGGCAACATCGAATAGAGCTGTGCACGCCTAATCGCCGTTTCGGCATTCTCATCATTCGCCGAAACCAACTTGCGATTCCCGAAAGTTCTCATAGATACGCGACCCGAATACTGCGGAACGTGTTTTAACGGCTTTTTATTGGTTATTACTATTGATGAGGCCGTTGTAATTCTGATCGGAAGTGCTCCTCTAATGGCCGTAGATATACCTATTATCTATAATATAGATTTGAGTTTTGTTAGGAAATGTTTCCTTCAGACGTTGTTGAAGTACCTAAAATGTTATATAATCCAAAAATTTGTAATCCATTAGGTTTCTGCTCCACTTATGTCAGTATTAATTAGTGACTGTGGCCAAATGTCGTCTTGTTTATAGCGTTAAACAATAACGCCGTTACTGGTCAGCTATATACACTAATATAGATAGATAGATAACACTTTATTATACACCAATACAAAAATGAACTTAAAGACTAAAATTATATCTAGTTGTGTACAAAGGGCGGTCTTATCGCTAAAAAGCGATCTCTTCCAGACAACCCCAGGAATGAATTAAGATGATAATGGCGATGGTGGTTTACGTAAGATATATTACTACTACTTACATTTTGATAATATTAGTATTATATGTATATATATACGTTATCTGTCAATATTTACCTGTCATTAACGATGTGTGTCCGTCTAAAAGTTTGCCTTCGAAAGGCTGAGAAGCCACTTGAAGGATGTCATAGAGATCGATAGATAGACAACACTTTATTGTACACCAAAACAAAGATCAACAGAAATAGAAAAATACAAGAGATAGTACAACGGGCGGCCTTATCGCTAAAAAGCTATCTCTTCCAGGCAACCCTTGGCAGGGATTAATGGATATTTAATACTGACTGTGGTGCAGTTAATAAATAATGATAAATGATAAGTATACACAAACGTATATATACATATGACAATACAAACATACATACATATGTAGGAATCGTATTCGTTATTATAAAGTAACCATATGACGGAAGTAGTCATATAACCGGATGTCAACGTAGAGGCATTTATTATCGAGCGACGAATATCGGAAATGGAGTAACTGGAAGTTGGTTTTATGAAGAAAGCGGAACTGAAGTGGCGCCAAAGCATTACCGGATAATGTCTCTACGGCGCGCTACGAGGACCTTAAATACGCGGTGTTCGGGCAGAGAGGGGACAGTCTTCAACCGACCAGTCTACAACCAAGTCGTCTTGTGGCCGATAATTACTGCTTGATAATCGCAGTATTCTTGAGGGCAAATTGCTGCTCGACGCCTGACAAGCGTGGATACAACTCTTGGAGTTGTCCTAATATTTCTGTGTATTATTGTGCTGTATTTAAAATTATAATTGTAATAATTCTAGTGTATTAAACTTTGATTTTCTCGTTCGCACGCCGTAAACCTGACACATATATACAACAGCGTCAGAAATTATTATACACAATAGAGAAATAATGCTTCTGAACTTGATTTTTAAAACACTGTAAGGATTTGGCTTGTCTTATTACATTGAAAATGTTAATCGTTAAAAGAGGATTTTAATCTTAAAATTTGAGTTTCTACTTACAAAAGTTTAAAATTAAGTTGTAAAGCATTTACCCATCTGGATGGCTACCACTTCTAATCTAGGGTATGAACACAATCTTGAGGTGCTCCGACATTAATGGCCTAGTTTCAGTCTACCTTCAAGGTTGTGTGCACATTGGTAGCACCTTTGGTGTTACAATTGTCTATAAGCGATGGTAACTGCTTTTAATCCGATGGGTCGTAATCTGTCTGTCTGCAATAAAAACAACTCTAACAAATACCAGCTTGAAGCGTTAGAGTCCATTTAGAGAAGAGCCAACAGGCTTATTGTTAGCGACCAGCTTGTCAATACAAGGCTCCAAAGCCTAGAGCATCGACGCCAGGTTAAGAGTCTATTGGTATTATAACGGAATCAGCTTGGAGAGTGTGCGGTTGAATTAATTATTCGACCTGATTACACCTACACCATTCAATCTTCGGACGACAAGGCACTGTGGGCTATGCAATCGCTTCACAGTAGAAACGCCACCAGTCCGAACGAAACGTTTCGCCTTCACGTTCCTTCTGCGTACGGCTGAGTTATGGAATGCAATATCAGAGTTCGTGTTTTCCGAAAAATACAATCCAGGTGTCTTCAAGTCTCGTTTGAAGCGATATTTTCTAGGGAAGAGTGCTTCATCTTCAACCGCATCATCGTCTAATTTTAGGCATGATCTTGGTCAAATGAGAACTTTGTTAAAGATTTAAGTAGACAAGAAGTGATTGTTTCAAACAAATACAGTTACTGTGTTTAAGTTCGATTAAACTAGCCTCAAACTACAGGTGTGCTAGACTATAATACGTGTAAGTAGGATAGGTCGCTAACAAATTGTAGTGGCGGAACAAACAAACTGTCACCCGCAGCAGGTCGTATCACATGTTGATGTTCAAAGTACAAGAAATAGCGATTAAAGATTTTCTTAAATTAATATGGCAGTTTAACTATTTACTGCAGAAATAATTAACTTTGAAGCATTTAATTAAAAAAAAAAACTTAATGCCTTTTATCCGTGCAGGAACCGAGAAAGAATACAATTTCCTGCGGCCGGACGGTCTGTCGTAAGAGGCGACAAAACAACCCAAAGTCAGGTGGTAGGGTGTTTACCCGTCTGGATGGCTACCGTCTCTGGTCTAGAGTATGCCGCCATAACAACCTTGAGTTGTGTTCCGGTATTAGTGGCCAGGCTCCAGTCTGCCTTAAGAGAGCAGCAGTGCATTTGTAGCTCTTTGGTGTTGCAAATGTCCATAGGCGTTGGTAACCGCCTTACATCAGGTGGGCCGTCTGCCTGTCGGCTGAACTCGTGCATACCGAAAATACATACCCACATATCAAATAAAGGGAGCATATAGAAGGAATGGGATAGAGGGGAGAGAAATGGGTCATCGGAACTCCACTCATAGTACGAAACAATTAGCTCAAGGCTAAACATTTAATGCCGACTTCTGTGAGAGCATGTCAAGCCAAACCCTCGCACCTATCGAGTCAAACCAAGAGAGTAATCAAGGTAATGATTTCAGCATGGTTCTTTCACGTTACGAAATATGACGAGTTAAAGTCATGTAGAATGTACAGTGGACTAAAGAGTGCTAGGTAACTAATTGAGCCATAATGGCTACTCTCTTTTCTTTAATTTTCTCCCAATTATTTGGGGTACAATATTTCTTTTCCTTCCACACTCCTCTGTTCTGACATAAATCCTGTCACATAACAAATCATCATATCTTCCTTCATATAGTCCATCCATCTCTTTTTTGGTTTACCTTTACCTTTGTAAGTATCAATCTTGCAGTTTAACATCCTTTTTGTCATGTTATTTTTATCCCTTCTCATTACATGCTTATACCACCTTAGTCTTCTTCATGTCAATTTTTCAGTCACAGGAGCAAGTTACTCATTCCTCATCTTATCCATTCTTATAACACCACAAATCCATTGCAACGTTCTCATTTCAGCTGAGTGGAGACGTTTGCAGTCTATCACTTAAGTGGCCCAACATTCAGACCCATCCCAGTGGATCTCCCCTACATAATCGAAATATAAAAAAAAATGTACGGAAACTAGTGCCATCAAGTGGCTCAGGAATATCAAAAATTATAATTAGTTTCCAATTGGTGCACTTAACTTCACTTAAGATGGCGCTGTGCAATATCGTTGAATAAATACATCGCACTGACGAGATCTTCAGAGCATAAATTAAACCACTTGTTATGGTTATATTTGGTGAAACTCGCACACTATTACATAAAGTTATTGTATGAACCATTTTTTACTTTTCGTATAAATTATAAAGTGTTTATATATAAAGTTTTTTAAACTGTAATTTTATTATGTCTTTCTGTTTATCCCAATTTAGAACAAGTTATAACTTATAAGTACTATCTAGTGGAATTTATAGAATTATCGATTGTAGTGCCATCTATAGGACCGGGTAAGTGATATTTTGATATTTTATGCCAGAGGGGCTCATCTATTTTATATACGTCCAGACCCGTGTAACATAAGCGGCAGTATGACAGATTTATATATCTGACCTTTTAGTATCAGTGTCATTAGTATGTCGCATGTCACACCGGTTACCTGTCTCCAGATTAGCCATGAAACGTATATTCTTCTCCTTACATCCTTCTCTACATCACAATTACTCTGCAATAGTAAATGAAAGTGACTATGAAACCTTAAAAATATGTATTCGTTCTGCAAACGAATGGCGTTTATGACTTGGCCCACTCGATCACAGGCATATAGCGAGAAGCGATTGCTCATTACGGTGCTCCCTCCATACGGACTTTGCTGGTACTTGTAGGTGGGTTTGTTAGTAAATCTATCCACCTCAATTGCTTTGTCTAATCACTAATGGATGTAATTTCGATATATATTGAATGACTTTTCATTTAGAATGTTTATATTATTACGTAAAATATTGTGAGAAGATTTGTCATCATTAAAGTTTATATGGAGAAGAAGATATGTAGATTACCTACTCTATATTGAGCACCAAAGCATTGTATACAAACAAAAGAAAAAGGAACATAGATAATGCTGAAAGCGAATCTATTATGTATAAAGTATGTCTCTTTACTATTACAGTTTGCCCCGCGGCTATGTCGCATGGCAACCTTGGGCAGTAGCTTTATTTTACATACAGAAAAAAATAATTCAGTTTTTTTACATGTAATATAAATACATATAATAATAACAAAGAAACTGAGTACATATACGTACTCAGTTTCTTTGTTATTATTATATGTACGTTCTAATAGTAGCTCACAACGCCCAAAATGCTCCGTTAGCCGTTCCACAAAGCGACCGCGAGCGTTGTGGTCGTAGCGAAAACGTCACTAATGACGTCATCATTTTCGATCACACAACGCTCACGATATATGTCAAGATGTGGGTCGAATAGCCGCGCTCCACTTGGGTTTACTGTTGTAACGCCGGCAAGCAAGTTGAACGGGAAAAATCGCGGTCGCGAACGTTGTCGTTGTGAGTCCCTAATGGAACGGAGCCATAGTCTTCACAATTGCCCAGCATAACATAGAGATGAGTCGAAGCCAACCTGATTTGAAATACAATGAATGTCGTGTTGGTTATGACAACATAGGCATTTATTTGAAGGTGAATTGCAAAAACGCGATTGCAGCGCCATCTATTTTTCTAATCTGTTTATTCCATGGAAACTACGTAATTTACTGGGATACAAAGTATCCTAAGTGTTGACTTGGGATATAAGTCACGTCTGTGCCGAGTTTCCATCGTATACGATCAGTACGTATATATCGGTAGATTACAGCTTACTCGTCACGAATAAATTGCAGATATTTTGAAAAACAAGAGGTAGACTCAGACTCGAAATATGATCGCACCGTTGCCGAGGCGATTGGAAAAATCTAACACGCTAACGCGTGTTATGGGTCCGATTATATATTGTTACAAGCTAAGCGCCGACAAAGACAAATTCGCAGTACAAATTTGTAGAAGCACATTTATTACCCATCGGGATTTGAACGAATTGTAATTCTTTTATGATCGTCTTCTTTTCTTTATTTCTTCGTTGGCATGCGTTCTAAAGAATAGCCCATTGTTTATTGTACCCGTTTATGGCCACTTGAGACCGTCTCATTAGCCAGGTGTTTTGGATTATGTCGACTACGATACGGGCACATTGCATTTGTGCAGTATAAAACTATGGCCTGATGGAGGGAGGAGGCAGTCGAGCGAGAACCACGATCAAAGCGAGACGTGTGTATTACAATCGGGAATCTAATAGTGACGGACTTTGCGCGTTTTATTGAATTACGACCTTCTGCATTACGTTTGGGCTAGTTGTATTTGGTTATATTTGTACCTGTGTTATACGTGTTTGCATAGTTCTAATAAACTCTATAATAATTCCAACGGCATTTTAATTCGAGTCACGTAAGTCGTAACAATATAATAAACTACCGAACAAAAACACACTCTCCGGCAGTTTAAGTGCATTTACTTGCCGGCGTAAGAAGTGACTAATCGTGCACACCTTCTACAGTTTGAAGGTATACATAGATTATAAAGATGGATGACAAATAATGTAAATCTTAATAATTGAAAATTTAGTAATCATTTTCAAATTGAAAAGTTTTAATTCAAAATAAGTTCCATTGGGGAACACTTTTTGAAGGTCATACATATTAGGTCGGGGAAAAAGTTTCTTCGCATTTTATATAAAAATTCAAAAGGTTTTTTTATAAAGTTTATTTATATTTGACTAAAGTATGTAGGTGCCATTTTGTTGGATAACTTTTTGCCATCTTGTAGGTAGGGACGTGATCCCATTGCTATAAAAATTTTGGGGCTTCTGATCAAAAAACTGCGACAAGTGGTTTTGGCAGTCCTCTCGTGGTGTTAACCTGACACTGCCTAAGGAATGCAAAGTCAGGACTATACGGCGGACGCATTAACACCTCCCAGCCAAACTCTCGTAATTTTTCCTGAGTGGCTAAAGATGTGTGAGGTCTAGCGTTATCATGGTGAAAAACCACATCCCTTCTGTTGATTAATTCCGGCCGCTTTCTCTCAACTTTTTGCTTTAGTTTAGTTAGCTTTGCATCAGTTTTTCGCAGTACAGTTCAGAATTGATGGTCCTGCCTGGCGGTAACAGCTCATAATGAATAACGCCCCTCCAATCCCACCATACACACAGCATCACCTTGTTGCGAGTTAATCTGGGTTTCGCCACAGTCTGTGAAGCCTTACCGGCCTTTGACCACGATCTTTTTCACACGTTCTTGTCGTACGTGATTTACTTTTCATCAAGTTATCAGCTTCTTCAAAAATGGTTCGGTTTTATTACGTCGTAATAAAGAATCACAAATGAGTACACGGTTCATTAGGTTTCTTTCAGTGAGCTAATGAGGCACCCAAATATCGAGCTTTTTTTGTGTACCCAGCTTTTTTCAAATGCGTGAAAACCGTTTTGTGATCAATTCCCAGTTCTCCAGCTACATTGTAACTACTAATATGCCGATCTTGCTCCACTTTTTCAAAAATGGCATCTTTTTTGTCCGTAACAGGGCGACCAGAGCGACGCATCTTTGATATCAAAATTTCCGGATTGAAAACGCTTAAACCAAATTTATGCTACTCTCACACATTACTGCATTAGGTCCCATAAACATCACAATTTTTTTTCGGGGCTTCTGTTGCATTTGTACCTTTTTTAGTAATATTTTAAAATGTACCGATTTTCTTCATTAGATTCACTCATTTTAACAATAAGAAAAACAAATGAAAATCACACATTTTCCTAATTCGAATTTGGAATTGTCTTCTTTAAAATCAAAGCTTTTTAATGATACCAAAACCAGCCAGATACAAATGGTAAGGCCAAAGACATCTTATTACAAGTTCATACATACTATATGCGAAAAGACTTTTTCCCCGACCTATTATAAGTTAAAAATTAATTTTACTTCCTATTCTATGTACACCGCTTCGCAACGTGTTATTGCTGTTAAAGAGAAGAAGCGCCAAGAAACTCCCCAGCAACAAGTCTAGCTAAAAACTGTTTTTCTTTGTATTTCTTATTCTATTTATATCTCAAGTTCTCTTTTTTTTATATATTTTATACAGAAGTATTTTACAGAATTACTTTTTGAAGAATTAATGGAATTGTAGCATACAGTGCATACTCAATAAGACCAAGATACAATAAAAGGAAAACAAAATTACTATAGTTATAATAATGACATGACGTACTAAAATGTTATGCTGCAATATATCTCCATAAATCCCTTACAAGCTTGGCAAGATAAAAACGTTATACAAAATATAGTATAAGAGGTTGGAGCGAGCTGCTATGTAAATGAAGTTTTGTCATTTAAGTATTCTACAAAGTGTAGTATCCCTTTTTTTTAATACATCAATAACCCTGACGTGTAAAGTGGTTACGAATAAATGAGTTTAGAAAATAGTGAATAGATGAAGTGAGAGGTGTTTTTATTTTTATTACACGAGTTCAGCAAACAGGCAGATGGTCCACCTCATGGAAAGCGAAGACCATCGCCTATGGACATTTGTAATACTAAACTTGCTGCCGATCTCAAAATGGAGAGTGGAACCTAGCTACTAATGCCAGAATACGACTCAAGGTTTTACGGCGACATACTCTAGACCAGGGGTAGAAGCCTTACAGGCAGGGAAATATCCTACCCCCTGGCTATGGGTTGTTTTGTCGCCTCTCACGACAGGCCGCCCGGCCGCAGTAAATTGTATTCTCTCTCCATTCCTCCACGGGTAAGGTGTGTGTAGATCCATCGTCTCCCCATAGCCCTATGGAAAGTAAGCATAATAATATACAAGAAAGTGAATACACATAAAGTTAACCAAGCTGTAAGTACAAACAAGTAAACTATCTCAGGACAATCCGTCATCGAACTGCGCAATAAGTTAATCGCTACAATTTAGCGTAAAGCGCTGTCTAAATCCATTTGTGTTCTCGAAGCTTGTCCCGACCTAAGGTCTGTGTTCCACTGACGGTATAGCTTGTAAACTTGCTTCTGTTGTTGTTGGTAGTGATGGTTTCCGACAGTAGTTGTTAAAGTGCTTCCTTGTTGTAGAAGGTCGAAGAAGTACGCATTTTTAGGGATTTATTCTTCTATATTAGTACTTGAATGCTGATCCATGAAGATGCCGGTTCGACTTAGTGATAGTTGAAGTCGTATGTTACAACTTTGGAAGCAACTTACCACTAATTAATTGTGAGTGCTATTTATAATAAAATGTATATATTGTGACGAATACGCGTAGCGGAATTTCTTCCCCTTAAAATAGCGCGTAGTCTTCGCCTTAACAATAACACAATACAATGTTGCATATACAAAGTAACACGAAAGAGCAGGATAGAAATATAGGGCCAGACAAATGTTAAAATGAGATAGATATACTCGAGAAGTAAGTGGAATAAACTCGTAGTAAGTAAGGTTCTTATTTCTTACCGACCGTTCATTTGCCATACTATTAACATTTGATATAAGATCAATATTCAACCGATTATAGGATAAGTGAATGAATAGTAATATATAGCATACGGCCATAAGGTAGATTTGCAGGCGACACACGACGCGTCTATGTTTTGCGGTATGAACTAACCTAGCAATTATTTCAAATTATTATAATATTGTTACGAGCTACAGGACTTGAATTAAAATAAATGCCGTTGGAATTACTATAGAGTTTATTAGAACTGTACAAACACGTGTAAAACAAACACAAATAAAACTGGATGCAATCAGTTCACACTGCATGATTCAATACAATTTGACACGCGCAAAGTCCGTCGTCTATATCGCTAATCGAGAGTACTACAAACGTCTTACTCGTATCGTAGTTGTCATTTGACTGCCCATATCTCCGTTCGGACACCCCTTTATACTCAGCTTAGGACCATGTAAACAATGATTTCCACGAATTACACCTGCGCCACCATCGACGCTTTTCCCAGAAAACATAATTCTGCACATCTGCAGGATTATATCTGCGAACAACAAGTACAATAACAATAGGCTATTGTCTAAACAAAAGAACTCCGAATAGAGGAAGGGCAATATACCAGGTTTTATGGCAGGCAGATGTGCATCCTTTGTATTTAGCCCAACTTGTAACAAAACAAATCTCTTCAGAAATGCAATAAACAGATCGTTAAAGTCCTAACGAGTTTGAAAGTTTCATAATGGTTGTCAGGAAGGTGTTCAACATGCTTAGGCAGATCGACATCATCAATCTGCGCTGTCAGCGCCCCAGAGTCCGCAACTTTCACAAAAAAACTTTGCCAATGGGAGTCAAAAACTATTCGACTGACGATGGCTTTTTTTATTGCATGAGTTCAGCGGGCAGGTAAACGGCTCACTGGAATCTGGCCACTAATGCTGGAACACAACTCAAGGTTGTTATGGCGGCATGCCTTATACCCTACCACCTGGCTGTGGATTGTTTTGTCGCCTCTTACGACAGGCCGCCCGGCCTCAGGAAATTGTATTCTTTCTCCGTTCTCGTACGATCAAATATCTAAAATTTATTTTAAATCAATCTCGGTCAAATCCAAGACTGTTTACAGAGGGATTGCTACTTACATTGATGCAAGCATAGAGTGTAGCTTATCTTTCGGTGTGTGAGATCTTTAATCATGTTTGCTTTAAGACGAGTACTGTACACAGCTCCGGGCGCAATCCGGACCCATCCCAGCCCCGGCTCGGTCACGCGTGGGCGACACCGTAATCCCATTAGTCAAAGAACGGCTGAATGCTCAATTCACAGAAATTGAGTTCTCTCTTGGACGGTGGTTCTTTTCTCAAATCTATACCAATATTATAAAGAGGTAATATGAGTTTGTTTGTAAGAAGTAATCTGTTAGACTACTGAACCAATTTTAAAAATTCTTTCACCAGTAGAAAGTTACACTATTCCTTAGTGACATAGGCTATATTTAGTTATGATTAATAATTTTTTTTAATACGCCCAGCGAAGTGGGAACGGGTCAGCTAGTCTGGCATAGTTTCGTTTTACAGAACATTAAAAAAATACTTACCTTTAATTAAGTACCAGTACTAGCATATGCCAGCGAAGCTTCGTTCGCGTTACCAGACGACATTTTTTGTTAGTCAGTTACAACGGCGCCCTCTTTGGCTATATTCGTTTATTCCAGGAAAACGACGTCGTTTATTGAGATAAATAATATCCTAAGTGTTGACACGGTATATAAGCTTTCTCTGTTTCGAGTTTATTTAAATCGGTCCAGTAGTTTTCACGTGATGCTCTAACAGACAGACCGCTGGTTCACATTAATACCCCTGATGTTTTTCTCTTGTTTAAATTAATTGTATAAAGTTGACTCCTCTCCAAGTTTATTATATTATATGTTTCCTATAGATGGTGCTAGTCATCATTTTAGGAACCGTACGACCGCTTTTGTAGTGCCATCATCTCTTACTAACAGCTGATGAAGATTTTCAACACACAACAACCAAAGTTGCATACGCGAGTATATTCATTCATTATTATAACGATGATAATAATAATAATAACCCGCAGGGGACTTTGTGGCGAAGCCTTAGGGGAGTAGCGACACCTCGGACCTGACTCCGGGGTCAAGGCACGACCCTTTAGCTACTCACACCCTTGTTGCCCCTATCTTCTATGGCATTTTTTAGGGCCCATGCAGGTAGTGGAGTGTCACCGTCTGCTCATTTTTCCATGTTCCCCGAACATTGCGACGAGCAGACGCCATGGTCCCCATATTCTCACCCCAATAGCCCGGCACTTTTTGTTCTTATTTCCCGCAATAGTCCTACACTGGCCGGGGCTTGTCCCTGGGTGCATTCTTATATGGTGTAGACAGGGATAATCGCCGGTCAGTGTCACGCCACATTCACATTAAATTTGTCAAGGGGCCTCTATGTGTTGGCCTTTCCATGGCCCCACACAAGCTTCCAAAAGTCCGAGCCATTTTTATAGCCCGTGTTCTTCAAAGACATATATTATTTCTTCTATCCTTTTATTGTGTCTTGGTCTTACTGCGTATGCACTGTTTGCTACAACTCCATTAATTCTTCGAAAAGTAATTCTGTAAGATGCTTCTGTATAAAATTGATCATAAAAGACCTTGAGATAAAAATAGAATAAGAAATATAAAGAAACACAATTTTTAGCAAGACCTATTGCTGGGGAGTCTGTTGCCGCTTCTTCTCCTTAAGACACGTTAACTTAAGACACTTAACACGTTGCGTAGAGATGTTACATACATTTTAACTTATATGTATGACCTTCAGAAAGTGTTCTCAACGGGAACTTATTTTTGAATAAAAGCTTTTGAATTTGAATTTATTTCTGTATAAGCACGTCGAGTTTTGTGCCCACTAATTATACGATTTCCGGATATCATTGGTCTTCTCTTATCATCTGAAAGAAACTGCTGCAGAATTGCATGGAATGCTTGTCGTAGCTTACGGTGATAATGCTCTTGTAATATTATATTATATAATACAAAAATATAATATTATATAAATATTATATTTTTGCTCTTGTAATAATATAAGTATTAAAACATAGTGATTCGAGTGGTTCAAACAATTCAAAAGTGGTGTTTTTGAAGTGAGAATCGAAGAGCACGGGAAACCACCGAAAAAGTTCGCACACAATGAATTACTAATAATAATCGGCGGACAAACACACATATTGTATATCCCCAAATTAAGCAAGTTACGCTTGTGTTATGGGTACATAACACAAGCGTAATATACAACGGTCTACTCTGGGGCCGATCCAAGACACCCAGACCATAGTAAAAAACGGAGAAAATCCGATTCCGAAATTTACCACACCAGGAAAAGAACCCCGAACCTCTGTTGTTTTCTGAGTTCAGTAGACAGGCAGACGGCCCACCTGATGGAAAGCGGTTACCATCGCCTATAGACATTTGTAACACCAAAGGTGCTACAAATGCGCTGCTGTTTACTTGGGGGAGACTGGAACCTGGCCACTGATGCGAACACAACTCAAGGTTGTTATGACGGCGTAACTCTGTAGACCAGGGGTGGTAGCCATCCAGTCGGGCAGTGCCCTACCACCTGGCAAATGGCTCGGTGTTGCAGTGAGGTCGGCCGGCAAAGACTTAGCCCGCTCAACCACAGAGCCCGTCAAACGTGGCAATAGTAGACAATCGCTGTGTCCGATTAGATGAATCGATACACGTTGTTATGCGCAATATATCATACATACAATCATGTTATAATATAGACACGCATGAGTTATATTTCTTTATTTAAATCATAAAGTTAACAAAATATTTAAACTATTTATTCTATATAGGTATGTATTATTATTTACAAATTAAATAGTTTTTGATTAAATTTACCAAATATTCGGGTCATTTTAATATTACGCCAAAAGTAAGGTTTACACTGAAAATGCAGCGTACAAATTCTCAAAATATGTTTTTGTTTTTAACATACATATTAGCAATGTAAGTACGTCGATGTTTCTTCAAATACTTTTTTCTTTCTTTCTTCAAATTGTTAGCTGCTGCTACTAAAACCTAGTGAAACCGTTAACACTGATCGATACGAACAGAAAATGATTGATTCAAATCGAGTATTATGTGAAAAACGACCCGAATATGGAAGGAGGCAACACAAAGTCAACACAAAATCCAGTTTAATTTCTTCGAACTACCGTATGTAGAAGTCTATATCTGGCAGTTCGATAGATAGATCATTAGCTGTATAATAAAAATAAGAGAAATAAAAAATTCTGTCGCCGTAAAGAAGAAGGAAATAAAGACAAGACTATACATATTTATAAGGCGGAAATATTTAAATGCGTACAAATTATGTGCAAAGGAACGCGGATGCTCTTGGCGGCCATTGATATTTGACATTTCCAGATGCCTATAATATTAAAAAAATTCTAAACACGCCGTGTCTGTACTTTGAAGGTATTAAAAAAACAACTATATAAACGATGGAGATCACGATGCATTTTTAGAATTTTTGTCCATCTGTCTGTTTGTTCGGGATTCACGTAAAAGCTACTGGGCCGATTTCGATGCGGTTATCGCTAATCGACAGTCAACTCTTAGACTTAAAATCTGGGCTACTTTTTGTCCTGGAAATCCCTCGGAAACTTTTCTGGGAGTGATTTAAAATGGACAGATTAATAAAAGTCGAATTTCAAAGTGACTTTTTCATTGATCGATAGCAAATTTTATGTAATAAAATGTGTGATACTTTAATCACGGGAATCCCGCGGGAATTTCAAATCAACCGTGGACTAAGTCACGAGCATATCCTAATTATATATAATAATTTATTTTATTCAGAAAACATACAGTTTATAACTAAATACATATTAGTATTTTCTTAAGTTTTCGCGATCAGTAGACATAACAAATCTACTTTTAACGGTTTTAAGTGTGATATTTTATTAGAAACGAAACGTCGGAATAAAAATTAGCTTCAGCATTTCAACCGAGTCTTACAACGCAATCAGCTGAAGACTCCACACCAACGTCACAAAGACCCTAAACCACCTTCAGTTGAGCGGTGCCCTACCACCCTACCCTACATCAAGGGGATCCCTTCATCAAAAAAGATTACCCAGTTTTTAAGACCTGTGAAATGCAATATTACACTCCAGGTGTCCACTGCAGGTGTCCACAATCTCGATTGTGAGTGGTGGATTATCATACATTGGGCAAACAAAGAGGAACAAAAACACGGGTACAAGAACACATTGCTGACATGAAACACACAAGGTCTATGAAGACTGCGATCAGTGAACACACCCTGCACAAACCCAACCACTACATCAGATTCGATAGACCACAAATCCTCCTGAAAGAGAATCGTTTCATATCTAGAATGATGGAATGAGGCTATTGAAATCAAGAAACACCCAAATTTCAATAGAGAAGATGATTGGCAAGTACCACCTGTTTGGGATCCGATCATCAAAACTATCAAGACCCAAACCCAGCAAAAACCAACTGCCAGACCTCAAGACACTGTGAGCTCTTTCTGCGTGCACCGGAGCACAAACCAGCTTGACTGATAATTTCTTTTATTTTTCCTCCCACCCATTTTAATATTATATAAAATTATTACAGCTAAGCATGTTTGCTGAAGAGTTTCTTGCGCCACTGCTTCTCTTCAAGCCACAACATTTTGCGAAGCGGTGGTAAATTAGATTAGGCTCCCACAGAGTAAATAATAACCACAAACAAAATTAAAACTAAATAATTAAAATGAACAAGTTGGTGATAGGCTAAATAAACTTTAACAATACTCATTGTCACATCTTTGTCTTCTGTGAACACAGCTACTGAAAAGTGGCCGAAACGTCGGAATAATAAAAATTAATTTATTTGATTTACCACGCTTAAAACCGTTAAAACGTAGTTTTATGATGTATGCTAGTCGCGAAAACTTAACAAAATACAATACAGAATTCATCAAATAAGTATATACAGCTATAAGAAAAGAAAGAATATAACGTGTGCATAGATTAGGGAACAGAAGGCGCATATCACATTACTGTCGTTTTATTACCTACTTTTCAGACTTTAATAAAAGCGATACGAATATTGTTAGCTCGAGCGCGACACCAGCGCCACGTTGCGTCGCGGAAATATACTAAAATTGAATTTCAATTTCACTCTAGATATTATTTCCAATTGCATTGGTTTCAGTGGTTGTATTTTATATCTATGCGTTTTATTATTACATTTACTATCTTATTTTGATTTTTTTTAAACTTTAAAAGCTAATAATATATTACTAACAGTCATCTATGTGTACAGTCGTGATATGAAAAGGTTCGCCAGTTTTCAAATTGATCCATTTAACGTTCTTCGAGCGCATGTTACCTTTCAAACTAAATCGTAGAACGAACTGTTCCACAGAATGCTTAACTGTTTGACAGTAAAGTTTAAAATTACTAAGATCAAAGTTGTTCGATTTTCCATCTTGTCTAAGAAGATTGTTTAGACATGTAAAACCTTTTTATTGGTTTTAATATTTATGATAAGCGTAGTGATTATATACTCTTTGTTTCTTATTGTTAATCTCACTTCTTGTACTCGTGTAAGCAAAAATCGATTTTAAGATGACGAACCTTTTCATAACGCAACTGTACAAATTGAATTAAACATAAATTATAATTACGAAAATTACAAGTATGAGTCCCAAGTCGCCGTCAGATGGGAACTTTTTCAAAACGCTGGCCGCATTTCCTTTTTGAATAGTAACACTAACGCGCTGCGCTAAATACAGGTCACGTGAGACTTCTATCAAACACATTGGTCTACTACACTACTTCTATTGCTTTCAAATAGGTCTCGATAAAGTCGATAAGTAATAAGAAGTAGTTCGTACTATATGTTACGTATACCACCATCGCCATTATCATCTCAATTCATACCTGGGGTTGTCTGGAAGAGATCGCTTTTTAGCGATAAGACCGCCCTTTGTACACAACTAGATATAATTTTAGTCTTTAAGTTCATTTTTGTATTGGTGTATAATAAAGTGTTATCTATCTATCTATCTATAAGTTTCGGGACTCCAAGGCCCTAGAGTTTCGACACTGAAAGCGACAAATAAGTATATATCCATTGCCAGTATATATCCCGGTCCCCCTGCCGTTCGGCTGCCACGTCAACTACCATGGCCGTGTTCGGAAGATGGGAAGCAGTCAAAGTGTCCACGCACGGGTCGTCTCATCTTCCAGGGCACCAAAGACATCGTTATTAAGTTATATTACGTTACATAAATAAATCGACAGACAAACAAATACACTTTATATTCCTAAGCAAAACATGCTTGTATTATGAGTAAAATGCAAAAAATTAAAATTATTACTCTTCAGTACAAACTTTAAGATCAAGCTGAAATATCGAATAATTACAGACTTTGTAATGAGCCGATTATTATCATATTTGGTATATACATACCTGAACATTTATGCACTTTTAATAACAAGTAAATAAATGTAGAAAAATATATAAGAATACAAACTCTAAGCTAACGAAACCGCGTGATAAGCTTTAGTGAAATTAGGTATAGTGAAACTTCAGAGAGTATACTCATAGATAATTCTTCTCTAATTTTAATTAATCTAATATATAAAATTCTCGTGTCACATCGTGTTGGTTACCATACTCCTCCGAAACGGCTTGACCGATTTTTATGAAATTTTATATGCATATTCAGGTCTGAGAATCGGCTACTATCTATTTTTCATACCCCTAAGTGATAGGGGTTGTCCACCCCTAACATTTTTTTTAAATTTTTGGACAAATATTTTTTATTTTATTTTTTTATAATGTTGCATTAAAAAATACATACAACCCTAAATTTTCACCCTTCTATCACCAACCCCTATTTTTTAATAATGATATAAGTACTTTAATAATTTTCTACTCTGTTTGTTCAAGCTGATTCGAGGTTAGATTAACATTTGGTCGCGGTAGATGACGCTGTAATCGGGTTCTAGACAGATTTTTTAAAGGCAGTACAACGTCTGCTGGGAACAGCTAGTATAAATATAATTCCTTTGGCCTACCTCCATCAACATATTGTAATCTATACATATAATAAAACTGTAGAGGTCGAAGTTTTGTACAATGAAAAAAATGATAAAATCCGTCTCAGGGGATGTAAGAAGTGAAATAGAACTAATTTAGCCTTTTTTAAAATTTTATGTTCCTATGTTTGTCTGTTTGTCTGTCTGTTTGTACCGGCTAATCTCCGAAATGACTGGACTGATTTAATTGAAATTTTGTATAGTGGTAGCTTACATCTCTGGTCAACATATAGGATAATTTTGATCCCAAAAAATTAAAGAGTTCCCGTGGGATAATTAAAAAAAACCACACCACGCGGTCGAAGTCGCGGGCATCAGCCAGTTCAAAATAAACTTCTCAAGTATCACTTTCAATTGTTCACTGTTTTAGTCTAAAAAATATTATTATCAGTTTTATTTCGGTCCAAATTGAACCTATGTTTAATCATCGGTCTTATTGACTCTCTAATTTATGCTGCACAATGTAAAACTCTTATCTCGTTTTCTCGCAGGATTAGTCTGATAGATTTGTGTTTATCTCTTTTTCGTTTCATCGAGTTTCAAACCACAACGATTTTATAGAAGTTTCACTTCAAAAAATCATTTCAAGTCCTAAAAATAAATACTCGGATCAAATCAAATCAAATTTCGGAAACGTATTTCCTCCTTTATTTACTATGGTCTCAGTGTCTGGGATCGGCCTCAGAATGGTCCGTTGTATATTACCCATAACACAAGCGTAAATTGGGATATACAGTGTGTGTGTTTGTCTGCCGATTTATTAAAACAAAATCACTACAATACCAATAAACGTCTAAAGCTAAATGTTTGTACCACCAAACAAACGACCAATTAGCCTTCACTCGTACAGAAGCCCTTGAACTGCATAGCCCCATAGTGGGATCCCCGTCCCACTCGTGGGCACAATTGAGGCTGTAAATAAAAACCCACTCAGCCGCGCCACAAACTCGTCTGCGCCGGAAACTGGGGGCGATGCGAAATGAAATGTGGTAAGTCAAGTTGGTAACGACTAGCTATTTAATGTTACTTATTTACATATTCCCAGTTACTTATTTATATAATCACTTATTTTTTGTCTCTTACCATTCCATTGACTTATCCGTGATTTTTGTAGACAATGTAAAATTCAGAGATACAAATACAAGAAAATAGAAATCGTGACAGCTTAGTGATTAAGATTGATTTGAATCATCGAGTTGTATCATTAAAATTGAAATATCTTAGGTTAGATTCCTGGCTAGAGTATGCACATTGTTACAGTTTTGGAGATGACACATATTATAATAAATACTAACATTTACTACATAATAAAGTAAAAGCATTGATATTACCACTGTCATATTTTTAAATATTACGATAAAATTAACTGTAATTATTGTTTAAAATATCATTATTGTTCATTTGGAAACAAATATTTTCTTTCCTTTTATTTGTCTACAGTTATGACGTCATAACTTTGTAGGGATTCGGGATCAAAGGAATGGCCGTATATCATGATAAAAAACTAACATTATTTACATATAAAAGAACGGGCATTTTTATGCTACTTTCAAAAGTACATTATCAGGGCGAGCGAAGCGAGCCCTAACTCTATTCCACAATCTATGCATTTTTTTGGTACACTTTATCGAGGAACTATCACACTTTCAGATTTGGGCAGAGTAATTTCAATTTATTTTTAGATGTGTTATCTATTTATACATATAATAAAACTGTAGAGGTTGAATTTCTGTACAATGAAAAAAGGGATGTAAGAAGTGAAATATAACTAAATTAGATTATTTTGAAATTTTATGTTTCTCTGTTTGTCTCTTTATCTGTTTGTACCGGCTAATCTCCGAAACGACTGGACCGATTTAAATGAAATTTTGTATGGTGGTAGCTTATATCCTTGGTCAACATATAAGATACTTTTGATCCCGAAAAATTAAAGAGTTCCCATGTGATAGTTAAAAAACCGCACCACGCGGACGAAGTCGCGGGCATCAGCTAGTCTATCATAAAAATATTATTTTATTCAAATTATAAAACCAATAAGACATGTAATATCAACTGGACTGTTACAACTAACGTCATCTGTTCGAAAACTAAAGAATTAATATCGATGTAAACATGTAAACAGAATGTTGTTTAGTTAAACATACGCCAACTTTTTTTTGGTTAAACACAAATAAATAATCAGTAATTAATTAATTATTATACTAGGTAGAGAACCTCGCGAGCCCTCATAAAGCAATGCTTCTTGCTAGCGTAAATATTTTTAATTATTGTTTCAACAATAATGCTGCGATGTTTTGTAAGCTTATAAAAAGTATCTTGGATGATTTGATTGTCCGCTTCCCTGTCATAGTAAATCGCCTTGACATACTGTACATTTTTTACCACTACATAGTTCCTCGGTCCTTACGCTTTGCATGCATTCGCAATGGGTTTGAGACTGGGCCGGAATTTGCACTCACTTCATATTTGCCTCAAATGCATTAGTCGTCTGAATGTGAGACATGTTTATAGCTCTACCATATGCCATTGAAGTGTATAACTAAGTTCTGTTTATTTTATCTCCCCCTTTTTAAATACGACTCAGTGGCATTTGTGTTTTTAAAAAAAAATCCAAGTTTAATTTATATAACTGTGACTAAAGATAAATAAACAGACTAACATTAAAATATTTAGGTATAACAACAAACACATGCGTATCAATATTATAAATTTTTGACATTTAATTTTACCTTCTTTATAATCTGTGTTGAGTACATTTTATTTTAATTATTTTTAATCATTGTAAAGGTGGCCTGGAAGATATCGCCGGCGGCGATAAAGCCTCCTATATATATATATATATATATATATATATATATATTAATCAATTATACTTACAAGCTTATGAACATGTCCCTTTCCCAAACTGAAGACGTTAGGGACCTTGGGGTGGTATTGGACAGTAAATTACATTTAGATCTTCACACACAACAGATTATTCGTAAGGCTAATAAAATGTTAGGCTTTGTTAGTAGAACAAGCAAATTCTTTAATAGGCCACGAACATATTTTTATCTCTACAACACCATTATCAGACCTCAAGTCGAATATGCCACCCAAGTATGGAATCCATTTTATAACAAATATACAGATGCTATTGAACGAGTTCAAAAAGATTTCTGCGTATAATGTATTATAGGTGTAGTAGCGGCCATCTCCCATACTCTCAATTATTACTTAAATATAACCTACTGTCACTCTCTAATAGACGTCTTTTACTGGGTGCTATGTTGCTTTATAAACTTTGTCACAATTATATAGACTGCTTGCCTCTTACTAACACTATATGTTACTGCGTCCCAAGGACAGTGCTTAGACGCGCGGTAAAAATTGGGCGGCTTTTTTCTACGACTTCCTGTCGTACTAACGCAGGACTTCGTGCCCCAATGTACCAACTCGTCAACAACTACAATATATATTTTGAAAACATCGACATCTTTACACTTTCCTTGGGTGCTTTTAAAAAAGATGTTATTAACGTCATTAAGGATAAGGCACTTTAATTATGAATTCTTTTTTTTTTTTTTTTAATCATTTCTGTCTGTGTCTGTTATCTTTATTACCTCACATATATAATATGTATATAAGCGTGTTGATGTGAGTGTTTGGTTGCACGTGCGCGTGCATGTGTATGTATGTTTGTGTGTGTATATGTGTGTGCGAGTGTGCGAGTGTGTGTGTGTGTGTGTGTGTGTGTCTGTTTGTGTGTGTGCGCGCGTGAAAAGCGCGTGGATGCGCGTGAGTTTTCGTATATGTCCCGTATTTTATATATATATATATATATATATATATATATATATATTTTTTTAAGTATTGTACACTACCATCTTTTAGTTCGGGGGTAATGTAGTTGGATAAGCATTGATTTTATACTATATACTTTTTTTTTTTAAATGTAACTTTAATGTATATCTGTTTATTATCCTAAATAAATAAAATAAAATAAAAAAAAAAAAAAATATATATATATATATATATATATATATATATATATATATATATATATATATATATATATATGAGGCAGTCGGCCCAGCTCGTGGAAAGTGGTTATCGTCGCCTATAGACGTTTGTAACATCAGGGGCGAAGACAACGCGTCGTCACTCTTTAGGATGTGATGATGATAATGAGATGGGGGAGGAGATATAGATCAGAGAGTAGGTATAGGATAGAGGGGTGGGATATAAGATTAGTATAGAGGGATCAGATAAAAATAATGGGATAAGAAAGATGGGATAGAGGGAGGGGGAAGTAGGCTATCGGAACTCTCACTCATCCCACGAAATACAATTATCACAAGGCTAACTGTTTTACGGCGATATTCTGTGAGAGCGTGGTATCACACCGATAGTGATGGCCCTAAGGGCTTTAAAGGAGATATTGATTCCAGTGTGGCTCTACCACGTAGAAAACATTCACAAGTACACAAACACCACACACACGCACATACACACACACCACAAAATCACATGATTGCACACATATTCACGCATGCACGCGCAATCCGAGCAAACACTTGAATAGATCTCTGCTTTTTGTACGATTGTTTGGATATCTACTTTAGTATATTAATTAGTTATTCATCTGAACCCTATTAGCACAGTAATCAAGTATAGGGTTGAGAATTTCAAAATTTTGCAATTTTTACTTTACAGGCTATTGTGTATTGTACTCGTTTATGGCCGTTCGCAGGCGTAATTAGGCAGGTGTGTTTATGATTTCTGGGAAATTGCGTCGACGCTTGCCAGGTAGACATATTGCGTCGGGCAGTAAATAAAGCAATGCCGCAACGGAGGGGTGCGGCAGTCAAGCGATTCGTCACAAGCGAGATAAGACGTGTGTACATTCAATAAGGTATATAGTGACGGACTTTGCGCGTGTTATTGAATCATGTATTACGTTTGTACCGGTTGTGTCCAGTTATATTTGTACCTGTTATACGTGTTTGTATAGTTCTAATAAATTCTATGGTATAATATAGTATTAGTAATTTACAGGTTGAATCCTAGTTCGGGACTTTGGTACCTGACGGACTGCACATAATTATTTTATTCCATTGTTATGCATTGTGGCTATGAATAAATGATTTTAAAAATTAACCTTCAACAAATATTAATTTTCTTATGGCCATATATTATGTTGTTTTATATATACATGCATTAAGTGTAAACAGACATCTCCACGCTGAGGCATTCGGTGGAGTGCTCTCAAGTGTTGGCACTTCCATACAGGAAATTAACCTCTGAGATGCACACTGCTTTATACATTAGGTGTTTCGTAAAGGAGTGTTTGTATAACAATTAATCTATAATAAGAATAGACGAACGGAGAACCACGTCAACTGAGTTTGTAGATACTTTCAGATTTTAATTTTCCTTTTAACTTTTTTTTGCCATCTGTGGAGGTCAATGGCTCTTCCTTACTTATATATGTACCTTAGTTTTTAAGATTACAACTGTTAGCACCTCGAATAGATGATAATAAAAAAATCTTCTATTCTGAGATACGTTTTCTGTCACACCACAAATCATCATGCCATCCTTCACACACTCCATCCTTCTCTATTTTGGTCTACATTTTGGTTTAACATTCTTTTTGTCACGTTACTTTCATTCTTCATTACTTGCCTCTGCCACTTTGGTCGTCTCTTCTCAATTATTCAGTCACGGGTGCAACTTGCATGGATCTCTAATCTCAGTTTAATGAATATTATTACGAGTTGCGGGACTCGAATTAAAATGCCGTTGGAATTATTATAGAGTTTATTAGAACTATACAAACACGTATAACACAGGTACAAATATAACCGAACACAACAAATCCAAACGTAATGCAGAAGGTCGTAATTCAATAAAACGCGCAAAGTCCGTCACTAATAGATTCCCGAATGTACACACGTCTCGCCTTGATCGTGGTTCTCGCTCGACTGCTCCCCTCTCCTCATCAGGCCGTCGTTTTATATCTCACAAATACAAATGTGCCCGTGTCGACGTAATCACAATTTCCTGCAACCAGGCGGTCTGTCGTAAGAGGCGACAAAACAAGCCACAGCCAGGTGGTAGGGCATGTGTCCGACTACCACCACGACGAGTTGTGTACCACCTCTGGTCTAGACCAGGGGTGGTAAACAACTCAGGGGGGGTAAACGCCAATTATGGCGGCATACTCTAGAGTATGCCGCCATAAGAACCTTGAGTTTTGTTCCGGCATTAGTGACCAGGTTCCAGTTTCCCTTAAGAGAGCAGCAGCGCATTTGTAGCACCTTTGGTATTGCAAATGTCCATAGGCGATGGCAACTGCTTTCCATCAAGTGGGCCGTCTGCCTCTCTGCTGAACTCTTGCAATAAAAAAAAATTCGCAACACCTGGCTAATGATTCGGCCACAAGCGGCCATAAACGAATACAGTAAAACAATGGGCTAGTCTCTAGAAACTTATGCTAATAAATAAGTAAGCAAAAGAAGACGATCCTAAAAGAATTACAATTAGTTCAAATGCTGACAAGTAATAAAATGTGTTTTACAGATATGCAAGTGGAATTTGTTTTTTGTCGGAACCTAAGTTGTAACAATATGTATTATTATTGTCTCAACAGTATTTAAAAATATTAGCATACGAGAGTTAGACACTCTAATAGGTAGCTATATTTAAGTTAAAACACTTATTAGGTCTTATATATTGCGAATAAAACTGCGGCAAAAGTTTATATATATAAACCTTTCTTGAAAATTATCTAAGTAATGGCGAAAACCGCTTATCCTTTAGGTAGTTTAGGATTAATGGATATACAGACAGACTGACGCGGAACGCGAGTTTGTTTATACTATGTAAAGAAGAAATCAAGTGATGTAACGGGTTCTAGGAAGTCTTGTAAGGTAATTAAGCCCAGCGCAGCCCGCACCCAGAGACCGCACCTCGTAAAGATTTTCAACATTCCATGAAATTATAGTGTAGTGTAATGACAGAGGCGCGAGCTCGAAATTAACGCGCTCTAAATTATACACAAAGGGCTCGTCTTTAGTTGCTGCAATTAAGGTCGTACATCTCTAATTATTTCTACAATGAATCATGAATATTGTTCTTTGATAAATTAAACAACTTAAACAGTCCAATGTTGTGTAGTGTAGTCAGTGTAGCCGTGGTAGCTAAGTGGTTATTATACTCGTGTCCCGAACGCAAAGGGCGCGAGTTCGAATCCTGGCTGAAAAGCATGCACTACTTACACAGTTTTCTGACCTAATTTGCATATAGTTACATTTACCACGTGCTAACGGTGAAGGAAAACATCGCGATAAACCTTGCACATCTCGATAACTGATGAGTCAACCCCGCCAATCCACAAGCGTACCGGGTATACTGTCCGTTCATATAAACGGGAGGCTTGAGAGCCCAGGAGTGGGACGTTTAAGGTGTATGAACTTGTCAAATAAAAGCCAAAGAAATAAATACAATTTTAAAAACTTACTGTTTTAATCCCTATTAATATTATAAATGCGAAAGTAACTCTGTCTGTCTGTCTGTCTGTTCCGTTTTCGCGGAAAAACTACTAGACCGATTTGGCTGAAACTCGGTACATATACCGAGGGTGGCCAAGGGATACTTTTCATCCTGGATAATGGGATAGATTTATGTAAAGTTTTCCTGGAAACTAGGATAGGTTTTTTATTTGTGGTTTGCCATTTTCATCTATGTCCGCCTACCGGCCCATTATGCTGCTGGACGAGGTCGGCAAGCTCTTTGAGCGTATCATCGTAGACCGCCTCGTCCAGCACCTATCGACGACGGGGCCGGACCTGGCGGACAATCAGTTCGGTTTCCGCACAGGGCGCTCCACCATTGACGCCGTCATGCGCCTGAGAGGCCTGGCGGAGGAAGCAGTTTCCCGGGGCGAAGTATTATTGGCGGTGTCCTTAGACATCGCCAACGCCTTTAATTCCTTGCCCTGGCCATGCATCATGGAGGCACTCCGGTATTTCGGGGCGCCGTCCTACCTCCGTAGTATATTCGGGGTATACTTGAATAGCAGAGCCGTCATTTACCCGGTCCACGGGGGCTGGAATCGGCAAGCCATGGTGTGCGGTGTTCCACAGGGGTCGGTTCTAGGTCCCCTCCTATGGAACATCGTATACGACTTTACCTTAAGGTGTCGGGTCCTCTCGGGCGTCAGTGTCATCTGTTACGCTGATGATACACTGAACGTCGCGCGCGGGGGGACCCATCGGCAGGCGTGCCTTCTAGGCACGACTACGACTACGACTACGACTACGACAAGTGCCGTCAGAGCAGTAAGAGGATACCGTACGGTGTCCTTCGAAGTGGCCACACTACTCGCCGGATCCCCCCCATGGGACTTGGAAGCCAGGGTCTTAGCATCGTTGTATACATGGCGCAAAGAAGCCCTGGCCAGCGACTCTAGACCCGTGCCTCGCGAGTTCGAGGCGTGCCGGTCGGAGCTCCACCAGGTTGCTATGGGGGTCTGGGAAGAGCACCTACGACGCCCCAGCGCGGGCCCCGCCACTATTGAGGCGGTGAGGCCCGTCCTATAAGAATGGATTGGACGAAGTCACGGCATCCTGACGTTCAGGCTGACATAGGTCCTAACGGGGCATGGTTGCTTCGGGAGGTACCTGTGTCGCCTCGGCCGCGAGGCCACGTCAGGGTGCCACCATTGTGATACAGGCAACGAGGACACGGCGCTGCACACACTCCAGGAGTGTCCAGCCTGGACGGAGCAGCGCTGGGAGCTCGTCACCCATGCCGGATTTGACATCTCGCTCCCGGCCGTGGTACGCACCATGGTCGGGAGCTCTACCGGATGGGACGCAGTCTCCTCCTTTTGCGAGCAAGTCATGTTTGCGAAGGAGGAGGCGGAACGGGAGCGTGAGCGTACTTCCCTGCTCCGCTCCCGCCAAAGGAGGACGCGCCGACGCCGGACGTCGGATGGTGACCTTCGGCCACCATAAGCGGACGGCGCGGGTGGGGCCCCTTGGGGTATAGGGGTTCTCACTCACCCGCACATGCCGTCGAGATGAGAGCGCGAGTATTCCGCGCGCGCTCATCTCTCTTCCCGTGGGGCGCGTTACAAACCGCCCCACGCACGGAAAAGACCCAGTTGTCGCCAGGGGCATAGTCCCCTGGCATTGGAAGAGGCCTAGTGAGCGAGGCCCACGCCTGCCAGGGCACGCGGAGTTGGGAATCCCGCAGTCCCGTAGCCCTGGCATAAGGCGCAGGACGGAACACCCAGGGGCTTTAGTGGGTATCCCTAACTGGGGAGTGGCAATAGCGTGGCACCGGTTCTGACCGGGCACGCTAGTGCCACCCCCGATCTGGCGAATCCCACACTCTCACATCGGGCCTCGAACATCCCCCCAGGCTTCTGTGCCTGTCGCGGCTTAGTCCTTAAACGGATTTCCCCTTGCCAAAAAAAAAAAAAAGGTGTAAGCCAGCCTTTTGGTCACGCCAGACCTCAATTAGACGCGTCAAGAAGTATATACAGTCCATATTTAAATTCATTTTTTTTTATGAAACTAAGTTCCATTGAAGTACATTTGATGAGGGTGATACACTTAAGTTGAAATTTGAATCTACTTCCTGCTCTATGTACACTTCTTCGCAACGTGTTATCGCTGATTAAGAAGAAGAAGCGGCAAAACAACCATGTCTAGCTAAAAAAACATTTGTATCTATCTCACTCTTTTTCACATTCTGTGCATTAGATGATTCATAAAAGAATGAATACTTTAAAGACTAATACGTTGCAGTTGGTAACCAATAAGCTGTCAAAACGACGATGGTAATTTTCAAAAGAAAAGCACTTCATAAAACCGTAAGGGGTCCTTTAAGTGTTCCTTAAGTTAAATTAGACAATCCTGACAACTCTATTAAAACTACCATAACCGTTAACAGTACATTAATCTGAAGTGGGTACCAAAATTTTTCCCTTCAGTACTGAAATGAATGTGGAGATAAAAATATAAATTAAAGGTCTAACAAGGTTTGACGGGGAAACTTTGAGCATTACCGTTTGCACAGGAAGGCATAATTCGCTCAACTTGTAATCAAAAGGACGAGGTTTCATTTGATAAGATGTAGCGGAATATAAACTGACACAAGACGTTATCAAAATAAAAGAGCTTGAAATAAATAAATAAGAAAGAAAGGCTTTATTTGAAGAAATCGCGACGTAATTACATTCCTTATACATTATTATTTACAAAGCATATTTTGAGAATTTGTACGCCGCATTTTCAGCAAACAAGGTTTTTAGTCAGCATATTGCTGTGCCGGAATTATATCCGACATAACGTTAATTTTCAGTGCAAACTATCCTTTTGGCGTAAAACCAAAATGACTCAATTTTGTTAAACTAATTCTATTTGTGAAATATTTAATTAGTAAATCAATTTTTTTAAGTCAAATAAATTTAAATAAAAGCAACAATAAAGTACATTGTTAATTTAAAATTAAAATAAATACATAACATATGGGCATATCCGTGTGTGTATATCTGTGTAACAACTTCTATCGAATCATCTTAACAAGCAAAACTATTTTTAGCTAGACGTGTTGCTGGAGAGTTTCATGCTGCTTCTTCTATTGACAGCAATAATACGTTGCCAAGCGGTTTACATAGAATAGGAAGTAAATTTTAATTTTAATTTATATGTATGACCTACAAAAAGTGTTCTCCAGTAGAACTTATTTTGAATAAAACTTTTGAATTTGAATTTATCAATACTTTCTAATTTAGGCTTTGTATGCAGTATGTAAACGTTAGCATCTGTTATATTTATATATGTTAGAGTATTATAATATTAAAATCGAAGTACCAAAATAATTGTCTAGCAAAAAAGAAACCCACTTCAAGAGTAATTAAAAAATATATATATATATATTGTCTATAACATCTTAAAGTCGGCGCTAAGTAAAATATATATAAAAAATATTTACGCGACGAATTGAGAAGCTTCTCCTTTTTTGAAGTCGGTTAAGAATATGAGATCAATTAATGTCATCGTACTTATCACTGCACCGGTCATTGTTATATTAGAATTTTCACACGTAACTTTAGGTAATATTTAAAGTCTTATATTCATGTAAATGTAATACAGAATAATTACATCAATCTTCGACTAGACTACCATCTGATTTTACTGCGAGCTCGTCATACCACATCTTAAATATTGAAATATAACTGCAGGAAATTAAATAACAATATTATTCTAAATCATCGAAAATATAGTTTTCAAAATTGCAATAAACTCTTTTTCTTTTTATAAAAAATCGTAAATCGACAAGAAAATAAGATAAAACAGATATGTAGATTAGTATAAGAAATTATGTAACTTAAATCGTAAGATAAATGTATAAACATTAGGTATTACTGCAAACAGCAAGTTTCGTGTGAATAGGTACTATCTAGGTAAGCGTACTCCATCTTCGACCGCATCATCGTCCGGCATTGGACGTGTTCGTGGTCAAACGCAAACCTATTTAATATAAAAAAAATAAATTATAATAAGATAAAAGATTTTCCCACCCTTATTTATCCCAAGATAAAAGACTAAATAGAGTAAAAATATAAATAAAGAAAACAAGAGCTCCATTTTGCTCAATAATGGAGATAAGCAGCAATAATAAAAAAAATATATTGAAATATACAATGAAAAAGACAACCCTTTCTCTTAGTTTGACATTCCTTTACAAAAATTGGTTCGTAAAAGCTACATTATAGGTTGGTGTAATAATACAGTCGTGTTTTTTTTTTCAAATATGTGCGTTCGATTCCTGACTAGGCTAATAGTTTAGCGGCAGCGGGTGACGACCCGAGGAGACATTAGGCCGTCACCTGCCTTCCGCCAGCGCCTCTCTCAATCACGGTTTGAAGCAGTAGAGGCTTGCCCGTAGGGGTGGGCCCACGTCAGTTGGGGTCGCGGCGAAAAGCTCGCGCACGTCCCAGGACCCTGACAAATGGCGACGTAAGAACACCAAGGGGTTTTAGTGGGTATTCCGGCTGCCCATCTGACTGGTGAGTCCAACACTGCCCCGCCGTCGTCTCCGTTTGGCAGGGTATCCGCAAACGGATCTCCCCTTGAAAAAAAAAGCTAATAGTTTAAAAAAAAATAATGATACCGCTTTAATTTTCTTCGAAATCGGCCCCAGAACTGCTTTGAGTGTTTCATGCGATTTTGTTTATGATTTAGCCTTGGAGGCCTTCTTGAAAAATATATCTTATATAAAAATATATCCAGCAAGCGAACATATACTATAGATGTCTAACTAATATACTTCTTTTAATAGTTCTCAAGAATTACATTTAAAAATACGTAAGAACAATATTTATTGCTCCACATTTTATATCAGGGACTATTCAAATGTTCTAAAATATTACGTAGTACGTTCACTATCTTCGCTCTCTGCCATTACACAAGTCAAAGCAACACATTTTTTATTCCAAAAATATCTTCATGTTATTCGCTAACTGTGGCGGTAACATAAAGCCAATTTTTTGGCCTCTTGCTCTCAATCGCTACACTCATCGCTCCGCTTATTACTATACGTAGTACCTTACTGAAAGCCAAAAGACGCCCGTGGCAAAACCGCAAGACGTGAAGAAACAGAACAGGTGTCGAGTTATAACGATGATTCCTTTTTATGTTGGTAATAAACTTGATTCTTATAGATTGTTGCTGACGTTACAATGAGCTTGTATAATTTTATTGGTCGCAAAAGACAGTCGTCAGTTGTTAGACGTTATATAGTGTAACCGTTTTAGAAAATCCATGTTTTTCACAGACCGGTGTATGATCATAGAAAATACAAAACAGAATTCGTTAACTCATTCTAATATACAAATTTTATGCTAGTATGAGTACATTTGTACCTTCAGTAGGTACAGACTTTGATAAAAAACAATTTTCTTGAAATTTTCTAAAAAAATTAACATATAAACAGTAAGTTAAGTATGCGTACTTGCTTGTACTTACAATGTACATATATCAACAGTTTAAAAAAAATCCTTGTACTCTGTTAGCTACAAGAAGTAACAATAGCCATGACGATCTAAAAAATCAATGTTGTATTTCTTTCATAGTGTTAGATTGTACTATTTTAACGAGTGTATTTACGGGCAGAATAATAATAGGGGGTAGCTTGTATCCATTACTGTAAATATTAAAGCGTGCGGACGGAGCGACGAGACAGACTGCGACTTTGGTCAGATGCAGTCACACTACGGCTTTGCTCCGATGCACATGTCGTAATACCGCTCAAGGCGGCTAATTATTGTGCGAGAAGTGGTAGTTATTTAAATGAATTATTAATAGTAAATGGGTACTTTATTTCATGAGGAAGACTGGTGAAACGTCAGGTAAATGTTGGACCATCAGCGTTGCCATCAAACGAGGTAATTTGGGAAACAGCCCTATTGACAGCGGTCTAGAATTAGATTTTGTAATTTAATACTAGCTTTTTAAAAATAGATTATAGAAAATGTTATTTTTTTATATATAAAAATAAATATATATTTCGAAAGTCGCTTAACAACTTCCTCCATTGAAGTAAAAGCGGTCTCTTGGGTGAGATTTGAATTAATGAAATGAGAACCCAGGATGGCTGGACGGTGGACGCTCGTCAAAGAAAGTTTGAAATAAGAAAAGGCAAGTGCGTTTTGTACCGTGCAAGGTGAAGGGTTCCGCAGGGGGTTCTCTGGTTTGTTATTTGGCGACTCTGGAGCACTTACCACCAGTAGCCTGGACCGTAGGACCCGCTGCGGGCGGATATCACCTTTTTATATTTTTTTATGTTTATTTTTTATATAATATTATATTGTTACAATCTGAACGCCGACAAAAGACAAATTCACACCTGCATACCCGTAGACATTTTGTTACCTTTTCGTAGTTTGGACTTCTTTTGTTTATTTTGTGTTTAAAATTTGTGATTAGAAAAACAGCCCATTGTGTATTGTAATCTTTTATGGTCGTCATTAGCCAGGTGTAATTCTAGGAAATTCAGTCCACGCGGCCGAGCAGACATATTGTATTTGTACAGTATGAAGCAATGCCCCAATTGAGAGATGAGGCAGTCGAGCGATAACCACAAGCGAAGCAAGACTTGTGTACATTCGGTAATCTATTTAGTGACGGACTTTGCGCGTGTAATTGAATCGTGCATTACGTTTGGACTGGTTGTATTCAGTTATACCTGTGTTATACGTGTTTGTGTAGTTCTAATAAATTCTATAATAATTCCAACGGCATTTTAATTCGAGTCCTGCAACTCGTATCAATGTATTTAAACAAAATAAAAAAGGATATAAATATACATGTGAAATAATATTAAAAGTTTTTATTGATACCAAAACTTAATTTATATTACTCATAACACAAGCGTAATTTTGAGTATTTTAATTCGTGTAGATATATATCTATATCGTGTAGATATAAACAACGGAGAACAAGATGCAATTTTTTTAAATTTCTTATCTGTCTTGTCTCTTTGTTCGGGATTCACGTTAAAACTACTGGGCCAATTTCGATGCGGTTGTCGCTGATTGACAGCACTGTGCGCTACTTTATATGCTGGGAATCCCGCGGGATTTTTTCTGGGAATGATTTACAATGGTCAGATTTAAAGAAAACTAATTCCTATGTAATTCTTTTTACAGATCGATGGCAAAAATGTAATGAAATGTGTGATATCTTTATATGCCGGGAATCTCGCCAGACTTTTCCCGGGAGCTGTTCGGGTGTGTAAAAATTAGTTCATTTCGACACCGTTTTCACTAAAACGATAGCTTACATTCTCTTTTAAATGCCGCGGCATAAATAATAGTAAAACATATTTTCAAAAACAAGCTTTTATTTAAAGCTCTAAAAAAATAATCTTTATATTTTATCAAACCTATAAATTTTATACATTACACAATTTATATGATATAAAAGCTTTTCGCGAGATTTACATATGTCAAAATCAATTAGCATAAATTTTGTTATTGGTAATTTTATTAGTCATTAGGTGACCCGGTAATGTAAAGGTAGACCAAAAAAAGATGGGTGGATTGTGTGAAGGATGATATGATGATATGTGGTGTGACAGAAGACGTATGTCAGAGTAGAGGAGTGTGGAAGGAAAAGACATATTGTGCCGACCCCAAATAATTGGGATATGGTGAAAGAAATTATTTCTGGTAATTTTAAGTAAGTTGAATTATAAAGTACTAATATCGCTATTAAAAAATAAGGGTTGATCGTAGAAGGGTGAAAATTAGGTATTTTTCAATGCTAAATCATAATAAAATACAAATAAGAAATTTTGACAAAAAAATAATATTTAGGGGTGGGTCACCCTTATCATTTAGGGGTATGAAAATTAGACGTTGGACGATTCTCAAACCTACTCGATATGCACACAAAATTTCATACGAATCGGTTCAGCCGTTTCGGAGGAGTTTGGTAACCAACACCGCGACACAAGAATCTTATATATTAGAAAGATTATACAACGGTACTTATTTTATATTTTAAATACAAATTTGTCATCTAAAATATTCCACGATCTATGATACTAGTGGTCTTTAAGTCACAAGTGCAAAGGTATCTACTAGGTAAGCTTGAAAGACACATCGTGAAATACAAATAAGCCGCAAAAAATTCACCTATGTAACCTTATATGTGTGCAGGAACGGAGATAGAATACAAATCCTTTACAATTCCTGTCGTAGGAGGCGACGAAACAACCCATAGCTAGGTGGTAGGGTATTTACCAGTCTGTATGACTACCACCCCTGGTCTTAGCACACTCGGTGTTACAAATGTCTATGCATAAAAAATTATATAACTTATTTAAAGACTAACTTCGTTTATTTTTGAAAGTTGACAATGCCTCATTGTCACAATACAACGTGCTAATAACGGTGAAGGAATTATGAAGCCTGCACATCGAGATAACCGATGTGTCAAACCTGCCAAGCTGCCTTGGACAAGCGTGGCGGGTTACTTGCCTATAGTGGGAGGCCCAAACCCAGAAGTGGGATGTTTTGGGCTGTTATTTTTATTTTCATTATAATACCTCATTTCTATCACAATTCAGACACAAATTTATTTATTTACTTATTTATTACATATCCAACAGTTTACAATATTTATAACTTAGACAATAAACTCTGTGTAATATGATTTTTGCCAATTACCGGATACTTTACACTTTACAATACTTTTGTACAAAAGCAAGACCGCTATAAAGAGTTTATGACAAGCTATATATATATATATATATATATATATATATATATATATATATATATGTGTGTGTATATATATAAAATATTCACTCAAATCATTTGAAAAATGTCAGAGATCTTTTATCATGACTACGAAACCCCAAAAACAAGAACAGTACTATTTGAAAACTTAACACTTGCCCCTGGGTTTCAGATTATCATAAATCAAAGGAAGGGTACAGATGGTTTCTTCCTGAATATTTCAAGGGATTCTTCCCACTTCGAAGGGAACATTTCATGTTGGAAGTTTCTAACTTATTGTCCGAAGGGTTGTTGATTTCTTTTTTATTTGAGGGTATATATGAATATTTCCAGCTACATTTTCTTCGTTGCACGTTTCTTGACAATGACTAATATAGTCGTCTATTCTCGTCTGCAGTCTTCGTCGTAGTGCATTTACGCAAACTGATTTCTAAGATTAACATTCGATTATAATTAAAACTAGAGATGCCATAAATAGTGGTTTGGCCGAATACCGAATATTCGGCCACGCTCTCTGCCGAAACGCCGAATGGTCGGCGTAAGCTATGTGGAATTCGCACCTCGTAGTTTAGTACTATGAAGCAATAATTTGTATTTTGTTACGTTATCGCAAATGATAGGTACACATAATTAAAAATATGTTTTAATGGTTTTAAGCGTGCTTTTAAATGATTTTTTTATTTTGTCATTCTAAAAACATCATATTGAAATAAAAAATGAATTAAAATCGCAATTAACACAGTTAAAATTTATTTAGTTTAACTGTTAAATTTTGATGGAAATATATATAATTTTGAGCTATATGTATAATATAATATGTTTTGTTTTTCACTATTTGGTATTCGGTATTTGGTCGAATACCGTATAGTTAAAACAGTAGCCGAATATTCGTGTCATCTCTAACTAAAACTACGTTTTAACTAAAACTAATATTTATTTCGACGTTTCGGCCACATTTCAGTAGTCGTGATCACGGAAGACAAATATATCGAGTAACAATGAGTAATGTTAAAAAAAAACCGCGCTGAAAACCGTTAGAACGTAGATGTAATTATGCTTTCTAGTAGCGAAGAGTAAAAAAATGCTATTCGAATATAATTTAATATTTATATTTTTCCCAACTACCGCATTTTAAAATCTCCTGGTTTGTTATATTTTTTAGGAAAGCTGACTGACATGCAATCGGCCTACCTTGTGCAAAGTTTTAGGCCAATGCAGTAGTATAAAAAGTAGCATTATATAAAATAGTAAAGAAGTAGTAGAATGTTTAGACCCAAAAATGTAAGAAAATATATGTAGAAGAAATAAATTTGGCAATAAAAAAAGAAAACGTAAGAACATAAAAAATATAATCAAAAATACCCTGATAAGCATGTGCATTGGGAGAAGGAGAATTATATAAGAAAAAAATAAGGTTGTAGGCCTTCAGGTATTCCAATCCGTAAGGATTGAAAGCATACAAACAGGCACGGTGTGTGTGTGAAATGAGGTAGGGTGACAGTCGCTTAATTTCAAAAATGGAAGCCGTAGAAGAAGAGATGTGTGTACTATTCTATAAAAAAAAGAAAACGGCAGAATTGGGTGCATCCAATTTTGCGTGGTCGACTCAGCCACGGTCAGTTTATGACACAATATCCAAAGTTGAGGAATTTTGAGCCGAAATTTTGTAATTATTTGAGAATGTCAATAAATTAATTCGACTAATTACTTGAAATTATCAGTGAACAAATTGCATCTTCTGATATCCATATGAGGTCAAGCGTGTCACCAGAAGATGGTGAAGAAGGAATAAATGTTTACTAATAACTTTAAAAAAATATTTTTATATACTCGTCGCGTAAGAAAATGAGGAGGGGAATGTTCCGAGGAATTGTTTGATCTGGTGCCAACGCCTCACTTCTACAACCGCAGAGCACGCCAATGACAGGATGTTCACCCCCATTTCTTAGAGCTCCCAACGCTCAACTCGCAACGGTTGCCTAGAATATTTATACCGCGTACAAAGATGATCTGGAGGGAACTTCCCGCCACGATTTTCCCCTTGCGTTATGATATGGGGTTTTTTAAGAAGGGCATTATAAAATTTTTTAGAGGTCGGCAACGCGTTGGCGACACCCCTGGTGTTGTAAACGTCTATAGGGGACGGTAACCACTTTCCATCAGATGCGCCGTCTACCTGTTTGACTACTTCGGACAATAAAAAAAAAGTTTTTGTACGAGACGAATTTGATTGTTCCAATCCAGTTTTTTTGGGCTATAGGGTTTATTAAGGTTTTAGGCACAGGATTTTTTGCTATAGCTAAAGTAAACAGACAGACTGACGTCCCACTTATTGGAAATATAGAGGTGATCCAAGCTTTATGTACATCTTATATCCCTTCATAGAGCGCGAACAAAATAAATAAATGACAGACAAACACACAAATTACATATCTCGCAGAGGCTTCGGGTTCGATTCCTGGCATGGTAAATTTTGGAAACGCACTTTCTGTTATTTACTATGTATGGTCTGGGTGTCTGGGATCGGCCCCAGAGTGGCCTGTTGTATACCACCCATAAAACAAGAGTAACTTGCTTAGCTTGGGGATTTGGGGATACACAATGCGTGTGTTTGTTTGCCGATTATTATAATATATATATATGTGTGTGTGTGTGTGTATATATATATTATTAGGACTTAGCCAAAATTTCACGAAGCACAACAACAAATGCGAATGAACACCTGCGGCCCTAAACCCCATGTTTTATTACCGCCCGCATTTGCACTTCTTTTGTTTTCTCTGTATTTAATATTTGTAATAAAAAAAACCGCCTATTGTATATTGTAATCTGTTCCGGTAGGCAGTAGCCAGGTGTGATTCCGAGAAATCGAGTGCACGCGATGAGGAAGACATATTGCACCCTGCAGTATAAAACAATGCCTGAACGGAGGGGTGGGGCATTCAAGCGAGGATTACGATACGAGCAAGACGTACATTCGATAAGCGATATAGTGACGGACTTTGCGCGTGTTATTTAATCGTGCAGTTTGTACTGGTTGTATCCAGTTATATTTGTTTTATACGTGCTTGTACAGTTCTAATAAGTTCTATAGTAATTTCAACGGCATTTTAATTCCAGTCTCGCGCTCGTAACAATATATGTATATATATATATATATCTATATATATATACCGATCCGATCTCAGGCATCCAGCCGCTGTTAATAACGGAAAGTTCGTTTAAGAAATTTACCCTGCCGGGAATACAGCTCAGGGTCTCCACTTTCCAAAGAGCCTGGACTGACACGTACATTGGCAACTTTCTTTTAATGTTAGTTGTCTTAAAATTAATTTCATAATGTGTATTACACCTTGAAATTCTTTGTCTTTTGAACTCAATTTCAAATCAAAATTCATACTAGACAAATAAAAAAGGAGACATCGCAGGATTAACTTGTAGCATAACACATGTACACATGATCGAAATGAAAATCCCGAAAAATCTTTCACAAACAAACGTATAAGATTATTATTTCATCGGCATACAATCACAAAACAAATCTACATACTGACAGGAGATTATGTCAATTTTCTGAATATTTTTACTGTGATTGAAGCAAAAGTGAATGGCTTAGTAATATTGTATGAAATACGTTTTATATATAAATAGTAGCGAGCGCGGAAAAATGAAAAGATAGGTTTCGATTGCAGGGCCACGTACAGAGTCCAATTGTAGATTTAAACCCGTTTTTGAATCCACTTGAACACACACCAAAATCTTATGAAAATCGGTCCAACCGTTTAGCAGGAATTACGTGACATACTCACAAATAGAAGAATTATATATGTTATAGTAAATAGAGATCCCAGTCACCCCAGACTTACGTGATTTAAGGAAAGATGAAATTTTTAGGATCGGTAGTTTAATATAAATTTAGAAAGGAATGGATACTCGCTAAGCTGAAAGTGGGGCCGTTTTTCAGGTAGTAGCTATCAAAGGTAGAAAATAACCACGATGGAAGATGTTCGGCCCTTCAGATTTGTCTGGCTCATTGGAAAATATTTTAAAATATTATTTACTTGGTTATTACTTGATAATATATATATAAAATTCAGCCTTCCTAAAATGACGTAAGTGTCCTTTTTTTTAAAGTGTCTGTCAAAAGTTATGGCCCACAGGAAGTGTCTGGCAACTGTATATCTTCAAATCAAATCAAATAAAACCAAACAATTTATTGTGTAAAAACATGGTTATACAATAGGTCTTTTTATTTTATACAGAGCACATGTTTTTTGCCGGTTGGGCGTACAATTTTTTTTTTTTATTTATGTCATAAAGGTGCATACTTATTTGATTTTAATTATTATCAGTAATATTTTAATCTTATAGTTATGTATATCCTTAAATTTAACAAATACTAAATGACACACAATTTAAATTTAGATATGTTTCTAATGATATTTATATGGTACAAATATTATAAATATATTTAAACACTTAACATTCTAACTTATCACTTACATTTAAAACTTATCATTAAGGAACTAAGTTACACTAGTAGCTTTTTCTTATTAGTACTTTTTAAATGTGATTTAAACAATTTAGTTTTCAGAGCTTTCAGCTCTTTTGGGATTTTATTATATATTTTTGGGGCCATGCATACTATACTCTTGTACAGTAAAGTTGTTTTTGCAGGGTGCATACAAAGTTTTTCTTTATTACGTATATTCCTTCGTTTATAACAATATCATATATAACATATGTAAAAACTAGCCTTGCTACTTTGACGTAAGTTAGCATGGTTTTTTTCCACCTTTGATATCTGCTACCTGAAAACGGCCCCGCTTTCAGCTTAGCGAGTATCCATTCCTTTCTAAGTTTATGTTAAACTACCGATACTGAAAATTTCACCTTTCCTAAAATCACGTAAGTCTGGGGTGACTGGGATCTCAACCTATAGTCAAAGTTCGTTATACATCCTCTTCCCGGAATGACTGGTTTATCCTAGGTTTGACCAAGGCCTTTCGACAAAACCTGAAATAAATTCCAATTTCGGCCTCTGACTGAAGTATTTTTAGTCAAACCTAGAAGTACCAAACTTTTTAGTCAAACATCGAACGTAAAATAATCTGTTTCGGGCTTTGCCTAGTCGATCCTAGCAGCGACTAAGGCAGACTCTGTCAAATGTCGATTCGTACTGCACTTGTTACATGTTTAGTGACTGTATAAATTAGTCACTCCTAGGTTAGACAAAATTCATTAGTCAAAGGCAGAAAAATTTTGACTAAGACTTTGTGTCCGACCTGAGTTTTGACTACTCAAACCTAGGAGCGCCAGATTTTCGATGTTTGACTATAACATAATATATATATATATATGCGATCGGGCGACCTGTCGTAAAAGGCGACAAAATAAATCACTGCCAAGTGGTAGTATTTAGTGGGTGTATATACTATAAAATCAAGGTCAAGAGCAACACAACAAGGTCAAGAACAACAGAACAAGATCATAAACAACACAGTAAGGTCAAGAAAAACACAACAAGATGAAGAACAAGGTTCGCTATAAAAAGTTTCGTAGCCAGCTGACGACAGAAGCACCTTGCCTCTACGGAACCCTTCAATTTGCCTAATCGAATACGAAATTTACCATTTTTTCACTTATAATATATCCTTTTTAACTCTCTCCAAATGCGTACAAAAATCTATTTGAGAAATAAACATTTGATTTAAGCCTCCATCCATTTGTCGAACAAGACATAAAACCGTTGGATGGTGGCGAAGGGCCGATGGGCATACGCAAATCCGGCCTCGGCCTCGTCCACTACCCTTATTTACCCTTATGTTTCTTTATGAATAAGTATCTCAAATAAGGAAAGTTCAAAGTTACATACAGATTTAGGCATCGATGGCGAATATATGGTTTATCTATCAAAGATAATTAAATGTTGGAATTATTAAGTTTATTTAATTAAAGCATAAAGAATATATAGCTTCAAGATAGTTCATCGGATAGCGGGTTTAAAAAAGTCAAAGAGTCCTTATATGTTTGTTAAACTCGTATACAAACAACCTTTATCTCGCCATTACTGGCGAGATGAAGAAAAAGTAGAAATAAATTGAAATTTTGACATTAATATTTGGAACGTTATGAAGATATCTTAGATCATATAAACTTCTATATCTCAATGGAAAATGTGCTCTATATTTCGTTGGTCTGTAATGAAAATTTACATAAAATATTGTTACGAGCTACAGGACTCGAATTAAAAATGCCGTTGGAACTACTATAGAATTTATTAGAACTGTACAAACACGTATAAAACAAATACAAATAAAACTGGATGCAACCAGTTCACACTGCACGATTCAATACAATTCGACACGCGCAAAGTCCGTCGTCTATATCGCTAAACGAGAATACTTTTTATCCGTGCAGGAACGGAGAAAGAATACAATTTCTGCGGCCGGGCGGCCTGTCGTAAGAGGCGACTAAACAACCCACAGCCAGGTGGTAGGGTATTTGCTCGACTGGATGGCGACCACCCCTGTTCTAGAGTATGCCGCCATAACAACCTTGTGTTGTGTTCCGGCATCAGGGACCAGGTTCCAGTCTACTTTAAGAGAGCAGCAGCGCATTTGTAGCGCCTTTGGTGTTGCAAATGTCCATAGGCGACGGTAACCACTTTCCATCAAGTGAGCCGTCTGCTTGTCTGCTGAACTCCTGCAATAAAAAAATAAAAAAAAAAACTACCAAACATCTTATTCGTTTCATAGTCGTCGCTTGATTGCCCCACCCCTTCATTCGGGCATTGTCTTATACCAACTACACAATACAAAAAAAAATCGGCCGCGCGCACTGAGTGTCCGAGAAATAGTAATTTGCACACCTGGTTATCTATTTCAGTGAACGGCCAACAAAGTCGAAAACAATAACAATAGGCTATTGTCAAATTGCAAATTTTAAATACGAAGTAATAAAAAGAGCTCCGAATGCGGGAGGGGCAATAAACAAGATGCGCAGCAATTCTTTGTCGGTATGTGACAATAGGTATGCAGGTGGCCCAACTTGTAACAATATTATAATATTGTTGAATTGGAAAATTCGGAGTTTGCTTTAAGTATTTAAAAGACCACGGCACCTTGATATCTACCAGTTTTTATCTATTATACATTATATAATAATATGTGTGTATGTATCTTATATATATAAATATGTTTATATTATGTATTATATACCTAGTTAATGATAAAATATTTAGTGTACACAACCCTGCCATTTGTTTCTCCCTTTCTCCCTTTCTCCCTTTCTCCCCTTTTCGTTAGACTTATAGGTTTGCTGGAAGAAAACTTTTTTAGGGTTAAGCTCGTCTTTATTAATTACCACTATTCTATAATTTTGTATGTAACTTTTTGTGTATAATAAAGAAAAATGGAAAATCCACACAATAAAACGTGATATTATCAGAGACATAACAAATTTAACTGACGGACTGAACCCTGGGCCCCGAGTCTGTAACTCAAATTGCCAATCGAATCGAATTGGAATCGTAACTTTTGACGGTTTTGTTAGTCTATACACCATCTCGACTAAATATTGAATCAATCTTGTTTTGACTGAGACAAGACATATTTAATGCAATTTTTAGAGACTACGGATATTTGAAGATCTGTCAGTAGAATGGAGATCTTGACTCGCACTGGCATGGTTTTGTTTGTGAAAGTTACAGACTTGGGGGCCTGGCCGTAAGACTAATGTGACTATGAAGTGGGTATATTGCCCGCCTACAAGATAAAATATGGAGAACACAAACGACAAGATGCGTAAGATGGGAAGATGTAGATTGTAGAACCAGTAAAGTGGTGGGCTGATGACGTATCAAATAAAGCAGCCATGGATTTGAGTAGATTTATTTACGAACTAGAGATTGCCCCGCGGCTGCGCCGTGTGCCAAACCTTAGCCAGTGGCTTTATTTTACTTAACAAAAACTTAATTCGATTTTTTTACATATAATAATAACAAAGAAAATAAGTCCTTGTAGTCTAGACCAGTGTTCCGCAACTTTTTGTGTTCAAGGTACATCTAGAAAAACGAAAATTTTTGGAGCTACACCACAAAGAAAATCAGTTTTTAATTAAGCCAAACGAAACAAAACGCCTTGCTCGCGAGATTTGGCTTACTTTATGTGTAACTAAGTATTTTTCTTACCCTTACATTATTTACTAAAAATAAGTTTATAACATAAGCTTTTTTTCCGAGGCACACCAATTAAAGACCACGGTACACCAGTGTGCCGCGGTACATACTTTCCGGAACACTGGTCTAGACAACTGCCCAGCAAAATATAGAAAAGTCAAAGCCAACCTGATTTGAAGTTATATAACGAGTGACATGTTGTTTATGTTAGTGAATTTAAAAAAAAGCGATTGCTGCGCCATCTACTCAGCTAATCCGTCTATTCCATGGAAACGACATCATTTATCGGGATAAAATGTATCCTAAGTTACGCCCCAGGATATGAGCTTGCTCTGTGTCAAGTTTCATTTAAATCCGATCAGTAGTTTTGGCGTCATGCTCTTACAGACAGACAGACTCGGAATCCGCTGGTCCGAACTATCCTCCCGGATTTTGTGCACATTTTTAAACGCATTGTACAAACTCGAACGATTTACAGATTTATTATAGTATAGATAGATGATAAATAGATTTTCTGAACAAACGCAAAAGAAGCCACAGGCAGCGCCCAGTTTTTCTATGAAACGGATTTTAATATTAAAAATAATACCACACCAGTGTTTCCACTTTAAAGAAAATTCCTTAACACACGATTAGACGATGCGAACGGCTTTGATCACGTCGGTAGCAAGCGAACTGAAAACCAGAGGCCTTACTAACCGGATTATAACATAACGTACTACCTTCCTAAGGGCGTGTCCATACTGGAAGAGTAGTGTATTTGTACTGGTGTGCACCGACTTTTAACTGACGGTTCACATACAATAATCTCTGTTTAGAATAGAATATATTTTATTGCACACAATGTTACAAAATAAACTTATACATACAATCTTAATGATAAGTACAATGGGCGGTCTTATCGTTGAGATCGATTTTGTCCAGACAACCTTTGAATGGACAGAAACTCGGTAAGGCATACACTGCACATGCACTTCCTTACAACACCAGCATGTAATAGATACACTCTACATTAGTATAAGTTTAGTATTAAAATTAGAATAAATTAATATAATAAGTTATTCGTAAGGTACACCACAACACAAATATCATTGAATAAATGTCACACATAAAAACAAAAATTATCAAGATCTGTATATAAATTCTAAAAACTTTCTTCGAAATTACGTTGTAAAAAAGGATACGGAACTAGAGTACGTACAGTTGTTAAAAAAAGCGGTATGGACGGCGGTAGGTATGCAATAGATATAATATTGTTACGAGTGCGGGAGTCGAATTAAAATGCCGTTGGAATTACTATAGAATTTATTAGAACTATACAAACACGTATAACACAGGTACAAATATAACTGAACACAATTAGTCCAAACGTAATGCGCGATTCAATAACACGCGCAAAGTCCGTGACTATATAGATTATTGAATGTACGTACGTCTTGTCTCGCTAGTGGTTATCGCTTGGCTCCCGATCTCTCCATTGGGCCATTCCTTTATAATGAACCGACACAGTATGTCTACCTGACAAGCGTCGACGCAATTTCCCAGAAAACGTAATCCGCACACCTGCTTAATTATGCCTGCGAACGGCCATAAATGAATACAATACACATTAGGCTGTTTTCTAATTATAAATTTTAAACACAAAGTAAACAAAAGAAGAAAGTCATAAAAAGTGTGTGTTTTATGGCAGGCAGGTGTGCATCCACTTTTGACGGTGTGTAACAATATACTAATATATAAGTAAATATAAAGGAAAATGTTACAACAGCAAGATCGGCATATTAGTAGTTACGATGTAGCTGGAGAACTGGGAATTGACCACAAAACGGTTTTGGTGCATTTGAAAAAACCTGGGTACACAAAAAGCTCGATATTTGGGTGCCTCGTGAGCTCACTGAAAGAAATCTAATGAACCGTGTACTCATTTGTGATTCTTTATTACGACGTACTGAAACCGAACCATTTTTGAAGAAGCTGATAGCTGGTGATGAAAAGTTGATCACGTACGACAAGAACGTGCGAAAAAGATCGTGGTCAAAGGACGGTCATGCTTCACAAACTGTGATGAAACCCGGGTTAACTCGCAACAAGGTGATGCTGTGTGTATGGTGGGATTGGAAGGGTATTATTCATTATGAGCTGTTACCGCCAGACAGGACCATAGATTCTGAACTGTACTGCGAACAATTGATGAGATTAAAGCAAAAAGTTGAGAGAAAGCGGCCGGAATTAATCAACAGAAGTGGTGTGGTTTCTCACCATGATAACGCTAGACCTCACACATCTTTAGCCACTCAGCAAAATATACGAGAGTTTGGCTGGGAGGTGTTAATGCATCCGCCGTATAGTCCTGACCTTGCACCTGCAGATTTTCACCTGTTTCGGTCTCTGCAGAAGTCCTTTGGCAGTGTCAGGTTAACATCACGAGAGGACTGCCAAAACCACTTGTCGCAGTTTTTTGATCAGAAGCCCCAAAATTTTTATAGCAATGGGATCACGTCCCTACCTACAAGATGGCAAAAAGTTATCCAACAAAATGGCACCTACATACTTTAGTCAAATGTAAATAAACTTTAAAAAAAAACCTTTTGAATTTTTATATAAAATGCGAAGAAACTTTTTCCCCAACCTAATATATAGTTGTATGCAATATAGTACTAATTATATAAAATTACATATCATTATATTGCAGATAGAATTTCCTGACCATGTTCTTAAATGTTCTTAAAGATTTTGCTTGTCTGACAGCAACAGGCAATGTATTCCAAAGTTGGATAGCCTTGACCGTGAAAGAGTTATTGAAAAACGTTGTATTATGAATAGGAGTAATAAGTCTATGTTGACTGGAAGGGCGTAAATTGTGAGAGCAAAAAATAAATTCGAAGCGTTCTTTAAGGTACTGTGGAGTAGTAGGGATAAATAAAATACTATAAAGCAATGAAAAAATACGAGTATTCCGGCGAAAACGAATTGGCAACCACTTGAGTTTTTTTACGAAATTCAGAAACGTGGTCATACTTGTGTAACCCAAATATGAACCTTATAGAAAAGTTTTGGAGGCGCTCAAGTTTATTAAGTTGTTCTTGAGTTAAGTGTAGATAGCTGGCGTCGGCATAATCAAGTATGGGTAAAGGTAGCGACTCTGCAAGCTTAATTTTGGTGGCGAAGAGCAGGAAGTTTTTCAGCCTCCAAAGTGATTTGGAGGAGAGAAACAACCGCCGACTCAACTCCGTTATATGGGGTCTCCAGGACAGTTCACTATCAAATATAACTCCTAGGTTTTTGACCTTATCACTGATAGGGATAAGCTTCCCATCAAAAAAAATCTTGGTATACAGGTCCAGTCAACTTTACACAGCATCCGCGAGCTACCGATGATAATCACTTGGGTTTTCTCAGGATTCACAAGACTTACTATTACAATGATATTACAATATGAGACCGACATTATTGATTCGGGTCACTAAAACTACACTTAATTAACACTGGCGAGCAACCACGATCCGTATGATATGGTTTCTGGCTTGTTTCACTAAAATTATCCACCTGATTATTTTGCACAGGGATCGTCGGAGAATTAGTGGTGCAGCGGCGCAGTGACCGCAGCCATAGCCACGCACCAAACGCGAGCTCTCCAGCGGCCACACAGTAAATGGGCCACGTAGTGATGAACGTCATGAAATGACATTGTAGAGTCTTTGAAGTCATCAAGTTCTCCACTCGCCTGCTGAATGTTCTCTATCCTTCTGGATATGTTTTGTATAGATTCAGAAAGACTTGTCTCATTTATTTGATTCTCATGAATTGGTATCTGTATATTAATGATGTTATTGATGGGCGCGATATCAGGGGGCTATAATAGTAGGCTCGACGTTGACCTCCACACCTTGCTGACGGTGTGCATGGATCGTGAAAGTGTCCCTTCTTAATATACAATCATTGCCCAGGGCAATAATGTTCACTCCTGTTATCTGCTCCGGTGAGATCTGTTCGTTACAAATGATTCGAAGAGTACCAAATGTAGTAGTAAATGTAGACATCCTTCGTATCTGTTTACGCATATGGTTTTAGCGATTATTAATTTAACCATTGATTTAATAACGATGCTTTAGAATAGGAACTTGATTTAATAATTATAAGTTTTTATTTAAGATGCAATGATTGTTTGCTTGTTTAGGTCAAACCTTGCTAGCTGAGAACCAGTTCGTTTAGACGTACTACAGTGATTTTGAGTGCTTATTTGTTCCTGACGATAATACACGAAAATGATAAAATCATAATTAAAATATTGTTACATGCCGTCAAAGATAAGCCGCACAGTTGCCTATTGTAAGCGCAGCTTATTGTGCTCCCGGATTAGGGAATTCTTTGTGTTTTGAATTTGCAATTAAGAAAAACATGCTATTATTCTTCTACTTGTTTTATAACCATCATTAGCGTCAAAATAATCCTTATTGTTATTGTTTTCGACTTTGTTAGCCGTTCGCAAGTGTGCAAATTAGTATTCCGTAGAAATTCAATGTGCGCGGCCCATTTCTTTGTACTGTGTAGTTAGTATAAGACGATGCCCGAATGGAGGGGCGGGCAGTCAAGCGACGACTACGAAGCGAGTAAGACGTTTTCTAGTACTCTCGATTAGCGATATAAACGACGGACTTTGCGCGTTCGAATTGTTTTGAATCGTGCAGTGTGAACTGGTTGCATCCAGTTTTATTTGTATTTGTTTTTATACGTGTTTGTACATTTCTAATAAATTCTATAGTAGTTCCAACGGCATTTTTAATTCGAGTCCTGTAGCTCGTAACAATATCAATTTTGTTAGTTTTACTACTACTATTACTAAATATAATAACTATATATACTGCTACTAGATGAATGATTTTTTTTTTCGTCTATGAACAAGCTTTTATTTGAATGCACTATACAATTTTATACAATTTAAAAGCAAGATCTGTTGCTTTTGGAAAATTACTTGGTGAAATTGAAGTCTAAATATACTGCAAAGTGTAATACATAATATAACTTTCCGCTTTATTTTGATACTTGTCATATTCGTAATACGAATCAGCAAGAGATTTTACTGTGTAAAAGTGATCTCATTGCTAAATTTTTATTTTTTCAAATTAAAATAAAATCAATTTTAACAGTTCTAAGATTAAATACGACGACGCGACCTACACGCCATGATCAAATAGCATTTATGAAGAGGTTAATGAAAGGAGCTGAAGCGAAAGTTGTTTGTCAGGATATTCGCAAGTGGAAATCCATAGTCTCTGCCTACCCGCGCGGGAAACAGGCGTGATAATATTATGTATATATGTACATACATATTATATACATTTCATATACATCTTACATACATATGTAAGATTAAATTATTTAATATTATTTATTCAAATATTCGGTGTGTATGAACTCGACTTTAGGGATCAATCGATAAAGGATTTGTACGACAACAGAATTTAACTAACCAAGGAGAGCTTAATAATATAAACTTAGACGTAATGGATTTGATGTTGAACCCGTTTAAAAATAACTGTGTGATATTTGACAATATTTAACAAGGATAGCGAGTGATTGGAGATTTGGGGATGTTTAAACAATCGAATGAAACACAATCGATACAATAATCGATTCGCTTCTCGATTAAACAATTGAGATGTTTATCGATTACTTTGAGCCAGCAGGTAATACCATTCGTAATTTTAGGCACAAATGGCGACTGGCGCTGTCGTGGACATCTTGTAGTTATATTGAAATTTTATACTAAAAGTTATTAGAAATGAAGCGCAATTGTGAACACACTAAATTGGGTGGATCTGCCGGTCTTCAGGCGCGCTATTTTTACGCCCGCGCACGAAGGCTATCGGAGACAGCGCCATACTAAGTTCAATAGTTCTACCAGTGCAAAACTAGATGGCGCTGTCTCCTAATTAAGCATAATATTGTTTGCAATATATTTTAAATTAACATTTTTGTACATGTACAAATTTTCGAAGTTCGGTTCTATAAACTAGTTCATCAAGTCAAGTAAGTGGTTGTTATTTAGTGCTAGTGCAATTTAGTTCGTCTAGGACAAAGGCCATGCCATCAGTTTGCAGTTTGCGCTTGCTTCTGAAGGACAAATTTGCGCTTGCGCAAACTAAAATCTTTTAGCTGTTTCACATGATATAGATTTATTTAATACTAGGATATACGCGTCGTCCACGCTCGACTTAAAATTCTCGCGGTGTTTAAAACAGAATGTATATAAGCTAATTTTTATGCACTTGAACAACTTCATAACCCTCCCGGGACAATTTATGCGAGACTACTGAGATAAAAAATATCACACAGTTCAATATACAAAATTTGCTGTCAATCAGTGAAAATATCACAGTGGAATTCGATATTTTTTAATCTGGCCATTTTAAATAATTTCCAGAAAAAATCTCGTGATAAAAAATAGTGCAGATTAATCGTCTTCTCCATCGTATATAGAGTGTATTTCAGTTGTTTTTTGAAATACCTCCATTGTGTAAACACGACATGCTTATAATTTTATAATATTATAGACTAATCCACAAAATGTTAAGACGGTCTTGGTAAGGCAAGATGATCTCGCGTAGATTTTCGCGATGCAATGAACAAGTGAAAGTGACACTATTTAGAGCATTGTCAAAGTTTCTACACTTGTCAGCTCTGGGTGAAATGCTCCAAGAAAGCTTTGAGAGCCATTAGGGTGCAATATAATAATGCATATCGTATCCTAATGAAACTACCTCTATTTTGTAGCGCTTCGGACATGTTCGCCGAACAGAGGATTGCAGATTTCTTTGGGATGAGGAGGACACGCATAGCGGGGCTCTGGGCTCGCCTCCGTGCTTCGGGCAATGGGATTCTCCTCATGTTTTCAGATGCCCTCGACAACCCTATTTTTAGGAGCTGTCATTCTGTGCACCGTAACGTAAATGTATAATACAAGTTACATGAAATTACATTAATATTATTTGAATTTGAATTTGAATTTAATAACTTTTAATTGTATTTTGTGTTGTATAGTATTTAATTTGGTGTTGTGATTTTATATGGGTGTATTGCCTGAAATAAAGACATTATTATTATTATTATACTGTATGTCTTTGAAGACCACGGGCCATAAAAATGGCCCGGACTTTTGGAGGGCTTGCATGGGGCCATGGGAAGGCCAACATGTAGAGGGCCTTGACAAATTTAATGTAAATGTGGCGTGACACTGACCGGCGATTATCCCTGTCTACACCATATTTATAGTAATTAATGCACCCAAGGACAAGCCCCGGCCAGTGTAGGACTATTGTGGGAAATGAGGACAAGAAGTACCGGGCTATTGGGGTGAACTGCTAGTGGTGGTATAGGGATCTGGGAATATGGGGACTATGGCGTCTGCCCGTCGCAATGTTCGCGGAACATGGAAGAATGTGCAGACGGTGACTCGCCACTCCCTGCATGGGCCCCAAAAAATTCCATAGAAGACAGGGGCAACATGGGTGTGAGTGGCTAAGGGGTGTAGAGAGGTGGGCTGCAGGTTCACCGAAGCTACTTCTGACGTGATGCCATTTATCACTTCCACCTCTGGAGCTTGAGTCTTAGCTCTAGCGATCTCCACTCCGTGCCGGCTGGCTAAGGCAAGCACGGAGGCCTTGCCTTGGCCCCCGGAGTCAAGTACGAGGTGTCGCTACTCACCTAAGGCTTCGCCACAAAGCCCCTGCGGGTTTATTATTATTATTATAAGGCACTGGTCTGTATATTAGCGGGTTGCATTTATTAGGTCACTCTTAATATTATCAATGCTTTCTTTTTTAATTTCCTCTTTTTAATTTAATTAATATATTGTAAAGTATTTGCTAGTAAGCTTTGTAGATGATATGTGAAAACAATTAAATGGTTATAGATATTTTAGTAGCATGTGCTTTTAGCTAGTATATTTACCGATTAAAATTAAACAAAATAATTTCTTTTGTCACATAACTTTCATCTGTCCTCATTGCGTCTCTACCTAGAGGAGGGATGAAGAATGCGAGGGGTAGTGTGTCACCTTAGTCTCCTTCCTCTCAATTGTTCGATTGGAATCGCTATAAAACAATATTTACTTTATTTTTAGTTAATTTTATATAAGTCTTGCAATGTGTCATGAATAATGTTAATCCAGTCACAAAAGTTTCTTTCAACAATAAGAATGGCTGATGATACGTTTGGAGCATTAAAAGCCTTTTACAAGGTACGACTGAAAGCAGCCGGCGACTTAAGAAAAGCGTTATAATTTTCTATCTCACAATGCAAAACATCAGCCCTAAATTGTATCTGGAAGACGAGATATCTTAAAAATAAGTTCACAAATAAAAAAAATTATCAATTATTGTCGTCGCACGATTTACCAAAGGAAGGTGCTGTAACGACTAACCTTTTTATTCGTCATATATAAGTATATTAAGAAATATAATTATTTAAATTTAAAATCGTGGAACGCCTCACAAAACAATGGACAACAGAATTGTAACGGGCCGCGAGCTGAACACATGGTTGTAAAAGTCTCTTTATTGATAATATAAACTATATATTCTTGGAACCCAGTCTCTTATTGAAAATCCCGGTCGGCTCCGAAACCGCTGGCCGTTACAGTACACACCGGTCCAGCCGAGTACGAAATCAGTACGCTCGCGCCGGTGTGTACACGCAATATCAAAATTACCTATGACGATCGCTCTTTTGTTTACAGTCAACCGCCAAGTTTCAAAAACTACGCTTCAATTATCATATTCGATTTATGCTAATGAATTTCACGCAATCAATAATGTTCAAACACGTACACCACATTATTAATTCATTCATATATACACATTAATAAAATTGAAGTGTCTGTTTGCAATGTCAAAATAACAACTTTTTACTAAATACATATGAAAATATATAATATACGGTACTTATATCAAAAAATATTTGTAAAATTTTTGTCTCTCTGTCTGTCTGGATGTTCCGACTAATCTCTGAAACGGCTGGACTGATTTTGATGAGACTTTTACTGGCTGATAGCTGGTGTTAGGGTTAGGGTTCCGCGAAAAAAAATCCACGCAGACGAAGTCGCGGGCACAGCCAGTAATAAAAACAACATGAAATCTTCAAATCACTCAAACCTTTTTAAAATCTGGGCCCAAGAATAGATGAAAGCGTATCCGTCTCCTTTATAACTGTTTTTACAAAGACGTAAATTGCATTAGATTGTAGAAGTGGTGGGATAGGTCGAAATCGTATCGTAGACTATAAAGCTACTAGGAATGTCGCCAGTACAAGGCATGTTCGTAAGTGAGTTCCCATGTACGATCGCCATGGCCTTTTTATGGCCGCATTGAGCTGGACAATGGGGGTATTATGGAAAGGGTTGCTTTGTGATGGTGTCGCAATATTCTACAATAAAATATGTTTGTGGACAATTTTCCTTACAGTTAAATGCGATCGTAAAGATTTACGATTCATACGTGGAATTAGCTAATAAACAAATTTCTTCTTTATTACTAGAGCACAACAGACTGTGGTCTATGAAGATTGGAAGAAGAATAAATAAATAAAATTGAAGTATCTGTTTGTCATGTCAAAATAACAGCTTTTTATTAAAGTACTAAATTTTTTGTCTCTCTGTCTGTTTGTTCCGGCTGATCTCTGAAACGACTGGACCGATTTTGATGGGACTTTCACTGGCAGATAGCTTTTGTTATAAGAAATAAAACAAAAAATTAGCAGACGAAGTCGCGGGTAACAGCTAGTAAGTGCTAAAATAGGGCCCAGTCTCAACGTATTGCTGGCCACTAAGATCAGCGCTGTTCTTCCGCCTGGGGCCAGCAGATGGAGTTACGGAGGACAATACAACATAAATAATATAAAATCGATTTAATTAAATAATAATAAAAATAAAACAGATTAATTTTAATAGACAATTTTACATCAAAATATTAATAATAAACATAAATAATATTGCAACGAACAGATGCAACAGTCCCCATAGTCCCCGATCTGTAACTCTACTTGAAAGAACATGAATGGCCACTTAGCCGGAGCAAACCCTGATTCTCTGTTAGACCTGATGCTGCCTCGCAAATCCTAGTGAACCAAGTAGAAGAAATGAACGCTTACCGTCACTGGAACCGTATATAGAATGATGCAGGACTTGGCCGGATTCGCGCGTCCTGGTTTTGCACAAACACTACACCGGATGTCCGGGACACAGTTGGCACTTCAAGGAACGGTTTCAGGGCACAATACAGTGGTTTCCCGACGTTTTTTGGACTACTTATCGGCTACTTACTTATCAATGAGAGGCATGTGTGTGCGCAGCGCCCTCTGGTTAGAACCGGCCGAATAAAGGTGGAATAGGAAATGTTGCCGGGAAAGGGATGTATTCCGAGAATGTGATGGGATGTCGTAACACTACTAGCAGTTCATCCCAATAGCCTAGTACCTTTTGTTCTCATACCCTACAATAGTCCTATACTATTCGGGACTTGTCCTTGGGTGCATTTTTATATGGTGTAGACAGGGATATTCGCTGGTTAGTGTCACGCCACATATAGATCAAATTTGTCAGGGGGCCTCTACGTGTTGGCCTGCCCTTCCACGGAAGCCCTCCAAAAGTTCGGGCCATTTTTATGGCCCGTGGTCTGCAGAGATAAACATCGTAGATCTTACTCACAGGGTTACCGCCATGTGGCCTCTGGAGTCAACGAGCATTGTGCCAATAGTTACCACCGTCAACGACTTTATAGTGAAGAGAGATCACCTAGAGAGGCTGTCGCTAGGAAGCTGGCTGAAGGGCCAGATACAGAAGGCAGCACTCTTGGAAACGGCACGCTTTGTGAGGAGGTTCATGTCTCTGGAGCAACTACCACCCTACCGGTGGTAGTTGCTCTTTGGACTCTTTGGACCCCATTTAAAAAATTGCCATATGAGTAAAGCAAGAATACAATTTCCTGCGGCCGGGCGGCCTGTCGTAAGAGGCGACAAAACAACCCACAGCCAGTCAGGCATTTACCCAACTGGATGGCTACCACCCCTGGTCTAGAGTATGCCGCCATAACAACCTTGAGTTGTGTTCCGGCATTAGTGACCAGGTTCCAATCTCCCTCAAGAGAGCAGCAGCGCATTTGTAGCACCTTTGGTGTTGCAAATGTCCATAGCCGATAGTAACCGCTTTCCATCAAGTGGGCCGTCTGCCCGTTTGCTCAGCTCATGCAATAAAAAAATAAAAAAAGCATAATATACACATATATATAGAACCATAGTGAGATACGTGTACAACAAAAACAAGTAAGTAAAGTAAACAGATAATTGTTGATATTTAATAGCAACGCCAAAGGTGCTAACAATATTTTGCCGGCTTCCAAATGGAGGACTGGAACCTAGCCACGATGTCGGAATATAAACCAAAGTTGTTATGGCGACATAGTCTAAGCCAGGTGTAGTCGTCATCCACGTGGACATGCCCCACCAGTGGCTTTTTATTCGTCTCTTACGACAGGCCGTCCGGTTGAAATAATTTGTATTCTTTGTCCAGTTCGGAACATATGAAAAACTCTTGCACTGTCGTGATAGGAATGACTCTCAAAAGTAGGAAAGTAACGAGGATAATAGGCAGAGTATGTAAACGCAATGATAGCTATTGCTGAGAGCAGGGTCCAAACACACACTTGTTTTAAATAAACAAACATTCAATTGATTATAAATTAAAAGTAGATTAAGGACTAATAATAAACAAATTAAACTATAATATAAATAAGCTATACTTACAAAATAACATAAACCTATAAATAAAATATTGTCCCCAAATCGCTGTCGGCGGGGAGCGTGCCCAAAATGCTGGCCGCATTTCCGCGTTGGATGGCAACACTAATTCGTTGCCCTAAGTGCAAGCCAGCTTTTTGGTCACGCGAGACCTCAATCAGACGCGTTGAGAGGTCTCGATAGAGGTGATGAGTTCCAGGCCCCCACGGACCCAGGGTCTCGACCACGAAAGCCACAAATACGTACCCACTACCAATGGATACACATTTGCGGCATTTCAGGGCCTCCTGGTGTGCATCAGCTGCCCCGGCTGTCACGGCTGTCTCTGAAAGATGGGACGCCGCCAAAGTATCGACACAAGTTGCGTCCCATACTAGGGGTCGTCCCATCTTCCACGTGTTTTAAGTATTGAAAATGATTTTATTTAAAGATCGCGCTGTACAATGTTGTAAGTTATAATGAGAAGAAAGTAAAAAAAGCCAGCAGGTAGCGTTGATGTTGCTTCGACAGTAATGTAACACTTAACACGCAACTTACTTGAAAATTTAACACTCGCCCTGCCCAATACTATTGCCACTGTCTTCCTCACTGCCGGACAGGGGACATCACTTGCACCATTACTTAACTGAAGAAACTAACGTTTCCAAACATTTAGTAAATTATTTCTTCGCAAAAGTATTGGTTAGCATTTCACTACTATCAAATCTATATAATACACCTAACGACGAACAAACATATTTTTGCAAAATTGCTCACAGTTCTATAATGCCGATAGTAAGCAGTTCAACCAATTTGAATCAATTTGTTTTGCGCATGATCAATCAGATCAGATCAATTTGTCTATGACATTGAATAATTTGATGTTACATTTAGATGAATCACTTTTTGCTTGATCCAAATTGAAAGACAGAAATGAATCATCTAATGCCCATGTTATACGGTTCAACCAAATTGATGAACTTAGAAATGAACGACAGAGAACTGAAATGTCACAACGGTATTCAATGTCATTTAATGTTTCAATATTAAGTTTAAATTAATCACTTTGGTTGCTTCGTCTAAAGTAAAAGGCAAAAATGAACCGTCTAAGATCAGCCTAACCAAATACAGTAAACATATTATTATATTATACATCAAGTATTGGTTATTTAAGGAAATCTTGTGCAAATACTATAATTTTATCAAATAACCTTTCCAAAAAACTCTTTTGATTCTGCGAAAACAAAAATGGAGAGCATCTTTGCTTTAGAAATATCATTTCCACTTCATATCCACTCAATAGGACGAAATCCCCAAGCTCTGAAGGCATTCGCGATCTTTTGAAAAAAGGCGAAATAAAACGATGTGAATTCTCAACGGATCAAGGTCTCCCTTCGAGACTCCGACGCGCGACGGCCGTTTATTTATTACGTCGCATTAATATACATAAGTCCGTTTTAAATATTTTCTACCTTAGTATTTATGTTTATAAGCTACTTGAGACAGAGGTAATCTCTACCAATAAAACTGAACTCTCTGAAAATTTGAGTTAAATATACTATTTTTATTAAGTTTAATAATTTGATAAATATCTAATGTATATCATTGAGTGGTTACGTTATATTTTTTAGAAATATCAAACCTAATTTTTTAAATCAAAACACCTATCGATAATACCCGTAACGTCATCTAGTAAAAGTGGAATTAAACATAATTAATTAACACATTAAAATTGCGGCCTCGTTATTTTCATTGCCATGACGATGTATCTGTTAGCGAATTGCAACGGTGGCGCCAATTAAACGCGATCGGAGCTCGCATCTTTTCGGCTACGTTAGTCTATCCCTCGGGAATAGCAATTTTGTCTGGAAGAAAAATCCCTATGTCATTTTCTATACTGAATTTTAATTCCGTAACAATCTGTTGCGTATTTCAGGTGTTTATAATATTATTTAAGACCCATTCCAAGCATTTATTCTACTTCTGGCAGCTCGATGACAGATCAAATTATTAATGTCCTAATGCGTTGCCCACTCGATTTGTTCTAATTGCGATGAACTAGGAGAACTGGGATTGGGATTATGGCGTCTGTCTGCCGCAATGTTCAGGTAACACGGAAAAAATGGGCAAACGGTGACACGTCACTCACTGCATAGGCCCTTAAAATGGCATACAAAGTTGGCGAGGGGCAACATGGGTATTAGTGGCTAAGGGGTGTCGAGAGGTGGGCTGTAGGTTCACCGAAACTAGTTCCGACGTTGTCATTTATTACTGCCACCCTGGAGCTTGAGTCTTAGCTCTAACGATCTCCACTCCGTGTCGGCAGGTGAAGGCAAGCACGGAGGCGGGGCCTTGCCTTGGCCCCTGGAACCAGGTAAAGACAGGTAAGCAATTTAGAAAGAAAGAAAGAAAGACATATATTATTTAGGACAAAAATAATACAGAGTATTATCAAACAGTGAAATAATAGAAACAGAATAAGTCCTAAAATTGGACCCAGTCTCAGGATATACTGACCAATCAAGACCAGCACTGTTCTTCCGCTTGGGACCAGCAAGTGAAGTCACGAAGGACACAACACACATAATAATACATAATGTATAATGCAGTTAAATAATGATAAAACTATAACGTATTTAAAGACAAATACGTATATATATATATATATATATATATATATATATATATATATATATATATATATATATATATATATATATATATATATATATATTTATAAATAAGCTACCTAACACTGAAAGAATTTTTCAAATCAGACCAGTAGTTACTGAGATTAGCGCGTTTAAGCAAGCAAACAAACTCTTCAGTTTTATATTATAAGATAAGCCATTTATGTAACAAACTAATTTTCAAATCGATTACTTTCAATTTAGTTACGTATAGTGTTATCGTTTAATAATCGTCTGTGCGTTACATGACTCACAGAACATCACTATTACGTCACCCACAATAATAAAGTACGACAATCGTGTCATACATACTTTCATGTGGGCTTTACGGTCAAGAAATATGTAATCTGATAGACGCGTAAACGTCAAAAGTAAAATAAACGCTTGGAAACATTATAAAGTGTTGGAATGTATTCTATTATATCTCCGCATCCCTATTGCAGAAAATACATGTTTTAAACGTAAGAAAGCTTCCCAGCAAGTCTTTTGCAAATAAACACACACATACAAATCACAGTGTACCGTACACTGATTGTAAAGAGGCACACTGGCAACATTGATGCGATACTGGAGTTATGGAATAAATCACCTCTTGGTGCGGGAAATTGCTGACTTGTGCTCGCACGATTCACCGCGTAAGCTAGTGATGGGCTTACCTGTCGATAAATCGTCCCTGTGAGAACACCTCTCGGTAGTTACATTTTGTTATACCGTAAATACTTTTATTCGATCATTATAACCATCATCATAACATTTACTTTGATTTTATATTATTTGATTGAACCTAAGTTTTGTAAAAGCGAGCTATTAATCACTTACAAAGCATCAACTGTTCAATTTGAGTAAAATTGTATGTAATGTTAATAACATTTGTTCCAAATAGTGCTACCTATTATTATAGCATTGTAATATTTACGGATGGTTGCCTTTGTTTATCGGATATAAAAGCGAGCGGGTAGTCACGATAGATCATACTCACTTTGACTTTGGTCAGATGTACATGTCATACTAGTCCTCTAGGGTGGCTAATCATTGTCCGAGACTTATAACTTATATAAGAGTCATCGACCATGACGTCAAGGCTCGTATCTCAGCAGCTTGGGGCAAGTGGCGTGTGATGACAGGTATCATTAGCGACCTCAAAATGCCGGTTAAGTTAAAAGAAAATATTTCTACAAATCTGTCACTAGACTTGTCCTATTGTGTGGAAGTGAAGCGCGGACTGTGCTTGAGCGACACAATCAAGAGCCATTCTGGCCATATTCAATCCTTCAAACCAAGGTGATCTACTCAAACAAGGTATTGTTTTGTACCAAATTTTCTTACTCAGTGATCTCTCGTCAAAATGCTCTTTCCAAGTTTTTTTACATTTAACTTTCACTAGGGTCAAGAGATCAGTGTGATATGGTAGTCATATTATCTCTAATGGTTTCTTTCGCAAGTCGGTCAGCCAATTCATTGCCGGACAGGCATACGTGTGAAGGTTCCCACTGCAAAGTAACATTTTCATTGGGTGGCATTTTATCAAATAACCCTAAAATACGATATGCTATTGGTGTTCTGCGAATTCTTTGTACACTTGATATGTTATAGGGCACTTCTCGAGTCAGTTAATATAACATAATCACCTCCTTTGAGAGAGCTAACATACGCAATAGCTTCTTCAATAGCTATTAGTTCTATGTTCATGATGGTGGTTTTTACCTCCAGCTTTATACTGCCACGTCAAAATTGAAGAGTCATAAATATAACTTTTTAAATATAATGTTTATATCTATTACAATAAAGTACACATACCCGAATACAATGCAAGAAAACTTAACTTATTCGTATTATATTCTACTCATAGTCCCTCAATACTATAAGTAGAATACTGAGCCTAGATCACCGTCTTCTTCTTTAATGTTTATTACAAAAATTAAAGTACCTATATATTTGTTCAGACTTTTAATCATGAACTTGAAAGAATCGAATGTTGGGCTAAAATGACTTTTTATACTTGGAATATAGAAAACAGGACTATGACTCATCTGAATGCTGGAAAGTGATTACCATCGTCAACGGATATTTGCAACAACAGGGTTGTTGTCAATATACTACCGGCCTAGAATGACACTTTTTTTAAATATCTATCGTGATATTACCTTTTGGAAGTTATTTATCGATATACACTTAATCGACGACGTCCCATCCCTAAACCCCTCCAGCCGCGTCATCTAATTTCCGCGTCTCCCCGTAGGAAGGCCCGACGAATGCGTTGTCAAACTCTGGACTTTTGGCCTGAACATAATAACCTGTATACAAGTCATGATATACTGTAGATAACTATAATATACGTTTCAGGACAAAGGTTTTCCTGGTTTTTATTTTGTGGATTTAGTGATATAAAGATATTTATTCAAAGATTTTTAGTGAATTATACAACACCTATTTCTGTGTAAACGTTACGAATCGTGGTAATTTATAAGACTATAGAGCACGCGAAATGTTAAGAGAAAAGTTAAATAAGTTAATACCTAATTTTAACGATATAGATGTAAAATATGTTGTTCTAATAAAAAGAAATAGGAAATAAGTTTTAAGAAATAAGTGAAATGTCAATAAAACTTACTGTTTTTGGTCCTTATACGAAAACAATTGCTTATTCTTAAACTAGGTCTCTAAGACAGTGAAAGGTAACAGATATACATTATAAACAAACAAAAGAAAACCTTTCTTACCTATTTATTAGTACTAATTCTAAGACAGCTACTTAGCCTGGTAGCTTATAGTTGTTTATTTTGAAAATACAGCATCACTCCTTCAAAATTCATAAGTTTCGTTATTTAATCAAACATTCTGATTTACAGTCGGCAAGTGATACGCTTCCCACAGGGGGTAGGCAGAAATGTAAACACAAAGTTGCACTTGCATACCGCATTATGCAAAGTTGGGTTTATGTTAATGAGTTTTAAGATGGTATTGTTTGTTTTAATTGTGGATAATTGAATATATTACTCACTTCATACCATCGCGGTTAACATGATTTTTCTGTTTAAAATACTCTTTATTATAATCATCTCTCTCATCTCTCTTTTCATTCTTCTCCCAATTATTTGGGGTCGGCACAATATGTCTTTCCTTCCACACTCGTCTATTCTGACATACATCTTCTGTCAAACCACAAATCATCATACCATCCTTCACACAATCATCTCTTTTTCGGTCTACCTTTACATTTGTACCCATCAATCTTGCGGTTTAACATTCTTTTTGTCACTTGACTTTCATCGCTCCTCATTACATACCCATACCACTTTACTCTTCTTCCTCTCCATTTTTCAGTCACTGGTGTAACTTTTAAAGATCCCCTTATGTATTCGTTCCTCACCTTATTCATTCTTGTAACACCACATATCCATCTCAACATTCTCATCTCAGCCGAGTGGAGACGTTTTTGGTTTATCACTTTAGTGGCCCAACATTCGGACCCATATAGCATGACTGGTCGTGTGACAGATTTTTTTTTATTGCGGGAGTTCAGCAGTCAGGCAGACTGCATACCTTATGGAAAACGGTTGCCATCGCCTATGGACATTTGTAACACCAGAGGTATTATCAATGTGCTGCCGCTCTCTATACGGACACTGGAACCTGGCCACTAATGAGCTGGAATACGACTCAAGGTTGTTACGGCAGCATGCCCTAGACCAAGGGTGATAGCCATCCAGATGGACCCCACCACCTGGCTGTGGGTTGTTTTGTTACCGCCCACGACAGGCCGCCTGGCCGCAGAAAATTGTATTCTTTCTCTGTTCCTGTTCGATCCTAAGTCGCAAACTCTCTGTCGTTCTCAAAGACCTCGAATCACTGTGAAAGAACTGAAAGCGATCTTTAAGATAAGACGGGGTCCTAGGATCAAACAGTACGTTATTAAGAAGAGACAGAACATGAGCATTACGACGAAGTCGAATTGGCAACCATTTGAGCTTTGTGCGAAATTCAGATATGTGATCATATTTGCGTAAGCCAAATATGAATCGTATACAGAAATTTTGAAGTCGCTCAAGTTTATCTAATTGGTTCTGGTTAAGATCTAGATAGCTGACGTCACCATAATCAAGTATAGGAAGAAGGAGCGATTGCGCTAGCGATTTAGTGCTGAATGGTAGAAAATATTGCAGACGGCGTAGAGAAGCAGCTGTATGTGATAATTTATTCTACCTTAGATTGTCATCTGCTGTCTTGAACTTATCTTGTCTTGATCTGATTGCTGAAACTTTTTTAGGAACGAAAAAGCATGACGCCGTGAATTTGATAATTTAAATACTATGCTCATACAGATAGAATTGGAAATGTTTTGAAGTTTTGAAGTTCATAAATCAAATTGAAACTAGAGCATTTGTTTCCTATTTTAGTTATCATAAGCCTCTCGTGTCATTTGTTCAAAGTGAAAACAAGGAATCTAAATACTCTCGCAGGCTACTTTTCTGAAGTTTCACATCTGCCGTGTGTGAATTGCACACATACTTTTTTCCTTCCTTCGTCATTATATGTATAATAATTATAGATAATTTAAGACTTTCCTTTGAATCAGGTTGCCTAGAAGAGTTTGTTTTTAGCTTTAAATTTTAGGCCACATTTTGTTTTATCAAGTAACTATTATATATTATTATTATAGCAATAAGTATTATCTATATTTTTTTATAGCATGAGTTCAGTTGGCCCTGGTCACTAATAACACAAATCAAGATTGATATAGCGGCATACTGTACACCAGGAGTGGTAGGCATCCAGTCGGGAAAATACCCTACCACCTGGGTGTGGGTTGTTTTGTCGCCTCTTACGACAGGCCGCCCTGGTCGCAGGAAATTGTATTCTTTCTCCGTTCCTGCACGGATAAGATCTATCTATAATGTTGATGATATATGCATGTGCCTCATTGAATAAATCCCCCAGTAATAGTACATAAAATATATATATAAGTCTCTAATAAGTTTTAGAGATACCATTTTGTACTTCAAAAAAGCCTGCGCAGCGGTTCGGCGTACAAGTGTGCTCTTTGTGCGCACAAAATTGGTTTTTGAGATTTCAACTTGTGACCGTCGACGGAACCAAGTAGCGGTATAGTTGAATAGAACCGCATGGAGTATTAGAAATTCGGTCCACGCTGCCGGGCGGGCATATTTGCATTTGTGCAGTATAAAACGATGGCCTGATGGAGGAGAGGGGCAGTCGAGCGAGAACCACGACGAAGGCGAGATGTGTGTACATTCGGGAATCTATTAGTGACGAACTTTGCGCGTTTTATTGAATCACGACCTGCATTAAGTTTCGATTTGTTGTGTTCGGTTATATTTGTACCTGTGTTATACGTGTTTGTATAGTTCTAATAAACTCTATAATAATTCCAACGGCATTTTAATTCGAGTCTCGCAACTCGTAATAATTTGATATGGTAATTGTGTAGGTTATTAATTCAAGGTTTCTCATCTTGTACAAAATGTTCTCTAGAATTTCCAAACAATAATGTATTCGATTCTTTCCATTCATAACCCTTTAATTAAAATAGTTTATCAATGACTTCAATCCTCTATCGGTTGTGCCAATTTACTAAGTTTGTTAGACTGTAAAATTCTTGGAGGGATGGCGAAGTGTTCTAAAAATGCTTGTCGAGTGTAAAAAGTCAGTGTATGTAATATGTTAAAACCGTAAGGTTCTCTGATTATAAAAGTGTGACTAGTTGCTGTTCTTTAATTACCATAAACCCTTCTGAGTTGTTGCAAAGTATTACAATATGACATTTCACCATAGAAATTACTCATTTTTTAAGACGTAAAAGTATTTGCATTACATATATCTAATTTATTATTCTCTATAGAGAGTTCGTTGCAGACACTACATATTCGTCTCAACGGATTATAGTAGGATGCTGTTTTACATACTTCTAAGATGAATGTTTTGTTTAGAATAAGTAGTAAGCAAGACAATACGTGCTCAATCATTCGTAATTATATTAATACGTGAAGCAAAAACTTTGTACCCCTTTTTACGAAAATTGCGTGGATGGAGGATTATGAAATTTCGCACACTTTCAATTTATATAGAGAAGGAGTGCAGAAAGCTAATATTTTTTTAAATTATGCATAAAATATACATTAAAACAATAAAACATTACACACACTACCATGTATTTGACACACTCACGCATATATACTCTTTTGCTTATTGTTAAAATCAAATTAACAGTGTAGCCTTGGCGAAATCTGTGATTATAGAAGTATAGTATTTGACAACATAGCCTTAATAATGTTACGAGCTACAGGACTCGAATTAAAAATGCCGTTAGAAACAACTATAGAATTTATTAGAACTGTACAAACACATATAAAAGAAATACAAATAAAACTGGATGCAACCAGTTGACACTGCACGATTCAATGCAATTCGACATGCGTAAAGTCCGTCGTCTATATTGCTAATCGAGAGTACTACAAACGTCTTACTCGTCTCGTAGTCGTCACTTGACTGCCCACCCCTCCATTCGGGCATTGTCTTATAGTGTCGCGCACTGAGTTTCCAAGAAATAGTAATTTCCACATCTACGAACGGCCACAAAGTCGAAAATAATAACAATAAGGATTAGTTCGACGCTAATGATGGTTATAAAACAATCAGAAGGACTATGGCATGTTTTTCTTAATTACAAATTCAAAACACAAAAGAATTCCTAAATCGTTGGAAGACAATGATCTGCGCTTACGACAGGCAGCTGTGCGCTTATCTTTGACGGCAAGTAACAGTAATGTTCAAACTTATAATTTAAATTAATTATGGTCGAATTTCGATCACTAGGCGACCACTTGATTAAAGAACTATGTCATGTTACTAGGTCTTGAAATGATACAGCTCAGTTAGTTGGTAAACAATATTATACAAAAGATTAACGAAATACCGTCAAATTAATATTCCTGAACAATACTTCGGGTATGTGTTACAAATAACCGGGGTCCGGTCCCCTGCAGCCGGAACCTGGGCCCCCGAACAGAGGACATAAATTATTGCCCTTACGTGATCGTGATAATAAAGTTTAATAATGTATTATTACACAAAACAAAAAGATATACTCTAAATATTTCAGAGACTTTTTTGTTGCAAAAACTTTGACTGTATATCAACTAGAGGTGCCACGAATAGTGAATTGGCCGAATACTAAATATCGAATATTCGGCCTCGCTCTCGGCCGAATTCGGCGTAACACGTGTTCAATTCGTGCGCAGCAGTTTAGTATTGAAGCAATAATTTGTGAAGTATTTCCTTACGTTCTTGTAATGATAAGTATACATTATTAAAACTATGTTGTAACAGTTTTAAGTGCTTTTAAATGATTTTATGTATGTTTCTGACATTTTAAAAACTAGCTGAAACGTAATATTAAAATAAAAAATCGATACAGAGAAACAAAATTTAAGTGTCTGTTTTTAATATCAATATAAAAATGTGAGAAACACCAGGAGGATAATTCGGACCAGGAGATTCCGAACATGCAATTTTTGTCTGTCTGTCTGGATATTCCCGGTAATCTCTGAAACGGTTGGATCGATTTTGACGGGACTCTTACTGGCAGATAGCTGATTTTATTAGGAGTGACTTAGGCTACTTTTTTAGGGTTCCGCGAAAATAATTACGCAGAGGAAGTCGCGCGAACAGTAATAAATAAAATCGCATTTAACACTGTTTAACTATCAGCTTTTGATAGAAAATATACAAATTCAAATTAATTTATTTATATAAACTTATTTCTAGGCCTTATATAATTATATCTAAAAGTTATGATAATAACACATTTTGAATTAAGGCTATAATATTTTTGGCGGCGGTGGCTGCACTAGACTCTAGGTCTGTATCGCGGCACCCAACACAATTTTATTATAAGAACTTAAATATTATAATGGAATTATTCATTAATTAACCTAAGAGTGAGTGTGTGTGTGTGTGTGTCTCTGTGAGTGTGTGTGTGTGTTTGGTGTTAATGTTATAGTCGTTTTGGTAATATGCATTCTGTGTCGCTATAATTTAATGTTTTTAACCATTTACTAATACAATCGGGAGCAACATGTGAAATTTTTGTCACGATTTGTTATTGAGTATTTGACCGAATAGTACACAGCATTCGGGGCTGAATACCGAATAGCTAAAAAAGTGGACGAAGACGCCGAATGTTCGTCGCATCTCTAATATCAACTGTTTATAACATAGGACTTGACATTTTCAGGGTTCCGTAGTCATTTTAGCGATTGGGTGGAGGAGCGAGATTGAATGCTCCTCCGTCTCAAAGGAAGATCTTCCAACGAAGCTGTTATTATTCCCCGCAAGTTTAGGGGGCATGGGATAGAGCAGATGGGAAGGTTGAATAGGGGTAGGTGGAATTGGGCCATTGGAACTCTAATTTTTCTTTTTTATACTGACTTGACTTTATATTCTTGGTCTGAAGACCTTACAGCTTTACCGAGTCTCTTGAGGCGAGAGCCCGGGAACAGCCTGGTTGAGGAGCTCCCTAGGAGGCTATATCATAGTTGAATTGTTCCAATGATATCGGGTTGACTCTAATGATGCCAACCAAAAGGCGACAAGAATGTAATAAATTGATGACGGTCAATGGGTGCAAAAATCTGATGAGAATGCAATGAATGAGAAGTCACCTGCATCGTCATTGCGGAGAAAGTCACAACTGCTGAGATTAGGGATTTTAAGCTTCAAATAGCGGTACGCATAAGGAAGACTACGGTCGCAGAACGTCTCTAGGAAGGCACTCCTCCTCACTATTTCAAAATCAAAATCAATCCACTTAAAAAAAAAACATTTGATATTGTTACGAGTTGTAGGACTGGAATTAAAATGCCGTTGGAATTATTATAGAGTTTATTAGAACTATACAAACACGTATTACACAGGTACAAATGTAACCGAACGTAATAAACGTAATGCAGGAGATCGTAACTCAAATACACGCGCAAAGTCCGTCACTAAATAGATTACCAAATGTACACAAGTCTTGCTTTGCTTGTGGTTATCGCTCGACTGCACAGATGTAATATGTCTGCCTGACCGCGTGGTCCGAATTTCTTAGAATTACACCTGGCTAATGAATACCATAAAAGATTACATACAATACACAATGGGCTGTTTTTCTAATTACAAATTTTAAACACAAAGTAAACAAAAGAAGTCCAAATGCCGAAAAGGTAATAAAATGTCTACAGGTATGCACGTGTGAATTTGTCTTATGTCGGCGTTCAGGTTATAACAATATGTTTATTTGTCCCTTTAGAAATAAAGCGATTGATATGAAATTTTCACATATCGTCGGCATCAGTCCAACAATTTGTAACTACTTTTTTGGTGACATTATTTAACGCCGACGATATGTGCTTTCGATGACATGTATGACCATAGGAGTCATTTATAAAATGACATTAATATAAAAATATCCCTATAAAAAATAACAGCCTCTATATAAAACAGCCCATAACCATTTATTCATACTGCACCTATAAAGTATTCAATTGGAAGGTGGGGGGGGGGGGGGGTAATTCAAAAAGCCCGGCCGCAGACGAATGTATCTAAACGCATGCAAATCCCAACAGAGGGGAATTTGCATTTCAATGGCGGACTTTCCGGCGTTTCATCGTCTGAAAGGCAGACGGGCAACGCCACGGGGTATGAGTATATATTATATAAAAACTAAAGGTTTAAAATCACTAACTATATATTATCCTATTCATGATATAAGCATCTTAGAATGGCGCAGAGTTTACATCGTATTTAGAAGAATCTATTTAAATGATCCCTTTGAAGACATACCCTTACTCTTAGGGTTGCCAGATGCGAAGTACGATCCCCGACTTTATTTATTCAAGTTGAAGCGTACATTCACAGTTATTTAATAAGTATTTTTTTTATTATGAGTTGAGAGTTTTATCTTCTTAACCAACTTCAAAAAAGTGCAGGTTCTCAAATCGTCGTGTAATTGTTTTTTGGAAATATTTTCAGCCATAACACATTTTGTTTCTCAACTGATGATGTTTTATTTTTCATTGTTGTTCCATATATATTTTATTGATATTGGACCTTGGCTTCCGAACACATAGCGGAAAAAATATTAAAAGTAGACACAAAATGATGATGATGTAGTTTTTGAGGTTTTCAGTCAGAACTTTTTGTTTCTGAATCAATTTTCGAACGAAACGAAACGAATCGAACTCGTGACCTTTGGTCTTGGGACGTGTGCACTAGCCATTACACTATCACGACTTTTTCTTTTTCCATAATAATACATAATGTTTATAAATTTATTTTAAAAAAAAATAACGTGAATTGGTAGTTATACAATTTCAAGAATGTTAATCTTGAGCTATATTTATACGATTATAATTGTATATATCGAAATATTACATTATTATTTTGATAAATGTAACTGGCAACCCAGCTTGCACTCTACATCTTTGCACCGCGTATCTTGAAGTTTCTATTCACAAATTTGCATCTCTCAGAATATGTCCTTATTTCTAACAAATAATTTATTGCTTAAAAGACATGGTAGTTATACAAATAGGTCTTGTTATTTTATAATGATCATAATTTTTTTTCGGTTGGATGTACAATTATAATTACTAATGTTTCAACTTTAAAATTATGTACAATCTTAAATTTAATAAAATATATAAATACATTTGAATTAAACCAACAATAAATACGTTATACTTCTAAATTGAAACTATTTCAAAATTATTTTTTTAATTAATGAGAAAATTTATATATACATTAAAAAAGAACTTAAATTTAATATATGGTAATAGCATAATTAATATTAATATAATATAATCTATCTTATAAATAAGTATATATACAAATTAAAATTAAATTATAAAATCTAATGCCAGACCGGCATTATACATTTTATATTAAATAATACACAATTTAAATTTAGATATGTTTCTAATCAAACACTTAACATTCTGTCCTATCAACTATATTTAAAACTTATCATAAAGGTAAGTCCGTTACAATGTAATAACTTTTTTTGTTTAGTAGTTTTTTTGGTTGTGATTTAAATCATTTAATTTTCAAAGCTTTCTGGTCTTTTCATTCCTTCTTTTTACGTTGTTGAGCTCTAAGATGCTTCAAAATTTATGTAATTGCGTCTATGACAGGCAGCCTTAGAGCCGGTTCGATGCTGTAATCAGGACAATGATTGACAGCCTTTCAACCAAATTAATTCAATTAAGTTGATCCGTCGTGTCTCAATTTTATTCCGCAATGCTTGAAGACGAAAGTCTTCGAGCAGTGCGTCTTATCCATCATGACATACGGTGCCGAGGCATGGACACTGACAGTGAGACTGGTCCATAAATTCAAAGTCGCTCAACTGGCTATGGAGCGAGCTGTGTTAGGTTCTTCTCTTATGGATAAAATCAGAAATGAGGACATCCGTAAGAGAACGAAGGTAACCGACATAGCTCGCAAAATTAAATGAAGTGGACAGTGGGCCGGTCACGTCTGTCGCAGGACCGACGGCCGATGGAGCAATCGAGTCCTGGAGTGGAGACCACATCTCGGGAAACGTAGCGTAGGACGCCCGCCAGCCCGATGGACTGACGACGTGCGCAAGGTCACAGGGGCTGGATCAGGAAGACGGGAGACCGTGATATATCAGCATTAGTAAAATTAAATATGATTAAAATTCAAGAAGCAAATTAAAAATATTTGAATAAAAGAGCCATGAATATTTTAACCTGGTTGTTTCCAGTAAACAACAAACTTCAGCAAAAGCATCAAAGCTTGAAAAAGTATAAACATGGCTGCATCGACTTCTCGCTGACTTTTTCTTTTAAACTTTCAATAAAGACGATGGAGTATCGCCCCTACATCCTATTGAGAATATCGATCGTAACCCGGAATATTTTAAAAGCACATTGGTTCCGTCTGTACGTTGAACGCGAGGGACCTCTCTAACTCCGCCGGATAACTCAAGAGCCACAAGTTTGCTCTTTCAACTGCCTTTAGTGCTTCCTTTTACGATCTAGTGAAAATTTTAAATGGCTTATATTTAATACTTATTTACGAAACAGTTATGAATTATACTAATATATGCTGATGTTATAAATGAGCAATACTTTTTTGAAGTGAAACTTTTTTAGAATCGTTGTGATTTGAAACTCGATGAAACGAAAAAGCGACAGTAAAAAGAGATAACTCATAAATCTATAGGACTAAGCCTACGAGAGAATGAGATAGAATACATTATATTTAATAATTTAAACACTACTATTGTTCCTACAGATAGTTGGAAATGTTGTGAAGCTTTTCCGTTAATATTTCAAATTTTGTGTTTTAAAGCTTAAATATATAATAAGTATATAATATATGAAATGTGACGTCACGAAATTTAAAATCCTTCCACCTCTTGTCTTGTTGTTTGTTTCACTTCTACTGCGTGTGAACTGTAAGTACACACAAAACAAACGGGACACAAAGATCCGCAGCATTAGAAAAGAATGTAAGTATGTTTTTAGTGAAACCCTGTCGGAATAAGCAGTTTCATGCACCCGAACAACAACAAACCGCTCCCGGGATAAATCCCGTGGGACTACCAGGATAAAAATATCATACATTTTATTACATAAAATTTGATAACGATCAGTGAAAAAATCACATTGGAAATCGATTTTTTTAATCTGACCATTTTAAAAATTCCCGCGGGATTCCCAGGACAAAAATTAGCGCAGATTTATAAGAATAAGCTGTCGGCCAGCGAAAACTGCATCGAAATCGGCCCAGTAGTTTTTACGTGAATCCCGAACAAACAGACAAGAAATCTACAAAAAAATTGCATCGTGTTCTCCATCGTATACATAGTGTATTTTAGTTGTTTTGTTTTAAATAGCGTCAATGTATAGATACGGCATTACTAAAAATTTACAATATTATACTTAATACTTAGATGTGTTACCTAGTGTTTAGTGTAGTGCAGTCTAAATATATCCTAATTGATTTTTTTGTCACCTGTTAATTGGTGACCTATTTGGTCACCGCCTCTTTGTATCTTTTTTCTTTCACCGCATCTGTCATTATCAGCGCATTCCATTAGTAGCTCACAACGCCCAAAATGCTGCGTTAGCCGTTCCACAAGGCGACCGAGGTCGTTGTGGTCGTAGCGAAAACATCACTAATTACGTCATCATTTTCGATGACACAACGCTCACAACGTCCCATGTCAAGAGGTGGGTCGAATCGTTCCACTTGGGTTTACGATTGTATGGCCGGCAAGCAAGTGTAACGCAACAAATCGCGGTCATGAACGTGGTCGTTGTAAGTCTTTAATGGAACGTAGTCTATGTAATATATATACAGTATTATCTGTGACTATGTAATGTTACATAGTCTACGTTCGACCGCTGCTTCGCGAAAATCCCGCCGCGTTTTGCTTGCCGTGTCGCATTCTATACCCGCTTATGTTAACCCGAGTGCTGGAAGTTACCCGCTGTGCCGTTCCAGCTGGTCCAGTCGTCGAAGGAACCGCAAGACCTGAAGAAAGGATCACGAAGAAGACGTGCCTGCCGCTGCGAAGCACGCATCGTTCGTAATGTGTCTGGTGCGGCGACCTATCCTGTAAGTCCTTTCCTTCTCTTTTATCCTCGCTCCTACCCGCGCCAACATCACCTACCTGCCCTGAAATAGCAACTACACAGAGAGCAAGTAAATCACTCTTTTCTTTTACTCTCTTATAAGATAAAGAGCAGAGTTAAGAGGTAATTAAACTCAAAACCGCCGAGCATGCTCTTCTTAAATGGTCCTCGCTAACGAGCTGCGTATCACACTTCCAACTATTCGAGTCGTTTGCCAACTCACAATTGCAGCGTAAACGATTGAATTAGCTTTGAGGCTTCAACTCTTCAACCACTTTCAAATTAACACTCACTGATGTGGCTGGAATTTTGGTTCATTGTTTTGATTGAATTATAAAGCTAGATAGATAGATAAATAGATAACACTTTAATGTACACCATTACAGAAAACTTACGAACTAGTATTATTCCTAATTGTGTATAAAGGGCGGTCTTATTGCTAAAAAGCGATCTCTTCCTGACAACTCGTGGCAGGAATATTGCTGATTAGGAATGGCGATGGTGGTACACATAATTATTGTACGATTACTTACATTTACATATTCAAGATACAGTGATAAAATGCAACTATTTAAACAATAAATATATAGTTATATGCAATATACTACTGATACATAAACTACTGATTTATTGAATTATAAATCGTTATATTTTGGATAATTCACACTATATCTTTATAAATTATAGCCTTTGTGTTATTCTGATGTGTAAGCTATATTATTGTAAAGTTTCATCAAAATCCATTCAGTAGTTTTCGCGTGAAAGAGTAACAAATCAGCAGATTCCGTAAATGTAATTTGTATAATTTTCAGAGCATCACGTGAAAACTACTAGACGTGTTTAAATAAAACTCGATAAAGAGCTAGATTGAATCTCGGGTCAACATCTAGGAGTCTTTCACTTCTACGCCACCTTGGAACTCTCTTTTCTTTTCCCATATCCCAATTAATTGGGGTCGGCACAATATGTCTTTTCCTTCCACACTTCCTACTCTGACATACATCTTCTGTCACACCACAAATCATCATATCATCCTTCACACAATCCATCCATATGAACCAAATATACACACAAAAACCACGTTATATCCAAAAAATGTGAAATTTCATTCAGAATAAAAGTTTCGACGGAGGAAGTTGCGTGGACAACCCTAGTAAATATATTAATATTTTTTAAAACACTCACAAAGTATATTTCTATTTTTACTTCATATTCTTTGGCACAACACTCGCTGTTACAACGATGTAAAGAATTCAACTGCAGTTTTCTTGCGAGCAAACTTTTAATGGCAACCTGGAACGGGTAGTTGTTTAATTTAGTTTGTGTAACAGACGATGCTGCGTCAGGTCTCTTACGAGTAGTGATAGCATTTGAGAGATAGGAGGAAGGCTTTTTAGGAGGCAAATCGCATTTTCTTCTTTATATTGTTTCAAAATAAATTGTAGAGCAAAAAGTTATATAAATAAAAAATAATAATAATAAAAAGAGTTGTCCCCAAAAATATAACAAATTTCGCCTTAAAATTAAGACTGGATAGTAACACCTAGACTAGACCAAGCCTGTATCCTTCGGTGTTAGTTGCTTCCATTGACTTAATAACTAATTTTATGTAACAAATATAATTTACAACAAAAATTTGGAGGTAGTTCCAAAATTGTCAGTGAAGTGACTTATTAAACATTCATATAACTAATTGTCTATAGAACGTGTATTCCATATGCTAGAGACTTATGAACATTTTTTGCTGTAGTGAGTGTAGTGAGTTTATAACAAAACTTCCGTTTCCTTCCTTTCCTTTCCCAAACAAGTCCTTCACAACTTCTGAAATCCTATTTGAAGTAGTTAGTTAACATGTCAAAGTCCTTATCATTGACAGACCTATAGCCGGTTCTTGTACGTTACTAACCGTCCTAGTAGTAGTTTTGACATGAGTTCCATACCAATAATGTCTTTCTACAGATGGTGAGGCAAATGGATATAATGTAAGATATACACGAACGAATCGATAATTTATTACTATACTTTTAACTCGCCAGTTTTCTGTGCTTAATAATTATTTCAAAGGTACTTCGAAACTAATATCTATCTTTTGATATTTCTAACTTACGGGACGTAATCTTGCTCTGCCGTAACACCGTTTAAAACTAGTACGGGGAGTAATGATTGTCGCATAATGTTAAATTAAGCACCATTGTGTGCAAGTCCTTAGCTTATAACTGGAGACCAGTTAATTCTTTAATTTTTAAATTCTTTAGTTAAGTTTTTGGTTGGGTATCTTTTGCATCTAAAGCTTGTTTGCTATCTTAGTTCCAAAATTTACAACCAAGTTAATAATGTTACGAGTTAGCGGAATTCGAATTCAAATGCCGTTAGAATTATTATTGAGTTTATTAGAACTATACAAACACGTATAACACAGGTACAAATAATATAACCGAACACAACAAACCCAAACATAATGCGGAAGGTCGTAATTGAATAAAACGCGCAAAGTCCGTCACTATTAGATTCCCGAATGTACACACGTCACGCCCGTATCGTAGTTGAAGCTCAACTGACCCCCTCTCTTAATCAGGCCATCGTTTTATACTGCACAAATGCAAATCTGTCCGGCGGGCAACGGCGACGTAATTTCCTAGAATCAGTTTGTATTTATAATGCGTAACACCTGGCTAATGATGCAGCCTGCAAGCGGCCGTAACTGAGTACAATAGAACAATAGGCAATTCTTCTCCACAGTACTAGAAACGTATGCCAATAAATAAGTAAACAAAAGTTCAAATGCCGACAGGTCATCAAATGTGCTTTTACAGATTTTACGTTGAATTTGTCTTTGTCGAAACCTAGGTTATAACAATAAGTTACTAAATATATAGACTCTCGCTCATCGCGAATGTAAATTAAAACTATTCAACTGGCTAATAGGACTCCCTTATGACAATACCGAGAATTTATTAAACTGGCTACACTGGTTATACACGACAATTTCTGCTTGCTAATATTTTATATAAGTTTCACTACATTTTGTCCGTTGGCAACAGATTTGACTCTAATATATTTTCATTATCCAAATGTAAACGTGGCAATATCAGTGCGTAGTTGGAAACTACGAAGTCTACTCTGAGCCAACAGTAGGCCAACTTAGCTCGTTTTCGGCCAACATAGCGCAATGTTTGCAAAGCAAATGTAACGGAAATTCAGTTCATATTAATGTACCAGTAATTATAAATGTCTGGACTATCCAGAGTTCCTATTTGAGTTTCGACTCTGTGTCTGCAAGAGCTTAGTTGTGAAAAATCAAAATCTTGTAAGTAGTTTGATAATAAAATAATATTTTTGATTTGATTAATGATTATAACTTTATATAATTAGTATTATATTGCATATAACTATATATTTATTATGTTTAAATAGTTGCATTTTATCACTATACCTTGAATATGTAAATGTAAGTAATCGTACAATAATTATGTGTACCACCATCGCCATTTCTAATGAGAAATATTCCTGCCACGGGTTGTCTGGAAGAGATCGCTTTTTAGCGATAAGACCGCCATTTGTGCACAATTAGAATAATACTAGTTCGTAAGTTTTCTGTAATGGTGTACGTTAAAGTGTTATCTATCTATCTATAACGATTGAGGGACTTTTATACACTCGTCGAGGTGTTATTGGTATTTATTTCTCAAGAGTGATATATATCGTCATTTCACTTATTAACATTATCTCTGTGCAGGAACGGAAGAAGAATACTCAAAACAAAACAACCCAAAGCCAGGTGCTAGGGCATCTGCCCGACTGGATGGCTACCACCCCTGGTTTCCTGGTATGCCGCCATAACAATCTTGAGTTGTGTTCCGGTATCAGTGGCCAGGTTGAAGTTTCTTCTTCAAGGCTGGAGAACAAAAGAGCAATTACTTTTTTTAAATCGTTATCTATCGCTATAATTGAAGCGAACTATCTGAAAAAGTATTAGAAAGTTGTGACAAAGAACGGAAAAATTAATTGTTAGAAATATCCTGCCTAAAAGACACTGGATAGGGCTTTGTTTGAAAATATTACTTGAAACAAAAAGCTGATAAATAACAATTTTATTCCCATTTTGCTGCGTATCAAAAAAAATTCATATATCATATCACTTACAATAACCTTACATATACTTCTCAAAGCTTTCATTTCCACTGCATTTATCCTACTTATGAAAGTGGGAAGCCTGAGCTTCTTCTGCTATATCCAACTTTCACTGTCGTACATTAGCGTTGCTACTAATCCCCTTTGATGGGACAACCAAAAATACCTTTATAGACACTTTCCGGCTGTTCATAAAAGAGTTCAGCGCTTCATTCACCTTATTACCTGCCAATACTCTTCTTTCAATATCACTTTCATGCTTTCCGTCTCTGGTAAACATGCACCCTAGGTAGACAAACTCTTTCAATACTAATAAACTATTTTATTACTAAAATTAATTTGCAAGTTCTTAGAAGCCATGCTGTCTTGGATTAAATTATTGTGCATATTTATTAGGAGGCCTGTCTATTTTGAGAATGTATAAGGTCGGCCCATTGAGACAGAGTTAGTTGAGCTTCAACTGCGATCGATGCGTTATTAAGTATACTTTCAGAACGGGAATCTCACATGGACTGACTTTCCGCGTTTTATGTTATTACTATTTTCTGTCTAACAGTTTGGAATATTCTAAATTACGCGTGTATACTTCTACTAAAATTTGTGCATTTTCAACCGACATTTAATTCGAATCCTGCAAATTCGTAACAATATATAATTTGATTTAATTTAAATGCAAATTGCCTACGATATTTCAAAGCGATTAAATCCAAACATTCTACACATTAAAAACAAATTGTTTTTGATTAAATTAGGAATAAATTATTTCTAAACCGTCGGCCGCAATTAAACCGCATTTAATTGCGTTAAACACGACAATAATAAATGTCCGAAAGCAAGGAATCGCATTATTTATGCACAGCGTGTTAGCGCGGCGATGTGTCACGTCGCCTGTTAAATTAATTCAGCTACATTTGAACCATACTGTATAGTCTGTGATGTGAACTTACACGACGTACATAGTAGTATTTATATTATAAATCCGGTCAAAATTGTTAGACATTATCTCAAATAGAGTACGGATTGGATATAATAGGGCTGTGCCGCGACGGTGGCAAGAGACCAGATGGAATATAGTTGGTGTCATGGAAGATGGGACGCCCCTTAGTATAGGACGCAACTTGTGTTGATACTTTGGCGGCTTCTAATCTCCCAGTCACAGCCGTGACAGCTGGGGCTGCTACCGCACACCAGGAGGCCCTGGAACGCCGCAAATATGTGTTCATTGATAATGGGTACATATTTGTGGCTTTCGGGGTTGAAACCCTGGGGCCTGGGGGCCTGGAGCTTATCATCTCTATCGAGATCTCTCAACGCGTCTAATTGAGGTCTCGCGTGACCAAAAGACGGGCTTGCACCTAGGGCAATGCCAAACCGTTGCCATCCAGCGTGGAGATGCGGCCAGCATTTTGGACACGCTCCCCGCTGACAGCGACCTGGAGTCTGTTTGTTACTTATAGATTGTTATTTTGTATGTATAGTTATATTTATAGAATAGTTTAGTTTTTTAATTATGTTGTATAATTTCAGTGAGTATATAGTATAGTATACTTTTCATTACATATTATAGACATATTAATTATCTGTGCAGGAATGGAGAAAGAATCCGGCGGCCTGGTATAAGAGACGAGAGAGCGATTAAAAAGTACCTTGTTTAAAAAGGGATACTACATTATTGAAGTATATTTAAATGACAAAACTGTATTGACATAGCTACTCGCTCCATCCTTTTATACTATTTTCTGCATAACGTTTCTATTTTGCATAACATGTAAGGACTCTATGGAGATATGTCGCAGTATGAATTTTAGTATGTCATTATTGCGACAGTCTCAATATTTATTGTTTGTTGCGTTTCCATTAATTCTTTGAAAATTAATTGTATAACAACTTCTATATGTATGTTGCAAAGCGGTGTACATAGAATAGGAAGTAGATTTAATTTTTGAATTATATGTATGACCTGCAAAAAGTGCTCTCCAGTGGCACTTATTTTGAACAAAAACTTATGAATTGGAATTCGAGGCACCAAAAGTAGGGCTTCTGGAATTCGACTTCTGGATGGCTAGCACCCCTGGTGAAGAGTATGCCACCATAGCAACCTTTAGCTGTCTCCCGACATTATTAGCCAGACTCTAGTGCCACCTTCGAAGACGGCAGCAGAATGGTAGCACCTATATAATAGCCATTAAAAATATATAAATAAATTATTATTATGAAAATAAAACTATTCTATAGGCAAAAATTAGTATTGTATTGTTTATATCATTTTAAATTGTCTTGTATAATTTTGAAGTAGTTTTAAGTATCTATGTACAATTTGCATGCCTGACCGGCAAAAACATGTAAACTTTATAAGCAACATAATATCATCTATGTATACATCATGTTTTTGAGTAAATAAATGATTGATTGATTTGGTGTTGCAAATGTCTACGGGCGACAATAACTGCTTTCCATCACGTAGGCCGTCAGTCCCTGGTACTCTAGCAATAAAGACATATTTACAATAATTAAATATAAAAAAAAACTAATTATTGTTGTTTTTATGTTTTAATTGACACCGACTTCATGATGTTGATTTTTTTTATTTTATTTACCCTTGAAGCTAGCTTCATTTTTGCTAGAATATTTCTTATATTTCACTTTCAAGTTACGTTTGTATAATACAATAACAATAACGATGAAATTAATTAAAAATCATCCTGAAAGAGTACTATATATAATGCAAAAAGATTAATCAAAATCGATTAATAAACAAAAGTTATTGTTTAAAAACCGGTAAAAATACACAATTTCTGTCTGGGATAATGAATTTTCTGCTATACTTTCGCAATCCTAAATCCAATAGCAATAAAATAATACGGAACCACCTTGAAGCTTTACTGAATCCAATGCAAAAAGAGCCGCCAAAATCGGTTCAGAAACTAAAAAGTTACGACTGAACCCCTTTTTTAAGTCAGTTAAAAACGAGTACAAATGTTCGTCGTGTACGTGGACCCATTTTAATGTTAACACGCCCGTTGATTGCGCGTAATGTACGCCAAATCGTATTGGATTAAGAGTTTAGTTTAATCCGCCGCTGTTTGTTGACTTTGGTAAAACAAATAAGTCCGGTTTTAGTTCTGTTATTAAATTTTAAAGTCATATAATAATTATGATGTCAAAATATTAACATTCATCTGCATGAATAATACCTATTGCATTTGATACACCACATGCACTTGTATAATAGAGATTAGTGGGTTGCACACATCGATATAGTATGCTCCTATGATTGTTAATGTTCTTATTAGCTTGGGAGGTAAAAGGTATATTTTAAAGGCAAGATTTACGACACTACAATACATAGTACACTTATTTCAACAGGCAGATATTTGTACTGCGAACTCTCTATATAAGTAACTTGCAATTTTTGATAACCTCTGAGATGTATAATAGATGTTTAGTTTGACGGTGGAAATGAATGTATTTATTTCAAAATGGAATCTTACAGTTTACTTACTGAAGGGCATGGAGTCTACCACTGCTTCCGAAGTAATTTTAGTTACTGTTAAAGGAGAACATTTGTTAATAGAGAAAATGTTCTGTGTTAATACATACTTACTGTAGTATATATATATATATATATATTGATAATTATAAGTAGACTAAAGGGCGTACACAACAACTTACATCTTGAACTGGACTTACCTGAAACAAGAAAAACATGTTTGTTAGCATTTAGAAGAGATGAAATTACGAACATTATTATACAACCGGCGGTGTCATGGCCACTGGCATTTCTTCCAGACAACCTTTGGTTATAAAGAAGGACAACAAAAGTCGGTAGTTGTTAAACCAGCACTCGTACAATATATAAATTAGTAAATAACATAATTACAAGGTAATTTGATTAAGGTAAGGTCGGGGAAAGTAAACTTCAAATTTTTATGTGTTTTCACTTGCACGGGCGGCTTTATTTACGTAAAAGTCACAACTAAACAATAAAATACTAAGGGCCTGTTTCACATAATAAAGTTCCCAATAAGCTACTTGCAACTTATTTATCGAATAAAGACAACATTTGCGTTTCACAATGAACAAATAGCACTAACTGGCAAATAAAGTGCCCTGTAAACTATACGTCAGATCAAGTGGCCAATAGCAACTCTTATCTGCCATATAACTTAATCGACAGCCATAACATCTGCTGGACAGCTGTGATTCGAATAATTACTGTTCAAAGTTTTGTTTTCTTTTGTATGTATATTTGTAAAATTGCAGTATTTGATACCATTGAAGACAAATTAGATGATTTTATTTATCGTTTATTGGACCGCGAAGGAATGCTGTATTTCAACAACGCATTTAATCATATGCAAGCATTGAATATACGGATTGTAGGATACGATTTTCACTTAATGAAGATGCTGTAGATTATGTATATTTATTAATTCTAAGTGAATACTATATATATATATTCACTAAAATGATTAAAACATATTTTCACGTGTACTTACAACAGAGAATATATTTCCTAATACTAGGAACTATAAAATGCGACGTTGCCAAATCTACTGGCTAGTAAGTGGTAAATAGCTATGTGCCAAATAAATTTATAGGTAAGATGATGGTGAAACGCGATCAGAACTAACCAGAACTTTTATGTGCCACATAATTTATTTGTTAAATAGCTATTGGGTACTTTACTTGTACGTTGTGAAACAGATCCTAAAAAAAGGCAATTTTCGATGCAAAGACGTCCCACAATTAGGGATGCAAACAAAACATCGATGTTTCCAAACATCGATGTATCGTTCATAAAAATCGATGTTGAAACCAAAACATCGACGATACATCGTTGTTCTAGAACGATGTTTTATCGTACATAGACCAATCGCGCCATCTAGCGCTCTATCTGTGATCTACATAGATTTCCATTATATTATTTTTTTTCATAAATTTTCTTATTGCCAATAATAATTTGTAATGTAAAAGTTGATTATTATACCTATTTCTATTAAAAATGAGCATTTTTCTTAGATGTACATTGATTTAAAATGGTGATAGGGGTGTGTTAGTGTGTGCCCACGCTGTTGAATAATAAGTACGGTAGTGAATATTGGGTAAGGCAAAAGACATATAAATAGAATAAATATAGTACTTAGTAGGAATGAGAGCATTGAGAAGTGTGTGTGGTATTTCTTTGAATGATGGAGTGACAGTGGTGTCAAAGGATGATGTTAGTGAAAACAAGAATTAAGAAAGTTTTGCTAAAGTAGTTTGTGCGATATATTGATGTTAAAAAAAATGATGTTTCACTTGTGAAAATATCGATATCGTAACATCGATGTTTTTCTATGAGCGGTGTCGCATCCCTACCCACAATATGGAAGAGATTAGTCTCCTGATATTGTACTAGATACGGTCCGAAAATACGTTCCACGCAGTGGGAGTTAAATCTAGAAGCCGTAAGAACATACTTTTTAAATAACACATGCCACTCTTTACCTACTAAATTGTGTAAAGACTATCGCGTTTAATAAATGCACAGCGCCAACTATTGTCGAGTAGCAGTTTTAGTGGGTTTCAACTTTTTATTTTTTATTAATATTACCCTACAGTAACAATACATAATAATTACGTAATAATACATACAAACCAAACATGGCTACTTACTATCTATAGAAAGGACAGAATTTTAAATAGCAGTGTATAACTACTACATCCGAAATTAATCATTCAGTCTATCTAATACTGTGACACTTCTAACGGTAAAACTAAACAGACTAAATGATTTAATCTAAATATAAACATTACACTCCTTTCGAAGCTTATTAATAACTGAATACTTAAAATATTTCTTTAGAAGAATTAAAAATGTTGAATGAAATGACCGTCCTTATTACACCATTAGAATAATACTGGTTCGTAAGTTTTCTATAATGGTGTACATTAAAGTATTATCTATCTATCTATGTAATTGTAATTATTGTAATGTAATTTTTATGCATTGTAATTATGGGAAATGTTTTCTGGAATAAATTTATTTATTTATTTATGTGAAATATACATAAAATTGACAGTAACTTAATGATTCTACTAGCTACGGGACACTAGATAAATAATAAATATAATAATTATAAACATATACTTGAAACAAATAACCTTTCAACCGTATATTTATTTTGTGTAGTATACAAAATAAATGGTAAGTCAAAATGTGACTTAATTAAAAACTAATTTAATATAAACAATCATATAGTACATTATTTATCAACGTTTAACAGTCCCTGGACCAACCTCTATATTAATTAGAGTCCCTCATCTGTCATTTGCATACAGCGAACTACTAGAGCCATTATCATACAAACGGTCACCCTTCGAATAATTATCCGGGCAAAAGTCGACCGGGAACGAGAAAGTCCGGGAGCACCCGGAGTCCCATCATCAATTAAACGTGACGGTCCGGCTAAGTGGCATTTTAGTCGGTGTCCAAGCTCAACGACTAAATAAGTAGTCAGAGAGGTGAGTTTCTTACGACTTATTGCCTATTTTATTTTTAAAAATCGAACAAAAAAGAAACTGTGCTTAAAAAGTAATTAAAGAGTAAAAAATAAATATATATTTTACAAGATCTCGTAGTGGATGCTAAGTAAAACATTTATTATTTTTCACTTTTAAATTACGTCCACTTACTCCAATAACAATAATACAAAATTTATATAAGACCATTTCGAAGCTGTGCTGAATCCATCGCAATAAAATCATCAAATTAGAAAAAGAAACAATAAAGTTATGAGTGAACAGTGCACACAGATAAAAGTTAAACAAAATATTTACACGACTAATTGAGAACTTCCTCCTTTTTTGATTAAAAAATCCATATGACACGATCAGAAAGCACAAGACACCCGATTATAATTTACTGCTATTACATATTATATTAATTTTATTATCTATGCCCTTCTGAATGACTACCACTCCTGGTCTAGTGATGCTGCTATAACAACTTTGAGTTGTGTTCTGGTATCAGCCGATAAATTTCAGTCCCCCGTTTGAGTCCGGCAGCACATTAGTAGCGCCTTTGGTGTTGTAAATTTTCATAAGCTACGGTGACCGCTTTCCATCAGGTGGGTTGTGGGACCATCAGATGTGTTCCTCTAATAAAACAAAATTACTAACATCTGGTAAGGAAGTTTCGTTTTTTTAAATTTTTTACATTCCTTACGCCACTGACAGTTTTTTAACCGACTTCAAAAAGGAGGAGGTTTTTACTTTGTATGTTTTATTTTTGGTATAATGTTTTGAATCAAAAATTCAATTGTTAAAATTTTTAAATCATAAAAATGGAATGTTAAGTTTTACACGCCTCAAGAATTAATATAACAACACAACATAAAAATAATTTCAGCCTGTTATTCGTTATGAAAAGTAAATTGATTTTAAAACATCTTTTAAATTTCGCATAAATAACGTAATAGTTAAACTTTGTACTTGTTAAAATACAATACGTATGAAGTTGAGCCTCTGTTAAATGATTTAATCTTATAACATTTTTGAAAAACAGGACACAGTGATGGCTGTGGCAGCTGTAATGAATGTATAGTTTAATAATGAGGGCGAAACACGTGAGAGATTTGAAGTGTAAATAAGCTTCTTGGACTGATGGCCAAACCTCAGGTAGTTTCTGTAGATTTTTCTGAATTTTCTACCTATGTAATGGGATGAATTTGCTCTCAGGATAGTGCCATCACATTTTACCACCGCTTTGGTAGCAATCAGCTGGGCGACCACGCTCACTTCATTAGACCATTATACTGCTGTATAATGTCTTAAATCAAATTCATTTCAAGAAGGTTGTCTAGAAGAAACCACTGTTAGAGACAGGACTACCGGATAATACTTTTTGAAATCTTATTATCTCTGTACCAGGTGGAATTTTTTAATGCCACCTGGAGGGAAAGTACTCTAAATAATAGAGATAGCAAATTTTACTCCAAAGAAACATTTCTTTATTTTCGAAAACAAATAAAACTGCATTCAAAGATTTTCGAAAATTCTCTTGCTTCACCCGGGAATCGAACCGACTAAAGTCTGTAAAAATGACACCCTGTAATTTTATTGCATCGATCGTTAGGGTCAATCACAAGGATGAAATCTCTCTAACATACTTGGTAAATTTGGTAAAGGAGTTTGCATTACAAACACGTGCTATTGCAATCGTCTTATGTAAATAGTACTTAATTTGTCATTTTAATAGATAAATAACGTCAATGATGAATTATTAATTACAAACATAAGTAAACAGAAACAGGATCTTTTGAGCAAAAGTGCTTTAGCTTGACCCATTAAATTTATAAGTATAGATTTTATGGTTTTCTTTTCATTAAATTTACCAAGTATATTAGAGAGATTTCACCCTTGTGATTGACCCTAACGATCGATGCAATAAAAATAGAGGGTGTAATTTTTACAGACTGTAGTCGGTTCGATTCCCGGGTGAAGCAAGAGAATTTTCGAAAATCTTTGAATGCAGTTTTATTTCTTTTCCAAAATAAAGAAATGTTTCTTTGGAGTAAAATTTGCTATCTCTATTATTTAGAGTACTTTCCCTCCAGGTGGCATTAAAAATTACACCTGTATAAATAAAAAAATTAATCGTAGAAATGTATGTACGCGCATAACTTGAGAAAGACTACCTAGTTTGATGAAATTTTTTGTGTATGTTTTAGTGGGTCCCTGGATGGTTTAGATTCACAATTGGAACCGGTAGGAGGCGCTAGAATCTGGTCCTAGATTTTCATTTTCTCAGGGTAATACTACATCTTCCGTAACCGCTGGTTAATAATATAATTTTATCTAACGCGTTCACTTCAAGACCAATTTTAGAGAACTTTCAGCTGGTGCAGTTGAGGCGAAATCAGCCCATACCTGACTCTCTTACAGTGCGATTGAGCCTTCACTTGCCTCAAGTTCAAGGATACATTGATGTAGTTTCGACCCCAAACTGTAGTGAGCCTGTAAAGCTTGAATCAATCATGTTTAATACATATTTTGAAGACAAATCCCAAGCATCCGTGTACATACATATAACTATGCAAAGTAAATCGTGTGTTCTCTGCAGAAACCTCTCCTATCGATCATCTCACAGGTCACAGGTGACGGTGTCAGGGAACCCTAAGTGCAGAACCCTGTTTAGTGGGTGAGTACGAGCCAATCTCTGCATTATTGAGTTCTCACTGAGGTTATTTGATTTTGTATACACGGAGTTGTGGGTTTACTTGTTAGTTATTTATGTGATGAACTTATTGAAATTAATGGTGAAAATATACACTAATGCACTGAAGTCAAAATTTGACAGTAATTGAATAGAAAGAAAGAAAGAAAAATATTTATTGATTTAAATACGAAGCACTGCATAAATAAATAAAATATAATATTGTTACTAGTGCCGTTGGAATTATTATAGAGTTTATTAGAACTACATAAACACGTATAACGCAGGTACAAATATAACCGAACACAACAAGTCCAAACGTAATGCAGAAGGTCGTAATTCAGTAAAACGCGCAAAGTCCGTCACTAAAAGATTCTCGATTGTAGTACACACGTCTCGCTTCGACCGTGGTTCTCGCTCGACTGCTCCCTCTCTTCTAAAAGCCATCGTTTTATTCTGCACAAATGCAAATATGCCCGCCCGGCAAGCGTCGATGTAATTTACTAGAAATCGTAATCCGGACACCGGGCTAATTATGCCTGCAAACAGCCATAGACGAGTACAATAGGCTGTTCTCCACAGTAACCAATAAATAAGTGATCAAAAGAAGAATATCATAAAAGGATTGATTACAATTAGTTCAAATGCCGACGGGTAATAAAATGTGTTTTTACAGATATGCAGGTGGATTTTATTTTTGTCGAAAATTAAGTTGTAACAGTATCTAAATTAGATGATACGTGATAGTACATTTTAATTTAATTCTGTACTGATATCACAAAGAGGAAAGATTTGTATTTTTGTGTGTTTGTAACGAATAAACTCAAAAACTACTAGACCGATTTCAATAATTATTTCACGATTCGAATGCTACATTATCCCTGATTAATATAGGCTATATAAAAAATAGGGATTGCTACTAAAACTTCCATCAATGTAATAAAAATATTCGTCGTTGGAATCGGGTTCTACGATTTTGATGAAACTTTATGTTTTTTTTTTAATTTTATTGTAGGAGTTCAGCAGACAGGCAAACAACCCACTTGATGGAAAGTGGTTACCATCGCCTATGGACATTTGCAAAACTAAAAGTGCTATAAATGCGCTGCTGCACTCTTAAGGGAGACTGGAACCTGGTCACTAATGCCGGAACACAACTCAAGATTGTTATGGCGACAAACTTTAGACGAGGGGTGGTAGCCATTCAGTCGGGCAAAGGCCCTACTACCTAGCTAAACTACACCTGGCACCTGGTTATGTATGTTTGAGTGGGTCCCGGAGTGGTTTAGGTTCACAATTATATCCGGCAGGTGGCGCTGGAACCGGGTTTTAGATTGTTAATTTTTCAAGGCAGGACACTGTCTGCCGAGAGAGTTTACATATAAAAGAGCGGCCGTGCTATATTACAAATATAAGAGTGTAAGTTTAAATTAAATAATTGGCTCTTAACACTTCACTATGAAGGTACAGAACAATTGTTAAAAATAAATATATAACATAATTCTATACACCCTGAAATCTTGTATATACTTATATATTTTCATTGACATTCTTATATTTTTATACAAACAAATTAACAATCTTACAAGTCACACAAAACACGCACACGCACACACACACGTACGCACGTACGGCCTCTGCGCATGCGCCATTCATGAGCATGTCGATGACCCGAACCTGTAAGATTTTCCCCAACCAAATGGCGCCCAACGCGGCTAAAGAAGTTTTAACTTAAAAAATGAATGTAACTGTAATCAATAATTTCACGATCAGAATTGTACCAACTAGAAAGTAGGTCCCCAATATACTGGTCAACCTAGTTTGGGGGCCAATGAGCTTCAACAATTGTGAGCTATGTTTTACTCAATAAATGAATTTTATTATATTTTTATTATGTGTACTAAGGTACTGTTCAAACCACCCAAGAAACTCAAATAAGACTCAAGGGGTTACTTTTCACCGGTATGTTTGTTGTGTTCTTGATAAAAAATATTATTTGAATTAAATTTTATCCATTGTAACTCATCTCTATGCGTCGTCGCTGCGGCCACGTTTAGACGAATTTAAACTATACTCTCTAAGCGATCTAACATTGCATGATTTATTCATTTGGTTAAAGGGCATAGCTAGTGTTTTAGCGCTACAGTAAATACATGAGTCAGTCCACGGCACGCTCGCCCCGCGCAGACCTCCGCTTTCATCAAGCTCGGACTATTTTTGTTTTGCACAACTTCTCTAGTACGAAGTACATATAACTCAATGACCAAAGGTCTCCCTTCCCATATTTTATATAGACTAGTGGTCGCCCAGTGGTTGAAATTCAACCATAATTAATTTAAATTATAAGTTTGAACATTATTGTTACATGCCGTCAAAGATAAGCGCAGTTTATTGTCTTCCCGGATTAAGGAATTCTTTTGTGTTTTGAATTTGTAATTAATAAAAACATGCTATTTTCCACTTGTTTTATAACCATCATTAGCGTCGAACTAATCCTTATTGTTATTATTTTCAACTTTGTTAGCCGTTCGCAGGTGTGCAAATAACTATTTCTCGGAAACTCAGTGCGCGCGGCCAATCTTTTTTGTACTGTGTAGTTAGTATAAGACGATGCCCGAATGGAGGGGCGGGCAGTCAAGCGACGACTACGAGACGAGTAAGACGTTTGTAGTACTCTCGATTAGCGATATAGACGATGGACTTTACGCGTGTCGAATTGCACTGAATCGTGCAGTGTGAACTGGTTGCATCCAATCATATTTGTATTTGTTTAATACGTGTTTGTACAATTCTAATAAATTCTAAAGTAGTTCCAACGGCATTTTTAATTCGAGTCCTGTAGCTCGTAACATTATTAAGGTTCTGTTGTCAAATACTATACTTCTATAATCACAGATATCGCCAAGACTACACTGTTAATTTACTTTAACAATAAACAAAAGAGTATATATGCGTGTGTGTAATGTTTTTTTATTGATTTATTGTATTTTTTATGCATAATTAAAAAAAAGATTAGCATTCTGCATTCTTTCTCTATATAAGCTATAAGTGTGTGAAATTTCTTACACCTTCGTCGGCGCAATTTTCGTAACAAGAGGTACAAAGTTTTTGCTTCACGTATTAATATAATCATACTAGACTAGAGGTTTTCACGTGTAAACTTTTATCCTGTAGCGAGTTAAATTTATCCTGCTAACCAAACTTTCATTGAACACAATAAAGTATTTGGTTGTTAAATGCACATTTAACAATACCTCTTTAAAAAAAAGATTTTCTATTTTTTCAAACCCACACGAGGATATAAGTGTCGCTTATATCTGCCGTTATCGCCGTAGACTAATGGCCGACACAAAGGGCGCTAATGTGAAATAAATTGTCGAATGCCGACAACCCCCTCCCCCGCACCTCCATACCCTCGAAGCCTAAGGGTTTCACCTTTTTCAGGGGCGCTATGGAATTAACTGGATGTGACTTTTAAGAAGGATTTTTAGCTATACGTGCTGCTTATTGTCGCTTCTTCTTCTTCTTAAAATATTAATAAATAAATTGCGAAGCGGTAAACATAGAATACTAAGCCTAGTGTGCATAGGCCTTTAACCAACGGTTAAAATAAAATAATCTCTGTTTAAGCATATATTTTTAGCCAGTATTTTATTTTCCCTGTCGGTTAAATGTCACACCAGTCTAAGTAGATTTCATTTTTAACTCAAATGTATCATAAAATAATATATTTGATCCTGTTACAATGACTTTATAAACTAAAGGCCGATTTTTCAATCATCAAATAAATGTTGTTCCTAGAATAAAATATAAAATTAAAAATGTCAGCTGCATGAATAAAACAGTTGAATGGCTTCATTTTTGAATTCACTCAGGTTATAATTTATTCGACTGATAACTTTGATCTGATGATTGAATAATCGGCCCTAATACAATAAAAGAAAACTTAACTTAGTTATGTTGTATTCTACCTATAGCCTCCTACCTACCCCTCTATGGGTATAAGTAGAATATTGAGCATAGATCTCATATGGGTAAGGTGCCCAGAATAAAACTTAGAGAGAGTCTCTGAATCGGGGAGAAATAACCTTGTCCATTTCAACCCCAAGAAGACACAGGTCTGTATATTCTCTGCCAAAAAAACTTCATTCGAGCAAGCGCTTCAGTTCCAAGGAACTCCCCTTACCACTTTCAAGAGTATTGGGATCCTCGGTGTTGACATCGCGAACGATGTTGCAGTTCAGGGGCCATCTTGAAGGCAAGGTTAAACTTGCCTCCAAGAAGCTGGGAGTGCTAAACCAGTCCAAGCAGTACTTCAAACCGCGGCAACGCCTTGTGCTTTATAAAGCCCAGATGAGGCCGCATATAGAGTACTGCTCACACCTTTAGGCTGGAGCCCCTGCCTACCAGCTTAATCCCCTGGACTCAACGTCGAGTCGTTCGCGTTGTTGATCATCCCCTACTCACAGATGGTCTAGATACGCTTGGCCTTAGGAGAGACTTCGCGTCTCTCTGGGTATTTTACCTACTGTATAACGGAGAGTGTTTCGAGGAACTGTTCAGAATGGTGCCTTCGTCCTCTTTCTACCATCGCACCGCTCGTCATCTGTTGGGGGTTCATCCTCACTTCCTCGAACCGCTTCGCTCATGTCGCGACGATTCTGTAGAACATTTCTCATGCGTACCGAGAGGATTTGGAATATGGATTTTTTTTTAAAAGGGTGTCATAAAATTTCTTAAAGGCCGACAGCGCGTTGGGAACATCTCTGATGTTGCAAACGTCCATAGGCGACGGTAACTACTTTGCATCGCAGCTGGGCCGTCAGACTGTCTGCTATACTTCAACAATTAAAAAATAAAATTTCTACTATTGATACGAAAAATATAGAGCGCAGCAGCGCATTTGTCGCACCTTTGGTGTTACAAATGTCCATAGACGATGGTAACCGCTTTCCATCAAGTGGGCCGTCTGCCTGTCTGCTGAACTCCTGCAATAAAAATAAAATGAAAATAAATAAAAAAGATGGGTCACCCTACCAACCTATCTATTGGTCGCTATACCCACGTTACGGAACCCTCAACTTTTTCTAACGGAAACCGCTCGGAACCTTCAGGAAGTGTTCGCGTGTTTTGCACATAGGCTGGTGACGCACCGGGGCAATCTAACCACTTCCGGTAACCGGAAATCGGATTTATAAACCTTGATTTCATATTCTGGGATGTGACACGGAAATATTTTTGTATGTAACTAAATTCGACGCTGGTTCGAATGGTTTATAGTGGAGTATTTGGAGCATAAAAATAATATTACGTATATATAATATTATTTATAAATCTCACAGATAATTCTTCTCATCAGCCTTCTGGGCACGCTCCCCGTTGGCAGTAATTTGCTACATAGTGTATTTTAGTTTCAATGTATTTGTTTTTAAATTAATACCAACACACTAATGTTAAAAAAAAGTAATATATATAATATGGTGATTATTCTCTAACTTTTATTAATATAACTATAATTCCTTTAGTATTTAATTGGGATCTTATTTAAACATATATTGTAAAGTTATTTTAAAAATTAAACTACACTATAAAAAGAAACCTAAAATTAAATACTAGAACTAGATAAAAAAGAGGGCATAATTGTAGATAAAATATTGGTTCCAAACAACTTACTCTCAAAACACTGTCACTTGCCGGGAATGTTCCCAAAAGGCTGGCGGCGTTACTACGTTGAATAGCAATGCTTAACCTTTGAGAAAAATAGAGCAAAATAAATCTTGGTTCGAGTTCGTACAATAAATTTTAAAAAGGCAAAGTAATTTTTTTTAGAATTTTTATTTGACTGTCAGAGGATGACGTAAAAATTACTGAACAGATTTAGATGAAACTGGACATAGAGATAACGTATATCGCGGGTCAACACTTAGGACAAATAATCAGATAATTGACGTCGTTTCCGTGCAATACACGAATACAGGTGTCATATATGTGAGATGCGGCCGCTTGTCATTAGGCTACGTTTCTAAGAATAAACCAGTGCGTTACAACTTTATGTTTTGATTCACACGCACCCGCTTAATATCTATCAATAGGCAAAAATATAGCGCTGCAGTCGCGTTTTTTTATTGATACAGATTCATTAACAGACACGTTGACACGACAAAGCCAACAAAGTTTCTTGGCCTCACTAGTAATTAATATGTAGTGTAATTTAACTATGGTTTTAAACTATTATTAATTGTAAATAAATAAAATACATTGTAACAGGTATATTAACAAAATATTTTTTTATTTTTTCTTAAGTTTTCGCGACTAGTATACATAATAAAACTATGTTTTGACGGTTTTAAGCGGGGTAATTTATTTGATTTATATTATTCCGACGTTTCGGCCACTTTTCAGTAGCCGTGATCACAGAAGAGAGATGTCAATTGTCAATGAGTATTGTTAAAGGCATACCGCCAACTTCTTCATTTTAATTATTTAGTTTTAATTTTGTTTCTTATATATAAAAATATTTTTTTTTATATTTATATAGCTGTGAGATGCGTTAACACTTAATATTATAAGTTGTAATTTTGTCTGCAAATTTTTAATTTTTCCAATAAACACAAATAAATAAATTAAAAAGCGAAAATCGCGTTTGAGTTGAAAATGTTTTTAATAATAATAGTTTATTTGTGTTTTAAATCTCTCGATGTGTCTCAAACTTAAACCTGTCGTGTTTCTACGAGCGTATTTGGCGGAAACTGAAAAAGTAATGATTGTATTACCGTCGTTTTGTTCGGCTATCGTATCACGATCGAACTTGGCCCGGTGTGTTTCCTACCTTACGTGCCTCCACTACGATTTACAGTTTGCTTTTATTACCTTTAATCATGGGTTCGCATTCGGCGTTACAATGTTTATTAGACCCAAAGTTATAGAAAGTAAAAACAGTTGTTACTTTTTTTCACGATTACCAAAAAAATTGTGTTATATTTTCACAGTCGTGTTTGTACAAAAAAACAGGGAATCTAATTCGTACCATTTCTATGCGTGCAGGAATAGAGAAAGAATACAATTTCCTGCGGAATGGCGGCCTGTCGTAAGAGGAGACAAGCCACAGTCAGGTGGTAGGGTATTTACTCGACTGGATAGCTACCACACCTGGTCTACAGTATGCCGCCATAACAACGTTATGTTGTGTTGTGGCATTAGTGGCCAGGTTTCAGTCTCCCTTTAGAGAGTGGCAGCACATTGAAAGCACATTTGGTGTTACAAATTGTCCTTAGGCGATAGTAACAGCTTTCCACCAGGTTTTTGCTTGAAGGCAAAAAGCCTATTTCTAGAAAAACTGACAATAAGATGATATTGCTGGTGTTATAAATATGTATAAAGGCGGTTCATGAAAATTAAATGACGTGTGACTATAGTAATTTAAAACAAACATAATTACTTCATAATCCGTGTAATAAATATATCAGGATGCTAACAAAATGCAGGTTCAAACTTTACACGAGGGAAGCCACAGCAAAATCCTAGTAGATAATTAAATACTCGCTCACAAAGTTCAACTTAACATCCCGCTTAAGTTAGTTGCCGCATGTTTGCCGTAAAATTAAATAACTTCGTGCACTCGCGTCACTCGAAACGCAACTTTGTTTCAATTAACTTTAACTTAAAGTTACGTGACACCAATTAAGCAGACCAGAGATTGATGTGTGGTCTTACTAGTCATTGAAAATTTAAAAGTTTGTATTCAATCTAAGTTTCACTGGGTAACGCATTTACACTCATTTGGTACCATCGTAAGACATATTGTTTTTTACGTATTTATTGTTCTTACATTTGTTTTTCTTTAACGTGTAATATCTCGCAATGTATCCATATATTTTTTCTTTTTATTGTTGCGAAACCGATACTAGTCTTTTACAGGTGTTTTATTGCCTCTTCGAATTTGAGTGATCTATTCTTCGCACTGATCCCGTTATACGCCCCCTGATGAGACGTTATAAATCCTTCTTTCTTTTGTTTGTGTTTCATGCGCATTCTCAGAAGCATACTATGAATTGCTATTATTAAAATCTATACGGCATCAGCAGACGTTTTCTCGCATTGCAAAAATGAAAATCTAGGACCCGATCTCAGCGCCACCTACCGGTTCCAATTGTAAATCTAAGCCACTTAAATATACACAATTAGATTTATATTGATTAAGGTTCACATACTATTCATCAAAGAAAGGCTGGGACTTAAAGTATGGCGCCATCTGTTTGATACTTTTGTAACTTAGCTGACAGCAGAACTCATACTTACCGACCTCTGATTTAAAAAAAAAGCTTTCAGACTATAAATTAAAATGAAGATTTAAAAAATCATCAAAGTCGATTGAGTAGTTTCGGAGGACATCGCGGTCAAACACTGTGACAGGGAATTTTTTATATATATAGACTACTTAACATAGAACAACGACGAGTTTTGCTTGACATAGGTTTGCTGTATGATATTGTTGCGACCTAGTGCCAACAAAAGACAAATTCACACCTGCATACCATAAAAGCACACTTTATTACCTTTCCGCAGTTGGACTTCTTTTATTTACTTTGTGTTTAAAATTTGTAGTTAGAAACAGCCCATTGTGTATTGTAATGTTTTAGATAGATAGATAGATAACACTTTATTGTACACAATTACAGAAAACCTTATAGCCTAAAAATGTTCTAAATGTGCACAACGGGCGGTCTTATCGCTAAGAAGCGATCTCTTCCAGACAACCCGTGACAGGAATAAAACAGATTATATTGATCAAAGGTGGTATACATAAATATTAGAGGATAAGCAGTTACTTACATATATTATATTCATTTATAAACATATAAGTATGTAAAATATTGTATAAGTAAAATTATACTTAATAGACCTATATAAATACACCTACTGATATTACAAGCTGTAGTGCTTTTTTGTCATGTTCTTAAATATTGTTAGTGATTTAGCTTGTCTAACAGTAACAGGTAGCTCATTCCAGAGTCGAATAGCCTGTACAGTAAAAGGATTATTGTAGAAAGATGAATAGTGTTTGAGAGTATTAAGTCTAAGAATCGTAGAAGGTCGTAAATTGTGAGAAGAAGAGATGAATTCAAAGCGTTCTTTGAGATGATACGGGGTTGTGGGGATAAACGACACACTGTAAAGGAGTGAAAGAATACGAGTATTCCGGCGAAAGCGAATTGGCAACCACTTGAGTTTTTTACGAAACTCAGAGACGTGGTCATATTTGCGTAGCCCAAATATGAACTTTATACAAAAATTTTGGAGGCGCTCAAGTTTATTAAGTTGCTCTTGAGTCAAATGTCAGTCATTGGTAATCTATTTTAGTGACGGACTTTGCGCGTGTTATTGAATCGTGTATTACGTTTGGACTGGTTGTGTTCAGTTACATTTGTACCTGTGTTAAACGTGTTTGTATAGTTCTAATAAATTCTATAGTAATTCCAATGGGCACTATCGCAGATATACGATTTTTTTTATTGTTAATAAATAAACTAATTTATTTATATATATATATATATATATATATATATATATATATATATATAATAATTGGCAGACAGACACACACACTGTATATCGCCAAATTAAGCAAGTTACGCTTGTGTTATGGGTATATACAACGGACCACTCTGAGGCCGATCCCAGACACCCAGACCATAGTAAATAACAGAGAAAATACGTTTCCGAAATTAACTGTACCAGGAATCGAGCCCGGAGCCTCTGCCTTGCAGTGAGGTAAGCCGGCAAAGGCTGAGCCCGCCCAACCACAGAGGCCGTCATGTATATATATAAATTATATATATATATAAATCATATATATATATATATATATATCGTCATATATATATATATATATATATATATATATATATATATATATATATATATATATATCGTCAAATATATATATAATTTACTTATTTTTAAGTTAATTTAGCCTTTTTGCCCTATCTATTCGTTTGTATAGTTCTCATATTTTAGTTTGTATGTATAGTTTATTTTTATCTTAATTTAATAAAATTGTATATTATATCAAGAATATATAATATTATACTGTATAGCCTTTTATATTCGTATTATTGTATTATATATTCCACATTAAATTGATATGATTAGTTTTTACGCATGTTGTGGTCTTCAGTGATATTTAAGGAGCACATTTATTAAAAAAATAAGGTTATGTATATTTTACAAATGAGTTATGTGCATATTTAGTTGAAGATCCTAATAATGATATACTTTGTGTTCTCATTTCCCACAATAGTCCTACACTGGCCGGGGCTTGTCCCTGGGTGCATTCTTATATGGTGTAGACAGGGATATTCACCGGTCAGTGTCACGCCACATTTAGTTTAAACTTGTCAAGGGGCCTCTACGTGTTGGCACCACACAAGCCATCCAAAAGTGCGGGCCAGTTTTTATGGCCCGTGGTACAGACATACAATATATTAAGTTGCACTATTAAAAGCATGGCGCCGATTTTGCTAAAATTTGGTACCATTATATTCAATTCGTAAATATCCTGAAATTGAAAAGGAGCTAGTTAGGACTGATTGAATTTGAAAAAATAATTACTACAAATACTAATAACTTAGTACTATACTTAGTATTTGTACAAAGAAATTACCATTTCATAAATCATCCTTTCCCAAAGTGGGCGATAACGCCCCCTCGTGGGCGCTGCAGCCCTAAAGGGGGGCGGTAAGAGACCCAGAAAATGGGGGCGTTGTGTAGAGGCTTGGGGAGCGATTTGTAATTTCATCCAGCTAGGAGGAGTCTTAGACACTGACTGAACTCTCGAGTCTCGACTACAACTTGTGAACATCAACTAATATTAATTAAAAGATTGTTCAAACTCTGTCTGAATACTATAAAGTTGCGTTTCAATAATCATTCTCATTGGCAGGTGTAGCCCGTAAGAGTTAACTTGAGACCTTAGCGCCGTTGTGTACTACTTACTGCGTTTAGGTCTCAAGTTAACTCTTGCGGGCTATATAAAAGTCTCGTTTAGAATGAATGTCTAATCTCCTCTAATATAGCTCACAATAATCAATTAACTTAATTTGACGTTATAATGGTTTTTAAGTAGGTGAAAACATGGGGGCGCTAAAAAATAATTTATTCTCAAAGTGGGCAGTATACAAAATAAGTTTGGGAACCACTGTCATAAAGGTTTGGTTTTACTAAAATGATTACGCAAACCCTAATAAAGTAAAGTGAAGTTTTTTAAATTTTTTTATTGCAGGAGTTCAGGAGACAGACAGACGGCCCACATTATGGAAAGCGGTTACCATTGCCTATGGATATTTGCAACACCAAAGGTGCTACAAATGCGCTGCTGCTCTCTTAAGGAAAACTGGAACCTGGTCACTAATGTTGGAACACAATCAATCTCTCTTTTCATTCACCATATCTCAATTATTTGGGGTCGGCACGATATGTCTTTTTCTTCCACACTCCTCTACTCTGACATACATCTTCTGTCACACCACATATCGTCCTTCACACAATCCATCCATCTTTATCCTGGTCTACCTTTACATTTGTACCCATCTATCTTGAAGTTTAACATTCTTTTTGTCACGTGACTTTCATCCCTCCTCATTATATGCCCATACCAACTTTTCTAGCTAAAACAATATAAATCATAAAATTACAATGCAAGAATAATATGGAGTATTAACCAGTTACGAGCGCACATTAGGCAGATAACCACTTCACTGTATGGTAATTTGACTTAAGTCATATTTTATGTGTCGTAAAAGTAGGCATAAAATACCCAACGATTATGATGTTACGCTTCTGTTAGTACTTAGGTATTTGTAAAGTATCTTTGCAAATATTAGCTTATTCGAAAATATTTCATTTCTTAGCCCTAAGCATGTCAAAGAAGTTGGTAGCTTTAATACTCATTGCAACTTAATAAAAACACAAAAATTTATCGATAGTTTCTACCTTAATTCCTAAAATATTACAGATTTTTAAGGATATATATCATTTGGTTGGTGATGTCGTTTCAACATTACTTAACCATAAGAAGACTTAATCAAAAATACCATATAGAAACTATTTAACGAATCTAGAATAAACCAACTTTCGTTGAAAGTATTTTCAAGCTTGAATTAAAAAAATAATCTCCTATTACTATTAATATCATACTGTTACATGCCGTCAAAGATAAGCCGCACAGCCTATTGTAAGCGCAGCTTATTGTCCTCCCGGATTAAGGAACTCTTTTTTTTTACTTGTTTTATAACCATCATTAGCGTGGAACTAATCCCTATTGTTATTGTTCTCGACTTTGTGGACATTCGCAGGTGTGCAAATTAGTATTTCTTAGAAACTCAGTGTGCGCCTCCAATTCCTTTGTACTGTGTAGTTAGTATAAGATGATGCCCGAATGGAGGGGCGGGTGGCAGTTAAGCGACGACTACGAAGCGAGTAAGACGTTTTCCAGTACTCTCGATTAGCGATATAAACGACAGACTTTGCGCGTTCGAATTGTATTGAATCGTGCAGTGTGAGCTGTTTGCATCCAGTTTTATTTGTATTTGTTTTATACGTGTTTGTATAGTTCTAATAAATTCTATAGTAGTTCCAACGGCATTTTTAATTCGAGTCCTGTAGCTCGTAACATTATTTTATACTTGTCTGTGTCACACTCTTCCGAAGCCTTAATGCAAATCATCATCACACGCTAAACACGTACAGGAAACATAGTAGAAGTGAAACTTCAACGGACAAGTGTCAAAACGAATCGCAGCAAAATTTTAACTTGAAGATTTGCGGGCAGATTGTTAATGTACTTGTCCAATTTGAAAACCTGCCTGTAAAACTTCAAGTTAAAAATTTTGTTGCGATTCGTTTTGACACTTGTCCGTTGCCATTTGTTTTTCCACTTCTCCGTTGAAGTTTCACTCCTACTTGTCCCAGTAAGTGTAAGTGTGTCCCAGCACACATTTCGATTGTTCGCAAGCTTACTGCAAATTATGATTTGGTTAGGTTAAGTACATTTTAATGAATGCATTTTTTATTTAAACATACATTATTTTATCAAACAAAAAAAACTGAATTCGATCCGAAACCAAAAGACGTATCCATAGTCTACTCTAAATATATGCGGCCTCTCACCACGTCTAGTCTAAATTTATGCCGCTCCTCCACGCGGCCGTAACGCTTTTTCGTGACAGAAAAATCTTAAGACCCCCGTCTATATAGAAGTTTCACTTCAAAAAATATTCTTAAGTTAAATATAAAAGAGCCGCCCATGTTATTATTTTTGCAATTTTAATACACCGATTTGTAAATTTCATTCATACAAAGCCTCTAGTTTCCGAGAAAAATTATTATGACACACAAAGTCGAGACTGATGGACAAAACGAAAAATTTACAAGAGTCCCGTTTCTGTCCAAATGACTATGGAATTTTAATAATGAGGGTTTGTAAAAGATCCATTGAATACTTTGAAAGATATACGATATTTCTGATTTAATGCTTTATTATTGTTACGAGTTACGGGACTCGAATTAAAATGCCGTTGGAATTATTATAGAGTTTATTAGAAGTATACAAACACGTATAACACAGGTACAAATATAAACGTAATGTAGAAGGTCGTAAATCAATAAAACGCGCAGAGTTCGTCACTTATTAGATTTCCGATTGTAGTACACACGTCCTGCTTCGCTCGTGGTTCTAGCTCGACTGTCTCCCCCTCCATCAGGTCATCGCTTTATACTGCACAAATGCAATGCCCCTGTATCTAAGTCAGATTAATCCACCACACCTCGCTAATGACTCGGCCGCAGCTGCCATAAAAGAGTACAATAACAATGAGCTGTTTTCTAAAAACAATAGAGGGCGGTCATAAAAGAGTTACAATTAGTTTAAATGCTGGCAGGTAATAAATGTGCCTTGTTTCAGATATGAAGGTGGATTTTGTTTTTGTCGGAACTTAAGTTGTAACATTATGCTTTCGTAACCAATAAATTATGAAACTAAACAATTGAAGTTTCTTCAACTTTACAATAAATTTCATTAAGCTTAAACAACAAGCACCGACGTTTAATTTATCAAAATAATAACAATTTTGATGTGGTAGAGTTATGCTGCAATCATCATCTTGATTACGTACATACGTCCATACTACTGGCTAGGGCAGCGCGGGAGTGCACATATTTATAGTTGCTCTATCTCGCTCGCACATCATCCGTGCGCACACACATTGTGCTATATATTGTACTAACTGTACGACTTGTTAATAAAGCGTAAACTCTATATAACGATACTGAAGGGGTGTACATTTTATGGCGTTATAGAGAGTTTTCGTTAAATGGAGAGAAGTCTGTTATTTTTGTCTGACATCCTTTGCTGCACCAGTAATGTTGTTGTATTTATTTTACTTATTTTATTCATATCTTGCAATATTGAGGCATCTTGGTGATAAAGGAAGTAATTAGAAATTACGGTATTTCGGAATCTCTTAGAAATTTCGGTATGCACGATGCCGACAGTCGAATTTATTAAGGGCTAGGATAATAAAGAGATAAAAGAACGTACACAGTTGTGCAGCTTTTAATAATTTTTTCAACTTATTTAATTATTGTCGTTATTGAGAGTGGTTGTAATGCTATATAGAGTGTATCATAGTATGGAAGATAAGCTAAACCAATTAGGGGAGGTTGTCGTTAAATCGAGTGACGTTACATGGAGTTGACACTGTATTTGTACTTAAGGCTACAAATACAGTGTAAACTGTATATACTATATATACTTTATGTTTCCAAAATAAAGTAGTTCACATCAGCACTCGACAGTGAGTATTACTCTCTGCCATCTGAAGTATCATTTAACCTCTACCTCTCGCTGCATCATAGCTATTAGAGCGGGCTCGATCGGTGATCGACCACACTCTCTCAGAACATCGGTGTGTAACGGTTTGCCTTGAGCTAATCGTGTTGCATTAGGTCTGTCTGACCTCTCTATCCCATCTCGCCTACCCTGTGTGACGACTAACCTCCTGACACATCATATATATTAAGAAATATAACATTTTGAATTAAAATCGTAGAACGCCTCCCAAAATAAGAGAAGACAGTATTATATTGGGCTGCGAGCAGAACACATCTATGTAAACATGTCTCTTCGTTGCTAATATAAACTGATGCTCTGAACCAGTCTCTTATTGAAGATCTCGGTCAGCTCTAAAACCGTTGGCCGTTACATTGCTGCTAAAGAGTTTTTTCGGTGGTGGTCTTATTTCTTTTTTAGCCATTCAATATTAATCTCCTTGGGTATGGTTTTTTCAGAGTTATTTTTTATTTGGCGATTGTAATATATAACAATCTTCCATGATACAGATAGTTTCTTCTCCAAATGTAGTCAAAGACAGTACTGAATTCCGAAAATACGTATGTAAAATATGTAAATTTTATTTATATTTTCAAAACGTGTCACTTTCACAACAACATCATCTTAAATGCTGGCAACGCGTTGCCTTCGCCCCTGCTGTTGAAAAACGTCTATAGCCGACAACAACCGCTTTCCATGAGGAGGGCCGTCTACTTGCTTTCCAGCTTCACATAAAAAAACCGTGTTGACTATTTAAAACAGATCTTAAAATATTTCAGTAACAAAACAAGGATATCTGTTCGTAATTTATGCGATGTCAACTGTATAAAATGATCATTTGAATTGCACAAAACAGCGCTAATATGGCGGGCTTAGCTTTAAGCATTGCAAATTTAATCTATCCCATTATCATATTTTCGTTGTTTCAACTGCCTCCAACACAGCCAGCCGCCAAAGTGAGGGACTCGCAAATTAACCAGGTTAAAGTTTTCAAGGAATTTATCCAAAGTAGCTTGCAAGGGTACGTTTTAAACTTTTAACGTTTTCGCTGTTAGATTATTGTACTATTTTAAAGAGTTTATTTACTGACAGAATATTAAGAGAGGGTAGTTTGTATCCATTACCCCACTACTCAGCTCGTTCCGTCATCGCTCGAATATATAAGCGTGCGGCCGGAACGACGAGACAACATTCCCACTCAGACTTTGGTCGGGTGTACATATCGTAATAGCGGGCCGTGACGTTTCCAAATGATTTTGGATACAGTGACAACAATTATTGAAGCAGTGATTTAACGAAATGGACGAACAATTTAATGAATATATGAATATAGGCCCTTACAGTATGAAATTGGCGTTATATGGAATAACCAAAAATAAATGATTACATTATATATTTAATAAACTATGCACTTTCACCATTTTACGGGTAATTCATTGATTTTCTTTGCTGAAAATTATGTGGAAGCGAAAATCAATCAAATATTTGAATACAGTTTGGACTGTCTATTTTTTCAAAATTCGCATTTACAAATATTGTAGAATCTTGAAAATATTATCTGCAAATAAAAAATAAAAGTAAAGAAAAAAGCATATTTTTTTTTAAAAGTAGCTTGGCTTCTCATTTATATAAAGTTGCAGCTAATGACATCAGTATGCTCTTAGTAGTGGGGCTGTCATTCACACTGTACAATGTTATTAAAATAAAAAATTGTTTTACGTTTACTATTAAAAAAAAGAATAAATAAAATAACTTGAAATTGAATTACTTATTAGTGGCAACATTTTTTAAATATTATATACCGGCGTTGCACCTGATGTCAGGTGAAAACCTGTTCACGAGACTGAAAATATATAATGTTAAATGTATTACAGCAATGCGTTTAAATGCATTAAGTTGTCTTTATCTATATACATAAAAAAATTAAAATGTTCGTTTATAATATCAAAATAAAAATGCGAAAAAAATCAGGGGGGATAAATCGGATCTGGAGATACTGAAAATGTAATTTTTAGAATTTTTGTCTGTTTGGATGATCCGGCTAATCTTTGAAACGGCTGGATTGATTATGACGAGATTTTCACTGACAGATAGCTGATGTTATAACGAGTAACTTTGGCTACTTTTTAAGATTCTGTAAAAAGAAATACCACGTGGACGAATCCATGGGAACAGCTAGTTATTATTAAGATTACATCTTACGGATTTAAATTCTATAAAAACGGCTGCACTAGAAAGAAAAATCCAAAAAGAGCTGACAAAAAACGAATGTTTAAATTTTCAGAAGAAGGTAATGTTGTAGTCAGATTGACTAAAAGACACGTTACTAATGCTTTTAGAAAAAAAAAACACATTAGTTACAGTACGTGAGTAAAATCACAGGAATAAACCTGGTCATTAATAAAGCTTAAAATTCAATAAAGAAAAACATATTCTCATTTTATTCAAGGAAACAAATGCCCATTCGTTCTCCTAAGTACCATTACGCTACGGTGTAATAGAGGCTTTAGTTATTTTAGACCACCTGCAGTTTTCCGCAGGAGCTCGCTATAAGAAGTAATATGTAAAATGAAACTGGTTAAGTGCGTTACGGCTATTACATCAGGGTTCCGTAACTTTTAACGAACACATATAATAGTAAAAGATTTTTTTATGTATATTCACAAGTATTTTCCAACGTGTCAAATACATAAATTGCATTAACTAACATACCATTAATTTTAAATTACGTAAATGAATTTATTAGTCTGGGTGTTTGGAATCTGCCCTACTAGGAACACATAACTTGCTAACTAGGGAATATAATATTACATGTATATGTTTGTCTGCCATTATTATTAGATAACCAAATATAAAATCATTTTTTTAAACACGTTATAGTAGCGCTCTAGGGTGGTTAATAAGTAATAACGGCTCATAAACGTCCCAACTACTGGGCTCAGGCCTCCTATACCTATACAGTATACCCGCCACGCTTCTCCAAGGCGGATTGGCGAGTTAGACACATCGATTACCTCGATGTGCAGGTTTCATCACGATGTTCTCCATCACAGTTAGCACGTGGTAATCATAACGATACGCATATTACGTCAGAAAACTGCCTAAACGCTGCATGCTTTTCGGCCAGGATTCGAATGAGCGCCCTTTGAGTTTGGGACGCGTTCGCTGACCACTAAGCTACTACGGTTCATTATCCAATGTAATTAACTATGTTTAATTAGATCGATATTGTCGTGGGAGTAATACGCTCAGAATATTGTTCATAAACACACATCACCTTTTATTCTCTGATTAGATTATTAATACAGCTTTGTGTTACAAGATGTCCACCACAGTAGTCGTGAGAACCATAGTGTATATTAATATGACATAAACAATCGTCATAGATAATATTTTTAGTCTATTTATCAGATGATTCGATTTATAACTAAATTTTCATTTTCTACCGGTTAGTTAATTTTATAAGCCCACTAAATTATCATCTAGATAATTTAGTGCATCAGTAACTAATTATTATAATTGTATAATTGGGGGGTGTGGGGTATAATACAGAAAAAATATTTTTACTTATTATTGTTAGTTATTGAGTAGCATAGTTGTTCTTGTCGTGTTTCTTTTTAAAGTTAATAATTAATTTTGTCATGTACCCTCTTATTTCCGAACGATACAATCGGCCATTTCCTTAATTGAATCATAATGTTATATTTTTATTTATTCGGTAATTAGCGTCTGATTTGTATAGAGTAGTTGTCTATAATTTACAATAATTTTGTTACAATATTTATCCTTTGTATAATGTGATAATTGTGTACAGATTATAATTCAAACCTCTCATTTGTATATAGACGGTATTCACTACATTTTATTTTCATGTTGGCAGACGCGATGGGTTTATACTGTGTTCGACTTATTTTATTGCATATAAAACTTTAAGTATAATATTTTATACAATATCTTATATAAAATATTATCTAAAATTTCGAAACAATAATGTATTAAATTCTTGTCATTCATAACCCTGTAATTAAAACAGTTTATCAATGACTTCAATCCGCTATCGGTTGTGCCAATTTGCTAAGTTGGATATACTGTAAAATTGTTGGAGGGATGGCGAGGTGTTCTAAATTCTAAATTGCTGTTCTTTTACTACCATAAACCCTTGTTGTTGCAAGTATTACATTATTATGCTCATACTGCTAAAGCTCTTTTACTTACCTTAACTCCAAAATTAGTATTTTATCTACTAGGATATGCCCGAGACTTCATCCACGCTTGACTAGAAATTCCCACGGAATTCCCGGGATACAAAGTATCGCAGCATTTAAAAAATATTGTAAGCTATCGTCTATATCTATCTATAGTTATCTCCATATCTATCGCTTAGTGGAAACCGTGTCGGAATAAGTAAAATTTTATGCACACGAACAACTACAAACCGCTCCCGGGACAATTCCCGCGATAAAAATATCACATATTTTATTACATATAATTTGCTGTCGATCAGTGAAAAAGTCACATTGCAATTCCGATTTTTTTTTCTAATCCAGTCATTTTAAATCATTCCCAGAAAAATCCCCGCAGGATTCCCGGGATGAAACGTAGTGCAGATTTTAAGTTTAAGAATTTACTGTCGAGCAGCGAAAGCCACATCGAAATCGGCCCGGTAGTTTTTACGTGAATACTGAACAAACCAAGAAACAGGAAATCGAAAAAATTTCACGTGTTTTCCGGCGTTTATATAGTTTATTCCAGTTGTTTTTACAGACACGACATGTTTAGAATTTTATAGTATTATAGATAGATAGATTACATTTTTACTTAAGATCCTGGTAAGTCAGGGATAGAGGGATAAGACTGGAGGAATGGAAAAGAGGGTATGTGATAGAGGAATGACAGGGAAGGCGGGATATGGGGAGCGAGAAGTGGGCTGTCAGAAATCTCACTTATTATATAAAAGACGATTAGTTCAAGACTAACCGTTTAACGCCAATATTCTGTGAGAGCGTGATATCGAGCCGGCCCCAAGAGCTGTATGTTAACAAGTTAACGATTCCAGCATGGCTGTCGGATATCGCTCCATACTTAGTCCAATAGTTCAGTCAGTGGAAAACTAGATGGCGCTGTCTCCTAATTAAACACACTATTGTTTTTAATATATATTTAATCAATGTCTTTTGTATTTTACTACCAATTCATGCTTGTGTTCAGTTCAGCACTGGCTTATCAGTGCAAACAAGTTAGTAAGTGTATTATTTAGTAGTGTAACCAAGGTCATCTAAGACAATACTTCAACTACGTTAAAACATTCAAATAAATATAGATTTATTGCCGTGGCTTGGCCGTTTTAAATCTTCAAAATAAAGGGTGTTAGAGATAGGTAAAGAGGTTTATAAGATATAAATCACGATGAACTGGGTGCATGCGGATGGGGCTTTACGATTTTTAACCCCATAGTATGCGCGTGGCCCGCAGTTACGTTCTTCTATTATTCGCCAAAGATTATAGCCGTGGTACAGACCTGTCATTGGTATAAGTACTAAATGCGAACCGCGTAAAATATTGCCAACCGTTTTATTCGTACGTAGTTTTTTTTAATTTCCTCTCTGCGAGCGAACGAGATTACTCGGGCTTTTAACTTTTTAGGAGTATGTATCTTTTTATTTTCTTTTCTTTTTTTCTTTATTTTATTTTTTTGTCTTGTTTCTTTTCAAAAAAGGTTTACAAAATTTCTTAGTGCTATTACCAATCTTGTTGATTTCCAAAATGTCTATCAGCAGTAATTGCCTATAAATACCAAATCTTTTTCCAAATTCATAGAGTTCTCTTGGTTATTAGCCACAGCTCTACAGCTACGGACCTGGTTTATGCCTGCCGGCTGGATTGCCTAAACTAATACCATATCGGTCCGGTAGACCTTTGAGGTCCCGTATATTGAGACTCCAAGTCATTTATTATTCGTAACAGTGAAATAAAATGGGTCTTAATAGCCTAAATTGTTTTTTTTTATAAACATATAAGTGTTTGGGACTAACAGTACGTACATTTAACTAGGGATATATTTATTTATGCAAGTGTCATAATCCGGGATTTTTCCCGTGGAGCGGTTTAAAGTTATTCGGGTGCATAAAAATTAGCTTATTCCGACACAGTTTTCACTAAAACAATAACTTACATTATTTTCTTTGTGTCACGGGAATCCCGCGGGAATTTCAAGTCAGGCGTGGACAAAGTCGCGGGCATATCCCGGTTATAACTATAGATCTATTCTTGCGTGTAGACTTCTCTCAGAAGTACCAATAGGTATATTCTATACCTACACCGCAGTAATGGTTTGACCCCTCTGCATTTTAATCCATATTCATTGTTCGCCCTTCCGAATTCAAACGTCCAATTCGGTTAATTTATGCGCCCGTTGTCTGCCCACTCCCCACACCCACCCGTGGGGAAAATGGGATACCCACGCATCGTAGACCCGTACAAATTGAAACCATCTCCATTGTTAGTTTGGGAATTATGAGTGGGTGCCCGTTTTATGGGTTTTTTAACCGGATGTGATGACGGAACCCCTAATTTTATTTATGACTTTGACGCGTGTCGCGTTGTCTGTGGTTAACATATTATAATATATTCATATTTACATGTATAGAGTATATAATTTTAACTGAATTTTGTTATTTATTTAAAAAAAAACGAGTATTCGTGTAAGAAATCACGCTTCTTTACGACAGACCTATTATTTTTATAAACTTTCTCTCAATACAGATAAATAAAATTGAACTGTCCGTTTGTAATATAAAAAAACAGACTTCATTATTTGGACCAGGTGATCCCGAAAATACAATTCCTAGAATTTTTCTCTATCTGCATGTGTGTCTGGATGTTTTGACTAATCTCTGAAACTGCTCGTCCGATTTTGACAAAACTTTCACTGGCAGGTAGCTGATGTTATATCGAGTTACTTGGCTACTTTTTTTAGGGTTCCGAGAAAACGAAGTTACTAAGTTAAGTTAAGTTACGAAGTCGCAGGCACAGCTAGTTTAAAATAAGATAAAAGAAAAATAGTGATTACAGCTCTTAGGGCAGGGTCGGTGTGATATCCTGTTAAACTGTTAAGAAGCTAGGAGTCGTCATTGACAGAGAACTGTCTTGGCGACCTCATTTAACTTCGCTCAGGAGGTTGAAGAATTTCCTACCTACTGCTACTAAGGTTATGCTTGCACAATCCTTGCTTCTCCCCTTACTTGATTATGCAGATGCCTGCTATCTAGATATAACCCAGGAACAACTAGATCAGTTAGAACGCCTTCAAAATGTTTGTATCCGGTTCATATTTGGTTTGCGTAAATATGACCATGGCTCCGAATTTCGTGATAAGCTTAAATGGTTACTTATTCGCTTTACTCTCACTTTTGTACAATATCCTTTACAATCCCTGTACTCCCCCATATTTAAAGGGACTTTTTAGTTTTCTCTATCAATCTCACTCCTGTAATTTACCCTCGAATCTTTTGTTAACAATGCACACACTTCTTCCTTCGTAGGAGATTCTTTTGCCGCTCCCTCCCCTCCCCAATCAGACAAGCTAAATCAATGACTACATCCAAACGTATGGTCACTGACCATTATTGGTCTATTAAATAAAATTGTTGCATTACTGAATGTATCTATTGTTCAAATGTTATGTTTATATCCAATTATATATGTATATCTGCATATATAGTACTTTATTTATATTTTTAATAGTACAACACCAAAAATCGTTTGAAATTTCTTTAAAATCTCCTTAGACACTGGGTTGCCTGGAAGAGATCGCTATAAGCGACAAGGCCGCCCATTTTTCTAATGCAAATGTATCCATAAATAATAAAGGGTTTTCATTCATTCATTCAATGTCCCACTCTCACAGAATATCGGTATGAAACAGTATTAACCCAGTCGTGTTTCGTACGGAGATTTCCTGTGGCCCATTTTTCCCTCCCTTATCACATTTTTTTCTTCCATGGTAAAAAAGACATGAGATTTACATCTTCTATGATTTCAGTTTCTCCTGTTTTTTCAGAGTTAGAGACTAGAGATCAATGTAACTTAATATTCACTATCTTTATATACAACATTCTTCTGTGCGTGTGTATGTAACTGAACTCTCAAACGGTTGGACCAATTTTGATTAAATTTTTGTGTGTGTTGAAGTGCTCCCGGGATGATGTAGATTCACAATTAGAAACGGTCGGTGAGGGCCGAATCGGGTACATTTTTTTTTTTAGTACAGGCTAATTTTAATATAATATCACGGGAAAGTTATATATATTTTTAATGCAGCAGACAGGCAGCCGGTCTACCTGATGGAAAGCGATTATCATCGCCATTGAACACTTGTAACACCAAAAGTGGTACTAATGCGCTGCTGCTCTCTAAAGGGAGACTAGAACCTCGCCACTAATGCCGGAACACAACTCAAGGTTGTTATGGCGGCAGACTCTAGACCAGGGATGGTAGCCATCCAGACGGGTAAAAACCTACCTTACGACAAACCGCCCGGCCGCAGGAAATTGTATTCTTTCTCCTTTCCTGCACGGATAAAATAAATACATATTTAAATAATGAAACATATAAAAGTTAAGTAGAATGAAATCTGTTGAATTTCAAAACATGTAAAAGCAAGTGAGCAATAAAATTAGATAATACGACACGTGACGCGCCATTAGTGTCGGCCGATGTCCGAAGCGAATCGTGAGTATCCGCCTAATTTATCCGCGCGTAAATTCGCAGCGCTCCTGCTGCCCCTGCCGGCGAATAACGCTGTCGCATTGATGTTGGCGTATTCACTACTTACAGATAATTAGCGGGTAACAACAAAGATATTGAACCAAATTTCAATAAATATTGTATAATGTTAAAAAATATCCTCGATTCTTAGTGCATTTACAAAATAGATAATAGTAGTTATATCCAAATAAAAATACATAAATATATTTAAAGATAAACTTGACTAAAACAATTATAATATTTAGTTATAAGTAAGGCATTTCAATTAAACAATAAATTATAACACCACACAAAGTCACAAACATACAACTAACAACAAAACTTATACACATACTTACACCAACGCGTACTACCACCGCATTGCATTACACACACTTCACAAACAAACCAAGACACACAAAGAGCCTAAAAATTAATAACCCAGACACAGAAAAGAAAAAACAACACACATGGCACTAGTTAGGATAATATATATAGGTATAGACATAAGCCACACACTGCACATGCACTTCGTCACAACACCAGCATGTAACAGATACATTCTACATTAGTATAAGTTTAGTATTAAAATTAGAATAAATTATTATAATAAGTTATTCGTAAGGTACACCACAACACACATATGACTGAACAAATGTCACACACGAAAACAAAAATTACGAAGAAGCGTGTTTATATACTTAAAATTTTCTTCAAAATTAAGTTATAAAAAAGGGTACGAAACTCGAGTCCGTAGAACTGTTAAAAAAAAGTAAGTCATTTTCACTCTCGATGTACTATTTTTATGTACCTATGCACTTATTTGTAAATTTCAATCCAGATTTTTTGTTTATATTTTTCTCGTAAGCATTTGTAATTATTGTAATTTGTTTTGTGCATCAATAAATTTTAAAAAAAGGTGGTTTGATAGATAACACTTTATAGCTCACCAAAATAACAGACACAATACAATTAATTACAATATTTTAAAGTAGAGCGATAGGCGGTCTTATCGCTTAGAGCGATATCTTTCAGATAACCTATGTTATAGTATATTCTAAGCTAATCTGGCAATGTAGGCGGTGCATAAATTCAGATGTTTCTATTTTTTTTTAATACGTATTATACATACTCATGAGATATATTTTACTAATAAATAGTATGTATATAATACTACAGTTAAATAATTGCATATAGACGATTAAAGTATAGTTGTTTAAGGAAATACAGTGATTCCTGAGTAGATCCTTAAACGTCAATAATGTTCTGGTCCTCGTTGACTTTAAGAGAATCAAGACTTCAAGGAATAATTTCTCTTTAATCGCTTTTGTGGTCTAGTGGTCAAGCGAGTCGCTTAGACTACTAAACTATTTTAATCGGAACACACAGAAGTCGCGAGCTCGATACCCAGTGTGCTTGGATTGGAAAAATATTAATACACGAATAGAATTAGAATAATAGAATTTACAGTGGATACAATTTTTTCTACAATCATTCGATTTTTATAAATGTAATAACATTATTTTAATGTCACGGATATACCCTACACGTAATTGAATTGAATGAAATAACCAATGAAAGATAATTACGTTTATTCTGTTGTTCACTAAAAATTAGCTAGGAGAAAGAACTCTGTAATAATCATTGTGTAACGAAATTCAAATCACGCGTTTCATTTTGCTCTGTATTTTCGCGGCGATCTAATTGTCGTCTACAATATTATTAATCCGGAGTTTTGCTGGAATTTTCCTCTACTGTTCTCAATTTTTTCCATTCCAGAAGATCTTCAATATTTCAACAACAAGTCGATTGACTCCACGTCCAGCCATCCTTTTTGGGAGCCAGTCGGTCTATCTTCAAAGATAACTTTACTGTCATCTAATGAAAATGTGAAATATATTCTTTTCTGTATTTTTACTAATAAATATACAAATAAGGCCATAAATAGTATACTTACAAATAATATGGAGATAATATTTGTACAATATAAATAGTATTTATTAAATGGTTTAGTTTCGCTGTCATTAATGGGAATAACAGACAATGCAGGGCTGGGCGGACCGCAGTAGGTAATGAAATTTTCATACAAAATGGATGGGTGCTGCGGATACCTGCAGTAGACTATCCAAAAGAACAAATGGATGTAACTTCATCCTGCATTTCTGGAACCTGTCAGAATGAACACACAATGGAAATCGATTTTTTTTTAATCTGGTCATTTTAAATAATTTCCAGAAAAATGTAAAAGATAAAAGTAGCTCAGATTTTCAGTCTAAGAATTTACTGTCGATCAGTGAAAACCGAATCGAAATCGGCCCAGCAGTTTTTAGGTGAATCCCGAACAAACCGACAAATAGACAAACAGACAAGAATTTAAAAAAAAATCGTTTACATAGTCTATTCCAGTTGCTTTTTATATTTAAAATTTTATAATATAAATTTTATTCACTAGTTAATTTTTAAAATACGTCATCTAAAGCAAAAGATAAAAACCTTAAAAGAAAACAATTCAAATAAAAAATGCATTCCACACTGTCGGTGTGGTGACCAGGTTGGTATATATCTTTATAGATTTAAAGAAATTGACTTCATTTGAGTCACTTATCTATATATATATATATATAAATGAATCGTAGATATTGTACGCGCATAACTTGAGAACGACAACCGATTTTGATGAAATTTGTTTTATGTGTTTGAGTGGGTTCCCAGATGGCTTAGATTCTCATTTAGAACCGGTAGGTGGCGCTGAGATCGGGTTGTAGAATCCTCCTAATCACCTGGACCGATTTTAGTGATTTTGTTTTTGTGTGTTTCAGTGGGTTCCCGGATGGTTTAGATTCGCAATTAGAACTGGTAGGTGGCGCTGAGATCGGGTTCTAGAATCCTCCTAATCACCTGGAGCGATTTTGGTGATTTTGTTTTTGTGTCATGAAACAGTCTTTTAGGAATTCAGAAAATATGGCGACACGAAGTTCGCCGGGTCAGCTGGTATATTATACTTTTAAATAAAGTTTTTTTTTAATAATCTCTAAAATCCCATCGCATTACACGAGCATCCAGCGGAATCATCCCAGCATCCAATTACACCGGATAGAGAATAAATTAAAATAAAACAATTAAGTTAGTAACGAGGTGCACGATAACATTACCATATTTGTGCAATTAAGGGTTGCAGATAGGGGTCGAGATAAGGGTCTCTAATTAGCCCACTGCTAACGAGAGGGGGTCTAAACATGGTGCAGCCGGAACCAAAACGATTTAAACGCATTCACCCGTGTGCAAAAATCAAAATATTATAACAAGTTAGGCTTCGACAAAGACAAATTCCACGTACAGTCTGTAAAAGCACATTTTATTACCTGTCAGCATTTGAACTAATTGTAATCCTTTTATGATCGTCTTCTTTTGTTTACTTATTTATTGGCATACGTTTTTAGTATTGTGGAGAACAGCCTATTGTTCTATTGTACTCGTTTACGGCCCCTTGCAGACTGCTTAATTAGCCAGTTGTTACGGATTATAAATATAAGCTGATTCTAGGAAATTATGTCGACGTTGCAGGGCGGGCACATTTGTATTTGTGCAGTATAAAATGATGGCCTGATCGAGAGAGGGGGTCAGTTGAGCTACAACTACGATACGGGCGTGACGTGTGTACATTCGGAAATCTAATAGTGATGGACTTTGCGCGTTACATTGAATTACGACCTTCTTCATTACGTTTGGGTTGTTGTGTTCGGTTATATTTGTGCCTGTGTTATACATGTTTGTACAGTTCTAATAAACTCTATAATCATTCTAACAGCATTTTAATTGGAGTCCCGCTAACTCGTAATAATATTATTATTAAAGTAGGTGACGAAATAAATAGAGAAGAATTTCTTAAATAAAAATAGCCGTTCGCGTCATTGATAATCCCATACTCATACACCGTTTAGATACACTTGGCCTTCGAAGAGACTTCACGTCCCTCTGTGTATTCTACCGACTGTATAATGGGAAGTGTTCCGAGGAACTGCTTAGAATGGTGCCTTCATCCTCTTTTTATCACCACACCGTTCGCCCATCGGCTGAGCGTTCATCCCCACTTCCTTGAGCCGCTTTGCTCTTGTACGCAACGTTTCTCTTGCGCACTATAGGGATTTGGAATGAGCTCCCAGCTGTAATTTTCCCACAGCTCCAAGATATGGAGATTTTTAAAAAAGGCTGTCATAAAATTTCTTCGACGCCGGCAGCGTTTTAGTAACATCTCTGGTGCTGCAAACGTCCATAGGCGGTGTACTGTCTGCCTGTCTGCTGTACTCCAAATATAAAAAAAAACATGTTGGGGAGTGCTCCAACGGGATTTACATCTCCATTTCTTCCAGCTCCCACGCTCAAGTATCGATCTGAAGGCTACTTCTCGCCAAGGTCTTCCCTTCACGCTACGATATGGGGTTGTTTAAAATGTACCGTAACTACCTTTCGTCAATTGAGCCATGTACCGGTTAGCCTACCATAAGCAAAAAAATATGTTGAACTTATTATTTAAGATATTTTTCATAAGCATAATTAATCATCAAAATATATATTTGTATATACAGATCCTATCTGATGGAAAGCGGTTACCATCCTTTATGGAAATCTGCAACAATAATGGTTTTACCAATGTTTTGTCGCTCTTTAAAGGGATACTGGAACTTGGCCACTAATGCCGGAACACAACTCAAGGTTGTTATGGTGGCATACTCTAGACATGGGGTGATAGCCAACCAGACGGGCAAATACCCTACCACCTGGCTGTGGGTTGTTTTGTCGCCTCTTACGACAGGTCGCCCGGCCGTAGGAAATTGTATTCTTTCTCTGTTCCTGCACGAAAATATGTATATCACATTTGCTTAATAAAGTCGTAGGAAACTAAACCTCAAAGCAAACTTCTATCTAAGGTTTCTATAACTGTTAAAATAGCTTTTGAACACCCTAGAAACGGTTGAAATGTACCCTCGAAATCACCTTCTTATCATATTAATTAAAATAATTCAATTAATTCTCCTCACATCCTCAAAATACAACTTCACTGTGACCTCTTAATTCAGAATTCGCCTAATTTTTCCCTCGAGACGTACGAAGCAATAATCTGATATAATTTAATCTTGTTAGGGGACGGTGAGCTATGTTAATATTATAGCAGTGCTATACATTTATAACACAGCTGTGTGTGATTTGGACTTCACATTCCGCGTCTTTTTGTTGCAAAACTGGCCAACAAGTAGACATTCCAGGTAATGGAAAGTGGTTACCATCGCTTTTATGTGTTTGCAACACCAAGGAAGAAACCAGTACGTTACCAGCCTTTTTCGTGAAACCCTAAAAAAGTAGCCTAAATTTCTCCTTATTACATCGGCTATCTGCCAGTAAAAGTCCCATCAAAATTGGTGCAGTCGTTTCTGAAGTTAACCGGAATATCCAGACAGACAATAATTCAAAAAAGTGCATTTATGGAAACTTTTGGTCCGAATCATCCCCTCTGATTATTTTTGCATTTTTATTTTGACATTACAAACAGACACTTCAATTTGATTTATCTGTATAGATTAACTTACTGGAAACTAACTTTTAGTCACTAAATTTGCATCGAATGCTAAATTAAGAGCCAATCTAATTTTTCACATATTTAATACTCGATGCTACCTACTGCTTTTAACAAAGTTATATTACCTGAGATGGCATTTTTGAATTCATTGCACCTAACAGTTATACTAACGAAACCCCACAAATCACTTATTACAGTATTTACAGCGAGATACAAACATAGTTCGCTAGGTAATAAACCAATTTGCTTTAAAACCGGACAAAAGAGTGTCCGGTTTAGCAAGGTGTTCTTTACCGGACAAACAAAAAGAAAATCGGACAGCCCGGTCGAAAACCGGACATCTGGCAACTGTAATCTCGCTCCAGTCTCGGTCCGATTAATTCTCGCTGTGTTTACACTATTAGTCTGGAGTTGAAACAAAAGAGTCGGCACAAGTCAAGTCCGCACTAAGTAACATATTCCGAGACCGGTAAACGTCGATGGTTCCCTTCTTGAGGTTGTGCAAGAATATGTCTACCTTGGAAAAAAGATCCAGGTAGGCACACACAGGGCTTCGAGAGGGAAGCCTGTAGGAGGATCCAGTTAGGCTGGGCATTCGGTAAGCTTCGACAGGTCTTCACGTCGACCATACCGGCAACGCTTGACGCCGAAAGTCTTCGAGCAGTGCATCCTACCCATCATGACATACGGTGCCGAGACATGGACACAGACAGTGAGACTGGTCCACAAATTTAAAGTCACGCAACGGGCTATGGAGCGAGCTATGTTAGGTGTTTCTCTTATGAATAGAATCAGAAATGAGGACATCCGTAAGAGAACGAAGATAACCGAGATAGCTCGCAAAATTAGCAGGTTGAAGTGGCAATGGGCCGGTCACGTCTGTCGCAGGACCGATGGCCGATGGAGCAACCGAGTCCTGGAGTGGAGACCACGTCTCGGCAAACGTAGCGCAGGACGCCCGCCAGCCCGGTGGACTGACGACCTGCGCAAGATCGCCGGCAGAGGCTGGATGAGGAAGACAGGAGACCGGAATATGTGGCGCGTACTTGGGGAGGCCTACGTCTAGCAATGGACAGAGACTGGCTGAAGAACAAATAACATACATATTGTTATATTAGAAACAAGGAAGGTTAGACTCAAAAATATTATATATTTATATATATATATATGTATTCTACGAACCGGTACCGGCGCGATATCGGATCGGAAAAAAGCGATAAGATATTGAGAATACACTGATTCTTTCTTGTTTAAGAATATTTGACCGGACCGAGAATGGACCGAGATCGAAGAGAGATAGAACCGTGAGAATAGCAACAACTCAGAAGGGTTTTTGGTAATAAAAGAACACCAACTGGCCACTATACTTATAATCAAAGAACCTTACGGCATACATATATTCCATACAATGACTCTACACAAACATTTTTAGAACGCGTCGCCATCCCTCCCACAGTTTTACAGTATAAGAAACTTAGCAAATTGGCACAACCGATGGCGGATTGAAGTCATTGATAAACTATTTTAATTAAAAGGGTTATGAATGACAAGAATTTAATAAATTATTGTTTGGAAATTTTAGATAATATTTTGTATCAGATATTATATTCAAAGTTTTACATGTAATAAAACAAATCGAACACAGTAAAAAGCTAGCGCGTCTGCCAACGTGAAAATAAAATGCAGTGAATACCGTCTATATACAATTGAGAAATTTTGAATTATAATCTACACAATTACCACGTCATATTAGGGATAAATATTGATACATAAAATTATGGTAAATTATAGAGAACTACTCTATACAAAATAGGCGCTAATCACAGAATAAATAAAAATATAACATTGTTATTCAATTAAGGAAATGGCCGATTGTGTCGTTTAGAAATAAGAGGGTACATAACAAAATTAATTACTAACCTTAAAAAGAAACATGACCAGAACAACTATGCAACTAAATAAATGTAACAGTAAATCGAGCCTAAAAACGCATTGACAGCAACTAAATTACTATACTAAAGTTCTTGGACATAAACAATTAAACATACAGCATGTAAAATAAGTCATAATAAATTCACACGGACACAACACTAATTCATGGGCCAGTTTGACTGGTCTTTTTATTAGTGTTGTAACGCATATATCCATCCGGTTACGGGGTTTCGTTAAATAAGTTTCAGAGACAAATCACCCGGGTTGAAGTTACACCGGAGGTCGGTCGAAAAAGTTTATTATTACTATAAGTTTCGTTGGATTAGTGATGGACGACGTCCATGTTTATCGGTTTGCAGTTGTGTCTCATGTGTTATTTTGGGTTTTATAGTAATTTAAATACAACACTGAAAGAGTTATTCGTTATCCAAAAATCTTATTTTTACTATTGTAATTATGACTCAGGATCGAAAGTTATTTTAAAACAAATAAAATTATATAACAAAACGCATACATAAGACAAGATAAAAGTAAACATAAGACAAATTGTATATTTTAAAAAAATACTAACATAGATTAAGTAAATATGTTACTAACACCTCAACAAACAATTCTTTTTGAACTTATATTACGAATATGTGTAAGTTATAAATAAATTAAAATCATGTAAATTAAAAATAGATATGATGACATAGAATCCGTAGTGTTAAAGGAAAGAAAATAAAAATGTTATTTTTGTTATTTAGCAAATTATTAATGTATGTATAATATATTTTTTTATTTTTATTGCATGAGTTCAGCAGACAGACAGACGGCCCACTTGATGGAAAGCGGTTACCATCACCTATGGACTTAAGGGAAAAACTCTCTTAAGGAAGAAGGAAGGAAGACTGGAACCTGGCCACTAATGCCGAAACACAACTCAAGGTTGTTACAGCGGCATACTCTAGACCAGGGGTGGTAGCCATCCAGTTAGGCAAATACCCTACCACCTGGCTGTGAGTTGTTTTGTCGCCTCTTACGACAGGCCACCCGGCGGCAGGAAATTATATTCGTTCTCCGTTCCTGCACGGATAGAGAGATAAAGATTAAGGAAGCGAATTTTTACGAATATTTAATATAATATGCGGATATTTGTCTCTTGCCAGCACTAACGTGTCACTCTGGGTTTGCGTGTCACCGTGAGATGTATATTTGGAGATGTGGGTCACCCGATAATGCTAACAGGATAATGGCTAAAGCTGTGTTAAGAACACGGGAATTAGATTTGGGGGATTGGGGAGTTACTTTCCTATGTAAAAGAAGGATTACTTGGACGCAATATCACAAAGGCTGAGATGTAAAAATGTGGCAAAATGGTTTTATAGGGTAACATAACCATTTTTGCAAAAATCGAACCCTTATGTAATTGGGTTGTTGAATATTTTTTTCTTTTTTGCAATAAATGGAAAGATCATAATTAAGTTTTATAAAAATATATTTTTTTAACCAGGAGTACCCGAGTACCGAAACACGCCGACACATCCCGAACAAACCCGAGCACGCGTTTGACGTCACAATGACAATTTCTCATAATAACTCATCGTAGTTTCATCAGCTGTGTGCTACGAAGCAACGGTCTACTTGTTTATTAACGAGGAGAGTTCACTAACAGACATCTCACCATGTGGGAATCACGGTGAGGGCGTGTGGAGATTCGCAGGACTGTTGCCGGAAAACCCACTAAAACACCCCGTACTCCTTCAAGTCACTTATAGCCAGCAGGGCCGCGGGAAGTGGTTATCACCTGCCCGCAAGAGCCTTGGCAAGCGCTGGCCAAAAATACCTCATACATTGTTACCGCAGGGTGCAAAACATCTCGATTCTCGCGGCGGAGCTACGGCTCGACGCCCCTGCTCTCGTTGGAGTTGTCATATAAATGATACCATTGATATGACAACAACAGCGGAGAAAGCTAGGACCTACTTTTTTATGATAGGGGTAATGTCTTTTCTTGGGACACCATCCTCGGGCCTGGGAGGAAGGCTCGCCGAGGGATGTGTGAGACTCTTAATCGGCCATGGCCTCCGAGCGGAGGACAGGGGGTTGGTCGGCTGTCAAACTACCCACTAAACCTAACCTGCGTCCCTAGTTCACACGCTTTTACAGCGCCAAAGAAACTGGCACAATAGGTACTGCATCTGTGACGCCCCAGCGCTTGTCGACGAACTCAGGGCGTCCTGCGGGGAAGGGCACCCTCTTCAACAACGGGGGGGGAGCTAGGAACTACTAACCTAACCAACATTAGCATTGTCATGAAAATATTATGAATATGACTAGGACTTTGTAAATGTGTGCCTTTACGCTCGACATATAGCAATCTGAACATCTACAAGTCTCTCTGTTTACTGAAAAATAAACTTCACTGCAATATCACTTTACGAACTCAAAAGGTACTGCGTCGAAGCTAACCCAAACGCGGCCCTTTGCCCATTACACGAGTACATGGCCAGCTGAATGGACCAAAGGGCTTTTTTATTTCTATATAAAACCCACGAGCCCATTGAAAAGTTCCGAGAGGGATGGTGTTTGACTTTAATGCATACTCTTCTACAAAGAAAAGTACCTTCAATTATTAAATTACTACACATTATTAAAATATATGAGTCTATGTTTTTGGCTTTATTTTATTGCTGGAGTATGACACACAGGCTACGATTTACTTGATGGAAAGTGTTAACGTCGCCTATGTACCAAATGCAACACAAAAGGTACTACCAATGTGCTGAAGGCCTCGAAAGCCGAAATGACGATCGTATACCACTGTCCAGTTTCTAACTACATGCGTTTAATACCAGTTTTATTTGCATGAGACTAGATGGCGCCACCATGGAATTGCATCACGGTATGGTTCGCAATCGTATACATAACGATTCTTCTAACGTATATCGAACAAATTGTCTACGGTCTTTCAGGTGTTTTATTCACAAACTCTGACAAAATTTTCGATTACTTCGAAGCTCAAGGTATAGAGCAGTAAGAATATAAGCACTGTACGTAGAACTGCGTAGAACATGATTTTAAAATGAGTTTGTAAGAGTAACATGACATTTTGTACTGAACTAGTACAATGTACCACTTCAAATGAGGCGAGGAGATTTGTATAGTTTGTACTGCGGCAGTACATTTGGAGCGATTAGGCGCTGAGCGTCATTCCGTCATTTGTCCCATACAAAACTACTAATTCGGAAAAGTTCGTTAAGAATCGGATGTGATCGGCCTCGAGGTCACCTCATTTTAGTAGCAGTCGTACATGTCATGTTGTACCTCTTTGCTATGTGAATATCCGTAGAGGCGTTATTGTACTAATGTAGCATAAACCTCATTCCGCCCTTCCTCTTACATTTGAGGCGCGAGTAGTGCACTGAGTAGTAGCGCGACAAAATATATGAAGCATTACTGTTTTAAATGTTGTACCGTATCAGTACAAATGGATTTTGTACGGGACAAATGTACCGGTTCGTACGTGTCCGACGCAACTCTAATATAAGCACTATACGTACCTGAGTCTGCAACTAGCACCCTTTCACTAGATGTGGATACATTTGGCAGCATATCACTACAATACTATTGGTTATACCATAGAATGAAGAAGTTAACTAAAATTGGTTATAACCGATTAAAAGTGGTTTCAAGCCTTGGTTGTATGTAAATACTGTCAATTTATCTTCAAAAATGTGATATTTTCTTAAGTTTTCGCGACTAGTATACATAATAAAACTACGTTTTAACGGTTTTAAGTTCGGTTGTTTATTTGGTTTTTATTATTCCGACGTTTCGGCCACTTTTCAGTAGCCGCGGTTACGGAAGACAAAGATGTCAAGTGTCAATGAGTACTGTTAAAGTTTTATTTGGCTTACCGCTAGCTTGTTCATTTTAATTATTTAGTTTTAATTTTGTTTATGGTTATTATTTACTATCTGGGAGCCTAATCTAATTTATCACCGCTTCGCAATATGCTTTGGATAGAAGAGAAGAAGCGGCGCAAGAAACTCTTCAGCGACATGCTTAGCTCTTATAATTTTATATAATATTAAAATGGTACAATAAAAAGAAATTGTCAATCGAATTGATTTGTGTTACGGTGCACGCAGAAAGAGCTCACAGTGTCTTGAGGTCTGATAGTTGGTTTGTGCCGGGTTTGGGTCTTTAGTTGTGATGATCAGATCCCAAACAGGTGGTACTTGCCAACCATCTTCTCAAATCAGATAAATTACTGCGCATAAAACCTTTAAAACGTGGTTATATTATTAAAAAGTGTGGCAATGCTGGTGCGAGATAGCATGTTACATTGAGGTAATTGAGATAGCAAATTTCTTAATAAAAGTATATACTTTAGAGATACCTCAAACGAATAAAATTTGCAAACCGAACAAACTCTTAAGGTGGCGACTGACCTGTAACATTTCGTCGTAACGTAACGTTACGTTACGACGAAATGTTACAGGTCAGTACAGCGAACCGATCCGCTCGCTGCGAGCGCCGCGTGCTCCACCCGGTTGGCGGTATTTTCGCGAATCCCTTTGAGTATTACGTTACGCCTTCATTTTAGGTCAGTACAGCCTCTAACGTTGTTGCGAGCGCATGTGTCAATCGGGTGTCACAGTTTCGAAGTGTTATTGACGAGCGCTGAAGATGGAATGGTACCAGCATAAAACTCTGTTGTTTATTGAAAAATATAAAGAAATGCCTATTTTATATGACATTTGATTCTTCAGTGTTTCCATTAACAATGAACCACCCGTTATATTTCTGTTTTTGTACAAGTTTGAAATCCAATAACGTTTCATTTTTTTCTTCATCTAGAGTAAGGAATAATTTAGTAAAATCACAGATCCCAGAAACACGTCTTCGTTATCCGACATTTTGATTACCAAAAGACGGAGCGCAGTCGAGCATAGTGCTCGCCACGAGCTAGGGGAACAGGTCAGTCAGGTAATGCCGAATGTACGTTAATGCTCATGTCAGTGGTCAGCTTTAGGGTGTGTATTTCTTGGGGCTTGGTATACGCTTCTTCAATAAGATTCCGAATGAAATGTTAGATCTGCCTTTCACTAAATTTAAAATCAAATTAAAAAGTATCTTGCTTAAAAAAGGATATTACACTATTGAAGAATATTTAAATGATAAAACTCCATTTACATAGCAGCTCATACAATCGTCTGTATAATGTTTTGATTTTGCCAAACATGTAAGGAATTTTTGGAGATATGTTGTAACTATAATAATATTCTTCTTTCCTCTTATTATGTCTTTGTCTTACTAAGTATGCTCTGTTTGCTACAACTCCATTAATTCTTCGAAAAGTAATTCTATGTAAAACTTATAAAAAAAAGAACTTGAGATATAAATAGAATAAGAAACTTAAAGAAAAACAATATTTAGCTAGACGTGTTGCTGGGGAGTTTCTTGTCGCTTCTTGTCCTTAACAGCAATAACACATTGCGAAGCGGTGTACATAGAATAGGAAGTAAAATTAAATTTTAACTTATATGTATGACCTTCAAAAAGTGTTCTCCAGTGGAAATTATTTTGAATAAAAACTTTTGAATTTGAATTTGAAGTCCGCTTTCGGAATTGGATGTCGATTGCGCCGCAGTGCTTTTCAAGAACTTAGTATTAGATAATTATTATATACTAGCTGTACCCGGTAGACGTCGCCTTGCCTTAAAAAAGAAAAATGAAGAAACCGATTGTAGCGCCATCAACCGGGACCAATTGTTAATCTAAACCATTTTCAAAACTACTTGAAAAAACACAAACCATTTCATCAAAATTGGTTCCACCGTTAAAGAGGTGTTCTGCGGCGCCACCTACCAGGTCCAGTCGTGAATCTAAACCATCCCAGGATCCACTTGAACACACACAAAAATAATTCACCTAAATCAGACAATGAAAATGAGTTTAAATGCAGTCACCATTGCCGACATCGGCCTCAAAAGATCATAACAAATGAATGGCTAGACTGATGTTTTTTTAATTACATATTTTTTGATGAATATCATATTTTAAATATGATATTCACCAAAATCAAATATCACACTTAAAAAAATGTCATTCTCTATACCACGCATGGGTAGTCGAGTTCAAAATCGCAAAACTTTTTGCTTACCTTTGCTTCATTTAAATACAAAATAAGATTATTTTTTAAAAAAATCGTTTAAGCGCTCAATAATATTTTAAACGTTTTTTTTTCTTCCATATTATATTTATTTTTTGTTTAATTATAATAATAAGAGTTTATGCCGAGTGCAGGCGTGAGCACATGCATGTACACATCCCCACCGGCTTACTATAGGATTTGTATTAGTTTTTTTATGATTTAGTGCTATACATAACGTAAGCTTCATATAAAATATCACATTCTACAGAGTACAAAATATTTTATTATTAATGTATTTAAACATGTCTCTGAATGTGTTCAGTTTTGAAGACAGTAAAATAAAAAATAATAATAATACTTATTATCCTATTCCGGACCAAGATAATTCCAAAAACACGAAAATTTATTTATTTTATTTTATTTGGGGGGTAACAGCTGTAGTCTTACAAACTAACGTTACAGGGATAGCTATAGAACAGCTATTCATAAACCTCCACAGATGTCAGGGAGATAAAAATAAAGTATAAAATACAGTAATTATAGAAAAAAAAAATATAATAATATGAGAACTTTGTGACAGGAAACTAATTATTATTAAAATGGGCTTCGATTAAATTCGCATTTACAGATGCTAGACTATCCACAAACAAGTCAATGTCAACTTAATCCGACTTGCTGAGTTTGTTAAATTCTTTGAACATGAAAATCATAACAATTGGTCCAGCCGTTCTTGAGTTATAAATGGTGTAATTAACACAACTTTGTTTTATTTATATACATTATATACATTCCAATTATCTGTACGTTCGCAAACCGCGTGTATATTACATAAGTTTGCGTACACAAGTATGTAAAAATGCTTCACTTCGTTTAAGTTCTTAATTCGTCGCTTAAATGCATTTGTTTATGTATGTTCAGCCACGACTTTTTTTGTTTATGAGCCCATTTTGATGATTCTTTTCGCGTTGGATTCGATAAAGCTTTAGAATTATTCGTATACATTCATTGTAATAGAATACCATATAAAGACTTATATAAGACTATTAAATTAAATAAAGACTTAAAACTTATAAAGAAAAATATTCTATTAAAAAGGAAACCGACTTCAAGAGCGACTAAAAAACAAAAAATAAACATTTTCTACAACGTCTTGAAGTCGGTGATACAACGTAATAGCCAACCAAGTGAATATGATTAATCACCACATTCCATCATCATCATTCTCTCTTATCATCATCACCATTTATACGGGTGTCGCGTACGGTACACTTTCATTCGTCTAAGAAAGGTATATCAAATAATTACATACCTTGTTACATGTTATGAGCTTACAAATATTTGTATGTTACCTCCACAATACCCTAAATATCTCTCTAACAAGATACACGTGTCAAAACACAATACACTAATCCGCGCAGTCGGCTAATGCGGCTATTATTAAAGTTAATTACGTTAATTGAATACGCAGTGTTGCGCCAATAACCAGCAAGATTAAATTAGCTTACAATGTGTTTTAGCGTGTTTATTTGTTAGTACTGATTATTGCTAATTAGTTTTGTCTTTATACTCAAGTTTTGGTAATGGGATACTTGTTTCAAATAGTGAAATCGTCGGGTTTCACCGGCAATAATGTTAAGTTATTGAGTTTGACGGCCTCTGTGGTTGAGCGGGCTAAGCCTTTGCCGGCTTACCTCACTGCAACGCAGAAGCTCCGGGTTCGATTCCTGGTATAGTAAATTTCGGAAACGTATTTTCTCCGTTTTTTACTATGGTCTGGGTGTCTGGGATCGGCCCCAGAATGGTCCGTTGTATATTACCCTTAACACAAGCGTAACTTGCTTAATTTGGGGATATACAGTGTGTGTATTTGTCTGCCGATTTATTATTATTATTGAATGAGGCCAAATGCGTCTTAGATACCTCTTTATATATATATATATATATATGTGTGTCGCAGATTGCGATATAATTGTAAAAATTTCGTAAAGTAACGACTTTAAATTGAGGGTACTTATGTTTTGCTCAAAGTACCTGCACTTGATTTTAGTGTTGTTGGTCCGTCAGTATAAAAGGAGGTGAAATCGCCTAAGCGGGACATTCGGCATTCGACATTCTACATTCGTCGGTTGAAGAGCGCGAATGCTCTGTTGGACAAGGAGCACATATGTTGTGGTCAATAATTACTGTCCGATAATAGCAGTATTCCTCGAGGGCAAATTGCTGCTCAACACCTGTTAAGTGTGGATGGACCTCTTGGAGTTGTCCTAATATTTCTCTGTATTATTTTGCTGTATTTAATATTGTAATTGTAATAATTCTAGTGTAATAAACTTTGATTATAATATTTCAGATTATTATTGTGTTATTCGTGTCGCGCTGAGCCGACTGATATATATTTTTTTAAATGTAAATCTCCTCTCTTCGTATGAAATGGATTGTCCGGTCTAATTGCTTTTTTATATATTAGTATAACTTTTATATTTTATTAATGTACGTATATTATATCATGTATGTATATATTTATAGACACTAACTCGGTAGCGAGAATAATTCAACATACCTCGGTTCTTATCAAATTTCTTGTCCATCCAAAGATTGTCTGGAAGAAATCGCTACTAGCGACAAGACCGCCTATTGTCTTGTAAATTTTCATTTCTATTAACTGTATCTTTTAAAACACAATAAAGCATATTCATTCATTCATATATCTACTTTTTCTTACATTTTTGGCCAATATATCTGTCTGTTAAATATCCTATATATCTATTTTACATTTATTTAGAGTTTTGATGTACCTTATTTTCTATTTATTTTTACTGCTATGCTATATCTACTGTTTTGTTTATCTCTTAGTCTATATTTATCGTTTCCTATTCATAATTTCATACATTTATTCAATATATTATAAAATACAAGTAATAATGTATTAATTATCCATTTTTATTTCTTTGTACAACTTGGCTATGTTTATACAGTACGTAATAAATTATTTTCTATATTTTTTGGACATCAGCTCTTCCATGTTTTGTGTATGACCACAGTATTTTTCTTTGATTCAATATATTATCTTTGAGTTGTACTTTTCTAAATTATGCAAGTTACACTAAGGTCATGAGTGTAATATATGGGACAGTTCTGAAGTCGATACCAAAAGCGAGTAAATTCTGGAAAAAAAAATCCGATCTCTGACAAAAATTAACTTATTCTGTACTCCAGTAAGCCGATCGATTCAATCCTCAGAGCACGAGATCACAAAATTTTTATAAAAAATTAAGAAGGATATTATTTACTAGCTGTCCTGGCAAACGTTGTCCTGCCTTGAAAAATTTAGAACCCGATTATATAAATTAAATATAGTCTGTTACTTAGAGATTATTTAGCATTCTAATGGTGAAAGAATTTTTTGAAATCGATCAAGTAGTTTTTGAGTTATTCGTTACAAACATAAAATAATACAAATCTCCGCAACACTTATCTATACTAATATTATAAAGAGGAACTTGATAATATTAAGTGTTTGGGAGATTACCCGTAAAATGATAGGTTTTTGTGGCTAATAAACGTATTTAGTGGTAAAATGGAAATACATGCAATCTTTAACTTTATCACAGACAGTGAATATAATTTAAATTGACAATCAAACTTCAAATCTTAAGAAAATATCTAAAAAATTATATAGAAAAAGAGTACGTAATAATAAGTATATAGGACTCTATGTATACCTATACATGCCTGTGTGTATATATGACTGTATGTCTATAATGCTTTATTTAGTAATGGACTTTATAAAATTTTAAATTCCACTTCGTTCCCAAACGGAACATTTTATTCAGTATTTTTAACTCGGAACAAGTTTTATAGTTCCCACGACACACCCGCTACGGGCGCTACGAGCTCGACGTGCTACGGAACGCTACGCAGACGTGTCTTGGGACCACGCTACAAGATTCTTTATAATGTGCTACATACGTTATAGTCTGAGAGGTAACGTTTTAATTTAAAGATCTAAGTTAGAAGCTTAATTAAAATAAAATAATTTGACCTTTGAAATTTTGTACGTTAGATTTATAAGCAATAAGTAAGTAATAACTGTTATTTTTCATTACTAAAACGACTTTTACTAACAGTAATTTTATAATAAATTGCAACCTTACAAATATTTTTTACATGAAGTGCTTAAGTTTAAAATCAGTATATATCCCATTTATATGACATTAACAGTTTTAAATATAATACACTAAAGAAAGCAACACATCTGTGGAAAAGTGCTAAATAATATCCAAAAGTCTTGGTATAATATTATTTTAAACAATTTAGCGATAATTTATGTATATTCTTGGACAAGCTTAGCGGGAATTCAATTTCCCTTTCAAATGAGAATACTTGATCCCAGCAGTGGAATGTTTATAAGTAATGTCAGCCCAATATTACTTTTTCTTTATAATAACATTTCGAAGCTAGATTGCAATTTCGAAAAGTATTCGTTTGGATTGTAAACTAGTTTAAAGTAGATAGTTAAAAAGTGAGAACACCATACACCAGCTCTTGTACTAGCCTACTACGCCGATCACTACGACGCACTACGCCCTGTCGGGGACTTGTCGTTTTTTTTACACATTGCTACGTCCGTGTGTTACGTATACATACAAACATTACAAATTTGTTGTATATGTAGCGGAATTTGTTATATTCTTATTTTACCTTTACTCGAGCTTAAAAATGTAGTTGTTTGCAAAAATACATGATATTTCATACATGGAGCTTACTTTGAAGAGGAAAAATTGAGAGAATGCAATACAAGAGCTTTTTCTCATTTCTCTTTTTAAATACGTTTGAGGATATTTTTAGATGATGAATATTACTAGTATCTATTGAAATTAAATGAAATGTTTATTCTTATATAAATGTAGTTGTATACAGGTGTTATTCCTAGAAATAAATGGTTCAGTACATTTTACCAGTTTCACTGGTATGCAAGTAAGTACGATCTTAATCGCCATTGTTTAAATAGTTAGGTCCTATTTATTCTATTAAGTACCTTTTATGTAATCGGGATAATATTTATTACCTTTATTTATTAATTATATAGATATCTGTTTTTAATTAAATTGTTATTCCAATCTGTGTGTGTCAATTTTTTAATATCTTCAATTAAAATATTATTATTAATTATGTATTGATATTATGTTTCAAATTTGTCATTAAGGAATTCGTTTGTGGAATAATATGATTTGTCTATTAACAATTTCTTTAGTCTGGTTTTAAATATACTTAATGGTATTGTTTTTAACGGTTTTGGTAGTTTATTAAATATTGCAGGTGCCATTTCGTACACACTCTTCTCCGATAGTGCCGTATTATATTTATTAACACTGAATACATTTAATTCTCTTTTTGTCAAATTTTCATGTCGTGGCGGTTTTATTTTAAATAGATGGGGGTATATAGTAACTAACTGTCCAAGCTCGTATATATACAGACGGCAAGTTTAATGATTGGAAATGAGTGTTGCAACTGTCTCTGGGACCCAAATTACTATTTAAAAATAGTTTTTATTAGTAGTAGTGCTAGTTGCTAAGTTCACTTCTTATAATATATTTACTGATGTTTCGTTCACTTTGCGGCTATAACTCTCAAGCTGTAGAAATAACATGATCTGTTTACAGACGCACACCTATTGGAATTCTATATATTGATTACAGCGCCATCTATACCGTGTAGAAAATTATTATCATCCAATCGTCTCCCTAGTTCTTCTTCAAGTCTATTTTCTTTTACCAATTATTTGGTGTAATCACAATATATACATTCAATTATTTTATTCGCAGAAAACATGGTACTACAAGATGTTCAAATATTAAATACATTTGGCCTAGTGAAGGAATAGAAAATATTCTTTTTAATTATGTCTAAAATTATTACTAACATGTATTTTTAAACCTAGATAGTACAGTAGAAAAGCAGCCAGCCCATCTGATGGAAAGCGGTTACCGGTGCCTATCGATGTTGCCAACACCAGAAAACCTACCAACGCGCTGCCAGCTTCGAAAAAGGCGAAGAAGAAGGAAACAAAAAGATAGAGACTTTATAAAAGATCTCACAACGTACGCTGTGGGAAACCACGGCTAGAGAAACGTTCTAGAGAACCGTTGCGTACAAGAGCGAAGCGTCTCAAGGAAGTGGGGATGAAAGCCCAGCTGATAGCAAGCGGTGTGGTGATAAAAAGAAGACGAAGGCATCATCCTGAACAGTTCCTCGAAACACTCCCTATTATGTACACGTGTGTGTACTGGCATATGTCCTGTACTACACCACAGATCACCATGCCATCCTTCACACAATCCATCTATTCACTTTTACGTACATTAATGAACATAAGTATTGCCAAATAAATATTGCCTTACATTCAAACGCTGCATTTCATTAAATAATCAACCTATACCAGAGCTATGTATGAATATAGTGTATAATATTTAGTATAGACAGAACCCCCATAATACCAAGTCCAGCGAAATCCAGACGCATAATTGGCAAATATTTAAATTAAATAATTAATCACAAACACTATCACAAAACAACTCTAGTATTCAAATAATAAGGTGTACAATCGTATGCAGAAATTAAGATATTACCTTTTACCTAAAAAGAACTGTACTACTAAATGAATAAAGTATGAATTTCTTTGTGATGAATATAAACTCGTTATCTTCAGCTAATATTGATGCAGCGAAGAGTCGAATGTTGACGATTCGTATTTGAAAACGGTGATTCACTTCAATGGCCGATAGTTATGTCATGAATTTTTATTTTGGAGATATCCCCAGCAACGTACTAGCATTGCCTTAAAACATGGAAATGCCATTATTTATTTCCGTTTAGATGAAATAGATCTTAATAAGCAAAATATAAATGAAATGGACCGTAATTATTCCGGCCATAAGTTCTGTCACAAACGAAATGCATTTTTTGATGAAGTAATGTAATGTTACATGCCGTCAAAGATAACCGCACAGCTGCCTATTGTAAGCGCAGTTTATTGTCTTCCAACGGATTTAGTTATTCTTTTGTGTTTTGAATTTGTAATTAAGAAAAACATACTATTGTCTTTCTACTTGTTTTATAACCATCATTAGCGTCGAACTAATCCTTATTGTTATTGTTTTCGAATTGTTAGCCGTTCACACCTGCGCAATTTGCTATTTCTCGGAAACTCGGTGCGTTTGGTCAATCTTTTTGTACTGTGTAGTTAGTATAAGACGAGGCCCGAATGGAGGGCAGGGCAGTCAAGCGACGACTACGAAGCGAGAAGACGTTTTCTAGTACTCTCGATTAGCGATATAAATGGCGGACTTTGCGCGTTCGAATTACACTGAATCGTGCAGTGTGAACTAGTTGCATCCAGTTTTATTTGTATTTGTTTTATACGTGTTTGTACAGTTCTAATAAATTCTATAGTAGTTCCAACGGCATTTTTAATTCGAGTCCTGTAGCTCGTAACATTACTATATACGATTATTTGTCATTATTAGGTATTTGATTTGTTATATTCAAAAAAATTTTTTATTGCACAAAACTATGCTGATGAGAAAACACAGTATTTACATTTGTATACCAGACTATAAACCGAATAAAATCAGAATGCCACCCGCGAAAGTATTATCATTCGCGCCAATTGATTTGACAGTTTTTTTTATTATTTCTAAACATTCTTGTTCATGCAATTATTTTCAGCATAAGTTCTATTTCGATACTATTTAAAAAGAAATACAAATAAATTAGTAAATAAATATGACAGTTGTTAATTTTGAAACGGGTAAAAATGTTCCCCTGGTCGTGAAATCGTTAACATGTAACAAGTGCAGTACGAATCGACGTTTGACCGAGTCTGCCTTAGTCGCTTCTAGGATCTAGGCAAAGCCCAAAACAGATTATTTCACGTTCGACGTTTGACTAAACAGCTTCGTACTTCTAAGTTTGACTAAAAATATTTTAGTCAAAGGCCGAAATTGGAATTTACCTCGGTTTTGTCGAAAGACCTTTGACTATAACATATACATACATACATAACATACGTAAAGAATCAGCCGTCGTACTGATGACACTCTCAATCCGGCAATTACGCTAACAACACGATCTATATGTTTATCATAAGTTTGTAGTTTATCCATGCAGTAATAGAGAAAGAATACAATTTCCTGCGGCCGGGCGGCCTGTTGCAAGAGGCGACAAAACAACCCACAGCCAGGTGGTAGAGCATTTGCCCCACTGGAGGGCTACCACCCCTGGTCTAAAGTATGCCGCCATAACAACCTTGATTTGTGTTCCGGCATTAGTGACCAGGTTCCAGTTTCCCTTAAGAGAGCAGCAGCGCATTTGTAGTTGCAAATGTTCGTAAGTGATGGTAACCGCTTTCCATCAACTCATTCAATTAAAAAACCCATTAGTTATGTTAATGTAACGATATATTCAAAGAAATCATCATTAATTAAGAGGTCTTTAACTCGCGAGGCGATTTTTTGTTTCTTAATGGGGTTTCGGCTAATGCTGGCTTTAACAGCATTACTATTTCTGGGAAACTCAGTGCGCGCGGCCAATCTTTTTTGTACTGTGTAGTTAGTATAAGACGATGCCCGAATGGAGCGGTGGGCAGTCAGGCGACGACTACGAGACGAGTAAGACGGTTATAGTACTCTCGATTAGCGATATTGACAACGGACTTTACGCGTGTCGAATTGCATTGGATCGTGCAGTGTGAACTGGTTGCATCCAGTTTTATTTGTATTTGTTTTATACGTGTTTGTACAGTTCAAATAAATTCTATAGTAGTTCCAACGGCATTTTTATTCGAGTCCTGTAGCTCGTAACAATATTTTACTTTTTGTATGTTCTTTTTGTTTTTTTCTTTCTTTTTCTACTGCATATGTACTGGCTTTAACAGCATTAGTAGCCTTTGTAGCTCTGACAGTAGGAAGCTGCCCTGATCTTTTGCAGACTTCTACAGAGGAAGTATTTGTGAATACGATATTCGAATATACGGTAAGGCAATCCCTGTAATCTTATTTTCCTTTACACCCCATTTAATTAAATCACAATAACAATTTCACTAGGATATGCCCGCGGCCTCGTCGACTAACTAACGACTCCGTTGGCTCAGCGACCCAAAGTGTGAGTCTTGGCCTCCGAAATGAGAGCACGCCACTTTTCTCTGTCCTGCGCAGTGTCTTACCAGTTGTGGGCTTGTAGTGCGGTCAGGTCAGCTTCCACTCTATCCTTCCAGCGGTACTTGGGACGACCAACCGGTTGCCCCAAGTATGCTTTCTTCGCTCTCCGATCCTCCTCCATCCGTTCCACATGACCGAGCTAGTGGAGACGATGAGAATTTACCTTCCCAGTTATGTTGGGCTCGGCCATGAGGTCTTCTATTTCAAAGTTGGTTTGGACCCTCCAGCTGCCATCTCCTTTTATTGCTGGGACAAGGTTACGTCCATGCTTGACTTAAAATTCCCGGGAGATTCCTGGGAAAAGAAAAATATCACACTTTTTATTACACAATATTTACTACCGATAAGAAAAATATCACTTTGGAATTCGTTTTTTTCTTTAATTTGGCCATTTTAAATCATCCCCAGAAAAGTTCCTGCGGGATTCCCGGTATAAAAAGTAACGCAGATTTTAAGTCTAAAAATTTGTTGTTGATCAGCGAATACCGTATCAAAATCGGCATAGTAGTTTTTGAGTGTATCCCGAACAAACAGACAAGAAATCTAAAAAAAGCTCTCCGTCTATTATGTAGTTTATTCCAGTTGTTTTAAATAGCTTTAATGTATAGACACGGCGTGTTTAAAATTTTATATTATTTGATATTAAACAAGAAAAAAATGTATGAAATGGGGGGAAATCGAAATAAGTTTTGAACATAGTGAACGCGTTCCAAATTCAAAATAATTAAAGAATTGTGAAAAACAAAAGTTTTCTATATCAGAGTATTTATGGCGACAGTAGTTACATTAAGTTAGTTCTTAGCATTTCTTACATAAGTTACAATAGTATAAACATAGATGTATTATAGAACAAAAACTGTAGGTACATATGAAGTAGAAAAAGAAAGAAAAAAACAGAAAGTAAAATATTGTTACGAGCTACAGGACTCGAATTAAAAATGCCGTTGGAACTACAATAGAATTTATTTGAACTGTACAAACACGTATAAAACAAATACAAATAAAACTGGATGCAACCAGTTCACACTGCACGATTCAATACAATTCGACACGCGTAAAGTCCGTCGTCAATATCGCTAATCGAGAGTACTATACACGTCTTACTCGTCTCGTAGTCATCGCTTGACTGCCCACCCCTCCATTCGGGCGTCGTTTTATACTAACTACACAGTACAAAAACGATTGACCGCGCGCACTGAGTTTCCCAGAAATAGTAATTTGCACACCTGCGAACGGCTAACAAAGTCGAAAACAATAACAATAAGGATTAGTTCGACGCTAATGATGGTTATAAAACAAGTAGAAAAACAATGGCATGTTTTTCTTAATTACAATTCAAAACACAAAAGAATTTCTAAATCCGGACAGACTAACACTGCGCTTACGACAGGCAGCTGTGCTTTTAACTTTGACGGCATGTAACAATATCTTAACATTATAAATAGTCAGGGGCATATTATAAAAAAACACTTAAAAAGTAAGCTCAAACACGCACTTTCATAGTTAAAAGCAGTTTTAATTGCTTAATGTAAATCTTTATAGTGTGCAAGAAAACACTTATAGCCGCTGCGTAAACGAACGCTGTGACTTGAGTAAATGAAAAATAAAGTATGTTTATATTTTTAATATTAACGAATCACTAATGAGACCGGCTCTTAACGAGGGCCGGTGATAATAAAACGGTAAAGAGGGTATTAAGTACACTTCAATGGAAGTTAGAACGATTTTTAATACTAAAATGTAGCTAGAAAGCAAACATTTTGGGTACGTGGCTCCGGTACTACGGTATGGTTTAATTATCTAAGCAAACTCCACACATATATACAGAACATCTTTGGCTCCAAAAAGTTGTGTGTGTATGCAGTTCATAGGCAGTGGAAGTGAAACAAAGTGTGACAAGGGGTGGGAGGGATTCTAAATTTCGTAACGATATGTGGTATCGTTCTAATCTATGTATTAATACGTGAAGTAAAAAAATTGTATCCCTTTTTACGAAAATTGCGCGGACGGAGGAGTATGAAATTTCGCACACATAGTTTATATATAGAGAAGAAGCGACAAATCCTAATATTTATTTTTAAATTATACATAAAAAATACATTAAATCAATAAAAAAACATTATGCACACCATCATGTATTTGACACACACGCGCATATATACTTTTTGTTTATCGTTCAAGTCAAATTAACAGTGTAGCATTGGCGGAATCTGTGAGTACAGAAGTATAGTCTTGGACTACAAATTATTTATGGTCGAATTTCGACCACGGGCGACCACTAGTATATTTAAGTTTGAAAACATGAAATTTAAAATATTAATTAAAAACATTTCCAACTATCTGTTTGAGCATTGTGTTTAAATTATTAAATATAATATATTCTAACTCATTCTCTCGCAGGCTTAGTCCTATAGATTGATGTGTATATCTCTTTTTAGTGTCGCCTTTTTTCGTTTCATCGAGTTTTAAATCAGAACGATTCTAAAGAAATTTCACATCAAAAAATGCGTACGAACGTAGGTATCCGATTTTATGAGTGTAAAGCACAATTTAAAGTTTTCCAAACTTTACTACTGCTATACCATGTATATTTTTGAAATACGCTTATTTGTCAGAAAGTACAAAACGTAGTTTTATTAAGCGTACTAGTCGCGAAAACTTAATAAATTACTATAATCCACTTATATATTAATAATATCTTTCTTTCTTTTTATTGTGTCTTGGTCTTATTGAGTATGTACTGTTTGCTACAACTCCATTAATTCTTCAAAAAGTCATTCTGTAACATACTTCTGTATAAACCTTATTAAAAAAAAGAGAACTTGAGATGTAAATAGAATAAGATATATAAAGAAAAACAATATTTAGCTAGACGTGTTGCTGGGGAGTTTCTTGCCGCTTCTTCTCCTTAACATCAATAACACGTTGCGAGGCGGTGTACATAGAATAGGAAGTAATATTAAATTTTAACTTATATGTATGACCTTTAAAAAGTGTTCTCCAGTGGAACTTGAATAAAAACTTTTGAATTTGAATTAGAGAATCTTGTAGATACATACTCATTGGAGAAATTCGACATTCGGGCAATTCGTACATCTCTCGCTTTCCGTGTTTGAATAGCTACGACGATCTATCGATCTGACTGACGATCGGTCAGTAAAGCTAAATTGTAGTTGGTGTTAAAATTCGTTTAAAAAGGTAAAAAACGAGAGGTGTTACAACCTACCCCACTGACGGACTTCACCACCTTGAGTATATTAATAATATAATACTATATTCATTGTATGTATATATATATATATATATGTAATTTTTCTGTGTGTGTGTTGACAGTGAACTCCTCCTAAACGGCTGGACCGATTTTGATGATATTTGTTTTGTGTTTGGATGTATCCCCCGATGGTTTAGATTCACAATTGGAACCGGTAGGTGGCGCTGAGATCGGGTTCTAGAATCCTCCTAATCACCTGGACCGATTTTGGAGATTTTGTTTTTATGGCATGAAACAAAGTCTTTTAGGAATTCAGATAATATGACGGTACGAAGTTCGCCGGGTCAGCTAGTATATATATATATATATATATATATATATATATATATATGTGTGTGTGTGTAACAGTGCAACGTCCGTCCGTCCTAAGGTGCAGTTGAAAACCAGTGTCAGGCACCTGACGCCTGGCACATGCTGAACTGCACCTATTTGGTACTATGCGAGACTTTTTGTTATATATCACCGTACAATTCATTGCCATGTGTCTCGTTGCGTGATGATCAAATAAACGTTTTTCTCTTTCTTTCTTTCTTTCTTCTTTCGACTATAATAATTATTTTATTTTAGACCAGGATCCATATATTGTTAGTTTCAAAACTCTTACTTAAAGTTAGTTAGTAATCTATATATATATAAAACAAAATCGTGTTAGTTACACCAATTATAACTCAAGAATAATTTTTATGATTTTTGTATTTTTGGAATTGTATTCGTCCGGAATAGGATAATAGGTATTATAATATGACATTCATCAATAAAAAAAATATCATTAAAAATATCAGTCTAGCCGTTCATTTGTTATGATCTTTTGAGGCCGATTTCGACATGGTGACTGCATTTAAACTCATTTCCATTTGTCTGATTTAGGTCAATTATTTTTGTGTGTGTTCAAGTGGATCCCGGAAAGGTTTATATTCAAGATTGGAGCCGGTAGGTGAATTTTTAGGATTTTGATGAAATTTTTTGTGTTTTTTCAAGTAGATTCGAGAATAGTTTAGATTAACAATTGGTCCCGGTTGATGGCGCTGCAATCAGTTTCTAGATTTTTATTTTTGAATGGCAAGGCAACGTCTGCCGGTTAAAGCTAGTTAATTATATCTTATACTAATATATACGTATAAAGCTGAAGAGTTTGTTTGTTTGCTTGAACGCGCTAATCTTAGGAACTACTGGTCTGGTTTGAAAATTTCTTTTAGTGTTAGGTGGCCCATTTATCGAGGAAGGCTATAGGCTATATATCATCACGCTAAGACCAATAGGAGCGGAGCACTAATGAAGGATGTTCCAAAATCGGGGGGTTTTGAAAACAAATTCCACGCGGACGACGTCGCGGCCACAGCTAGTTAGTAATATATGGTTAATATCTTCCAATGACACATCCGTTGTTTTTAAACAGGCATGACAGTATATAAATTACAGTTTATAGTTTGAGTTAGGTCACCTTGTTAGTTTAATATAGGGATTAAATAAACAATTAATTGAAATCTAAGTCAGCTAACGGCAATGTTATGTTAACTATAAAATACAATTTAAAAAATTAGTCTCTGCTGTAGAAAAATTTTGAAATAAGGTAAGATAAGATTTATATCTTAAAATTATTTTACAAATTTTTGAATTATTATTGTTCCGAGCTACAGGACTCGAATTAAAATGAATGCCGTTGGAATTACTATAGAGTTTATTAGAACTGTACAAACACGTATAAAACAAATACAAATAAAACTGGATGCAACCAGTTCACACTGCACGATTCATTACAGTTCGAACGCGCAAAGTCCGTCGTCTATATCGCTAATCGAGAGTACTACAAACGTCTTACTCGTATCGTAGTCGTCGCTTGATTGCCCACCCCTCCATTCGGGCATCGTCTAATACTAACTACACAGTACAAAAAAAACGGCCGCACGCACTGAGTTTCCGAGAAATAGTAATTTGCACACCTGCGAACGGCTAACAAAGTCGAAAACAATAACACTAAGGAATAGAATTAGTTCGACGCTAATGATGGTCATGAAACAAGTATAAAAACAATAGCATTTTTTCTTAATTACAAATTCTAAACACAAAAGAATTCCTAAATCCGGGAAGACAATAAACTGCGCTTACGACAGGCAGCTGTGCGTTTATCTTTGACGGCATGTAACATTATATACTTTTTCAAACTATGTAATTTAGTTTTAAATTATGTTCAATCCTGGTAATATAAACCTACTAGAACATTTGGAAATCTAACTTTCAATAGTAGTATACGGTGGTTACCAAAAAATGCCTAAAAATAACCAAAAACTGCACAATTTCCTACTTTATGGCTTAACTTTTTTATATTAAGTACAATATTATTTATTATTCTATCCGTGCAGGAACGGAGAAAGATTACAATTTCCTGCGTTGGGGCGGCCTGTCTTAAGAGGCGACAAAACAACCCACAGCCAGGTGGTAGGGCATTTGCCCGACTGGATGGCTACCACACCTGGTCTAGAGTATGCGGCCATAACAACCTTGTATTGTGTTCCGGCATCAGTGACCAGGTTCCAGTCTCCCTTTAGAGAGCAGCAGCGCATTTGTAGCACCTTTGGTGTTGCAAATGTCCACAGGCGATGGTAACCGCGTTCCATCAAGTGGGCCGTCTGCCTGTCTGGTGAACTTTTGCGATGAATGTTATCAAGCAGTGACTGCTGAGACTGCAACTACTGCAATACCGTACAAAAGTTCAGAATGTAAGATTCTTATTACGTTATTTTTATGTAATTTTTCATGTTATGTTAAATAGAAGTATCTAACTTGAAGTATCCATGAAATTACTTTTAATGTTATGAAATCAATAAAACGCTTTACCAATATATATATGAAACATTAAACATGTGAAAATCTAACACATGCAGCACTTGGGCAGTTTTTTGACCTAATGTGCATATTGTTACAATTACCACGTGCTAACAACGGTGAAGGGAAACATCGTAATTAAACCTGCCTTTCGTGACAACCGATGTGTCAAATCTGCCAAGCCACCTTGGACAAGCATGGCGGGTGTCCGTTCCTCTATAGTGGGAAGCCAGAGCCCAGCAGTGGGATGTTTATGGCCTGTTATTGTATGCCCTAAAATAGTATAAAAATGTTCTTCGTCTTTAATATAAACATTGTATTATTTCTGCCACTTCTTGACTGTAATTTAATGATTATAGTTAGATTCAATGAGATATAGAACCCATATGTGTAATCCTTAAACATAAATGACGATGATATAAAGAGTATCCATAGTTACGACTTTATTTCCTATCACAGTTTAATTGTTCATCCAGTTAGCACACGGTCTTCGCAATGACGAAAACTCAAACGCCCATAAGTGTCGATGCTGGCTGAGTTTAATATTTTTTCACTGGCAATTATTACAATTAACATAATGATAAAAGTTTCAATACACATAGTTGTTAGCCGGTATCGCCTTATTGGTAAGCGATGATAGTATCTAAGTGTAAACATTTTCATTCATTTTTTTTAACCTACACCTTTTAATATTTGTAAAAACGTGTATCAGTATATGTTCTTTGCCAAGACTTTCATTTACTTTATTAGTATGAAAAACCATTTACGTAATCACTAAGCTAACACAGATTTAACATAATAAATTAAATTATATACATATATTAAAAAAACAATTAATGTACGCTTCGAAGAAAATTCATAATTCTAGACTGAAACCTTAATACTGATCTGAAATTACTTTTGTAAAACTGAACATTTATACAATAAATGTATAATTTCGAAGAAAAATTCATACTTTTAGACAGAAATGTTAATACTCTAAAATTGCTTCTGTGAAACTGAACATTCAGACATGTACAATGTGTTTATACGATGACATATCACAACTGTAATTTATATTTATACTGTGCGATTATTTTATACTGGTAGGCATAAAACCGATAACGCTTTCATTTACTCAATGCTGTCTGCTTTCATGAAGGGACGATAAAGTAATGATATTAGCCATCTGTTTTATTTTATTATCTTTGCTCGAATCTGTACTTGAATTGGTATTAGCAATTAAGATAAAATGTAATCCATCGATATCTTTAAGCTTAAGATAATGTTACATATGAGTAGATTTTGCTCGCGACTTCACTCGCGTTATTGTATATTTTGTAGACAGAGTGAAGGACCGTTGGGAATACCACACGCCCATGTCATGAACTGGGCATGTTATAATTCATAGAAATGTCAAATTTGATTTTGAGCACCATATTTATCCGTACAGAAACGGAGAGAGAATACAATTTAAATACGGCCGAACTATGGAACGGAAAGAAAAACATAATTATATAACAACATATACATTTACCCCTAGTAGCGCATCTGTCCATTTATTATTGTAATACTTAATGTTTTATTACTTTTCCAATATACAGTGTAAACTCCATGTAACGTCACTCGATTTAACGACAAACTCCCTTGAGCGTCGAAATCATTGGCTTTGGTTGGTTTAGCTTATCTTCCATACAATGATACACTCTATAATAGCATTACACCCACTGTCAATAACGACAACAATTAAGTAATAAAAAGTACCTTTTAAGTTGCCAAAATTATTAAAAACTGTGCAACTGTGTACATTATTTTATCGCTTTGTTATCCTAGCCCGTAATAAACTCGACTATCGGCACCATGCATATCGAAATTTCTAAGAAATTCCTAAATACCGAAATTTCTAAGTAAATACTTCCTTTATCACCATGATGCCTCCATATCGCAAGATATGAATAAAATAAGTAAAAAAATACAACAAAATTACTGGTGCAGCAAAAGACGTCTGACAAAAATAACAGACTTCGCTCCATTTAACGACCACTCTCTATAACGCCATAAAATACACAGTCCTTTCAGTGTCGTTATATAGAGTTTACACTGTATTTAGTTTATTATTTATAATATGTGTGGGTAGTCTTGAGACTCGGAAAGTCGGAAGCAATACTTATATAAATCTAACATTAGTCACCTAGTCAATTTCGAAAATAATATGTACTTATACAATCATTATAAGTCAATATATTATTATGGTATAATTATTTATCTACAATCTATTCGATACTATATATAAACGACATATAACACTACTTAAATTCATCTATATCCCCACAACACTACTAAAATCCGGATGTATTCTTTCACGCCATAAATAAAACAGTTACCAACTTTATAACCGGACGAAACTGGTTCTATCTGGACACTGCTACTAAAATGAGATTTGATTTACAGATAAACAAACAGTAGTTTTACTTGGTTATATAAACTAGAGATATCTCAGTCATTACTTTACCCTTTAAATCTATAATGTATCCAAGTATTGTTCATCAATAGGTTTTATAAAACAACGACCGTCATAAAATTGGTGTGTATTACGTACTTCCGATAACGGAGATGAAAATGAGATATTTTGTATTGTAAATTATTAAAAATGTCCCCGTTTAAGCTGACGTGATAAATCTCAGTACCACTTAAAAAACTGACTATACAAAAACACATTTATATACCGCAATTGTCAGCAATACAACGCACTATTTACTAGATCCATTCGTAGGTAATTTATATCAATTTATACCCCAAATTAAAAAAATGTTGTAATTTAGAATAATCCAATGACTTAACACATTTTATAATAATCCAATGACTTATACTTTTTAGAATAATGCAACAACTTACACTTTTTAGAATAATGCAATGACCTACACTTTTTAGTATAATGCAATGACTTACACTTTTTAGAATAATGCAACAACGTACACTTTTTAGAATAATGCAACCTACACTTTTTAGAATAATGCAATAACTTAAACTTTTTAGAATAATGCAATGACCTACACTTTTTAGTATAATGCAATGACTTACACTTTTTCCTTTTTAGAATAATGCAACCTACACTTTTAGAATAATGCAATAATAAACTTTTAGAATAATGCAATGACCTACACTTTTAGTATAATGCAATGACTTACACTTTTTAGAATAATGCAACAACGTACACTTTTTAGAATAATGCAACCTACACTTTTAGAATAATGCAATAACTTAAACTTTTAGAATAATGCAATGACCTACACTTTTAGTATAATGCAATGACTTACACTTTTAGAATAATGCAACAACGTACACTTTTTAGAATAATGCAACCTACACTTTTTAGAATAATGCAATAACTTAAACTTTTTAGAATAATGCAATGACCTACACTTTTTAGTATAATGCAATGACTTACACTTTTTAGAATAATGCAACAACGTACACTTTTTAGAATAATGCAACCTACACTTTTTAGAATAATGCAATAACTTAAACTTTTTAGAATAATGCAATGACCTACACTTTTTAGTATAATGCAATGACTTACACTTTTTAGAATAATGCAATAACTTAAACTTTTTAGAATAATGCAATGACCTACACTTTTTAGAATAATGCAATGACTTACACTTTTTAGAATAATGCAATGACTTACACTTTTTAGAATAATGCAATGACCTACACTTTTTATACTTTCCTTTTTTTCTCTATTTTGGTAGTAATTATTGTGGTTACTTTTTATATTTTGAAATAAGATGATATCTTTGTGTCATTGTTTTTTCAATATTGACCTCATTTAAATAGACATTTAATGTTCATTGATTGATATATGTATTAATTTTGTATTTTATATTTAAAAATATTAATTATTGTATGTATCCCAAACAAATAAATAATAATTTCTACAATTTAATACGATTACAAATTGTACACGAGTAAAGTTATTACAGGGTTTCAGTTGTTTTTAAACAATATTTATAAAAGAACCTCGAGAACGAATATTTTAGAATACTAGAACCTCTTGAATCTGGAAAGAGCTTGCAGTCAAAGTTCTCTGAGGGGGCTGTGATTCTTGTTTTTATTGCGAAGCTGCTAAACAGTCAGATGGCCTAGCTCATGAAAAGTAGATACCGTCGCTTATAGAACTTTGCGACACTTTGTATGTTATAAAATTCATTCGCAACGGTATTACATTGTTACCACCTCTAGTGTTACAAATGACAATAGGCGACGAACACCAGATTCCATCAAGTGTTCTATCTGTTGTGCTCCGACAATAAAAAAGAAATGTCTCTTTAAGTTTTTCCTTTATAAAATTGAATCTCTCTCCAAGTCCATTTTAAACCTCGCAAATATAACCGATATAACACGTCCTTTAAAACCGCATGCATCTAAGAAACTCGAATTCCTCGGTTGCACCGTTGTGCGGCGTACGTGACATATAACCGGATGATGACACGTACGCCGACATCCGGATAAAGATGTTACCGATAGCGTGTACAACACTATAACACTTTTAATGCCGCATATATATAGAATTAATTTTCAAGTGGGCGTTCAGAGCCAAATCCTAAACTATGCTAAATAGCGAAAAACACTCAAAAAGTTGTCTCGGGGCCGATTTTGACGAAAATTAAAGTGGTATTATTAGATTTTTGAAAAATTACCCTTGCCAGGGATCGAGTCGGCTGATGGCGCTGTACCGTTTTGGAACGCACTACATTTTAAATCATTGTATAATGCAAGTGTTATGTTATTTGTATTAATAAGGTTTGATTCGATTCCACTAGTGAATACATATATTTTTGAGCATTTGTCACGTTGTTTAATTTCTCTTCACTTGGAGTTGTTGGGAGTTTTGTACAATATATTGTAACGAGTTACGGGACTTGAATTAAAATGCCGTTTGAAATTACTATAGAATTTATTAGAACTATATAAACACGTATAACACAGGTACAAATATAACTGGACACAACCAGTACAAACGTAATACACGATTCAATAACACGCGCAAAGTCCGTCACTATATAGCTTATCGAATGTACATACTTCTTGTCTCGCTTGTGACCATCGCTTGACTGCCGATCTCTCTATTGGGCATTGCTATATATTGCATCGATACAATATGGCTGCCGGCCGCGTAGGTCGAATTTCTTAGAAATCGTAATCTGCACACTTGCGTAATTATGGCTGTGAACGGCCATAAACGAGCACAATATGCAATACGCTGTTTTATGGCAGGCAGATGTGCATCCACTTTTGTCGGCGTGTAACAATATAATTGAATCATTGGAATCATATAAAAACTTTGAAAACAACATGTAAGATTTCGAACGGGTACACAGTGCAAAGGAGTCAGCAGCTCAGTTCCACACGGCCAGTCGTGGCAAATGTTGTGGCCGTCGAACACGACCGCAACTGATTGCTGGCTACCCCGCTAACACAAATTGCGTGAAGACATTCGGACGCCATGGTTACCGGGATTGATGGGAGGTTTCGTGGGCTCCGCTTCGGGGCTTGGGAGCGCCGCTTTATATGGGGTGGCAGTCTGTTTTGTTAAAGTAAAGTAGCTTCTGATAAATTGTCTAATATACTGTAGTTGGAAGTGAAAATAAATTGGCCGAATGTTTGGTAGTCCGTACACAATGAAGGGTTGGTTTGTTTATAAGTATATGTTCGCATATAACTATGATCTCGTCCGATATGGAGCGGAATTATGGTCGTAAGATGGAGCGCGCTTACTTATTCACACGGGACTTGAAAACGCCAGTGTTATATTTATTTTATTATTATTACAAAAAGTACTGTCCTCTTTCTTGGGGGTTGGTATACGCTTCTTCAATAAGATTCCGAGCGAAATGTTAGAACTGCCTTTCACTAAATTCAAAACCAAATTAAAAAGTATCTTGCTAAAAAAGGGATACTACGCTATTGAAGAATACTTAAATGACAAAAATTCATTTACACAGCAGCTCGCTCTAACATCTTATACTATATTTTGTATAATGTTATCTTGCCAAGCTTGTAAGGGATTTATGGAGATATATTGCAGCATAACATTTTATTACGTCATATTATTATTATAACTTTCATAATATTTTTCTTTCCTCTTATTGTGTCTTGGTCTTATTGAGTATGCACTGTTTGCTACAACTCCATTAATTCTTCAAAAAGTAATTCTGTAACATACTTCTGTATAAAACTTATTAAAAAAAGACAACTTGAGATATAAATAGAATAAGAAACTTAAAGAAAAACAATTTTTAGCTAGACGTGTTGCTGGGGAGTTTCTTGCCGCTTCCTCTCCTAAACAGCAATAACACGTTGCGAAGCGATGTACATAGAATATGAAGAAAAAATAAATTTTAACTTATATATATGACCTTCAAAAAGTGTTCTTCAGTGGAACTTATTTTGAATAAAAACCTTTGAATTTGAATTTAGTTGCATAGTTGTTCTTATCATGTGTCTTTTTAAGGTTAGTAATTAATTTTGTTATGTACCCTCTTTATTTCTACACGATACAATCGGCCATTTCCTTGATTGAATAATAATGTTAGTGTTCTTAAATGTCAAGTTACTTCTGGAATTATGTCATTCATGCAAATTTTTGAAGTCGGGGACATTCTCAAAATTAATCTCAGACCTTGACTACTCATGTCAAATTTAATCTATGCATGCCAGGTGGTGGCAACCACCCCTGGTCTATAGTATGCCACCATAACAACCTTTAGTTGTGTTCCAACATTAGTGACCAAGTTCCAGTCTCCCTTAAGAGAGCAGCAGCACATTTTTAGCACCTTTGGTGTTGCAAATGTCCATAGGCGATGGTAACCACTTTCCGTCAAGTGGGCCGTCTGTTGAACTTATGAAATAAAAAAATGTAGATAAATTAGTATCCAAGTAAAAAAACTCTGACATACACGGATAGACAGACAAACAAACATGAAGATTTTAGAAGAATTCTATTTTTTCCAAAAACTGTTACGATACCCTAAAATTATCATCAACTATAAAAGCAAACGTTACCAATAGACGAATAAGAAAAAAACGCATCACAACTTTCTACCGGTCAAAGTTGCGACGTGGACATATTCAACACAAGTTGGCGGATATTGAAAATATTTTGCGGATAATCCGCCCGGTGCGGCGGATACGGTCTCTGGAGATATGTTACCAACAGCTCCGCATGTCCGCTTGTGAATTTTTCAAAAGTTTCCACGAGGCAACGTACGGAACGTGTTTTGCGGTTAGTTGCTTTCAGACGTATGAAATATATTGGATACATAAAATTTAAGTTTTATAAACGCCTTGCGCGTTGTTGAGTAAAATATTATTATGTCTCTATATGTACTGGTGGTTGCCAAGCGTCAAATTCGACCATAATTCATTTAAATTATAAGTTTGAACATTATTAAGGTTCTGTTGTCAAAGACTATACTTCTATAATCACAGATTTCGCCAAGGCTACACTGTTAATTTAACTTTAACAATAAACAAAACAGTATACATGCGTGTGTGTGTCAAATACATGGTAGTGTGTGTAATGTTTTTTTTTATTGTTTTAATGTATTTTTTATGCATAATTATCTATATAAAATATAAGTGTGCGAAATTTCATACTCCTCCGTCCGCGCAATTTTCGTCGTAAAAGGGGTACAAAGTTTTTGCTACACGTATTAATACATAGATATGTAATATACCTACTTTTTAGGCGACTTCCAAAAGGAGGAGATTCTTAATTCACTTATATGTTTTTTTTTGTGTGTTTGTTACACGATTCCTTCGACCAATTTTTCTTTATTCGAAAGAGTATACTCTTAAGGTAGTCCGATTGTTACCAAATCAGGATATGATGCGTGGATCTTGTTTAATAGCGCCGAGCGCCTACATTCTTCGAATGGCAAAACTTGTATATATACGCGTGTCATAAGAAAATTTCTACAGGCGCTTAAAATATTATTTTCAAAGCTGTTCAAACAACTAAAAAAAGTCGAAAATATTTTTTTAATTTATTTTTGTAGTCGGTTTGGGTTCTAGATTTGTTTATCTATACATATAATAAAACTGTAGATGTCGAATTTCTGTACAATGAAAAAAATGCTAAAAACCTAGTCAGGGGGATGCAAGAATGGAAATAGAACTAATTTAGATTTTTTTTTTTATGTTTGTCTGTTTGTACCGGCTAATCTCTGAAACGACTGGACCGATTTAAACGAAATTTTGCATAATGGTAGCTTATATCCCTGGTCAACGTATGGAATACTTTTGATCCCGAAAAATTAAAGATTTCCCGTGGGATAGTTAAAAAACCGCACCACGTGGACGAGGTCACCGGAAGAAGCTAGTGTATAATATAATAAATATGTCGGGGGTTCAAGTGTGTACAATAAATTAAAAAATTAAAAAAGCAAGGTCTGATTTGGACAAATAGTTTCTAAAAATGCACTTTTAGAATTTTTGTTTCTGTGTCTACCAAAGCATCACGTGAAAACTACTTAACGGATTGAAATGAAACTCAGCAGACGATAGCTTATACATCCTAGATGAACACTTAGAATCATTTTTATCTCGATAAACGACATCATGTATGTGGGATAGACATATGCAGCCAAAAAGGTGGTGCTTACAATTTACCATTACAATGCACTAACAAATACATCCTTAGGGCAACGCTAACGAAGTTTTGCTGGCACTGTTAGTATATATGAGAGCTTAATAGCTTTGTTTATATACAAATTGTCACAGCACTGCAAAAACACTACACTCATAGGATAAGCATAAATATATATATATATATAAACAGTTTTGTATAATTTCAACAGAGACTGCTTACAAGCGACGTGGCCAATTTAGAAATCCACCCAATATTAGCAGTGAACCAATAATGCAATGAAGCAATAAACGCCGCCACGCAGCCGGCGCGCTCATAATTAGTGGCAGGCATCACAGCTGCCCCTAATTCCTAATTGATATGCTGATATGAACATATTGACGTATATAGAGTACATCTAGTTATGCTCTTTATAAATATTAAACTTTTTCAAACATAATATAAATAACAACATAATTGTCCCATTGCGGGGCTCAGACATCTCAATTCCTTAGAGGAACGAACAGCAAGCACTAAGCGAGAGCCTTTCAAGATGACGGTCAAGCAGTGGCGTAGCTTGCCTTAGAAGGGCCCTGTATCAAAATGTCTTGGAGGGCCCAAGGGAAGGGGAAGATTTTTATAAAATAAACAAAAACGTTCGAATTGAATTATAATAATTATATATTGATTATAAGTTATTATAATATTGTTATGAGTTGCGAGACTCGGATTAAAATGCCTTTGGAATCATTATAGAGTTTATTAGAACTATACAAACACGTATAACACAGGTAAAAATATAACCGAACACAACAAGTCTAAACGTAAAGCAGAAGGTCGTAATTCAATAAAACGCGCAAAGTCCGTCACTATTAGATTCCCGATTGTAGTACACACGTCTCGCTTTGATCGCGGTTCTCGCTCGACTGCCCCCTCCCTCAATCAGGCCATCGTTTTATACTGCACAAATGCAATGTGCTCGTATCGTAGTTAACATAATCCGAAACACCTGGCTAATGAGTTGGTCGCAAGCAGCCATAAATGATTACAATAAGTTCAAATGCCGACGGGTAATAAATGTGCTTCTACAAATCTGTACGTGGAATTTGTCTTTGTCGACGCCTAGGTTATAACAATATAATTAATAATATAAACTTATACTTAATGCTCTTAGGAGCTAAGTTCGAAAAACAATACAAATCAAAGACACACTTAAGTCTGATAGCCGTTTCTGTTGGGCTAGCATTTAGTCTCAAAAGTGTTATTAATCTTTAAAACAAATTGTAGATAGCATTTTAAGAGTGTTTGCTTACACACTTTCGGAACCCCTGTAGCCTGGGGGCCCCATATCATTGATACGGCACCAGGTACGCCCCCGCCGTCAAGGCTCTTCACTATTAGTCCATTCACTAACACCACTTTCGGTACTATAATTGTAGAGTCCAAGTTCCACATGGCGATAGCTTAGAGAGTAAGACCAATGTACTTTATTTGTTTCTCTTTCACGATGTTTAGGAGACTACCGTCCTGGGGAATCGCGGCATGTAGAGTTATATTCAAAATAAGTTCCACTGGAGAACACGTTTTGAATGTCATACATATAAGTTAAAATTTAATTTTATTTCCTATTCTATGTATACCGCTTGGCAACGTGTTATTGCTGTTAAGGAGAAGAAGCGGCAAGAAACTCCCCAGCAACACGTCTAGCTAAATATTGTTTTTCTTTAAGTTTCTTATTCTATTTATATCTCAAGTTGACTTTTTTTAATAAGTTTTATACAGAAGTATGTTACAGAATTGCATTTTGAAGAATTAGTGGAGTTGTAGCAAACAATGCATACTCAATAAGACCAATAAAAGGAAAGAAAAATATTATTAAAGTTATAATAATGACATGACGTACTAAAATGTTATGCTGCAATATATCTCCATAAATCCTTTATAAGCTTGACAAGATAAGGTTATACAAAATATAGTATAAGATGTTAGAGCGAGATGCTATGTAAATGAATTTTTGTCATTTAAGTATTCTTCAATAGTGTAGTATCCCTTTTTTAGATCCCTTATCAAGATACTTTTGAATTTAGTGATAGTAACTCCCAAACCGATCAATTATCACAATATCAGGCTTATTAGCGACAATAGTCCCGTCTGTGAAAATTGATCGGTCCCAGCAGAGCAGACTATATTATTAACATTATGAAGTACTGGCTCGGGTTTGTATTAGTAATACTACCTTGTTATTGTATGATTGAAGATCAGCGGGGGGGGGGGCTGGTAAGGCCAACACGTAGAGGTCCCTTTACAAATTTAATGTCAATGTGGCGTGACACTGACCAGCGATTATCCATCCCTATCTATATATAAAAATGCTCCTAAGGACAATCCCTGACCATTGTAGGACAATTATAGAAAATGAGAACAAAAGGTACCGGGCTATTGGGATGAACTATGGCGCCCGTCACAATGTTCAGGGGAAAAATGGGCAAACGGTGACTCGCATGGGTCCCAAAAATGCCGTACAAATTGGCTAGGGGCAACGTGATATTTATTACCTTATGATTATTAGGTTAAGGAATTTTCAGAACAGTAAACTACACAGTGTGCAAAGTAAATCAATGTAAACCAGCGTCCACATTACAGTACAAATATGCAACACCCAAGAGTGCGGTGATACGGTTTAAATACGCAGTGCGGCGACGCATTGCCAGCATTCCGCGCCCGCTGCCGTCGAGTGCAGTTTGTGTTCGGTGTTTACCCTTGAATGTGGATTTTCGAATGGAATTTACAATTTCGTTTACTGGTGTACTCTGCACCGATGCTTTGGTTTACACCGTATATACTAAAACTCGGAGAGATACATGACCGGAAAACGTAGTTAAATCATACGACACAAGCATATGTGAATTCTTCAAATGGGTCTCTAAGGCCAAATTTGAAATTATAATATTGTTACGAATGCGGGTCTCGAGTTAAAATGCCGTTTGGAATTACTATAGACTTTATTACAACTATACAAACACGTATAACATAGGTACAAATATAGCTGGACACAACCAGTACAAACGTAATACACGATTCAATAACACGAGCAAAGTCCGTCACTATATAGCTTATCGAATGTACACACGTCTTCTCTCGCTTGTGACCATCGCTAGACTGCCGATCTCCCCATTGGGCCATTGCTATATACTGCACCGATACAATATGGCTGCCCATCCGCGTAGGTCGAATTTCTTAGAAATCGTAATCTGCACACCTGCGTTATTATGCCTCGTTATACCACAATAGGCTGTTTTATGGCTGGCAGGTGTGCATTCACTTTTGTTGGCATGTAACAATATAGTATATATAAATAGTCAGCGAAATCTCGGAGCTGATTTTAATTAAAAGTAATGTATTATTTAGATGTTTGTAATCCATTACCCTAGACAGAACTTGAACCGGCTGATTATGAAAAAATAATATACTGTTTGAAGATCACAGGTTATAAAAATGTTGCGGACTTTTAGAGGGCTTGCGTGGGCCCTCGGAAGGCCAACAGGTAGAGGTCCCTTGACAAATTTAATGTCAATGTGACGTGACACTGACAGCAACCCATAGCGTAGCTAGTAATTTTTTTTATTGCTGCAGCACAGCAGACAGGCTGACGGCCCAACTGTGATGGAAAGTGGTTACCGTCGCCTATGGACATTAGCAATACCAGAGGGCTGCCAGCCTTGAAGGAGAAACTGGAACCTGGCCACTGTATCAATTTCTGTGAAGGAATGTTAAACAGTAAACTAATGAAGAAGGTTACACGTCCATGGCGGCTGGGGCAGCAGTCGAACGTCAGGAGGGTCTTTTTTTTAAACCTCGCACTGCAGCGGGGAAGAGAGGGGTTTTTTCCTTTCACTTTCTTCACGAGCCTTTTTGGACATAATTTCAGTCATCACGTTGTTGACATTGTCCCAATTTTCTTCATTTTTTAGCATTATAACCAAAATTGTGGTTGCTGTTGTATTGGCACCTAAATTTGTCTGGGCTGTTCTTCGCGCCTCTTCCCATCTTTAGCATTCTAGGATAGTATGCGCCGCGGTGTCCACTTTTTCGCAGTATGGGCATGTGTCTGTATCTACTTTCCTAACCTTGCGCAAGTAGTCCTAGAAGCAGCCATGGCCAGTTAGCACCTGAGTTATGTAGTAGTTTATTTTGTCGAAATCCCTCCAGCACCATTTTCTTATGTCGGGAATAAGTTGCTTTGTCCAGCTTTTTTCTACTTCTTCCTCCCACATCTTTTGCCATCGCTCTATGGTTTGCTTTCTTATCGCCTTTTTTTCCTTGGGAGGCTTTCCTTGTGTCATAACGCTTTCGTCAGGAGGATCTAAAACGTCGCAAATATTCATCCACTAGCAATGTATACATAGTGCCCATAATTATGAAAGTGGTCTAAGTCATATATTTCTTGTGTCGAGATATTTAATGAATTGCATTTGAACGAATTAAAAAAATATTTATACGTTATACGACATTTTAATGTATAATTTTTTAAATCTTGATTAATGGAAATTTATTATGAATATGTAATTTTGTCTGAATTTCATACGAAAATGTTGTTTTAAAGGCTTGAGTTGTCTTTTTACAAAATTAACTGAATGTCCTATAAATGACTTAAAGCAGTTTTTATTTGAAAAAATAACTCTAATGAAATAAGTCATTAACATTTATTAATTATTTTTAAAAGGTAATCATTCATCATTTTAAAATGTTCCTAAAACACTGGAGGGATGTATGGTAGTAAACACATAGTATCTTTATGTTTTTCTTCCGTTACTGGTCTAATGGTGGTGTATAATGAAAGAAATGTATATGTATATATATTTCCGTCTATTTTTCTTCTCTCTCTTGTAGGTAAGAGATCCAAAACGTGAAATTTAGAATCATCTAAAGAAGTTTTGTAAGGTTCAGTTTTCAAGAATATCTCATCCATTGAATTTGCAGCTAAGAGACGGATTCGCCCGCGGTATTTTTTACTCTTCTTGTTAATATATAAATAATTTGCCGCCAATAATTAGTTCTGAAAAGCCCAACTGAATTATATTGTTAGATATTTTTTTTATTTTTTATTGCAGGAGTTCAACACAACTCAAGGTTGTTATGGTGACCTACTTTAGACCAGTCGGGCAAATGCCCTACCACCTGGCTGTGGGTTGTTTTGTCGCCTCTGACGACAGGCCGCCCCAACGCAGGAAATTGTATTCTTTCTCCGTTCCTGCACGGATAAACCGGAATGAATTGACGTTTTGTGATTATTTGATTGTCATTTATTTTACCGGCTTATTATGTAGTTCAGGAAAGCGTCAAAGAGGCCCACGCGCCATTTTCAAGTTATGTTTATAATTAGGCAATGTTGTTAATTTCTTAAAATTTTTGACTTCGACCCCTTTCATAATTAACACTAAATGAATTTCGTTTAACGTTGAAATTACAACCTGAAGGTTCAGTTTTGACGATATCGTAAAAATTATATTAAACAAATTAAGTTTAAAATAATGTGGTGTGAAATAACTAATAAACTCGTTTTTCTTAAATTTTGACTTAGACCACTTTCATAATTATGGACACTTATTTCTGTATTACATTAAATTTAACACCCTTATGTACACCAATTTTCGCATTCAAATAATTGAACACAAAAACACAGTTGAATTCCGAACCTACTCCTTTTGGAAGTCGGTTAAAAATAAGGGAGAACATTTATCAAAAAATAAACTGCAAATAGAAATGTTCTCCAATCTCATCGCTCAAACCTCGGCGATAGTTTGAAAAATAATACACCGCGGGCCCCGCTCAGAGACTCGAGTGTAACGGGACAAACAAAAATAGTTGTGGGAAAAATCTTCGAGCGTTTTCACAGCTATTTGTGGGGCACGTGAGCTTTGTGGGCGGAATCGATTTGATAAGGGCATTGTTGAAATATCCTTTTGTCTGTTTCAGAATTCTTTTCACTCGGTATTTAGTTCTACTAATCTTTCGCCCACTTGTTAGTTGTACAAAGCGTATTAAACGTAGAAGAGACAATATACATATTCGATCAAACAATATTGTCTATATTTTATTTATTTTAGCTGTATATATTGTTGAATTAAAAATGCCGTTGGAACTACTATAGAATTTATTAGAATTGTACAAACACGTATAAAACGAATACAAATAAAATCTGGATGCAACCAGTTCACACTGCACGATTCAATGCAATTCAACGCGCACAAGGTCCGTCGTCTATATCGCTAATCGAAAGTACTACAAACGTCTTACTCGTCTCGTATTCGTCGCTTGAATGCCCGCCTCTCCATTCGGGCATCGTCTTATACTAATTACACAGTACAAAAAAGGGGCCGCGCGCACTGAGTTTCCGAGAAATAGTAATTTGCAAACCTGCGAACGGCTAACAATAAGGATTAGTTCGACACTTATGATGGTTATAAAACAAGTAGAAAAACAATAGCATGTTTTTCTTAATTACAAATTCAAAACACAAAAGAATTCCTTAATCCGGGAAGACAATAAACTGCGCTTACAACAGGCAGCTGTGCGCTTATCTTAATTTGACGGCTTGTAACAGTATTGTGTAATATTTGTAATTGAAAATAAGGAAAGAAAAGAAAAAAAACGTTTATTTGGTCTTCACATAGCGAGACACATGGCGATGAATTGTACGATGTAGCATACCAAAAAAAAAATCTCGCGATGGCACCAAATAGGTGCAGTTCAGCATGTGCCAGACAGATGCCTGACGCTGGTTTTCAACTGCACCCTAGGATGGACGGATGTTGCACTGTTATTTATATAATAGTGTGAATAATAATAAATTACATATATAGATATACATATAATTACTATAAACATAATAATAATTAATACTGAGCAAATTAGAAACAAATATTGTGGGAATACCGATAAAATATTCAAGAAAATTGCTATAATATTGTTACGAGTTGCAGGACTCGAATTAATGCCGTTATAATTACTATAGAATTTATTACAACTATACAAACACGTATAACATAGGTACAAATGTACGATTCAATAACACGCGCAAAGTCCGTCACTATATAGATTTTCGAATGTACACACGTCTTGCCTTGCTTGTGTTTATCGCTTGACTGCCTCAGCCCTCCGTTGGGGCATTCCTTTATACTGTCCAAATATAATATGTTTGATCGACCGCGTGGACTGAATTTTCCAAGAATCACACCTGGGTAACTAATGACTACCATAAAGATTACAATACACAATGTGCTGTTTTTCCAATCACAAATTTTAAAGTCATGGTAGCGTAATGGCTAGCGCACGCGTCCCAAACTCAAAGGGCGCGGGTTCGATCCTAGCCGGAACACATGCACCACTTATGCAATTTTCTGACCTAATGTGCATATTATTATAATTACCACGTGTTAATAACGGTGAAATAAAACATCGTGATGCAACCTGCACATCGAGATAACCGATGTGTCCAAAATGCCGAGCCGCCTTGGACAAGCGTGGCGGGTATACTGTCCGTTCCCCTTTAGTGAGCGGCCCGAGCTCAGAAGTGGGACATTTATGGGCTGCTATTATTCAATTTTAAACACAAAGTAAACAAAAGAAGACAATCATAAAAGAGCTTCAATATTATTAACTCAAACGCCGGTGAGTAATAAATGTGCTTTGTTTACAAATATGCAGGTGGCCCAAATTGTAACAATATTATATGATATATGTGAAATGCATAATACATATTTATAAACAGAATAGTGTTGTAGAGGCAGAAGACAAAATCATATTATATAAGAAAGATTGACATTCTATGAAGTAATTTTTAAAGTTTAATTTATAAACATATAAACATTTATAAACGATTTAATATATCATTTTTGATGTATGTATAATTTGCACATCACTGTCATACACTTACGATTCCTTTCATTCGGTCCATAGCCGAGGTTATCTGGAAGAGATCGCTTATTACAGTCAATAGAGAAAAGAGCCAGGAAGCTGATAGGCTATAATCGACTATTCGACGAGAGGCTTCAGTCTAGATCATCGACGTAAAAGTCGCTAGTTTGTCGGTATTCTAAAGCACTTCGGCGAGTGTGCTACGGAATTGAACGAATTCATTCCTCCCTCAACATTTTACCACCGGAAAAGCAGACGTACCAGCTCACACCACCGATATACCGTGGAAAACCAACAAAGCAGACGAAACGCTGTCATTCCACTTTTTTCATACAGTTACAACTTAAGTTCCGACAAAAACATAATCCACCTGCATATCTATAGAAACATACTTTATTACCTGTCGGCATTTTAACTAATTGTAATTCTTTTATGATTGTCCTCTTTTGTTTACTTATTTATTGGTTATTGTGGAGAACAGCCTACTGTACTCATTTATGGCCGTTTGCAGGCATAATTGGCTAGGTGTGCGGATTACGATTTCTAGGAAATTGCTTCGACGCTTGCCAGGCAGACATATTTGCATTTGTGCAGTATAAAGCAATGGCCCGATTGAGGAAGGGTTAGTCGAGTGAGAACCACGAGCGAAGCAAGACGTACGTACTACAATCGGGAATCTAATAAGTGATGGACTTTGCGCGTTCTATTGAGTTACGACCTTTTGCATTACATTTGGAGTTTTTGTGTTTGGTTATATTTGTACCTGTGTTATACGTGTTTGTATAGTTCTAATAAACTCTATAATAATTCCAACGGCATTTCATTTCTAGTCCTACAACTCGTAACAATATATACAAGAAATAGTGATAAAATGCAACTATTTACACTTAATAAACATATTGTTACATACCGTCAAAGATAAGCCCCACAGCCTATTGCAAGCGCAGCTTATTGCCTTTTTCGGATTAGAGAATCCTTTGTCTTTTGAATTTGTAGTTATGAAAAATATGCTATTGTCTTTTTACTTGTTTTATAACCATCATTAGCGTCGAACTATAATCCCTATTGTTATTGTATTCGAATTTGTGGACGTTCGCAAGTGTGCAAATTAAATTTCTTAGTAACCTTGTGTGCGCCTCCAATTCCTTTGTACTGTGTAGTTAGTATAAGACGAGGCCTGAATGAAGGGGAGGGCAGTGAAGCGACCACCAAGAAGCGAGTAAGACGTTTTCTAGTACTCTCGATTAGCGATATAAACGACGGACATTGTGCGTTCGAATTATACTGAATAGTGCAGTGTGAACAGGTTGCATCCAGTTTTATTTGTATTTGTTTTATACGTGTTTGTACAGTTCTAATAAATTCTATAGTAGTTCCAACGGCATTTTTTTAATTCGAGTCCTGTAGCTCGTAACAATATGTTTAAATACCTATAGCTATATGCAATATGATACTAATTATATAAGTTATAATTCATTGGATTGATAACTTTTATCTGATGATTGAAAAATCGTTCCTAAAATATACATCCAAAAATATGCCCTTTAAACATAACGTTTATGCAAGATAATGTACTACAGGTTGTATGGTTAAATGTCTTGTGTGCAAAATGTGTGTATTGACTAGAGGTGACGGCAGCTCACTTGAATTGAGTGAGTCAACAACGCGAGGCGCACGAGTGGCGCCACCCGTCTCAGCGTGTGTGGCCATTGGTATAGCGATTGTTACGTTAAGAATTAATGTCTAAATAATAATAATAATATGCAGACAAACACACATTACATAACCCCAAATTAAGCAAGTTACGCATGCGTTATACAAAGGACTTCTCTGGGGCCGATCCCGGACACCCAGACCGTAGTAAATAACAGAGAAAAATTGGTTTCAAAATTTATCATATCAGCTATCGAACCCGGAGCCTCTGCACTACAGTAAGGTAAGCCGGCAATGGCTTAGCCTGCTCAACCACAGAGGACGTGAAACTATACCGCCTGCATGATTCTTTAAGAGGCAGGCTCTTGAAATAAAAGTATGGTATGTGAAGTTAATATCTGTATATAAAACAAGTTGCCATTGTTAAAACTTATATGGGGGAGTGACAATATATTTTTATAAGGGCTATTTTTTACACCTTGAATTACATTTTTCTTGTAATAAATATAGCCTGTGTTACTCAAGGATAATGTAGCATTCTAATAGTGAAAGAATTTTTGAAATCTATCGCGTAGTTTTTGAGTGTATTCGTTACAAACATACAAAAATACAAAATACTTTGACATAAGTAATTTTAAACTTTATTGTGAAGTAATTAAGCATAATTTTCTTTGGAACAGTCTGTTCTGTTACTTAGTTTGAAAAGGTAACAAGTGCTCGCGGAACGTTAAATGAATCAATTTGAAAACTGGCTAACCTTTTCATACCGCGATTGTTCATTGTAAAATTATTAGGAAAAAAAAATTAGAAACTCCCACGTCTACTAGGCTCCATAAGATTTACAATAATTTCGCGGGGCAAAGTATTATATGGGAATGTGGGAATGGGAATAATGCCATACTCCTATATACTCCTTTGTTTATTGTTAAAGTCAAATTAACAGTGTAGCCTTGGCGAAATCTGTGATTATAGAAGTACCTATAGTCTTTGACAGTAGAATGTTAATAATATTCAAACTTATAATTAAAATTAATTATGGTCGAATTTCGACCACTAGGCAACCGCAGTCTAATATTGTTACGAGCTACAGGACTCGAATTAAAATTACCGTTGGAGTTACTATAGAATTTATTAGAACTGTACAAACCCGTATAAAATAAATACAAATAAAACTGGATGCAACCAGTTTACACTGCACGATTCAATGCAATTCGACGCGCGCAAAGTCCGTCGTCTATATCGCTAATCGAGAGTACTATAAACGTCTTACTCGTCTCGTAGTCGTAGCTTGATTGCCCACCCCTCCATTCGGGCATCGTCTTATACTAACTACACAGTACAAAAAAAACGGCCGCACGCACTGAGTTTCCGAGAAATAGTAATTTGCACACCTGCGAACGGCTAACAAAGTCGAAAACAATAACACTAAGGAATAGAATTAGTTCTACGCTAATGATGGTTATAAAATAAGTAGAAAAACCATAGCACGTTTTTATTAATTACAAATTCGAAACACAAAAGAATTTCTTAATCCGGGAAGACAACAAACTGCGCTTACGACAGGTAGCTGTGCGCTTATCTTTGACGGCATGTAACAATATAAATACGCGATTTAGAAGTAAGTACACCTAGTTATAAAAGATCTTCTGATCAATGTGACGGGGTGACGCATGGCCTAAAGGGCCATAATATTAGGTTGGGGAAAAAGTTTCTTCGCATTTTATATAAAAATTCAAAAGGTTTTTTTATAAAGTTTATTTACATTTGACTAAAGTATCTAGGTGCCATTTTGTTGGATAACTTTTTGCCATCTTGTAAGCAGGGACGTGATCCCATTGCTATAAAAAATTTGGGGCTTCTGATCAAAAAACTGTGACAAGTGGTTTTGGCAGTCCTCTCGTGATGTTAGCCCGGCACTGCCTAAGGAATTCTGCAGATACCGAAACAGGTGAAAATCTAAAGGTGCAAGGTCAGGACTATACGGCGGACGCATTAACACCTCCCAGCCAAACTCTCGTAATTTTTGCTGAGTGGATAAAGATGTGTGAGGTCTAGTTATCATGGTGAAAAACCACACCCCTTCTGTTGATTAATTCCGGCCGCTTTCTCTCAACTTTTTGCTTTAATCTCATCAGTTGTTCGCAGTACAGTTCAGAATCGATGGTCCTGCCTAGTGGTAACTGCTTACAATGAATAATGCCCTTCCAATCCCACCATACACACAGCATCAGCTTGTGGCGAGTTAACCCGGGTTTCGCCACAGTCTGTGAAGCCTGACCGGCCTTTGACCACGATCTTTTTCGTACGTTCTTGTCGTACGTGATCGACTTTTCATCACCAGTTGTCAGCTTTTTCAAAAATGGTTCGGTTTCATTACGTCGTAATAAAGAGTCACAAATGAATCACTAATATGCCGATCTTGCTCCACTTTTCCAAAAATGGCATCAATTTTGTCAGTAACAGGGCGACCAGAGCGACGTGCATCTTTGACATCAAAATTTCCGGATTGAAAACGCTTAAACCAAATTTGCACTACTCTCACAGATACTGCATTAGGTCCATAAATATCACAATTTTTTTTCGCAGCTTGTGTTGCATTTTTGCATTTTTTGTAGTAAAATTTTAAAGTGTATCGAATTTCTTCATTAGATTCACTCATTTTAACAATAAGGAAAACAAATGAAAATCACACATTTACCTAATTTGAATTTGGAATTGTCTTCTTTAAAATTAAAACTTTTTAATGATACCAAAACCAGCCAGATACAAATGGTATAGCCAAAGAGATCTTATTACAAGTTCATACATACTGTATGCGAAAAGACTTTTTCCCCAACCTATTATTTTAAAAAAAACATATATGTTATTTAGCAATTAAAACTTACACAGAATATACACAAAATTACTATGAACTGACGTTAGTTAAAAATTTACATTAACTAAATTTCTAAAACACGATAATGCCAACATCACAAAAACTATATTGCATCTATAAATCTCATATAAACAAAGTTGTACGTACAGCGCACTATGTAGTTGATTTAATTATTTTATTCTAACTAGATAGCGAAGGTATGCTTGCAACATAAAGCCCAAGGGTGCCGTCGCGACGTGTTAACCGCGTTCCATCACGCCACCACTCGGCTAGTGGGAAATCGTGAATGAATTCCACTACTTCAGCTCGGAATAAATGTAGGACAGATATTATGCGAGATTCATTTCGTAAATTAATGTATTACGTATGACTGTATGCGAATGCATAGTGGATATATCAGCTGTGCAATTTAAAGACTTAGCAACTATGTTTTTAACACGCTTTCACTTGACCTGTATATATGTCTGTCGGTACGTAATGGATTATAAGCGTAAGCCTGTCTCAAGAGTTTTAGAAATTTTTTTAGGAAGGGATAGATGATTCTAGAGTAGAAGGTTCAGGAAGGAAAAGACAGAGATAGATAGATGTTTAGAAAGGGAGAAACAGTAAGTAATAGAATAACGAAAAGAAGATCGAACTTATGGGTTCCAGAAAATTCTTCCGGGTATATAATTAGCGTAAGGCGCGCCTACCGGGCAGTTTAGAGTTGAATTCAGTTCAAGACAGTGAAGCGACAAGTGCGATACGAGAGAGTTGGAAGAAGAGTTAAGGACAAGAAAGTGACGATTTTAGTGGGCAGTTTAGTGAAAGAGGAGTGTAGCGTAATTTAAGAGGAGATCCAAAAACGAGCTACACGTAGTAAATTCGGAGGTGAGCACTGCACTAGCAGCGGGTAGTCTACGCATCATCGGCGACGGTATTGTGAGTGAGACATCGTCGTTAGTCGTCGTTAGTGTGCATGTAGGGACAACCCTGCGGAGAAGAATTACTTACGGCTGTGGCAGTTAATAAAGGCGTTTAGTTAAAAACTGATATATCCTTCCAATCCTAAGTACTCGTACGTAACACAGCGTAATTATCACCAATTTCGAAACGTCTAACTTGAAAAGTATCAGTTAAAACGTAGTTTTGTTATGTATACATGTCGCAAAAACTTAAGAAAATATTAATATAGACTCGGTTAAAAAAAATAAAAAACTACGAAGAGTTTGGTCATTATGAAAATCATGGGGTATGTTTTATTATATGTTCATAATAACTCTTATAAATAGCTATTAGTGAAATATTCATAGTAGTTGATGTCGATCACGCCATGCTTTCAAACAACAGTTTTTTCATACTTAAAATATAATTCCTATTTTTTTTTCATACTTAAAATATAATTCTATTTTTAGATCGAGTAACGAAAAAGACAACAACACTATTTCCGATTTTTTTATTATTGCATTTAATATAAAACGAATAAATATTTTTTTATTCATTATTATGTATGTTCGTTTATTTTGTTTTAGATTTTTAGAACAAAGTTCTTTTGCAGGGCTTACAAGAATGAACTGGCCGAGATCTTCATGTAAGGAAAAAGCGCTATGCGCTCCAGACGAGCTTTAACGTAATTTTTATTATACAATTTCGAACTTTGATGCATTGAAATAAGCTCTAAAATATTATTCATCAGTGTAATACACGAATTTCATTTTCTTTGCTAGTTCAAATTTCGTGTTTTAAAGCTTAAATATATTAGATTTTGAATGTGACATCACGAAATTTAGGACCCCTCCTACCTCTTGTCACACATTACGCTCCTCTATATGTGACGTAATTTATGGATGACTCCTTATTCGGCCACATTCGGGCGCTGTCGCAACGCACGTGTTGATGTTTTTATATAATTTATTAATTTATATTTAATTTTCCAACAAATAAATATTTGTCGTTTTAACTTCCTTCGTTCCTGATGTTGCCCTATTTCTATGAAAAACCGAAATAAACAGTCTAATTTTCGGGTATAAGTGGGAAAGAAAGAAAAAACGTTTATTTGGTCTTCACATAGCGAGACACATGGCGATGATTTAGCGATGTAGGTATATACACAAAAAAGTCTCGCGATGGTACCAAATAGGTACAGTTCAGCATGTGCCAGTCAACAGGTGCACGACGCTGGTTTTCAACTGCACCCTAGGACGGACGGATGTTGCACTGTTATTTATATATATATATATATATATATATATATATATTATGAATAATAAGAAATTACATACATAGATATACAAATAATACAAATAACTGTTATAAAATTAATAATAAGAGCGAATTATAACAAATATTGTAGGAATACTGATAAAATATTCAAGAAAATTTTTACAATATTATATGATATACTAGCTGTACGCGGCAGTCGTTGTCTCGCCCTTAAAAATAAAAATCTAGAAACCGATTGCAGCGCCACCAACCGGGACCAATTGTTAATCTAAACCATTCTGGAATCTACTTGAAAAAACACAAAAATACATAAAAATCGGTCCCACCGTTAAAAACGTGTTCAGCGGCGCCACCTACCGGGTCCAATCGTGAATCTAAACCATCCTGGGATCCACTTGAACACACATAAAAATAATTCACCTAAATCAGACAATAAAAACAATTCCAAAAACACAAACATCATAAAAATTAGTCCAGTCATTCTTGAGTTATAAATGGTTTAAATAACACGACTTTGTTTTATCTATATAATAGGTTGGGGAAAAAGTCTTTTCGCATATAGTATGTATGAACTTGTAGTAAGATCTCTTTGGCTATACCATTTGTATCTGGCTGGTTTTGGTATCATTAAAAAGATTTAATTTTAAAGAAGACAATCCCAAATTCAAATTAAGAAAATGTGTGATTTTCATTTGTTTTTCTTATTGTTAAAATGAGTGAATCTAATGAAAAAATTCGATACATTTTAAAATTTTACTACAAAAAAGGTAAAAATGTAACACAAGCCGCGAAAAAATTTGTGATGTTTATGGACCTAATGCAGTATCTGTGAGAGTAGCGCAAATATGGTTTAAGCGTTTCCAATCCGGAAATTTTGATATCAAAGATGCACGTCGCTCTGGTAGCCCTGTTACTGACAAAATTGATGCCATTTTTGAAAATGTGGAGCAAGATCGGCATATTAGTAGTTACGATGTAGCTGGAGAATTAGGAATCGACCACAAAACGGTTTTGGCGCATTTGAAAAAAGCTGGGTACACAAAAAAGCTCGATATTTGGGTGCCTCATGAGCTCACTGAAAGAAACCTAATGAACCGTGTACTCATTTGTGATTCTTTATTACGACGTAATAAAACCGAACCATTTTTGAAGAAGCTGATAACTGGTGATGAAAGTGGATCACGTACGACAAGAACGTGCGAAAAAGATCGTAGTCAAAGGCCGGTCAGACTTCACAGACTGTGGCGAAACCCGGGTTAACTCGCAACAAGGTGATGGTGTGTCTATGGTGGGATTGGAAGGGCATTATTCATTATGAGCTGTTACCGCCAGGCAGGACCATCGATCCTGAACTGTACTGTGAACAACTGATGAGATTAAAGCAAAAAGTTGAGAGAAAGCGGCCGGAATTTATCAACAGAAGGGTTGTGCTGTTTCACCATGATAACGCTAAACCTCAGACATCTTTAGCCACTCAGCAAAAATTACGAGAGTTTGGTTAAGAGGTGTTAATGCATCCGCCGTATAGTCCTGACCTTGCACCTTCAGATTTTCACCTGTTTCGGTCTCTGTAGAATTCCTTAGGCAGTGTCAGGTTAACATCACGAGAGGACTGCTAAAACCACTTGTCGCAGTTTTTTGATCAGAAGTCCCAAAATTTTTATAGCAATGAGTTCACGACCCTGCCTACAAGATGGCAAAAAATTACCCAACAAAATGGCACCTACATACTTTAGTCAAATATAAATAAACTTTGTAAAAAAACCTTTTGAATTTTTATATAAAATGCGGATAAACTTTTTCCCCAACCTAATATATATAATTCTTCTGTACGTGTGCTGACAGTGAACTCCTCCTAAATGGCTGGACCGATTTTGATGATATTTGTTTTGTGTGTTTGAATGGGTCCCCGGATGGTTTAGATTCACAATTGGAACCGGTAGGTGGCGCTGAGATCGGGTTCTAGAATCCTCCTAATCACCTGGAGCGATTTTGTTTTTGTGTGTTTGAGTGGGTTCCCGGATGGTTTAGATTCACAATTGGAACCGGTAGGTGGCGCTGAGATCGGGTTCTAGAATTCTCCTAATCACCTAGATCGATTTTGGTGATTTTGTTTTTATGTCATGAAACAAAGTCTTTTAGGAATTCAGAAAATATGGCGGTACGAAGTGCGCCGGATCAGCTAGTATGTATATAAATATGAAATGCATTATACATATTTATAAACAGTTTAGTTTTGTAGATGTAGAAGACAAAATCATAACATAAGTAACATTCTGTTAACGCTTTTTTGTATTAAGTTCTTCACAGAATGTTAGACCACGATAATTGCCGCAGTTCTCGTATCCCAACTGTGACTCACGCCGAGGCGTACAGTAAATTATGAATAAACATTATTGTTATGGCAGACTATGATCTCACGCCATTCCCATTATCACCCCACCCGTTACGCCTCCCCTTTTCTGGGGCTCCCCTCATCCGTTCCGAAGTTTCTTGAGTTTTAAGAAAAGCGAAATTACAGAAAAGTATCTATGCCTATAAAGCAGCCATACTCAACCTTTTTCCTATAACGGCCACATAGACATATTAGATAAGATGTTGCGGGCCACAACATTGATTCATTTCGGTATTTTTTTTATTGTTAGAGCAGCAAAGAGGTTTGCAGCCCACCTGATGTAAAGTGGTTACCGTCGCCTATGGACGTTTGCAACACCAGGGGTGTCGCCAACGCGTTCACGACCTCTAAGAAATTTTATAAAGCCCTTCTTAAAGAACCCTTTGCGCTATGACATGCATATCGCAAAGGGAAAACCGCGGCGGGAAGTTCCCTCCAGATCATTGATATACGCGGAATAAATTTTCTAGAGAACCGTTGCGTAGTTGAGCGTGGGAGCTCAAGGAAATGGGGGTGAACATCCCGTCGCTGGCGAGCGGTGTGGTTGTAAAAGTGAGGCGTTGGCACCAGATCAAACAGGTCCTTCATCCGTCACCGTCATCTATGGACCTTTGCAACACTAAAGGCGTTACCAATGTCATTGTACAACTACTAGTATGTCAGACGGGCGACTTACAAAATCTCGACGAGCCACGTGCGGTCCGCGGACCGCGGTTTGAGTGTCGCTGCTTTATATTTTATAGCAATAAAGTATATATTTATACATAATTTAGTTTACATTTAGTGAAACATTATGTAACTGATGGTGAAAATAGCTTTAAAATCCTTTGTGTGCTTTAGGAGGAGTTAGCGGATATGCAGACAGCCGGACGCGCAAAACTACTTTTTATATTATGCAAAGAAAATAAATCTGTAGAGGTGTCGAGTTCGTAAAGCGAATTAAAAAATTAGAAAAAAAATAGGGCTTATTGCGATTAGCAAATTTCATAAGTAAACTTTTTGAAATTTTGTTTGTATGTCTTTTGCTCTACGTCGAAACTACCAAACGTATTCAAATGACACTTGCCACAGAGCTGGTTTATATCCCTGTTCAAAACTTGGAAAATCGTCGCAGGATAAACGAATAAAGCCAAAAATATGGCGCTGCTGTCACATTTCTTTTATTTGGTGCCACCATTCATGACAACGCCAACGAAGTTTCACCGGCACACTACCAGTAAGGAACTAACCAAAGCTTTAAAATATAAACAGTAAACACATTTCCTAGGTAACCGCATAACAGGGTGTAAATTTTTCATAAATTATTTACGATTTAATTTCCTCCGTGCGGATTTTATGTTTTCATTCCACTCCCGACAAACCGCAAGTGTGTAAGCGGCGCGTTTAGTCCGCATCGTATTCATAAAATATAAGAGCCCGGTTTTAATTGAATTTGTAAATCGGTTTATGTCCATTCCGTAATGGACATAATGTCGGAAATGTATATAGTTTTAGGCATATATATTTATGTCTACTTGTTTGTGAAATGGCAACTGTCATTAAATTGAAATTAATTTTATTAGGAATGTATGTAAGATATGAAGGTGTTTCAGGTCTTTAGAACTCAAGCATGGTGGGCACACTGTCTGTTCCCCCTGTGAATAGAAGCCCAAACCCAGCAGTGGGATGTTTATGCGCTGTTATAATTATAAATATTTATAACCTTACGCTAAAAGAGTGCTAAAACGAATCACATACTGAAAAACAATTATTTTATATCATCTCTAGAACCAATTGCCATGTCAAGTGTATGGTCAAACAAAACATCAGTCCATACTTAGAATTTCAAAGGTTCTCTCAGCAAGCTCACACCTGAGCATGTCGTGACCATCCGGTAGATGGCAGACCCATCTAAAATATTCATTCAACGACACACTATATTCGACAAAATTATACAACAGCCATAATAATAGGGTAAATGTCAATCGGGGTCACAGTACCCCATACCATAATATTATAGTGGAATAATTTATTGATAGGACTGTCTAGGAGCCAGAACAATTTATTCAAGTTGAATAGTTGAAGACCAGTCAACATATTACTCAAAACGAGCAATTATTAATTTATTTTTATTATTATCAAGCTGACCCGGCGAACTTCGTACCGCCATATTTTCTGAACTCCTAAAAGACTTTGTTTTATGACACAAAAACAAAATCACCAAAATCGGTCCAGGTGATTAGGAGGATTCTAGAACCCGATCTCACGCCACCTATCGGTTCCAATTGTAAATCTAAACCATCCGGGGCTCCATTCAAAAACACAAAACAAATATCATCAAAATCGGTAAAGTCGTTCTCAAGTTATGCTCGATATACATTTCTACGATTTAGTTTTATATTATTACATGCCGACAAAAGTGAATGCCCACCTGCCTGCCATGAAGTACAGTTTATTATCTTCACGCATTTGGACCTCTTTTGTTTACTTTGTGTTTAAAATTTGTAATTAGAAAAACAGTCTATTGCGTATTATAATTCTTTATGGTAGGCGGTGGCCAGGTGTGATTCTTGGAAATCATTATTTACACGGTCGAGACATATTGTATAGCTGAGAGATCGCCAGTTAAGCGACGATTACGATACGAGCAAGACGTGTGTACATTCGATGAGCTATATAAGGACGGACTTCGCGCGTGTTATTGAATCGTGCAGTTTGTACTGGTTGTGTCCAGTTATATTTGTACCCGTGTTATACGTGTTTGTATAGTTCTAATAAATTCTATAGTAATTCCAACGGCATTTTTAATGCGAGTCCTGTAACTCGTAACAATATATAAGATTAGCATTTCATTTTCTCCCAAGAACAACCCTATTAATGAAAAACTGTTACGCGATATAGGTACAGATGAATATTTAATAAATGACCGCTGTCGATCAAAGAACTGCCGTTAAAACAATGCCAGGAAAAGCTAAAAATACGGCTACTAGAAGAAACTATGTACTCGGTATAGATTCTTTTATCACTTGAGTTTAGCAGACACGCAGACGGCCACCTGATGGAAAGCAGTTGCCATCGCTGATGGAAATTTGTAACACCAAAGATGCTAACAATGTGCTGCCGCTATCTAGATGGAGATTGATGTCTGGCCTATAATGCCAGAACACAACCCAAAGTTGTTATGACATTTTTTCTTATTTTAAAAAATAAGAAATTTATGTTCGTTATAAATAACCAACATGCGCTCATAATTCAAAATATTCGACAATTAATTATCTTATATATAAAAATCAATTGCTGTTCGTTAGTCTCGCTAAAACTTGAGAACAACTGGACTGATTTGGTTAGTTTTGGTTTTGAATTATTTGTAGATGTCCAGGGAAGGTTTAAAAGGTGAGTAAATATGAAAAAAAATGATTCTGAGGCGGTACGAAGTTTGATAGTTATTAATAAAATTCACATTCATCAAGTATATAATTGTTTTAATATTTGACATAAAGGTGACAAAATTGTGCAACAAATTCTAATAATCTTAAACAATTATTAAATAAAAATATATGATGTTTATAAACCATATTAGTTTTTAAGAAAATTTGTAAGCCAGAAAAGGGTGAAACATCTTCTCATCACATCATAAGACCTTGTTATCCATATTTCATACAAATAAACATTTCATTTCATCCTCTAGATCAGGGGTAGCAGCCACATATCCTACCACCTGTCCATGTTCCATCCTTCTGCAAGGCAGTAATGTCCCGCAAGGAGGCCACCGAGAGAGAAAGGGAGAGAGCTGCTCATGTGACCTCCGGAGACGCAGATATGCTCAAAATCTCCTCCCGTGATTCCATCGTAGGGATCCGCTTGGAGTTGGGGATGCAGCAGATCAAACCCCTATAGGTGAAGTTTGTCGCCCTGCTTCCCGTGGTGACCAGAGCTTGTTGCGTGGTTGATCATGGGAATAGCCTCGCCCTTGACCACATGTTCTTCCACACCAGCGCGGATATGGGACGCGAGTTAGGTTTAGCGGAGTAGTTGGGAACGCCTGTACCAGAATCTTCGCACACGCTGTGCGGCGCTTCTCGCCGCGGCAGGTCCACCACCCTCATGCAACCTAGATCCAGCATGGTACGAAATGTACTACGTTACCAAAAAAAGGGGTTGTAGCCATCCAGAGGGGCACATAACCCTACCACCAGCCACAAGTATGACAAAGAGATGTTAATTTAATACTAGCTTTTCTACATGTAAATAATGCTGAAGTTTATTGTAAAAGACGGACAAACTTGATAGGATTTATTAAGGTAAATGATTAAATTTATATTTTTAAATTTAATTTATTTCATTCTCTTGGCATGGTTTTATTTCTGTATTTTAATATAAATATAATTAATTGAATTATGTCTATAAACTTAGAATTGTTGTGCTGTTTTTTAATTTGCGTGTGTAGGTCAAATACAGTGAGAACATTCTTACCATCGAATGTACAACTATTACCTGTATTTTAACAAATAAAGATACATTCATTCATTATTTATACAAATTACTTTTAGGTACTTTTTTATTGCGAAAGTACAGCAAACTCAAAAACTACTGGATCGTTTTTAAAAATCTTTTCATCATTAGAATGTTACATTTTATACATGACTATATTTATACGTTTATTCCGAAATGTTTGAATTATAAATATCCACCCGTACGAAGCCGGGACGGGCCGCTAGTACTATACCTATATATAGTTACAATTTATGAGTAAAATATATCTCATGAGTATGTATACATATTTATCTTTAAAAAATAATGTACTGTTGCAAGCCGATACTAATCCCTTGCCTTACCCTCTTGTCTTATTACCTTTAAATTTGAGTTATCAAAATAAAATGAGTAAGACGTCATAAAACCTTCTTTCCTCTGTTGGTATTCCATGCGAATTTTTGGAAGCCATTAAGCTGACCGTTTAACGACTTCAAGAACCAGTTTACAAATGGATGAAGGCCGGTTAGTCGGGAAATACGCCAGTCGTGTTTCGACTGCGATCGAGGCGTTACCTAGTGCACTTTCGGAGGAAGTATCTTATAACGACGAACTTTGAGTGATTTATGTGATTAAATTTTTTTTTAACAATTCTACGGACTCGACTTCCGTACCCTTTTTTATAACTTAATTTTGAAGAAAATTTTAAGTATTTATACACGCTTCTTGGTAATTTTTGTTTTGTGTGTGACATTTATTCAATCATATGTGTGTTGTGGTGTACCTAACGAATAAGTTATTATATTAATTTATTCTAATTTTAATACTAAACTTATACTAATGTAGAGTGTATCTGTTACATGCTGGTGTTGAGAGAAAGTGCATGTGCAGTGTGTGCCTTATGTCTATACCTATATATATTACCTTAACTAGTGCCATGTGTGTTGTTTTACCTTTCTGTGTCTGGGTTATTAATGTTTAGGCTCTTTGTGTCTCTTGGTTTGTTTGTGAAGTGTGCGTGTAATGCAATGCGGTGGTAGTGTGCGTTGGTGAGTATGTGTATGAGTTTTGTTGTTAGTTGTGGTTTGTGGTTTGTAACTTTGTGTGGTCAAAAAAACAAAAATTACCAAAAAAAAAAAGTGTATAAATACTTAAAACTTTCTTCAAAATTAAGTTATAAAAAGGGGTACGGAACTCGAGTCCGTAGAATTATTTTAAAAAAACAGTGCTGTGTCGTACTATATTTCGGCACAGAAAAAACTGAGTGCCAACCTCATGTTGCAAATTGCGGAACACATTTTCATTGTTATTGTTATTATTAGAAATTATTGTTAAGTGTCGCATTTTTAGAAATAAATATTTTCTATCTTTCTTTTCTTTCTTTGTGTCTCTTATTTTGTTGAGCAATAAAATATTATATCTATATCTAAAATCCATGAGTGGTACAGCCATATAAACCTCTATTCGACCTATTCAAACTTTCTTCTAACACATTTAAATTCCCTCGAATCTGACGGCGCGTTCTCCTTTCGCTCGCACGTCAGTCAATAACATAACATAAAATATATCGCGCCCGTAACACATAAATATATATATTATGCAAATAGCCCGCTCTGCAGCGCAATTATAAAATATAATAAACATACATAATGTTACGAGTTGCACGGCTCGAATTAACATGCCGTTGGAATTATTATAGAGTTTATTAGAACTATACTAACACGTATAACACAGGCACAGGTATAACCGAACACAACAAATCCAAACATAATGCAGAGGGTCGTAATTCAATAAAGGCGCAAAGTCCGTCAATATTAGATTCCCGAATGTACACACGTCACGCCTTGATCGTGGTTCTCGCTTGACTGCCCCCTCTCTCCATCAGGTCATCGTTTTATACCTGAGGAGCACAAATGTGCCCGTATCGTAGTCTACGTAATCCGCGACACTTGGCTAATAATTTGGCCACAAGCGGTCATAAACGAGAAAAAAGAAGACGATCACAAAATAATTACAATTCGTTCAAATGCCGAGAGGTAATAAAATGGATATATGGATATGCAGGTGGATTTTGTTTTTGTCGGAACCTAAGTTGTAACAATAATATAAAATACAATAAATACATCCACATCAAATTCAATACTATAAATATATTGCTACAAATGAACTAAAGTGAAGTGAAAGTGAGGAGCAGCTGTATTTCATGCCCATTAATCAGGTACGTGCGTGCTCAATCTCACATTTCCATCTAAATTGCCCCACACTTCTTTTTCTACAAAATTGACATAATCCATTATTATTCTAAACCTAGCCCCGCCGCCATATTTAATTCGTGACGTTGTATAAAATAAAATGATGAATAGGTATTCAATTGATTCGAGTGCTAAATTCCATATTATGGCAACATTAGGAACATGTGTAGTAACGCATTAATACGCAAATCTCAATACCAACATGCAAACCGCCCCTATTTGTGATACAAAGCACGTTGGTCTACACTATCGCAAACAGATACGAGCGGAAGCTTGTGTACATTTCCAACTCATTGTGTTGCCAGCTATTTATCCGTTCGGTGCTGTAAATATCAATTTGTTACAATAATATCAATACAAGATCAACTTGATTTTTTTATTGCAGGACTATAGCTGATTAGCGATCACCTGATGGAAAGTGATTACAGTCGCCTATGGATATTTGCAACACTACAGGTGTTACTGATATGCTGCTAGTCTCGAGGGGGGACTGTAACTCGACTGTAACAACACGAGGTTGTTATGGCTTACTCCAGAGCTGTGGATCTGGTTGTAGGTGGTTTTGTCTTTACTTACAGCAGGCCATCCGACCGCTTACTACTCTTCTTTTCCGTTCTCGCATGCATAAAATTTCACAACAGTCTTGAAATCGAACAACTAGATTTGTTAAACTTTGTTAATTTTTGAAATAATTTATTAATTGTTTTAAAAAAAATGAATATGTATGCAGTTCACACGTAGTAGAAGTAAAACAAAGTGTGACAAGGGGTAGGAAGGATTCGAAATCTGATGACGTCACATTTCATATATTATATTGTTACAATTTGGGCACATTTATTACCCGTCGGTGTTTGAGCTAATAACATTGAAACGCTTTTATAACCGTCTTCTTTTGTTTACTTTGTGTTTAAAATTTGTGATTGGAAAAACAGCCCTTTGTGTATTGTAATCTTTATGGTAGACAATTCAGTCCACGCGGTTGAGCAGACATATTGTATTTGTACAGGATAAAGCAATGCCCCAACGGAGGGGTGAGACAGTCAAGCGATAACCACAAGCGAGGCAAGACGTGTGAACATTCGGTAATCTATATGGTGACTGACTTTGCGAGTGTTATTGAATCGTGCATTACGTTTGGACTGGTGGTGTTTAGTTATATTTGTACCTGTGATATACGTTTTTATATATTTCTAATAAATTCTACAATAATTCCAACCGGCATTTTAATTCGAGTCTTGCAACTCGTTCCAATATCGTTATAATTTATGTAAGCTTTAAAACACGAAATTTGAAATATTAACGAAAATCTTCAAAACATTCCAACTCTATTTGTATGAGAATAGTGGTTAAATTACTAAGTATAATGTATTTCATTCCCTCACAGCCTGAGTCCTATAGATTTATGTGTTTATCTCTTTTTAGTATCACTATTTCGTTTCAAGTCACAACGATTCTAAAGAACTATTTAATTTCAAAAAAACTTGAAGGTGCTCCCTCACCGCGAGCATTCGCCTGTAATATAACATTTATAATCCGATTTTGAGCATTTAGTTGATTCCACAATGTCAGACGAAGCGGTCGTTGTGTTACAAGTTGTATCAAAATATTACAGATTGTATGTTGTGCACTGTAATGCTCGGTTCTCCTCCCTTACCGATGTAATGCTCGAATCTGTAACATTACAGGTTGCGCACTGTAATGCTCAGTTTTCAGATCTGTAACGTTAAGAGGGAGAGCATCTGAATATTTTTGTCGCCATAATAATGTTATTACATACATACATATTGTCACGTCTGTTTCCCATTGGGGTAGGCAGAGACGATGGATCTCCACCTGCTACGATTCTGACAAACACTTTTCACTTCATCAACTTTCATTAATATTTTCATATATACACGCTTATTTGAACTACTTATTATCTGACCTTTCTTCAAAATATCTTCATTTTGATCATGGTGAGTACGTCTCGGTCTACCGGCATCGACTCTACCAGTCACATTGTTGTCATATACTTGTTTTGTGATTCAGCTTTCATTCATTCTCTCTACATGTCCAAACCACCTCAACATTCCGTTTTCAACTCTTGTCACTACATCTTCTTTCAATCCACAACGCTCCCTTATCACACTGTTTCTTATCATATCACTTACATTAACCTTACATATACTTCTCAAAGCTCTCATTTCAACTGCATTTATCCTACATTCATGCTTCTTCTGCCATACCCAACTTTCACTGCCGTACATTAGCGTTGGTACTATTACCCCTTGATGGAGAGCCAAACGTGCCTTTACAAATTCTTTTCGGCTGTTCATAAGAGAGTTCATCTCTACAAAATAAAATAAACTAGGATTTCGTAATATCTTGATTAAATTGATTGGATGCCAATCATGGCATGGTCACCAACAATGGTATACTTCAGCCTATTTCTATTATGTTTGATCTTTATTTTTTAAATTTATTCTACATTATATACGTATGACCTTTAAAAACTACCTAAGCAGAATCTAGTTTGAATTATAAGTGTTGAGTTTTGAATCCAGGTCGTTTCAAATTCGATATTTTTGTGTAAACTAAATTTCAGTCTGTATGAGAGAGGTATAATTACGTATAATTTAAATAATGGTATCGTGGGAAGCGACAAATGGTCACATCGACTGTCTATTTGTAGATGTAAGTATTGTTAATTTAAATATAAACAATAAGGGCGTGTATTAACGAGACGAGTTTTGCCGGATTTATAGACGACTATAAAGCGGACATACGTCCGGTCATCAGTTAGGACTGTCAAGTTATCTTAATTTAGGTTATATTTAAATTATTTATTAGATTAGATGGTAACATTAATGTGGTATTTTTTGTAAATACAACATTTATGAAAAAACAAATGAGGCGGCGCTAGCGTCGAGCCAACTTGATGCCGTGACTGGCGGTCAGATACAGCAGTCTATGAAGTTTTGTTGACAGAACCGGACGTACGTACGGCATGTATCGTTTACTAAAAATTACTCTCTAAATCAGGGATTCCCAAACTATTTTGGGCATAAGACCCCTTTTACCTTAGACCCATAGTGAAATTACTTTAAATATCCTATCTCTAGTTTTTTCGTATTGATAAAAATATTTCCTAATTTAAAAACTTTGCGGTTAGAACTTGACATCATTTTCTCATAAAAATTTAACAGCATAAATAGACGTGCAGTGATGTGCAGTACACGCTTATCGACTTGTTGAATGTTTTACAAGTATAACAATGATATTTCCGGCTATTAATAATTCTTATAACAAGTTGGTACACGTAACACAACTTATACAGTATCTTGAAAGTTTCAAATAAGAACTTGTGTTAATTAATTAATAGGGGTCGATTTTTAGACCTCATCAACTCCCAAAATCAGTTTCCGTTTGTGTCGACTCCTGTCAAACCGATTTCGACCCCAGGGGTCGGTATTGACCACTTTGGGAATCCCTGCTCACGTGTACCCATTTTGAAAAGAGGCATATTCTAATTTGTGTAATTACTAATCAACAGTGGCTATAAACATGAAAATTGGTTTCTAAAACACAGTCTTCGCTTAGTTTGCGGTCAGTGGGTAATATAAATAATGTAAAATTGACTTTTCGACAATAAAGGTTATTCTTATCCCTCCTACCCCACCCTTAAAGGCTGGTAGCTAGTTAGCTTCGCTCCTGGTGCTGCAAACGTCTATGAAAGACTGTAACCAGTTTCTATCAGATGGATCGTCAGCCTGTTTGCCAGTTTCAAAATCTTTTTCTTGTATATAAAAATCAACTGACTTTTGTTGCAGATTAATTCTGATATAGAGAAGGATGTAAGGAGAAGAATAAACGTAGCATGGCTAAAGTGGAGACGGGTAACCGGCGTGACTTGCTACAAACTTAAAGGTCAAATATATAAATCTGTCATACGACCAGACATGTTATACAGGTCTGAACGTTGGGCCACTAAAGTGTTAAACCACAAACGTCTTCACTCAGTTTAAATGAGAATGTTGAGATGGATGTGTGGTGTTACAAAACGCATAAGGTGAAAAACGAGTACCAAGAGGATCTTTGAAAGTTGCATACGGGACTGAAAAATTTAGAGAAGATTAATGTCATGTAATGAGAAGGCATGAGAGTCACGTGACAAAAAGAATTATAAACCGCAAGATTGATAGGTACAAAAGTTAAAGGAAGACTAAAAAAGAGATTTATGACAAAATAGAGGAGTGTGGAAGGAAAAGTCATATTGTGCCAACCCCAAATAATTGTGAGAAGGTGAAAGAAAAGAGAGTCGGGCTTGACAGATTCTGATGAAGCTTTGTGTGTTTGAGTGGATACATGAATGGCTTAGTTTCACAATTGAAACCGCTGAAACTAGGTGGCGCTGCAATCGGGTTCTAGATTTTATTTTTTCAGAGCAGGACAACGTCTTCAGGGCTCACTGGTAAAATATGTTTTTTATCTTTCTTTTCTTTAATCGCCAAAGAAACGTATATTGTATATTCCCAAATTAAGCAAGTTACGCTTGTGTTATGGGTAATATACAACGGACCACTCTGGGGTCGATCTCAGACTAGACCATAATAAATACGGAGAAAATCAGTTTCCGAAATTTACCATACCGGGAATCGAGCCCGGAAATAAATAAATACATTAATCCTGATACTTTCAAAACGTCGAGCAAACAACCTCAATAAAACAACACTATATAGATGATAATGTTCTAATAACACGTCCCATGCCTATTTCAACAGCCAATAAGGTGTCAGATAGAGTTTAGGCTGAATTATGATAAAGCAATCGGACATTAATCAGATGCCATTTGCCGCTGAACATAAATGTCCGAGCAGACTATGCTGGGACACTAATGCTGTAAGTTACGCGTATGCAAATTGGTCTAACGATTTGCTAATATAGTCGGTGGGGAGGCGTGATCTAATCGAGAAAGTGGCTATGATCTGTCTATTAATATGGCTATGTATTAATCTATCTTTTATAGTTTTAATAAGCCCGATGCCTTAATAAGCAACTTGCATTGCTCCGACTTTTGTCTCAAGACTACCCTCACGTGTCATCTATACTATCTAAACTAATATTGTAAAGAGGAAAGATTTGATTGTTTGTTTGTTTGCATTGAATAGGCTCCGAAACTATTGAACCGATATGAAAAATTCTTTCACTGTTGGAATACTTTTTTTTTTGAGGCGGGGGAAATGCAATTCGCACACTACCGGGTCCTTTACTAGGGATTAGACCAAAGCGACGAGAGGTGACACCACGAATGGGCACCAGAGTCAAATCGCCGGCTTGAATGGAGACTCAACTACTCGATACTCCATTAAAACCACCCTCCTCCCATGTGCCCCGCGCTTATGGCAGGAAGAGCGTGAGACTTAGAACGTAGTTATGCCCACGCTGAACCAAGCGCATCAGTGCTTGAGAATGCCCCGGGAAAGCAAGTTCACTACGTCAACAGGGTTGAAGACTCCTCTGCTCCCTAGATGCTAGAGGGCCGCTGCAGTGGTATTACGGGAGGAGATCTTGCGCATATCTGCGCCTTCGGGACCCACACTGACGTAGTTGCCCGCGAGACGTATGCGCACCTCTCTCCTTTTCTCGTTCTGCGGCCCTTTTGAGACATCACTGCCTCGCAGAAATTGAACGCACCCACCCAATGATCGTCGCTATGCAGCATGGCCTGCACCAAACTGCCCAGCGAATCGATCGGATCTACGAGGGTCTCGAGTTCAAATCTCTGTGGTGCCCATGCTGCGCACTCGACCAGCGTATGAAACGCAGTGTCTAATACGCTACACTGGCGACACTGAGGGGAAGGCAGGCAGCCCGTGATATAATTCAGATACTTATCGAAGCACCTATGCCCGATAAGTATCTGCGTCATCCTGAAGGTGACGGTCCCGCGTTTCCGCGAGAGCCATCACAACAGGTGCGGGTGCACCGCCTCCACCGTCTCAATGCCTGCCACAGGAGTTTCCAACTCTCTTGACCAAGTTTGTATCGTAGTTACGTTTTCCCGCGTCCTGATTACCTGAAGCTCGGCCTGGCAAAAAAGCAGGCCACGAGCGAGGGCATCCCGTCGGCAGCGCCGAACTTTGGCAAGTACGTCCGCCTGGAGAGGCCAGGGCGGAATGCCTTCCAAGAGTGTCGACACCGTCTATGACACTGTACGGTATCCTCGGATGGTCCTCACCGCCAGCACCTGTTGTGTGCGGCACAACAAAGTCCTATAGTGGCGATGAAGTTCAACGGACCATATGGGTGCACCGTACAGGGCCATACTCCTAAGGATGCCCGAGTAGTTTCCTAGTCACTCCCCCTCCCCCCGATCCCCCCACGTTGGGGAGGAGTCGAGAGAAGGCGCCTGCGGACCTCACGAGTTTGGTTAGTTAGAACTAGTTGCTCAAAGTGCGCTTTAAACAGCCATTTCCCGTCGAGAATGAGCCCCAGTGAGAGAGAGAGGGAGATGACACTTTATTGCACACCAAAATGTACAATTACAAAAACAGACCATATTTCATCCCCAGATATTTCATTTGGGGACCTACGCGAATATCCACCCCTTGAGCTGTAACGGTCAAGTCCGCAGAGAGATTACAAAACCGCCTATGGAACATGATGGCCAGTGTTTTCGCGGGGGAGACCTTCAAGCCCAGCCTACCTATTTTCTGGACCACGATCGCCAACCCGGCGTTGGCGAGGTCTACAGATTCCACGTATGACGCAGCGCGTGCCGTGAGTAGGGTGTCATCCGCAAAGCAGATTAGCCCTATCCTTGGCAGGACCGGAACCCGAAGGATCCAGTCGTAACCAACGTTCCAAAGAATTGGCCCAGGAACCGACCCCTGTGGGACGCCGCACGCGACGCGTCGCCAACCTACAGCGCGATTCTCGAACTCACCGCTCTCCCAAAGGATGTATCTGTCCTGGAGGTACACGCCCAACAGCCTCGTGAGGTACGGGGGAACTCCGTGTGCACGGAGCCCCTCCCTGATCATTTTGTGAGGGAGGCTGTTAAAGGCATTCGCTATATCAAGCGATACAGCCCGGACAGTATCCTTTGCTTGGACGGCTTCGTCCGTTACAGCCCGCAGCGCCTCGAAGGCGTACAACGTGGAGCGCCTCCGCGAAACCCGAACTGCGTCTGTGCTAGCCCCGACTCCAAGTATCGAAATGCTTAACGAGGCGTTCCGCCAAAATCTTCTCGAAGACCTTGCCAACCTCGTTAAGCAGCACTATGGGCCTGCAGGCGGACGGATCGTTGAGAGGCTGACCTCCCTTGGGAATTAGGCATAATCGACCCTACTTCCATTGCGATGGAAACTGACCTGCGCGATTACAGGCATCGAACAGCTCCTGCAGCTGGCTGCGTAGACGTTTAGCAGCCAGGAAGAGGAGCCGACTCGGAACCCCGTCGGCCCCGGTGGCGTCTTCTTGCCCCGGAACTGGTCCAGGGTGACGTCTAATTCTTCCTTGGCGATGGAGTGAGGTTCCACCTCCGAGGTGTCGAGTATGATTGCACCCGTTTCGGGGGGAGTGAAGATCCCCGGATCTGGGAAAACCCCATCGATAACCGCCCTGAGGACCTCGGCTTCGAGCGTTTCCGTGACCATGGAAGCGCAAGGCCGCAACGTATAGTGTACCCGACGGTACGGACGGGTCCCGGTCGAGTGTCTCAAAGAGCTCCTCCCAAGCCCAGGATTTCAATCGCAGAATTGCAATCAAAAGGGCCTTTCTGGCCTATTTGAACTTTCCCATGAGTCCATTCTCCTCAACATAGTCTGGAGGACGACGTGCCCTGCAGCGTTTGAGCCTATGGCTGATTCTGCGGACTGCCTTCCGCAGTTCACCCAGCTCCTCAGTCCACCAGTGGACCGATGTGCGCAGCAGTGGTCGTTTGGCTCGAGGCATAGCAGCGTCGCAAATCCTTGTTAGGGATTTGCACATGTGCTCAGCCTACGCCTCCAGATTCCTCGTGTCGGCTGGATAGGTCCAGCATTCGATAAGTGCCCTCTCTTCGGCTTGGTCCACGTCGAGCTTGGTAAGAGCCCAGCGCGGGAGCTGAGAGGGGCCCATGAACAGGGTTAGCGCTAGGCGAGGGGGAGAGCTCGAATCTGACGTACAAATGATCAGACAGAGTCTCCACCTCCTCCAGCACCGTCCATCCTACCACTCTACGGGCGGCTGCATGTATGGCGAATGACAGGTCGATGACCGATCCATCCCGCGCACGCACGCAGGTCTGGACCGATCCCTGGTTCAAGATGGACAGGATTGAAGCGCCCAGTCTTCAACAGCTCGGCCTCTAGCATCGATAAACGCGTTTCCCCCAGCGTGGCAGGTATATTACTCGTTCCCTTATAGTGGGTGGCCCGAGTCCAACAGTGGGATGTTTATGGACTGTTATTGTTTTTATATTTAGTGAATGATAGGGCTCATATGCCAGAATGGCAAAAGTCCTAAAAAAAAGAGAAAAAGCCTTAGTAAATGATGCCTACATTATCCGTTGCTTTTCATTATATTATAAAAAGATTATTAAGTTAATTTTTCTCAGTGTCTCAGGCTTATCGAGGTAAGTAAATACATAAGCCACATGTGTGATGTGTTATTTAAGCGTACACGCATAGTACGCGAATGCTCCAGATGTGGTTGGGTCATAATCATAACGAAAATTACGACTTGTAAGTCATCTCCCGCCTCGCGGCCCATGATTACATTACTCGGTGTAGTATATCAAAAATTGCAGAAGTTGTATTAGATTAGTTGGGAAGCAAAATTGGCTTATAAAAAATATATGTTATATTCTTAAGCTAAGTTATAAAACTATAACATTTATGATATTAATAAAGTGTAGAGGACAAAATTAGTGCTGATGTAGCAATTTATTTTTCTTCTTCTAAGTGGTTCTCTCGTTGTTAATGATCGTGAGTTTGATGACAGTAAATAATTGGTCTCTTCCACCAAGATCAATTTTAAGCATTGTAGGTCGAATGCATTTATTGACATGTCCAGTTGATCGCCAACTTAGTCGATCCATATATTAGGAGATACACCGCGAGGTCTCTTGCATTCAACTTTCCACAAAATTCTGAGCTTCCAACTCCAACACCATATGCAAGAAACTGCTAGACTGGAGTAAATCTGGAATAGTCATATCTGTAATATAAAGTCGTGATAGAGTGATGGCAAGCGTACTCGTCCCAAACTCAAAAGGCGCGGGTCCGATCATGGCTGTAACGCATGTACCACTTAGGCAGTTTTCTGACCTAATTTGCATATTGTTACAAATTACCACGCGCTAATAACGGTGGAAGAAAACGTGATAATCGATGCGTCAAACCTGCCAAGCCACCTTGAAAAAGATAATAATAAAGATATTTAATTTTCATTGTCTGCTCTTATGTAAATGATTATAGAATTTATCGTAACCTGTGTGTGTCATTTACTCAATAAACATTACGAGCTCCTTCTGCCAGTTTCCTTATTCTACATTAATACAAGCTCACAAACCGCGATGGGCTATCATATATCTCAAAGTACGACAAGAAATTCGTCTTCCGCCCTACACCCACCCACCCGTCTGCGCGTTCCGTTTCGCACATTATTTTTTGCGAATGTCAAATTATATTGAAATCCTCTCATTGTATCCTTAGGAGATAACGGCGGAAATATTTCATTTTTTATCATATTTAGAATATTTTTGTCACAGTACAATTGTAAAAATAGTTAGTTTGACTGTAAAGAATACTAGAAATGCAATCAGTGAACACATGCCAGATCACAGACACCCAGACTGTAGTAAATAACGAATTTTTTTTTAATAGCTATCAAGCTGATGGTTTATGGAAGGAACCATCTCATTGAAAATTTGTGTTCCAAAGAACTAAAGTATGTAAAGGCTTAGACTATTGAACCATAGAGGCCAACTGTTATGGCTTCAACAAATTTTACCGCATAATCGTAATTGTGGAGGTGGTGTTTTTTTATGTTTGCTTCTAGGCAATCTGGCAAACGGACCACCTGGTGGTAGGTGGCTACCGTCACCCATGAACATCTGCAACACTAAGGGAGCCGATGCGTTGCCTACCTCGTTGAGACTTTAGGTATCTGTTCACGCCCTTTTTGAAGAGCCCCATATTGTAGCGCTCCGGGAAAACCGCGGTAGGGAGTTCATTCCATAACTTGGACACATATGGCATGAAGGAGCGTGCGCCACGTACCGTGGAGGTCTTCCAAGTGTCTAGGAAGTGGGGGTGAACTCCCAATCGCCGACGATTAGAGCACTCCCCGTTGAACAGACGGTGTCTGAGAGTTACATAACTGGAACATATCGCTGGTGGCGATATTCATTAAGACAAGGAAGTTTGCAGTACTGCGATGCAGCGGCACTCCTCAGCCTCTTTCAAAGGTAGCTTTAAATATGCTGCTTTAAAATGATGAAACATCATTCCCCCACCAATAAGGAACGTGCACTCAGTTCAAGGGTTTAGGTTTAAGTTCAAGAAGTTTCTTGGTGACCACCAAAAATCACGCGGGCCAAAGACACGACACCAGCTTTATTTAATCCTGGTATTGTTTTAAGGCTGTTTTTTTTGTTATTTATTTACCTTGTTTATCAAATAATATTGTTACAACTGAAGTTCCGACGAAAATAAAAACCTGTATATCTATAAAAACACATTTTATTACCCTTCGGCATTCAAACTAATAACATTGAAACTATTGTAATCGTCTTCTTTTGTTTATTTATTTATTGACATTCGTTTCTAGAGCCTATTGTTGTATTGTAATCATTAACCAGGTGTTACGGATTTTAAAAGTACAAGCGGATTCTAGGAAATTCGGTCCACGTGGACGGGCGGGCACATTGCACTTGTGCAGGATAAAACGGTGGCCTGAGGGAGGGAGGAGGTCAGTCGAGTGAGAACCACGAGCGAAGCAAGACGTGTGTACTACAATCAGGAATCTAATAAGTGACGGAATTTGCGCGTTTTATTGAGATACGACTTTCTGCATTACGTTTGGACTTGTTGTGTTCGGTTGTATTCGTACCTGTGTTATATGTGTATAGTTCTAAAAAACTCTATAGTAATTCTAACGGCATTTTAATTGGAGTCCTTTAACTCGTAACATATATGTATATATTATAATATTTGCGAATTTATTAAACTATTTGTGTTTATTACCACAATAATATAATTATTTATGAATAAATATAATGTATAGTTTGCCGTGACATCGCTCGAGGTTCAAGCGGAAGATCAGCGCTGGTCTAACAGATCGACATTTTTGCTGAGCTTGATCCAATTTTTAGGACTTATTATGTATTTTCGGAAACTTTGTGGATGTATTCTCTTATTTTTATTGTGCTTTATTTATTACTTTTAATGTGTTAGTTTCACTTGTATATGTCCTAAAAATAAATTTATTTTCTTTCTTTCATTAATATTTAGTTTTACCCCTTGGGAACTTTATCAGCTGTAATAAACACTGTTTTGCGTCTTCAAAGTGCCTTGAGTGCACGTGCAAGTCTTTGAAAGTAGTTTCACGGGTCATAACGCAAGGCGCGTCGCTCACACCTCGCTTCTAAACTGCATATTATAATAGGAATTTACTTGGGGAATGCAGTTTAAAAGAGACTAGTAAAAATGTCTCAATCTCATCATAGCTTGTCTGTGAATTTTGTCGTATCGTTTGGCGTAGAAAAAATGTTAAGAGCTTTGCTAATAAAATTAATCTATACCAATATTATAAAGAGGCAAGATTTGATTCTTTGTTTGCATTGAATAGGCTGCGAAACTACTGAACCGATTTGAAGAACTATGTCATTGTTGGCAAGTTACACTATCTCCGGTTGACGTAGGCTATATAATATTTTCAAAAAAAGAGGGATCCTTACTAAAACTCCAATAATGTAACCCAAGGTGTAAAAAAACACCTAAAATCGCGTGCGCTGCGAAAACTATTGATGATAGAATAAAATAATTATTTACAAAAAGTGTCGCAACAGCATATGTCTAGCTATTATAGTTATGCCATAATTAGTGCTCTTTTATTTTAAAAATTTAATTAAAACGCCGCCGCTAGATAAGGCTCTTTATCTGTATCTTGGTACTCAGCCTTATCAAAATAAATTATTTCATATTCAAGACTGCTTCAGTACCTTTATATAACTTTTTAAATTATTATATTCGGACATTCCATTCAAAAGATACAAATATGTAATTATTAGAAAAACGTTAAACGGGAGGGGAGATATTTTAAATTCGCTTAGTATGGAATTAAATTCAACAAAAAAGTTCTTTTTAGATACTCGTGCGAAGCCGGGGCGGGCCGCTAGTAATAATATATCTAACGAGCGATGACTGTCTATTCTACTCAATTAGTTAAAACTGGTAGTGCTAGCGTAACTTTCTAGGGCTTGCCATAACGGTATCTGTTAGTGAATTGCGGTGTAAAAACAAACTTAGCTGCAGTGCCAACTTTTTGGTTATACTCGCCTATTCCGATAAAACGACTACATTTACCGAGATAAAAGTATCTTGATTTCATGTAATTCTCGAACAGAGAGACAGACAGACAAAAAATCTAAAAGTTGTATTTTTGGCAGCCAGATTTATTATATTATCTTCATATATAATTCTCCTGTTCGTGTGTATCTCACTGCACTCCTGAACGGTTGGACCAATTTTGATGAATTTTTGAAGTGAAACAAACTGCCATACTGCGGATTTTTTAATATTCAAATCAACATAATGTGGTTCTTCCAACTTCTTAACTTTGGTTGTGAATTAAAAAAGGCAACTGACTCTGAAAACAGAAACATTATTCAAAGTTATGAACTCACAAAAATTCACTAATGGCCGATTCATATATCACACCGTTCAGTTGCCTTATGGGTTAAAAGACATAGCTCCATAGTAAGATATGATATGAATAGTAAGATAGCCGGCCATGAATAGAGTTTTCAAAAAGCACTTTGTAAATTACAAATATTTTTCAAATTGCTTAGATAATGCACATTACCTAAAGCACTATAAAAATTAACGCACGGCAAATTCCAATGGAACAACAGTGATCTTCATTTACATCAATTTACTATTGATGCTTCATTTTAAACTGAAAACTTTAAAAACAGTACAAAATTATATTACACTGTTATTTACTCCAAAATTACTGTAGCAAAAATAATGTTATTAGAGCGTTTCATCAGCTATAAGACGACAAGACGGGACTATCGAGTTATACCTCCTCAGCCATCGCCTCCTCGGCCTCCGGACGAATTCGTTATTATGCAATTTTCGTGTTTTTATTGTCGCCTCCGCCAGGCATGGTTCGTTTAATATTTCCTGTTGTCCCCCACTTTTTTATTATTTGATAAAGAGGTTCCTTTAGATATTTCGAGATGCGTTGAGTATATTTTCAGGATGTTCGTTTGCCGATAGAAATGAATTTGAGTTGACGTAACGACAATGTTAATATAATTTTACGCATTTACAGGATACGCCTAAAATGCCCTTTGAATATCATTGATATTTATTAGATGTATACACTCGTAATTCACAGTTCTTGCAAACACAACCGAAAACAATAAGTCTAAATCGTAAATCATAAAATCGTTTTCAAATTCAAAAGTTTTTATTCAAAACTAGCTGACCCGGCAAATTTTGTACCGCCATATTTTCTGAATTCCTCAAAGACTTTGTTTCATGACACAAAAAGAAAATCACCAAAATTGTTCCAGGTGATTAGGAGCATTCTAGAACCCGATCTCTGCGCCACCTACCGGTTCCAATTGTGGATCGCCACCATCCGGAGACCCATTCAAACACACAAAACAAATATCGTCAAGATCGGTCGCAAGTTATGCTCGTGCATACATTTCTATGATTCATTTTTATGTATAAGAGATAAATTTCAACGAAGAACACTTTTTGAAGGTCATACATGTAAGTCTAAATTTAAATATACTTCCTATTCTGTGTACACCGCTTCGCAACGTGTTATCGCCGTTTAAAAGGGAATAAGCAACTAGAAACTCCCCAGCAACACGTCTTACTAAAAATTGTTTTCATCATATTTATTTACATATCTCAGGCTCTTTTTTAAATACATATAGTATTTAAAATATATAATAACATAAATTGCTAAAGTCCGTCGTTATAAGATACTCGCTTCGAAAATACACTAGGTGACGTCTAGATCATAGTTGAAACTCAACTAATTCAGTCCCTCGAACGATCAACTTTATATATTGGTAAAATAGCCTAGTAACAGCCCACTGGTCCTTGGAATTCTTCATTTGTAAGCTTTATGGCTTCTAATAATGCGCATGAAATGCAAACAATAGAAAGAAGGATTTATGACGTCTTACGGGAAGGCATACAATGGGATTAGCGCAAACAATAGATACTCAAATGCGAAGGGGTAATAAAATACCTGTAAAGGATTAGTATAGGTTCGCAACAATAAGATAGATCAGACAAGTGCGTATATGTATAGAGATTCTGTAGTTGCGATGAACGCTAACTATAGATTTTTTTTGGTCTATCTTTACATTTGAAGGGTAGACCATAAAAAATGTGTGTGTGTGCAATTCACACGCAGTAGAAGTGAAACAAAGTGTGACAGTGGGTGGGAGGGATTCTAAATTTCGTGAGGTCACATTTCATATATTATATCGTTATAATATTTATAAGCTTTAAAACATGAAATATGAAGTATTAACGAAAAACTTCAAAACATTTCCAACTCTATCTGTATGAGAATAGTGTTTAAATGATTAAATATAATGTATTCTATCTCATTCTCTCGCAGGCTCAGTCCCATAGATTTGTGTGTTTATCTCTTTTTAGTGTAGCTTTTTCGTTTCATCGAGTTTCAAATCACGATTATAAAGAAGTTTCACTTCAAAAATCCCGTAGAAGAAAGCAATCAAATCGTTACCTCATAATTCTTTGTTTTACAATTAAAAAATATCTGAAATCCGTAATTATAGGATAATCCGAAATAATTTCATGTTCGTAACTGAAACTAAAACCGGTGTTGCGGACAGAGAGCACTCCCCTGACCCGCCCGCCGCAGCACACCTCTCCACGCCTCGAATACCGTCGACGCCCATAGCTCGCACAGTTAGCAGCTAGGCTTCGGACGGAACGTGGTAGATAGAAGCGGCTTTAGAGGCCGGTAAATGCTCACTCTCTTGCTCATTCGCTTCACATTGCTCACATACAATAGCACCAATACGCTCTCTCTGTATTTTCTTCTATGTATGGTTTGATTGTAAATAACGCCAATAGTAAGTCATACAGTCTACATCGAGTTTTATTTGAAAGAAGTAACTGCCACCAATAACCGGTATAATTCATATATACGTATCCGAAATTACTATCCATAATATTGCTGATAAAGCGAAGCCAATAAGATGTCCCCCAAAATGTTAAATATAGATAAATAAACTAAAACACCAGAATGATACTTAAAATATGACATTATTTTATTGAGGGCGCGTTAGCCTTGAAACCTCTCAGAGAGGGGAGCTCCTGAATTTTGAGGGGACTTCTTGTCATCTCACAAACAGGCAACATTGACCCTCTTGTTACACGTACTCTAATGTAGGGTGCAATATTTTACAAAGCTGAAATAACTTCTAGCACAAGTACGGAAGAAGAAGAATAAGAAATGATTACCAAATATTTTTTTTTATCAATAAATTTACAAAAAAAAACCCGCCCATTTAAAAACGTAACTTGTTTTAACATTTAATTTTATCCGTGCAGGAACGGAGAAAGAATTCAGGTGGTAGGATTTTTACCTGTCCGGATGGTTACCAGCCTCAGGGCTGGTTTAGAGTATGCCACCATAACAACCTTGACTTGTGTTCAGACATTAGTGGCCAGGTTCCAGTCTCCCTTTAGAGAGCGGCGGCACATTGGTAGCACCTTTAGTGTTACAAATGTCCATAGGCGACGGAAGCCGCTTTCCATCAGGTAGGCCGTCTGCCTGTCTGCCGAACTCATGCAATAAAGATAATAAAAAAACCATTTTGCAATCACAGTTATCGTCACCAGTCTAATCTTGGTTTTAGAGATAATTCCAAATAGCACTTTCAATAAATATCTTATTAGGGTACGCTATACTGTTGGCTTCCAGTCAATATATTCAAGATATGAAGAAACATTAATACTTTTATTTCGGCGTTTTCTAAGATGATTGTACGCGTCATTCACTCCTCATTCCTTACTCGAAATCTCTCTCTTATCTCCTTCCATTTCCAAAAAAAAGACACTTCGCAACAACCTATAAAGCTTTACTCAAAAACCTTTAAAATAGCTCAACATAAAACACCGCCCTGCGATGTGTGTAAAGCTATAAAACTATTAAAATAGAAGATGTAAGAGTCCCTTACGGATTGCCCGCCCAGCTTAAATCATATAGAAAGCAAAAGTGTACATCAAATTAAAAATGTGAGTTTTCGGACTTATCACATTATTGAACTAAAGAGGCTACATACATTATTAGTACTTATAAATAAATGTACTCTTACGACCGACAAAGACAAATTCACACCTGCTTACCTGTTTTGCGCATTTTATTACTTTTCGGCATTTGTACTTCTTTTCTTTACTTTGTGATTAGAAAAACAGCCCATTGTGTATTGTAATCTTTTATGGTAGCCATTAGCCAGGTGTGATTCTAAGAAATTCGGTCCATGCGGTCAGGTAGACATATTGCATTTATGCAGCAAAAAAAAGCAATGCCCCAATGGAGAGATTGTCAGTCAAGCGATAGCCACAAGCGAAACAAGACTTTAGTGACGGACTTTGCGCATGTAATTGAATCGTGCATTACGTTTGGACTGGTTGTGTACAGTTATATTTGTACCTGTGTTATACGTGTTTTTGTATAGTTCTAATAAATTCTACAAATAATTCCAACGGCATTTTAATTCGAGTCCTGCAACTCGTAACAGTACTTAAAATATAACGAAAATTGTTCAATAAGTGTCTTATAACACGACGCACCCTAACTCCCCGAATCGACAATCAAATAAATACAAATGTTAAAAGTTATTTGCATAGCATTACGTCAAATAACAGTTGTCTGCCCACGCCTTAGGGTCGAAGTTGTAATGCGTTTAAAATGTTTACTCAACACTCATAGGGTATCTTCGAAGTGTAGCCTTAAGGTACATTTTGGTATCTTCAAACGAATGTTGACACAGTATACATTCGTAATTTTTGAGGCTATATTAAAGAAAATGGAAAATAGTAAGACATTTTCTTTGAAGTAGGTAATGACTCTTTAGTTTCATTAAATTTAAATTCAAGGTTTTATTCCACTCAAGTTCTACTAGTGATCATTTTTAAAGGTCATCATCATCATCCGAGTGTTAATTCCCGGTTGCATTTGGAGCGCTCACTCTGACGCCCCGGGTCCGCTTTCCTACTTATTCTACTCCACTTCACGCGATCTTCAGCATCCCCCGTTTTGAGACCATTGGTACGCATGTCACCCTTCACAACGTCAAGCCAACAGTTCTTGGGCCTTCCCCTTCGACCGGGACCTGGCGGAGGCGGCATGGTTAGTCATTTGTTCCTCACATAAGTAGCTGGTCTCCGTAAAACGTGGCCGTACCAGCGTAAGCGACCCTCTTGCAGTTTGTCTGCTATGTCACAGACATGAAGTCACATGGACACGGTCTTTCCGCGTCACTCCACATATATAACGCAGCATATTCATCTCCGTGACACGCAGTTCTTGCTTGAGTCGCTCAAGTACAGGCCACGTTTAGGCCAGGACATTTTTAAAGGTCATACATGTATATGTACTAGTATTCGGAGTACAGTAATTTGCTTCGAAAAAAGGGATTACACCTGGAATGTTTTCCGGGAGTTTTGAAAACAGTTAAGCTTATAGAATTTCATGAATATTTTTCTTTCCTTTTATCGTGTCTTTGTCTTACTGAGTATGCACTGTTTGCTACAACTCGATTAATTCTTCGAAAAGCAATTGTGTAATATATACCTGCATAAAATTTATCTAAAAAAATTGTGTTAATCAATTTTTAGCTAGACATGTTGCTCGGGAGTTTCTTGCCGCTTCTTCTCCTTAACAGCAATAACAGATTGCGAAGCGGTGTACATAAACTAGGAAGTAAAATTAAATTTTAACTTATATGTATGACCTTGAAAAAGTGTTCTCCAGTGGAACTTATTTTGAATAAAAACTTTGAATTTGAATTTGATGTGGTCTTTCCAAATTTTAACTTTGCCACCATCTTTGCTGCTCACGACACCATATGGGAAAAATGGCGCCTAGTGGAAGTTTCCAACTCATTTCGCGTCACAAACGATGCACAGTACACTTTGCAGCACTGGAACTAACCAAATCTAATAAAACTTGTGAAAGTTTTTTCCAGTTTAATTTTTTTTAAAATATGAAATGAGTCGGTAATAGGAAAATATGGTCAAAGAACTGCCGTCAAGCGCCATTTTCCAAATATGGCCGCGCGAGCGTCACCGATACGAGGTGGCAAAGTTAAAATTTGGAAAGAGCAAATCTAAATGTATAAAAATGCCCGTTTACAAAACTCCCGGAAAATATTCCGGGACTTTTGAAAAACAGATACTAGACCAAAATTGGAACCTTCGCAGTTGAAATACAAGAAAGATGAGTGATCTCTGACTTGCATTCAAATACATGAAAATAATATTACAAGATATATTGAAAATACGTCACCCCTAACATTTTCATCCCCCTTCCTTAAATGATCAACTTACTTTTAAATTGGATGAAATAAAAGACATGAGATTTTCTTTTTTTTTTCGTACAGTTTTCTACCTCATTATAGGATTTATTTTCGGTGAAGCGGCAATTTTTCATTAGAACAAAGTAGGGGGTGAAAATGGGGGTGAAATTGAAGTGAAGCGGCGAATTGAGATCCGCGGTCGCCAATTCTATGAGAACGGGTGTTAAGCGCTTTTGCTATTATGCAGTTTGAATTAAAAAAGTTTTTTGTATAATACTAATACTACACGATACACTTTCAAACTCAACGCTAGTGATATTCTTTCTTATTAATATTATTAGTGTGGTTATGGTATATTAGTAGTGGATACACTTATCACGTTTAGTTCTAGATAATTTTATATTATATTTGCTTAAAATATACCACGATCCTGGTTACCACGCGCTCGGGTTTCCAACTCAATTATTTGCTTATACATTTCTTAGATATCATTTTATTTCTATTAGAAACTTTCGCAATAAATAAAACTTGTATTTTAATCTAATTCTCAGGTCAAGTTCAAAGTCAATCTTTTGGCATTTGGCTTTTGACGTTTGACATGTGCTGCCTTATGAAAAACATAGCAACAACATTCTCTTGATCTACGCTATGTTTAATCATAATTAATAAATTATATATCATTATCTATTTTAATTTTCTTATTTATTTAATTTATCAATTACACAATGATCTACTTTTGTTATTGTTAATCAATGCCTATATGCCTGTGTTAGCCAGGACGTAAGAATATGACTAATCAATGAGAGATGTATATAAAACTGGCTCTCATTGGTGGGAATTCAAAAATGTAAAAAAGACACGGGCTTTGAATTCAGTTAAGAAGAGACCATTTTGGTACGACAAAAAGATACTTACTAAAGTGAAAATAAAAGTCAGTTTAAGATAGAAGTTATATTTATTCAAGAGCCTTACATTACAACTATAACATCATAGCAAACTCTTCATTATAAATGCGAAAGTATCTCTGTCTGTTACGCTTTCATGGAAAAACTACTGGAACGATTTGTCTGAGACTCGGAATGTATGTAAGTTCAATGTTTGGGATGGACATAGGATACTTTTCATCCCGGAAAAATCCCGGAAAAATGAAAGCAATCAAGTGCGAATGTGTGACTGATTGCATAATTTTCACTTTTCAAATCGATTTTCAATTATGTACTATCAACACGGTGAACACGCAATTGAATTGTGCTACATAGAGTACCTTCATAATACATAGTAAACATATACGAGTACGTACAATATTATAAATGCAAAAGTAACTCTGTCTGTCTGTTACACTTTCAAGGAAACTCTACTCTACCATTTTTAAAAAAATTTGGTGTATATGTTGTCTCAATACCAAGAATGAACCCAGGATACTTGTAACTCGGGATATAGGATAGATTATTATTGGGATAGACGGAATTTCCTTCAAATAAAAGGCCCAGATAAAAATTGAGCGCAATGTAATCAGTAAAAATCATTGCTATCTAACAGCTGTTTCCTATATCTCGCCAATACTGGCAACGACGTCTCTAGGCATAACAACAGCTGCTTCATTCTGAATTCGAAAATATTAGGAAACCTTTTTCATAATGAAGAGGTCCGTATCCCAAAAAGGCCGTTACAGTACCCTTCCCCGGGAGTGCCCTAAGTGACTGCCAAGCTTAGGGGCCACAGATGTAATACCTATGGTTTAATTCCTGTGGTGTCCCATAAACGCGCATAAGAAAGGGGCGCAGGTTAGGTTTATTTGATAGTCTGACGGTCCGACATCTCCCGTCCCTCCGCTGGGAGGCCACAGGGGGCGTACGTAGATGAGGAGTCCCACACATCCCCCAGCGAGCCTTCCCCTCAGGCCCGAGGACGGTGTCCCAAGAAAAGACATTCCCCGTCGTCAAAAAAAGGTCAGTTAAAGTAATTTTTTTATTGCAGGTGTCCAGCCGACAGGCAGACGGCCCACTTGATGGAAAGCGGTTAAATTTACTACACCAAAGGTACTACAAATGCGCTGCTGCTCTCTTAAGGGAGACTGGAACATGGGCACTAATGCCGGAACACAACTCAAAGTCGTTATGGCGACATACTTTAGACCAGGGGTAGTAGCCAACCAGTCAGGCAAATACCCTGGCTATGTGTCGTTTTGTCCTCTCTTACGACAGGCCGCCCGTCCCTGTACGGATAAAAATAAAAGAATATGATCTCAGTTAAATATAAAATGACACAACTCGTTCTATATTAGCAGTCATTTTTCCGAAATCCGCGAATATTAAGTACCGATTAAAAGTTTCAACCCCTTATTCCCGCCCCTCAATTAATAAGCCCATCTGAGGTGATTAAGAGTGACAACTCCCTAATGAAATCATTGCCGGTGAAGTTTGTGAAGTCTTTAACGACTATCATTTTAAACTCCAGAGGTTTCCGTCTAAACGGTGTTTCTGACACATTAAAACTGTTCATCGCTGTTTAATTTTGAACCTCGTTTTATGGCATTTATCATCGATGTTTTGGAACGAAAGCAAAGGAGACGGTTACGCTTTTATACATACTTGGGCCCAGATTGCAAAAAGATGAATATTTTCTACAGTTGTAGTGGGTTTAGTTATTTTGAATGCATTTATTATTAATTGTTGAAATTCATTCGCATAAATCGATTAATTGTGACCTTATTTTTAAGATTTCACGTCTTCCAGGTAGAATTTAGGGCTGTTTCCATTTGGTAAAAGAATTTTTTTTTAGGCTTTTTTAGGCTACATCTCAACTTATTACATTTCTTTGGCCCAAAGTCCCCGTCTCTTTTTAATGTACTGTAGTTATTTTGAAAAAAAAAACGCTTATGAATTCGTCATGGCTGGCTGTCAAGGCTTACAATTCATTTAAATACTAACTTCTACTGATTCTTACTACAGGCATTAGAAAAATACAATGTCTTTTTTTTAAATTTGGTTGGTTCGATACCCAGGTGAGGCAAGAAACTTTTTAAATCTTTGATTATAGTACTTAATTTTAAAAATAAAAGTTTTTTTTACTGAGCGTAAAATCCTATAGAAATATATTTAATGTATTGTTACATGCCGTCAAAGATAAGCCGCACAGCCTATTGTAAGCGCAGCTTACTGTCCTCCCGGATTAAGGAACTCTTTTGTCTTTTGAATTTGTAGTTAAGAAAAACATACTATTGTTTTTCTACTTGTTTTATAACCATTATTAGCATCGAACTAATCCCTATTGTTATTGTATTCGACTTTGTGGACGTTCGCAGGTGTGCAAATTAATATTTTTTAGAAACTCAGTGTGCCCCTCCAATTTCTTTGTACTGTGTAGTTAGTATAAGACGATGCCCGAATGGAGGGGCGGGTGGCAGTCAAGCGACGACTACGAAGTGAGTAAGATGTTTTCTAGTACTCTCGATTAGCGATATAGACGACGGACTTTGCGCGTATCGAACTGTATTGAATCGTGCAGTGTGAACTGGTTGCATCCAGTTTTATTTGTATTTGTTTTATACGTGTTTGTACAGTTCTAATAAATTCTATAGTAGTTCCAACGGCATTTTATACCCGGGTCCTGTAGCTCGTAACAGTATAATAAAACTACATTTTAAGCGTGGTATTTTGTTTGATTTTATTTCTCAGTATCCCTTGTCCTGATCACTACTACTGAAATGTGTTCGAAACGTCGTAATAAAAATGAAATAAGATATCACGCTTAAAACCGTTACAACGTTGTTTTATTATGTGTACTAGAGGTTGCGGCTGCGCTGCGTGTCAAGCCCTAGGCATTATCTTTATTTTACTTACATAAAAACTTAATTCGGTTTTTTACATATAATATTAACAAAGAAACTATGTCCATATGTTATAATAATATAATCTAGACAACAGCCCAGCAAAGCATAGAGGCGAGTCGAAGCCGACCTGATTTGAAGTAATACAATGAATGACATGTTGTTTATGACGACGTAGGTATTTGTTAGTGAATTAAAAAAACGCGATTGCAGCGCCATCTACTTTGCTAATGCGTCTATTCTAAGGAAACGACTTCATTTATAGGGACAAAATGTATCTTAATTGTTAACTCGGGTTATAAGCTAGCACTATGTCGATTTTCATTTAAATCCGTTCAGTAGTTTTTAGATGATTTTCTAACAGACAGAAAGACAGACAGACAGAAAAACAGAAAGACCGAAAGACAGAGCACAATTAAAAAAAAATCACATCTTAACACGCATTGTACAAACTCGAACCATTTACAGATTTATTATAGTATCGATTAAGCGAAAACTCAAGAAAATACTATATTTAAAGTACTTCTTAGTTTGACGTAGCCTTAAAATATCATGTATAGAACCGAACAATCATGTTTAACACGAGTAAAACCGCAAGACAAAGTAGCTCTCATACTACTATCAATTATCGTTTCCCTTCACACCTGTTGCTAAAAAAACCGTAAAAAAGTGAACTCTTTTTTTAAACCCGCCCGCCTCTTTGTAAGCCAATTAAAGTTAACAAATATTTGGTAATTATTTGATTGAGCGAACCCCGACGAGTCAACAGAATGAATGTTTGAACGAAACAAGGTATTTTGGAAATAATGGAAGGGAAATAGCGGATAAAAGAACAATGTTTGTTGGGGTTGATTATTTTTTAAGATTTTATATTCAAAGAATTTTATGGACAAATACATCGGTAACCCAACCCCCCATCCCCCCACACTTTATTTCAAGCGATAGGGGAATACATTTGCGCATCCCCCTGGACCGTGGGAATGGGCACCGAGGAGTATGTGTGGCTCCCGGATTTGTGAAATGCCGGCAGCAAGACTACACACTAAACCACTTGTTTACCAATCAATCCACTCGTTTATCAATCGATCCACTCGTTTACCAATCAATCCACTCGTTTAACAATCAATCGACTCATTTACCAATCAATCCACTCGTTTATCCAATCAATCCACTCATTTATCAATCAATCCACTCGTTTACTAATTAGTTCACTTATTTAACCAATCAATCCATCCGTTTACCAATAAATCCACTCGTTTGCCAATTAATTCACTTGTTTAACCAATCAATCCACTCATTTATCAATCAATCCACTCGTTTACCAATCAATCCACTCGTTTAATAACCAATCCACTCATTTACCAATCAATCCACTCGTTTACTAATTAGTCCACTTGTTTATCCAATCAATCCACTCGTTTACCAAACAATCCACAAACTAAAACGCAACGAGTTTACGATCTGAATATAATAATAGAGGTTAATGAAAGTAGGTGAAGCGAAAGTTTTTTGTCAGGATCGTCGCAAGTGGAGATCCATAGTCTCTGCCTACCCCCATGGGAAACAGGCGTGATATTATTATGTATGTATAATAATAATCGGAAGACAAACACCGTATTGTATATCCCCAAGCGAAGCAAGTTACGCTTGTATTATGGGTAATATATTGTTACATGCCGACAAAAAGTAAATGCACATCTGCCTGCCATAAACCCAGTTTATTACCTGACCGCATTTGCACTTTTTTTGTTTACTTTATGTTTAGAATTATTAATTAAGAAAAACATTCTATTGCTATTGTACTTTTTTATGGCCGTCATTAGGCAGGTGTGTCGAACTAGTTCTTGTTGTTATTGTTTTGCGTCGAGGCATATTGTATTTGTACAAATTAAAAGGGATGCCCGAAGGGAGGGGTGAGGCAGTCAAGCGATGATTACGATTCGAGCAAGACGTGTGTACATTCGATGCGCTATATAGTGACGGACTTTGCGCGCGTTATTAAATCATTTGGACTTATTGCGTCCGGTTATTTTGTACCTGTGTTATACGTGTTTGTATAGTTTTAATAAATTCTATAGTAATTCCAACGGCATTTTAATTCGAGTCCTGTAACTCGTACAATATATACAACGGACCACTCAGGGGCCGTATCCCAGATACCCAGACCTATGTTGTTGAGAAACAAGACAGTTTTAGTTATAAGTTGTGTGCAATAAAGTATATAATAAATAATTAAATAAACCTTCCACGGTCACACACACGTCGTGTTAGGCACCCTGGCAATTTCCTCAACATATTATCTATCCGTGCAGGAATGGAGAAAGAATACAATTTTCTGCGGCCGGGCGGCCTGTCGTAACAGGCGATACAAAAAACCCACAGCCAGCTGAATGGATGCCCTGGTCTAAAGTATGCCGCCATAACAACTTTGAGCTGTGTTCCAGCATCAGTGGCCAGGTTCCAGTTTCTCCTTCGAGGCCGGTAGCACATTGGCAGGGCCTCTGGTATTACTAATGTCCATAGACGACGGTAACCACTTTCCATCACAGTTGGACCGTCTGCCTGTCTGCTCTGCTCCAGCAATAAAAAAAGTGTTATGAATGATTTACATTTTTTATAATATCATTATTATAATTAGCAGTATGTAAGCATTTGTGGGTATTGTTCATTGTAAGGAGGGCCAGCGCACAATAATTAAGTACTTGCACACTTAGTATAAATGTAGTTAAAGTTAAAGCTACTACAGTGTAAAGGAGCTCCTTAATGATAAGTTTTAAATATAGATGATGAGATAGAATGTTAAGTGTTTAAATATATTTATAATATTTGTACTATATCACTATCATTAGAAACATATCTACATTTAAATTGTGTTTTATTTAGTATTTTGTTAAATTTAAGGTTATACATAATTATAAGATTGAAACATTGGTAATAATAGTTAAAATCAAATTAATATTGAAATAAATATTACCTATCCATACACATTGTTACGAGTTACGAGACTCGAATTAAAATGCCGTTGGAATTACTATAGAATTTATTAGAACTATACAAACACGTATTAGACAGGTACAAATATAACCGGTAGCAATAAGTCCAAATGTAATGCACAATTAAATAACACGCGCAAAGTCCGTCACTATATAGCTTATCGAATGTACACACAATGTCTTGCCCGTATCGCAATCGTCGCTTGATTCCCCAGCCCTCCGTTCGGGCATTGTTTTATACTAACTATAGGGTACAACAATCGACCGCGTGGACTGGATCTTCCAAGAACTACACCTGGCTAACGACCATCATAAAGGATTACAATACACAATAGGCGGCTTTTCTAATTACAAATTTAGCATTTTTAGAATCTATTTGTACAAATCAGCTCCTGCTTTTTTAATTTACTGTACAAACTTGAACTCCTGACGTATTTATTATATTATACACTAGCTTCTGCCCGCGACTTCATCCGCGTGGTGCGGTTTTTTAACTATCTCACGGGAACTCTTTGATTTTTCGGGATCAAAAGTATCCTATATGTTGACCAGGGATATAAGCTACCACTATACAAAATTTCATTCAAATCGGTCCAGTCGTTTCGAAGATTAGCCGGTACAAACAGACAGACAAAGAGAGAAACAAAAATTTGAAAAATGTCTAAATTAGTTCTATTTCACTTCTTACATCCCCCTGACTAGGTTTTTAGCATTTTTTTTCATTGTACAGAAATTTGACCTCTACAATTTTATTATATGTAATGTATAGATGTGCAGATTTACGGCGACATTGGCAAAGTCAATTCCAAAGGCGTTGAAGCCAAAATCAAGAAAGTCCATAAAAACCGAAGCCCGCCAAAAACTGCATAAAATGCATAACACCCTCGCATTCCAGCTCGATGAGTTGCCAAAATCATATTCACCCTTTCGAAACACACCACTGACCATATCCATGGAAAATCCCAGTCCTACTTTACATGTATGGAAGCACAGTATATCGATGCATGTCGAAATATCCATAATGAGGTGTTGACTCACTGATTTATGGCCGGTTCCTTTATGTTACTAACCATTCATTTACCTAACTATTAGTTAAAGGTTGACATAAGCTCCATACAAGTATTTTTATCCGTGCAGGAATGGAGAAAGAATACAATTCCTTACGGCCGGGCAGCCTGTAAGAGGTGACAAAACAACCCACAGCTAAGTGATAGGGTATTTGCCTGCCTGGATGGCATCCCTGGTCTAGAGTATGCCGTCATAACAACCTTGAGTTGTGTTTCGGCATTAGTGGCCAGGTTTTAGAGAGCGGCAGCACATTGGTAGCACCTTTGGTGTTACATGTCCATAGGCGATGGTAACCGCTGCCCATCAGGTGGGCCGTCTGCCTGTCTACTGATGTCATGAAGTAAAAAAAAAATAAGTTATGTATATTATAAGTATATTTAAAAGGTCTTATTATTCATATTGAGTTAGGATTCATTTAAAAGATTCTTTATGGTCCTTAAGAAGCCTTCAAACTTACTAACTCGACATGAGTCTATTTCACACTATATAGTTTATGATTTTAGATGGAGAGTACGATTAAAATTAAGACTACGTTTTATCGGTTTTAAGCGCAGCATTTTGTTTGATTTTTATTCCGACGTGTCAGTGTGAGGATAGAATAGATAGAATTAGCTTCGAGAGAATTTTTGCGATTGTAGTATTTGTATATTTACTTAATTCTAAAGTTGAAATTTAAATTTCCTTGTACAATCAGCAAAAAAAGTTCCGTCACATTTTGAAGAAGAAATATTTACAATGTAAAATCAATAGTGGAAGTCAAATAAATAATTATTATTTACATTGCTAATTGTAAAAATGTAATAGAATAACTGTAGAGGAATGGAAAAATCTTTGTCTACATGCTATTGAAGAGGAAAAGAAATTTCAGGGCAGGGATGAGGCTTTAGATATCATATCAGAACGAATTACAGTTAACACAAATGATTCATCAAATGAAAGTGAGGATGAAGTGGACTAAGAAATGTCTGGAATTGAAGAAATTTAGTATTCAAAAATTATGTTTAATATTAATATCTATTATTGTAATATCCTTTAATATTATTAGTTTCAATTTAAGTACCTGCCTACAAAAATAGTAAAAATATACAAAAAGTATTAGTTTATTTATTTAGCTTTTTCGGCCTATATTTCGGCATAGCAAAATACGGAGTGCCAACCTCATTTCGCAAATTGCGGCACACATTTTCATTATTATTCTTATTTCACATGTATATTTAGTTATTCTTTTATATGTTTTTGAATTAACTTCTTATGGGAGGGTAAACCGCTTCGTTACGTAACGCGTTACGGCGCTAGTCTGTCTGGTTTCCCTTTCTCTCACGCATACGGCAGCGGTAGGCTCCTCCTCTCTCACTCTAACCCACGCGCTATATACATAAAATTTAAATAATAACCTAAGCTTTTCTCAAGTTAAACAATTTCAATATTAAATAGTTCAACTTACATTAGTTGAAGTTATCACTTCTGTCGGGCGTCCCGAGACGCACACGTTTTTAAAGAAAAGAAAAATTTAAATATATATATATATAATTGAAATTTATTAAAAAAATATAAAATGATGACGTCCGTCGGCAGTGGGGCCTAAGGTCCAGGCTACCGGTGGTTAAGGCTCCAGAGACAAGATCTTCCTCACAACGCGTGCCGTGTTTAGGAAAACCACATTTTGTATCTGGCCCTTCACCCATTTACCGAGCGAGAGCCTCTCTAAATGTCGGTCGAGGTTCTTCGCTACTAAACCGTTAACGGACACGACTATCGGTACGATGATCGTTGACTCCATATGCCACATGTCAGTAATCTCGTGCGCGAGTTCTAGTTATTTTGTTAATTTATCATTTTCAGCATTTACGAGATTACAGTTATATGGAATATTTATATCAACGAGCATCGTACGTCTCGAAGATCGATCTATTATCACAACAATAGTCCTGTCTGTATTAATAGATTGATCCCAGTTATTGTTATTATTATTAATTATTGTTATTTATAAGTGTCGCATTTTTAGAAATAAATAATTTCTTTCTTTCATTCTATTTGTGTGCTAACAACCGTACATTACTAAAAACGTCTCGAAACTAATTTATGTGTACTAGTTACGACAACTTAAGAAAATACTGTTATAACTTTGCCAAAATTCCACGAAGCACACCGACAAAGTAAATGGACTTCTGCTTGCCATAAACCCGGGTTATTACCTTCCCGCATTTGGAATTCTTTTGTTTAATTATAAAAACAGTCTATTGTGTATTGTACTAGTTTATGGCCGTTCGCAGAAATAATTAAACCGGTGTGTAGATTATGTTTTCTGGGAATTGCGCCGACGCTTGACAGGCAGACATATGGCATCGGTGCATTATACAATAATGCCCGAACGGAAGGGTGAGGCAGTCAAGCGAGGATTACGATACGAGCAAGACGTACATTCGATAAGCGATATAGTGACCGACTTTGCGCGTGTTATTTAATCGTATAGTTTGTACTGGTTGTATCCAGTTATATTTGTACCTGTTATATACGTGCTTGTACAGTTCTAATAAATTCTATAGTAATTCCAACGGCATTTTAATTCGTGTCCTATAGCTCGTAACAATACTATAGGATAGGATCATATAAACTTTTTTGCTTTTTGATAGCAGAGATTCTCTCTAAAAATAACCAATATTTTCGTACTGCTCTGTTAAGTTCCAGAATATTCTGGTCAGGTGCGAATCATAAACGTGAATACGGGTTCTGTTGGATATAGCATATTACGAGTTTGGGATTTCGAGTTTATATTTGAGCATAGACTTACATATTAAGTGGAGTTTATGGGGTCCTAAAGCAAAGGTGGGGCATTGCAAAAAGGGTGCAGTTCTTTGCATTTGTTATTATATGTACTATCTCCTGCGTAACGTTATGTTTTTGTCAAACATGTAATAAATTGACGATATGTTGCAATATGAGTTTTTACTATGTCTTGTCATTATTATGACGGTAGTATATTTTTCTAGTGCCACTTAAACTAAAAGGTTAGATATATAAAGCTACTTGGCATGTTGCTGAAGAGTTTGCTGCGCCGCTTCTTCTCTTCAAGCCACAACATGTTGCGCCACTTTCATAATTTAAAAAAGAGAGTGTTCTTTTCCTGTTTACTGTTTCTTTCTTTAATATTATATATTATACACTCTAATACAATTTTCTTTATATCTATAAATTTAATCTTATTATACATACCTTAATATATATATATATATATATATATATATATATATATATATATATATATATATATATATATATATATATATATTATCTATGTTTATTTCTACTTTTACATATATATTCTATCTTCTTGTTTTTATATAAAGATCTTAACAGCTATTTTGGACTATACATTTTATCGTGGTGGTATATTAGATTAGGCTCCCATAGATATTGCCATCTTTTAGATTACAAAAGTATTGTCCTTTTTCTTGGAGTTTGGTATACGCTTCTTTAATAAGATTCCGAGTGAAATGTTAGATCTGCCTTTCACTAAATTAAAAACCAAATTAAAAAGTATCTTGCTAAAAAAGGGATACTACACTATTGAAGAATACTTAAATGACAAAAATTCATTTATATAGCAGATCGCTCCAACATCTTATTTATAATACTGTATTTTGTACGAGTATGACGTTTTCATCTTGCCTTACTTGTAAGGTATATATGGAGATATGCTGCAGCAAAAAGAAAAATTACTAACTATAATAATATTTTTCTATCCCTTAATTGTGTCTCTGTCTTATTGAATATGCACTGTTTGCTAGAACTCCATTAATTCTTCAAAAGTCATTCTGTAACATACTTCTGTATAAAACTTATTAAAAAAAAAGAACTTGAGATAAAAATAGAACAAGAAATATAAAGAAAAACAATATTTAGCTACACGTGTTGCTGGGGAGTTTCTTGCCGCTTCTTCTTCTTAACAGCAATAAGACGTTGCGAAGCGGTGTACATAGAATAGGAAGTAAAATTAAATTTTAACCTATATGTATGACCTTCACAAAGCGTTCTCGAGTGGAACTTATTTTGAATAAAAACTTTTGAATTTGAATTTAGATTAAACAATAACCATAAACAAAAATCAAAATTAAAATGAACAAGTTGACGGTACGCTAAATAAAAGTTTAACATTACTCATTGACACTTGACATCTTTGTTCACAGAGTACATTGAATATATAAAGATATTTGTTTTCCGTGATCACGGCTACTGAAAAGTGACCGAAATATCAAAATTAGAAATCAATTAAAATGCTGCGCTTAAAACCGTTAAATTTTAATTATGTATACTAGTCATGAACACTTTAATAAAATACTATACTTACTGTTATTTATTGACCGTAAAATCGAAGTGGTTCGGCGTACTGTTGGCTGCCCGTAATATAATAAGAAAAGCCTCCGCAGAACATTATTCATAGCACATTGAAAGTCAACAGACGAACGACTGAGGAGTTGTGGGGCCATGGAATAAGAGACAAATTATAATCGATTATTTTGAACATTCATATAATCAATAAATTTAAATAATAATTAGGACAAATTATTTGTAAAAATAAATAACGATAATATAGTTTTTCAAAAAGCAAGAAAATGGAGCACACGAATATTAATCATATTTCAAAGACTGAATATTAAATTAATTGAATACATGAATTTGAAACTTAAAGAATCCGAAACATAATTTTCCATAATTAGTATCACTCAATGTAATTGTGTCTGTAATTCCCGTACCAATATTTAAGATGATAACTGCTAGATCTCACGTGGCTGCCTAATCTTTATTATATAATCGAATATTTTTGGAGTCATTATATACCAGTTTGTCTAAAATTTATCTTGAGTCAGGTCTGAAACATCTCAACAGATTTGAATGAATATTTAGGCATTTAAATAGAAATTTTAACTTGAATTATCACGTATGTTATTTTTTTGATATCTTGTAAGGTTTAGAAAATATTAATACCATCGCCCCAAATGGTTAGCCTTGAGCTGATTGATTTGTGTCTCATACTAAGAGTGAGAGTTCTGGTGGCTTACTTTCCCATCTCTATCCGTTTCTACCTCTATCTCGTTCCGCTATCTCATCCACTCTATCCAATCTCTTCTATCCCACCGCTCTTATCTCATCTAGTAAATAGTGTAGATATTTGGGATCGGCAATGGTCATATGTTTGAATAGAAAGATATATAATAAGCTTAATGCTACACGATTAGGCGACAGACACAATAGAGCAAAAAGGAATAGTGGTGTCAAAAATAATTCAAAAATAACTTATCATCTGAGGTGCCAGTGCCAAGTTACACGACCTCATTTCGACAGATAGTAACCATAGGCGACGTTAACCACGTTTAAAACCAAGATGTAGATGGGCACCTGCGTAAAAGATTAAAAAGAGATTTTAAATTTATCACGGAATTTATTCATTAAGAGAGCTATTCTGAGACACATCACATAGTACTGAAACTATGTTTCTTATAACCTAACGATCACAGCTCGTTTTATGGCCATACGATTTCCTTAACGCTGTTTTCACAGCAAAATCGTAGCTGCTTCTTATACCCTATCTAAGTTGATACAGAATTTAGCTTCTCCGTACTATAGAGCGCTAGATTTATATTGTTTAAATTAATTCGTGCAGTTCGTGGGATTTCATTTCATATTAAAAAGGTTTAAAGAACTTTATTTTCCATAAGAACTTTTAGTTCGTTTACAAATTTGATGAAATGTAATTACTAACTACTACATTGAAATTCTTAATACTAATATGATGCTATACAATTTTTTTTAAATGTAACGTGATTTTAATCTAGGTTCATTATATTGATAAAAGTTAAAGTTTGTTGAGTTTAATATTGAAAAAAATATTTTCACACTTTTGTAGCTCGTCTAGCAATTAAACTACTGCACTTCAAATATAATGTGTTCAATATGTACAATATTTTAGTAATTTTATGATTTTGTCTGGCAACACTAAATTATTTTTTAACGGTGACAACATTTTTCCTAATAAACTCTCTCCAACTCAAAATGGCTTCTTTTCATTACTCCTCAAATTTCTTTACTGTCTTTAAATGTTTAACATAATGTTTTGTTCCTGATTTGTTCGTTAATTACATGATTTTTATAAAACACCAAAGTTGTTTATTTATAATGTTCATCAGCAATACAATGCACTATTTACTAGTATTGATCCTTTCATAAGTAACTTATATCAATTTAAAACCCAAATAAAAAAATGTAATTTAGAATGATCCAATGACTAACAATTTTTAGAATAATGACACAAACTTTTTTGTTTTTTAATTTCCTTTTTTTTATCTCTATTTCATTAGTAATCATTGTGGTGACATTTTTTTTGTCTTTGTTCAATATTGACCTCATGTAAATTAAATAGACATTTTATGTAATTTTCGTGTAATTGTAATATTTGTTTTGTAATTAACTGTTCCAGCCAATTTTTATTATTATTATATAAATTATTTTTTAGTGGAAACTTGATTGATATATGTGTTAATTTAGTGTTTTATATTTAAGAATATTAATTATTGTATGTTTTTCCAACAAATTTAAATAAATAAAAAATAACTTTCTCTTAGCTATATAGTTTCTTGACATCCGGGCTAAATAAGCTGTAATTTTTTGTTATATTTCACGAATAACAAAGATATTAAAACTAATTTATAAAGCTTTTGTTAGGTTTCACTACAAATTCTTATCTGTCATTTCGACTATAATTTAGCAGTGTTTTTCTTAGCACTTAACCGGATCTGCAGCGACAAAATATAAAAAAAACCGCTTATGATCAAAATCTTATTCCGAGTTTATGGCCCCACAGGCCTCCTTTAACACTGTTTTCGCAGCCAACTCCCCCCCACTTATCTGGGTTGTTTCAAAATTTTGTTTTGCTTAACTCCAAAACTCGCATTCAAATTATAATCTTATACGAAGTTACCGGATGATTTGTAAAGGCTTTCATTTGCAAATATTTTGTAAGTATCGCTGTTGATTTTGTGTTCTTTTATAATGAATACTATGAAAATATTGTTGTATTTATTTCCTGTTATTTTTAACTGACTTCCAAAAGGAGGAGGTCCTCAAGACATCTGGCTTTTTTTTGTATGTGTGTTACTCAATTTCTCTGTCAATTGTGGACCGATTTTCAACATTTTATTTTTAATCGAAAGGTTGGTCTCATAGTTACCATGTCATGATTTGATGAGTGGATTCCAGGGAAATCAGGAATATTAATTAAAGAACGCCGTGCGCCTAAACTGGAAAAAAGCTCGTACACGCGTGAAGATATTACATTTTCTACAGGAGCGTAATTTTTTTATATGCATGTTACCTGATTTATTCATCAATTGTAGACCGAATTTTCAAATTCTTTATTATTTAATCGTTAAATTTTTTTAAACAAGTACATATTTATTGTACCTGCATAAAAATATTTGCAAAAAGAAACCGATTTCAAGAGTAGCTAAAAATCAAAAATAAATATTTATACAACATCTTGAAGTCGGTGCGAAGCAAAACATAAAACTTACTACATTTTATAAATTTGTTGTTGTTTTTTTTGATATTTTTACAACCGAAGCGCCGATAAAGACAAGTTCCACGTACATATTTGTAGAAGCACATTTATTACTCATCGGCATTTGAACTAATAACATTGAAACTAATGTAATTCTTTTATGATCGTCTTATTTTGTTTACTTATTTATTGGCAGACGTTTCTAGAGAACAGCTTATTGTTGTATTGTAATCATTAGCCAGGTGTTATGGATTTTAAGGTACAAGCTGATTCTAGGAAATTCGTTCCACGTGGCCAGGCGGGCACATTGTACTTGTGCAGGATAAAACGATGGCCTGATTGAGGGAGGGGGGCAGTCGAGCAAGAACCACGATCGAAGAAAGCCCTGTGTACTATAATCGGGAATCTAATAGTAACGGACTTTGCGCGTTTTATTGAATTACGACCTTCTGCATTACGTTTGGATTTGTTGTGTTCGGTTATATTTGAACCTGTGTTATACGTGTTTGTATAGTTCTAATAAACTCTATAATAATTCCAACGGCATTTTAATTAGAGTCTCACAACTTGTAGCTATATTTTACTTGGCACCGACTTCAAGATATTGTAAAAATATGTTTTTCGCTTTTGGAGTCAGTTTCATTTTGCTAGTATTTAAAAAAAATATTTTAGTTTATGTTTATGTTAACTAATAATAATGACAATTATGAAACTATTCTGAAGTTGTACTCAATCCCACGCAAATAGAATGACCAAAATGAGTTCAGAAACAAAAAAATTATGGCTGAACATAGATAAAAAAATATTTACACAATGAATTGAGAACCTACTCCTTTTTTAAAGTCAGTTTTAAAAAAACTATCTCTTAATGGGCAATTAATTCTCTATGAGTGCGGTACAATCTCAATAACCCTCAAATGCGCGAGTCAACATCTAAAAGTTAGAGGAGGAAAACTTGTCCGCAAGAATTTCATTAGCCAACATTTGTAGTAACATTGTTTGTTTAAGCAATTTTATCTCCCCTCGTATACATACGTGCCCTGCGGCTACGCTCATAAATTTGTAATAGGTACCTTCCACGACATAAGGGAGGTACGCAAATATTTGAATCTATTAAGTATTAAAAACGCGGGGTACTTGTTTATATGGAAAAATACATATTTCACGAGTAATACTCGATGGAATTTTGACATGCCTTTATGATGGCGTCGCACCTGCGACAATGTTAAAGTTATGTGGCCAAATTATATAGATTTAAAAATAACGTATTCAAATTCAAAAGTTTTTATTCAAAATAAGTTCCATTGGTGAACACTTTTTGAAGGTCATACATATAGGTTAAAATTTAATTTTTCTTCCTATTCTATGTACACTGCTTCGCAACGTGTTATTGCTTTTAAGGAGAAGAAGCGGCAAGAAACTTCCCAGCAATACGTCTAGCTAAAATGATTTCTCTTTATATCTCTTCGTATAAATAGCCACATTAGTATATATGTTATAATCAAAGGTCGATATGCAGTCTCTTCCCGGAATGACTGGTTTATTCTAGGTTTGACCAAGGCCTTTCAACAAAACCCGAAATAAATTCCAATTTCGGCCTTTGACTAAAGTAATTTTAGTCAAACCTAGAAGTACCGAACTATTACGAATGTCGAACATAAAATAATCTATTTCAGGCTTTGCCTAATCGATCCTAGAAGCGACTAAGGCAGACTCGGTCAAACATCGATTCGTACTGTACTTGTTACATTTTTAATGGCTGTATAAATTAGTATCTCCTAGGTTGGACAAAAAATCGTTAATCGTAGGCAGAAAACGTCATTTATTTGGACTTAGACTAAGACTACGTCAGACCTGAGGTTTGACTAGTCAAACCTAAAAGCGCCAGAGTTTCGATGTTTGACTATAACACATATACATACGTTATCTAACAATATATAACGTCACCCACAATTAAAATCAGTGTCGCATCACAAATAACGCATTACACCCATTGCCACATCTGCGAGAAACGGGCTATAATTCTAATACTATCCTAGATAAGGCTCCACATTTATCTAGTATTGTGTCCACATCAGGTTTCTTTTATAGCAATGTATCGACTTATGTCCACATTATTTTTGAAGTAAAACTTCTTTAGAATCGTTGTGATTTGAAACTCGATGAAACTAAAAAGTGACACTAAAAAGAGATAAACATACATAAATCTATAAGACTAAGTCTGCGAGAGAATGAGACAGAATAAATTACATTTAATCATATAAACACTACGCTCATACAGATAGAGTTGGAAATGTTTCGAAGGTTTTCGTTAATACTTCAAATTTCATGTTTTAAAGCTTAAATATATTATAAAGATATAATATATGAAATGTGACGTCACGAAATTTAGAATCCCTTCACCTCTTGTCACACTTTGGTTTCACTTCTACTTTTTGTTACAAAGCTTCCACACTGGTAGACGGCCCATCTGATGGAAAGCGGTTACCTGACCAGTAATTAAAGTCAGCTTTGATTGTTTCTGTTAAATCCGCAAAAGCCTATTAAAACGGCCTAAGAATTTAGAAGTCAAGATTGTGTATCTTCCTGGGAGATTAGAACCCGACCCGGAACTTATACGGTTGAATGGGATATAAAACGCACGCACCGAACCCATCGGGACCGAGAATGTGTTGCACAGGCCTTTAGTGATGGGAGATATAAAACTTTTGGTGCAGTTTTCGTTCGATATCAAGTTTAGATTTTAAACAACAAAAATTGCTTTAAGCCCCTTCCACACGATGCGATTTGATCGCCAATTCAATTGGATACACTCTGCTTGCCCGTGCACACGTACAGAATAAGATCGCTAATTTTAGTTTTATTTTGTGGCCTTTGCTGAACGGCTTGCTATCCGTGCAGGAACGGAGAAAGAATACAACTTTCTGCGGTCAGGCGCCGCAAGAGACGACAAAACAACCCACAGCCAGGTGGAAGGGCATTTGCTTTTCTGGATGGCTACCATATACCAGAGTATGCCGCCATAACAACCATGAGTTGTGTCCCGGCATTAGTGGCCAGGTTCCAGCTCCATCTACGAGTCCGGCAGCACATTGGTTGCACCTTTAGTGTTGCAAATGTTTATAGGCGACGGTAACCACTTTCCATCATAGTTGAGCCGTCATCCTGTCTGCTGTCCTCCAGAAATAAATAACGGACTTTGTTCAAGCACCATACCCTCTTCACATAAAGCAAAAATTTAAAATACTTTTGGCTCTAACTACAAATGTAGATGAGGAAAATAAATTAGAAGACTATGGGCAAAACCATTTTTGTTCAATATTTTAAATCTCCTCCATTATTTGCCGTTAGGTGCGAATGGATACATCATCGTTGCCGTTATCCTCGTCAAGCATCTTAAAACCACTTGAAACATATTTAAATCTTTTTTTTAAAAAGGTACGGAACTTAGAGTCTGTAGAACTAATTTCATGAAAAAAAAACCCCCAAGGTGAAAAGATTTTGATGAAATTTTATGTGGGGTTGATTGGGTCCAGGGATGGCTTAGATTCACAATTACACCCGGTAGGTGGCGCTGGAATCGGGTTCTAGATTTTTATTCATTCAGGCAGAACAACGTCTGCCAGAACCGCTAGTTTTGAATAAAAACTGATGTAACACGTATAAGAAACTTAGCAAATTGGCACAACCGAAGTCACTGATAAACTATTTTAATTAAAGGGTTATGAATGAATAGAATTTAATATATTATTGTTTGGAAATTTTTAGATAATATTTTATATAAGATATTATATAAAATATTATACTTAAAGTTTTACATGTAATAAAATAAACCGAACACTGTATAAATCTATCGCATCTGCCAACTTGAAAATAAAATGTAGTGAATACCGTCCATATACAATTGAGAGATTTTGAATTATAATCACATATTAGAGATAAATATTATTACATACAATTATGTTAAATTATAGAGAACTACTTACTCTATACAAAACAGGCGCTAATCACCGAATAAATAAAAATATAACATTATTATTCAATTAAGGAAGTGACCGATTGTATCGTTTAGAAATAAGAGGGTACATAACAAAATTAATTATTAACAGTAAAAAGAAACATGACAAGAACTGCTACTAAATAACTGTAACAATAGTTTGGATTATAATCTTGTATATTACATTGTTATTGTTTAATTGTAATCTGTTTTGTGCTTAAATAAATAAATTCCATTTTTGAATTTGAAAACATATATATTCTCAATTATTATCCGTCTACACAGATCTAACGATCCCTCGCGGCTCCGCTCCCATCCCTACGCAATAAAATATTTAAATCGTCGGCAGGAACAAGAAATCTCATTAATACAGAAGTGGCAAGACTCCCACTCGACCAATATCAGGTATGCGCCTTATTTCATTCCACTTGCGGCTTCTTAACTGCTTCAATGGGTTACATAAAAATCCAACTGGGTTTCCAGAAGCGAGCGAAAATGCAAGAAATGTGAACGCGGTTTTAGGTGGTAAAAGTATGCTGCAGAAATCTAGACGTATTAATATTTAAAACTAGCCATTGTAATGAAAAATAATATATTTATCTTCTCACAGATTACTTATTGCAAGTCATGAGTCTACCACCGCTTCAAAAGCAATTTTGGTTACTATTAAAGGAGAGGAAGCGGCGAAATAAATTGTTTATTTAATTTATTTGTTTTTGTTGTAAATGTATCTCAATATGTTTATATATGTATGTGTATATGTTTATTTTGTATGTCTTTGAAGACCACAGGCCATAAAAATGGCTCGGGCTTGCGTGGGGCCAGGGGAAGGTCAACCCGTAGAGGCTCTTTGAAAAATTTTTATGTAAATGTGGTGTGACACTGACCGACGATTATTCCAGCCTATGCCATATAATAAACCCAAGGAGAAGCCCCGGTAAGTGTAGAACTATTGTGCGAAATGAGGACAAAAACTACCGGGCTATGGGGGTGAACTGCCAGTGGAGTTACAGATCAGGGACTATGGGGACTATGGCGTCTGCCCGTCGCAATGTTCGGGGAACATGGAAAAATGGGCAGACGGTGACTCGCCACTCCCCGCATGGGCCCCAGAAAATGCCATAGAAGATAGGGGCAACATGGTTATGAGTGGCTAAGGAGTGTAGAGAGGTGGGCTGCAGGCTCACCGAAGCTACTACCGACGTTAGGCCCATTTCTCACTTCGACCCTAGCTTGAGTTTTAGCTCTAGCGATTTCCACTCCGTGCCTGGCTGAGGCCAGCACGGAGGTGGAGGCCTTGTCTTAGCCCTAGGAGTCAGGTCCGAGGTGTTGCTACTCACCTGAGGCTTCGGCACAAAGCCCCCGGGTAATTTATTATTATTATTTTGATGTGAAATTGTCTATTAATCCGTTTTATTTTTATCTTATTTAACTAAATTTATTTTATATTATATGTGCTGTATTGTCCTCCGTGACTCCACCTACTGGTCCCAGGCGGAAGAACAGCGCTGGTGTTAATGGCCAGCATTACGCTGAGTCTGGATCCAATTTTAGGAATTATATTGTTTCCTTTATTTTATTTTTCTCAGTATTTTTAAAGCGGGTATTTATTCTAAATAAAAATAGTCTTGCTTTCAAACTCTAATTATTATTTATATACATTCGTATTTTTTAAAATGTAGTTTACACTAATACAAGGTTTAAAAGAGTAATTTGTATGAATTATTACTGAAAAAGTTTGGTAGCGACCGCATTATTCCCATTCGGTGCGGTATTAGTTTCGGCTAACTTTTTACACTTTAAACCCTTAGGGATTGAGTTTCCAAAAAGGTTGATATACGTGTCCATTTCTAACCGGAAGAAGGTATATAAAATTTCGCGCTTTTTACTTTGACCTTGATGTACTTTCTTGTACTATATAATTGTACTGTGCATTCGTTTAAAGACCTCGTCAAACAACACTATCTCAAATTGTAGCCGAATAATAATGTTATTTAGTTGTATGCTTGGAATGGAGTTGTTTGACGACACACAACTTGTATATTTAGATAAATATGTATGTTTATATTATAATTTAGTAACAATTTTCTTTATATTGTTACATGACGTCAAAGATAAGAGCACAGCTGCCTGTTGTAAGCGCAGTTTATTGTCCTTCCCGGATTAAGGAATTCTTTTGTGTTTTGAATTTGTGATTAAGAAAAACATGCTATTGTTTTTCTACTTGTTTTATAACCATCATTAGCGTCGAACTAGTTATGTGAGATGGCTGTCGGAGGAAGATTTAAAAAACCAAATATGATTATTAAACTCTAATTAAATTAATTCTTACAATGATAACTTATAATTAATGATCACGATGATCAGTTATGACCGTGTGCTACCGCGATTGGAGCCAGTCTGTGTCGTCCATCGGTCTGCAGGGTGGCTCCGAGGCTTCCCAGGAAACTCTCCACTCAGCACTTTCTCACGCGCAAGCATGAGTCACCCCCAGGTGGCTTGAATGAGGTGTTTTCTTTGAATTTGTTAAGTTGTTGTGTGAGAAACAACAGGGTTGTCTCATATGTGTGGAAAACCGTAGGGTTACCACATATAACAAACTAATCCTTATTGTTATTGTTTTCGACTTTGTGTTACCGTTCGCAGGTGTGCACGTTGCTATTTCTCGGAAACTCAGTGCGCGCGGCCAATTTCTTTATTCTATGTAGCGAGTATAAGACAATGCCCGAATGGAGGGGCGGGCAGTCAAGCGACGGCTACGAAACGGGCATGACGTTTTCTAGTACTCTCGATTAGAGATATAGACGACGGACTTTGCGCGTATCGAATTGTGTTGAATCGTGCAGTGTGAACTGGTTGCATCCAGTTTTATTTGTATTTTGTTTTATACGTGTTTGTACTGTTCTAATAAATTCTATAGTAGTTCCAACGGCATTTTTAATTCGAGTCCTGTAGCTTGTAACAATATTAACGTATATATTAGTATGTTATATCTATTGAATACTTACCCCCATCCATATCGAGTTTCTGTCCATCCAAAGGTCTGGAAGAAATCTCTCCCAGCGATAAGATCGCCCATTGTACTTATCATTACGATTGTATGTATGAATTTATTTTGTAGCATTGTGTGCAATAAAATATATTCTATTCTACTTTCATACAAACTTTCCCCTTTTGCACTCCCTTAGGAGTACAATTTTCAAAAATCCTTTCTTAGTTCGCAACTACAGTATAGATCTTTCTATACTGTATGCTAGGATTGAGACAACTTACATGCTGGTTCTTACCAGCATGTAAGTTTTCTCAATCCTAGCCCCAGTAGTTTGGACTGTGCTTTGATATATCAGTCAGTCAGTCATTCAGTGAGGTCAATCTATCAATCCCTGCCAAGGGTTGTTAGAAGAAATCGCTTTTAGCAATAAGGCCGTCCGTTGTACTATCTCTTGTATTTTTTCTATTTCTGTTTATCTATGCTTTGGTGTACAACAAAGTGTTGTTTATCTATCTTAAACCAAAACATAACATTAATTACTTCTAAAGCAAGAACAAAGCTCAGTAAGTACATGCAATTGTAGTAAGCAGACCTGGGAGTCGACAATGTTATCTTTGGCAAGATAAGGAAGGTAGTAGAACGTGCCTTATTTAAGACTTTTGGGGATATACTTTAAATGTATGTGAATAAGGCGGTAGAAATTACGACCTGGCTTAATTATATTCACACACAATTATTATTGTCCGAGCTCTAAATCCCGGTTGTATATAGAGTGCTGATTTTGGAGCCTGAAGTCTGTTTTTTTGCCTATCTTCATTTCTCATGATTTTTGATATATATCATTGTAAATAGAATATTAATAATATTCAAATTATCCACAACATGCCACATTCATAATAATAATATGAAAATGTGGATAGGTTTGGCTTTTGTAATGTATGTGTTGATGTTGCCAATGTATGTTTATATGTTACTTCTTGGCAGCTATTAATATGAACTGACCAAAGATGATCAAACAAATTGTAGTTTATCTTTTTATCGAAGAATTATGTTCACATTTAAGAAAAGATAGTAACTTAGGTATTGTACAAAAAAATAAATTTATAATATACTAATACTAACTATAATATAAATCTGTCATACGACCAGTCATGCTATATGGGTCCGAATGTTGGGCCACTAAAGTGATAAAACACAAACGTCTCCACTCAGCTGAGATGAGAATGTTGAGATGGATGTGTGGTGTCACAAGAATGGATAAGGTGAGAAATGAGTACATAAGGGGATCTTTGAAAGTTGCACCCGTGACTGAAAAATTGAGAGGAAGAAGATTAAGTTGGCATGGGCATATAATGAGGAGGGATGAAAGTCACGTGACAAAAAGAATGTTAAACTTCAAGATATGGATAGATGGATTGTGTGAAGGATCATATGATGATATGTGGTGTGACAGAAGCTGTATGTCAGAGTAGAGGAGTGTGGAAGGAAAAGACATATTGTGCCGACCCCAAATAATTGGGATATGCTGAAAGAAAAAGAGAGAGACTAACTATAATACATAGCATACGTACATATATACAACTTGACATGTGAGGGGTCGCCGTTACCAAAATCGGTAAGAAGGACTATATATATAAGTTAAATAAAAATTACTACTTTAATTTTTTTACTAACTAAGAAATATCATTCTTTTTCAGTTTCTGGCTTGGCAGCTAGGTTTTTAAGCTAGATATGATACATAACAGTACGTATGTTCCTAATTTCATTCAGTAATAATAATAAAAAAGGTTTGAAAGAAAAAAATGTTTATTTTTTGAAAACATTGTTTATTTAAAGACTAACTTAACAGCTGGTGTATTATTAACTAAGTTAAAATATGTAAGAATGTTTTCAGGTTTCCATAGGTATCAAATGAAACAGCAAAAACCATGGGCAAATAGCGACAAGAGGTGACAAAAGACACTTAAAAATTATGCGGCTAAAAAATTAAACATAGTCAACCAGGACAACAAGGATTCAAGTTATTCGTAACATAATGTTAAATGCACGCAAAGGAGGCAGATAAGCCGCGGCTGTGCTTGGATATAGCTCCTTTGTGTCGCAGCGCAATGTCCGGGCTATGCAGTGAACACTTCAGTTTACGCTTGGTGCAAAAGGCACAATGCATGAGCTTGCATTTTAACTAATAATAATCGATTGAAAGTGTAGGGACGCAGTATAAAGGGCAAGGGCAAAAATGAGTACAAATAGCTTGATTAAACTGGATTTAAGATTTTTAAGATCATAAAAAAAATATGGGCACCATTAAAGTATAATACCAAGAGCGAGTGGATAAAATTTGCTTAATAAGACTCCGATAACACAGGCCCTGCGAACATTGAACATGCGATGCCTGCGAAGATATGTCAACAAATTGACATTTTTATCTGTATTGTGACTGAATTCACAAGAACTGCATACTATATTATATTGTTACAAGTTGCGGGACTCGAATTAAAATGCCATTGGAATTATAACTGAGTTTATTAGAACTATACAAACACGTATAACACAGGTATATGTATAACTGAACACAACAAATCCAAACATAATGCAGAAGGCCGTAATTCAATGAAACGCGCAAAGTCCGTCACTATTAGATTCCCGAATGTACACACGTCACGCCTTGATCGTGGTTCTCGCTCAACTGACTCCTCTCTCCCTCGGGGCGTCGTTTTATACTTCACAAATGCAAAATGTGCCCGCCCGACAAGATCGACACAGTTTCCTCGAATTGGCTTGTAATCGTAATCCGTAACACCTGGCTAATGATGCTAATGAGCGAGTGCAATAGAACAATAGACTGTTCTGCACAATAACTTAGAAACGTGTGCCAATAAATAAGTGAACAAAAGTAGGCGATCATAAAAGGATTACAATTAGTTCAAATGCCGACAGGTAATAAAATGTGCTTTTACAAACTGTATGTGGAATTTGTTTTTGTCGGAGCCTAAGTTGTAACAATATGTTATGACGACTGAATAAGTATATATGTATATATAATGTATTATGTGTACCATGCTATTGTATTGGTGACAACAGTAATGATAACGATATTTGTTAGTTAATACGTATTTGACATGACATCTAGATTTAGACTTAGGCTTGACTGACATACATATTACTTAAAAATAATTTGTACATAATATATATTAAATTTAAAGGAGTAATAATATTAAAAATAATTGAATATTAATAAATAATTTGGTTAAGCGATTGTAAAAATATAGATATAAATAAATACAAATATAGATATAGGTACATACGTTAAAGAAGACGGAATTTTCAATGTACATGATTAATATTAAATTAATTTACAATTACTATTATTATTTGCATACCATGAAAATGGTAGATTGGTAGACATCAACTTATCATTGTAACAACTTTTGTACTATATTCTGACAAATAAAGATTATTTTATAGTAAATTAAATAAAAACAATGATTTTAATACTGACATTACAAAAATTTGATATTTCAAATAATAATAATATACTTTGCTTAGTGTTTATAACCATAAACACTAACAAGGTTATTTATATAAATATATTACACGCTAAATGACATATCTGTACGCTTTTGAAATTAAAATCTAATAAATGAAATAAACCACTCTTTACATTTAACATTGTTGTCAAATATAAACTCCATAGTCTATCAATGTATAAGACCCATTCTATGTAATAGTCTCTAGTCAAACAGTTGTACAGAGCGGAGATTATTCAAGGAATTCAAAAATAATGCCAACAAATAATTATTTTATTTCTACACTTTTTAATAAAAAAAAATCCTCAATAACGTCCAATTTTATAAATGTATTGAAATACAGTACAATCGGCCAGTAGTTGACAACGAGTACCAGCGAAATTGCAACTTTTATAAATTTTGTCTGTCTGTTTGTTCGACTATCACTTGAAAACTAACGAACGGATTTTAAAGAAACTCGACACAGAGCTAGCTTATATCCCGGGTCGTAAGTTAGGATACTTTTTATCCCGATAAATGATATTGTTTTCGTGGGATACACGAATATAAAAAAGGTGGTGCTGCCGACGCAATTGTCTTACAAAAACGTCGTCGTTATGACAACGCGTACGAAGTTTTGCGTACACATGCTGGTATAATAAATAAACGCTTCCTCATATATTTTAAGCCGGCCATATCAAATTCACGGGTTATACGAAGAAGCATGTCTCCCGAGTGGCTCGGGGTGCACTGTGTCATTGGCTCCTCGCTCTTCGCAAGTTTCATATTCCCTGGAGCGTAATAATAATTCTCAATATTGCATTTGACGGAGTAACCTTACTTTTGATATGTCACTTGTTACGTCACGTACGTGGAATAATTTATTGCTACATAATTAGCAAGATTCAAATTGAGTAGTCCATGTACGTGATAAAATCTGTCCATACAGAAAACAGACAAAACCTTCGGAGATGCATCTACGAACATGTTCAGAATATACATATACTACAAATATTGCCACGTAGCATTTAAGATTTCTGTATATATAGTATTATGTTTTTTTTTACTCTACAGGAGTTCAGCAGTCAGGCAGACGGCCTCCCTGCATGCTGGAAAGCGGTTACCATCGCCTATAGATATTTATAACACCAAATTCAAATTTAAAATAAGTTCCATGGGAGAATACTGTTTGAAGGCCATACATATAAGTTAAAATTTAATTCTACTTCCCAGTCTATGTACACCACTTCACAACGTGTTATTGCTGTTAAGGAGAAGACGCGGCAAGAAACTCCCCACAAATGTAACACAATTACTTTTCAAAGAATTAATAGAGTTGTAGCAAACAGTGCATACTCAGTAAGACAAAGACACAATAAAAGGAAAGAAAAATATTATTATTTTTATAATAACGACATGACGTACTAAAATTTTATACTACCACATATCTCTATAAATTCCTTACACGCTTGGCAAGATAAAAACTTTAGACAAAATATAATATAAGAGGCTGGAGCGAGCTGCTATGTAAATGAAGTATTACATACAGATACTGGAACTTGGCTACCAATTCCGGAACACATCTTAAGGTTGTTATGGCGGTATACGCTAGACCGGGGGTGGTCGCCATGAAGATGGGCAAACCTACTACCTGGCTGTGGGGTGTTTCGTATTCTTTCTCCGTTCTTACATGGATAAAAAATGACAAAAAATCTCATTAACTTTCCGTCTATTTCCATTGCAAACTTGAAAACTGGATCTCATTGAAAAAAATTGATTTCCTTCAATAAGTTCGGACTCCCCTAACAATACGAATAATTCCTGGTTATTCCAATTTCAGGGCAATTTACCTATTTTTTTTCTTCTGCAATCTAAATTATCTGAATGTTTCATGTAATTGAATTCCATCGATCGCTGTATTTGATGATTGTGGAAAGAATTTCCTGATACGTATCTTCTTTTAGGGTCCCATAGCTATTATAGCAAAAACACAAAAACATTATGCTTTCGTTACGTTTGTTTGTGTATTTGTAGACGAATCATTGGAATGTCATTGTCAAAGGTGATGTTACGTCACGTACGTTGAATAATTTATTGCTACATAATTAGCAACGTTTAAACTGAGTAGTCCATGTACGTGACAAAATCTGTCAATTCAGAAAACATAACACCTTCGGAGATGCATCTACAAAAATGTTTAGGTTTTATATATTTTCACATAGCAGTTAAGATTTCTGTATATATCGATCCTTTACCACCATTTTATCGTAAGCGACATTTGGACCTAAGTATTTTTTTTGTTGGAAAAGGTATTTTAAACTATTATTTTGTTTTGAGACCTTCATTTCTTGATTCAGTAGAGTCTAATCTAACTAAAACTGAAAGCTTTATAACAAAATAATAGTTTAAAATACCTTTTGCAACCTACAATATGTAATACTTAGGTCCAAAGGTCGCTTACGATAAATTGGCAGTAAAGCTAGATACGTTTTGTTGCAAATGGTATTTTAAACTATTATTTTGATTTCAGATTTTCAGTTTTAATTAAACTAGACCCTAATGAATCAAAGCTTGAAAGTGTTAAAACAAAATAATAGTTTAAGATACTATTGAACCAAAAAATATATTTGGGTCCAAATGTCGCTCACGATAAAATATTGTTAAATTAATTAAGCAATCATGACATCTAGAGTACAACACTCATCGTCTTATTTTGTACTCCCTTCTCTCAAGTGGTAGACTCTAGCTCCCGCATGGCGATTGAGCCATGGGCTCTCGCCAGTGATGTATCACCCAATAACGGGGTAACATCATCAACGCACCACACTTAAATATACCCCTACAAGTGATATGTTGTCAATGTCACTGTAGCAAAGAGTCGTATCTATAGAGGCGAGGCAGCTATATCTGAAAGCTATATATAACCTCTTTTTAGAAATGGCCTACGGCGGACCAAGTATTCGACGAATCGCCGTCCATTGTCTTAATCAAAGTGAATTATAACGTAATTAGTGTTAATTTCAAGAGTGATAATTGTTATTTATGCAATAGAAACATTGTCTTGTTAGATTATAGAAGTAAAATTCTTGGACGTTGTAAAAGATGTTAATTTCATAAATATACCCACATCATCATGGCGCTCTAAGCGTGTTCTACCGTCTGTACAACAGGGAGGGTTCTGATGAGTTGTTTGATTTAATGCCGGTAATTGGGAGTTTATCCACACTTCCTAGACACTTGGAAGTCCTCCACGGTACGTGGCGGACGCTCCTTCATGCCATGTGTGTCCAAGTTATGGAATAAACTCCCTCCCGCGGTTTTCCCGGAGCACTACAATATGGGGCTCTTCAAAAAGGGCGTGAATAGATACCTAAAGTCTCAACGAGGTAGGCAACGCATCGGCTCCCTTAGAGTTGCAGATGTCCATGGGCGACTGTAGCCACCTACCACCAGGTGGTCCGTTTGCCAGTTTGCCTACAAGCAAACATAAAAAAAATCATGCCATACCATGATGAATTCTGATGATTAAAGCCTTCCTGGACTTATACGGCTCTGGTGAGCTTACAAGCTTTTATTTAACTTGCAATATTTGTTAGTTAATTTGTTTCTGGTTAAAACTTGTAACTTGAATTAAATACAGTTTTACACCAAAATTTTTTTGGATTCAAAATTATTTGAGGTAATTCCGGAATGTAAAAATTCGTGTCAAGCGCTAAATTGTATTTATTAATGATGGCGGTCTGGCTGTCATGTTATCTGTCATAAAAAAACAACAATTTTGGACTTTAAAATTGGTGTTCGCAAAATTTAATTTGAAGGCCCTAATAAGAACCAGTTCTGTCCTGATGACTATACCATAAAATAAAAATCTTTTTGGAAGTGAAATTTCTTTAGAATCGTTGCGTTTTGAAAATCGATGAAACGAAATAGTGACACGAAAAAGAGAAAACACATAAAATTCAACCTTATTTGATTCTCAATAAAACATTTCTCTTTACCCGTTGGTATTAATTTTCAATTTAAATAGAACTTAAAAGATTTCAAATGATTTTTAAATCTATCTGTATGTACTTAAGGCAGATATTCTTTTATACGTAGATCAAAGGAAATTGTTCGTAACAGTGCATTGAAATTTGAACTTTATGCCACTGATTTAAAGTGTAATTTAGATTGAATTTTTTGAATTATAATATTGTTACGAGTGCGGGACTCGAATTAAAATGCCGTTGGAATTACTATATAATTTACTAGAACTATACAGACATGTATAACATAGGTACAAATATAACCGGACGCAATAAGTCCTTATGTAATGCACAATTAAATAACACGCGCAAAGCCCGTCACTATATCGCTTATCGAATGTACACGTCTTGCTTTGATCGTAATCGTCGCTTGACTGCCGATCTCTCCGTTCGGGCATCCCTTTATACTCAGCTTACAATATGTCACGATTGTGTAAACAATGGTTTCTTGGAATAACACCTGGCCTCTGCCTACCAGAGAGGATTACAATACACAATAGGCGGCTTTTCTAATTATAAATATTAAACACTTGGAAGAAAACAAAAGAAGTGCAAATGCGGGCAGGTAATAAACTCAGGCTTTATGGCCGGCAGGTGCGCATTCAAATTTGTCTGCTTGCTTCCTGGAATTTTGGCTAAGTCGTAACAATATGTTAATGGATGTTGGCTAAAGGAATTATATTTATATTAATAAAAGTTAGAGAAGAATTGTCTGTGAGTATATTCTCTGAAGTTCCACTTTACTGCGTGTGAACTGCACACACAGACAATTTCATTTTATTTTATAAGTGTTAGATTATTGTATCAATAAATCAATATGTTCATTTGCTACAAATGTATTTTATACAAATGTTACACAATTGTAGATGTACAGTACATTCTACCACATAGTGGTATACAAAATGACTTAAATATTAAAATTAAATTTACAAAAATATTCTAAATTAGAAACAGGTCAAATAAGCTTTAGTAATTATGATATTTAAATTTTGTGTCAACTAGTTCCTATTTTAACGAGTTTATTATGTTGACAGAATAAAAATAGAGGGTAGTTTGTATCCATTACCCCACTACTTGTCTCGTTTCGTCATGGCTCAAATATAAAACTGTGCGGACGGAACGACAAAACAATACTCCCACTCCTGCTTTGGTCTGGTGCACAGTCTCACTGCGAATTGGGTCCGATGCACGTGTCTTAGTAGTGCTCTAGTGTGATTGATTATTGTGCAAGAAGTGAGACTTAATTATATCGGCTATTAACCGTCGCCTATGATCATATGCAACACTTAGTGATTCTATGCATTACCTTTTTGGATGTCTAATCTTTGATTTACTTACACAGCCGAATGACTGAAACAACAGAAGTTTGTTATCTCTACGGAACCGTTCATAGTTCGTGGACTCTCACGCACTTGGCCGACTATTTCCAATCATTTTTGATTGAAGCCGACCGTGCCGTTACGTCTATGGGTGAATTTCTTCGCCGGAAAAATATATGACTATTTATTTGATACTAGTTTATTGATGAACGTAGAAATTGATTGAACATGGAAAACTGGCAATATTATGGTATACTATTTTATTTATTTAAATGTACACACAACTAGAACTAAATATTATAGTATTGTTTAAACAATTCTACGAACTCTAGTTCCGTACCCTTTTTTATAACTTAATTTTGAAGAGTTTTAAGTATTTATACACGCTTCTTGGTAATTTTTGTTTTCGTGTGTGACATTTATTCAATCATATGTGTTTTGTGGTGTACCTTACAAATAACTTATTATATTAATTTATTCTAATTTTAATACTAAAACTTATAGTAATGTAGAGTGTATCTGTTACATGCTGGTGTTGAGAGAAAGTGCATGTGCAGTGTGTGCCTTATGTCTATACCTATATATATTATCCTAACTAGTGCCATGTGTGTTTTTTTCCTTCCTGTGTCTGGGTTATTAATTTTAGGTTCTTTGTGTGTCTTGGTTTGTTTGTGAAGTGTGCGTGTAATGCAATGCGGTGGTAGTGCGCGTTGGTGTGAGTATGTATACAAGTTTTGTTGTTAGTTGAGTGTTTGTGACTTTTTGTGGTAATATGCATTGTGCTTTGTGGCGAAGCCTTATGTAAGTAGCAACACCTCGGACCCTGACTCCATGCTTGCCTTAACCAGCTGGCACCGAGTGGAGATCGCTAGAGCTAAGACTCTAGTGCCAGGGGTGGAAGTGATAAAGGGCATAACATCGGAAGTAGCTTCGGAGAACCTGCAGCTCGCTTCTCGACACCCCTTAGTCACTCGCACCCATGTTGCCCCAGTCTTCTAGGGCATTTTTTGGGGCTCATTCAGGGAGTGGTAAATCTCCGCCTGCCCATTTTTCCATGTTCCCCGAACATTGCAACGGGCAGACCTCTAGTACCACTATTGTTTATCACAATATTCCTATACTGGCCGGGGCTTGTCTTTGGGTGCATTTTGATGTGGTGTATATAGGGATAATCGTCGGTCAGTGTCATGCCACATTTAAATTAAATTTATCAAGAGGCCTCTACGTGTTGGCCTTCCCGTAGCCCCACGCAAGCCCTCCAAAAGTCCGAGCCATTTTATGGCCCGTGTTCTTCAAAGATATACAATATAATAATAAGCACACCTTCGCTATGATAGTGGCCAGCGAGATAGGCCTCTAATTGGCTTTATCAGATACATCCCATCTTATTCTTAACACACCATCCAGCATATCGCAGGTGTCTAATGCTGAGTCCATCGTGTCTCCGAAATTTTCTGCTCCTCAATATCCTTAGATATCAATACGGTTATACAATATCAACTAGTACTTGAACTGGAGTATGAAAAAATATGTAAAATAAAAAAGTTTTGAAAAAAATATTCGTGTGTCTGTCTCTATGAGTGAGCGGGGTGAAGTTATGTTGCCTTGGCAGTCGTTTCACTTTTTATGGCGGTACTGCCCTGAAGTGTCCGCAGGTCCAGGGGTAGTGCCGACGTGCTTAGCTCGGTATGTCTGACAGCCGGGGATGACCTTACAGGCGCACTGCTCAACGAGTCCCCTGGATCTCCTTCCCACAAAACTCCATAAGAATAATCATAATACCCAAAACGTGGGTTATAAAACACTAATTATATGTAGTTAGATTTAAATCTTGAACAATGTTAAGATAAAACGTTTTAGGTAAGTTGACGTGTTGGTCGTTTCAATTGTAACGTCGAAATGACCCACCGAGCACCGATATGCTCGCGACCGGTTATTTGGATCACTATCAAACATTGTCTTTACTCGGCGACGCTTGCTTTTATTATTTTAATGAATAATTGTTTTTCTTAATATTAAATTTTAATTTTAATATTTACTTTTATGGCCATGTGATATTGCGTTACAGGAATGCAGAGTCCTGAGTTCTATTCGGGTAAATTTCGTCAAGAATTTTCCTTTAAAGACCAAGATGGTTTGGGCATGTAATGAGGAGGGATGAACGTCACTTGACAAAAATAATTTGAAACTGATTGCTACAAATGTAAAGGTAGACCAAAAAGGAGATTGGATGCATTGAGTGAAGGGTGACATGACGGTTTGTGTTGCGACAACAGACTTAGTCAGAATGGAAGAGTATTCGTATAACGTTGGTTAGAATCCTGATGAGAATCATGCATCACTGAGGTTTTCTGATCTAATATGCAAATTGTTAGAATTACTTTGTGAAAGAGACTTCGTGATGAAACTTGCACATCAAGATAACAGTTGTGTAAAATCCACCAATCCAAGAGGGCAAGCGTGAAGGGTATATAGTATTCTCCTAAAATGGATAGGCCTAAACCCAGCAATAGGATAGTTATAGGCTGCTATTATAATTAGCTAAAATTTAATAGAAAATCTATAATATTATACAATTCTAAACATGCCGTGTCTGTACATTTAAACTATTAAAAAACCCATCTGGATAAACTATATAAATGATGGAGAACACGATTCACTTTTTTTTAGATTTCGTATGTTTGTCTGTTCGTTCAGGATTCACGTAAAGACTACTAGACCGATTTCGATGCGGTTTTCGCTGATCGACAGCTAATTCTTAGACTTAAACTCTACGCTACTTTTTATCCTGGAAATCCCGCGGGATTTTTTTCTGGTGGACTTAAAATGGCCAGATTAAATAAAATTGAATTCCAATGTGATTTTTTAAACTAATCGATAGAAAATTTAATGTAATACAATGTGCGATAATTTTTTTATCCCGGGAATCCCGCGGGAATTTTCCAGGGAGTGGTTTGTAGGTATTCGGGTACGTAAAAATTAGCTTATTCCGATACAGTTTTCACTAAAATGATAACATACATTCTTTTTTAAATGCTGCGATACTTTGTGTCCCTAGAATCCCGTGGGAATTTCAAGTCAAGCGCAGACGAAGTCACGGGCATATCCTAGTATTAAATAGAATGAAACAGACCATTTATTACTTTATAAACGGAGCCACGGCAGTTTAGTGGTTAGGACACGCATCCCAAATCCAAAAGAAACGAACGAGTTCTAATTCTGCATCACACGCAAACATCATAGGTTTAAGTGGTGCCCTACCTCCATTTGTAATTTAAATTTTATATTATAGATAAATAAATTTTAAAAATAAATAGGAGGCCCGAGCCCAGCAGTGGGACGATTATGGGCTGCTATTATAAATGGAGACCTGTCAAAATATCTGAAAATATTAACCCCAAGTAAGGAAAAGCTTTTATCGATATCACCCGGTACAAGCTACAGCACTACGTTAAAAATTCAAAAAAGAACAAAAATAAAGTCATCCGCGTAAACAGCACAACTGCAATATGAACCGCTTTTTATGTGGGGCTCAATATATTCTGTACTTTATGTGTGTCGGTGATATTCACAATTTTTATTTGTATAACAAATAGCACCTATATTTTTCTTTAATACTACTGAATACTTAGTACAGAAAAGGAATACAATACATGTATACTTAGGGGTATAAAACGATTGTGAGGTTTAGAAATTCTGGGCCAACCAGTTCTATACATGACATAAAATCTATATATATAAAACAAAGTCAGTTAGTGTTAGTTACACCATTTATAACTCGAGAACGGCTGGATTCATTTGTTATGATCTTTTGAGGCCGATTTCGGCAATGGCGACTGCATTTAAACTCATTTTCATCATCTGATTTAGGTGAATTATTTTTGGGTGTGTTCAAGTGGGACCCGGGATGGTTTAAGATTCGCGATGGGACTTAGTAGGTGGATTTTTGGATTTTGATGACTTTTTTGGTTTTTCAAGTAGATTAGAGAACGCTTTAGATTATAAATAAATAAATAAACAAATAAATCGGCAGACAAACACGCACACTGTATATCCCCAAATTAAGCAAGTTACACTTGTGTTATGGGTAATATACAACGGACCATTCTGGGGCCGATCCCAGACACCCAGACCATAGTAAACAACGGAGAAAATACGTTTCCGAAATTTACTATACCAGGAATCGAACCCGGAGCCTGTGCGTTGTAGTGAGGTAAGCCGGCAAAGGCTTAGCCCACTCAACCACAGAGGCCGTCTTAACAATTGGTCTCGGTTGATGGCGCTGCAATCAGTTTCTAGATTTTAGTTTTTTAAGGACAAGACAACGTCTCCAGGGTACAGCTAGTATTGTTATATAAAAGAGCGAGAGATCTATAAAATACCGCACTACCTTATTATTAAAATATTATGATATAATTTTAATATCTGGCTCGGCTTGGCTTGATTAAGTTATGATGTCATAAGTTGCTATTCTCGTACCACATATCTAGGCTTCTTCAGTGTTTTATTATGATGCACAAGCAGTGTCCCGATAGAATTCATAGTTAACCAGTCAGGACATTTTTTACCATTTTGAAGTGTGGATCGTAGTTTTGTAGTGATCTACTAAATAAAACGATGATCAACACTTTTTTTAACAAGAATTAAAGCTACATTCCCAATTTCCAAACTTCGACAATGAATTAAATATACGATTGATTTAAGAATAATTTTAAAACATAAGCAATGATTATTTGAACTGCGATAAAGTTGTAAGGCGTTTAAACTCGCGCAAATAAAATCTGCCTTGTAATGTAAGCAAACATTGGAGTACTGAAACGTCCCTATAAACTCCAATTTTACGTGCACAGTCTAATAAGAATCAGTATGTGAATTTAAATATACATAGCTTGCTGAATCACTACTTTATGTGTATATATTTCGATATATAATCTTTGTTATAATTAAGTTTTTGGCCATCAGTTAATGAAAATTAACCAAAATTTTATTTCATTGTACTGCAAATTTCAGAATAAGTTTTGGGTAATCTTTTAAATTCCTTAGGTAATAACTATACATTTTTTTCTAGGCTTCTTAACTTATAATTATAAATTGTCCAAAGGACAATATTAATGAAATTATGATTAGGATTTTATATCATAGATCTTACTGAAAACAACACAAAACGAGTCAGACCATACACAAGAATGAATTCCCCAAAAAACTTCGAAAAACGGTACACAAGTACCTCCTCCTTTTTAAAGTCGGTTAAAAAAAAGCAAAGAATATTTTTTATAAATATATAATATACATACCACCTTCTATATATATGTACACACACACGTACACATACAGGCGCACACACACACCTACACAGAGACGGGGGGCAGCTTTTGCCCGTGGTTTTGCTCGTGTTAATGTAGATTATGTCAATCATTTCAGGTTTTATTTTATATCCTATTAAGTAAAGATGCCTTCATATTAGAGACGAATTGCAAATTTCGTTTTATCGTGTCTGTTAAAAAAATCTAATATCTCTGTTGCGAATGACTCTGTACAATCATAGTTATACGCGGAGCTTAGGTGTGGTTAAATTTTAATTAGCCAGCGATCCTTGGTACCATATTTTAATGCTTCCCTCGCTAAATGGAAATAATTATAGTCCACTTCTGCCGCCGACGATACTACAGATGTCTCTTATTAGCATCTATTTACATTTTAATCAAACCACGGTTATATAGTAACATGTTTTTTTATGAGAAATAGGTTCGCGTTTGACCACGATCACGCCTTATATTAGACGGTGATGAAGTCGAAGATGGAGCACTCTTACCAAGATAATACCTATTCTCACGAGACATGGAGATACCCGGAATGTATTATATATATATATATATATATATACATTAGATGTTTATATTATTTAACAAAATAGTTAATGTTTTATTTTACAGGCAACACCGACCGGGCCGTTCATATATAGGATTCTATTGTCAACATATACAGTACTATCAAAAGATCTGGTAATAATTTTAAATTAAAACTTCAAACGTTTGAAAATACATTAACTCTGGCTAACTAAAAGCTATAAAAGGTCGCATAGTTTAAAAAGATATCTAGACTTCTAAACGCCCTCTGGTGATAAAACGACCGATCGTTTATCGCAGCCAACTTCGCTTTATGCAAATTTATACGCGTGTGCTTTATGGCGCGAATTCTGGCGCAGTTAGCATTGAGTTATGGCTTACTGGTGTCCTGAATACTTGAAGCCGAAAATTAAGGCAATATAGGTTTTTATTTTAGGTTTAAAACATTAGTGATAGAGGCTTTTAGGAATCATCATCTTGATTACAGTTGTAAGAACGGGCTCAATCAGTTTCATACCACGCTCTCACAGAATATCGGCGTGAAACGGTTAGCTTTGAGCTTATGGTGTTTCGTATGAATGAGAGTTCCGATGGCCCGCCCACTTGGCCCTCTCTCTATCCTATGTCCTTATCCGATGTTCCAATCCCATATTCCTATGTCATTCTTCTATCCCATCCCGTCTAGCTTATTCAAAATAAGTTTCACTAGAGAAACACTTTTTGAAGGTCATACATATATATAAATTAAAATTTAGATTTAGTTCCCATTCTATGTACACCGCTTCGCGATGTGTTATTGCTGTTAAGTAAGGTAGAAGCGGCAAGAAACTCCCCAGCAACACGTCTAGCTAAAAATTGATTTTCTTTATACCTCTTATTATTATATTAATACGTGAAGCAAAAACTTTGTACCCTTTTTTACGAAAATTGCGCGGACGGAGGAGTATAAAATTTCGCACACTTATAGTTTACTAGCTTCTGCCCGCGACGTCGTCCGCGTGGAATTGTTAAAAAAAAGTAAGTTAAAAACCCCGATTTTGAAACATTCTTCATTGGTGCTCCGCTCCTATTGGACTTAGCGTGATGATATATAGCCTATAGCCTTCCTCAATAAATAGGCTATCTAACACTGAAATAAGTTTTCAAATCAGACCAGTAGTTTCTGAGATTAGTGCATTCAATCAAACAAACAAACTCTTCAGCTTTATATATTAGTAATAAGATATAAAAAGGAGTGCAGAATGCTATTTTTTTAATTATTCATAAAAAATACATTAAATCAACAAAAAAATCATTACACACACTACCACGTATGTCACTCACACGCATATATACATTTTTGTTTACTGTTCAGTCAAGTCAAATTACCAGTATAGCCTTGGCGAAATCTGTGATTATAGAAGTATATTATAGTCTTTGACAACAGAACCTTAATAATGTTCAAACTTATAATTTGAATTAATTATGGTTGAATTTCGACCACTAGTTCTATTTATATCTCAATATCTCTTTTTATAAGTTTTATACAGAAGTAGCCCGCTCAACCACATTTCCGCCTCAATGGTTCTCCTCATCCTAAGCCAATTCAATTTTAGAAACTGCTGCGTTGCTCCGCTTCGATTCTGGTATAGTAAAACTGTCTATATACCACAATATTTACTTTCCATCAGGATGGGCCCCATTAACCTGTTATATATTAGCCAAAATAAATATTAACATAGCTTAATTTGAAAATTTATAGTGGGTGATTGTCAGCCCATAAAAATTAATGAACAACTAATGGGTAAACAGTGCATACCCATAGGGACAAAGACGGTATAAAAGCTATTCGAAGAATGTTATAATAAGTGGGTAAAACATCGCCCCGCTTATTTTGTTGACTACCCTCTTTCTGTGTGAGGCGATGGCCAATGCAAAGCAGGGTAAGGGGCAGCCATTTTGAACTCCATTGTCAACGTTTCGACAACATCGCGCTGTGCGCTCACTTTTTTTTTAAAATTTAAATAACTATCATTACTGGCCGTGCCAATCAAGAACTTTCAAAGACCTACTCTGTGTGCAGTGGTAGCTCTCTAGTGAAACAGTGCCGTGCGCTGTTCCCGAGTGCAACCTGAACCGAGCCAGGAGAGGGCCTGATATCAAGGTTGATGGAGCTTCTGCTTTTATAGTGCAAGGATTTAGGTCATATATCCGCTATACAGTCCACAGAAATCGAAGCACTACAACCTGTGGGTTAGAGCATCCCACACCCGCCACGCTTGTGAGGTTTGACACATCAGTTATGTCGATGTGCAGGTTGCATCACGATGTTTTTCTTCACCGTTGTTAGCACGTGGCAATTGTAACAACATGCACATTAGGTCAGAAACCTGCCTAAGTGGTGCATGCGTTCCGGCCAGGATCGAACTCGCGCCCTTTGAGTTTGGGACGCGTACGCTCGCCATTACGCTACCACGACTTCTTAGTAAAATATAGAAGCTTATCGAAAAATAAACAAGCCTCTCAATAAACAGCCTTATCCGGGATTTGTTAATAAAAACAAGTGATTCGCTCCACTTGGCCAATTCAGGGATAAGCTGCCAAAGTTTTTGTGTCCAGGGATGAGCCGGCGAGTGTTTTGACTGGGATTATATTCGAAGCGATATTATAAAGTATGTAAGCTACTTCAGACGGTCCAAAAGCAAGCTTCGAAGGAAACGTTAAAGCATACAAATTTTGAGATGTTTGTGTTGAGGCTAGTAGAGTAGATTTAAACTATTAGGTAGTAATTTTAAATGATAAACAGGTTAATTTTTAAATTCCAGACCTATTTGTGTATCTACATCTATCTATACTAATTAGTGTGGCGCAAAAAACCGACTATTTTTTTTTTGAGTCTCGAGTGAAAAAATGTTAGTTTTTGATGTTTTAAGAACTCGCTCCAAGGGACCGCTCTAAAATTTTTTTAAGAGGAGTTAGGCAAACGTTAGACACACACACAGCTGCCCATCAACCTGCTGACTACGCAAAGCCAGTCATCGTATCAGCAAATAATTAGTATTAAGTTATAATAGTGTTAATATAATTTTAATTGTAATTAAGTCAGTCTTGTAAGAATTGTCGTACAATAAAGTTGTCTTAATAAATTGTTTTTTTTAAGACTTCACCGCACCACCCTACTTACATGAGGTCGCTCCAAATTTTTTAAGATTTCAAAAATCGCCAAAAATCTTCTTTTAATTCTTCTTAAGGTGTTATTTTAAAAACCAAAAAATAACAATTTTCTTAAAGTTTCAGTTCAACATTTGAATTTTAAAAGGTCGCTCATATTTTTTAAATGTACTAGTGCATTATTTTAGATTTTTCGAGCGAGTAATGGACTAGTAAATTTAAAAAAAAATACTTTAAATATTATTTATAAGAGGTAAAGATTTTGAGTTTGTATGTCACCAGTGTAAAGAGCTACATTATTTATGAGTGACATGGGCTATATTTGATTATCATTAATAATATTTTTTTTTTTTTTTACTGACCCCAGTGATGTGGGCACGGTGATGCCTGTCAAATATGTAACAGCAATAACGTTCCACGCAAGAATTGTGCACATCCTCGTACGAGGCACTGCGAGTGCTTTCTGCGTTAGTGAATTAAATCCAAAACTTAGTTAAACCTTGATTTGCGTGCGTGCGTGCAAGCATGTGTGCGTGCGTGCGTGCTTTTGTATTTTTAATAACGCACAACGGTGTGGGCGCGCGTGACCTAGCACTCTACACAGCTAAACAAAATTGAAATGTCTGTTTGTAAAGTCAAAATAAAAATGTAAAAAATAAGGGGCTTAATTCGGACCAGGAGATTCTGAAAATGCTATTTTTAGAATTTTCTTCTGCATGTATGTTTCGCCTAATCTCTGAAACGGCTGGACCAATTTTGACGAAACTTTCACTGGCAGATAGCTGATGTTATTAGGAGTAACTTGGGTTATTTTGAAATAAAACTTCTTTAGAATCGTTGCGATTTAAAACTCAATGAAACGAAAAAGCGACACTAAAAAGAGATAAATAATTTCTATAGGACTAAGCTTGCGAGAGAATGAGATTACATACATTATATTTAATAATTTGAACATTATGCTGATACAGATAGAGTTGGAAATGTTTTGAAGTATTTCGTTAATACTTCAAATTTCGTGTTTTAAAGCTTAAGGGCCGCTTGCATAAGGTTGCTTAAATTTATTTAAGAAACACAAAACGCATTTAACACCCTTAAGTACAATTAGCGTCTTGCACAACGCAAAATTTGCCGTTGAATATGTTTAAAGAACTGTCAATACGTTTTGTGTAAAACGTTTAATATGATTAACTAATTTTTATATAAAGGCGATTGTTATGCAAGCGATTGAATCTCCATCTAGATGGCGGCAGCACATTGTTAGCATCTTTGGTGTTACAAATTTCCATCAGCGATGGCAACTGCTTTCCATCAGGTGGCCGTCTGCGTGTCTGCTAAACTCAAGTGATAAAAGAATCTATACCGAGTATATAGTTTCTTCTAGTAGTCGTATTTTTAGCTTTTCCTGGCATTGTTTTAACGGCAGTTCTTTGATCGACAGCGGTCATTTATTAAATATTCGTATGTACCTATATCGCGTAACAGTGTTTCATTAATAGGGTTGTTCTTGGGAGAAAATGAAATACTAATCTTATATATTGTTACGAGTTACAGGACTCGAATTAAAAATGCCGTTGGAATTACTATAGAATTTATTAGAACTATACAAACACGTATAACACAGGTACAAATATAACTGGACACAACCAGTACGAACTGCACGATTCAATAACAAGTCCTAAGTCCGTCAATATATAGCTTATCGAATGGACGCGCGTCTTGCTCGTGTCGTAGTCGTCGCTTGACTGCCGATCTCGCCATTGGGCGATTTCTGCACCGATATAATATAACTGCCCGCCCGCATAGATCGACTTTCTTAGAATTCGTAATTTGCACACCTGACTAATTATGCCTGCAAACGACCATAAACAAGTACACAATACATAATAGGCTGTTTTCTAAATACAAATTTTAAACATAAGGTAAACAAGGGAAATGGCCGACAAAAAGGTAATAAGCTGCAGGTGTGCATTGGTCTTTGTCGGTCGTAACAATATAATTATAACGCTATAATATATGACACGTGACGTCACTAAATTTAAAATCCCCCCACGTCTTATCACACGTTGTTTCACTTCTACTGCGTGTGAAATTTATTTCTACAATTAAAAGCCTTTATTTCTACCTGTTTAGGCCAATTATTTCGATTGGTCATTTGTTTGATTATATGATCGGAATGAAGTCAGTCACGCCGACATCTTCCGATCTGTACTCTTCTAAGGAGGCGCATTGGCCAACAATGTTATGTCGTCACGCAATAACACTGGAGGGACAAAACCGCACCACCGCCCCAACATTTATTTATAATAAATAAAATATCACCTACCCGATCGCGCGCGCATGACCGACCCGCAGCTATGTGTGCTACTTTTTATAATTTAACCGCCATTTGTGTGTGACAAAAAAGACTCATTAAGACCATTGTGTGCAACCAATTGATCCTCGACGACCGCTGCCAAACGTCTCCAGGCTTGCCGAATTGGAAGAAGTGCAGTTTCGGGAGGTTAAGGTTAGTGGCTTGATTTTCCTCCCCATATTATCAATCGGATGCAACGATTGATTTGATTGTCCTGCCGTCCGCTGTTCTTGAGTTATATTATCGAAGGCCGCACCAGTCCAGCAATTTATATACAACCGCCGCTACGTGGTGTGCTATAGGGTAGGTGGGGAAGGCCTCAAAATTTACCCTTGGCAACACCACTACCATTACAGTTATTATAAAAATGAAGGGCTAAAGATAGTTACCATGTAACACAGCCCGGAGTGTGAGTTATTATGTATTTTTACTCTATTCGATTACAGCATTGTATACTGGCGTATACTTAATTTCATCTATATAGACCGACAAAGACCGACAAAGAAACAAGGTTCCTTATTGACAAAACGGCTCAAAATGTCCAGTTACTATCTCAATCCAAATAGAATTACATACACAGACAGGCAAATTGAAGTGCACATGTAGCGTGGATTAGTAGTTCTCACCCAAAATCACTACAATTATCATTCTGATAATTGCAATTTATACTTTTACTTTCAATAAACAAGAAACTCGTTTGCAGTATACACATATCACTGTCTGACAACTTACTTGTAACGCGAGTCAGTCTTATGCACGGCCTATATAGTATATAGAGTGGGAAAATAAAATATATTAAACATTTCATATCTTTACAGTAAAATAACACATTCAATATTTTATAGGTTATGAAGTAAAATGCCATTTGTTGCCTCCTGTCAGTGATGTGGCATACATAATTTGCTAATACTCGGCAAGCACTCTAGCGAAGTCTATTCGAATAAATGATTCGATACAAGTTTGTTACACGATTATTTTTTTTAAATTTTAATTTAGAAGTAACGTATTTATTGTTGATTTTATTAAAATGTATTTATTTATTTTTACTAATTAAAGATTATATAAGTAGTATTAGTTTTATAAATTATTATTATTATTCATTATTTAATTAACAAATTTGGATAATAATTTTGGTCTTACGCTTAAAGGAAGGTTTGCACTGAAAATCAGCATTGTGTCGGATATAATTCCGGCACAGCAATATGCTGAGTGCAAACCTCGTTCGCTGAAAATGCGGCGTACAAATCAAAATATGCTCTGTGTATAATAATGTATAATGAATGTAATTACGTCGCTATTTCTTCGAATAAAATTTTTCTTTCTTTTCTATCTTTCTTTCAAAAACTAAAAACAAGTTGCACTCCAATAGCGGATTTAATCATTGCCAGGCAGTAAAGGAAGACAGATGCAGTCTGCACAAATTCAACGCATGGCGTCACCCCACTTCCATTATCAAAATATACAACACACAGACAGCACTTCAAGTCGTGAATAAGTGCACTTATTCCGCCCCCCGGCGTCGCCCATCATACTGGCGGACATTAAACAGATTTGGCGATCATAAAACTCGAAGTAATTTGGATTCCTCTACAAGTTAGGGGAGCCCTTCTCTATTTAGCAGAATGTTTGGGTTTGTGTCGTTTTATTGATTGAAATTTTAACTTATAATAGTTTCCACTATTATAAATTATACACGAGTGGTCTTATTCATATTGAGTTAAAGTAGATTTGATGTATTCTTTAAGAGCCGTAAAGAAACCTTCAAACTTACTCTAACTCAATATAAATAAGACAGAAGTTGTATAACTTAGTTTGTTTTTAGTATTTAATTGTATTGTTACGAGTCGGGAGACTCGAATTAAAATGCCGTTGGAATTAGTATAGAGTTTATTAGAACCATACAAACACGTATAACACAGGTACAAATATAACCGAACGCAATAAGTCCAAACGTAATGCAGGAGATCGTAATTCAAATATACGCGCAAAATCCGTCACTAAATAGATTACCGAATGTATATGTCTCGAATTTTGTTTTAAGTACTGTACACTACCATCTTTTAGTTCGTGGATAATGTAGTTGGATAAGCATTGATTTTATACTATATACCTTTTTTAAAGTATGTAACTTTAGTGTATATCTGTTTATTATCCTAAATAAATAAAATAAAATGTACAAAGTTTTGCTTCGCTTGTGGTTATCGCTCGACTGCCGATCTCTCCTTTGGGGCATTGCTTTATACTGCACAGATGCAATATGTCTGCCTGATCGCGTGGACCGAACTTTTTAGAATCACGCCTGGCTAATGACAACCATAAATGATTGCAATTCACAATGGGCTGTTTTTCTAATCACAAATTTTAAACACAAAATAAACAAAAGACGTCCAAATGCCGAAAAGGTAATAAAATATCTACAGGTATGCAGCTATGAATTTGTCTTATGTCGGCGTTCAGGTCGTAACACTATTCTTTTAAGTTAGGTTTTATAATAGGCGTGGTAGCGTAATACCTGGTTCGAATCCTGGCCGGAACACATAAGCAGTTTTCTAACCTAATGCGCATATTGTTACAATTACCACGTGCTAACAACAGAGAAGGAAAATATCGTGATGAAACTTGCACATCGAGTAACCGATGTGTCAAACCTGCCAAGCCGCCTTGGACAGGTGTGGCGTGTACACTGTCCGTTTCCCTATAGTGGAAAGCCAAAGCCCAGCAGTGGGACGTTTGACAGTATAGAATATGTCCTATGACAGTATGAATATAAACTCAACTTATGTAATAAATATGTCCATATTTAGTGTATACTTTTGTCCATGGCTTAGCTCCGTTGTTGTCGGCCGTTGGGAATCCCATACGTCTTCCGGTAACCTTCTCCCGGGGCCAGAGATAGTGCGTAAAAGCATTCCCATTAAGCCATCTAGCGAAGATGGAATTAACCTTGAGAGCAACACATTGAAATTGCATTGTCATTCTCGTTGCCATGACGACGTATTTGTTAGTGAGTTGCAACGGTAGCGCCACTAAAACACGTTCAGTACACCATCTTTTCGGCTTTATTCGTCTATCTCTCGTGAACTAAACTTTGTTTGTGAATGAAAGGTGCCTCGTGTCCTTTTCTGTAGTTTGACTACGCGTATGCAGTTTCAAAACTATCTGTTGCATTGTTAAGGCGTGAAAGCTTAACAAACAAACTCACTTTCCCTTGTATAATAATAAGGACATATCCATAATAATATAAAAGCTTTAAATTACTTTCTGTAGTGACAATTATAGTGAACGATCAGCCTTCAGGGCTTACGCGCACAAAATTTACACTTGTATAGCCGGGCTAACAGTAATTACTTTTAGAGCAATCATGAAGAAGTTGTTTCAAAATTTAAATCCTCTATATGCTACTCGTCTAACTTATCCCACCTATTCCACCCTAAGGGTACCTTTCACCAGAGACGTGCTATGCAGCTATACTACGAGAATGTACAAGGTAGGCAACAAAACTATGTGACCATTTCCACTGATGCTATGCTATGTAGCGGAGCGAGTAAATTGTACTATTAAAATGCGCTGCCGCAAGGTACTAGAGAGGTGCGCAACTCCAGCTATGCGACATATCGACAATAGAGAAGGCACGCACCTCTAGCACGCATCCTTCCATATAAAAACGTAGCTTAGTTAAGTCGGTTTCCACCAGTGCTCTGCTATGTGGACCAATGAATATGTTTGGTGGATATCAAACGCATCTTAGCAACGTTGCATAGCGGATCTCTGATGGAAAGGCTGACAAAGCGATGGCTTCGATCCTGGTGATAGAAACCTCTATAAGCAATATTAATCACTTTCCATGAGCTTTCCGGCTGCCTGTTTGTTAGCTTCGCAATTTAAAAAAAAGTTGTTTGTGTGTGCATTCCACGCATAGTAAAAGTGAAACTTCAGAGAATATACTCACAGATAATTCTTCTCCAGCCTATCTTATGTATAAAAATCAATTTCTGTTCGTTAGTCTCGCTAAAACTCGAGAACTGCTGGACTGATTTGGCTAATTTTGGTTTTGAATTATTGGTGTAAGTCTATGGAAGGTTTAAAAGGTGAGTAAATATGAAAAAAAATGATTCTGAGGCGGTACGGAGTTTGTCGGGTCAGCTAGTATTAATATAAATATAATTCCTTTAACCTGCATCCGTCAACACATAATTCAAAATGTTCATACCAAATTACACTTTAAGCCACTGGCTTACAGTTCAAAATTCAATGAACTGTTACACGCACAATTTCCTTTGATCTACGTATAAAAGAATATCTGCCTTAAGTATATACAGATAGATCTAAAATACAATTGAAATCTTTCAGGTTTCATTTAAATTAAAAATTAATACTAACGGATAAAGAGAAATGTGTTTTAATACGAATTAAATAAGGTTGAATTTTATGTGTTTATCTCTTTTTCGTTTTATCGATTTTCAAATCACAACGGTTCTAATGAAGTCGGCTTCTGTGGTTGAGCGGCTAAGCCTTTGTCGGCCTACTTCACTGCAACGCCGAGGTTCTGTTCCTTGTATGATAAACTTCGAAAACGAATCTTCTCCGTTATTTATTATGGTCTGGGTGTCTGGGATCAGCCCCAGAGTAGTTCTTTGTATTACCCGTAAAACAAGCATAGCTTGCTTAATTTGGGGATATGCAATATGTGTGTTTTACTGCCGATGAATTCGAAATATAACAAAATATTTTTGTCATGTGAAAATCCAGGCGCTGACACTAGTATGATCAGCAAAGGGGAGAGCTGAAGGGAAGCGCACAATTTTATTTATGAGACATCTATGGCGTCGTAGCATTAGTAATGTCTGAATAAAAACGATTTTACTATCCCATTTCAACACAACGTTATGGCGCCTTAAGGAGGATACAAAAAAACTTAACATTGCAAATATTTTAAAACTACTGTAGGGTTTGCTATTAAACGCTTGTCTTCAAATTCCCACAATTCGAAAATGCTCGTCTATACATCACTGTAAATTCGCGAGTGTCAATCAAATCGACATTTAAACAAGTCTACGAGTGGCGCCACCGTCTATACTGCATTTCACTCCCTTCAAATCAAAATCAACAACGAGCTATCGGTGAGTCGAATCTAACTATCTACAAGCGCATTGTTCAAAATAATCAATCATTCAATCGAACATATTGGTCCTTCGAGCCGGATTTATCCAGTTAGAAAATCAATACGCGTATTTAAAACGTATTTATATTGGTATAAATCTTATATTGCCGAGTGCAAGTAGTTAGCTTGCACTCCATATTTATTATATTTATTCTTTCAAATACACTAATTACATTATATACGAGTCTAATTCTATGTTTAAAACATATATTCGTATATATTTCATATTATTTTATGTGTATTTCAACTTAAAAAATATTTTTTGTATCCACCCGCATATTACGTTACGTTGCAATCGGCCAACGCCGATTGTGCGCTATTGTATTTATTTGTGCAAAATACATAATTAATTAATTTAAAAATGTCGAAATCTGATGTCACACTCCAGGATGAATGCGAAAAGTTGTTACAACCACATATTACCGCCAAGGAAATGTGTTTTATGAGATTACAAAATCTGTTTGAAGTTTCCAAAAATTTTCCAAAAATCTCGAGTTATTAAACGAGTTTAATGTTCGTTATGGCGATCTTTCGAGCTTACGTGATAAGTTTGAACTAAGTGTGCATAGTACATAGTTGTGCAGTAATCAAAAAGAAGTTTTGTCCTGAATATCAACCGTCATACAGAGAAATAGAAAACTTTGATGAAATTTATTATCATATACGTTCTGTGTGGGAAAGGTTTAAACAAAAGTTCAAATGAATCTCAACAAAACCTAAATAATATTTCTATTCTGCTAATTTCACAAGCTTTTATTCGAAAACCGAGTCAGGCGGGTGTAAGAAGTGAAATAGAACTAATTTAGAATTTTTTCAATTTTTTTCTTCTTCTGTTTGTACCGGCTAATCTCCGAAACGACTGGACCGATTTAAATGAAATTTTGTATCGTGGTAGCTTATATCCTTGGTCAAAATATAGGATACATTTGATCCCGAAAAATTAAAGAGTTCCCGTGGGATAGTTAAAAAACCGCACCACGCGGTCGAAGTCGCGGGCATCAGCTAGTATAAAATAAAATAATCGGCAGACAAACACAAAAAAGAACATTTTTAAAAACAAGCTTTTATTTAAGAGCTTTAAACAAGGTGATATAATCCAGCATGCCCTACCACGTCAAGTCTTAGTCAGAACTTATATCGACCGATTACCAAGTCTCATACATAAAATAACTGGGCCAGAAAACTTAATAAACGCAACATGACATTTAATCCACGTATATCTAAATAACTTAAGTGCAGGTGAGCACTTAATCCATGTTCCGAGTTGAACCGATGGCATTAAGTCTTCCGTGTTAAGTAGAAGCGGTGCAGATCGAGGGTAGATAGCGCAGGAGCTGCAGGACGTCGGCCGATGGCCCAATTTATAAGGTAAGAGATTGAAAATACTTTTTCTTGTGACTAAATTAAGACTTTGATCGCCAAAAATTTATATACAACAACAGCGTGGATACGTGTTTTGGTTTTTCGGTCGATTTTTTTATATCTATATATTAATACGTGAAGTAAAAACCCCTTTTTAGGACAATTGCGCGGACGGAGGAGTATAAAATTTCGCACACTTATAGTTTACATAGAGAAGAAGCGACGAATGCTAATATTTTTATAAAATTATTCATAAAAAATACATTAAATCAATAAAAAAAAACATTACACATCCTACTATGCATTTTACAAACACACGCATATAATATACTCTTTTGTTTATTGTTGCCTTGGCGGAATCTGTGATTATAGTAAGTATAGTTTTTGACAACAAATTATTATGGTCGAGTTTCGCCCACGGGTGACCACTAGTATAATTTCATTTGTCAAACGTAAAACAGAGAGAACTGGACCATCTTAATGTACGCATGTAATAATCGAGTCGAATGACTGCCACCTTTGGTGATGCAAATGTCTGTAGGCGATAGTGACCGCTTCCCATCACGTGGGCTGTTTGTAGTTCAGCAGACAGGCAAACATGCCTGTCTGCTGAACTACAAAGCTACATGCTGCAAAGCGCTGCTGCACTCTTAAGGGAGACTAGAACCTGGTCGCTAATGCAGGAATACAACACAAGGTTGTTATGGAGGCATACTCTAGACCAGGTTTGGTAGCCATCCAGTCGGGCAAATACCCTACCACATGGCTGTGGGTTGTTTTGTCGCCTCTTACGACAGGCCACCCGGCCGCAGGAAATTGTATTCTTTTTCCGTTCCTGCACGGAGAATAATAGGTTAATGAATTGTAAGACAGGAAGCGGCCATAAGTAAACTAACCAATCTTTTTCCTGTATAGCCGCTTACTTTGCTAACTTACACCACAATAATAAAGTTCGTACCTTACCCCCGAAACAAGTCCTGATTTCTCATGAAATATTTCCCTTTTTTGGGGTAACTACCCCCAAGTTAAAAAGGGTGTTACAACATTAATGTTAACCGCTCATTTTTATTAGTCTTTTTATATTTAACATTTTAACATAATGCGTCAGTTAATTTTACTTTTAATTTTTACAATGGTTCTAATTTGTTTAACAATTCTTTTTATTGTAGTGATAATTTGTACTTTAATGCTAACGAGGGTAGTTTTTGATAAGCTTAAATTATGTGTAACATAATTATACATTCAAACCCTTGTTATGCTTACAGTAAATGTCAAAATACACAATACATTTTAAGTATATTACAGAATTTTATAACTTTAAACGTCGTACAAATATAATGTGAATTATATCTAAATACTAGTTAGTATGTGTAAATAAAATCTATGTTGCTAGAAATTTGTACTAAACTTAAAATAACTTAAAAAATATAATTAAATACTAAAAATAAACTATACTATACTATTAAAAACTAGTCTTTCTAAATAACATAAATCTATAAGTAAAAAATTGATTCCAAATCGCTGTCAGAGGGGAACGTGCCCAAAATGCTGGCCGCATTTCCGCGTTGGATGGCAACGCTTATGCGTTGCCCTAGGTGCAAGCCAGCCTTTTGGTCACGCGAGACCTCAATTAGACGCGTTGAGAGGTCTCGATAGAGGTGATAAGCTCCAAGCCCCCACGGCCCCAGGGTTTCAACCCCAAAAGCCACAAATACGTACCTGCTACCAATGGACACATATTTGCGACGTTTCAGGGCCTCCTGGTGTGCGGCAGCAGCCCCGGCTGTCACGGGCGTGTCTAAACGATGGGATGGGCTTTCCATCTTTCATGACACCAACGACATCTCATCTGGTCTCTTGTCGTCGTCGCGGCACAACCCATTTGGTTCAAGAACAGCTGGAATATTATTTTATCCGTGCAGGAACGGAGAAAGAATACAATTTCCTGCGGCCAGGCGGCCTGTCGTAAGAGGCGACTAAACAACCCTCAGCCAGGTGGTAGGGCATTTGCCTGACTGGATGGCTACCACCCCTGGTCTAAAGTATGTCGCCATAGCAACCTTGAGTTGTGTTCCGGCATTAGTGACCAGGTTCCAGTCTCCCCTAAGAGAGCAGCAGCGCATTTGTAGTACCTTTGGTGTTGCAAATGTCCATAGGCAATGGTAACCGCTTTCCATCAAGTGGGCCGTCTGCCTGTCTGCTGAACTCCTGCAATAAAATAAAATAAAAATCTGCCGGCACTTTTCGCATATGACAAGCCATGGTGGCCTAACTTACTACCTAACTCTACTTTCGCACCGACAGCGATGTGGCACAACAACACCTGAATGTAGTGTTACCCAAGGGAGTGCCTAGATTCGCCGAGGACAGGGCTTGGAGCCACAAACCTAGTATGTGTCGGAGAAGATTCGTTCGCGTCGTTGTCATGACAACCACTATTTTTTTTAAATTTTGTTTGACTGACATGGCGCCTGATGTCAGGTGGAAATGCACTTTAAGATGGAGCACGCTTACCTAGAAGATATCTGATCACGCGAGACTTGAAGACACCTAAATTGTATTTTTCGATACAGACGGACGGTAAAGAGTTCCATTCTTCAGCGGTTTTCGTCCGCTTTGTTGGTATTTTCACCATATATCGGCGGCGTGAGCTCGTACGTCTGTTTGTCCGGTAGTATATAGGTGAGGGAGGAATTAACTCGTGCAAATCCGTGGCACACTCGCCGAAGTGTATGCTATAGAATATCGACGAACTAACGACTTTACGTTGGTGATCTAGTGTTACAGTTGTTGAGTAGCATAGTTGTTTTTGTTAAGTACCCTCTTATTTCTAAATGATACGATCGGAGGATGTTGGAGGGATGGCGAGGTGTTCTAAAAATGCTTGTCGAGTTTAAATAGTCAGTGTATGTGATGTGTGAAAACCGTAAGGTTCTCTAAATCTATAATTAGAAAGTAATGTGACCAGTCGCTGTTCTTTTACTACAACAAGCCCTTCTGAGTTGTTGCAAGTATTACACTAGGCTCTGAAGCCTCTCGTCGAATAATCGGTTAGCGCCTATCAGTATGCTAGCTCTTTCTCTCTATCGACTCCAGCATCTGGATCTGGTATTTGGTCGAGCCATCCCCAAGATCAGAACAGTACGCCATGCACGACCGTCCTTGTGCATCGTTACGTAACGTATTTGTTGTGAATTGTAATGGCAGCACATAAAGGCGTATTCATAGCGGGATAGAAATAATCCTAAGTATTGGCCCGTGATATAAGTTAGCTGCATGTCGAGTTTCGTTAGAATCCGTTCAGTAATTTCTACGTAATACTCTAACAAACAGACAGATCAACATCGAAAAATTGCATTTTCGAATTATCTCCCTTGATGTTTTTCTCTTTTTTAACTTCATTTACAAACTTTACCCCAACATAATAAATATATTATTATATTATAGATTTAAGAATAATATATTTTTTATTTCTGTATTTTAGAAATACAATACTTTGCAAAATATTTTTTAAAATATCGCTGTAATTAAGTATTATTGATCCTTAAACATAACCCTAAAATGCACCATATTTTAAACGATCTATGTAGCAACTTTTCACTACTTCAGTATAATTCTTCATGATTCGAAAGGACATTTTAAGTAATTAAATATTCAAACTTAATTAAAACTTAGTGTCGAAGTGAAACTCATTTAAACAATTAACAGACCGGTAGTTAATGAGAAAATATGTTATTATCATGACTGTAGTTTTCAACTTGTGTACCGTAAAATGTTTTTGTACCTACGAAATAAATTTGAAATCAAAAATATTTTTAAAAACCAGCTTTCATTTGTTTTACTTTAAAAACGACAAAATAATATTTAAAGTATGTTAAACCCATCATTTTGTTACATTGTACAATTTTGTATATTAAAAGCTTGTCGCGGCATTTTCCTTTGTCAAAAGAGATCTTTAAATGGACTTTTTTTAATAAAAAAATACTTTTAAAAATAAAAGTAAAAAAAAAAAATGTTTAATAATTTTCGCGAGGCATATGTTAATTTCCTCTTTCCTTATATGATCTTCCAAAATCAAAGGATTTTGGGTTTTAAAAATAAAAATAGTACTCACCTGCAGCTGGTGACAGCTTCGTGACGACTCCCCACCGTGACTTCCACTGCAACAAACAGATAAAACACCATGAGTTTTCTAAAGAGAAAATATTTCGGAATTAAAAAAGACCCCATACCGTATTAATTTTGCTTAGTGTATCAAATTGTCTACATACAGAGCCATGAAACTTCATTACTATTATTACCTTAAACTAAAGTACAGTAAAACAGCAATAAAATACACGCGGCGGAATAGAAGTTATTTACCTTTCAGCAATAAAATTTTTATTACATCCGCTTTAGCACCTTCTTACTATTTCATGGGGGTAAAATTTTATGTTTATAAAAATGTTATTTTTTATCTATATATTAATACGTGAAGCAAAAACTATATAGAGAAGAAGCGACGAATGTTATGTTATTTTTTTTTTAAATTATGCATTAAAAATACATTAAATCAATAAAAAAAAAACATTAAAATTCAAAAGTTTTTATTCAAAATAAGTTCCACTGGAGGACACTTTTTGAAGGTCATACATATAGGTTAAAATTTAATTTTACTTCCCAGTCTATGTACACCGCTTCGCAACGTGTTATTGCTGTTAAGGAGAAGAAGCGACAAGAAACTCCCCAGCAACACGTCTAGCTAAATATTGTTTTTCTTTATATTTCTTATTCTGTTTATATCTCAAGTTCTCTTTTTTTTATTACACACCCTATCGTGTATTTGACACACACACGCATATATAAGTATACTCTTTTGTTTATTGTTGCCTTGGCGAAATCTGTGATTATATAAGTATAGTCTTTGACAGTAAATTATTATGGTCGAATTTCGAGCACGGGCGACCACTAGTTCTCATAATTATACATATACGCTTAATACAACAAAGAAATATCTCAAAATGTAACGTTTTTTGGGAATGAGCGTTTAAAGTTTTATTAGTCTATTGCGAGTTCTTTATTTATAAATAAAAACCATTTCATGTTGTTGAATGGTCTTTAATTTTATTTGAATGTGTAAGGCTTTATATTCTAGTAAAATAAATGAAGTTTATTTATTGATAATTACTAAAAAATCTAATAAAACTAATGCCACTGAAACTAAAAGGTTAAATACATAAATCTGTCATACGACCAGTCATGCTATATGGGTCCGAATGTTGGGCCACTAAAGCGATAAACCACAAACGTCTCCACTCAGCTGAGATGAGAATGTTGAGATGGATGTGTGGTGTCACAAGAATGGATAAGGTGAGAAATGAGTACATAAGGGGATCTTTGAAAGTTGCACCCGTGACTGAAAAATTGAGAGGAAGAAGATTAAGTTGGCATGGGCATATAATGAGGAGGGATGAAAGTCACGTGACAAAAAGAATGTTAAACTCAAGATATGGATAGATGGATTTTGTGAAGGATCATATGATGATATGTGGTGTGACAGAAGCTGTATGTCAGAGTAGAGGAGTGTGGAAGGAAAAGACATATTGTGCCGACCCCAAATAATTGGGATATGGTGAAAGAAAAGAGAGAGAGATGACTAAAAAACTCGTACTTGTTCGTACTTATTTCACTTTATGATATAAAAAGAAACAAATTCTTAATATAATTAAAAAATAATAATACACCAGGATTCCTTTTGGTCAAAAAGCCAAATAATTAGAAAATAAATTCACTTTACTAATAAAATCATATGAGAAATAAATCTCACCTGCTATTAATAAAGCGCTTCATTGGGGTTTATTTCTCTCTTTAACACGACATATTTGCTTCACTCGTTGCAGTAATAAGTAGGAAAAAGAGGAACAATTATTTATTTCGCCACCATTAGGTCAAACTGCACATTAATGGGGCAAATTTATTATTAATCATAAGATTTCATGTTTTATAATGTAATCTCCAATCTCATGATTTTCGATTTATTTCTTTGTTTTATTAAGCGTACGATATAATAACATGAGAAAAATACAATGAATTTATAAATATTTTGTATATTTTTATTGCATGAGTTCCGCAGACAGGCAGACGGCCTGCCTAATGGAAAGCAGTTACCATTGCCTATGGACATTTGCAACACCAAAGGCTACAAATGCGCTGCTGCTCACTTAAGGGAGACTGGAACCTGGCCACTAATGCCGGAAACACAACTCCAGGTTGTTATGGCGACATACTCCAGACCAGGAGTGGTAGCCATCTAGCCGGGCAAATACCCTACGACCTGACTGAGGGTTGTTTTGTCGCCTCTTACGACAGGCCCCCTGGCCGCAGGAATTTGTATTCTTTCTCCGTTCCTGCACAGATGTTTGAGAGTTATATTGTATTCTACCCATAGTCCCTCAAGAATAAGTAGAATACTGTTACAAGTTGGGCCAAATACAAGGGATGCACATCTGCCTGCCATAAAACCTGGTTTATTGCCCTTCTTCTATGCGGAGTTCTTTTATTTAGACAATAGCCTATAGTTATTGTTATCCTGCAGGTGTGCAGAATTATGTCTTCTGGGAATAGCGTCGATGGTGGTGCAGGTGTGATTCATGGAAATCATTGTTTACACGGTCCTAAGCTGAGTATAAAGAAGTGTCCGAGTGGAGAGATGGGCAGTCAAGTGACGACTACCATACGAGTAAGACTAGCGATACAGATTAGCGATATAGATGACGGATTTTGCGCGTGTCAAATTGCATTGAATCGTGCAGTGTGAACTGGTTGCATCCAGTTTTATTTGTATTTGTTTTATACGTGTTTGTACAGTTTTAATAAACTCTATAGTAATTCCAACGGTATTTGTTTTAATTCGAGTCCTGTAGCTCGTAACAATACTGAGCCTAGGTCAGGTTCTATGGGTAGGTGCCCAGAAGGCTGGCTACGTCTCCTCGCTGGATCGCCATACTGATCCATTGCCCGAGCTAAGCACCAGCCTTCTGATCACCTGAAGAGTCAATGAGTCGTTTTGATAATTTTTTTGTAAAGGCCCATGGCCTTAGGATCCCACAGTCCAAGCGTTTCAGCAACAAACGGCACAAACATATAACTCTCACTGAGGGTTGCATTATTCTTATTATAATTATATCAGCCCATTGAAGCCTTTTATGGAACTTTGATTAAAAAAAATAAACAATTAGTGATTATATGAGATTTGTCTTCTTCTCTTCTTAAACCTTCTCACAATTATTTGAGATCAGCTCGAAATATTTTTTCCCTCTGTTCTGTCATACGTCCTCTGTCAAACCACAAATCATCATGGCATTCTTCACACATTTCATCTATCTCATTTTTGATCTACCTTTACATTATATTTGTATTCGTCAATATTCCAGTTAAATATTTGTTTGTCACGTGACTTTCATCCCTCCTCATTACATACCCATACCACTTTAATCTTCTTCCTCTCAATTTTTCAATCACGGGTGCAACTCTCAAACATCCGTGCAGGAACGGAGAAAGAATACAAATTCCTGCGGCCAGGGGCCTGTCGTAAGAGGCGACCAAACAACCCCCAGCCAGGTGGTAGGGCATTTGCCGCCATAACAGTCTTGAGTTGTGTTCCGGCATTAGTGGTCAGGTTCCAGCCCCATCTACGAGTCCGGCAGCACATTGGTAGCACTTTTACTGTTGCAAATGTTCGTAGGCGACGGTAACCACTTTCCATCACAGTTGGGCCGTCAGCCTGTCCGTTGTAATCCAGCAATAAAAATCACCCTTATGTAGTCATTTCTCACCTTATTCATTCCACTAATACCACACATTCGCCACAATAAGGTACTTATATATAATATAAATAAAACTTTAGATAGATCGAGTTTGTGTGATGAATTCAAACAACAAGTAAGGAAAATCCGAAAACACAATTTTAAAATTTCCTCTGACCGTCTATTAGAGCTAGAGCATCACATATAAACAATTGAACGGATTTAAATGAAACTCAATATAAAACTAGCTTATATCCTGGGAAATGAAGCAGTTTTCGTGGATTACTTGAATATAGCATTGCATTTCACTAACGAACTCCTCGTCGTGGCAACGCGAACGAAGTGCCGTTTACACGTGCTAGTATATAATACATTCAAACAACTGTTCTACATAAATACAAAACTATTCCTGTCTGTAGTAAACGAACTAATGACGCGTGTAAAATACAATAAAGAAGTTCTTCCAGCTCTTGAGTACTACAATGCAAAGAAATATATCTCTTATTGTTTTACAATAAGGTTTAATTTTATTTATTCGTTGATAGTTATAAAGATAACCCCTATGTAACACGGCGTGAAGTCTGAAATCAATTTCACAACGCAAGTAGTTTTAAAAGTACTTTTATGGGTTTACTGGAGTTACTATAACACAGAGGGTTACTATAAAATCTTTGATTTAAGGAAAATTTATGAGTATACGAACAACACACCTAGATATATTTTTAGTTACATAGATGTTTTGGAAAATATTTGACCTATAAACTATTGCTCAGCAAATATAACCCACTGACAATAAAGAGTAGAAACTACAAGCTACTGTATTGTACAATATCGTAAATAATGTTTATGACTGCATAGAACTAAATAACAATTTTGATTGCATGAGTTCAGCAGCTAGGCAGACGGCCCACCTAATGGATAGCAGTTACCATCGCCTATGGACATTTGCAACACCAAAGGCTACAAATGCGCTGCTTCTCTCTTAAGGGAGACTGGAACCTGGTCACTAATGCCGAAACACAACTTCAAGGTTGTTATGGCGACATATGCTAGACTAGGTGTGGTTGCCATCCAGTCAAGCAAATATGGCTGTGGGTTGTTTTCTCGCCTCTTACGACAGACTCCCCGGCCGCAGGAAATTGTATTTTTCTCCGTTCCTGCACGGATAAAAAATATATATGTATGTTACGTATTACACCATCAATAAGTGTACCGAATTTTTTTCTGTATTCATAAGTGTATACTCCCGAGATAGTTCTATAGTCACCAAGGACCTCATGAGTGTATCCCATGGAAATCGAGAGTAACCCTTATTAAAGAACGCCGACTTCTTTCTACAACATCTTAAAGTCGGTGGCAAGTAAAACATAAAAATTACTAAATTTTGCACAGCTTCACTTGGCACCGACTTCAAGATGTAGAAAGAAGTCGGTTAAATATTAATTTGTATCTGTTGTTGAACCCTTGAAATGATAGGTTTTTGTGGCCAGTAAAAGTATTTAATGGTAAAAGAGAAATACATGCAATTTATAGCTTTGTGACAGACAGAGAATCTATATATTAATACGTGAAGCAAAAATTTTGTACCGCTTTTTACGAAAATTGCGCGGAAGGAGGAGTATGAAATTTCGCACACTTATAGTTTATATAGAGAAGAAGCGACGAATGCTAATATTTTTTTAAATTATGCCTATAAATACAATAAATCAATAAAAAACATTACACACACACGCATATATATACTCTTTTGTTTATTGTTCAAGTCAAATTAACAGTGTATTATAGCCTTGGCGAAATCTGTGATTATAGAATTATAGTCTTTGACAACAGAACCTTTATAATGTTCAAACTTATAATTTAAATTAATTATTATGGTTGAATTTCAACCACTAGTATGCCTAAATAGTTGTATAGAAACAGAGCATACAAAAATATCATTGTCGATATTTCACGTAACTAGTACTAGCACTTTGATAGATAACAGATGTGGCTTTATAGAAGGACCCAGCTATAATCCACTTCCTGAATCTACAATGTTCTTAGACATTTTTTGAACAAAATTAATATTCTTGGCGTTCACAAAACTGTGAATACAAAACCAGAATAGGTATACGGGCAGGCCTTTGTATCTCATTGCGCATTCACGCTACGCCGCTTGTGGGGTGAGCAGGCTTATCGTGAGATGTCACCGACACTCGTCCCGGAGCCAAAAAATAATGTTTTTTTGACATTTGAATCGTATTCGCGAAGACTAATGATCGGATACCCATTGTTGGGACTTAAGGGTGCCGGTGTATTTTTTTAAGATTTTTAAAATCAATTTTGTGATTTGTTCCAGGTTCCTTGAAATATTCAAGATATGTAATTATAACTATAGTTCGTTCGCGTTAAGAATGGAGTAAGTCATCAGTGCAACTGCAGGGTAAAGGTGTATTCACAGTGGTGTTAAAGTTCAAACAAATTATATTTTTAAAGGTTAAGTTTAATGAATTTAAAAATACACTTAAAAGTTAAAAATTAAAATTAAGTCATTAATATTTTAATCACTATCACTAGTATCCTCGTTAGTATTTATAATAAAGACATTTTGTGCAGCGAGTTCCATGACGTCATCTAAATCCCACATGGTATTTTCTTCTTGTAAGACGTGGTCGGTCGATTTCAATGTATTATTTTCCTTTTTTTCACTAAGAATACTATAAACTGTTATCTCGGATACACCGCATGCATTTGCCGTTTTATTACTATGCTGTCCACAGTCACATTTAAATCAGACTGTTTAAAATACTTAAAAACATTGTAAATTACTTTTCTCTCCCCACTATGAATCACCGAACCACTTTTATTTTTACGAATTGGTGAGGTATTCATTTTGTTTAACATAAATCAGTTAACACAATTACAGGACACAACCGTCGCGTTCGAAGCTATGCCTTCAACTGGTTACTGTGAACTTGACCTTGTAATTTGAAAAGATTTGATTGGTTAGGGGGCGGGGCTAGGCCGGCGAACAATAATGACTCACTGCATTCTTAACGCGAACGAAGCATAGTGACGGATCAGTCGTTGTGAGACACTTTTTTTTAAATTTAAACGTCATCGAGATGTTTTCGTCAAAAGGTTTAATTGCTAGCAACATTTAAAATGAAAAACCCTAGTTTGCGATAAAAATAAAAATTCCTACAGCAGGCTATGATGGCCGCTTTGACATTTGCCCGCTCATGAAGTTTCGTATAAATTAATAAGTACGTTTGACAGAGTAAATTGCTGTTTTTTATGGTTAATAGTGATGTGCAATAAGTTGTAAAATATATCGAATGTATAATTTTAGCATTCGACTAAGGATATTGGGAAAAGGTTGTATATAGAACTGTTAAATTAATAAGAGAATATTATGAAGGAGTTGTGAAAAGGGACAATAGTTAAGAAGTGAACTTTTAGTAACGACAGTGAAATTAGCAGTATGGACGAATCTGATTGAATATGACCTTTTCATTCGAATATTCAGTCAACTCAAATATATTAATTAAACATTTATATAATATTTTCTTAGTTTTCGCGACTAGTATACATAATAAAACTACGTTTTAACGGTTTTAAGCGCGGTTATTTATTTGATTTCTATTATTCCGACGTTTCGGCCACTTTTCAGTAGCCGTGATCGCGGAAAACAAATTCAATGAGTATTGTTAAAGTTCTATTTAGCCTACCGCCAACTTGTTCATTTTAATTATTTAGTTTTAATTTTGTTTATGGTTATTATTTACTCTATGGGAGCCTAATCTAATTTACCACCGCTTCGGATAATGGCTACTGAAAAGTGGCCGAAACGTCGGAATAATAGAAATTAAATAAATTACCGCGCTTAAAGTCGTTAAAACGTAGCTAACTTAGTATTATAAACATTTACATTTTGATTTAATTAAAGCTTTTTAATTAGCTACTACTTACAATACCTTATACTAATATACTTATAAAGCTGAAGAGTTTGTATGTTGTTTGCTTGAACGCGCTAATCTCCGGAACTATTAGTCTGATTTGAATTTTTTTTTTCAGTTTTAGTTAGCCCATTTATCGTGGAAGGATATAGGCTATATATCATCACGCTAAGACCAATAGGAGCGGAGCAGCAATGAAGAATGTTTCAAAACCGGGGGTGTAGCGGTACCGAGATTGCAGTGTGGGTTAATTTTTAAGTTAAAAATCTTTATTTAGATATAATGTTTGTTTATTGTTTAAATCTTATAGTTTAAAATGTTAATGTTGAATGCACCCGAGAGTGGTGCTGGTCGGAAGTGCACTGAACGTTTGTTCATTTCCACCTTGTTCGGTTCGATATAAATAGGCACTTGCTACAAGTTATTTAAAATATATAATAAAGACATATCAAACCGAATAGAGGGGTTTTTTATAACTTACTTTTTTTTAACTATTCCACGCGCACGAAGTCACGGTTAGAAGCTATAACGAAGGTAGTTATAACTTCAAAAACTTATAGAAGCGACTCGCACTTCATTAAATTTTTCTCGATAATGAAATGACATATGTCACGTCACTATTGGAATATGTCACGCCGGCCATCATAGGCTGCCGTCGGTATACTTAGTCATTATTGACAATAAAATAAACATGTATCAAAGACATCGGTGATTACATTAAGCTACTGAAAACATAATATAAATTGAGTTCGGCGGGAAGAGATTTACGACTGGAACATAAGATATATAGCCGGGTCAACGACCCCGGGCCACCTATTTCTCTTACAAAAACGTTATTGGCTAAATCTAGACAGATTGCTTTGGTTACAAGAAAAAGGGAAAGTTTCTTTCTGGACTAACAAAGACCTAAATCAAAATTACGTTTTAACGGTTTTAAACGCAGCATGTTGTTCGATTTTTATTTCGACGTATTAGCCACACTTTTGTAGTTAATTAAGTGTACTAGTCACAAAAACTTAAAAAAGTACTACTTTACTTAATTTTAACTCTTTGTATCTAGAAAATGTATCTATCTATGTCGGCACAAATACAATAATTAACGTATTACCTGAACAATAATCATTTATTTAATTACTATGAGTTTTTTCAATAAATAACCTAAACATTTGTGATCACGTGCGCGTGCGCCGTCACGTGCACTGAGCCCTATAAATACGATTGCACTGTCGACACTCAATCATCGCTCTACGACCAAGAGATCCCCTGGGCAAAGTACACCAAATACCTGGGTGACACCCTAGATCAGAACTTGCGCTTCAACGAGCATATCACTATAGTCCGGAATAGAGCGCGATTTGTGATGGGTCGTCTAGCACCCATGATAGACAAACGAACCAAAATGTCCCTCAGACACAAGCTTACTCTATATAAAACATGAATTCGCCCGATCATGACATACGCGAGTGTGGTATTCGGCCATGCCAAGCCTGCCCTTTTAAAGAAACTGCAAATCGTTCAGAATAAATTCATGCGCAGAGCCGTCGGTGCTCCTCTCTATTTGCGTAACGTCGACATCCACCGTGATCTGGAGCTTCCCTCCATCAAAAACAGATGACAGACAGACAGACACAGACGGTGGCGTCGACGCCGCCAATCGATCTCTCCACGTCCCCGCGAGGGACGCCAGGAGACATATTTATTACGATAGGATACAGGATATTTTTTATTACGATAGTTAATGTTGTTTCCATGAGACAGACGAATATAGCCAAAAAAGTATTTATAAATCGGCAGACAAACACACACACTGTATATCCCCAAATTAAGCAAGTTACGCTTGTGTTATGGGTAATATACAACGGACCATTCTGGGGCCGATCCCAGACACCCAGACCATAGTAAATAACGGAGAAAATGCGTTTCCGAAATTGACTATACCAGGAATCGAACCCGGAGCCTCTGCGTTGCAGTGAGGTAAGCCGGCAAAGGCCTAGCCCGCTCAACCACAGAGGCCGTCAAAGTGGCGTTGCGTCGAGTTTTTGGTGCCAATGTTGCAATTCACTAAGAAACACGCAGTTGTTATGGCAACACGAACAAAGCTTCCTTATTACTGTCACTATTTAGAATACATACACGTGTGTAGATGCCCTTAAATAAACCCGATTACAAACACACCCCTCCCTATTCGCAAAATAATCTTCTTTACGAAGAATCCCACACATTCAATTAAAGCTAACACTTTCTTATCTTATTGTTAATTCCGGATCGGGCACAGTTGTCCAATAAAATATTAACCCCTAGTGTTGGGACACGACTCGAACGACTTTGACTCGAACCACTCAAATTATTTAAGTTACATAAGTCGCTAGAATAATATACTTTTTTAAATTATTGAAATAAGTTCAGTTATATAATCTTTTTTGAATGTCGAGTTTAAATGTCAATTAGGGTAGTTTATTTACTTTTGTACAGTGTTTATTTGTTATTATTATTCTGTTGTGTAATACATATATTACAATTTATTGTAATAAAGTTTTTATAGTAGCTTGGCTGATGTGAAGTATTTAACGAAAGTAACATAAATATACATTTTTCTTATTTAACAGATTAAAAACAAACATATGTACATTATATAATAAAAATAATTTATAATATGATATAACAAAAATTTCCAGTACATGTATTTTAACATCACTTATTTAATAATACCTGGCAATTTTATGTCCATAAAGAAAATTAATTTCCTCCACAAGGATTACAGAAATTAAAATTGAAAAAGTTAACCTAGACCGGGACTAATATTTTGAGAATATATAGATACTAGCTGATACCCGCCCGCTTCGTGTGCCGTTAAATCCGTTCTTACCTAACCTCTACTTGGCGAAAGGAAGGTCCATGCCAAATTTCAAGTCTATAGGTATTATAGTTATTGTGATATTGTGATCAGTCACTCTATATGTGGATTTCAATTATATATATTTAGGTTATACTTTGTTAAATCAACTCAATTTTCAATATATTTTGAGTAATTTTAATAACATTTTAGTCAATAATTACATTTTTTTCTACCAAATCGTGTGAGGAACTATTCAAGTCAATATTTTGATCGAGTAACTCGAGTTAAAAAAAGACTCGGTGTCAACATTTTTGACTCATCAATATAAACCGGGCCGGCATCCAAGGAGACCCTTGAAGGCATCTAGGGAGATTATTTGGGATTATCCCAGCATTAGACCCCGAGTGTCGACTTAGCGAACGATGCTTGGTAATTTAAACAATTGTATCGGTATTTTTCCTTTTTTATATATTATGTGGAGGGCCTTATTTATACAAGTATAAAGCCGAGCCGTAAATAGAGGACGGCTTAGTTTTATGTGTTTTAGAATTTATGTCAATTCACTTAATGTTTTTATTAGGGAACCGTAGCGTCTTTGACAAAAACGGAAATTTAAAAAATCCACATTTCTCTTCGTCCGTCTGAATATGTAATTTAATAAGGCTGTGCACACACTGCGTATATATCTAACACTAGCTGCACCCGGCAGACGTTGTACTGCCTTTAAAAAATCTGTCAAGAACCCGATTACAGCGCCATCTACCGCGACCAAATGTTAATCTAAACTCGAATCAACTTGAACAGAGTAGAAAATTATTAAAGTACTTATATCGCTATTAAAAAATAAAGGGTTGATCGTAGAAGGGTGAAAATTGAGGATTGTATGTATTTTTGTATGTTGTATCATAAAAAATAGAAATTAAAAATTTTGTGTAAAAAATAAAATAAAAAATTTAGGGGTGGACTACCCCTAACATTTAGGGGGATGAAAAATAGATGTTGGCCGATTCTCATAGATACCAGATAAGCACAAAAAATTTCATCCAAATCGGTCAAGCCGTTTCGGAGGAGTATGGCAACGAAAACTGTGACACGAGAATTTTATATATTATTAGATATACAACTTAATAAAAGTTTACGGAATAAATCACGCACCGGATTATAATTCAGGCTTGCGATATATTTTCTTGTTCCAAAATCTGTCGTAACTTATGGAACTCAAGAAAAACACGCGTATCGTGGATTTAATTCTGCACCTAGAATCAACACATTATATACATAGTAGTAGTTGTTAGACATATCATATCAGACGCGCTGCCGAATGGGAGCGCGCCTTTCGCATGTAGAAAAGGGCAGTGCGTGCTATTTTGGGTTTACCTAATAGGGAATCGGCCAGACTCCATTTCAAAATATTACGAATTCTCACTTTACCTTGTTTATTAATATTTCAAGTAGCCCTATACGTCAGGGTCAATGAGTCCATGTATGCAAAGCATAGCGACATACATTCATATCGGGCTCTGAACAGAGATAGGATTGCACCGTTGCCGAGGCGATTGGAAAAATCTAACACACTAACGCATGTTATGGGTCCGATTATATATAATAAACTACCGAATAAAATTACACTTCCCAGCAGTTTAAGTGCATTTACTTATCGGTTAAAGAAGTGGCTAATCGAGCACACCTTCTATAGCTTGAAGGAATTCATGGATTATAAAGATTAATGACAAATAATATGTATCTAAATAACTGAAAATTTAGTAATAATACATATATAACCCATCGTGTAACGTAGTTATGAATAAATGAGTTTATGAGTTTATCATAACGTTCAACTTTATTTTGATACCTGTCATAAAGTCTGTGGGCGCGATGTAATGGCCGGCAGAAGGCAAAGGGACGCGGAAGAAGAAGCAAGGAAAAAGTTTTTTACCTCGCCACCAGTCCACCACCACTGCAATCGTCTCCCGAGGGTTCATACACTTACTAGGATTTGCTTAGGAGAATTAAAGTTATTTTATAAATTAAATTAAATTGGTTTTCTTTTATAGATAGATAGATAGATAACACTTTATTGTACACCATTACAGAAAACCATATAGCCTAAAAATATTCTAAATGTGCACAATGGGCGGTCTTATCGCTATTAAGCGATCTCTTCCAGACAACCCGTGGCAGGAATAAAACAGATTATATTGGTCAAAGGTGGTATACATAAATATTAGAGGATAAGCAGTTACTTACATATATTATATTCATTTATAAACATATAAGTATGTAAAATATTGTATAAGTAAAATTATACTTAATAGACCTATATAAATACACCTACTGATATTACAAGCTGTAGTGCTTTTTTGTCATGTTCTTAAATATTGTTAGTGATTTAGCTTGTCTAACAGTAACAGGTAGCTCATTCCAGAGTCGAATAGCCTGTACAGTAAAAGGATTATTGTAGAAAGATGAATAGTGTTTGAGAGTATTAAGTCTAAGAATCGTAGAAGGTCGTAAATTGTGAGAAGAAGAGATGAATTCAAAGCGTTCTTTGAGATAATACGGGGTTGTGGGGATAAACAACACACTGTAAAGGAGTGAAAGAATATGAGTATTCCAACCAAAAAAATACATCCGTCTAAGTTAAAAATTATATTTTCATTTCTCATATTCTGAAAGTACGCGTGGAGTTGCCTAATCACAGGGATGAAAACAGCACTTTTCGTCCTTGAGAAACGTTCTCCCTGCTGTCAAAACATTTAGAAAACTGTGTGAACCATATATGCGAGTCATATCCTAACTTTTTTACAGCCACTGTTAAATCGCGGCATAAATTCAAAAAAATTGTAATATTATTTAATACTTATAAGTTATTTTTCACTAAATTATTATTTAATTTACATAAATTTAATTTAAAATTATCAGTGACGAAAACATAATGACTGGTAAAATGCCACAAAAAATTAAATTTACTTGACGTTTCATATGCGACGTATTAAATGAGTTCATCGGATTTAAATATGGACTCAACGCCTGATTTCATTAGAAAAGTAGTTGTTTGTTTAACTAGTATTCGAAATGAAAAGCAGAGTGTTAACCTTGGGTGAAAGGCTTATTTAGGCACTCGAATTATTAACGCCCTCGTTACGCGGGCGCCACACTATCTCGTTCCTAAATAGGTCACTTTCACCTCTCGTGTAACAATCTACTATTCTTATACATCGCATAAACATTAGAAAAACCTAAAACAATAGGGATCGATGAGTTCTCCAATAACAATAGATTGTCCTTGACGATATATGAGAGTGCTCGATCCTCTCAACAAACTAGTTGGTATTGTACTCTGTTATCAAGGAACACCTTCGACCCTCACTCGCTAAATTCCTAGCCCTCGAAGAAACAATGTTTTATTTTGTACCACAATACGAACGCCAGATAAAAGATACCTTCAAATAGGTCACAGTCAATGGTGAGATCGTGTTGTTGATATATTATATGGAATATATTTAAGAAGCGTAAAATTTAATTAGAAATAAATAAATAGAATTAGCGGTAGTGTAAGAAAATAATAAAGAACAAGCACATACGTTATTACGCACAGTACCACTGTTTTTAGGAAATAAGAGAAAATAGATAATTTATAAAAAGTAAATAGGAAATGTGCAGACGGTAAATAGTATAATAAAAAGTAGTTATAAAATATGTAATAATATAAATAGTAGTATTATATAAACAGTAGAAATAAGAATTAGAAATGTTTTGACGAAAAATTTTGTAACAAAAAAAGAATAGAAAAGAAAATAAAAGTAAAAAACAAGAAAAGAAATAACCCTGACAAGCGTGTGCGTCTGGAGATGGAGAATAAAAAAAATGGTGAAATCAGTTGTTCTAGTTTGTATTAGAATCGTTATAAATGATAATATTGAAATATTTTGTATATTCAAGTCTATCGAGTAAATGTATCAAGTTCTTGGTATTTTTGAGTCGGGTAAAAATCAGAAAGTAGCAATTTTATCATTGCGACGTTACAGAAGAACTTTATTTATTGCCAATATATTTGTGAGTAAAAATCTAAGAAAGAAAGAGAAAAAGATTTATTGACCTAAAAATAACGCACTATAGGTAGAGAAATATGCACACAAATGAAATAAGTTATCAATTACCGTCATTGATTTATGTAAATGAATTTCAATAATTAACTTACTCATCTATAGCAAAATTAGTATTTAAAATATTGTTATTTTTTTGTTCACTCAATTCATGCGTCTCCCCTGATTTAGTCTAATACTACAATTTTCATTGTTTCATCTATTCAATTCTGAGAATCTTTTTTAACTATTTTTATTCAAAGTATCAATTTTTTTGATAAAATATAAGAAGAAAATAAGACAAAACCTTAAAAATAAAATATTTGAAGTGAGTTTCACCACTGACTTCACTGTACACTGTGACAAATTCGTGTACTACACGATCGCTACGAGCCTACGAGCTACGGTATCTACGGAATTGCGTAGCACGTATTCGAAGCGATTTATGTTAGGACCGAACATTTAAAATTGTTGTACGTATTTTATCAATTTTATTTGTGTAACGTAAAATATATCATTACGTTTTAGTATTTTTTGTATAGAATATATAATGCAGTTGAATTGTCTTCTTGAATAACATATGTATATTTCAATAGAAATTGATCCCACTCACAATATAAAACTAAAAACTATTTTGGAAAACAAATATGTATAAAATAAATGAATATACTTTCATATTATTTGAAATTATTGTATTGTTAGGTTTACAAAATAATTTACTTATTGCTAATAAGTACTAATTTAAAATCCTAATAATTTCTTAGAATAGTCACTGAGTGTCAGAGAGAGTTTCAGATTTTTCCGGAATTTAAAATAACGCCGCTGAAGTTATATACAAAGTCGCTATAAACATCAAAAATATAAAAATGTCTTGAGATTAATAGATAAGAGTCATATAGAAAGTCTCTGTTTGTCATATCAAAATATATATTTTTTTAAGGAAACTACGTGAAAATTACTCTTTATAGATCATAGTCATAAGTAGGTCTCTCTGAAAGTGTCTCAAGTAGGCTCCGAAACGACTCTAGAGATTTCAATCGTTAGAAGAAAGAAAGAAGGAAAAGCTGGAATCATCTTGATGACAGAATGTCAGCGTGAAACGATTAACCCTGGGCTGATAACCTTTCGTACGATAAATGGGAATCCTGATGGCCCACTTCCCTATCCCATCTCCCTATCCCACCGCCTTATCCCGTCCCCTCTGTCCCATCCTAAAGACTGGCAAAACGTTGCCTTCGCATCTGGCAGTGCAAACGTCTATAAGTTACGGTAACCACTTTGCATCAGCTGGGTCGTCTGCGTGATTGCCAGCTTTGCAATAAAAAAACTTTAATTCGATATCTTCGGTAAAAGTTTACAATTAGGATAGAATAATATAGAAAGAAAGTAGAAAGAAAAAAAGAAGAAAGGAGAAATCAAATCAAATCAAATCATTTATTGCATAAAAACATGGTAGTTATACAAATAGATGTTATTATTTTATAATGATCAAATGTTTATTGCTGTTCCGGCGCACAATTTTTTTAACTTATAATATTATATAGGTACATACTTGTTTAGTGTTAATTATTATTACTAATGTTTAATTTTATAATTATGTGTAAGCTTAAATTTAACAAAATACTAAACAATAGATAATTCAAATTTACATGTGTTTCTAATGATAGTAATATTATAAATATATTTAAACACTTAACATTTTATCTTATCATCTATATTTAAAACTTATCATTAAGTAACTTCGTTACACTGTAGATTTTTTATTGGTAGTTTTTTTAGTTATGATTTAAATAATTTAATTTTCAGAGCTTTCAGCTGTTTTGGAATTTTATTATATATTTTTGACGCCATGCATACCATACTATTGTACAGTAACGTTCTTTTTGCAGGGTGCATACAAAGTCTAGAAGAGAAAGAAGAAAGAAAGAAGTAAGAAATAAATAAATAAAGGTAACAGGTTCATTTTATGACAGACATATACAAGTGCAACAAACACATTTAAAGTAGCAATACAAAGAAAAAAAAAACAAGCATAAAGTGTCAAGAACAGATAAAAATATAGAAAGAAGAAAGAAAGAAAGAAAAACTTTATTTGAAGAAATAGCGACGTAATTACATTCCTTATACATTATTATACACAGGGCATAATTTGACAATTCGTTCGCCGCATTTTCAGTGCACAAGGTTTGCACTCAGCATATTGCTGTGACGGAAATATATATGTCCTAAAAATTTAATCAAGCTCAGCAAAAATGTCGACCTCTTAGACGAACACTGATCTTCCGCATGAACCTAGAGTGACATTACGGCCAACTTACGTTATATTAATAAAATAAATAAAAATAGATCGGAAAACAAAGACACACACTGTATATCCCCAAATTAAGCTAGATACGCTTGTGTTATGGGTAATATACAACGGACCACTCTGGGGCCGATCCCAGACAACTAGACCATAGTAAATAACGGAGAAAATACGTTTCCGAAATTTACTATACCAGGAATCGAACCCGGAGCCTCTGCCTTGCAGTGAGGTAAGCCAGCAAAGGCTTAGCCCGCTCAACCACAGAGGCCGTGCCCGCAAAAGGAAATACCCGCATTTTTTCCTAAAACCAAGTCGTTAAACTTTCTCAGATAAAAATCCTGGAGTTGCCGCTAACTGCACTTATCTAAGGCCACTATATAGAGTAATTTAGTTGTACATGTCTACTCACCCCATCGACAAAGTCGCCCTCCAATTTATTGGACCCGTCCATCCCCCCAAAAAAGGGTCTTAGTTCCTTCACATCTTACCGACTAAGATGCTTTTGATCTCTACAGAGTTGCTATACCCCCTTGAATTATTGATTTTATAATTTTATTCGAAACATTAATTTTCTTGTAGTAATTTCTGATATTCAATAAATTTATTATGCAAAACAAGTTCTGATGAGAAATTGTTTGTGAAATTTGTAATTACAAATATTTACTATTCTAACTTACAATCTTTTTAAAATGTGTTATTACAGGTATTTGTAACTATCTAGATAATATTTATTTGAGTATATATATATAATATGTCTTAGTATAACAACTCTCTGTTTGTTTGAATTCAGGTAGACTTGAAACGCTCATATTTATTAAATGTAATGTAAAAGTAAACGATAAATTATAATGAAATAAAGTGTAGCTTAAACTATTTCAAAAATAGCTAATTTAATAAGTTTATTGAATTTACGTAAATTCGTCAACTACTTCGTATAAACAGATTGGATAAAAGTTTTTAGTTATTTCTTAACTGTTTTCAAGAGCTAAGTATAAAATTAGAAAGAAAATCATTCTTCTTTTTTGTTTAATCATGATTGTTCTAAAAAAAAACGTTTTTTTACAGTTGAAATGTCTGCGGAATATTTAAAACAAGTTTAATCGTATATTTATTATTATTCTTTTCAATTTCGTTTAGTTGTATCATCTCTGTACAAATCCGTCAAAGTCAGTTGACCATCAAATCGTACCTCAGCAGGATTACGCCGTCCTTCAGCCGCATTTATCCGTGCTGCAGCTCGTTTATTGCCGAATAAAGCTATTATCGAACAAGTATAGGATGGCTTACTATATACTCATGTTTGAGGTTATATATCTTATCGTAGACGTAAATATCAAATCGTAGTAGTTTAGTGGTTATCCCAGTTGCATCCCAATTCTCAAAGTTTTAAAGTAGAACCAGATTTAGTGTATTTTATTTATAATTAATAGGTTATCGTTTGACTGACATGGCTCCTGATGTCGGGTGGATATGCAGTCTAAGGTGGAGCACGCTTACCTAGAAGATACCTGTTCACGTGAGACTTGAAGACACCTAGATTGTATTCTTCAGGAAAAACAGACGACGGTAAAGAGTTCTACTGTTCAGCGATGCGTATGATAAAAGTGGAAGCATAGCTTTTCGACGGCTTTGTTGGTATTTCCATCATATTATAACCATATTCACAATATGAGAATGTTCAAGACCTGATGGCCAAGAAATACTGTGAGGATTTCATCACATTTTGTGTAAAAAATATTTTTGTAACAGATATAAGATTGACATAAATAAAGACAGAAATAAAAAGAAAAAATACAAAGACATTTTTTTTTAATAAAAACAAAACCGATTTCACTCTAAAAATAAAAAAATAAATATTTAAACGACTTCTTTCTACAACATATTGAAGTCGGTGCCAAGTAAAACATAAAAGAACACCAACAAATTTACAAAATACAGTAATTTTTATCTTTTACTTGGCACAGACTTCAAGATGTTCTTTAGTTAGTTTTGTTTTTGTTAAAGAAATGTTTTTTTACTCTTTAGTTGAGCAAATACTTCAATAACTTTAGAGACAATATTAAGCACCTGTAGAAATTGTACAACTGGCACGCATATACAAATTTGAAATCTCAGTCTTCGGTGTATATGCTCTTCAACAAGGGTTGCTCTCAATTTCCTTGCGATTCACAAATCAGATCCTGACTTTATGAGTATGGGACCATCTCAGGAGTTAAAAAAAACCATTTGAAAATCGGTCTACAATTGACGGAGAAATCAAGTAACATGAATACAAAAAAATTAAGCACCTGTAGAAAATTTAATAGTTACAAGCGTTCTTTAATAAGTAATTGTTATTCTCGATTACCCTGGAATCCACTCATCAGAACCTGACTTGGTAACCATGGCACCCCCTCAGGAGTATACACTTACGAGCAAACAAAACAATTGAAAATCGGTTTAGAATATTGATGGAGATATCGTGTTACGAAGAAATCTGTTATCAATTTTCACGAGTTTCTCTAATCCTTTGGAATCCACTCATCAGATCTTGGCATGGTGACAATGGGATCAATACGGGCATATAACCTTTTAATTAAACGAAAAGTTTTGAAAATCGGTTCACAATTGACGGAGAAATCGAGTAAAGAACATATTAAAAAAAACAACACACAGACGAATTGAGAATCTTCTCCTTTTTAAAGTCGGTTAAAAATACATAAAAAAGATAAAACACTAACATATCTAGTTTGTCAGGAAAGAGGAAAAAAAATAGTCTCAAAGAGCCATTTGGCAGTTTTCTAACTTCATATACAAAAGTATGTATTTTCATAAATAAGGAACTATAAAAAAATCATGGTGGAAAATTTGTAAAATCCCTGCCATACAATTCAGAATAATAAACTCCGATTAAGCTGATATAGGGCACGCGTGGCAGTCCTGAAAAAATATGTATTAAAATAGCGAATGCAAGCAATGGCAAGATGGCGTATTTGACAATGGCGAAATCTTATTTGAATCAAAATCATTTTTTGTGTTTATTCGTATTTTTTTATTAAGATTTGTGTAATTCGGATGTATCGTGAGTAAATTCTATGCATTTATATTTTCAAAGATGTGGTTTGCATGAGCGATATATCGAACGCCATTTAACTTCATCTATAGCTTCTTAAATAAGAAAGTAGAAAAATAAAAACTGGCAAAGTAGCATCTTTATCCTTTATTGTACACAAAACGTTACATACAAAATTATAAAATAGTAGTGATGTACAAAGGCGAGCTTAACCCTAAAAGAGTTTTCTTCCAGCAAACCTATGAGTCTAGCGAGAAGGGGAGAAGCAAAAGGCAGGGTTGTGTACACTAAAGATAGTTAACGATATAATATTTAATATAAACAGATTAACAAAAATAAACTATATACAAGATACTCTTAAGATACATACATACATACATAATCTAAAATATAGATATATAAGAATAATTTAAGATAGATAGTGCTCTTTGACTTTTATTTGAGACTTTTTGAAGAATCTTTAATCAATTAAAAAAAATGTACGTGTACAGTTCACTCGCAGTAGAAGTGAAACAAAGTGTGACAAGAGGTGGAAGAATTCTAAATTTCCCAACGTCACATTTCATATATTATATAATTATAATACATTTAAGCTTTAAAACGCGAAATTTGAAGTATCAACGAAAACCTTCATGTGTTTACCTCTTTTTAGTGTCGCTTTTCCGTTTCATCGAGTTCCAAATCGCAACGATTCTAAAGAAGTGTCACTTCAAAAAGTGATAAAACAATAAGGATTTTATCTAACAGAAATCAAACTTTCTCACACAATAAAAGTTGGTTTTAGAATAAGAAACATACAAAATAATGTAAATCAGGCCAGCGTGTGACAGTCCTCGTATTATGAAGGGTTCCGCAGAAGCCGTAGTTTTATCCTTGCAGGAACGTAGAAATAATACAATTTCCGGCCGCCGGGCGGCCTGTCGTAAAAGGCAACAAACAACCCACAGCCACGTGGTAGAGTTGTACGGTTTGTACACTTCCAAAGATGCTGGGCTTAATCGTCGTAAACGATAGAACGTTGAGTTGTTGTATGTTGCTTATTAAGGTCATATGATGACCTGAGACGTACAACTTGCATTGGACAAACGCCGCACGTGATGGTGATGTTAATACATCTGTCTTAATATATTGTTGTTGTAAAATACGCTGTACAAGCAATATTGGCTCGTACAAGGGTATTTACCCGTCTGGATGGCCACCCCTGGTATAGAGTATGTCGCCATAACAACCTTGACTTGTGTTCCGGCATTAGTGGCCAGGTTCCAGTCGCCCTTTAGAGAACGGCAGCACGTCAGCACTTTTGGTGTTACAAATTGTTCATAGGCGATGGTAACCGCTTTCCATCCGGTGGGCCGTCTGCCTGTCTGCTGAACTCTTGCAATAAAAAAGCCATAATAAATTTACACTGTTTTCTTTATTTAGGTGACCTTAAAAAGTTTAATCAAAATTACCCTATACCCTATATAGCAAAAACCAGACAACATATGTTGTTCTTTGAAATTTATTTTAAGTTCTACAATCTTAAAAGTTTTCATAATTTTCTAATTCGTATTCAAAGGTTAGAGTGGAGAGATGCAATTTCTACAACTTCAGAAGGAAATATGTGGTTGTATTTATTAAAAAATAAAATAAAACCAGACTCAAAAAGTTACTAAAAAGCAAGAAATAAATGTTTACTATAATAACTTATAGTCAATATCAAGTAAAACAATAATTATTGTTTTACTTGATATTGACTATAAGTTATTATAGTAAACATTTTGCAATATTTTGTTCTTATAACAACGTGTATACTGATAATTATCAGTATACACGTTGTTATAAGAACAAAATATTGCAAAACATAGTAATTTTTATTTTATTTTAGCTTTGCATTGACATCAAGATATTTAATAAAAGATTTATATTTGATTTTCAGTTACTCTTGAAGTCGATTAAAAATGGGTAGTATATTAGACGTAATGTAAGGCTCTTGAATAAATATAACTTCGATCTTAAAACTGGCTTTTATTTCTACTTTACTAAGTCTCTTTCAGTCGTACAAAATAGTGTCTCGTTTTACTAAATTCAAAACCCGTGTCGTTTTTACATTTTTGAATTCCCACCAAAGAGAGCGAGTGTTATACACATCTCTCATTGGTTAGTCGTATCCTTACGTCCTGGCTAACATAGGCATATAGGCATTAATTAACAATAACAAAAGTAGATCATTGAGTAATTGATAAATAAAATAAATAAGAAAATTGAAGTAGCTAATTAAAAATAATTTATTTTATGATTAGAAATTAAGATTATGCATGAATGGTAAACATAGCGTAGCGTAGATCATAAGAATGTTGTTGGTATGTTTACTTAAGGTAGCACTTGTCAAACGTCAAAAGCCAAATGCCAAAAGATTGACCTTGAACTTGACCTACTTTTGTTTATGAGAATTAGATTTAAATACAAATTTTATTTATTAAGAAAGTTTCTAATAGAAATGAAATGAAATCTATGTAACCAGAATTGTATTAAGCAAAGGAAATAATATAAAACAACATACGACTATAGACGTAGTAAGTGCATCTACTACAGTAGCTAGTAAAGTTAAGTAATTAAATATTACATGGTTGCAATTTTTAAAAATTTGAATATTCATACCACACGACTATGCACTAATTTTTAGTTGTTTTCTAATTTTACTAATCATTGTGTAGCACGAAATCATTACATTTCCTGTAAACTTTCATCACAAAATACATTCAAAAACAAACAGGCAAATATAACAAAAATAAAAGAGTTCTGTATTTGTCAAAATTAACACCGAACCCTAAAAAAACACTGGGGTGACCACGGTATGCGGGCATAATCCGGGATACGTCCGTGCCTCTGGCAGCGATTGATAACACTTTTATTTGCCACTCAAATTGGGGGAAACAATGGGGAGGATCTCAAGATCTCAGATTGAGGTTTACATACATCCCAAATGTGTAAAGGATTGGCTTTATGTTATTGATATGTACATTTTCTCGCTTTCACTGGTCTTGTTTACACGATCTGTGAATTTTTATGTTGTTCGTAACATATATGCATACATATTATACAAATATAAAGTTGTCTTTTTATTACTTCTTTATAACCGAGACTAGAGTTTAACCCGCGGCTGCGCCGCAGGTCAACATTTAGTGCCTGCCTCTTGTTTAAAGATCAGGCGTTAATACAGCTTACATTATACTAAACGTTTATGTGAGTGTTATTTGCACCCGGAAGATTAATTACATTTTATATCGCAAACTATCCCATCTCCCGGCAAGGTCAAAAAGTACAAAAAGGCTAAAAGTCAAAAAGGTCAAAAAGGTCAAAAAGGGCAAAAAGGACAAAAAGGTCAACAAGGCCAATAAGACCAAAAGGTCAAAAAGGCCAAAAAGGACAAAAAGGTAAAAAGGACAAAAATGACCCAAAAGACCAAAATGACGAAAATGGTAAATCACAAAAAACCTATCTTACTTTATGGGATTACCTTTACATAAATCTATCCCAAAATCTATCCCATTATCTGGGATAAAAAGTATTCTTTGTCCACCCTCGGTATTAAAATTAGATATATACCGATTTTCAGCCAAATCGGTCCATTTTTAAAAAGTATTCTATGTTCATTCTCGGCATCGAAAATATATATATATACTGAGTTTCAGCCAAATCAGTCCAGTAGTTTTTCCGTGAAAACGGAACAGACAGACAGAGTTACATTCGCATTTATAATATTAATAGGGATTTAAAAAAAAATCATTTATAGTAACTCACAAAAAGTGTTCTCTATATCCTATCCTGAGAAGTAATGATTTATTAACAAAGGGGTATGAGATCATAATTAAAAAATCACAAATTAATATCGAAGTTTTTAAAAATTCATCTGCACGAATAATTAACATTTTAGAGTTATTGTTGTCTTCGACATCCTTAACACTTAGTTTATAACATCTTTCACGATATAAGACCAGAATCTCTTGAGCCCAGTTTAACTAGAACTTGGTGAAATCCGTACTAGCGTAGGTAACTCGTGTAGTTTATCTGCCGTGTAACGGAGATGAAGTAAGCCGCGAATACATGACTGCACACATCCAATATAGCATATTTATCTCCGTGACACTGACTTTTACTTTGCTCAATCAAAAGCCACGTTCCATAATAACTAAATAAATAAAATTATTGTATTACGTAAATAAATAACTTATCAAAATAATCCACAAATAATTACCTTTAATTACAGTCTCTCATGTCTGACTGTGCGTGAGTACGCAATCAATCTTGGCTGAATCCCATTAGGGTGGCAAAAAGAGGCAATAGCCGTCTATTCCGCTTTGTAACAAGTAAAAAAGGAATAAGTTAAAATTCCAAATTGTCCTAGGTGTTTTTGAAACCATTGTTGCAGTATTTTTCTAAGAGAATTGTATTTAAAAAAAAAAATTGTTGCATGAATACAGCAGACTTACATGCAACAAAATAGTTAACGTAAAGACCTTTGTAACACCAAATCTACTAATACCTACCTATCACCAATCTGCTGCCAGCCTTGAAGGAGTCTGGAGCCTGGTTAGTTATGCTAAACTATATCTCAGAGTTGTTATGCCGGCATTCTCAAGATTGATGTTGATGGCCATCCAGACGGGCAAATGCCCTGCCACCTTGTTGTATCGTTGCTTAAGACAGGCCGCTTGTCAGTGACAGTATGGATAGAAATAAACGCGACACTACTTCTCAAAATAATTTTTTTTTTTATTTTAAATGCACTTTTTATGTACAGTATAAAACCAAATAAAACTGTAGTCACAAATAATAGATATTTCTTTGCATGTGAACAAGAATTCATGCTTCGTAACGTAATGTATAAGAAGCGGCTCGAATGTAAGAAAAACATTTCAAAGGAAATACAAACAATGACCTAAATACGGCGGCAGAAGCAAATTATCTGTGCGAATGGATGAATGGAGATATCACGTGGTTTTGACGCTGAGAGGCGAGAAGAGGCAAAAAAGGGAATTGCCCACGCTCTTTGTACGGGCAAATAATAAGCCTTGTAGACTTAGTCGGTGATTATTCTTAGAAATGGTTGCGTTATAAGAATCCGTATTTTCTTAAGTTTCCGCGGCTAGTATATATAATAAAACTACGTTTTAACGGTTTCTAGTGCGGATATTTTATTTGACTTATTCCGACGTTTCGGCCACTTTTCAGTAGCCGTGATCACGGAAGACTAAGATGTCAAGTGTCATTGAGTATTGTCAAATTTATTTAGGCTACCACCAACTTGTTCTTCTTAATTGTTTAGTTTTAATTTTGTTTATGGTTATTATTTACTCTTTGGGAGCCAAATCTAATTTACGACCGCTTCGCAACATGTTGTGGCTTGAAGAGGAGAAGCAGTGCAAGAAACTCTTCAGCAACATGCCGAGATCTATTTTATATAAATTAAAGTGGGTGTGAGGAGGTATTCATTTTGGCAGATGCGAAACCTTTCTACTATCGTCATAGGGCGATGATAGTACAAAGTAAGTAAGTAAATTCGTACGCGTAGCGTTTAAATCGTGTTAGGGTGGTTGATAATATCTTAGAAACAAAATAACAGGGCCGATAATCGCTCAGTACAAAGTTTAACTCTGAAAAAAGCTTTTTTCTTATTTTGCGTTTTGATGTATTAAAATTAAAAAGTTTATCGTTCTAAGTTCCACTGGAGACGATTTTTCGAAAGTCGTAATATCACATAAGTTAATTTAAGACTATTGCCTATTCTATTGTTACAACTTAGGCTTCGACAAAGACATATGCCACCTGCATATCTGTAAAAATACATTTTATTACCTGTTGGCATCTATACCAATTGTAATTCTTTTATGAACGTCTTCTTTTGTTTCCTTATTTATTGGTATACGTTTCTATAGAACAGCCCATTGTTTTATTGTACTCGTTTATGGCCGCTTACGGCTGAATCATTAGCCAGGTGTTGCGGATTACGTAGACTATGATACGGGCACATTTGTATTTGTGAGATATAAAACAACGGCCTGATGGGGAGAGGGGGCAGTTGAGCGAGAATCCACGATCAAGGCGAGACGTATGTACATTCGGGATTCTATTAGTGACGGACTTTGCGCGTTTTATTGAATTACGACCTTCTGCATTACGTTTGGATTTGTTGTGTTCGGTTATACGTGTTTGTATAGTTCTAACAAACTGTATAATCGTTCTAACGGCATTTTCAATTCGAGTCCCGTAACTCGTAACACTATGTGCACTGTTTCGCAACCTGTTATCGCTGTTTAAGAAGAAGAGGCAAGAAACTCACACCCCAGCAACATGTCTAGCTAAAGTCTTTTTTTATCTGTTTCACTTTTATTTAGTATATTGTAATTTACACAATTATTTTTAAAAGAATTTGTTGCGGACAGAATCAAGCCCCGCTTACTGAGAATATGTAGGTTGCTCGATTAGCAGCTAAGCGTCTGCTTAAAAGTAGTACCTTAGCGAGCGAGCCACCAGCATGGTCAATGATCAGTAGGTCAAGTATACAACCAGTTTCCAAATCAAGTTATACACACAAGAAGGAAGACCAGGAATACCAAGAAGCATTCGGAAGACTTTACAGCCAGTCTACAGTATGTTTCATCAGTACAACTAGTATTCATTGATGACATCGTTACAAAATTAGTGCTATCAGTGTTCAGAGGAACATCCGGGTTCTAGTGCTAACTTGTGTTGATTGACTTGAACGTGTCGTTTAGTGCAGTAGTGCTAATCATACCTATTGCTGTTGTAAGCGCGTATAATAAATACAGTCCATTTTTAAGGGGTGTTTCATTAAATACACCACCTGCACCGTACAGAATTCATACAACCATCATAGCTGCACATGCATCAATTCCTTTCTCTTTATACTACAGAGATACAATTACGCGTGGAAAAGTATAGAAGTATATATATGCCTTTTTTGATTTCTTATACCATGGCATAAGGGCTCATACACACGGGCGGGGTCGACGTGTCAGGGCGCTTGAGTAATGTATGCGAGGACAGCCCAATGCATGTCGGCTCTGATTACTCCTTATGTGGCATTGTTGGAACGGGCATAGACGCAGGGCGAGATATGTATACAGGAGGGGAATTTAATCTAAAACCTTTGTCAATTGTACAAATGAAAAGTACAGTACTTTAATATTTTTAATATTAACCAATTTGCATTGTATTTTCTTAAGTATTCGTGACTAGTACACATAATTAAAATTTAACGGTTTTAAGCGCAGTATTTTAATTCCTATATTTTGGTCACATTTCTGTAACCGTAATCAAGGAAGAAGATCGCTACGTGACAAAAGATGTCAAGTGTCATTGAGTAATATTAAAGTTATTATTTAGCTTAACCCTAAATTGATGACGGCTACTGAATAGTAGCCGAAATGTCTTAATAAAATCAAACAAAATGCCGCGCTTAAAACCGTTAAAAATTAATTTTAATTACTTATCAAAGATTACAGTTAGCTTGCTAAATATAAAATCAAATGTTATTTTCAGCAGGGTAATGATTTTTTTTTGTATGAAAATACATGTATTCTCGAAAATTGACGTAAAAACTCGGGATGAATAATTTTACTACAGGCGTAAACAACTATAATTGTTTTACTAAAGATCTTATCGATTAGTAAAAATTTGGCATTGGAATAAACATTTTTTCAACCTGACCACTTTAAACCTCTCCCAAGAAAATTCCGTAAGATTCTCGGGACATAAAGTACCGCAGATTTTAAGTCCGGGAATTTACTATCGGTCAGCAAAAACCGCATTGAAATCGGCTTAGTAGTTTTTACGTGTATCCCGAACAAACAGACAAACATAAAAATTTAAGAAACAAAAACTATACTTTTACAATTTTAATATATTATAAACGCTATGTTCCACAAGAGACTCACAATGACCACGATTTTTCCAGTTCCACTTGCTTGCGGGCATTACAATCATAAACTCTAGTGGAACAGATTATGGGGCGTTGATGTCATAAACGACGAAATACACAAATGTCATTGGTTGATATGAAAATCGCACCTTTTTCAATGTCAGTCGATAGAGAGAATTAATGCTCTGTGATCAACGCCCACTGCGACTCAGCTCTTGTTATGGGTCGTTGTGAGCGCTGTGTGATCGAAAATAATGCGTCGTTAGTGACGTTTACGTCACGACCATAACGACCGTGGTCACCACGTGGAACAGCAGACGGAGCATTTTGGGCGTTTTGAGCTCCTAACGGAACGCGACCATAAATTACTTTCTATCAGATAAACCGTCAAACGCTGCCCAAACCTATTTAGGCATAAACCTTTATTTATATTGTTTTTAAATTTGCATGTTTCTTTTTCCTTTGTTCAGGACTCGCTGTCAATATGGTTTCTCAATAATAACGTATTACACTTTGCATTATATTTTTTTTTTCATTCGTTCCACATTAAATATATAGTCTAGATGGGGAAGTCCATCAATGGGGTAAGTTCATACACCTCTCCTTTTTTAAACAGAATTTACCGCCACACTATAATTTGAAGACAAAATTCAATGGTGTCTTAGCTTCACTGACTGATTTGTTGTCCAAACTATTCAAACACGCATATAACAAGAGATGTATGGAGTTCCCGGAATCATTGGCGGACTTCTCCACCTTGACTTTACATGAGTTTTTATACAGCCGTCTTCTCCGTATTCCAGCTATAAACAGGATAATAAACTATACAGTATTTTATAAATACTCAGCAGTATTATAATTATACACCCTCAAAACCACCGAAACTGGAGCACTTGTGCGAACACCACCGATCGTGCACTAATCCAATTGAAATCTGTACCGTAGCCCCTAGTTCATAATTTATTCAAGGTGACACGGCCTTTCAATTTACAATGAGTTTCTGGTAACACGATAGCTGCTTAAATGTTAAGTAAGATATTGAGACGAGGGCACTTTGTCTTGCCAACCATTGCTGTACCGATTGTTATATATATACTGTTGAATGGGGTATTTCACAGACAAAAAACTGTGTTTGTGTGCAGTTCAGTAGAAATGAAATGTATGCACGGAAATCGCAGGTAAAAAGAAAACTCCGGATATTCCGTACACACGAAACCGCTGAAGCTAATAGTATGATTTTGTTGCCTTCAGTTGTTTGTAAGTGTTTGTCTAATAAAAAAAATATTAATTAATCAGACAGATTCACTCAGACCCTCGTCGACTAAGAACGTCCACCTTGGCTTCTCATACGTAGACAACACAGATGCACGAAAATTGGAACCCCCTTAATCAATCATTCAAACAACAGCAATCACCTTTCAGGACGGCAGCCATTTAATTTATTCCAATAACTTATTGCGCTTACAAAAAAACTTGTTATTAGTCACATGAGTCACGTGGCTATGTTTTTAACACCGCAAACGAATCCGACTACAAAATAGCGACGTCTTCCAAGTAGTAAGGGTAAATTGGGGAGGGGGGACAGAGATAGATATACATGCATACTATTATACAAAAAGAGAAGGAATATGTATGTATCAAGAATATGTATTGTGGTTTGAACTAGAGATGGCGATGATGACTTGAATACATTAAATAATAAACACAAAGTGTGACAAGGGGTGAGGGAGATTCTAAATTAGTGGACCCGGTAGATCTTGCTCTACTCTGAAAGAACAAAAATCTAGAACTCGATTGCAGCGCCACCTACCGGGTTCAATTGGAAATCTTAACCATTCCGGGGCCCATTCAAATACACATACAAAATTTCATCAATATCGGCCAGGCCGTTATTGAGTTTTAGCCAGACTAACGAACAGCGACTTATAATTATGATTATTTATACGCGTATTTTGGTTCTGCCTCTTTTGGCTTTATGGATAGCTGCCATCGACAACAACGACATTCAACATACGTAAACGTCACTTTAATAGTGACAGATAAAACGTCACCTTATTAACTTTTAAGTCATTATGTCATATTACAAAAGATCAAATTTATACAAGCATAATGATAATTGTAAAAAACGTATTATACGAATTTATTCGAATAACCTATCATTATGGATATCCCCCGTTTCTGCGTCTACAATGATGAACTTTTGGAAATATTATGATAATATTGTTACGATTTGCAGGACTCAAATTAAAATGCCGTTGGAATTATTATAGAGTTTATTAGAATTATACAAACACGTATGAGACAGGTACAAATATAACCGAACGTAATGCAAAAGATCGTAATTCAAATACACGCGTAAAGTCCGTCACTAAATAGATTACACTAAATGAATGTACACAAGTCTTGCTTCACTCGTGGTTATCGCTCGACTGCCCCTTCCTCAATCGGGCCATTGCTTTATATTGCACAAATGCAAATATGTCTGCCCGGCAACCGTCGCACACCTGGCTAATGACTGCCGTAAAAGATTACAATACACAATGGGCTGTTTTCTAATCACCAATTTTAAACACAAAGTAAACAAAAGAAGTCCAAATGCCAAAAAGGTAATAAAAATGTGTTTCTACAGGGCTGCAGGTGTGAATTTGTCTTTGTCGGCCCTAGATCGTAACAATACTAAGACATTTAAAAGTATCAAAACAGTTTCTGTACATTACATTGTTTTAGAATTTATTGTAAATCATATTAAATACTCAGGACTAAGTGACACATTTCACGATGACTTTATAACAATGTTCGCATAAAAGAGCAGAAGTTATAATACGTTGTTATCATCATACTTGTTAAATACACTTATCATAGAACTAATATTAATTGCTCTGTGGATTAAACTTTAATCAGCAGTTTAGATTTAATCTCATAATACAACACAGCAATTCGTCTACAAATCTCTTAAGTAAACAAATATTACATATTACTAGAGGTCCCGACAGACGTTGTCTTGCCCTGAAAAAAATATTTAGAACCCGATCCCAGCGCCACCTATCGGTTCCAATTGTGAATCTAAATAATCCACACAAAAAATTTCATTAAAATCATTCTCAAGCTATGCGCGTACATTTCTACGATTCATTTTTATATACATAATTAGAAGATTATTACATTATACAGAGATACAACCAAAGTGATTTCTTTAAAAATTCCATTTAATTTTTTCATACACACATAGGTAATTACAAATTATTTAATTTTGTAGCCGGATTCAATAACTAATCAACTCTCTTCTCTAAACGAAGGAAATCATTAGCGTTCGCTACAATTGGACAGCTCTCTTAAGTTACTAGGAATGTGACTTCGTCGTTTTTATCGATAATATTAGTCAATTGATTTTTGAATATCGATTTGTTTATTTCACATTACTATTATAATATATATATATATATATATATATATATATATATATATATATATATATATATATATATATATATATATATATATATATATTATAATATATATATATATATATATGTGTGTATATATATAAGTACATTATATTTTTATAATTATAAAAAAGTTTAGTATATTTAAAAATTCACTCAGCAAGCATAGCTTGTCCTTAAGTAATTATATCTAATTGTTATACCATTAACTAATTGAAATACATTTTATAAATATGTTTATGTTTAATTTTAGTTTATAAATGTAACATAATTAGGATATGCCTGCAACCTTGTATACACTTGACTTGAAATTCCCGCGGGATTGCCAGGACACAAAATACCGCAGCATTTGAAAAAGAACGTAAGCTGTCGTTTTAGTGAATACTGTGTCGGGGTAAGCTTTATTTCACATCCGAATTACTACAAACCGCCCCCGGGAAAATTCCCGCGGGATTCTTGAGATAATGGTTAAATCTAAAAATTAGCTGTCAATCAGCGAAAACCGCATCGAAATCGCCCCATATTTTTACGTGAATACCAAACAAACAGACAAAAAACATCAAAAACAAATTGCACCTTGTTCTCTATCGTTCATAATTATAGTCTATTACAGTGTTATTTATATAGCCTCAATGTACAGACACCGCATAATAATGTATATATTTGGATATATAATATTAATATGTGCTATTGTCTATTTTCTTTTCCTTTTTTAATTATATGTATTGTGTAATATCTATGTATCCTATTAATTACATGTATTTGGTTTGCACACTACCGTCACACACTCTTGATTCCTTTTACACAATCCACAGCCCGGGTTGTCTGGAAGAGATCGCTCTAAAGCGATAAGGCCGTCCTTTGTTCCTGCCTTGACACGAAATGACTAAATGATTTACTTTATGTCTATGTGGTGAACAATAAAGTATTTTCTATCTATTTAGATACATAGAAAATCTATCTATCGCATGTTTAGTAGTTTATAATATTATAGATATAATCAATTACATTATAGTAAACCTAATACATACAAATAAATAATATCTGACAAATATATGCACTATTAAAAAATCTAAACCAAAATTAGTGCAAAGCACTGTCGCAGGGCAATATACGTAGAAGCATTTCCTTGCTGAATACAAACACTAATTCTGTGAGTATTGTAAGCTCTTGGTTCTAAGTCAACAGTGGCCGCAACCAGCCGCTTTTTATATAAAATTTAACAGTATAATGGTATTTTTTTATAACAATTTTATAAAAATAAATCCCAAAATGTACACTACATCTGATAAACCATTACTTTTTTTGTAAAAACAACTCATAAAAATCTCTAAAGTTGGTCTTTCCATTTCAGACAAACTTAAAGTTATGCCCGCTATGAATTCAAACATAAATTGACAGATTTTACCCATATGTAACGGCTGATTTTTCTGTGTATTTTTTTATTTAGTACAAAAATAGTAGTAGAATTAGAGTAATTGCCTAAGTAGTGTATGTCCTCAGCTAGATTGAACCCATGTGAGACGCAAGTACCTTAACTATTGAGCTAATACAACCTTTTTGGTCAAGAATTTAATTTAGTCCTATTTATATAATATATTAAATCTTATACTAATATATGAAGCTGAAGAGTTTGTTTGTTTGATTGAACGCGCTTATCTCAGGAACTACGGGTCTGATTTGAAAAATTCTTTCAGTGTTAGATAGCCAATTTATCAAGGAAGGCTATACGCTATATATCATCACGCTAAGGCTAATAGGAGCGGAGTACCAATGAAGAATGTTTCAAAATCGAGAGTATTTTGAAAACAAATTCCACGCGGACGACATTGTGGGCACAGCTAGTCTATTATAAAATAGTATAAGTGCATCTAATTCTGATATTACATGAGTCTCTTTCTCTATCACTTTAGATGAAGCTACCAAAGTATTCCATGTAAACATGAAAGCGAGTCATTTAACGTTGTTGTTTCCTTTCAGTTCTGCGCCTTTTAATGAAATTGATTCAATTTGATTCAATCAAGTAACAACAGCAAGTAATTAATATGTTAAACTTTTACTTATTTATTTGTTGTAACATATCTTATACTAATATATAAAGCTGAAGAGTTTGTTTGATTGAATGCGCTAATCTCATGAACTACTGGTCCGATTTGAAAAATTCTTTCAGTATTAGATAGCCCATTTATCTAAGAAGGCTATAGGCTATATATCATCACGCTAAGGCTAATAGGAGCGGAGTACCAATGAAGAATGTTTCAAAATCGGAGGATTTTGAAAACAAATTCCACGCGTACGACATCGCGGGCACAGCTAGTGTTAATATAAAATGCTTGTCATATATAATGTTAATGAATATATTTATTTAGATTATTTTATATATGTATATATTGGTAATCTATAAATGTATCTGGATTTATGTATGTATTAAATTTATAAATTAGTGAAAGTGTGTATATTTAAATTGTACATACAGCCCTATCTTTTTTCTGTTCCACCTACATCGCCAGATTAGTTAGAATTTCTTTTAAGCTAGGTCGCCTGGAAGATATCGCTTTTAGCGATAAGGCCGCCTGTTGTTTTGCCAAGAAGTATTGTAATTATGCATTTTATTTTTGTATTTGTTTATTTTGGTGAGCGATAAAATTTTATCTATTTATCTAACAGCTTAATGCATTTGAAATTGAATTAACAAGTTCACTATTATGGACAGTTATGCGAATGAGGAATCTAATTTTTATCATTTTAGTTATCAAATTTTATCGATATCATCCCATCATTATCCCACACCCTATTGCAGTCTGTAATTGCTATAACGTTTCGGGGGTAGAAACACATAAATTACACCATTTTATACATTCCCGATAGCGGTGTTATTGCTATCATTACGCCTCCCCACAATACGGGGTAGGTTGATATATTGGGTGTATTAATAAAAGTTTTCATATCACCTGTGTGATTATTTTTGATTGGTTAGGGATGACACTTAAATAAAAACAACATTTGCTTCAGTGAAATTAATGTTTGGGCAGTTCTTCGAATAGTGTTATGTTTATAAGGATAGTGCTGTAAGTATGACGGTAGTCCTAAAAGGAATAGATGTTTACCGTTACAGTGATCAGGTACTCTCATCTATACTTAATATTACAAAGAGGAATTGTTTGTGTGTTTGTAACGAATAAACTCAAAAACTACTAGACCGATTTCAAAAATTCTTTCACCATTCGAATGCTACATTATCTCTGATTAATATGGGCTATATAAAAATTAGGAATCCCTACTAAAACTTCAATAATGTAACCCATCAAAGTAAACAAAATACTTGGCGCTGGAATCGGGTTCTACGAATTTGATGACATTTTATGTTAGTTTGAGTGGTTCCCGAGGTAGTTGAGATTCATAATTAGACCTGGTAAGTGGCACTGGAATCAGGTTCTAGATTTTAATTTTTTCAGGGCAGGATAACGTCTGCCGAGATGTGTGATTGAGTGGTTCCTGGGGTGGTTTAGATTCACAATTAGACCCGGTAAGTGGCGCTGGTATCGGGTTTTAGATTTTAATTTTTTCAGGGCAGGATAACGTCTGCCGAAATGTGTGATTGAGTGGTTCCTGGGGTGGTTTAGATTCACAATTAGACCCGGTAAGCGGCGCTGGTATCGGGTTTTAGATTTAAATTTTTTCAGGGCAGGATAACGTCTGCCGAGATGTGTGATTGAGTGGTTCCTCGGGTGGTTTAGATTCACAATTAGACCCGGTAAGTGGCACTGGTATCGGGTTTTAGATTTTAATTTTTCAGGGCAGGATAACGTCTGCCGAGATGTGTGATTGAGTGGTTCCTGGGGTGGTTTAGATTCACAATTAGACCCGGTAAGTGGCGCGTTTTAGATTTTAATTTTTCAGGGCAGGATAACGTCTGCCGAGATGTGTGATTGAGTGGTTCCTGGGGTGGTTTAGATTCACAATTAGACCCGGTAAGTGGCGCTGGTATCGGGTTTTAGATTTTAATTTTTCAGGGCAGGATAACGTCTGCCGAGATGTGTGATTGAGTGGTTCCTGGGGTGGTTTAGATTCACAATTAGACCCGGTAAGTGGCGCTGGTATCGGGTTTTAGATTTTAATTTTTCAGGGCAGGATAACGTCTGCCGAGATGTGTGATTGAGTGGTTCCTGGGGTGGTTTAGATTCACAATTAGACCCGGTAAGTGGCGCTGGTATCGGGTTTTAGATTTTAATTTTTTCAGGGCAGGATAACGTCTGCCGAGATGTGTGATTGAGTGGTTCCTCGGGTGGTTTAGATTCACAATTAGACCCGGTAAGTGGCGCTGGTATCGGGTTTTAGATTTTAATTTTTTCAGGGCAGGATAACGTCTGCCGAGATGTGTGATTGAGTGGTTCCTGGGGTGGTTTAGATTCACAATTAGACCCGGTAAGTGGCGCTGGTATCGGGTTTTAGATTTTAATTTTTCAGGGCAGGATAACGTCTGCCGAGATGTGTGATTGAGTGGTTCCTGGGGTGGTTTAGATTCACAATTAGACCCGGTAAGTGGCGCTGGTATCGGGTTTTAGATTTTAATTTTTCAGGGCAGGATAACGTCTGCCGAGATGTGTGATTGAGTGGTTCCTGGGGTGGTTTAGATTCACAATTAGACCCGGTAAGTGGCGCTGGTATCGGGTTTTAGATTTTAATTTTTCAGGGCAGGATAACGTCTGCCGAGATGTGTGATTGAGTGGTTCCTGGGGTGGTTTAGATTCACAATTAGACCCGGTAAGTGGCGCTGGTATCGGGTTTTAGATTTTAATTTTTCAGGGCAGGATAACGTCTGCCGAGATGTGTGATTGAGTGGTTCCTGGGGTGGTTTAGATTCACAATTAGACCCGGTAAGTGGCGCTGGTATCGGGTTTTAGATTTTAATTTTTCAGGGCAGGATAACGTCTGCCGAGATGTGTGATTGAGTGGTTCCTGGGGTGGTTTAGATTCACAATTAGACCCGGTAAGTGGCGCTGGTATCGGGTTTTAGATTTTAATTTTTCAGGGCAGGATAACGTCTGCCGAGATGTGTGATTGAGTGGTTCCTGGGGTGGTTTAGATTCACAATTAGACCCGGTAAGTGGCGCTGGTATCGGGTTTTAGATTTTAATTTTTCAGGGCAGGATAACGTCTGCCGAGATGTGTGATTGAGTGGTTCCTGGGGTGGTTTAGATTCACAATTAGACCCGGTAAGTGGCGCTGGTATCGGGTTTTAAATTTTAATTTTTTCAGGGCAGGATAACGTCTGCCGAGATGTGTGATTGAGTGGTTCCTGGGGTGGTTTAGATTCACAATTAGACCCGGTAAGTGGCGCTGGTATCGGGTTTTAAATTTTATTTTTTCAGGGCAGGATAACGTCTGCCGAGATGTGTGATTGAGTGGTTCCTGGGGTGGTTTAGATTCACAATTAGACCCGGTAAGTGGCGCTGGTATCGGGTTTTAGATTTTAATTTTTTCAGGGCAGGATAACGTCTGCCGAGATGTGTGATTGAGTGGTTCCTGGGGTGGTTTAGATTCACAATTAGACCCGGTAAGTGGCGCTGGTATCGGGTTTTAGATTTTAATTTTTCAGGGCAGGATAACGTCTGCCGAGATGTGTGATTGAGTGGTTCCTGGGGTGGTTTAGATTCACAATTAGACCCGGTAAGCGGCGCTGGTATCGGGTTTTAGATTTTAATTTTTCAGGGCAGGATAACGTCTGCCGAGATGTGTGATTGAGTGGTTCCTGGGGTGGTTTAGATTCACAATTAGACCCGGTAAGTGGCGCTGGTATCGGGTTTTAGATTTTAATTTTTCAGGGCAGGATAACGTCTGCCGAGATGTGTGATTTAGTGGTTCCTGGGGTGGTTTAGATTCACAATTAGACCCGGTAAGCGGCGCTGGTATCGGGTTTTAGATTTTAATTTTTTCAGGGCAGGATAACGTCTGCCGAGATGTGTGATTGAGTGGTTCCTGGGGTGGTTTAGATTCCCAATTAGACCCGGTAAGTGGCGCTGGTATCGGGTTTTAGATTTTAATTTTTTCAGGGCAGGGTAACGTCTGCCGAGATGTGTGATTGAGTGGTTCCTGGGGTGGTTTAGATTCACAATTAGACCCGGTAAGTGGCGCTGGTATCGGGTTTTAGATTTTAATTTTTTCAGGGCAGGATAACGTCTGCCGAGATGTGTGATTGAGTGGTTCCTGGGGTGGTTTAGATTCACAATTAGACCCGGTAAGTGGCGCTGGTATCGGGTTTTAGATTTTAATTTTTTCAGGGCAGGATAACGTCTGCCGAGATGTGTGATTGAGTGGTTCCTGAGGTGGTTTAGATTCACAATTAGACCCGGTAAGTGGCACTGGTATCGGGTTTTAGATTTTAATTTTTTCAGGGCAGGATAACGTCTGCCGAGATGTGTGATTGAGTGGTTCCTGGGGTGGTTTAGATTCACAATTAGACCCGGTAAGTGGCGCTGGTATCGGGTTTTAGATTTTAATTTTTTCAGGGCAGGATAACGTCTGCCGAGATGTGTGATTGAGTGGTTCCTGGGGTGGTTTAGATTCACAATTAGACCCGGTAAGTGGCGCTGGTATCGGGTTTTAGATTTTAATTTTTCAGGGCAGGATAACGTCTGCCGAGATGTGTGATTGAGTGGTTCCTGGGGTGGTTTAGATTCACAATTAGACCCGGTAAGTGGCGCTGGTATCGGGTTTTAGATTTTAATTTTTTCAGGGCAGGATAACGTCTGCCGAAATGTGTGATTGAGTGGTTCCTGGGGTGGTTTAGATTCACAATTAGACCCGGTAAGCGGCGCTGGTATCGGGTTTTAGATTTTAATTTTTTCAGGGCAGGATAACGTCTGCCGAGATGTGTGATTGAGTGGTTCCTCGGGTGGTTTAGATTCACAATTAGACCCGGTAAGTGGCACTGGTATCGGGTTTTAGATTTTAATTTTTTCAGGGCAGGATAACGTCTGCCGAGATGTGTGATTGAGTGGTTCCTGGGGTGGTTTAGATTTACAATTAGACCCGGTAAGTGGCGCTGGTATCGGGTTTTAGATTTTAATTTTTTCAGGGCAGGATAATGTCTGCCGAGATGTGTGATTGAGTGGTTCCTGGGGTGGTTTAGATTCACAATTAGACCCGGTAAGCGGCGCTGGTATCGGGTTTTAGATTTTAATTTTTTCAGGGCAGGATAACGTCTGCCGAGATGTGTGATTGAGTGGTTCCTCGGGTGGTTTAGATTCACAATTAGACCCGGTAAGTGGCACTGGTATCGGGTTTTAGATTTTAATTTTTTCAGGGCAGGATAACGTCTGCCGAGATGTGTGATTGAGTGGTTCCTGGGGTGGTTTAGATTTACAATTAGACCCGGTAAGTGGCGCTGGTATCGGGTTTTAGATTTTAATTTTTTCAGGGCAGGATAATGTCTGCCGAGATGTGTGATTGAGTGGTTCCTGGGGTGGTTTAGATTCACAATTAGACCCGGTAAGCGGCGCTGGTATCGGGTTTTAGATTTTAATTTTTTCAGGGCAGGATAACGTCTGCCGAGATGTGTGATTGAGTGGTTCCTGGGGTGGTTTAGATTCACAATTAGACCCGGTAAGTGGCGCTGGTATCGGGTTTTAGATTTTAATTTTTTCAGGGCAGGATAACGTCTGCCGAGATGTGTGATTTAGTGGTTCCTGGGGTGGTTTAGATTCACAATTAGACCCGGTAAGCGGCGCTGGTATCGGGTTTTAGATTTTAATTTTTTCAGGGCAGGATAACGTCTGCCGAGATGTGTGATTGAGTGGTTCCTGGGGTGGTTTAGATTCCCAATTAGACCCGGTAAGTGGCGCTGGTATCGGGTTTTAAATTTTATTTTGTTCAGTGCAGGATAACGTCTGCCGAGATTTGTGTTTGAGTGGTTCCCGGGGTGGTTTAGATACCCAATTAGACCTGGTAAGTGGCGCTGAAATCGGGTTTTAGATTTTTATTTTTTCAGGGCAGGATTACGTCTGCCGAGATTTGTGTTTGAGTGGTTACTGGAGTGGTTTAAATTGACAATTAGACCCAGTAAGTGGCACTGAAATCGGGTTCTAGTTTTTTTTCAAGGCAGAACAACATCTGCCGAAACCGCTAGTTACTTAATAAAATCTATCTATCTTGAGAAGTTGTGGGTTTCGGGTACAAAAATTCATCCCATATTTCATGACAAAATAAACAAACAGTATATTGAATATTCCTCTTGGCATATGTTCTCTTTTTTTCTTATATGCCTGGAGTACCGCAGACCGGCTGGCAATCCACTTTTATAATTTTTTATTGCAAAGCCAGTCCAGCTCGTGAAAATTAGTTACCGTCGTCTATGGGTGTTTGCAAGACTAAAGATGACCTGACTTATCTGACTAAAGGCGACTGGAATCTGGCCAATGCGGAACATAACCCAAGTTTGTGCTGACGGCATACTCGAAACCAGTGTTTGCCATCCAGACGGGAAAATACCCTACCACCGAAATGTGGGTTGTTTTTTCGCCTATTACGACGGACCACCCGGCACCAGGAATTGGTACTTATTCTTTAACCATTGGATAAATGATGACTTTCGCATCCATACCTTAGTATACACATAAATACTTCGAAGGCATTGGGTATAATTAGATTTCTTAAAATCATTATAGAAGCTCGGGAAGGCCTACACCTGAATTAATTAGAGTAAGGCGTGGATAGGTGGGGTGGATTAATGAAAAAAAAAACTTTTTTTTAATTCGGCACAGACATTGTATATCCCCAAGTTAAACAAGTTACGTTTGTGTTATGGGTAATATACAACGGAACACTTTGGGGCAGATCCCAGACACCCAGACCATAGTAAACAACGGAAAGTTCGTTTACGAAATTTACCATGGCAAGAATTCAATTCCAGTGAATTCGGTCGGCTAAAACTTAGCCCGCTCAACTATAGAAGCAGTCAAAATTAAAATTAACGTCGAAAAAAATCCTTTAGTTGTCCAGCAAAAATGAAACTATTGCGTAAATAATAATTAATTATTATTATTATTAAAATTAATACTAATCGCGTTATAATTCACTTCGATTATGGCGATGGAGAGCGATTTGTCGAAGACTTGTTGCTGGCGACAGCTACCTGCCACAGTGATTCTTTATTCCTTTTTAAATAGTTTTTTTAATTATATGGTTTGCGTTTGACCACGATCACGTCCAATGCTGGACGATGATGCGGTCGAAGATGGAGCACGTTTACCTAGATAATACATATTCACACGAGACTTGAAGATACCCGGATTGTAATTTTCGGGAAACACGGACTCTGCTAGTACATTCCACAATTCTGCCGTACGTAGAAGGAGCACGGAGGCGAAACGTTTAGTACGCACTAGTAGCGTTTCCACCGTGAAACGATGGCGTAGACCAGAGCGCCTTGTGGTCCGAAGATGGAATGGTGTAGGGGGAATCAGGTCGAACAGTTCAACTGCACTCTTCGAAATGAATCCTGTAAAAAACCGATAGACTAGCAACCCGGCGTCGATGCTCTAGGCTTTGAAGCCTTGTATTGACTAGCTGGTCGCTAACAATTAACCTCTTGGCTCTTCTCTCAGTTGACTCTAGCGCGTCAAGCTGGTATTTGGCTGAGCCGCCCCGCTACAATAGACACGACGCTCCGGTAGAGTGACATTGACAACATATTGGCAATGACATTTCACTGACACGCTGACAAATAGGATCCTAACAATAAAATATTTTTTCCGCTATTCTATTTTAATTCTTCGCCTTACAAAACTGTGTATTCTAAAAGAGAAGCAATAACGCCCATTCAGATCACGGCTCGTTAACTCGCAACTGTTTGCACACGGCCGTTTGGTCATCCGTGCGTGCACACCCTAAAGCTGCTCACTCCAATTACTCAATTCTGGATTTGTATTGGTATTGTTAAATCGCCTTTTCCCGAATCTTTTATTTAAGACTTATTTGTCTTAAAAACGTGTTTTTTGTTCTTTTAATTCTTTTAGGGATGCTTAATCATTTTGGCAAAAAGCCTTATGTTATTGTCATGTCCATCTGTCTATTTATCCGACTGCGGACGCGTTCCTCTAAAAGCTCACAACGCCCAAAATGCTCCGTCTGCCGCTCCACATGGCGACCACGGTCGTTATGGTCGTGACGAAAACGTCATTATTTTCGATCACACAGCACTCACAACGACATGTCAAGAGCTGGGTCGAAGTGGGCGTTGACCACAGAACATTAATTCTGTCTAACTATTGACATTGAAAAAGGCGCGATTTTCAAATCAACCAATGACATTTGTGTATATCGTCGTTATACTATTTCCATTTCTTTATTTTCTCGATGACAGTTCCTGTGGAAACTTGAACGAGCATCTTTTTTACATTACGTATACATTATTTAATAAAAATATGACGCTTACGCACGTACAAGGTCATAGCAGAGTCGGAGAAACTGATAGGGATGGAGCTATCGATAAACGTAACACGATAACAGACCCGATATTTTTTTACAAAGTGCAAGAAACTAAACTATTGCCGGATAATTTTGTACAAATTTATTAATTAATATTACATTTCATTACAAGATGTAATTATATTATGTTGATTCTTTATTTATTTATTTAATCAAAATCTGATGAATCGTCACTGTCACTCGATGAGCTCTCCCCAACATTTATTATAAGTTCCTGTACTTTTATATTATCGAGTGCCACATGAATTTCCCAATCTGACGCTATATTGTTTTGGGTTCTTCTCACAATTTTTTCCCAATGTTCGGCGGTTACTTCCGCACATGCATTATTTAATAAATCTAACAACTTGTTTGCCGTAAAAGGGGGATGGGTATTGTTTCGAGCGGCGTATCTTTTGATTTTTGCCCATATTAGTGCTGTAGCATTGTACTGGCAATGATACGGCAGAAGTCAAAGAACCCAATGACCACATTCGGCAGCTATTTCGTCGGTAATATATCTTTCAGGGAGGCTTTTTTCGATTGTAAAATATTCACTAATTGTACTTTTAATAAAGTATTATCCACATTTTCGCTATGAAGTTGGAGCAAGTCAATTATCTCTTGTCTTTTATTGGCCTGTGTCGGCATTTTATCAATTTGTCTGGAGTGATATGTAGCGTTGTCCATAATAATTATCGACAGTTCTTCCAGAGATTGCACCATTTCTTTAAACCATCCTTCGTAAATCTCCGCGTTCATCTCTTCGTGGTAGTCCACTGTTTTCTGGGATTTGGAATGTTTTTGTTGTATTTGTCTTTGTTCAAAACATAATAAATATATGTGATCGATATCATTACTTATTTGGTCACAACACTACAACTATCAAATTAGAACTGTCATCGAGAAAATAAAGAAATGGAAATAGTATAATGAGATCAACGCTCCACAATACGTTCCACTAGAGTTTAAGTTTGTAACGTTCGCAAGCAAGTGGAACGGGAAAAATCGCGGTCGTGAACGTGATCCTTGTGAGTCTCTTGTGGAACGTAGCCTGTATATATCATAGTCATTTTTCCCGGAAATCACTGGGTCAATACGGATGAAGTTTGACAAGGAGTTGTAGGCTACTTATTGATATAAATGTATTGTTACATGCCGTCAAAGATAAACGAACAGCTGCCTATTGTAAACGCAGTTTATTGTCTTCCCGGATTTAGTTATTCTTTTGTGTTTTGAATTTGTAATTAAGAAAAACATGCCATTGTCTTTCTACTTGTTTTATAACCATCATTGGCGTCGAACTAATTCTTATTGTTATTGTTTTCGACTTTGTTAGCCGTTCGCAGGTGTGCAAGTTACTATTTCTCGGAAACTCAGTGCACGCGGTCAATCTTTTTTGTACTGTGTAGTTAGTATAAGACGATGCCCGAATAGAGGGGCGGGCAGTCAAGCGACGACTACGAGACGAATAAGTTTGTAGTACTCTCGATTAGCGACATAGACGACGGACTTTACGCGTGTCGAATTACATTGAATCGTGCAGTGTGAACTGGTTGCATCCAGTTTTATTTGTATTTGTTTTATACGTGTTTGTACAGTTCTAATAAATTCTATAGTAGTTCCAACGGCAGTCCTTTTAATTAAAATTAAAGATTAATGTCCTGTATATAGCTCGTAACAGTTTATTGTTCACAAAGACAAAAATACCAAAATGCACCACAAGACTATAATTAAGACAACAAGATTAATGATACAATCACTCAAAAATGTAATTAAAATGAATTTTGTCATGTTTGTCGTAAGTCAAAACTTAAAAGTCAATGTTTCTTGGTAATTATGTTTTAATAAAGAGACATAGACTAACTTTCAAACTTTGAATTAATCAAACTTAAAGAGCTCGAAAACCATTTTTAATAAAAAAAATTTAGAACAATATCCATTAAGTGGAATTTGAGATAGAAAATATTCTCAATTATTTTTGGTTTCGTTGCCAAAGGAACCCTTTGTTTTGTGTAAACTGTCAAGCACTTGACTGATTTTTTGTGGTTACTGTTTATCGAAGACAATATAGGAGAAATAACAAAATTATGAGCAAAATTGTTACAATTACCACGTGCTAACAACGGTGAAGGAAAAACCTGCACATCGAGATAACCGACGCGTCAAACCTGCGAAGCCGCCTTGGACAAGCGTAGCGGGTATACTGTCCATTGCCCCTATAAATCAGGCCCAGCCGTGGGACATTTATGGGCTGATATTATTTATGAGCAAAATTTGTACGGTAGTTTGACTTAGAACCTCAACATAATACCAATAACTTTCAAAATGTATATCATACATAGTTTGTTCACTGACAAAGTGACCTTGACGAAGTAATCCAATCAGAAGGGTCTCTCTGTCGGCAATTTGTGGGCAGATGATATCCCGTCTAAAACCACGGCGAGGCTTAATGCCACGTTTCATGTTTCTCTTGTTATTATTTGCTCCCGTAATTGAGATAATAACTAATTACTAACTAAACTAATAATAACTAATTTTTGATGTTGAGATTCTTAGACTTTGGGGTCCTAAAGACAAGTCTTTAGACAGAGCATATATATTATATATATTTATATTCATATACATAAAAACATATTCGACTATAGAAACCTCACGGGCTTATTCGTGCCGCAGAGAGTCGTGTATAATATTTACTCGTATACATTTAGGTTATGATATATATAGTGACATAATATTTTCTTAAGTTTTCGCGACTTGTATACATAATGTTAATAATTAAAATGAACAAGTTGGCGGTAGGCTAAATAAAGCTTTATTACTCATTGACACTTGACATCTTTGCCTTCAGTGGTCACGGCCACTGAAAAGTGGCCGAAACGTCGGAATAGTAAAAATCAAATAATTAACCGCGCTTAAAACCGTTAAAACTTATTTATATTATATAAGTATATAGTGACACTTTAAAAATGAATTTACACAATATTAATGTTATATCAAAAATAGGAGCAGAGGCGAGGAGTTGTTATCCTTCAAGTGTAGTTCTGATTTGATAATAAAAGCGGAGTTATCATCATTCTAGTATATGATTCTGTTCTAGTCCAACTTCTGCACATGTGAGCCTGATGGTACGCTTTGGGAATCAATATAGAATCTTTTCAAATTTTTGGTTGATTTGAAGTTATTTTTGTACATGGACTGCAGGTCCCCTGGGAGATAATTTACAATGATTGGTGTCATATATTCCATGCTCCTGGGGTTGAAGGAGCTAAAGCCTTTGCCAGTAGGGCTCACTTGATATACTCGGATACAGCGACTGTCTGCTATTGCCAGGTCACTGACATGAGGCAACAATGCTTTAAAGAAACCGGAATTATGACGGTCGCCTGCCAATATACTTTTAATAATTTAACTTACTTTTGTAATAATATGAGTGCCTACAAACAATATAAGGATGTTTACAATTTTAACACCAAGCATAATAATAGACTGATAGTGCCATCTCACAGATTACAAAAAGTGCTGTCTGCTTTTTTGGATGCTGGTATACGCTTCTTCAATAAAATTCCGATTGAAGTGTTAGATCTGCCCTTCAGTAAATTTAAAGCTAAATTGAAAAGTACCTTGCTTAGAAAGAAAGAAAGATACTACACTATTGAAGAATATTTAAATGACAAAACTGCATTTACATAGCTACTCGCTGCAGCCTTTTGTATCTTCTGTATAACGTTTATATTTTGCATAACATGTAAGGAATCAATGGAGATTTGTCGCTGTATGAATTCTTAGTAAGTTATTATTGTGGCGGTAACAATATTTTTTGTTTGTTACAACTCCATTAATTCTTTCAAAAGTAATTGTGATACTACTTCTATGTGTATTAAAAAAAGAGCCTGGGATATATAAATAATAATGATGAGAAAATAATTTTTAGCTAGACGTATTGCTGGACAGTTTTTTGCCGCTTCTTCTTCTTTAAACAGCGATAACACGTTGCGAAGCGGTGTACATAGAATAGGAAGTAGATTAAAATTTTTACTTCTATGTATGACCTTCAAAAAGTGTTCTCCTGTGGAACTTATTATAAACAAAATTTCGTAAACCTACTTTTCTTTATATACTATGGTCTGGGTATCTGGGATCGGCCCAGAAGTGGTTCACTTCTATAATACAAACTCTCTAGGGTCTTCTTCCTCTTTATCTATAATGAGGAGGTTGGGGCCTCGACGTTTTACCTCATTACCCCGGCTGCAACTCAGTGGGCAACTACCCACCGGTAACTGGGTTTGGAGCTGCTGGAGTCTTCTCCGCATGGCGATGGCTTCACAGCAGCTCTCGTTGGCCATTCATTCATTGCCATCTCGGGCTCTAGGTGGCCATCTGTCTTCTGGTGGCCTATTATAACACAAACATAATTCGCATAGCTGGGGGATATATATAACGTGTGTGTTTGTCTGCTGCTTTTTTTACCTACAGCCAAAACAGAATTACACCAAAGTCAAACCCACTCATTTCGTTATTATGCAGCCGAGGCGTTTGTAAACACCGTACCTACGTGGCAACAATATGTCGCCAACGAGCGTCTGATCGCAATCTGGCAGCGCCATAACGCCATACACTAATCGTTCAGTTTCAGCTTTGTTCGACCAGGATTAGCCTGTCGGCGAATCAGGTATCTGAATTTACACGTATATGCAATGGATTTTAGAGATAAACCTCCAGATACCAGATTGGACCACCGTGTCTATGACTGTTTTTTTTATTTCTGAAGTAGAGCAGACAGTCTAACGACCTGATGAAAAATGGTTCCCGTCGCCTATGGATATTTGCAACACCAAATGTGCTACTAACGAGCTGCCGATCTGGACTTAAGTTGTTATGGCATACTCGAGACCAGGGGTGGTAGCCATCCAGACGGGCAACTACCCTACCACCTGGCTGTGGGTTGTTGTGTCACCTCTTACGACGAATCTTTCTCCGCTCCTACCCGGATAACTGTCTGTGTTACTGATTTCTGATATTACAATACGAGACTGTGATTCGGTAGAAAATTGACTGCAAATTGAGGGTATTCCCAAACATTAACCAGCCGGAACTACGTGTAATGTGTTGGGGCTATTATACCGGCGGTTGCACTGTAATTAGCTTTAGGCTTAGAAGTTAAACAATTAATTTATAAACTTTGCTGTTTGAGAAAGTTGTTCACAAAATTTTACTGATACCCTGCAAATATACAGCATTTTAAATGCTACAATAATTAATCGCAATTCATTAATTTAATTAGTGATAATACGATTTTAAATAAGCTAATTATATTGAATGTAATTATTTGAGGGAAATAATACGTGAAACTCATACCATGATATAATTTCCACATGTTTTTTGCCTATATCTAGCATGCATATCATTAACTACTACTATGAAAAGCAATTTTGTTGAAGATACACCGTTTGTTCTTTTCAAACATTACAAGATGTCCACCACAGTAGTCATGAGAACCATAGTGTATATTAATATGACATAGACAATCGTCATAGATAATACTTTTAGTCGATTTACCAGATGATTCGATTTATAATTAAATTACTATTTTCTACCGGTTAGTTAATTTTATAAGCCCAATAAATTATCATCTAGATAATTTAGTGCATCAGTAACTAATTATTATAATTGTTTTTATGATGCTGGCAACACTATAATGTAATTGCTATTTTTAGCAATGATGCAATGTTATTGTTTTGTTGGGTAGCATTTTCGTATAAAAGGCGTAGTGGCGTGTAGACGGTGTTCATTGCTTACTGTGCTGTGTGAATATTCACATCAAAGGCTGAACAATAAAGGGGAAAACCTGTCCAAATAGTTAATATTTGATATATTTGGTACTTTCTTACCCAAATCTCTCCTTGCATTTTACATTATCTATAAATTGAATGGCAAATTAGCATATTACACTTATATAATATACCTCCAACCTCCTCCTCAAAGGTTAGGATTTATCTGTCGTAACGGAAAATAACTTTGAAAACCAAGTACTAAAATTTATCTTTATAATTCTTTAGTCAGAAGTCACCTAGAGTATTGGAGTATGAGTATTTGGTGGCCGCATTATCCCACTCACAGGCTTAGGATAGAGCACGTTCAAAAAAAAGACGTGTGCGTCTCGGGACGCCCGACAGAAGTGATAACATAACTAATCTAAGTTGAACTATTTAATATTCTGTCCAAAATACGATTAACGCTGTGGGTTAGAGTGAAAGAGGAGGAGCCGGCCTACCGTTACCGTATGCGCGAGAGAAAGGGAAGCCAGACAGACTGGCACCGTAACGAGTTGGGTAACGAAGCGGTTCCCATAAGAATTATCACTTCAAAATTCTAAGGCATCTTTTTTGGGCAACATCAGTAGGAAACCGTTTTACTCCATATTCCGAAAGGCATATGGACATTTAAAAATGCTATTTTATTTACTGGATTTACTGGATTTCATGTTGCTATTCAAAATTGTCAGAAATAAGGTAGACTGCCCACAACTTTTAGAACTTTTAAATTTTGCTGCCCCACTAGTATTCCGCGTAATCATATCCATCCCTTTGTACCGCCATTGCGCAAAACAGCTCATAATATGAACAATATAGACATACATAATGACTCCTTATACAAATTAAAAAACAAAACACACTATTAATTAATAAAACTTAAGTCTAGCGTTTCACCCTGATTTTTTTTAGTATATTGTTACGAGTTTGCGGGACTCGAATTAAAATGCCGTTAGAATTATTATAGAGTTTATTAGAACTACACAAACACGTATAACACAGGTACAAATATAACCAAACACAACAAATCCAAACGTAATGCAGAAGGTTGTAATTCAATAAAATGCGCAAAGTCCGTCCTGTATTAAATTTCCGAATATACACACGTCATGCCTAGATCGTATTTATAGCCCAATTGACCCCCTCTCTCAATCAGGCCATCGTTTTATACTGCACAAATGTAAATGTGCCCGCCCGGCAATGTCGACATAACTTCTTAGAATTAGCTTGTACTTATAATCCGCAACACGTGGCGAATGATGCTCCTGAGCAGCCGTAAACGAGTACAATAGGACAATAGGCTGTTCTCCAAATAACTAGAAACGTATGTTAATAAATGAGTTAACAAAAGAAGACGATCATAAAACAATTACAATTAGTTCAAGTGCTGACTGATAATAAGGCTTTTACAGATCTGTACGTGGAATTTGTCTTTGTCGGAGCCTAAATTGTAACAATATAATCCTTATATTAAGCAAGTTATGTTTGTCTTTAATAGACTGTACATTTATTATAAGACCGTTAACATGTATATTTAATTTAAGCATATCAATGTATCAGTTGTTGACAAGCTTAATAAATTAAAAAAGAAACCTCCAAGTATATATATTTTTTTAATGTTCACTAAATTCAAAATTTCACCAAATATCACAACCCCATCACTATTGTGTATCAAAAGCGTTCACGCTAACAAACTATCATAAATACGACACATTTACATTTAATTATCAACCTTATCTGTCAACAATAAGAGCTCAGAATCAAACGTTAACTTGGAACCGACTAGTGATACACAACACAATCTGTAATGTCTGGTTTTAAGAACGTTTAAGAATTAAACAAATCTGTACTCTAACCTGTAAAGATAACGTTGAGATTTCTTTGAGATAGAAAGTAGTTGGTTTGATTTATACACAGTCTGAGTATGACAATGAAGCGTGTGAACAATGATGAATATTCCATGAAATCTATGGACTGAAGCTAAATGTTTAAGCAGATAGTGCATAAGAGCTTATTTATGTCTATAATAAAAAATAAAAATTGCATGTGTGCAATTCACACACGGCAGAAGTGAAACTTTAGACACAAACAACTATCCGTGCAGGAACGGAGAAAGAATACAATATCCTGTGCCCCGGCCTGTCGTAAGAGGCGACAAAAACCCACAACCAGGTGGTAGGGTGTTTGCCCGACTAGATGGCTACCACCCCTGGTCTAGAGTATGCCGCCATAACAGCCTTGAGTTGTATTCCGGCATTAGTGACCAGGTTCCAGTCTCTCTTTTAATAGAGCAGCAACGCATTTGTAGCACCTTTGGTGTTGCAAGTATCCAAAGGCGATGGTAACCGCTTTCCATCAAGTGGGCCCTCTGCCTGACTGCTGAACTCCTAGAATAAAAAAAACTGCCACCTAATACTTAACAACACTTGTTGGGTTTGGAATTTCTTACATTTTACCCTTCCCTCCTAAACTAAAACCTGACGGCCTCTGTGGTTGAGCGGGCTAAGCCTTTGCCGGCTTACCTCACTGCAACGCAGAGGCTCCGGGTTCGATTCCTGGTATAGTAAATTTCGAAAGCGTATACACACTACAGTTTTTTGGTCCTTCGAGCTGGATATCAACCAACGACCTATGGATTACAAACAGATGGTTATACTCTTGTTGCGGCGAGTGCAAAGTATGCATTTTTTGCACAGATGGGATGAAACTAGAGATCTTGCCAGGAAACGATATACTTAATATAGGCCAAGGCTGCAACATCAAGAGCAAAAGTTTAATAATTCATGGGCACAACGACTACTTCAGTCACACAACAATGGACGGGTACTCGGTTATAATATTTGAAACGTCAATTTTAAATCAGATAACAAATACAACCAAAACCACGATCGGGAGTGGAATAATATAAAAACACAAATTGATGTATTAGAGCAACAATCTAATATACCATTTATAAGTTCGCGTGACATACATCTTTATGCGGTTTTATACATTGTTCTCGCCATTGTTATTCTGGCTGGGATGACCTACTGGGTAAGAAGATGTTGGAAGAATAGACGACGAGCGGTAGCACCAGAACCGTTTTCGGTGGTGTTTCACACAGCCCAGAAGGTGGCAAAAGTGGAGCAACTACACCAACCAACGACATCGGACAGCGCCAAAACAATCCCCTCTGCTACGAGTCATGTGACAGTGAAAAAACCGTGAAGAATAAAGAATAGACTTTATTTACAAACATTTTATATTATTTTACATTAAATAAACTAATACAATAAAATAAAACGTAACAAATTTTTTGTTCAATTGTCAAAAAGTATTACATATAAATATATTTTTATAACTTATAAATTAAAAACTACTATGAACATATTTTTACAATTAAAAGATGTAGTCCAGATCGCTGTCGGTGGGGAGCGTTCCCAAAATGCTGGCCGCATTCCCCCGTTGTATGGCAACGCTTATTCGTTGCCCTAAATATAGGTCACGCGAGACTTCTTTCAATCGCTTTGAAAGGTCTCGATAGAGTTGATAAGCCTCACGTCCCCATGGCCCCAAGGTCTCAACCCCGAAAGCCACAAATATGTATCCGTCACCGATGGATGCATATTTGCGGCGTTTCAGGGCTTCTTGGAGTGTGGCAGCTGCTCCGGCAGAGACGGCTGTATTTGGAAGATGGGAAGCTGCCAACGTATCGACAGACTTTGCACCCCATACTAAGGGGCGTCCCGTCTTCCAAGGTACCAACGACATTCCGTCCGGTCGCTTCCCGTCATCGCAGTTATTTTAATTCTACATTTATTAGTTACTTAGCGATATTTATAACTTTGATTTTTGACATTTTTTCTCTTGAGGCGCAGGATGTATAAATTATGTACAATAGTCAGCATTTTACAAACAATCAACTGCGGTCTAATGCTTAACAACGCATTTATATTCGTATATTTTCGGTAATAAAAACATTCTCATTACAGCGCTAGTTTGGTTTGGTATTTCTTATATTTTACCCTATGGAGGGTAAAATGTAACCTAAAACTCTAAAACTGTATACACTATAAAGACCGCTTCAAAGGACTTACTGTATGTAAGCTCTATTGTCAAAACTATTTATGAATATAACACAATACCTATTGCGGTATCCTTTATACAAGTTGTTCGTAAAATAAATATATCTATCTATAATATTATACAATTTTTGTGTTCGTCTGTTTGTTCGGGATTCACGTACAAGTTCACATAATATTTTCTTAAGTTTTCGTGACTTGTATACATAACAAAACTACGTTCTAACGGTTTTAAGCGCGGTAATTTATTTGATTTTTAATATTTCGACGTATCTTATATTTCTTTTATTTTTCCTTCCATCCATTTTAATATTATGTAAAAATAATAAAGCTAGGCATGTTTGCTGAAGAGTTTCTTGCGCCGCTTCTTCTCTTCAAGCTATAACATATTGCGAAGCGTTGGTAAAATAGATCAGGCTCCCATAGAGTAAATAAAAACCATAAACAAAATTAAAACTAAATAATTAAAATGAACAAGTTGGCGGTAGGCTGAATAAAAGTTTAACAATACTCATTGACACTTGACATCTTTGCCTTCTGTGATCACGGCCACTGAAAAGTAGGTAAAACGTCAGAATAAATCAAATAAAATACCGCGCTTAAAACCATTAAAACGTGGTTTTATTATTCAAGTACAAACTACTGAGCCGATTTCGATGCGGTTTTCGCTGACCGATGGCAGATTCCTGGACTTAAAATCTACATTAATCTATTTTACATCCCGAAATTTCCTCGGGAATTTCCTTAGGAGCGGTTTAAAGTGGTTCAGTCGAAAAAAAAAGGTTCTGAAGTAATAATTTATTTTCATTGATCGATAGCAAACTCTCTTTCATAAAATCCCGGGACTTTCCCGGAAGTCATTTCAAGTTAGGACATGTATAAGTTAGCTTACTCCGTCTAACGTCGACGAAGTCGTGGACGAATCCTAGTAATAATATATTGTTACGACTTGCAGGACTCTAATTAAAATGCCGTTGTAATTATTATACAGTTTTCTATAACTATACAAACACGTATAACACAGGTACAAATGTAACCGAACACAACTAGTCCAAACGTAATGCAGAAGGTCGTAATTCAATAACACGCGCAAAGTCCGTCACTTAATGTGTACAAGTCTTGCTTCACTCGTGGTTATCGCTCGACTAACCCTTCCTCAATCGGGCCATTGCTTTATATCGCACAAATGCAACATGTTCGCGCGGCAGCGTGGATCGAATTTCCTAGAATCGTAATCCGCACACCTGGCTAATTATGCCTGCAAACGGCCATAAACGATTACAATAGGCTGTTCCCCACAATAACCGATAAATAAGTAAACAAAAAAGACAATCATAAAATAATTACAATCAGTTCAAATGCCGATAGGTAATAAAATATGTTTTTATAGATATGCAGGTGGGTTTTGTTTTTGTCGGAACTTAAGTTTTAACAATATGTTTGTTATAATTGAATAAAATCAAAAAAATATTATTATTCCTATAACAAAAATCTTTTTTGGACTTTGACTTCATATAAAACACTATAATTTAATTTGCGAACACAAAAGAGGAAATCAGACCTCCCCTATTTTAATGTACATTCAAAAAACCCCACAATACAACCGCAAAGAATACAAAAATGATTTGATAATCGCGTGATTGGATTAGCTTTGTGACGTCAGAGCAATTAGTTTATGATTCCATCGCTGCGTTACAATGGCGCTGGGGTCGCATAAGTCAATTTAAGGGTGCACAATGCACACACTAGACGTACATTTGTGATTTATTAAAATAAAAGCATGCATGAACATGTTGGTTTTAATACTAAAAAAAATATGTAATTAAACTATTATCTACAATGTTTTGCCTGCGGCTCCACTCGAACTAACGAAGATTTTGTCAATCAAATCAGCTCGTTTCTATCTCTTGTGCACGATACATTTTTCCAGTTTAAAAGTACCTTATGCCACCCTGAACAAATACAATTTAATAAACACGTTAAAACACATGACTGCAAAGTCATCTACTTACCTCTACTTTCTATCCATCGGGAACAGTACTTTTTTCTCTAAGAAAGGTAATTAGTACCACTTAGGGAGCTAAGATCTTCAAAATTTTCGAAATTGATGTAAATTTTATCTTACATATCTCACAGAACTTCGTAAAGCTGAATATCGACATTTTGGTTACACACGGTATGATTATAGTATCTGTCTTAACCGCCGCATGATAGTGGCGCTGGTGTCGCATAAATGAATTATTTGTGTGGGGAGTAACTGATTTAATTTTAGAATGGTGGCTTTTAGTCATAATCAAGTTATTTATTGCGACCCCTAATATCCACACGAGTATTGATCTATGGTTGAATTTCATAGGACATGTTTTGCGTGGTTAATCTGACAACCCTTTAACGCAGATTATGATTTCTAATTGGCAAGTCAACTGTGCACTTCAAAACCTAGCAACTAGCATTGTATTTTATATTAATGCTAGGTATATTGTGCTTGTTATTTATATCATCATCCTAGTGTTAAATTCTGGTTGCGTTCGGAGCATTCGTTCCGACACCCAGGGTCCGCTTTCCTACCTTTTCTGCTACATTCGCGCATTCTTGGGTATCTCCAATCGTGAGACTATTAGCACGTAATAGGTAATATGAAGGTTAATAATAAATGCTGTCACGGAGTCACAGTGCTGAGACACACTGTGACTTTAAATTGAGGGTACCTATGTTTTTCTTAAAATACTTGCACTTGCTTTATTGAGTACATAGTGCGTTTTAGCTTAATAAAACTGGGTTGTATTTATATGGTAAGGTTTATATTGTTGAGTACTTTATAAATGTCTTTAGGATTTTTAATAACCTTTGTAATAAGTTTTAGATTACAAGATTGCTAAAATGTGACCACTGTGTTGTTGGTTCGACAATATAAAATGAGGTGAAATCGCCTTATACGGGACATTCTACGTTCGTTGGTTCCATATAGTCAAGCGGTAACTATGGTGACTGCCGATACAAGATAATAGTACGAAGGTTATGTATATAAGATACTTGTTATGTTGCTATTAGCATAAAAAGTTTTTATGTTCAATGAAATAAATAATATTGTTACGAGCTACAGGACTCGAATTAAAAATGCCGTTGGCAATACTATAGAATTTACTAGAACTTGACAAACACGTTATAAAACAAAATACAAATAAAATTGGATGCAACCAGTTCACACTGCACAATTTGATGCATTTCGACACGCGCAAAGTCCGTCGTCTATATCGCTAATCGAAAGTACTACAAACGTCTTACTCGTCTCGTAGTCGTCGCTCGACTGCCCACCCCTCCATTCGGGAATTGTCTTATACTAACTAAACAGTACAAAAAAAATTGGCCGCGCGCACTGAGTTTCCGAGACATAGTAATTTGCACACCTGTTTATCTATTCCTGCGAACGGCTAACAAGTCGACAACAATAACAATAGGGATTAGTTCGACGCTAATGATGGTCATAAAACAAGTAGGAAAACAACAGCATGTTTTTCTTGCATTCCTAAATCCGGAAAGACAATCAACTGCGCTTACGACAGGCAGCTGTGCGTTTATCTTTGACGGCATGTAACATATAATTACGGCCTTTTTGATTTAACTTGCTTGTAATAGAAATATCTAACTTAAAGCAATATGTTTATGAGATATCTTTCAACGTTGTGAAATCAATAAAATGCTTTGCCATATTAAACATTAAACATGTGTCTATTTTTATATACTACCCAATCCAAAATCTAACACACGTATGCCATCCTTTACGACATTAAGCCAGTTTATCCCTTCCACCGAGACCTGATGGAGGTGGCATAGATATTTGTTCTCCATATAATTAGTCGGTTTCCGTAAAACGGCATCACTGTTGCATTTTATCCGCTATGTAGACTTTTTGGCGGGAACTGAAAAGAGATGTTGTGCTGTGCAGTTTTATTTTCTAAAAATATGTAACATTACTCTAAAATAAACAGCAGTTGTAGGACATTGATAGTTTTTGAGTAGTAATTGTGTGTTTTGTGAGAAATGTGAACTGTATAGTCAAATGTGGCCTTTTAAGTTGTCACAAGAACTCCGTTGAATGGCACCATCTGATAACCTACAGTTCAGCTGTGCTACATATAGGCTTAAGAAAATGAAGAAACCACATTAAAATCTAAGATCTGGCTTAAAGGCCTAGCTGCCAAGCCATAAACCTAAATAAATAAATAAAAAATAAAATTATCCGCATGTCACGGATATGTACTGCTGATGCGAGAGTTCCTAACGCGGTCCTTCCGCGTCACTCCAAACCGCTCTTAACATTTATAAATTGTATCAAAATACGGTATCGCTCCCTATAAGTTCAAGAAATAGTTTTGACATGTCATGTCGTTCACAGCGTTTTTTTATGTGTTGTAAAATCTCTTAGGAATCGCTTGCTGGGTTTTAAAACGACACAACTGAAATATTGTGTGATTTTAAAATTGATTTACAATTAAAATACAGTGAAAACGACTTCTGTGGTCGGGTGGGCTAAATAGCTGGCCTAGCTCATTGCGACGTAGACGCTCCGGGCTCAATTCCTGGCATGGTAAATTTTGTACTCTCACTCCTTTATTTTCTGAAACTAAACCTGAACTGAAAGCTCCGTACATTTTTTTTAAACACAGGTAAAAACACAACTACACTGTAAAGGAGTTCCATAATGATAAGTTTTAAATAAAGGTAATAAGATAGAATGTTAAGTGTTTAAGTATATTTATAATACTTCTACCATATTACTATCATTAGAAACATATGTAAATTTGAATTGTGTATCGTTTAGTATTTTGTTAAATTTAAGCTTATACATAATTATATTCAAATTCAAAATAAGTTCCACTGGAGAACACTTTTTGAAGGTCATACATATAGGTTAAAATTTAATTTTACATCCTAGTCTATGTATACCGCTTCGCAGCGTGTTATTGCTGTTAAGGAGAAGAAGCGACAAGAAACTCCCCAGCAACACGTCTAGCTAGAAATTGTTTTACTTAATCTATTCTATATAATATTGAAAAATTAGTAATAATAATTAACACTAAATAAGTATGTACCTATATAATATTATAAGTTTAAAAAAATTGTGCACCGAAACGGCAATAAACATGTGATCATTATAAAATAATAACATCTATTTGTATAACTACCATGTTTTTATGCAATAAATTTGATTTGATTACTATAGTTTGGATGTCTGCGACCGGCCCCAAAGTGCTTCGTTATATATCACCAATAAAAGAGGCGTAGCTTGCTTAACTTGGAGATATGCAGTGTGTGTGTTTCTAAAAAAATCTAATGATACCCCATATTAAAATATTCTTTTACTCCTAAATGACGTGTATGGTATACCTACCACTGCGACAAATATATAACTCAGGATGTAACCTATACTCACGCGTTTATGCCAACCGTACCGTATACACTCCAACGCCTGTGCAATAAGTTTCCAATAAATTGATACCAAACACGCGTATGTACAATCACGGAGGCACAATAAGCAGAGCCGAGTGGCTCCTGCACAATGTAGCAATCAAGGTTCGCCCTCGGGCCAATTTCCAGCGATATTGCTCGACACACCAACTTATACGGTGCACACCGTCAGCACTTGTGTTACATGTTTCGACCTGATTGTACATTATTCTTCCGGAATGATTTTGCTTCTAATGCTCGATTTGCACGTATCACTAATTTGTAATGAGTTAAGTATATAAGTTATTAATGTAATAAGAATAGCTGATAGTCGACCAAAAAGTATAAAAGAAATAAATAATGAACATAAGGGTTAAGTCACGTACATGGAATAATTTATTGCTATGTACTTAGCATGGTTAAAACTAAGTAGGTAGTACAAATATACATAGGTGACGAATATTATCACGTAGCAGCTGAGATTTCTGTATATGTAGTCTTAAGTTTAATGGTAAATTAATTAAGCAACAATTATATCTAGAGTACAATACTCGACGTTTTATATTGTACTCCCCTCTTAAGCGGTCGATCTTAGCTCACACGGCGATTGAGCCATGGCCTCCCGCGGCGATTGAAACATGGCCTCCCGCAGCGATTGAGCCATGGCCTCTCTCCAATGGTGCGTCATCCTATTCAACGGGGTAAACTTCAAAGACGCACCACACAACATAAATCAATAAGTAAATTTTAACTAAATTGTAACAGTCTTATTCATATAGAGTTCGTGTTTAGAATATCTTCCAAGTTATTCTAAAAATTACCATTTATAACTCAGCCGTTCTATAAAGCACATTCGGCATCTATTAGACTGATTTTAATAGTTACGTGAACAATCGATGATAATACGATTAAAAATTGGAGACGATATAGGAATGTGTGTCATTACCGAATCGATTAAAATAAAACGATGTATTATTAAAAAAAAAATACAATTGTTTACATAACGTTGAGTTTAATATCTGTAAATGTAGAAAATATGTATAAGTCAATTACGATTTTAGTCTTACGATTTTGAGATCAGCCGCCAACATTACTTATATTACAATATAAAGAATTAAATAAAAACTAAACTAAATTATAAATAAGTATATATACAAATTAAAATTAAACTATAAAATCTAGTCCCAGACCGCTGTCAGATGGAAACGTGCCCAAAAGACTGGCCACATTACCTCGCTGTATCACAACGCTTACGATGTATGTTAAACCTTTCAATTATACATCAATCGCAGGCTCACATCACTAATATTTAATTTAGAAAAGAAACAAGTGTTGACTAATATAACATTGTCATGTGTTACGTTTCTAAATATATAATAAATATAGTATCAGCCCATAAACGCCCTACTGCTGGGCTCGAGCCTCCCGTTATAGGGGGAACGGACAGTATACCCGCCACGCTCGTCCAAAGCGGTTTGGCAGGTTTGACACATCAGTTATCTCTATGTGCAGGTTGCATCATGATGTTTTCCTTCACTGTTGTTAGCACGTAGAAATTGTAACAATATGCACATTAAGGTAAGAAAACTGCCCAATTGGTGCATGCGTTCCGGCCAGGATTGAACCCGCGCCGTTTGAGTTTGGGACGCGTGCTCTAGCCATTACGCTAACACGATATAAATAAATAAGCTATTATGGTGTTTTAATTTGACATACATTATTTTGATACTGTTACAAAGTTAGTTCGTCAGTATTTATATGAAACTTCAAAAGTGGTTTCTTAGGGCGGCTCAATTATAAAAGCATTAAGTCACTTTTTTTTTAATTATTTATATTTAGCTAGTGTTAATCGGGCATAATAAGGGTGCGTACTATTAAAAACAAATATTTAATTATATAAATAATAAGATATATTTATTACAGATTTTGTAAGAAACGTATTACTCTTGAGCTCATAAGTTTGTACAAGTAAAATGAATCAAATAGAGCATTCATTTTTTAAACAGTAGGTAATTAAAATTATTTCTATCATGACATTTTAAATGTCAAAGTCAAAGTTTGATTATTTCTCAAACATGAGTATTTACATATCCGAGTATGCATGATTATATAAAAGTAAAGGTGCATCATTTTTGGCCAGTTAGGCATAGAAAAATTACAATAATAAACATAATTAAATGTGCTGCAAACAATGTCATAATACTAACCCAAAAAGAATGTCATAAAAATGAATTACTATACTAACCATTGACTACAATTATAATTTTATTAATATATTAATAACACAAAATACACAATTCATAATAGTATTTATTTAACAAAAATGACCTTAATTTTTGTTTATATATGTCATGCTTTAAATCTCTCCAGTCTTGAGTTAACTTATTGTAAATGATTGGAGCCATATGGAAATAATTTTAGTGCTTAGTGTAATATATACAAATGTATACATTGTGCATTTGTATATATTACAAAATGCTTATTTGTGATTGAATGGTTTTTCTTAGATAATGGGGTATTTGCAAGAACAAATTTGTGTATAAAGTATAAATATTGTTAAGAGCTACAGGACTCAAATTAAAAATGCCGTAACCAATATAGAATTGATTAGAACTGTACAAACACGTATAAAACCAATACAAATAAAACTGGATGCTACCAGTTCACTCTGCACGATTCAATATAATTCGACACGCGCAAAGTCCGTAGTCTATATCGTTAATCGAGAGTACTACAAACGTCTTACTCATCTTGTAGTCGTCACTTAACTGCCCATCCCTCCATTCGGGAATTGTCTTATATTAACTACACAGTACAAAAAAATGGCCGCGCGCACTGAGTTCCGAGAAATAGTAATTTGCATGCCCAGTTATCTATTCCTGCGAATGGTCAACAAGTTGAAAACAATAACAATAGGGATTAGTTCGACGCCAATGATGGTCATAAAAAAAGTCGGAAAACAATAGCACGTTTTTCTTAATTACAAATTCTAAACATAAAATAATTCCTAAATCTGGGAAGACAATAAACTGCGCTTACGACAGGCAGCTGTGCGTTTATCTTTGACGGCATGTAACAATATATATAAATATTGTTGTGTATAAATAACTAATAAGAAAATTCGGAACTTTTTAAATATAATAATAAAACGGAAAAACAGTTGAAATCTCACTTATGAAATCTTTTCAATAACATTTACGATTTCTTGAAGTAAAACTTCTTTAGAATCGTTGTGATTTGAAATTCGATGAAATGAAAAACGACACTAAAAAGAGATAAAGTCATAAATCTATAGGACTAAGCCTGCGAGACAATGAGATACGAGTTGTAATAAGACCGATAGTTTAACATAGGACCAATTTGGACCGAAATAAAACTGATAATAATGTTTTTTAGACTAAAACAGTGAAAAATTGAAAGTAATACTTGTTGTTGACGGATGCAGGGTAAAGGAATTATATTTATATTAACAAAAGTTAGAAAAGACTTATCTGTGAGTATATTCTATGAAGTTTCACTTCTACTGCGTGTGAACTACACACACACAATTTTTTTTAAGATAGAAATCGAACATGTCTAATTTCGACTGTCTACACTAATGGAGGTAAGAAAATCTATAGAAACCTTTAGCAATTCAGCATAAATCCTGTGGCAGAAGTCTGTAAACTGTTCATTAATGGGTCCAGACATCGGTCTCCTTGGTGACTGCTAACAGCATTAAAACTCCGGTACGCTGAACCGCTTTGTCCTCCCATCCGTCTTTACCATATAATTAGAAACTCTGCACAACAATGTTGTTTAATCTTTTATAGCCGTACTAAACGAGATTGCACTTAGTTCTGCTTAGTTGTTTTAGCTTTAGGGCTATTTCCAAATGAGCAGACAATGAAATGAGACTCTCAACTGAGACACTTTTTATATCGTACTAGCTGTACCCGGTAGACGTAGTCTTGCCCTTAAAAATAAAAATCTAGAAACCGATTGCAGCGCCATCAATCGGGACCAATTGTTAGTATAAACCATTCTTGATTCTACTTGAAAAACACGAAAAATGTCATTAAAATCGGTCCCACTGTTAAGAGGTGTTCAGCGGCGCCCTCTACTTCTAGTTGGTTTAAATTTGAATCTAAACCATCCGGGACCCAGTTGAATGCACAAAAAAAATAATTCACCTAAACGAGACAAATAAAAATGAGTTTAAATGCAGTCACCATTGCCGAAGTCGGCCGGGAAAGATGGCTATACTATGGTTGTGACTGATGTTTTTTAATAATATCTTTTTATTGATGAATATCATATTTTAATACTTACTATCCTATTCCGGACGAAGACAATTCCAAAAACACAAAAATCATAAAACTTGGTCCAGCCGCTCTTGAGTTATAAATGATGTAACTAACAAGACTTTGTTTTATACACATATATAGATTAGAGAACATCGCAGTTTCATAGATTTTCTACGAGCGTAGCAAGCTGTGACATCATATCTTTAACGGGTCAAACAGCGTATTTATTGTTGTTTAAACAGGAATTAATAGTAATTTACGAAGCCTGTATATATTGTTCGAAAGTTAAAAATTGCGCGCCACACAATGGGACGTGCGGTAAAATAAGTACTTAAATAGTTGAGCAGTTCTAAGAAGATCCATTTGAAGTTTCATTTAAACACCGATGAACTAACTTTGTAACAGTATCGAAATAATTTATATCAAATTAAAAGACCATAATTAGCTTATTTTTTTGAAATGTAACACATGACAACGTTATGTTTGCCAACACTTTTTTTTCTCTAATATTAGTGAGTTGTCCTGGAGATTGTTGTATAATTGAAAAGTTTAAACATAAATCATAATTATAAGTTGTGTATATTTTCTACATTTTAAAGATACAATTGATTTATTTTAATCGATTTTGTAATGTGTGAGTTTCAACATCGATTCCAAATTTTATTTGTATCGTCATCGATAGTTGACGTAACTACTAAAGTCAATTTGACAGAAAATGTGTGGAGTTTTTGGTGGGACCTGAAAAGGGACGTTGTGCTGTGCGGTTTTATTTTTTAAAACGAATAAAATTACTCTAAAATGAACAACAGTTGTAGGATGTAGATAGTTTTTGAGCAGTAATTATATGTTTTTGTGAGAAATATGAACTCTATAGTCGAATGTGGCCTTTCAAGTTTTCATAAGAACTCAATGGCGTCAGTTGAAGACCTACAACTTACAGTTGAGCAATATAAAGACTTATTATGTATCAGAATTGGCTGTATGGATTAAGATTCCTTTGCCTGCCTTTGTGGCAAATTTTACTACCACTACTGTGTTACAAGATGTCCACCACAGTAGTCACGAGAACCATAGTGTATATCAATATGACATAGACAATCGTCATAAATAATATTTTTAGTCTATTTATCAGATGATTCGATTTATAATTAAATTACCATTTTCTACCGGTTAGTTAATTTTATAAGCCCACTAAATTATCATCTAGATAATTTAGTGCATCAGTAACTAATTATTATAATTGTTTTTATGATCCTGGCAACACTATGATGTAATTGCTATTTTTAGCAATGATGCAATGTTATTGTTTTGTAGGTTAGCATTTTCGTATAAAAGGCGTAGTGGCGTGTAGACGATGTTCATTGCTTACTGTACTGTGTGAATATTCACATCAAAGGCTGAGCAATAAAGGGGAAACACTGCCCAAATAGTTAATATTTGGTATATTTGGTACTTTCTTACCCAAATCTCTCCTTGCATTTTACAACTGTTAGAAAATGTGACTTTATATTAATTGCCAAAGTGGACCATGCTCACATGTGCAGACATGCGACTAACGCAGAACCATATACTAGAATGATGATAACAATTCCTTATCTCTGCTCTTATTTTTGACTATCCTGTAATCATACATCTATAATATATATCATATATATATATGATATACAGAACAAAGAGTGTTAAAAAAAGAAAATAAATTAGACGATCTCTTACGTCACAGCCATGCCTTGTAAAACTAAACAATTACACAGCCATCTTAATTGTTTTAATTGGAAATTATAAGAGCATCGGTCGGGTTGAAAAGTATGAGTTATTGCAGCGAAAAAAACCTAATTACGGGCGCGGCTTTTGTTGGCGGCGGCCACAACTGTCGTCCGCCATGATTTAGTGCTGTCATATTTTAGTATGCGGACAAACGCATTCAGGCATTCCATAGCTTTTGATGGCGTTTTTATAGGAAAACTAGGGCTTTACACATAGCTTCATGCCTGATGTATGAAATAGTCCTATCATTATATCCATATTGTTACGAGTTGCAAGACTCAAATTAAAATGCCGTTGGAATTATTATAGAGTTTATTAGAACTATACAAACACTTATAACACAGGTACAAATGTAACCGAACGCAATAAGTCCAAACGTAATGCAGAAAATCTTAATTCAAATACACGCGCAAAGTCCGTCACTAAATAGATTACCGAATGTACACGGCTCTTGCTTCGCTTGTGATTATCGCTCGAGTGCCCTTCCTCAATCGGGCCATTGTAATAAAACAATGGCCCGATTGAGGAAGGGCAGTCGATATAAATATCAGACATATTGCATCTGTGCGATATAAATATCGCACAGATGCAATATGTCTGCCTGACCACGTGGACCGAATTTCTTAGAATCACACCTGGCTAATGACTACCATAAAAGATTACAATACCCAATGGGCTGTTTTTCTAATCACAAATTTTAATCACAAAGTAAACAAAAGACGTCCAAATGCCGAAAATGTAATAAAATGTATGCAGGTGTGAATTTGTCTTTTGTCGGCGTTCAGGTCGTAACATTTTACTACTAGGATATGCCCGCGACTTCGTCCACGCTTGACTTGAAATTTCCGCGGGGTTCCCAGGATAAAAAGTATCACACATTTTATGACTAAAAACTGGCTATCGAACGGTGAAAAAATTGCATTAGAATTCCATTTTTTTTCCAATCTGGTCATTTTAAATCATTCCCAGAAAAATTCCCCGGGATTTCCAGGATAAAAACTGGCGCAGATTTTAAGTCTAAAAATATGCTGTTGTTCAGCGAAAACGGCATCGAAATCGGCTTAGTAGTTTTTACGTAAATTCCGAACAAACAGACAAGAAAGCTAAAAAAAATTGCATCGTTTATATAGCGTATTTCAGTTGGGTTTTTTTATATAGCTTCAATGTACGGACACGGCATGTTTAGAATGTTATAATATTATAGATTATAACTCCAACAGTAAAACTTTGTTATACTTTCGTTGGAGAACTGTAAAGCGTTTTTGCTGAATTTTGGTATACAGCCTATAGGTGAATATTTCAAGTGGGTCTACAGGGCCAAATCCTAAACTATAAGAAATAGCAAAAAACATTCCGAAGAGTCTCGGAGACGATTTAGATGAACACCACAGCGGTGTCATTAGAAATTTGAAAATTCAATTACCCTTGCCTGCAATCAAATTGGCTGATTTTGAAAAACGAACACACATATATTATTTACCAGCTGATGTCCGCGACTTAGTCCGCGCGGTGCTGTTTTTTAACTATCCCACGGGAACTCTTTAATTTTCGGGATCAAAAGTATCCTATATGTTGGCCAGGGATATAAGCTACCACCATACAAAATTTCATTTAAATCGGTCCAGTCGTTTCGGAGATTAGTCGGTACAAACAGACAGACAAACAGACAAATAGAGAACCATAAAATTAAAAAAAAAACTAAATTAGCTCTATTTCACTTCTTACATCACCCTGACTCGGTTTTTAGCATTTTTTTTCATTGTACAAAAATTTGACCTCTACAATTTTATTATATGTACCTATATATATGCATAGATTATCCCAAATCATAGTGTAATTTGTAAGGATTAATATCTGTGAAGTAATGTCAAATGGCAAACTAAGCAAAATGAATGATTTTGAACAAAATGTTCTATTATTTTCCTTTCCTTAATCAAACATTAAATTGCGCCGGGCATTTGAACGCACCTAATTTGTTGTTATTTATATTTCGGAATACTTTCCAGGACAAATTTCTGTTTAAAGTATCAAATATTAACAAAATTTATAACGTTTTACAATTAAAATAAACAAATAAATAAAGCCTTTAATCAATTAAGATAATAATAATAATCGGGAGACAAACACACACATTGTATATCCCCAAGCTAAGCAAGTTACGCTTGTGTTGTGGGTATAATACACAATGGACCACTCCGGGGCCGATCCCAGACGCCCAGACCATAGTAAGTAACAGAAAGTTCGTTACGTGGTTTTATGTTTTTATATCTCATTTTTATACAAACTGAAAGATAGAATGAAATCTAATTTCGGCTTAAGTGACAGTTTATTTAGTTTTTTGCAGTCTTATATTATTATTATATTTATTTATTTATTGATGACTGAACAATGATTTTTCCACTAAAAAAAAATATAACTTAGAGATGCAATATTAAAATTACAATCTGATCTAGTAAATAAGACTAAAGAGTAATTTAAATCTGACCTAAAATAACTAGTTAATCAAGCTAAGATAATGTGAACATGTTTTTTATTGCGTCTATTAAGGCTTGTAGCAACGCCAGGGTCCTTGAGAAGTTTCTGGTACTGATTTTTCGGGCGATAGCGAGGCAATAGTTCTATAGACGCGGTCATTTTGCAGATGCATTATTATTTTGTTGCAGACAAAGAGCACTCCCCTGCCCGTCAGCTGGAGCACACCTACTCTCCGCACCCCGCATACCGCCGAAGCCCATAGCTGCCGCAATTAGCAGCTAGCCGTCGGACGGAACGTGGGATATAGAAGCGGTCTTGGAGGCCGGAAAGACTCTCTCGCACTCACTTGCTCATTCGCTTCACATTGCTCACATACAATAGCACCAATACACACTCTCTGTACGTTTCAATGTACAGTTTAATTGTAAATAACGCCAATAATAAGTCATACAGTCCACATCAAGTTTTATTTGACAGAAGCAACTGCCACCAATAATTTTATTGTCAATAAAATAAAGATAATTAAAAAAAAAAACAAATTATCTATCTCTCTTTTAAAAGATTTTAGTGTAGTTATTTTTATCCTGTTTTGATAATCATCAAAGGAGCAAAATGGTTTTATTTTAATAATTGGAGGTGATTCGGTGAATTTTTTCTTAATCTAAAATGACTATAGGTAAATTATACAAAAACCAGGTTACGTCTCATATCATGATGATTTATGTTAATTGTTTTGGTAAACTATTAATCAATAATTAGCAATGAAAAGTTGTTTCGTTTGCACCTCACTTTCGACTTTGTGCGGCAATAGGAGCCTTAAGGAGTAGACACTTTGTTCACGTGTTCTTTGTTAACGTTTAGCACATAGAACTACACTTTGATATGAAAGTATTATAACACTAACTCCAATGGTTTTGTAATAACTCAAAAGAGATTAAATGAAACACAAAAAATATAGTTTTGCTAAGTATGGACTAGAGTGGTAAGCGGGAAAAGTCCTAATTACTCAAAATATTAAGTTAAGCGTCTCTCTTATCTAGAAAGGTATGAGAAAATATCCAAGTTAATTAAGGTAAGTGTAATCTAGGATGCTGGTGGGGCAGCTCATCTCTCTACTACGCGCGCGGAGTAACAAATTGGTTTGCCGCCCTGACATATTGTTCTTGGCTTACGTTCACCTTGTTTGCAGTAAGTAGTCTAAGCTTTTATTTTACTACTTTCTTTTAAAATGTTTACTTATAAATATTTTCTTTCTTTACTTAAATATTTATATTATATATGGACATGGTAGAACCATACAGAAGTATTGCTTGCTAATTTTTGTTAGTCAGCTAAATACTGGACTTGTGTCTGAGGTAGAGAATTCCTTAAGTCATATACTATAGGTACACGTGATTTGCGTCTGTGTGGGTAAAAGTAATATATCCATAGGAAACTATTCCACCGTTTTCTGTACTAATTCGATTATTAGATACTAAGTTTTCGTAATGCACTGTGGCGAGATCGCCTTCCTATTTCAAAGTCGGCTTCTTTTAGTTGGATTCATTCTGAGAGTTTGGGGCTCGGTCTACCTGTTTAGTTCGTCTAAGGATGGTAGGTGTGAATGATGAAATAACATTTTATATTGTAATGTCAGTCCGTGGTAAAATACGCGATACGTGTGTACGCACATTCATAGAACACGATGTAAGGCTTGGCGAGCACGAGATGTGAAACGACCATTTTGATTTCCCTTCCCTTTTTTAGCATGTCATCGCTCGCGCCATCATCCAAATGTGCCGCACTAAATGTAGTAAATTTCAATATGGTGTTTATTCTCGTATGTAAAGTAATTGTGACATACAAATATGAAATGAAAAACTAGAGCAAGTTAAAGAGTTTGTATAGGTATACAACCATACATTAGGTAATGTGCATGTTTACGAGAGGTGGAAAGCATGACAGTGATATTGAGGAGGATAGTAATAAGTAATAGCAGGCAATAAGGCGAATAGAGCGCTGGCTGTCAATTCAAAAAGCTAATGTATGCAGTTGAAATGAGAGCGTTGAGAAGTATATGTAAGGTTAATAAAAGTGATATGATAAGAAACAGTATGATAAGAGAACGTTGTGGATTGAAAGAGGATGTAGTGACAAGAGTTGAAAAAGGAATGTTAAGGTGGTTTGGGCATTTAGAGAGAATTAATGAAAACAGAATCACAAAACAATTATATGACAGTAATGTGCGATGAACTCGTGATCAAATTGAAGATATTTTGAAGAAAGGTCATGTGAAAAGCATTTTAAATAAGCGTGTATGTATGAAGAGATTAATGAAAGTTGATGAAGCGAAAAGTGTTTTGTCAGGATCGTAGCAGATGGAAATCCATCGTCTCTGCCTACCCCTACCCTAATGGGAAACAGGCGTCACAATATGTATGTATATAAAGTTTTCAAGTAAAATATATTTTTGACAAAAAGTGTGTTTTTTTCAAGGACTAGCACAAACGAACGCTCACAGTAGGCAAATATTTAAATTGAGATATACTTAGCTCTGTCGATTTGAAACTCTGAACCCTTTTTAGTGGAGCACATTAAAAAACTCCCCGAGGGCAGTAGTTAGTGTCATGATATAAAACTTTCGCCGGGAGAGTGTTCAACTTTCAACCATGTGGCGGATCGAGTTAGCAATTCGATGGACACCCTCACAGCACTTTTATGTTGTTGAAAGTTGCTATTTTCACATTTAAACACTATCGCGATCTAAAGGCTTTTATAGCATTCAGTGCAGATCTCATACACACAGTTTTTTTTTTATGTTAAGTAGGTTTGCGTTTGACCATGATCACGTGCCATGCCGGACGATGATGTAGTCGAAGATGGAGCACGCTTACCTAGATAGTACCTATTCACACGAGGCTTGAAGATACCCGGATTGTAATTTTCGGGAAACACGGACTCTGGTAGTGCATTCCACAACTCTGCCGTAGGTAGAAGGAATGTGGAAGCAAAATGTTCCATTCACACTGTTGGTGTTTGCACTGTGAAACGATGGCGTAGACCAGATCGCCTCGTCATCCAAAGATGCACTGGTGTAGGGGAATCAGGTCAAACAGTTGAATTGCAATGAATCCTATAAAAACCGACAGACTAGCCAACCGGCGTCGATGCTATAGGCTTTGCAGCCTTGTAATGACAAGCTTGTGGCTACCAATCGACCTCTTGGCTCTTCTCTCAATGATGCTCTCAACATGAACGCCACTTGAGTTGCTACTTAACGTATTCTTCCCCCATAAAAATTTAGAGGCCCGAGCCCACCAGTGGGACATTACGAAGTGATATTAAGTATATGAAACTCAACTCAGTTACTCTTGTGGGGCGCTGTGTACATCACGAGTCCGTGAGGTATAATATTGCTGGTTAAAAGTGGACTGTATTGAATTTAGATCCTTGCACCAGAAAAGTGGGAACTCCAATAACCTTAAAGTCCTTTCCTGGATCAGGTCAGGCTGCAGTTCACAGAAGAGCAATGCACAGCCGTAGTTCCACGAGACAATATTAAATTTTCCACAAGGTATACTAGTCTTATATGACATGGTCTATTAATCAGTCTCATTTTGAGGACGTTCCCAAAGGACAGCGATCTGGGATCTATATTTTATTCATTAAAAAATTTTCTTAATCCACTGTATCTATTATATATATCTAATTATTATTCAATGCATAGTTTAATCTATAGAGACCTATCTATAGACTAATAAAACTATTGTTAGTTTTATAAAAAAATGTGGCGAGCATTTTGGGAACGCTCCCCATCGACACCGATCTGGACTACATTTTTTACCTGTAAATATGTTTATGATACTTTTTATTATTCAAGTTTTTTTATTTCATTTGATTTATTATAAATGAGGAATTAGAATCAGCAAATTATGAATTATCTGCATAGAAAACGATGTACACACGGTGGTCAAACGTTGACTGGTCTGTTTTCAAAATGGCTGCCTTTCCTCCACTTCGCGTCGACCGTCACCTCCACACAAGAATGAGGGTAAAATTAGTCGAGCGATATTCTTATTATCATTTTTACGCGAGTTCAGCAGACAGGCAGACGGCCTACCTACCTGATGGAAAGCGGTAACACCAGAGGTACTAGCAATGTGCTGCGGCTCTCTAAAGAGATTGGAACCTGGCCATTGATACTGGAACACAACTCAAAGTTGTTATGGCGGCATGCCCTAGACCAGAGGTGGTAGCCATGCAAACGGGCAAATACCGTATCACCTGGCTGTGGGTTATTTTATCGCCTATTACAACAGGCCGCCTGACCGCAGTAAATTGTATTCTTTTTCCGTTCCTGCATGGATATAATTGTCTACTGTAAAATGCAAGGAGAGATTTGGGTAAGAAAGTACCAAATGTACCAAATATTATCTATTTGGGCAGGGTTTCCCCTTTATTGTTCAGCCTTTGATGTGAATATTCACACAGCACAGTAAGCACGTCTACACGCCACTACGCCTTTTATACGAAAATGCTACCCTACAAAACAATAACATTGCATCATTGCTAAAAATAGCAATTACATCATAGTGTTGCCAGGGTCATAAAAACAATTATAATAATTAGTTACTGATGCACTAAATTATCTAGATGATAATTTAGTGGGCTTATAAAATTAACTAACCGGTAGAAAATGGTAATTTAATTATAAATCGAATCATCTGATAAATAGACTAAAAATATTATCTATGACGATTATATCTATGTCATATACATTATGGTTCTCATGACTAGTGTCGTGGACATCTTGTAACACTACCTTACACAGGTCAAAAATCGGGAAACTGTATTGTAAACAAACTCACGTCAAGTAACTAAGGAATGTACGTTATGTTTCATTTAATTTGAAACAATGAATGTTCCAAAACGTATTAAATTCAAAGACAATAAGTTAATTTCTGAATTTTGAAATGCATAACTCCGACGGATCAAGACGAATTATTTAAAGCAAGAAATTCAAGAATAAATATCCTTAATTCGTACAGAGAAGACATTTCTTATTGACATTTCACATAACAGACAGACAATAACCGTATCTTCTTAAGCTTTCGCGACAAGTACACATAGATATTTTTTAACCGTTTTAAGCGTGGCATCTTACTTGATTTATATTTCGACGTTTCGGCCACTTTTCAGTAGCCGTGACCACAGAAAATAAAGTGACTGAAATGTCGCCGAAACATCGAAATAAAAATAGAAATACAACGCCGCGCTTAAAACTCTTAAAACGTAGTTTTAATTATAAAAAAAAACATTGATTAACTACTCATACATATATCAATTTGAATACGAGTAGGTATTATTCTAGAATAGAGGCCAAATTCTCGAAAACATTTCAGCGATAACATTTTGTCCTATCTGTATGTTATTAATCTATGAAATAAAACTTCCCAGGACAATAAATATTCGTACCAGGTTAAATTTCCATCCCTTTCCGTTGCGCATTTGTATAATTCCTGACTTATTAGCGAAGTTTCTCGTCTTATTGTGGGCTCGGGGCTGTGATTGGCTATAAATCACACCTTGCCCGCTTAGATTGTAAGCCTTTACGTCAGCGATAGATTAAAATAATTCAAACCATCTATATAATAAGTAGGTAAAACATCGCTTCGTTGATTTTGTTGGCTACCCTCTTTCTGTGTGAGGCGACGCCCAATGCAGCAGGTTAAGAGCAGCCATTTTTTTAACACTTGCTGTCAACATCCAACGCCATCGCGCCGTGTGCTCATCTGTTTTATAAATCAAATAATCTTAAATACCAGCCGTGCCAATTACTTTTATTAAGACCTAAATTGTGTACAAAGTGATAGCTCTTAAATGAAGCCATAGTGCCGGGCGCTGTTCCCGAGTGCAACCTGAACTGAGCCAGGAGAGGACTGATCTAAAGGTTGGTGGAGCTTCTGCTTTTATAGTGCGAGGATCGACGTCATATCGCCGCTATACAGTCCATAAAATCGAATCAGTATAACCTGTGAGTTAGATCATCCCACAAGTATAGACTTGTCAGTTATTGAAATTAGCCTTAACGCACGACGTGGGTTCGAATCTTGGCCAGGAAGCATACACCTCTTGTGTTCGGTTCCTATAACTTACCGACCGTTCAATGCTGTTCATGCCTAACTATGCTTTATTATATATATTGTAATTTCACTATAAAATTTAAAAAAAAATCGAAGATTTAAAAGTAGTATAAATATATTTACAGGTAAAACATATAATCCAGATGCAGCCCATTTTGAGAACACTTCCCACCGACAGCGATGGACAGTATTTTTTACCTGTAAATAGGTTCATAATTATTAATAGTGCCGTTACTCTGAACATAATTATTACGATCGACTACTATTAAGAACTCCTAAAAACTTTCTTCTTATTTCTCTGTCTCACTAATTACTCTAACTCGTAACAAAGGACTTGAAGCAAGACAAAAGCGAGTCGTATCCAAATGAATCCAATTGGGCCCAAATCCGTCCCAAAGCCGACAGATCCGATCGGGGCCCAAGCGACTATCGTATTAAGCACTTGTAATCCCATCGCTATTACTCACAAAATACTTTTTAGGGACCAGTTTTAAAGAAGATATAATATACTAGGATACGTAATAGGTAATAATTGAAGTAATATATTTACCGTGCTAAGACACATTGTGACTTTGAATTGAGGGTACTTATGTTTTTTCTTAAAATACCTGCACTGGACTTATTGAGTAAGTAGTGTGTTTAAGCTTAATAAAAAGTTGGTTGTATTGTTTTATATTGTTAGGTATTTGATCAATCTTCTTAGATTTTTGATAACTTTTGTAATAAGTTTTAGATTACAAGACTGCTAAATTGTGAACACTGTTAGTGGTTCGACAACATAAAAGGAGGTGAAATCGCCCAATACGGGACATTCTACGTTCGTCGGTCGAACAGAGCGAAAGCTCGGTTCAATATAATCAAGTGGTAACTATGGTGACTGCTGGTACTAAATAATAGTACGAAGGTTATGTATATAAGATTCTTGTTACGTTATTATTAGCATAGAAAGTTTTTATGTTCTGCGAACTAAATAATGTAATTACGACCTTTTTGATTTAACTTTCTTAACAGAAATATCTATCTTTATCCTGGCAGGAATGGAGAAGGAATACCCCTGGCCTAAAGTATGTCGCCATAACAACCTTAAGTTGTGTTCCGCGGCATTAGTGACCAGCTTCCAGTCTCCCTTAAGAGAGCAGCAGCGCATTTGTAGCACCTTTGGTATTGCAAATGTCCATAGGAGATGGAAAACGCTTTCCATCAAGTGGGCCGTCTGCCTGTCTACTTAACTCCTGCAATAAAAAAAAATCTAACTTAAAGTAAAATGCCTATGAAATATCTTTCAATGTTTTGGAATCAATAAAATACTTTGCCAATATATGTATTAAACATTAAATGTGTATATATTTTTATATGCTATCTAATAATCTAAAATCTAACACCCGCGACTTCGTACACGCTTGACTTGAAATTCCCGGGACACAAAGAAGAGAATTTAAAAAGAATGTAAGCTATCGATTAGATGAAAACTGTATCGGAATAAGTTGATTTTTACGCTCCCGAACAACTAAAAACCGGTCTCCGATAATTTCCCGCGGGATTCCTGGAATAAAAAATATCACACATTTTATTACATAAAATTTGCTATCAATCAGTGTAAAAATCACATTGGAATTCGATTTTTTTTATCTGGCCATTTTAAATCATTCCCAGAAAAAAATCCCGCGAGACTTCCAGGACAAAAATTAGCGCAGAGTTTAAGTCTAAGAATTAACTGTCGATCAGCGGAAACCGCGTCAAAATCAGTCCAATAGTTTTTACGTGAATCCCAAACAAACAGACAAATAGACAAGAAATCTTTAAAAAAATGCATCGTGTTCTCCATCGTTTATGTAGTGTATTCCAGTTGATTTTTTTTAATAGTTTCTATATACAGACACGGCATGTTTAGAATTGTATAATATTATAGATTTTTTCTGTGTAATATTATTGCATGTATTTCTAGTCCTTTCATATATTTATAATAAAAATTATATCTCGCGCTTAATCCAATACTGACATTACCCAAAATTTTGCCAAGTTGACTTTTTAATGCCATCTATCGTAAAACCTACATTCATATATACACGTACATACGAAGTAACAGAAATAACCACAGGTGCGGCATGTTTTCAAAAATATTTTTTGGCTCTCTTGTAAAGTTCACGTTTTTGGATAGTCTTATGCCCGGTTTCTGAGGTTACGAGTTATGAGTTCAATAAAAATTGATTCCATAAAGTTATGTAATGGATAAACTTAGGTTAACAGTTAACCTACAACTAGTACCAAAATTCACCACCAGATGGATCTATTTAAGAAGGAATATCTAATATATATTTACATCAAACAAAAACTTCTACAACAAACCGTCAAACAAAAGATGTGGAATAGATAAACGCCTAATATTGGTCAGTTAGTTGAACCAAGTTTAACTATCGTACGATGGTGTGTTCAGAAATTCAATTTTATAAGTTATTGAACCGATAGCGCTAACGAACAGATAAACTCCAGTTAAAAGTACCTGAGAAACCGGGCATTAATAACTCACAATTTGTAACTATAGAAAACTTATATCCAAAATTAAAAATATTGAACGTCAAGTGTCAAAATCACGAGGTACTTTTTAATTTTCATATCTAAACTAAGCAAAACCAGCCAATGAAGGTCCATTAGCAGAGTTTGACTATGGTAAATGAACTTTCCATTATTTACTATTAAAAGGTCTAGAAATGAGGCAGGTATTATTCTTCCGATTTACGCAGAACACTTGCAGAGAAGTTATCGTCCTCACGCTTGACTGTCACAGAATTACACTCATAGATAATACACTATATAAAATAGATGAGCCTCTCTGGAATGTAATATCAAAATGTCATTTACCCTGTCCGATAGATGGCGCTACAATCGATAATTCTATAAATTCCACTAGATGGTACTAATAAATTATAATTGTTCTAAATTGGAATAAAGGTAAAGACAGAATAAAGTAAGATTAAAAACTTGTATGTAACACTATAATTTATGCCAAAAGTAAAAAATGGTTCACATAAAACTTCATGTAAAAGTGTGCGAGATTCACTAAATATGACCATAACTTGTGGTTTCATTTATGCTCTTAAGATATCGTCGGCGCGATGTATTTATTCAACGACTAGCTGACCCGGCAAACTTCGTACCAACTCAAAATCAATTTCTTTCATATTTACTCACCTTTTAAACTTTTCCTGTCCTTACACAAATAATTCAAAACCAAAATTAGCCAAATCAGTCCAACAGTTCTCGAGTTTTGGCGAGACTAACGAGCAGCAATTGATTTTTATATATAAGATATTGCTCAGCGCCATCTTAAGTGAAGTTAAGTACACGAAACGGAAACTAATTATAATTTTTGATGTTCCTGGACCACTAGATGGCGCTAGTTTCCGTACATTTTTTTATTTTTCGTTTATGTAGGGGAGATGTACTGGGATGATTAACACTGACTTTGTGCACCATTCGGAGCCAGGTTTTATACTTTAGGAACGAGAAAAGAACAAGTAATGGAGGTAGTTAACCGGAAAAGTCGCTCACATCAGTAATTTAGTAAACGGTTCTCATAATTTGATTTTATCAACGGTAGTGACAAGGAAACTGGTTGAAGTACCGCACACATCATTAATTAAATTATTTACACTATTTATAAAAATCACACAATCATTTATATTAATTACATTTAACAACAGTAAATTATAGACGAAATTACTAAGTGTTTCAATAACGTTTATCAATAGTTAAAGAAGTTCTTACACTGTGGTCTGGGTGTTTATGATAGGCTCAGAGTAGTTTGTTGTATATTACCCATAACACAAGCGTAACTGGCTTAGCTTAGGAATATAATAAATTCCAGTATTAAGTTATAGCCGCAGACGTCCGATCACCACGGCGGCCGTTCGCAAATGATGGGCAAGCGTGCCGCTTCTAGTCGGGGACCCCCGTATTTCCCTCGGCGCATACCTCGCCTCACCTCACCGCGGCACGTGAAATCGCTCGAGTGCACTTATTGTTATTAAATGTTATATTTTGTTTAGCAGCTAAATGTGTGCTGTAGTATAAAATATTAATCGGCATTTTTACCGATGCATTCCTGAACTGCAATTCAAACACACAACAGTATTTCATTTCCACCTGAAAACCGCCAAAAAAGTATTGTATTCGGCAATATTCCATAGGTTTTTTTTTTAAATGGCCCGTGTGGCGTCCCCCTAACGTACTCAGGGTCTTTGTTTAACATTCATTATAATTATTATTATGAAGTCAGACCTTAGCTATTACCTTATTCTAACTTAAAACTAATATCTTACTTAGAATATTATATATATTTTCCAGTGCGGTATTCTCCAGCACGGACGATGAAACTACCCATCACCTCGTCTTATTGCGTTCTATGGCCTCCTCGACCAGCCGCATGCAGTACCTCTCTAGGTACGGCCTCGAGTACGGCCTCAACATATTTATCTCCGTGACTTGCATGTCACGGAGATGAATGTGTTGCGATGGCTGGGTGGAGTGACGTGAAAAAACTGCGGCAGTCTTCATGTCCATGACATTGCCGACAAACTGCAAGAGAGTCGCTTACGCTGATACGGCCACGTTATAAGGAGATCGGCTAATTATGTAGGAAACAAATGTCTAGCCATGCCGCCTCCGCCAGGTTCTGGTCGAAGGCGAAGGCCTAAGAAATGCTTGCTTGACGCCGCGAAGGATGCCACGCGTACCGCTGGTCTGGAAATGAGGGATACTGTAGACCACATAACGCGGAGCGGAAAAGCAAGCAGATCAGAACCAAATTGCCCGAGATCAAATCAAAAGTAGTCTCCTCAGTCATCTTAATACACGTGGCCGTCTCGAGACCGCACCTGAGTCAATCATACATGGGGCACTCGAGCATGAGGTGTTCGATCGTCTTATCGCCTCCACTGTCACACACGCATGCCGCGGGCTATTTTTTAGTTTAAATCGGTGTAAGTAGGCCGCGAAACCTCCGTATCCAGTGAATACTTGGCACCAATGTGGCAGTAACTTGACATCCTTGAGCATGCGGCTTGCCGCATAAACAGACGGGAAGAACAAGTTCATGACGCTTTCCGTCTGTCAGTCCACGTATTTTCGATCCCACTACTGGACCGACTCCATCCTAATGGACCAGTTCTGGTAGGAAAGGAGACATTTGTTGTACAGAAGGGCCGGATCGAGCTGCGTCGCCGCTTGCCTAGCCAGGCATTCCATAGGTTAACCAGACCTACCTACATCTATTTTGACGCGCTGGATCCGAATTTGAGGTCCGTTTGGCTTGTACACTCTCAACATTTCGAGTATTTCTTTTATTGTATGAGTTCAGTAGAGAGGCAAACTCAGCAGTGAAAGCGGTTACAATCGCTTTTAGACATTTGCAACACCAAAGGTGCTACAAGTGCGCTGCTGCTCTCTACAGGGAGATTGGAGCCTGGCCACTAATGTCGGACTCAACTCAAGTCACAACCATGGGGCCATACTCTAGGCCAGGGATGGTAGTAATCCAGACGAGAAAATACCCTACTGGCAATTGGAATTGCGAAAAACTGCACTTATAGAGACGAAACTATACTAACGATACTAATGTAGGTTGGTGGGTCTGGCTAAATTAATGTACAGACCACTTATTGTGTGCTGATGTTGTTTAAAAATATGTGCAGAACCCATTCATAAATTAAAGAAACCACCACAAAAAGGGGACAAAGGCATCCTTTGATCGAACCTCTAAAGCCGAGCCATTTAATCGTTTTTAAATGTCCCTGCAAAAGCGCCTGCCCTCTTTAACATTTCTTTTAACCTTTCAATGCCGATTCATTAAGAGAAAAAGTTAATATATTATTTTATTTTTTATAAATAACGTGAGAGTCATTATACTACTATTACCTACTACTTAGAGTCGGTACCGGTAGACCAAGACGTACTCACCATGATCAAATTGAAGATATTTGGAAGAAAGGTCAGATATAAAAAGCAGTTTCAATAAGCGTGTATGTATGAAAAGATTAATGATAGATGATGATGCGAAAAGCATTTGTGAGGATTGTAGCAGGTGGAGATCCATCGTCTCTGCATACCCCAATGGGAAACAGGCGTGACAATATATATCTATGTATCTACTACTTTATCGAACTTTGCATTAAAGCTGACTTACATTGATTCAGCTACTTCAAATTTTAATGTATGTCATGTATATAAATTGCGGGTAGTTTTTATTTTATCTATTGTCGAATAAATCAGTCTTGTTACCGCTTCCATATTATTTTATTATAATAGTCATTTCAACTGACGACTAGGATGGGATTCTTCCAGTTTTGTTATTATTTTCTATTTAAAAAGGGGGAAATGTAATGTAGGTCATGTATATAAATTGCGGGTAGTTTGTATTTTATCCAATGACGAATAAATCAGTCTTGTTTCCGCTTCCATATTGTTTTATTATAGTCATTTCACAAATGAGAAGGCTGCCAATGCTGCCTTCATACTAGCATCGTGTAAATGGCTACCGACTTCATGTAAACGACAGAAGCCAGTTCTCAACGCCTGCACTGTCACCGTTTAAAATCAGTAGCTGCATCAATCAAAATATTTTTGAAAAAAAAATTACAATGTATCTGTTACGTCACGTACATGGAATAATTTATTGCTAAATAATTAACATGGTTATAACTGAGTAGTCCATGTACGTGACAAAATCTGCCAATTTTTTTTTTGCTTGAGTTTAGCAGACAGGCAGACGGTCCACTTGATGGAAAGCAATTACCATCGCCTATGGACATTTGCAACACCAAAGGTGCTACAAATGCGCTGCTGCTCTCATAAGGGAGACTGGAACCTGGTCACTAATGTCGGAACACAACTCAAGGTTGTTATGGCGGCATACTCTAGACCAGAGGTGGTAGCTATCCAGTCGAGCAACTGCCCTACCACCTGGCTGTGGGTTTTTTAGTCGCCTCTTATGACAGGCCGCCCGGCCGCAGGATATTGTAGTCTTTCTCCGTCCCTGCACGGATAGAATACAGAAAATAGAAAACCTTCGGACATGCATCTACGAATATGTTTAGGTTTTACATAGTTTCACGTAGCACTTAAGATTTCTGTATATATAATCTTAAGGTTAAAGTTAAATAAATTAAACATATACGTAGATGCATCTCAGAAGGTTTTCCGTATTGACAGATTTTGTCACGTACATGGACTACGCAGTTATAACCTTGTTAATTATTTAGCAATAAATTACTCCATGTACGTGACGTAACAATACTCATTTTAGTGCATTAATAACAAACAAACTTTTATATTTTTATAATCAGTTTTAACAAATTTGTCTTTATCCCTGTCTTTTGTACTAACACTAGCTGTGCCAGCAAAACTTCGTTCGCATTGCTATGAAGACGTATGTTACTGTCTTTTTGATTATATTCCTCTATTCTTATTAAACGTCACTTTCGGGATAAAAATTATCCTGTGTTGATCCTGGATACAAACTAGCTCAATGTTTTATTTAAATGCGTTCAGTATAGACATAAAGAAAAAAATCTAAGAATCATATTTTTGGAATCTGTTGGTCCGAATAAGCCTCCTGAATTATTTTATTTTTAAATTCGTTGTACAAAATCTACCCCTCTACACATTTTTTATATTATCTACAGATTTAAACCTAAAATTTAATACGGTAACTTAAAATTTAAAGTCAGATACAACACAGTCGTAGTGACCGAAATTGGTTAAGAAAAAAATACAGTTAAACTCCATAAAACGATACTGAAGGGACTGTGAATTTTATGGCGTTATATAGGGTTTTCGTTAAATGGAGAGAAGTCTGTTATTTTTATCTGACGTCTTTTGCTGTACCAGTAATTTTGTTGCATGTTTTGTACTTATTTTATTCATATCTTGCGATATTGAGGTATCTTGGTGATAAAGGAAGTACTTAGAAATTTCGGTCTGCATAATGCCGATAGTTGAGTTTATTACGGGCTAGGATAATAAAGCGATAAAAGAATGTACACAGCTGCGCAGTTTTTACTAATTTTGGCAACTTAAAAGGTACTTTTTATTACTTATTATTTTTCGATATTTAGAGTGGGTGTAATGCTATATAGAGTGTATCATTGTATGGAAGATAAGCTAAATCAACCAAAGCCAAGTGATTTCGACGCCTAAAGGAGTTTGTCGTTAAATCGAGTGGCGTTACATGGAGTTTATACTGTATTTTAAAATTATCATACTATACATTATATACAAGCATTAGAAATCTTAAGACACAAAACATCTGGGTACCCTCGTCAATTGGTCTAATACAAAACCTTTCCACCACCTCGCCTTTACGAAATTAAGTGCATCCGTGTTTTCCTCGTTGATAGTGGTGAAACTGTGGAATCGTTTCACGGTTGCTTTGAATATTTTATCAATCCTTTAAGATTACAGAAAAACTCACTTCGAGATTCGTTCCTCGGGGATTCAACTAAAATATTCGCCTTTTCTATCTCTTCTTAGTTCAATGAAATTTGAAAATAGTGTTCAGGTATCGAATTTATCTTAAAATAGCTTCTTTTTAGGATTCCATAAGCATTTTGGCAAATACAAATTATTATTATTTTCTTAATTTTTCGCATCTAGTATACATAATAAATATACGTTTCAACGGCTTTAAGCGCGTTTCGGCCAGTTTTCACTAGCCGTGATCACGAAAGACATAGACCTGAAGTGTCAATGAGTGTTGCTAAAGTTTTTATTTAGCCTACCTCCAACTTGTTCATTTTAATTGTTTAATTTTAATTTTGTTTATGGTTATTATTTACTATGTGGGAGCCTAATCTAATTGACATCTTAAGAATCTTACAAGAATCGGTCAAGCTGTTTCGGAGGAATTTTATTACAAACACTGTGACACGAGAATTGATGTTTTGTTATATTAGTATTTGTATGTATGTATTACAACTAATCGTCAGCGAATTATACGATAGTAAAATGGCGACTTAACCATAAAATATAGTTAATTAACATAAAAATGTGTGTGTGCGTTCGTGTGTGTTGTGTGTGTGTGTGTGTGTGTGTGTGTGTGTGTGTGTGTGTGTGTGTGTGTGTGTGTGTGTGTGTGTGTGTGTGTGTGTGTGTGTGTGTGTGTGTGTGTGTGTGTGCAGTTCACACGCAGTAGAAGTGAAACTTTAGAGAATATACTCACAGATAATTCTTCTCAAACTTTGATTAATATAAATATAATTCCTTTACCCTACATCCGTCAATATATTATAATTCAAAACAACCTTCTTAAGTATCACTTTAAATTCTTCACTGTTTTAGTCTAAAAAAAATTATTATCAGTTTTATTTCGGTACAAATTGGACCTATGCTTAATCATCGGTCTTATTGACTCTCTAATCTGCGCTGCACAATGTAAAACTCGTATGTCATTCTCTCGCAGGCTTAGTTCTATAGATTTATGTGCTTGTCTCTTTTTAGAGTGTCGCCTTTTCGTTTCATAGAGTTTCAAATCATAACGATCCTAAAGAAGTTCCACTTCAAAAATAAAATACTTTAATTGTTGAAATGTTGCAGAAATGCCATTAAGAAACTTTTCATTACGAAACGAACTTAACTGCAACAAAAGGCTAGGCGATCTCTATATACACAAAGACCCCCGTCCGTCCGTATTCGTTACAATTAGAAACGTCTCAAAGGAGATTTTGTGTCGCGCCGACAAAGTTGTAACGAGCCTGCGGAAGGAACGCTCGATCTGTCCTCAACGCGATTTCGTTGCGATCCTACTAAAAGATCAGTAAATAGTTACTACTTCGAAGGCTTTTATGTAGACATTGCCAGTAATAATACCATTTTCCGGGATGAAAAGTTTCCTATGTCGATTCTCGGTATTCATACTACTTATACATCAAATTTCAGCAAAAACGTACCAGTAGTTCTTCATTGAAAGCGTCCAAAAGTATCAAAGCCAGGGTTTGTAAATAAAACCCGAAAGATCGCAGGTGATTTACTAAATAAACATTACAAGTATGATCATGCAAAAAATGCGAACCATACCGCGATGCAAGTCGACGGTGGCGACATCTAGTCTCGTGAAGATAAAACTGGCACTAAAGAAATGTAATTAGAAACTGAACAGAAAGCGTAACAGACAGAGTTACTCTTGCATTTATAATTATACAAGCTTTCGCTCGCGGCTTTGGTCGCTGTAGAAAGGGGATATGTATGTAGGTCATGAAGTAAAATGTCAATTGTTGCCTCATGTCAGTGACGTGGCACACAGAATGTGGTAATACTCAGCAATCACTCTATCGAATTGTATTCGAATAGATAATTCGATACAAATTGTTACACGAGTATTTTATTTAAATTTTGAAGTAAGTATTTTATTGTCGGTTTTATTAAAATTTATTTATTTGATTTATTAATTAAATATTACATAAGTAGAATTAGTTTTATTATTTATTATTATTATTTAACAGAATTGGGTAGTTACGCCAAAAGGAAGGGTTGCACTGAAAATCAGCGTTGTGTCGGATATAATTGCAGCACAGCAATATGCTGAGTGCAAACCTTGTTTGCTGAAAATGCAGTGAACAAATTCTCAAAATATGCTCTGTGTATAATAATGTATAAAGAATGTAATTACGTCGCTATTTCTTCAAATAAAGTTTTACTTTCATTGTTTCTTTTCTATATGTACGTGTCCTGAAGTGGGCTTGTTAAAATTCTTAGAAATGTCAAGTTGCATTTTTAACTCAAGAAACCTACTGATTATACCCGTAACGCCATCTAGCAAAGGTGAAACTGACCATTAGAGCAACGAATTCAAGTTTTTTTAAGGATTGAAGAATTTATTGGTCTTCAGTTATAAACTAAACAAGTACAATATACAATAGTGCTTAATTTAACATTATGCGTCAATCATTACTCCCCGTACTAGTTTTAGACTGTTACGCCAAAATAAGTTTGTTTGTTTCGTGTTTCTAACTACCTTCGAAATAATTAGTAAGTCTACAAAAAATGAGTTCCTACATTCTCTATTAGACGGTATTTGTAAAAATTACAAAGACCAACGTTATTTGTTAAGTAAAAATATACATACATATGTTATTTATATTACATATGTACATCTATTTCCTGCAGTATTGATATACACATAATAACCATATTGTGGCGACCGAGGGTAGAACTTTCTGGTAGCGTAAGCCGGTTTCAAGACTTTTATAAAAAAGTAGAAGATTCTGGAAGGAAAAGACAAGGACGGATACATTTTAGAAAGGGATAGACGATGAACGAAAGTTCTAGAATAGAAAGTTCGGGAAGGAAAAGACAGACATAGATAGATGTTAGAAAGGGATAGTTGATAAAAGAAAAGAAGATCGAAATTATTGGGTCCAGAAGATTCTTCCGGGTATATAAGCAGCGTAAGGCGCACCTACCTGGCAGTTTAGAGTTAAGTTTAGTTCAAGATAGTTGTTGTGGTCGTTGAATAAAAGATGTAATTATTTTTAATAGAAATATCCTGCTTTTTGTGTTATTTCGAATATATAAACTTAATAAATACAACGATGGATATTTATATGTGTATTCCTCTCAATGATTTTCACTCGACAAAATAAGCAAAAAAAATTGTATATGAAAAATAAAAATCATATTGAAAAAGGTATTCTATACGAAAAATAGGTTTTCCACTAATGAGACTGCAACACCCTCCACACGGCAAATGGCAAAAGTTATTACTCACATCAGAATATTCGTTGACAAAATACGAGCAGTTACGATTGCGTACTGTTAGTCCCGAGCACTTATATGTTTAAAAAAAAACACTTTTGGCTATTAGGACCCTTTTTATTTCACTATAATAAGGGACTTGGAGTCTCAATATACGGGACCTCAAAGGTCTACCGGACCGATGTGGTAGTAGTTTAAGCAATCCAGCCGGCAGGCATAAACCAGGTCCGTAGCTGTAGAGCTGTGGCTAATAACCAAGAGAACTCTGTGAATTTGGAAAAAGATTTGGTATTCATAGGCAATTACTGCTGATCGACATTTTGGAAATCTATGTCAATGAATTGGTAGACTCAGCAATAAGTGCTTACCGAATAGGGTTGTAACAGTACACAAAAAAAATATTTAGGAGCCGAATCAGAGATAAGTTTAAACTTGTCCCTTAAATAATAATTAAATTCCCTTTAATACTAAACAAGGGAGTAACTAACCTAATATTACAACTAAATAACTTCTAACGTATACAAACATTTAACTGAATGTTTTACTCTCCTAACTTACTATTTTAAAACCGCCCCTTAAAAGATAAAATAAAATTTTCGTTACAAATAAGCAAAAGAGTAGGTAACTTTGTAGTAAAAGACATTACTTACAAAAACGCATCTTGGGGCCACTTCTAAGTTTTTCAAGCAATCTTCGCAAAATTTGATTTAGCATGCGAATCAACCGTTCGCACAACCCTCCCCACCACGGCGAGCCAGGTGAATAGGAATCAGTCCAAATCCAGCAATCGCGTTTTTCCCCAAAGTGTTTGCAAATTACTCCAAACACAACTCTGCTGTAACCATAAGCAATTAACTCACAACGATCTTCATTCGCCCTCCATAAAAAATTAAGATATTTCCGATCTGAATCCGCCAAACTTGTCCGCGAAAATCGTTTTTTAATGTCTGCTGTAACACCATATTCGCGTATACGACAGTCATTCAAAAGTTTGAGTATCATTTCCAATAAATTAATGATAGGTTCCAAAACAGCATTAACATACCTGTCGTCTTCATCTCTTGCCGAAGCATCAAAAACTGATCTCACTCTTGTCGTTAGGCTCGCTTCTTTAATGACGGGATGTTGAGCTAAGAAATGACCATCGTCATCATCTTCTTCCTGTTCTGTGATATCATCATGTAGACATTCCTTTAAGAAATTGCCATATTCCTTGTAATTCCCGATAGTCTGGGGTTCATCTAAACTTTTATAATTTGATGGTGAACCAGCGTTCGCAAATTCACGAATCTCATGTGACTCAATGCATAAGAGCTTTTCACAATGCGCCTTCAAGAAAATATATTCGGTTTCTCTTTGAAAGAAGTTTTCTAAATCTAACTCTTTCAATGTTTCTTCTCCCGAGAGGCCTAAATTGAAAACTGCATTTTTAAATTTTTCCTCTATATCAAACATTTGCTTAGCTTTATCTTCTAAAATAGTGAGAATTACACGAACCTCATGTATTCCTCCTTTGCTAAGTTTTTCTAAACAACTATTATAACTCAAAGAAAATAGCCTGCGACTTATGGTTCTTTCAATCTTTAAAATACTCACAGTCGCCATTCTGTTGTGGTCGTTGAATGAGAGATATACCTAATTATTTTTAATAGAAACATCCTGCTTTTTGTGTTATTTCGAATATATAAACTTAATAAATACAACAATGGATATTTAATACGTGAGTATCTCTCAATAATTTTCACTCGAAAAAACAAACAAAAAATAATTGACATAAAAAATAAAAATCACATTCAAAAAGTTAGACTATACGAAAAATACGTTTTCCACTAATGAGACTGCAACAACAGCGAATCGACAAGTGCGATACGAAAGAGTCGGAAGAAGAGTTTAATAGAAGACAGTGACGAGTTTAATGGTGAATTTAGTGAAAAGTTTAGTGGGCAGATTATTGAAGGAGGACTTTCACGTAGTTTAAAAGGAGGTCCAGAAGCGAATTACGCGCGGTATATTCAGAGGTGAACACTGCAGCAGCAGAAGGTGTGTCTACGCAATATCGGCGACGGTAATGTGAGTGGGACATTTTATCGTGTAGGGGCTACCCTGTGGAGAGGAATCACGCACGGCTGTGTAAGTCAACAAAAGCGTTTAGTTAAAAACTGGTGTTTTCTTCCAAGGTGCGTACCCCCGCTCGCACGTAACAATATTATATAGTTATATTGCAACTATGAGTATCATTGCCATGATGTATTTATTAGTGAATTGCCAGAGTGGCGCCAATAAGCGTGATCGCGGCATCACCTCATCTATCCCTCGAGAACAGTGCAATTTTCCTAGATAAAAAGTACCCTATGTCCTTTTTTAGACCTCTGACAATGTGTATGCAAAATTTCGTAACGATCTGTTGCGTAGTTAATGCGTGATAACGTCACAAATAAACAACCTCACATTCGCATTCATAATATTAGTTCTCTAAAACTCAGTTGTTTACTCAATCTTTTGTCAAGTTTTTAAACCGGTTGGTGGAAAGCTTCAGTGCGCTTTGTAAAATTAACTTTCACGTCAGTTTTTGAACCCTAAATAAACGGGGAATAACGCACGTAGCTCCATTTTCGTTGCAACACAACGAGATGTGAGAGCAATGCAATCGTCGGCAGAAGTAGGTGCGGCAAAAAGTGCTGCGATTGAATCATCCAGTTTTGAACGGATTAAGGCATAGGCGAGAGCGGTAGATGCCAAAACTCTCATACGCATTACGCGGTTAGCCGCAGTCCGATCTGCTGTTTGGCTGTCCGCAGTATGTGGTAGAACTTGCGGCTAGTTGGAAGGTCAGCTTGGAATATCAAGAGTGCCGATGCTTTTTACCTACCTCATCAACCCGTTAATGGTGAACCAGACATAGTACGAGCATTGCCCGTCTGGATGGCTACCACCCCGGGTCTGGAATATACCCCATAACATCCTTGAATTGTGTTCCGGCATTAGTGGCCAAGTTCCAGTTGTCTTTTAGAGAGTGGCAGCACATCGGTAGCACCTTTGTTGTTACGAATGTCCAGAGGGTAACCGCTTTCCATCAGGTGGGCCGTCTGCCTGTCTGCTGAACACATACGATAAAAAAATCAACCTTCTGAGCCGCCAGAGCCTATGCTTTGTGTACCACGTTGGGACTTTAAAAATCTGTATACGCCCTTTTTGAGTCGCATATTATAATACTTTAAGAAAATTAATAATTATTTTCGAATTCGTAATTGGTACTATTGGTGTATACATACTAAAACAAAAGTATGAAGATGAGTTTTTTAGATGTTTCTTTCTTTATGACGCTGAAAATGAACTAATGTATACGAAATAAACCAAATGCAGATATAAAGGGGACACCTACTAGACACCTTTACCCAAAAATAAGTCAGTTTCCTCCACTTTTAATCACACACACACTCTAATAAAGGAATAATAACGACGGAATCACACCTGATTTATGTCTAAAACTCTAAGAAATCTGGTATGAAACGTGGGAGTGAAACAACTAAAGATTCTAACTCTCTTTATCTTATTAACATACCCTGATTTAGAGTAAGAATCCCGCTCTCGTCTATAACTTAGGCTGCGGTCTGAGCAATATGCCCCATACAGTTTAATAGAGTTTTGCTTACCTATATAAACGGAACAGTTTTTATGGAAAACTGAATCGTATTTGTAAAGTCAGACTGAATGGAAAAATGAATTCATGGCGCTCTGAAGTTTAAATGGACGCTTTATCGCAAGAATTTGATATTGCGCAAACACTCTATTTCTAACTCGTGTACCTGTATTTTAATTAGTTTACCCCATCTAATATGGCGTAGGTATAATTTAAATGCAGGTACAAGAATTGCGACATATTTTTAAAGGAGTTGAATCAATGCCAAAAAGTCTATTGAAGTATAATGCTAATTCAAATTACTTCATTGCTGCCAATTGATCACTGTTATGATAAACTTTTGTCCAAATGACTTTGCGTTCTGCAATTTCATACTACTACGGAATGATTCCGCAATAAAACTGTAAAATAACCTTATACTTAAAATCTCTGTAAAATTAAATCTAATACCTACCAACGATGGTTTAGCTGTAAAGGTTTTTTATCAAATTAGTTTTCAAAGTCATGAACATAGTGTTGGAAACTTAAGTACTGTGTGGCGCTGTAGCCCACTTGCTGGTTCAACTATTGACAGTCCATAAGAGTGATAGAGCCTAGATCCTTGCACTAGAAAAGTAGAAGCTCTACCTACCTTGAGATCCACCCTCTCCTGGATCGGTTCAAGTTGTACACAGGCAATAGCACACGGCATTAAATTCCACTTTAGAGCTAACACTTCCTACAAAGTTTTCAATATTGTTACGACTTGACGCCGACAAAAGAGAAATTCACACCTGCATACCTGTAGACATTTTATTACCCTTTCGGCATTTGGACTTCTTATGTTTATTTTATGTTTAAAATTTGTGATTAGAAAACAGCCCATTGTAATCTTTTATGGTAGTCATTCTGTAGGTGTGATTCTATGAAATTCAGTCTACGCGGTCAGGCAGACATATTGCAGTATAAAGCAATGCCCCAATGGCGAGATGCGCAGTCGAGCGATAATCACAAGCGAAACAAGACGTGTGTACATTCGGTAATCTATTTAGTGACGGACTTTGCGCGTGTTATTGAATTGTGCATTACGTTTGGACTAGTTGTGTTCAGTTATATTTGTACTTGTGTTATACGTGTTTGTATAGTTCTAATAAACTCTTTAATAATTCCAACGGCATTTTAATTCGAGTCCTACAACTCGTAACAATATAATAAAAGCTCTTGGCACGAAGAGTAAATCTTATTAAGTTCATGATCGATTTGTTTTTTATTGATAAATAGGTCCGTGTTTGACCATGATCACGCCTAATGTCGGACGATGATGCGGTCGAAGAAGGAGCACGATTGCCTAGATAGTACCTATTCACACGAGACTTGAAGATGTCCGCATTGTACTTTTCGGAAAACACGGACTCTGGTATTGCATTCCATAACTCAGCAGTACGTAGAAGGAACGTGTAGGCGAAACGTGTTCGCACTGGTAGCGTTGACCAGAGTGCCTTGTGGTCCTAAGCTGAAATGGTGTAGAGGGAATCAGGTCAAACAGTTCAACCGCACATTCTCCGAAATAAATCCTATAAAAACCAATAGACTAGCAGCCCTGACTCTAGCGCTTCTAACTGGTATTTAGCTGAGCCAAAGGTGAGAATAGTACTCCATGCAAGATCTTACTTGGGCACAGTAAAGATTAAGTAGTTGCTCTGCAGTGAAGTACCGTCTCACCTTTGAAAGTATAGTCGGCTTTTTTGCAGCCAACTGAGCTACACTTTCAATATAGGAGCTGAAATTGAGAGTGGATGTTAGAGAAACGCCACGAAATAAAAAAAGATGAAGGCACAGTCCGGAGTCTTTCTTCGTCAAACGTTGAATTGGTATGATTCCAAAATGGCAGCCTGTACTCTACTATGTTAGCCGTCGCCTCACACAAAAAAAGAGTAGACTACGAAGGTATTGGAGTGTAGTTCTACATACCTTATACTAGGCAAGGACCGAACATCTACAAAAAGTTTGTTTTGTATTTGTACAACCATTACATTCTACATGATAAGTTACTTTATTCTACCGACTGCATAAAGGGGAGTGTTCTGAGGAACTGTTCAGAATGGTGCATGCCACACCGTGGGGATTTGGAATGAGCTCCCAGCTGTGGTTTTTCCACAGCGCTACAATATGGGGTTTTTTAAAAAGGGTGTCATAAAATTTCTTCGAGGTCGGCAGCTCGTTAGTGACACCTCTGGTGTTGCAAACGTTCATGAGCGACGATAACCGCTTTCCATCAGATGGGCCTTCTGCCTGTCTGCTATACTCCAGCTGTACAAAAAATAGCATTCCTATTAACGTACGTTATTATCAACTCCCTGATAAGTAGCGTATAAATTTATGTCATGACTGCAAGAAATATTGCTTGGTTTAATAGTAAATTATATTTTTCGATATATCTACATTTCCACAATTCTCCTGGGGTACTATAAATATTTTACTGTCTTTATGTAGGATGCGTATATAATATCTATCAAATATAATAATAATAATATAATAATAATAATAGTACCTTATTACCAATACAAGCCCGAGCCAGTTCTTGACAATGGTCAATATCTGCTCTACTGGGACCGATCAATTATCACAGACAGGACTATTGTCGCCAATAAGCCTGATGTTGTGATAGTTGATCGGTCTGCACTGGGACCGAGACGACTATTGCTATAATTATAGATGTCTATGATTGTAGATGTCGATTCCCCATGATGGTAACCTCGTGAAAGCCGAGGAAGAAAAACAAATCAAGTATATTGATCTCGCTCACGAGGTTTCTGCCATGTGGAGCTTGGACTCTACAATTATAGTACCTATAGTGGTGTCAGCGAATGGACTAATAGCGAAGAGCCTTGACCGACGCCTTGAAAGGCTCTCGCTTGGTATCTGGGTGAAGGGTCGCATGCAGAAGGCAGCCCTGCTGGACACGGCCCGTATCGTGAGGAGTTTCCTGTCGCTGGAGCCTTAACCACCGGTAGCCTGGACCCTAGGCCCTGCTGCCGGCGGACATCGATTTTTTACATGTTTTTTGAATTTATGTTTTTTTTATATAGTATATATTTAAAGAAAAATGTAAAAGAATTTGAGGCTAAATAAATATGTGAAATAATAATGTAATAATAATAATAATCTTTATTTGCCAGAATGTAGTTACTTGTTACAGTGAAAAGGTGATGTCCTATACATTCTACCATTTTCATGGTGTGCAAAAATAATAATAGTTGTAAAATGAATTTAATATTTATCCGTCTTCTTTAACATACCTATATCTATATTTGTATTTATTTATATCTATATTTTACAACTGCTTTACCAAGTTATTTATTAATATTTAATTATTTTTAATATTATTATCCCTTTAATGTATATAATTATAATACCTATAATTTATTTTTAAATAATATGTATGTCAATCAACTAAATCTATATGTCATGTCAAATACGTATAAATTGTAATTGTTTTTTTTTTATGTATTTATCTTTTTTTACTGTCACTTTTTCATATAAATAAACCTAACTTAAAAATATATATACAATACTAAAAAAACTAAAGTCAAAATTAAAACCTATGTTAAAACTCGTCCAGCCCCACCAGACCACTGTCGCTGGGCATTGTACCTAGAAGGCTGGCAGCATTACCTGGCTGGATACAGAGGCTAATCCTTTGAGCGAGGTAAGCTCCAGCCTTCCGGTCTCCTGTTGTATCGACCAGGTGTTTTTTATTTTTTATTTTATTAAATTTGTAAATTAAATTAATATTATTAAATAAAAATCAATTACGCAAATCTCGGTCATATTAAGATTTTAGAATAGTATTTTTTTATTATCGTTACATAGTCTTTCAATTTATTTTATAATCAAAAAATTCGTTGATACTGTAAAATGTTTTGTTTACTAGCCAGTCATATAATTTATGTTGAAATAAATTTATATTCATGTCTTTGATTATTTGCTGTATTTTGTTACACATTTTGACACACATATAATGAGACTACTTTTGTAACATTGCTTTTTCAGGTGTCTTTTTTAGAACTATTCTATCTGGATTTCTTGTGTTTCTGGGATACAGTTCCTTAGCTAAAAAGATTTAGGAGAAAAATAACTGCGATACATGTAAGTACATAAATACACAGATGGACGGACATGGACCGAAATGGCCATGAAACCCTAAAAATATATATATATATAAATCAATTGCTGTTCGTACGTCTCGCTAAAACTCGAGAACGGCTGGACTGATTTGGCTAATTTTGGTTTTGAATTATTTGTGGAAGTCCAGATAAGGTTTAAAAGGTGAGTAAATATGAAAAAACGTTCTGAGGCGGCACGAAGTTTGCCGGGTCAGCTAGTCGACAATAAAACAACCAAACAAGGGTAAACACTAATATGTAAACATGTCAAAACTTTCACATCTGTGCATGAAATCGGATTACTGCCAGTCTGGCAAGGGGGAGTTTTCGCGACGCAGTTAATGAACGGGGCGTTATTGTCCCAAATTGATTGAATTTAACACAAACAACTGGAATAGGCTGTATCGGTACTGTGGCGGACGAGGAGCACCCCGACTTGACGTTTTTTGAAAGTGCTGTACCTATTGATAGTCGAGGAATGAAAATGTTCGCCAGTTTTTAAATTGATTTATTAAAGGTTCCGCAAGCACATGTTACTTTTTCAAAGTAAGTCACAGAAAATGATGTTCAACTATTTGACAATAAAGTTTAAATTTATTTAGATCAAAGTTGTTTTTTTTTCTCTATCTTGTCTAGAGAAGTTTGTTTAGAGATATAAAACTTTTATATTTTTTAAATATTTATGCCAAGCGAAGTGATTATAACCTCTTTGTTTCTTATTGTTAATCTCAGCGTCTGTCATTGTCAACATTGCAATTTTCTTTTTTCACGTTTCTATATTTTATAAATGTAACATTTATTAACAGAAGTGTTAAAACGTGAATGTATGAAGAGGTTAATGAAAGTAGATGAAGCAAAAGTTGTTTGTCAGGATTGTCGCAAGTGGAGATCTGCCTACCTGCCTCCCTGCCATGGGAAACAGGCGTGATAATAGTAATATATATGTATGTTACATTTACTAAAATGTTGGCAGTACTGTTTTTTGTATTCGAGCAAAAAGTCGACTTTAAGGTGACGAACATTATTATTCCCCGACTGTACATTGTACCTATTGGCAGCATCTGACTATCAATAAGTACAACGTGTATACCTATTGGTAGTATCATCTGATGACACCATAGTATCCGGATTTAACTTAAAAAACAGCATGTTTGAAGGCGTGGGGTTATTTAATAAATTGCTAGACAAGATACAAAAGTGTAAAAATATTTATTTTTAAAACTAAACTCAAACAATTTGTATTAAATAATAAAGCTAGATTAAAACTACATATGTCATTCTTAGAAAAATGTATAGCACCAAGTTAACATTAAGAATTTCAATGCACTAATTAGTAATTATAATTCATTTCATTGTAAATAATATAAACCAAACGCTTTTATGAGAAATAACTGGAAGCTATCTTTAGGTACAATACTTAAAGAAGAAATAATTTTAAACCAATTATTATATTATTACAGAAAATATAATGACATATTATTTGTAGTTTATTCAATAACTACGAAAAAAAACTTCGTTTAAAAAGACCAACTTCAAAAAATAAAAATTATAAAATAACTTAATAAAACTTTTTGACTAAGAATTTATTTAGCTTATTAAGAAACAAAATAATATAAAATATTTTTGTCTCTTAATAAACTAAATAAATTCTTAGTCAAAATCTTCATAAAGTTATTTTATACTTTTTAGTCTTTGAAGTCGGTTTCTTCAAACGAAGTTTTTTTATATTTGTTACTTTATAGTGTGCAACTATGGGTAGGCCTACGAAAGGTGCCGCGTGCCTTTAAAAATATAGGTCCCAAGAAACAGAAAGTTTACATAAAAAATATGCATAAAATTAAAACTACTGGGCCAAACAATGCTAAATTTTTAGGGGACCAAATAACAACTATTTCGCATCAAACTAAAGAAAAATACCAATCAAGTTGAGGACCTGCTCCTTTTTGAAGTCGTTTAAAAATTACTACCACACGATATCTGTAGACTTTTTTAAAATATAGAAACAATCTTTTTTGTTTATTAATAAAGTATTTTATACTTGTTATTGTCTCTATTAAGGCGAAGACACTTTGTTTATGTGTTATTTATTGATGGCTAGCACATTACACTTCTGTTTTGTATATGGCAGTAGCTCAAATGGTTTTGTCCTTTTGAGCCTTCTCGTTATGTCCGTGTTGTCGAGGAGCTGGGTCGCCTCGACATTCTCATGATGCATGATGGTACGTGGGCTTCCACGTGCTTCCTAATAATGTTGTTGATAAACTCCACTTTCAGGTTTTAATCCCTATCCGTGCAGGAACAGAGAAAGAATACAATTTCCTGGGGCCGGGCGACCTGTCGTAACAGGCGACTAAACAACCCACAGCCTGGTGGTAGGGCATTTGCCCAACTGGCTGCCACCCCTGGTCTAGAGTATGCCGCCATAACAACCTTGAGTTGTGTACCGGTATTAGTGACCAGGTTCCAGTCTCCCTTAAGAAAGCAGCAGCGCATTTGTAGCACTTTTGGTGTTGCAAATGTCCATAGGTGATGGTAACCGCTTTCCATCAGTTGGACCGTCTGCCTGTCTGCTGAACTCATGCAATAAAATAAACAAAAATGTACCATGGCACGTTTGCAATACAAGAAACACAAACTTTTGAGATTATTTTAGTAAAGTTTCGAACCGATGAAATGTTCAACAATCTGTTCTGAAACCTCCCAATAAAGAAAAAATATTGGTAGAGAGAGAGAGAAAGATAATACTTTATTGAACACATATACAATTAGAAAAACAGACCATATTTACAATATTTTCTAGGCAATGCAATACGCGGCCTTATTGCTCAAAGCGATCTCTATCAGGCAACCTAAATACCTAAAATACCTAAAAACCTAAAATATTGAATCAGGCGATGTAGGTGGTGCAGGAAGAAGGCAATAAATATTCAAACTAATTTAAAAAATAAATATACAAATACATACATATATACATAGTCATATATATACAATAATACATTCAAGATACATAAGTTATTGTAATAAATGTATTAGCCTGATTATATTGTGTTAATCAGACAGCTATTTGTGGACAAATAGTGTTTTCTGAGCAAATTTCTAAATGTTGGTAAGGATTTGGCCTCTCTGACAGTAAGAGAGGTGTTGACAATAAAAAACATAAAAAAATCTTCGCAGCAATGAAAATTCCCTCCGATATGTGTCAGCGGATTCTTGTCAAATACACGGACTCCAATTAACAGCGTTTGAATTTTTATTTTTTCAATTGAAAAAGATGAGGAAACGAAACAGCTGGCGGGTCAGCAGAAAGTCTCTGTAAAGTTTAAGCCCTTTGAAAAAACTGCAAAGAGCCGCTTGGGACATTGAGTTAAAGGAGTTTAGCGATCATGTATTATGATAAAAGCTCAGACGAAATAAAACTACAGACGGAGCCTATATAGGACAAGAGCGTCAGATGGAGTGAATCAGTTTTTACAAACTTGTGTGCATAAACTTATGTAGTACTAGCTTCTGCCCGCGCCGATTTTGAAACATTCTTCATTGGTGCTCCACTCCTATTGGTCTTAGCGTGATGATATATAACCTATAGCCTTCCTCAATAAATGGGCTATCTAACACTGAAAGAATTTTTCAAATCAGACCAGTAGTTCCTCAGATTAGCGCGTTCAAGCAAACAAACAAACTCTTCAGCTGTATATATTCATTTAGGTTTATGGCTTGGCAGCTAAGCCTTTAAGCCAGATCTTAGATTAAAATGTAGTTTCTTCATTTTCTTATGCCTATGTGTAGGTTATCAGCTGGTGCCATTCAACGGAGTTCTTGTGACAACTCAAAAGGCAACATTTGACTATACAGTTCACATTTCTCACAAAACAGATAATTACTACTCAAAAACTATCAATATCCTACAACCATTGTTCATTTTAGAGTAATTTTACACATTTTTAGAAAATATATCTGCACAGCACAACCTCTCTTTTCAGTTCCCGCCAAAAACGCCTCAGCTGTATATATATATATATACACTAGTGTATAGATATGCACTAGTGTAGTGGATACACTTACCACGTTCATAGTTGCAGATATCATTGTATTATTTACTTTGCTTAATATACCATGATCCTGGTTACCACACGCTCGGGTTTCCAACTCAATTACTCGCTTATACATGTCTATTAGAAGCTTTCGCAATAAAACTAGTATTTAAATGTAATTCTCTCATAAACAAAAGTAGGTCAAGTTCAAGGTCAATCTTATGGCATTTGGCTTTTGACGTTTGACAAGTGCTACCTTAAGAAAAACATAGCAACAACATCTTTTGATCTATGCTTCTATGCTATGTTTATTATTCATATATAATCAGGAGTTTTTGGCGGGAACTGAAACATCTCTTATGTTGTGCTGTGCAGTTTTATTTTCTAAAAATGTGTAAAATTACTCTAAAATGAACAATATTTGTAGGATATTGATAGTTTTTGAGTAGTAATTATCTGTTTTGTGAGAAATGTGAACTGTATAGTCAAATGTGGCCTTTGAGTTGTCACAAAAACTCCGTTGAATGGGACCAGCTGATAAACTACAGTTCCACTGTGCTACACATAGGCTTAGGAAAATGAAGAAACCACATTATAATCTAAGATCTGGCTTAAAAGCCTAGCTGCCAAGCTATAAACCTAAATAAATAAAATAATCATATATAATCATAAAATAAATTATATATATACTATCCACTTCAAATTTCTTAGTTTATTTAAATTTAATTCGCCAAATACTTAATTATCTAACTTTTGTTATTGTTAATCAATGCCTATATAGCTGTGTTAGCCAGAGCGTAAGGATACGACTAGCCAATGAGAGTTGTGTATAAAACTCGCTCTCATTGGTTGGGATTTCAAAAAGTAAAAAAAGAGTTACGAGAGAGACTTCTTGTACTATTGAAAGATATTTACTAGAATGAAAATAAAAGTCAGTTTTAAGATCGAAGTTATATTTATTCAAGAGCCTTACATCACGCCCAGCGTCATAGCACTCTCTTCACGATAACTCAAAATCGCGAGTCACTATCGTCTCAATCGTAGGTTTGCTCGATTTCCATATTCTGTTAATTGCAATGGCACTCTACTCTGGCCATCTTTATAAATATTTGTAAATGTTTACAATTTTTCGGTTGCTTTGCAATATTCATTGTGACTAACGCGTTTTTGCTAATGGTAATACCATTTTTTAAAGTGAAACTTTTTGAAAAAGCCCGCGAGAGAATGAGATAGAATACATTATATCTAATAATTTAAACACTATACTCGTACAGATAGAATTGGAAATGTTTTGTAGTTTTTCGTTAGCACTTCAAATTTCGTGTTTTAAAGCTTAAATATATTATAACGACATAATAATGTGACGTCACGAAATTTAGAATCCCTCCCACACCTTGTCATATTTTGTTTCACCTCTACTGCGTGTGAACTGCGCCCATACACTTCTTCTACTATTGTTCTGTCGCGATGATATCGAGAAGATATTGTGGATTTAGTAGAATACGAATTTTTGACACTATCGCAATGGAATCGTGCTTTGAATATCTTGGCAAGGGTAAGAACTTGAAATAGCAGATTTGGGTCTGAGGTGGTTTGAATCTGTGTCATTAATCCGTGCAGGAACGGAGAAAGAATACAATTTCCTGCAGCCAAGCGGCCAGTCGTAAGAGGCTCACAGCCAAGTAGTAGGGTATTTGCCGAACTGTATGGCCCACAGATCATAGAAACACATGATTTTTAATAAATTCTATGATTTGTGGTATGGCCGCTAGCCGTTATCCAGAGTATGCCACCATAACAATCTCGACATATGTCCAACTGCGGACAGGTTCCAGTCCAATCTTCAACTGTTTTTTTTTATTGCATGAGTTCAGCAGACAGGCCGATGGCGCACCTGATGGAAGGCCGTTACTGTCACTTATAGACATTTGCAACACCAAAGGTGCTGAATGCGGTGCTGCTCTCTAAATGGGAGACTGGAACCTGGCCACTAATGTCAGAACACAACTCAAGGTTCTTGTGACCGTATACTCTAGACCAGTGGTAGCCATCCAGATGAACAAATGCCTTACCATCTGGCTGTGCCCGTTCCTGCACGGATATGTAGACAACACAAAAAAATTACAACATAGATAACGAAATGATGCGCTCTATTCACTATTTATCAAAGAGAATATACACGAAAATCAAAAAGTTTATGCCATAAACCACAAATAAATCCTCATTCCGTGGTACTTTCTAAAGCCCTCCGGACCCTTTTACGTAATACGGATAATTAAATAAATTTAATATTTATTGCGGACACAGCGATATTTCCGCGTCAGAATCAAGCGTCTGTTTTTACGTTTGCCTCTCTTGCCCTATTTTACTACAAAAATTAAAGGCCATGTTGGGCCACTAAAGTGATAACCACAAACGTCTTCACTCAGCTCAGATGAGAATGTTTAGATGGATGGAACCAGTTTTTGAGACCTGTGAAATGCAATATCCCACTCCAGGATGCAGGTGTCTATAAGCTCGATTGTGAGTGTGGATTATCATACATGGGGCAAACAAAGAGGAGCATAAAAACACGGGTAAAAGAACACATTGCTGACATGAAATACACAAGGTCTACGAAGACTGCGATCGGTGAACACACGCTGGATAAACCCAACCACTACATCAGATTCGATAACCCACAAATCCTCGCGAAAGAGAATCGTTTCATACCTAGAATGATGCGTGAGGCTATTCAAATCAAAAAGCATCCAAATTTCAATAGAGAAGATGGTTGGCAAGTACCACCTGTTTGGGATCCGATCATCAAAACTATCAAGACCCAAACCCAGCAAAAACCAACTGCTAGACCTCAAGACACTGTGAGCTCTTTCTGGGTGCACCGGAACACAAACCAACTTCTGATAATTTCTTTTATTTTACCTCCCACCCATTTTATTACATAAAATTATTAGAACTAAGCATGTTTGCTGAAGAGTTTCTTGTGCTGCTTCTTCTCTTCAAGCCACAACATGTTGCGAAGTAGTGATAAATTAGATTAGACTCTCATAGAGTAAATAATAACCATAAACAAAATCGAAACTAAATAATTAAAATGAACAAGTTGGCGGTAGGTTAAATAAAACTTTAACAATACTCATTGACACCTGACATCTTTGTCTTCCGTGCCACGGCTACTGAAAAGTGACCGAAACGTCGGAATAATAAAAATCAAATAAATTATCGCGCTTAAAACCGTTAGAACGTAGTTTTATTATATATATACTAGTCGCGAAAACTTAAGAAAATATTATATTTAGTTTTAGTCTGCAAGTTTATTTTTAGTATCGGTGTACAATAAATAGTTATTATATATCCCTACAAATAATTATACAAATGTTTCACAATTCGCAAATCGGTAACCAACACGTCGCCAAGACAACACGAACGAAGTTACACTAGCTCTAGGAGTGTTGGAATCAACCTCTTTAGATAGTTTACTTTTTATAATTTGACATAGGACGCGTTCCTTTAGTATCTCACAGCGCCCAAAATGCTCCGTCTGCCGTTTCACAAGGCGGCCGCGGTCGTTATGGTCGTGGTGAAAACTTCACTAATGAAGTCATCATTTTCGATCACACAGCGCTCACAACGACCCGTTTCAAGAGGTGGGTCGAAGTGGGCGATGACCACAGAGCATTAATTCTCTCTATCTCTTGACATTGAAAAAGGCGCGAGTTTCTTTCTTTTTTATTGTATGAGTTCAGCGGACCCGGCATACGGCCCACCTGATATAAAAGCGGTTACCATCGCCTATAGACATGTGTAATACCAAAGGTGTTACCAATGTCTATATTTGCGCAACTAAAAGCGTCATATTATATATATATATATATATATATATATATATAGTAAATATAGCAAGATGTACGTTTTTTTTCTTTTAGTTATCAATTCTGTCGTGCGTCCCGAGACGCACACACATTTTTTTTAAACTGGCCGTTTTAACTCATAACCCAGAAAAATTCCCGCGGGATTTCCAAGATGAAAAATAGCGCCGATGTTTCACAATACTTAATTCGTTAACAAACACGTCGTCAATACAACGCGAACGAAGTTACACTGTAATCAATGAAGTCACTTTCAAAAATGTTGTGTTCAAATACGAAATATTCGAGTTGCATCATTAAAAACGACGACCGAACAAAAAGAGTTAAGAACGGAACCATTTAGAAAACCAATCGCCACTTTCCACCAATCATTCTAAGCCGATCACTTCTTTTTTTCGTATCGCAGAGGGGTCATTTGTCCCGTTATTAAATTCAGAGACAATCAGGCACCCCCCCGAATCGAAGTGGGGACCAACTGTGGCCAAATTACACTCACCCATCGGTATTAATTTTTATTCCTCTCCTTTCTATTGGGGTGAATAATTTTTGTGAAATACATCGACGGGGTATTGAGGGTATACTGGCGAAAAGATAAAAAAAATACACACTTCTAAATAGCAATATTTTGTAAGACAAACGATACTAAAATAAACCAACTGAAAAATATTTTTCCGCGTCTAGTTACAAATTTTTTAAATTAGCTTTTTGAAAGAGAGAAAGAAAGAAAATATGTCTTTCTAAAAATGCGACACATTAACAATAATTTATAATAATAACAAATACACTGGAAATTTGGAGATTGGCACTCAGTTTTTGCTGTGTCGAAACATAGTCCGACGCAGCAGTGATTTTCAGTGCCCACCTCCTTGACTACATAGTCATGCGACCCACGGTGAAAACAAGTTAAATAGATTTAAATTATAATTAACATATAAAAAAAAAAAACTAAAGATATGTACCTAAAAATTAAAGTAACATGTGTGACGTGTTTTTTTTATTTTTATTGCATGAGTTCAGCAGACAGGCAGACGGCCCACTAGACGGAAAGTTGTTACCATCGCCTATAAACATTTGCAACACCAAAGGTGCTACACTTGCGCTGCTGCTCTTAAGGGAGTCTGGAACCTGGTCACTAATGCCGGAACACAACGCAAGGTTGTTATGGCGGCATACTCTAGACCAGAGGTGGTAGCTGTCCAGTCGGGCAAATGCCCTACCACCTGGCTGTGGGCTGTTTTGTCGCTTCTTACGACAAGCCGCCCCAACGCAGGAAATTGTATTCTTTCTCCGTTCCTGCACAGATAAAATGTGTAAATAATAACACGTGTTACATGTGAAAACATGTGGTGTATAATATATAAATATATTATATTTGTAGATCTGTGCATACAATAAATATTATTTTGTAAGTAATTAGTTTTTATTACATGTGGGGTCTTTTTTTTGCAACTTAAGTAGGTTTCTCTTATAATGAAATTTGAAAGAATGTATTGATTTCAGGTCTCTTTTTCGTACAAATACTTTTTTTACACACAAACATATTATCACGCTTGTTTTCCATAGGGTAGGCAAAAACGATAGTTCTCTACTTGCGACGATCAACAACATTAAATAACTAGTAGTCGAATATGAATGGCTACTCAGCCGGAGCAAACCCTGACTCTTTGTCCACTCGATGGCGCCTCTGAAATCCTAGCGAAACAAGCAGAAAAAAAATGAACACTTACCGTCACTGGAACCGCATAAGGAGAGATGCAGTCTTCTGGCCGGATTAGATCTTCCTTGCGTTGCACTAACACTAAGCTGGTTAGCGGGAGACGGTTGGCACTTTGAGAAACGGTTTGAGGCACAATTCAACCGTTTTCTAACTTTTTATTTATTAATAATTGACGAGCGTGGCGTCGTTGTGATAGTTAGGCAGCCATTGGTTGTTTTTTGCGGTTAATGAAACACATGCGTGTGCGCAGCGCCCTCTACTGGTGGCCAGCCGAATGAAGGTGCGAAAGAGGAAATGTTGCCAGGAAAGGATGCTTTCCAGGACTGTGACGGCATGTCGTAACAACTAGCAACTTTCGCTTTATCTACTTTCATTAATTTCATCATAATAGGTTTTCCACCTACGAAATTACGGTTCTGCAATACTGGCCATTTCAAATCAAAATAATTTTTGTTTGGCTAAGAGTTCTAATTTCAAATTAAAATTATTGTTACAACTTAGGCTCCGACAAAGACAAAGTCCACGATAAAATCTGTAAAAGCACATTTTATTACCTGTAGGCATTTGAACTAATTGTGATCCTTTTTATGATCGTCTTCTGTTGTTCACTCATTTATTGGTATACACGTTCCTAGTTATTGTAAAGAACAGCCTATTGTCATATTGTACTCGTTTACGGTAACCCTCATTAGCATCATTAGCCACGTGTTACGGATTATCAGTACAAGCTAATTCTAGGAAATTATGTCGACGTTGCCGGGCGGGCACATTTGCATTTATGAAGAATAAAACGATGGCCTGATTGAGACAGGGGATCAGTTGAGCTACAACTATGATCTAGATGTGACGTGTGTACCTTATCGGGAATCTAATATTGAAGGTATTTGCGCGTTTCATTGAATTACGATCTTCTGCATTACGGTTGGATTTGTTGTGTTCGGTTATATTTGTAACTGTGTTATACGTGTTTGTATAGTTGTAATAAACTCTATAATAATTCTAACGGCATTTTAATTCGAGTCCCACAAACTCGTAACATTATTTTAAAATATGAAATTATTTTTTCACAATTAGCCATTTGTTTATTGATTACCGTTATCGTTGCATTTGATTCTTTTCGTCATCATGGATACGTTAAAATTACGAGTAATTATGGTATACGAGTACCGTCGTGGCAGCAACGCGGCACAAGCGGCACGCTACATCAACGAAGTTTACAAACACTACAAACCAAGGCTTGAAAATGTTGTCTATTACCTTTAAAAAATATGGAATTACCGGTGTTTTCGAAAAAGATACAGCCATATCGGTATATTTTTTACCGTTACTTGGTAACTTTTATGGTGTATAACGTGTTATGTATGTATAACGTTATACGTATCGGTAATTACGTCATTTCAAGCGACGTTGTCATTTTTAGGAATTGGCTTTATTACGAGTGCATGTTACCGAAACAATCGACAAACATGATTCTAAGAGCGAGTGCACGTATCCAGGAAATGGAGCGCCAAAATTTTGATACGGAATTGTTTATAGACGAAATAGAAAAACGACGGGCGATATGGGATTTGAAATCACCTGATTATGCCAATCGAATTTTAAAACGTAGATCTTGGGAAGAAAATTCGCCTCCAAATGCTCGCGCGTAGGTACGCTCTTTCTTTCTGGGCGAAATGGTCGCGCGTGATACGCACGAGTGAATCGAGGCGAATACGCTGCTTTTGGACAAGCTCTAAAATACGTGCGCTCTTTGCAAAGAGAGCGACGATAGTAACAAAACATAATTATAACGGTAAAAATAGCGATAAAACAGTATTAACATTATATTTTTAACGGTAAAAATGGCTAGAAATAACGGTAAGTTTTAGAACAACATTTCTTTTATGCCTTTATCTGAAATTAGCGTAAATAACGATACAACACATTTACCGGTGTTTCAAGCCCTGCTACAAACGAACGCACAACCTGTTATTTTTGTTATTGGTTTGCCCGCGAACGTTCTAGAAAATTTCGACCTGAAAAATGAACCTCGTGGTCGTCCGAAAACTTTGGTCGACAATGACGAATTAAAGGCGATTTTTTTTTTTTAATAAAGAAATCGACGGACAAACACACACTGTATATCCCCAAATTAAGCAAGTTACGCTTGTGTTATGGGTAATATACAACGGACCATTCTGGGGCCGATCCCAGACACCCAGACCATAGTAAATAACGGAGAAAATACGTTTCCGAAATTTATTATACCAGGAATCGAACCCGGAGCCTCTGCATTGCAGTGAGGTAAGCCGGCAAAGGCTTAGCCCGCTCAACCACAGAGGCCGTCAAGATTGTGGAAGATGATGATACTCAATCTACAGTTGAATTAGCAGCAGCTTGAACCACTACAGTTGATTGAGCGGAGACCCAGGAAGCTGGTTGGCAACGACCAGCTTTTCGATGAAAAAACTCAATGTCTCCAAAGTAAAACGAAGCGCTTTGCATCTAGCTTCATCATACGCACCGCAAAGGAGTGGAACTCATTGCCGGAGCGTCTTTCCCGATACTTATAACCTGGGTGTCTTCAAGTCCCGTGTGCATAGGTACCTTCTAGGTAAGCATGCTCCATCCTAGACCACACCTTCGCTCCACATATGGCAAGATCGTGGTCAAACGCAAACCTATACTACAATAAAAAAAATATTTACTCGAAAAATTGTGAACCTCCTCCTTTTTTAAGTCAGTTAAAAAGAAAAATTCTTATTGAGTAAAGTCACACAGTCTTTTTTTATTTATTGAAAAAAAAAACCAACAACGCATATCAACATACAAACAACAACAAAAATTACTTATAATGTAAGGCTAATAACAGGTTTTTCTGAGTTCATTTGTAAGCTAACGAGCGAACCAAAGTTTAAAAATGCAATAAATATATACATAAGTGAAAATAAGTATATACTTACACACATACATACATAGATAAATAAATGTAAATATATTTCATTAACATTGAAATATAATAAAAACATATTGATATTAAATAAACTTATTACTTGATATATTGTTATTTTCATATGATGTGGTGGTGTTTTCTTTAAACTAACTTTCCAAAACACTCAAAATAAATTAATTTTAATCTTATCCCAAGAAATAAGCGATGCGGATGGAAGCTCGTATCAACTCTTTAACGTTGATTCCGTTTATGTACTTAGAACTTGTTTTCGGTTTTGCATATTAACCTTCCAATGTTGTTACGTGTTTTAACTTCCCTTTACTTTAGAAGATAAGCAGTTACTTGATTAAATTTGTTGTTTTGATTAGGACTTGTTTAAACTAAATTAGATTATTAATACTATTTATTTATCTATAATTATTCCATCCATATCTATCTATCTATAATATAATAAATCTGTAAATAGTACGTACGTGGTTTGTACAGTGCGCTTAGAAATGTAAAAATAAATCAGGGGAGATTATTCGGACCAGGAGACTCCGAAAACACGATTTTTAGAATTTGTCTGTCTGTCTATATACCCGCTTACTCCTCCTAAACAGCAATGGAGTTTTAAGTGGCTTACATCGGTAACATAAAGTTTCACTGAAACCCAATGTTACGATATCCCGTCACATTCCCGGAAAGCATCCGTTTCTCGGCAACATTTCTTCTTCCACCTTTATTCGGCCGGTTCTAACCAGAGGGCGCTGCGCACATACACGCCTCTCATGGATAAGTAGTCCAAAAAACGTCGGGAAACCACTGTATTGTGCCCTGAAACCGTTCCTTGAAGTGCCAACTGTGTCCCGGACATCCGGTGTAGTGTTTGTGCAAAACCACGACGCGCGAATCCGGCCGAAATCCTGCATCATTCCTTACACGGTTCCAATGACGGTAAGCGTTCATTCTTTTCTACTTGGTTCACTAGGATTTGCAAGATGACATCAGGTCTAACAGAGAATCAGGGTTTGCTCCGGCTAAGTAGCCATTCATATCGTCTCACCCAATTAAGTTTTTATGTTAGTAAAATATAGCTACCATCTTGTCTATCTATACTATTGTTACGTGCCGTCAAAGATAAGCCGCACAGCCTATTGTAAGCGCAGCTTATTGTCCTCCCGGATTAGGGAATCCTTTGTGTTTTGAATTTGTAACATACTATTGTTTTTCTACTTGTTTTATAACCATCATTAGCGTCTAACTAATCCCTATTCTTATTGTTTTCTACTTTGTGGACGTTCGCAGGTGTGCAAATTAATATTTCTTAGAAACTCAGTGTGCGCCTCCAATTACTTTGTACTGTGTAGTTAGTATAAGACGATGCCCGAATGGAGGGGCGGGGCAGTCAAGCGACGACTACGAAGCGAGTAAGACGTTTTCTAGTACTCTCGATTAACGATATAAACGACGAACTTGTGAAATTATATTGAATCGTGCAATGTGAACTGGTTGCATCCAGTTTTATTTGTATTAGTTTTATACGTGTTTGTGTAGTTGTAATAAATTCTATAGTAATTCCAACGGCATTTTTAATTCGAGTCCTGTAGCTCGTAACACTATAATAAATCTGTAAATGGTTCGAGTTTGCACAATGCGTTTAAAAAATTGAAAAAAATCAGTGGGGCTAATTCGGAGCAGCAGATTCCGAAAACGCAATTTTTAGAATTTTTGTCTGTCTGTCTTTCTGTCTGTTAGAGCATCACGTGAAAGCTACTAAACGGATTTAAATGAAACTCGAAACAGAACTAGCTTATGTCCCGGGTTGTAACTTAGGACATAACTTAGGACATTTGTTATCCCCATAAATGACGTCGTTTCCATGGGATTCCGTGTTGCCAACCTTTACGATGGGATAAAGAGATGGCATAAGGGATTTGATAGAGGGGATAGGATCTAGTATTGGAATAATCGAATGGTATAGAGAATACGTGAGCTGTCGAACCCCCCTTTTTCCCTCGGGAATGAGCCATCGGACTTTTTCGTTGGCAGCCAATAACCGTCCACTGCTGGACATAGGCCTCCCCAAGTCGGCGCCACTCATCACGGTCCTCTGCCTTCCTCATCCAGCGCCTCCCGGCGACTTTGCGCAGGTCGTCAGTCATCGGACTTTACTTTGTTTCTATTGTCTTATTATTTTAACCCATGCAGAAACGGAGAAAGAATACAATTTCCTACGGCCGGGCAGCCTGTCGTAAAAGGCGACAATACAACACACAGCTAGGTGGTAGGGTATATGCCCGTCTGGATAGCTTCCCCTAGTCTACAGTATGCCGCCGTAACAACCTTGAGTTGTGTTCAACAGTCTCCCTTAAGAGAGCAGCAGCGCATCTGGGTCTTGGGACATCGCAAATGTCTATAGGCGATGGTAACCGCTTTCTATCAGGTCTGTCTGTCTGCTGAACTCATGCAGCAAAAAATGTCATTTATCTTCGTGTCTTTGTCTTGAGTAAAATATTTTTCTTTGTTTTATTTCATTCTTTATCCATTAGCTCCTTTAAAAAAACAAAGTATAGGTAGATCGAGCATAGCCATCAAGATTGGACCAACTTTTAATTTCCACTTGCCTAACATTATCAGGAGCTCTCGAAATACTTGGCTCCGGAGACAGAACGCCATCGTCCAGGTAAAGCATGGTTCCCTTCAAAAGGCGTCCCTAAGTCAATACGGCTTTATGTGGAATGCAAAGTTGTTCAAGTGATGCCGTGAAGATATTCAATAATGAGGGAATTCGTGAAGTACCCTCAAATTGTATAACGGAAGGCTTCACCAGGAATAGTGTTGGGACATCTTACTGAAAATTATCGATATATATATAGGTTACATTATGCCATAGTTGGCACCCAACCCAATCATTGGCACCCAGTAAATTCATTTATGATATTAAAAAACCTTAAGATTTTCTACTTTGTACCTATATAATAATATTATTATTATCCTTGTGCGGCTACAAAATAAAAACAAATATTAAGTTTTGTTAATGTTTTGAATAAAATAATACGTTGGCAATCATTGTACTACAGTGCCAATATTGGTTTAGTTGCCCTACGTAAGTACCAAAGTCATTAAGTCGCGCTACAGTGTTTAACGCACTCGTGTTCCAAATTCAAATGACCCAGGTTTATATCTAAGCACGCATAGCAAGCATATATTATGGAAAAGCATGCACCACATAGGCATTTTTCTAATCATATGTACATATTGTGACAATTACCACATGCTAACGATGAAGAAAAATAAACAATATGTAATAAACCTTCAATACTTTACTTTCTAGTTCAATTCACTACAATTACAAAGAAACTAAGTCAATATAGTGTAGACAACTGCACAGCAAAACATAAAGAAAAGTCGCAGCCAATCTGATTTGAAGTGCCTAATACGTAATGAATGACATGTGGGCAACATGATAACGTATTTGTAATGGAATTACTGCGATGGTTGTCTACACCGCAATTAGATCATCGTCATCTTTGTTACTAATCCGTCAATTCCACGAAAATGACGTTATTTATCGGGATAAAAAGTATCCTAAATGTTGACTCGGATTATAAGTGAGCTCTGTGTCGAGATTAATTCATATATGTTCATTGGTTTCCAAAAAGATGCGATAGGAGCGTCTTCTTTTTCACTATTTTGGTCTATTCCGTGGAAACGAAGTCATTTATCGGGATAAAAAGTATCCTTAGTTACGCCCCGGAATATAAACTAGCTTTGTATAGAGATTCATTTAAATCCGTTCAGTAGTTTTCACGTGATGCTCTAACAGACAGACAGACAAAAATACTAAAAACTCTATTTTCGGAATCTGCTGGTCCGAATTAGCCCCCACGATATTGCCATTTACAGATTTATTATAGTATAGATAAATAATGATTTATACATTTTTATCGATATAATTTTGTTAATGTCCCATCATTAGCCGTGACGTCATTATCATTTGAAAACAGACTCAAGAGCTGAACAAACTGACAGGCGAAAGCGACACATTTAAATTGCTCACGAATTAGGAAAGTGCTCGAACTTTGAAAATCTGGTTTGTGATCAAATGAACCTATCAAATCTACCTTGGCCGTGATTGAAACTTTGGAATCATATACTTGCATCCTTAGCAACGAGTGATGCAAGTATACAAAATGCCAGCAACCAGTGGCAGTATAGTCTGCACAACGTATCTATGAAATGCTGCCACCATGTTGAAATATCGTAAGAATTGGGACTGCTAGTTGTAAAAAATTATTTATCTGTTAACGGAGTTATTTTTAATGCTATAAATAAGGCGCATTTGGCCACAGTCAACTATATACAATAACACTGTCCCAGATAGAGCCCGAGCATTATAGATAGATTAATGTGATATATTCAAATGTCTTTGATGATTACTCATAGATAGGCAACATCGGAGCGAATACAGCGCACTCTTCACTACACAGATAAGTTGGGAGCATTTTTTCTTGTAGTAGTAATTCGAAGAAATACACCTTAAAAAATTTAAAAGGCTATTTATACTTCCAGTAAAATTTACCTGGCCATTTATAGCATTTCATACTTTAAAATCTATAATATTTTTGAAGATAGTATTGTATAGGGAGGAGGAGCGAGATGGAATGCTCCTCCATCTTAAAGGAAGATCTTCCAGCGAGGTTATCGTTGCTCCTCGCAGGCTTGTCTATTATTATAGGAAATTTGTACATATTGTTTGTACGTGTCAGGAAATGTTGGTGACCTCGATTATTGCATAGCGCCATCTATTGGCTTTTAAGTGTTCCACTAGTCACTACATTATAAAATTCTAAATATGCCGCTGGAATGGACTATATAAACGCTGGAGAAGACGATGCCATTTTTTTAATATTTTTTGTCTGTTTGTTCGGGATTCACGTAAAAACTGCTGGGTTGATTTCGATGCGATTTTCGCTGATCGATCGCAAATTCTTAGATTTAAAATCTGCGCTTCTTTGTATCTCGGGAATCCCGCGGGAATTTTCCCGGGAGCGGTTTGTAGTTGTTTGGGTGCATAAATACTAGCTTACTCCGAAACAGTTTTCACTTTTATGGTAGCTTACATTCTTTTTCAAATGCTGCGGTGCTTTGCGTCCCGGGAAACCCCGGGAATTTAAAGTCAAGCTTGAACGAAGTTGTGGGCATATCCTAGTACTAAATAAATATAAAAATGTTACACAACTTATGATGGACATTTTATAATCTTTAGAGGTATACGGTCTAGTTTCTAAAAGTATAAAGTACATACTAATTAACTAAGTAAATAAGTACAAGTTGTTACACGGGTATTTATTTTAATTTTAAAGTAAGATAGAATTTTATTGTTGATTTTATTTAAATTTGTTTATTTGTTTTATTGATTAAATTTTACACAAGTAGAATTATTTTTATTAATTACTATTATTATTAAACAAAATTAGGTATTTTTGTTTTTACACCAAAAGGAAGGTTTGCACTGAAAATCAGCGTTGTGTCGGATATAATTCCGGCACAGAAATGTGATGAGTGCAAACCTTGTTTGCTAAAAATGCGGCATACAAATTCACAAAATATGCTCTGTGTATAATAATGTATAAGGAATGTAATTACGTCGCTATTTCTTCAAATAAAGTGTTTCATTCTTTCTATGTATAAAATCTGTTAATAAAAATAAATATCTGGAATGAAGTGGATCTTATCTAAAATTCATTTGAGAAATGTCTATTTCTTCGGATCAAATAAACCAAACAGTCCACTTCTGATTTTACATTCGGTAACTTTCATTAATTATTATTGGTATAAATATATAAATTCCGCTACAGTAAATGTGGATATAATCCACCGTATAATATTTCAAACTGTACACCACATTACACATGAACACAAAAATTTATGTATCCCTTGATCAAATTACAACCACTAATGTGTTCGCAGGCTTATGTTTCGCCATATTAGGGAGACGGTACAATAGTTACGTTAACTTCTTAAATATTTATGTTTATTTATGATCAAAAATATACGGTTCATTCAGCAATAACGCAGTACGCAAAATAAACATAGTGAGGGGTGAAACACGAATTTTAAAAGCAACATAAAACAATTCAAGTCACAATCGAAATAAGTGTGTTAACACAGTAATATATTTTTTTAACAGAAGCTGTTTAAATATTGATAAATAGATAACACTTTAATGTACACCATTTCAGAAAACTTACGAATTAGTATTATTAATATAATATAATTGTGTACAGAGGGCGGTCTTATCGCTAAAAAGCGGTATCTTCCAGACAACCTGTGACAAAAATATTGCTGATTAGTAGTGGGGATGGTGGTGTACATAATTAATGTACGATTACTTACATTTTAAGAATAAATATATAACTATACTACATATACAAATATACACATAAGTTATATACATATACAAGATATAGTGATAAAATGCAACTATTTAAACATAATAATACTGATTATATTAAATTACATATCATATTGTAGATAGTATTTCCTGACCATGTTCTTGAATGTTATTAGAGATTTTGCTTGTCTGACAGCAACAGGCAATATATTCCAAAGTTGGACAGTCTTAATCGTGAAAGAATGATTGAAAAATGTTGTATTATGAATAGGAGTAATAAGTCTATGTGGAAGGGGGTAAATTGTGAGAGCAAGAAATCATAATATATTGTTACATGCCGTCAAAGATAAGCCGCACAGCTGCCTATTGTAAGCGCCGCTTATTGTCGTCACTGGATTAGAGAATTCTTTGTATTTTGAATTTGCAATTAAGAAAAAAATGCTATTGTTTTTCTACTTGTTTTATAACCATCATTAGCGTCGAACTAATCCCTATTGTTATTGTTTTCGACTTTGTGGACGTTTGCAGATGTGCAAATTAAGATTTCTTAGAAACTCAGAGTGCGCCTCCAATTTCTTTGTAATGTGTAGTTAGTATAAGACGATGCCCGAATGGAGCGGCGGGGGGCAGTCAAGCGACGGCTACGAAACGAGTAAGACGTTTTCTAATACTCTTGATTAGCGATATAGAAAACGGACTTTGCGCGTATCGGACTGTATGGAATCGTGCAGTGTGAACTGGTTGCATCCAGTCTTATTTGTATTTGTTTTATACGTGTTTGTACAGTTGTAATAAATTCTATAGTAATTCCAACGGCATTTTTAATTCGAGTCCTGTAGCTCGTGACAATATTTTATGTAAATATATATTAACATAACTGAAGAGTTTGTACGATGAATTTAAAATTAAAATATATATATATATATATATATATATATATATATATCAGGGACTATTTGGGGGACTATAGGGATTCGGACCAGCAAATTCCGAAAATGTAACTTTTAGATTTTTTGTCTGTTAGAACATTTTCAATGTCTGTCTGCTAGAATAGCGCGTGAAAACTACTGAACATATTTAAATATAATTTGAAACAGAGCTAGCTTATATCCTGGGTCAACCCTTTTTTTTCTACATAAATGACGTTATATCCGTGGGTAGATGAATATCGCCAAAAATGTGGCATTGTTATCGCGTTTTGTTTGATCCTAATTTTGCAATTGATCAATAAATACGTCACCATTATGGGAATGCAAACAAAATTTCATTCAAACATGCTAGTATTTAATAAATTCAAAACTTGAAATCAATACAAGTCAATAAAAGTGTATTTACGTAAACCCAAACACCAATAAATATATATTGTTGGAGAGTTTCTGGAGGTGCTAAAACGCTCTAGAAAAGATGATAAACTCGTGATTTTCAATATAGTAATCTGTTAAATTATATTTCGATAAATGTATGAATTAAAAAATGTAAATGAATATATTTAACATTCATTTAAATTTTCACTCGTTTAGTGTCACAACAACTGCAATTGTTTACAAACTTCATCATAGCAAGAACGAAACAAATCTAATTAGCTGACTTAAGCAGACAGAGCACAAAACCCGACTATCCATTCACAACAATAAGCCAGTATTTTAATCTGCATACAAACTATACAATCCGGCGTAATGCGATTTCCTCTCCGCGTTTTCCGCTCGCTACACTGCCTTGACAAATGTGCAAGGAGCTTAACTTCCCTCCTGATTAAGACGAATGACCGCGTCTAGTAAATAAATAGCCCTATTTATTGATTCGCCGAGATGTGTGCAAACGAACGTCTATTGTGATTGATATACATCTGATTTTCATTGTGTTAACATTTTTGCCTTTGTTTTGCTCTAAGCTTTATCTAGTATAATATCAGTGTTAGTCACCGCGAACAATGTATATTAAAACTGCGTTTTAACAGTTTTAAGCGCGGCATTTTATTTATTTTGAGAGATATTACTATATGGTATTTAGGGCTTTTTAATAAAACAACAACTGTTCGTAATACTTCCTATTCGGTGAATGAATGTACATTATTTTTGTATCTACATAACACCTCACCACTTAAATTCGACTTTACCTTACAATTAATAATAAATTATATAAATATCTTAATTAATTAATTAGAAACCGTATTACAGGTTTCCAGTTGCGGTTGGAATGACTCACTGGCTGAAGTGAAGACTCTTGCATTACGGCCTCTGGTTCCGTGGGTTTAATTTCTCTCTTATTATTACTCTCCCCGTGACTCATATCTGTCTCTACTATATCCGCCGGCACCCGCTCTTGCGGGGCTCCATCCTCACGCCCAACCACTTCCGTCTGTATTATATCCTCCTCTGAAATAGTACTCCCAGAACCGACCGCTCTCGATAGTTTATATCTAAGCTTTAAGTAATCTATATGTTTTCTTAAGAGGTCGATCGTTACCGTCCTCCACGAGATACTCTCGTGCACCTACTTTTGTCTCTTTTTTTTTTATTGCAAGAGATCAGCAGACAGGCAGACGGCCCACTTGATGGAAAGTGGTTACCGTCGCCTATAGACATTTGCAACACCAGAGGTGCTACAAATCCGCTGCTGCTCTCTTAAAGGACTGGAACCTGGTCACTGATGCCGGAACACAACACAAGGTTGGTATGGCGGCATACTTTAATTACCCCCTTTGACCATTTATCACTGCTATCATAATTTGCCATCCAAACCTTACCTACCTACTTGTTATAATATATTTGGTTTACATACATAACATATTTGTTTTTTATTTCGACGTTTCGACCGCTTTTCGTGTCGCGATCACGAAAAACCGAGATTTCAAGTGTCCATTTTAACTTACAGCCCACTTTGTACATTTTAATTTATGGTTGTTATTTACTCTATGTGGTGCGTAGTAATATACCACCGTTTTGTAACAGATTGTGGCTTGAAGAAAAGGTGTGGCGCAAGAAACTCTTCAGCAAAATTTTATATAATATTAAATGGGAGGTAAAATATAGAGAAATTTTCAATCAAGTTAGGGTGTGTTCTGGCTTACGCAGAAAGAGAGCATTTTCAGAGATAGAGTTTTTTTCAATTAAAAACAAAAAAAAACCATTAAGGTGCTCTCCCTCACCGCAAGCATTCGCCTGTAATGTAACGTTACAGATGCGAGCATTACATCAGTGAAGGAGGTGAACCGAGCATTACAGTGCGCAGCCTGTAGTGATACAATCTGCAATCTAAATATATATAATTGAAATCCACATATATATAGTGACTCATCACGATATTTCAGGAACCTGTAGACTTGAAATTTGACATGGACCTTCCTTTCGCCAAGTAGAGGTCAGCTAAGAACGGATTTTACGGCACGCAAAGCGGCTGGCATCAGCTAGCATTTTAATACAAATTATAACAAAACGCCCGCCTCATCTGACATTGTGGAATCAAAATGCTCAACGAATCATAAATGTTATAATAATGTCACATGCCGTCAAAAATAAGCGCACAATAAGCGCAGTTTATATTGTCTTCCCGGATTAAGGAACTCTTTTGTCTTTTGAATTTGTAATTTAGAAAAACATGCTATTGTTTTTCTACTTGTTTTATAACCATCATTAGCGTCGAACTAATTCTTATTGTTATTGTTTTCGACTTAGTAAACGTTCGCAGGTGTGCAAATTAATATTTCTTAGAAACTCAGTATGCGCGGCCAATTTTTTGTACTGTGTAGTTAGTATAAGACGATGCCCGAATGGAGGGGCGGGCAGTCAAGCAATGGCTACGAAACGAGTAAGACGTTTTCTAGTACTCTCGATTGGCGATATAGTACTAGAACTGTATTGAATCGTGCAGTGTGAACTGGTTGCATCCAGTTTTATTTGTATTTGTTTTATACGTGTTTGTACGGTCTAATGAATTCTATAGTAATTCCAACGGCATTTTTAATTCGAATCCTGTAGCTCGTTACAATAAAAACGAATGCTCGCGGCGAGGGAGCACTTTACGTATTTACAAAGAAGATTTATTTAACACGCTGACCTCTTATTTAAAGCCCTATGAAACTTAATAACTATTTATTTTTAGTCAAATCAAATAAACACTCAAAGAAATCACTTGGTAAGCTAAATGAAACCAAAAGCCGCGTTGTGAAATCGTATGCCAAAGTTAGCATACAGCTTGAATCAATACTAAACACACACATCGGGACATAACTCAATTAGTTAACCGACGACGAGCGTACTAATCTAGTTCGTAACTAAGACGAATTGCTTTAGCAAACAGCGGAGAACACTATGTTTGATAAGGTGTACACTACGGTGAGGAAGTTTAAGGAATATGTGGGTAGGAGGATTTATCCGTGCAGGAACGGAGAAAGAATACAATTTCCTGCGGCCAGGCGGCCTGTCGTAAGAGACGACTAAACAACCCACAACCGGGTAGGGCATTTGCCCGACTAGATAGCTACCACCCCTGGTCTAAAGTATGTCGCCATAACAACATTGAGTTGTGTTCCGGCATTAGTGGCCAAGTTCCAGTCTCCCTTAAGAGAGCAGCAGCGCATTTGTAGCACCTTTGGTGTTGGAAATGTGCATAGGCGATGGTAACCGCTTCCATCAAGTGGGCCGTCTGCCTGTCTGCTGAACTCCTGCAGTAAAAGAAAAAAGGAGGTACCTTGATATGGGTTTAATTTCAGTGTGAAGTCGCGAAAGTCAAAAAGCCTAGATATTACTAGAAAAAATAAAGTAGAACGTCCTAGTATTTATTTACGGTAATGTAACGCCAGAAACGAAGACAACGCGATTGGATGGTATAGTAAAATTATACATGACTAATAAGATAAAAAGATCGGACAAAAGCTGTGTACGTAGGTGTGTGTATATATATGTGTGTGAACGAGTCACAGGAAAATTAAACTCAGGTATTGTCTACTCTAATTTTCACTGCTTCGAAGCGTCTTATTGCTGTTGCAAAGAGAAGAAGGTTAACACTAAATGATAATTACGTTCATAGACACACGGAACAAAGCTATGATTACACGTCAACCAGCATTACCTGTCAATAAGTTATCGACTATACATTACCTCTTAGGAAAAAACAACCCTTTCCCAATGTATTGTCCACGGGATCCAGACTGCGATAAATAAAAACCTACGTCACACTTGACAGGGGACTGATTACGTCAGGTGCGTCTGAGGGTCGTGACGTCACCGCCGAAGGCCTACGCACGATAAATGGTCCGAACCCACTTTTTGGGATTCTATTAAAGGGAAGGTTCTCGACTGGAAAACGCATCGTTTCAGCACACAATCTTATGGGTTAACCTGGTAATTTCTAATTGGGTTTTAATTTGTATCCGTGCAGGAATGAGAGAAAAAATTCTAATTCATGCGACCAGTAAAGATGTCATAATAGATGACAAAATAATCTACAGCCAAGTGGTATTCCCCGTTCATTATAACTTGACGTGTTGGGTTAACAAATTCTCAAAATTAAGATCGGTTAATATTAGTGTTGGGCAGTATATGGTTTAAAAATGAGTTTGTTCGAGTAACATGACATTTTGTACTGAACCACTACAACGTACCACTTTAAATGAGGGGAGGAGATTTGTACAGTTCGTACCGCGGCAGTACATTTGAAGCGATGAGACCGGTGAGGCGGTGAGCATCATTCCCTCATTTTTCCCGTACAAAACTAATTCGGAAATGTTCCTTAAGAATCGAATGTGCTCGGCCTCTGTCACCTCATTTTACTAACAGTCGTGCTACGACATACTCATGTCCCTCTTTGTCATGTCAATATACGTAGAGGAGTTATTGTACTGTTATAGCAGAAGCCTCGTTCCGAGCTTCCTCTTACTTTTGAGTAGTAGCGCGACAAAAATGAAGTAGTACATTTCAAATTTTGAGCCGTTTCAGTGCAAATGTATTTTGTAAATGTACTGGCTCAAACGTGTACTGCTCATCGCTAGTTTAATATCATGTTATAAAATTTATACTAATATTATAAAGAGGTAAAGTTTGTGAGTTTGTGACGTTGTAGGGGCTAATCTCCGAAACTACTGCACTGATTAAAAAAATTCTTTCACTATTGGCAAGCTACACTACCCCCGGTTGACATAGGTTATATTATATTTTCAAAAAAATTAGTGATCCTTACTAAAACTTCAATAATGTAACCCAAGGTATAAAAAAATACCTAAAATCGCGTGCGCTGCGAAAACTATTAATGATAGAATAAAATAATGTACTACGACTTTGCAGAGCACATCATTATTTACAAAAAGTGTCGCAACTGCATATGTCTCACTAGTATAGTTATGCCACAATACGTGTTCTTTTATTTTAAAAATTTAATTAAAATGGCGCCGCTAGAAATGGCTCTTTATTTGTATCTTGGTATTCATCCTTATCAAAATAAATTACTTCATATTCAAGACTGCTTCAATACCTTTATACAACTTTCTGAATTATTCAATTTGGACATTCCATTCGAAAGATATCACGAGTTTAAAAATGTAAGTATTAGAAAAAGTTGCATGGTCGCCGCGCACCCTAATCGGCTAGATAGACTTATGCGATTTAGGCGTCACTGGGGTACGGGCAGTACGGGAGGGGAATATTTTGAATTCGCTTAGTAGGTAATTAAACTCGACAAAAAATAAAGAGGTAAAGTTTGTGAGTTTGTGACGTTGTAGGGGGTAATCTCTGGATCTTCTAAACCGATTTTGAAAATTCTTTCACCAGTGGAAAGCTACATTATTCCTGGGTGACATAGAGTAGTGTGATTGTGATTAATAATAAGTATTTTATTATTACCAGCGAAGTGGGCACGGGCAGCTAGTAGGTTATAAATAGAGATTATTACAAAACGTAAATTATGCTTAATTTTTGTTGAAATTTTCTAGTAATTATCGCGATTTTAGGTGTTTTTCACTCTAACTGTAGGTGTTAATATTTTTGATTGTTGGTAACCTTGCGCGTTCGAGTTGTCTAGATGACTACCACCCCTGGTATAGGGCATGCCGCCATAACAACCTTGAGTTGTGTTCTGACATCAGAAGCTAGATTCTAAATCCCTTTTCGAGGTCAACAGCACATTGATAGTAGTGTTGGTGTTGCAAATGTCCATAGGCGACGGTAACTACTTTCCATCAGGTGGACAGTCAACCTGTATGCTGTTGTACAGCAACAAAAATCACATGGGAAATAGGTTATTTTATTAATGGTGTCCGTCCGTCTGTTTTTTGTATTGTAGGGATACGTGGGATGACCCTAATGAGTGGAAGACCGAGGTGTAATGCTCCTCTCTTTCAAAGGAAGATCTTACGCCGAGGCTATTGTTACGCCTCGCAGGCCTAAGCCCATTTATTAATGGCAATTACAGATCGAAATTTGTATATATTGTTTGTACGTGTCGGGAACAGCTTGCGACTTCAATTATTGCACAGTGCCATCTATTGGCTTCTTAGTGTTGGACTATGTTACAGTCATTTATCTTGGACACTACTGGATCTATATGGATGAAAATGATACTAGGGTTGTAAATTCGTTTTCTGCTTTAGTCAAGGTGGAGAAGAAAGAACAAATTCTTAGACGTAAAATCTGCGCTACTTTTTATCCCGGGAATCCCGCGGGACTTTTCTGGGAAAGATTTAAAAAAATCGAATTTCCGTGCCATTCATTCACTGATCGATAGCAAAATTTATTTAATAAAATATATGTTATTTCATCCCGGGAATCCCGCGGGAATTTTCCCGGGAGCGGTTTGTAGTTGTTCGGGTGCATAAAAATTAGCTTATTCCGACTCAGTTGTCACTAAAACGATGGCTTACATTCTGTTATAAATGCTTTAGTGTCTCGGGAATCCCGCGGAAAGTTAAATATGGACGAAGTCGCGGGCATATTCTAGTATTTTTATATAAATCTATTAAAGAAAATTTAAGTAAACTTAATGTGTGTTTGTGTGGATTACATTTCGTTTTGTGAATTAAATGATTTTGGGGAGTTTTTAATTACTATTTGCATGCCTGAAAGTACATACAAAAACATGTGAAACATAAAATAACATATTGTCGTCTAATGTTTTATTAAGCAAATAAATGATTTGATTTTTTTTATATAAGTATGTTTTTATTGTTGGAGTTTGGTGTGCAACTTTGATCATGGTGTTGCAAATACCCGAGCTTAAATTTGCGTTACAGGCAATATGCAACCTTTCGTTGTACGCGGACTACTAAGCATTTACCCATTTTATTGTACTTGACATCGAAATAGGTCAAAGACACAGCCTGCCGTAGTTATGGGAAGAAGCAAAATTTGCCTGGTGAATACATCTGGCCGTGTTTATATAGAAAATATTGGTAGTGCTCGTTTGGATCGGTGGGGCGGCGCGAATTCAGCCAATTCGCTTTGTCGCCGAGAGCATAGTCAATATTGACTGTTTGCCCCCTTGCCTATGTAGGCGTGTACAAGCGATGAGCTGAAAGCGTTTTTAGAAAAAGAAGAAAGAAATACATTCATTTGAATACATTGCGAGACATTACATATTAGAGGAAAAAAATGTGCGTGTGTATGTGTATGTGTGCAGTTCACACGCAGTAGAAGTGAAACAAAGGGTGGGATGGATTTTAAATTACGTGACGTCACATTTCATATATTATATCGTTATAATATATTTAAGCTTTAAAACACGAAATTTGAACTATTAACGAAAAACTTTAAAACATTTCCTTCCATTTAAAACATTGTATGAGCATAGTGTTTAAATTATTAAACATAATGTATTCTATCTCATTCTCTCGCAGGCTTAGTCCTATATATTTATGTGTTATCAGTTCCAACTTTAAGAAAATATAACAAAGTCGATTTCGAAACAAAATTCAATGTATTTTGCAATAACGGGGAAGATATATACATTATAAAAATATACCTAAATAGAATGAGTGTCTCAGATCTGCCATTTGTCAGACGCACCATGTTGCTCAATTTCTTTCACCATCCGTACAAAGTTCTTTTATGTCTCAACAGCTGTTATTGATTATTTTGACGTGCAAAATTAATCAGCCTTCGAGTGGAGCAATTTGCCAGTCTGTATTTTCAGTTCATACAATCCAGAGGCTTTCGAGTCAGGGGAGAATAAGTATCTATCAGGTTGAACTTACATCCTTAATCACATTGTCACTTAACATCGGTTGAGTACTGCCTTCAAACGCGAACCTATACCACTTTAAATATAAATAATACATGTGGGAAAATAAAATATCACTTATACATCGTGGTAGCGTAAAGGCGCACGCGTCCTGGCCAGAACGCATGCACCACTCAGGCAGTTTTCTGACCTACTATGCATGTTGTTACAATTACCACGTGCTAAGAACGATCAAGGAAAACATTGTACTGAAACCTGTACATCAAGATAACTGATGCGTCAAACCTGCTAAGCCACCTTGGACAAACGTGGGGGCTTCCCACTATAGGAGAACAGACAGTATACACAGCCCAGCTGTGGGACGTTTATGGGCTTTTGTTGTTATATTATTATATCGTTTATAATAAAAGAAACCAAAGCCTAAAGAAATAGAAGTCAATAACTTTTTTTATGAGCCAGCAGTGTTTCCGTTACATACCACTTGATTACAAATAAAGTCTTTTTCTTTCTACATTTGACTTTGATAATAAATCGCTACATTCTATGCTTTAGACAACACGAATAAAAAGGCTTAGAATTCCAAAGCATCTTTAAAGACTTATTTAAAGTTAAAATTGCTAGAAAAGTTCGTTCGACGTTCCGAGCAGTGCAAACTGAGAGTTCTACTTTTAACTATAAAGAGAACTAGACCATGGTTTTTCAATTAATAGTTTGAAATAGAACAAATAAGCCATAGATAAATAAAATGTTTTGTCATAGTACAAAGATAGTGAGATATAAAAGAATGAGATTAGAAAACTGCTAGTGATACTTTTATCTAACTTTATGTGATATCAAAACCACGTGTTAACAACGGTGAAGGAAAACATCGTGATGCAACCTACACATCGAGATGACCAATGTGTCAAACCTGCCAAGCCGCCTTGGACAAGCGTGTCCGGTCTATAATGGGAGGCCCGAGCCCAGCAGTGGGACATTTCTAGGCTGTTATTATTTATACATTATTATTTAATATGTATTTATTTATAGGAGATGTCATGAAACTATAGTTGTAGTAATGACTCATATAATAATGTCACATAATTTAATAGATTATATGAAACTATGTAAATAATTGCATACGATGTATAGCTTTAACATTCGCTGTTTAAAGATGGCGCTACTTGAGATACTCAATCGCTTATAGCAAGTCAATTGGTTTGGAACAATTATTAAAACGGCAAATGTCTGCTGGGGACGATTATTCAATAGTGATCTACATGCCAATAAAGCCCAAAGTAAACTGTAATCTATGTGCTAATAAAGCTTAATGTGAACTGTAATCTATGTGCCAATAAAGCTTAAAGTGAACTGTAATCTATGTTCCAGTAAAGCTTAAAGTGAACTGTAATATATGTGCCAGTAAAGCTTAAAGTGAAGTGTAATCTATGTGCCAGTAAAGCTTAAAGTGAACTGTAATCTATGTGCCAATAAAACTTAAAGTGAACTGTAATATATGTTCCAGTAAAGCTTAAAGTGAACTGTAATATATGTGCCCGTAAAGCTTAAAGTGAACTGTAATCTATGTTCTAGTAAAGCTTAAAGTGAACTGTAATATATGTGCCAGTAAAGCTTAAAGTGAACTGTAATCTATGTGCCAGTAAAGCTTAAAGTGAACTGTAATCTATGTGCCAGTAAAGCTTCAAGTGAACTGTAATCTATGTGCCAGTAAAGCTTAAAGTGAACTGTAATCTATGTGCCAATAAAGCTTAAAGTGAACTGTAATCTATGTGCCAATAAAGCTTAAAGTGAACTGTAATCTATGTTCCAGTAAAGCTGAAAGTGAACTGTTATATATGTGCCAATAAAGCTTACAGTGAACTGTAATGTATGTGCCAATAAAGTTTAAAGCAAACTGACTTAAAATCTGCGCTACTGTTTATTCCGGGAATCCAGCGGAAATTTTCCCGGGAGTAGTTTTCAATTGTTCGGATGCATAAAAATTTGCTTATTCCGACATAGTTTCCACTAAAACGATAGCTTACATTCTTTTTTAAGTTCTGCAACACTTTGTATCCCGGGAATCCTGCGGGAAATTCAAGTAAAGCGTATACGAAGTCGCGGAAATATCCAAGTTTTTTATATAAAAGTAGGTAGTAATCAAAACATTTGAGCAAAGCTTGGTACACTTGATTCACTCATTTAACAAACACTCAGAACTTATTTTACTACAACAACACTCGTAGTCGTTATTTTCCCGAACATTATTGTCTGCTCTGTATTCTTAAGAATATCGTAGTTGCAGTAATGATCAAATATCACGCAAAACGCTTGACCAGTAACCATTTGGTAGCTCATAACGTACCGTTATAACGGTTACCGAAGTTAATAACGGGGATATACGCCGTTATTAGGCGGTTAAATAAGTAATAACTTAAATAAGTTGGCTTATGTTAAACTTAATGGTGCTTACATAATAAGTACCTTCCGCTTGTGAGTTAGGCTGTAGATACAAAGATAAATTGTAAGGCTAGGACAGAGCGCTGGCAAATTTTAGGCGTTCACCTCTTAAGAATCGATATTATTACATAGAGCACCTGGTAGGGAAATTGTACGATAAGTGAAATAGTACATGCGTTAACTCAAAAGCATTATGTTTTTTATTATACAATTTCAATAAAATATGATCTAAAATAGTTAAGTACTTAAGGAGTAAATTCCAGTCATGCGTCAGAGCTTCATTCAGCCGGTCCTAAGTAGGGGGCGCTGTACACAGGCACGAGTCTTATTGGCCGGACCGAATGTTCCATGGCTGCCTGAATATCGTCGCGACGCCATGCTCGCCGATAAATAGTCTAGAAAGTCAGAAAATTGCTGAATTGTGCCTCAAAACCGTTCCTCGGACTACTAATCGTTTTACGGTCAACTAGTGTAATGGTTGTACAAACCAAGGACGCGCAAATCCGGCCAAAATTCTTCTTCGTTCCCTACACAGTACCAGCGACGGTAAGCTTTCATTTTTTGAAGTGAAACTTCTTTAGACACGATGAAACGAAAAGCGACACTAAACAGAGATAAACATATAAATCTATAGGACAAGCTTGGGAGAGAATGGCGTAACAGTTTTACATTGTGCAGCACAGATTAGAGAGTCAATAAGACCGATGAACATAGGTCTAATTTGGACCGAAATAAAACCCTTCCTAATATTTTTTATACCAAAACAGTTAAAAAGTAAAACTGACACTTAAGAAGCTTATTTCGAATTATAATATTTTGAGGGATATAGGCTAAAGGAATTATATAAATAAAAAATAGAGACGAATTATCTGTGAGTATATTCTCTGAAGTTTCACTTCTACTGCGTGTGAACTGCATAAATACACAAAATTTTCTTTTTTTCTTCTTAGTTGACTAGGATTTGCAAGGTGGCATCAAGTCTAAGAAAGATAAAGCAATGCCTCGGTTGAGTGACGAGGCAGACGAGCGATAACCACGAGTAAAGCAAGACTTGTGTACATTCGGTAGTCTATTTAGTGACGGACTTTGGGCGTGTTATTGAATTACGACCTTCTGCATTACGTTTAGACTTGTTGCGTTAGGTTATATTTGTACCTTTGTTATACATATAGAGTTTATTAGAACTATACAAACAGTTCTAATAAACTCTATAATAATTCCAATGGCATTTTAATACGAGTCCTGCAACTCGTAACAATATAAATTAAGCAATATCTTTGAGTCAGGTATCGAGCAAGAAAAAAGTTTTATTTAAGTATTCTTTGCATTATCATAAAAACTGCGCACAAAAACTAACCATGACCAAACACTCAAAAAGAAAACAAACTTATTTTCAAACTAAAACCATGTGCTAACGGTTTTAAACGCGGTATTTTATTTATTTTATTTTTATTTCGACGTTCGACACTTTTCAGTAGCCGTGATCAGGGGAAGACAAAGGTGTCGAGTTGTCCATGAGTAATGTTGAAGTTATTATTTAGCCTAGCCACAAGTTATTCATATTGTTACAACTTAAGTTCCGACGAAAACAAAATCCACCTGCATATCTGTAAAACACATTTTATTACCTGTCGGCATTTGAACTAATTGTAATTCTTTTATGATCGTCTTCTTTTGTTTACTTCTTTATTGGCATACCTTCTAGAGAACAACCCATTGTTTATTGTACCCGATTATGGCCACTTGCTGCCGACTCATTAGCCAGGTGTTTTGGATTATGTCGACTACGATACGGGCACATTGCATTTGTGCAGTATAAAATTATGGCCTGGTGGAGGGAGGAGCCAGTCGAGCAAGAACTACGATCAAAGCGAGCCTTGTGTACTGCAATCTTTGCGCGTTTATTGAATTACGACCTCCTGCATTACATTTGGACTTGTTGTGTTCGGTTATATTGGTACCTGTGTTATACGTGTATGTATATTTCTAATAGCATTTTAATTCGAGTCCTGCAACTGGTAACAATATTAATTATTTACTTTAATTCTTGTTTATGTTTGTTATTTACTCTATGGGAACTTGATCTGACTTGTTAATTATTAACTTAGTAAATACGTGTACTAGTCGCAAGAACTTAAGAAAATACTAAGCTTATTTTTAAAGTTACTGAAGTAAAATTTATTATTATTATTCATAGAGTTTTTTGGACAATATTACATACGTGAGTACGTCTGGCATAGAGCCACTTGTTTGATCCTGAACATAAAGTTATAATATAAAAATAAACAACAAATATAGGTGTCGTTAACACTATCTGTTCATACGTGACTGCGTATGTGTGTTTACACCATTATAATACGACCCACCCGCCCAGAAAGATAGCGAGCACTAGCCTTTGTCGCTCTCTAAAAGGGAATATTTACTAAAAAAAAACCTAGAAAGGCAAATGAGCAGTGGTCTTTAGGATAGAAATAAACAGATGTATACATAGATAAATCATAGGATGTTTGTTCAAGTTGTTTTTCAATATAAAAATAAAATCAATGTACTTGTTATAGAATAGGATATACTTAATTCTTTTTAGAGTTTCGTTAGGTAATGCCGAAAATAGATGGCTTCTGGCCGAATTAGTGTTTTTAAATTTTGATAAAATGAGCCATTGTCTTTAAAAAAACGGGACAATATTTAAAAAGTTTTTTAAAATTATATCACTGATTTAGCTGCTTATTTTTTTATTGGTTATTAAATGGTGCTTCTTAAATTATGGAACATTTTTAAGGATAAAATTGTTTAAAGTATAAAATATTGTTGTATACATATAAATAACCAATAAAAATACAAATAAAGATTTTTTTTACAACAAAGTAAAAACATGAAAGCAGTTAGTCATTTATAAAACCGTCTTTTAACAATTAACATTATTTTATTTTTCTTCAAATAATTTCTATCTTTAAATCTCTATACAAATTGTAAGACAAAAAGGCCTAATTTCAGCTTAAGATTACATTTTGAATTATATTGTTACGATTTGCAGGACTCGAATTAAAATGCCGTTGGAATTATCAAAGAATTTATTAGAACTATACAAACACGTATAACACAGGTACAAATATAACTGAATACAACCAGTCCAAACGTAATGTACGATTAAATAACACTCGCAAACTCTGTCACTAAATAAATTATCGAATGTGCACAAGTCTTGCTTCGCTTGTGGTTATCGCTCGACTGACAATCTCTCCTTTGGGGCATTCAGTTTTTGCTGCACAAATGCAATATGTCTACCTGACTGCACCGACCGAATTTCTTAGAATCACACCTGGCTAATGACGACCATAAAAAATTACAATACACATTGGGCTGTTTTTCTAATCACAAATTTCAAACACACAGTAAACAAAAGAAGTCAAAAGGCCGAAAAGTAATAAAATGCGCAAAACAGGTGTGAATTTGTCTTTGTCGGTCCTAACAATATAAATATCAACATAAAAGGTCCATATTTAAAATCTACATAAAGCAAAACATTTCTTAATCCAGTTAAACCCAACAATCCCTTTATAGCTAAGACGCTAGACGTTAGTGGGTCCAGTCGTGCAAATAAAACGAGCAAGCCTTAAAATAATCTCAAGTTAAATGAGCTTAGAACAGAAGGGGACTAAGAAATAAATGCAGGCGCCTCCACTAATAATAAACATTTGCAAAGAGCTGGCTTATGGACTTTTTTGAAGGGATTCAAGGATGTCTATGAATCGAATTCGTCATTTACTCACTATTAGCGTGGAAGACAACAAGAAATTATAGCAGTATAAGGATGTTCACAATTTCAACACCAGGCAGTGTAATAGACTGATATTGCCATGTTTTAGATTACAAAAACTATTGTCCTCTTTCTTGGGGGTTGGTATACGCGTCTTCAATAAGATTCCGAATGAAATGTTAGACCTACCTTTCACTTTTAAAACCAAATTAAAAAGTATCTTGCTTAAAAAGGATATTACGCTATTGAAGAATATTTAAATGATAAAACTCCATTTACATAGCAGCTCGCTCCAGTCGCTTATACAATCGTTTGTATAACGTTTTAATTTTTACAAATATGTGAGGAATTTATGCAGATATGTTGCCATACAAATTTTTAGTACGTCTCGTCATTATTACAACAATAATAATATTCTTCTTTCCTCTTACTGTGTCTTTGTCTTACTGAGCATGCACGGTTTGCTACAACTCCATTAATTCTTCGAAAAGTAATTTTGTAACATACTTCTATATAACACTAACAAAAAAAAGAACTCGAGATATAAATAGAATAAGAAATATAAAGAAAAACAATTTTTAGCTAGACGTGTTGCTGGAGAGTTTCTTGCCGCTTCTCCTTAAAAGCAAAATAACACGTTGCGAAGCGGTGTAAATGGAATAGGAAGTCAAATTAAATTTTAACTTATATGTATGACCTTCAAAAAGTGTTCTTCAGTGGAACTTATTTTGAATAAAAACTTTTGAATTTGAATTATAATCGATTATTAAAAAACGTAGGTAACTGTTAAAAGTTTCTTATTTCTACACATCAAATCAAAACCAAAATAGCCTTTATTGCTAATAATATGTTTTTACAATTAAGTTTTCCTATAGATTAGCATATATTATTGACACATAGACCTCATCCAGCTCTTTCCGCGTATACCTATTCTTCTCTAGTCTTGGCCATAAAGGACCTGCAACTTACTTAATATCTTCATACCATCCTTTGGGACTGACTTCTATATATAATGTACTTACAAAAGAGAAGCCTGACCTAGATAAATATGAAGTAAAAGAATGTTTAGCTAGACGTGTTACTGGGGAGTTTGTTGCCGCTTTAGGGTGACCCGTATAGGGTAGAGTGACATAGAATACTCCTCTGTTTCAAAGGAAGATCTTCCAGCGAGGCTATTGTTGTTCCTCGCAGACCTAGGCCCATCTGTTATTGTTGGAAATTTGTATATAATCTTTGTACGTGTCGGGAATCGTCTGCGACCTCAATTATTGCACAGTGCCATCTATTGGCTTTTAAGTGTTCCACCACACCGCTTATCCTTATTGGCGTGGTAGAGCCATGCTGAAATCATTATCTTAATTACAGCTCTTGGGCTTGGCTCGATCGCTGTGACATTAGGCTCTCACAGTATATCGGTGTTGTGGGGGCTAGAAATAGTGTGGTGTTTCGGTGGTAGATGACCCCTATTGTATGTTGGTGAAACACCACAAAGCGAGAGCCCAAGGCTGAATCGCCGCGCGGGAGCTAGGCTCGACCGCCTGAGAGGGTAGTACAAAATAAGACTACGAGTGTTGTAATGTAGATGTAATTGTTGCTTAATCCTATTTAACATTAAACTTAAGACAAATCATGTTCGTAGTTGCATCTCCGAAGATGTTGTCTGTTATCTGTGTTGAGAGATTTTGTCACGTACATGGATTACTCAGTTGTTAACCTCGCTAATTATGTAGCAATAAATTGTTCCATTTATGTGACGTAGCGGTACGAGTATTTATTTTAATTTTGAAGTAACAAAGTATTTTATTGTTGGTTTTATTAAAGTCTATTTATTTGTTTTACTAATTAAATATTACATAAGTAGAATTCGTTTTATTAATTACTATTATTATTTAACAGAATTGGGTCGTTTTGGTCTAACGCCAAAAGGAAGTTTTGCGCTGAAAATCAGCGTTGTGTCGGATATAATTCCGGCACAGCAATATGCTGAGTGCAAACATTGTGTACTGAAAATGCGGCGAACGAATTGTCAAATTATGCTCTGTGTATTATAATGTATAAAGAATGTAATTATGTCGCTATTTCTTCAAATAAAGTTTTTCTGTCTTTCTTTCTTCTAATAGGCGTCAAACGGTTGGCCTCAAGCTAATTGTGTTTCGTAAGATAAGTAAGAATTCCGATGGCCACTTCCTCACCGATTCTAACTTCCCTACCATTGAGGACCATCTGCCGCGCGATTTGCGAAGGTCGCGGCCGGTGTGTGGGATTCGGCAGTTTGGGGTGGCACTAGCACCTCTAGGCAGAACTAAAGATGCTATGGCCACGCTATAACGCTAGGGCCGCGGGTATATGGTCTAGCCCTCTCCGCTGGCCCTGGTAGACGGTAGCCCAACTGAACTAGTCTTTGTCCCCCGGCACTATCCCAACCCATATATCCAATACTTTCTGTCTGATCTTCAATTCTATCTCCTTTGTCCCATTCCTCCTAATCCATCCCCCCATCTTATCTTATAAGTAACGCATAGGCTACGCCACTGGTGTTGCAAACATCTGTAGGCAACAGTTACTGCCTTTCATCTGGAGGGCTGTCAACCTGTCTACTATACACCAGCTATTTTTTTAATCCATGCAAGAACGGAGAAAAATACAATTTCCTGCGGTCAGGCGGCCTGTCGTAAGAGGCGACAAAACAACCCACAGCCAGATGGTGGGGTATTTGTCCGACTGGATGGCTACTACCCCGGGTCTAGAGTATTCCGCCATAACAACCTTGAGTTGTGTTCTAGTTTTAGTAGCCAGGCTCCAGTATCCCTTAAGAGAGCAGCAGCGCATTTGTAGCACCTTTGTAACCACTTTCCATCAGATGGGCCGTCTGCCTGTCCGCTAAACTCATGCAATACAAAAAATTCTCAAAACATACGGAACCCAAATAAATACTAAGTTCAACAGTCTAAATATAATGTTATTCATTTGCATCACATCAAACGCATTTTCTCCTGGTGAATTGCAAATTCCTCTTGTACGACTCATTTTTTTTTCACGACTCATTCTCCTCCTGAATACCAATTACCGGATGCCGTTAAGATATTATACTTTCCGTCGGCTCTTATAGAGATCCGTGACTGGCCTTGGAAGGTGGTTATTTGGGAGGTAAAGGAAATTATAACAAAACTGAGGGAAAGTTTTAATGGAATTAGTTCAACGGTATCAATGTTTTGTCTGTCTTGAGTTTTTTTTTTTATTAACTACTCTACGGACTCGAGTTCCGTATCCTTTTTTACAACTTAATTTCTATGAAAGTTTTTAGGTTTATACACGCTTATTGTTTATTTTGTTATTGTGTGTGACATTAATTTAGTGATTTTTGTGTTGCAGTGTACCTTAAGAATAACTTATAATATTATTTTTTTTTTATTTTTAATACTGAACTTATACTAATGTAGAGTGTATCTGTTACATGCTGGTGTTGTGAGGAAGTGCATGTGCAGTGTGTGCCTTATGTCTATACCTATATATATATATCTTAACTAGTGCCATTTGTGTTGCTTTTCCTTTCTGTGCCTAGGTTATTAATTTTTAGGCTCTTTGTATGTCTTGGTTTGTTTGTAAAGTGTGCGTGTAATGCAATGCGGTGGTAGTGCGCGTTGGTGTGAGTATGTGTGGTCTGTCTGTCTGTCTTGAAGTTAGAAATGGCAAGCGATAAATTGTTATGCATGCTTACAATCTACGTAAACGTATTCTAAATGTAAATCATTCTCAAATCACTTCAACACATACAAAACAATTTATGATTTTTTATTTATTAAATAGGTTCGCGTTGGACTACAATCACGTCCAACGCCGTACGATAATGCGATCAAAGATGGAACACGCTTACTTAGATATTACCTATTCACACGAGACTTGAAGATACCCGGATTGTACTATTGTACTTTTCGGTCCAAGGGTTTGGAACCCCTCGCGAATATATATAAAGATTACCCAACATAGATCGTTCTATAGCTCGCTGAACGACTTTAATTTTGAGAAATAGGCTTACTGTTTTAGAGAGACCTGACTAGGTGGAGGAGCGAGGTGCAATGCTCCTCAGTCCTCCCATCTCAAAGGAAGATCTTTCGCCGAGGCTTGTGGTGTTGCCACCTGTTTATTCCGTTGCTTACGATCGGTAGGACTAAAAGTACTTAAAATTTCCTACCAACAACAACATCCTTTAATTTATATGTTTGTTTTTAAAAAATGTAACTTCTCTGAACTTTGTACTTAGGATATGGGAATACAGCAGTAAATTTTCTGATTAATATGAACTGAATATTCCTTTAATTTTTACTTTATTTTACTGAAAGTATAAATTTTATAATAAATTAATTATTCAAAATTGTCATTCAATAATATGACAATATGTCTAATTTATTCTTTATTTTCTTTTTAAATTTGAATTTGTCGTAGGTCGCATAACATTTGTATACTCGGGCTGTGATTTTATATTTGAAAATGTCTAAAAATAGAATCCAAGTGTTCGAGCATTTGGCTGGAGTAATCCTCCAAGTAAATATTGATATGTATCTACAGGCGGCTCTTCTTAAGCAGAGAACTGTGCCGCTCCGAGTCTTCGACGCTGCCTTGCAGACAGGCCCATCTACTGGCCTGAGTGCGGGCCTTTCTACGCTGGTTCAGTACCATACCGTCACCCTGAGCGCCCTGCCAATCTCCTTGAACGGCTACTTGGGCGCTTTGAACGGCGCCAAGAATTACGAGAGTTGCTGCGGTTCCTGCGAGCGTCGCCTTGCTCTTCGTCGGTTGGCAGTCTACTTACCGCCGCCCTGCTCTTATTGACGCACTGCTGTCGCGACCCGCTACCGTCACTGGTGGGTGTTCTAATCTACTCTCGAAGGACTTAGAACTTTTAAGATAAGTGATACGCATTTAGGATCTCGCGTAGGGCTTTGACAGGTTAATAGGTTCTAATATTTTGTAAGCGACATTGAGACCTGGCTTTTTTTATTCTTGGAAATGTGCATATATTTTTTGTATATGTCGGGTATCGTTTGCGCTATCAATTAGCTTGTAAATCTTCCACTACACTATCAACTATAGCTACAATGATTTTGTTTATACCAAGTTGATCATGGCACCCTACGAACACGTTCAAAATACCAATAGCTCCGACAAACACTTCGCGAACACCTCGATTTGACTCGAGATTAAATAAACATCTGACTCCATAACAAATAGCTACTTTGGCAATCCAATCGCGGCTTAGTAACGAGTTCAATTCCCTTCAATTACAAACAGAACGCTGCTAAATATGGCTAGCACTTAATGACGTCACGTTGCCCATTCTACCCCCATTTTAAACGGCGAGACAATCAACATTGTTATAATAATGTTTAATATTCATTGCGCGGTGTCGAAAGGGGCTCTTTAGGAGGATGTCGGGAATGGACCCCGAGGCCCCTCTTTCTTAAAGGATTAAAGTATATTTACGATGTATACTATTGTGGGTGATTGTTTTGTTTGTTTGTCGGATTTGGTAGGATTCAACACAACTGAACGGACAAAGATATAATATCAATAGATATCATTGTTTGTAGATAATGTTGTATAAACTAGATGGCGCCACTGGAAAGTTACATCGCGGTATGGTTTGCATTCTATATGTACATAACACGGGTGCATTTAATTTGAATGTTGTTGGCACTCACTGCAATAAAATATTCTTTGAGATCTATATGTTTATAATTTTATTATATCGTATAGAAAATCCCCTCTCTCCCAGGACTGATTATACATTTTTTGGTCCTTGCTTGAGTCGGATACGGATTAAATCAAAGAGCGTTTTTGATAAGTCCTGGGTGGATAAGGACTTGGTTCCGGGGGTACGGTGAAGAGCCGTTTGGAACCTACTAGCAAGAGGGAAGTTCAGTACCAGGCGGGGTACTGATCAGTAGACCGTCCGATAACTGCAGGAGGGCAGTGGTCGGAGGGAGGAGCAGGGTTGTGACCAGATGGGGTCCAACCAATCAGGTAGCAGCAAGGGGTGCGGCAAAGGCGTGACGTCAACATCAAGCGGCCAAGTGCGTGGTCGTTGTGACATCATTGAGCGGCTAAGTGCGTGTAAGTTGTGACGTCATTAAGTGGCTAAGTGCGTGTGCGTCGTGACGTCATCCAGTAGTGAAGTGCGAGTGTCATCCATGGAATAAACTGTAAGTACTTTGATATTATTAGTGGTAAAAGTTAGTCAATTTTGAACTTTAAATTCATTCGTTAATGGACTTGAAATAATTTTATCGATTTGTCACTTGTAAAATTTTAGAGTTAATTTTAGGACTTAGAATAGTTTTAAGAATTTGGTTCAGACGGGGAACCTATGCCCAATTTTTTTGATGTCGTGTTATTTCAAACACTTAGAATATTTTTGAAGAAAATTTACTTGTAGTTTGGGACTTAGAAAATTTTTAAGAATTTGTATCATTGAAACTTTAAATTGAAATTGAACTGTTATTGTAAATTTGGAGTTAGTTTATTTTTCTTTAATTATGATGGAGTCTAAGATACATTTACAAGGCGATTTGCAAAAACGAATTGAGAAAAGTTTTCTGAATTTCAAAAAGTCTTCTAAAGAAAGATTAACTAAAGATTATATGGAAATTAGATTGGAATCGTTAGAAGCAATGTGGGCTCAATATTTGAGTAATCATTCAAACATTGTTAGTAGTAGTGATGTTAAATTATTACAAGCTACAAAATATGTAACTGATGATTTGTTTTATGTTACCGAGGAGTGTTATGTAGAGTATAAATGTGTATTGAAATCTAAGTTATCTGCTTTTTCAACAAATGTAACACAAATATCGCAACATGTTAATTGCTCTAACCATAATAATGTGAAATTACCTAAAATAACTATTCCACAGTTTTCTGGTGAATATAGTCAATGGCCTACATTTCGGGATTTGTTTGTATCTCTTGTGCATAAGTCGGAGATTGACAAAGCACAAAAGATGCAATATTTGAAAGGGCTTCTGTCAGCAGAGGCAGAGCAATTAGTAAGGCACATTAATATATCTTCCGATAACTATGATAGATGTTGGTCAATGCTTGAGGAGAGGTATAATAATAAGAGGTTTCTTACATATTCTGTTTTAAAAAGATTGTTTAATCAGAAAATAATTTCGTCAGAATCACCAACACTGTTAAAAGAAATGATAGATACAACTACAGAATGTCTTGGTTCTTTAGCTAATTTAGGAGTTGATGTATCTACTTGGGACGTTATAGTAATTTATATGCTTACATTAAAGATGGATTCTGAGTCCAGAAAACAATGGGAATTACAGATAGCTAGCAACTCTTCACAAGATTTACCAACTATGACGCAATTTAAGGAATTTATAACCAGTAGATATCGCGCGTTAGAATTCCTGGACTCAGGAGCCAAATTTAACAATCGATCTTATACTCATAAACCTAAGACATTTCATGTAGCAAATGTGGTGTGTAAATTTTGTAGCGATAATCATCGTTTAGCTAACTGTAAACAGTTTGCCAACGCAGAGGTACAGGCTCGTCGTGGTTTCGTTGAGAAAAACAGAATATGTTTTAATTGTTTGGGTGATAAACATTCAGCCAAGTTTTGTTTGTCAAAGATATCGTGCAGGGTGTGTAATCGCAAACATCATTCGTTGCTTCATCCTAATGGTTCCGGGAATGCAGGTTCATCATTAGGTGGTGCAGGTACAGGTTCATCAACGAGTGAAGTTGGCGCGATATCATTAGTTAAGAGTGGAGCAAGTACTTCCGCTCCTGTGGTGTGCTTTTCATCAGGCGGGATGGACGCACGTAGTCAGGTGCTGCTCGCAACAGCACTCGTACGAGCTGAAAATAACAAGGGGGATCAATATACTATCAGGGCTTTGCTTGATCAAGGTGCACAAGCATCATTTATTACGGAAGCAACAGCTCAGTACTTGGGTCTTAAGAAGTCCCCAGTAAAAGGATATATATCAGGTTTAGAAGGAAATCAGAGTGTTTCAGCTAAAGGTAGGACAACTTTAACCTTTAGCTCGATTTATGACGCAAAGGTAAAATTATCAGTAGATGTTTATATACTAAAGTCTATAACTACTCTTCTACCTAGCAAGAGAATAGTAACTTCTGAGTGGGTATGTGACTTACCGTTAGCTGATCCACAGTATAACACACCTAACAAAATTGATATTTTGTTAGGTGCCGAAGTATATAGTAAAGTTATTCAAGACGGTGTTAGAAAAGGACCTGAAAACAACTTGGTGGCTCAAAATACTTCGTTGGGCTGGATATTATCAGGTAGAGTTACAGCTTTACATCAACCAACAGCGAATGTAGTAGTTATGCATTCCTGTGTCGAGGTTAACGATATGTTAAAAAGTTTTGGGAACTGGAAGCTGAACCTCAGTTAAATAAAGGTGGTATACTCACCGATGAAGAGAAGCGATGTGAGGAGTTCTTCAGTTATACGACTACCAGGGATACGACTGGTCGATATGTGGTTAGGTTGCCATTCAAGAACGAAGAACTGGATCTGAAAATAAAGAATAGTAAGAAAATAGCGGGAAATAGATTAAAATTTGTAATAAATAAATTAGAAAAGAATTCGGATATGAAAGCAAAATATTCACAAGTTATGGAAGAATATTTATCACTGGGACATTTGGAAAAGGTACCGGAAGAGGAAGTAAATAATTCAAAAGCAGTATACTTACCTCACTTTGCAGTAGTAAGGTTTGACAAAGATACAACTCAGGTCAGAATAGTCTTCGATGCTTCCTGCAAAGGTGAAGATGGAATTTCGCTTAATGATCTTCTGATGGTCGGTCCAAGATTGCAGCCAGAGTTGCGACATCTCTTAATGAAATGGAGGTTAAACCGGATTTGTTTATCGGCAGATATCATAAAGATGTATAGGCAGATAAAAGTAGCACAGCAAAACATAGATTTCAAAGAATTCTTTGGAAGGAAAATGCTGAAAGTAAAGTAACAGATTATCGATTGTTGCGGGTTACATTCGGTACTGCGTCGGCTCCATATCTGGCTGTAAAAGCATTACAGCAAGTTGCTATCGATGAAGGGGTGAAGTATCCGATGGCAGCGGGAAGAGTCGTTCAAGACTTTTACATGGATGACTTGCTGACTGGTTGTGATACAGTTGAGCAAGGAATAATAATTTATAATGAGATGAATGAATTACTACAGAAAGGAGGATTTAAGCTACAGAAATGGTCGAGCAACAGTAAACAGCTATTAGATAGAATTCAAGAAAGCAGAGATGGGATAGGTATGAATGAAGAACTAAAACTCAAAGTAGATGATATAATGAAGTTGTTAGGACTTACCTGGAACAGGATGATGGATACCTTTCAATATACGGTGTTGCTACCGCAGGTTCAGGAACCTATAACAAAAAAGAATAATTTTGTCAGACGTAGCACGTTTATTTGATCCGCTTGGTTGGGTTGCACCTGCAGTAATACTCGCAAAAACGATGATACAAAAGCTGTGGTTATCGGGTGTAGCATGGGATGAAGCAGTTCCAAGCAATATTTTAAATGAATGGCTTACCTATCGCAGGGAACTTACTCTCCTTTCCACGTTGCAAATACCTCGCTGGCTTAACACTAGTGCAAATAATGTCTTTGTTGAACTCCATGGATTCAGCGATGCCTCCAAATTGGCATACGCTGCGGCTGTCTATATCAGAGTTGTTGGTGAGAATGGAGATGTTCATGTTTCGCTTGTAACAGCCAAAACAAAAGTAGCGCCAATTAAACAAATTTCTATTCTGCGACTGGAGCTTTGTGGAGCGGTTCTCGTTACGAAACTTTAATTGAAGTGGCAGAAACGCTTAATATCTCAAAAAGATGCATCCAGGCATGGACCGATTCTACGGTGGTGCTTGCATGGTTGAACAGCCATCCAAGTCGTTGGCAGACGTTCATAGCAAATCGAGTGTCTGAAATTTTGACGACATTAGAAGCCCATCAGTGGTCTCATGTGCAATCGAAATCGAATCCTGCTGATTGCGCATCGAGAGGTCTTAAACCCTCAGAATTATTGGGTAGTAAATTATGGTTTGAAGGTCGAGAGTTTTTGCATGAAAGGGACATCAAGTACAGTAAAGTAAAAGATTTAGATACAGAATTAGAAGAAATTAAAGTTAATTTGGTTGCTAGCAATGATGACATAATTTGGAATAAATATTCGACTTTAAATAAACTTATCAGAGTGGTTGCATATATGAGACGTGTATTATCATGGAGAAAGAATACGAGCATAAAGAAAGGATTTTTAAAAGCGGAAGAATTACGAGAAGCAATGGATGTATGTGTGAGGAAATGTCAAAGGAAAATTTCGCTGAAGAGATAAATTTTTAATGATTAATAAATTGGGGAAATTGAAGGGCAGATGAAATCGTTGACTCCTTTTATAGATGGAAATGACAATTTACGAGTTGGAGGAAGGTTGGACAAAGCACCACTCAGTGAAGGTCAGAAACATCCTCTACTACTTCCGAAGAAATCTAATCTCACAGATTTGGTGATAGCTGATGCACATTCAAAAACACTACATGGCGGACCGCAGTTGATGTTGGCGTACCTAAGGTCCAGATATTGTATACTGGGGGCGAAAGATTTAGTGAAACGTCATATGCGTACCTGTGTAAAATGTATCAGATATTCAGCCAAAACTACAACGCCATTGATGGGACAGTTACCGTCGTCTAGGGTAACACCAACACGCCCATTTAGTAATAGTGGCGTGGATTTTGCGGGTCCAATTAATGTGCGAATTTCAAAGGACGGGGTCAACATGCCTACAAAGGTTACATTTGCTTGTTTGTGTGCATGGCTACGAAAGCCATACATATTGAAGTAGTTAGCGATTTGACGACACAAGGTTTTTAGCTGCCTTTAAAAAATTTTTGTCTCGTAGGGGTTATTGCTACAATTTATGGAGTGATAACGGAACAAATTTCGTAGGAGCGTCTCGGGAGCTAGATAAATTGTTCTACGCGGCAAAATCGGGGTTGCATAAAGAGTTAGCAGAAACTTTAGCATCAAACGGAACTACGTGGCATTTTATCCCGCCACATTCACCAAATTTCGGAGGGTTATGGGAGGCCGGTGTGAAGTCGGTCAAGTTTCATTTGCGTCGAGTAATTGGTGATACAACCCTGACGTACGAGGAGCTGGCAACAGTTCTGACTCAAATTGAAGCGTGCCTAAATTCTAGACCACTTTCACGTATTGAGAGTGATTCAGATGGGTTTGAGGTTCTCACTCCCGGTCACTTCCTCGTTGGGGAGCCTTTACTTGCAGTTCCAGAGCACAATTTTGAATCACAAAACATAACTAGCCTCCGTAGATGGCAGTTAACTCAGCGGATGATGCAAAATTTTTGGCGACGTTGGTCGCAGGAATATTTAACCACATTTTTGCATCGATACAAATGGGCTTCGCAATCTCCGGAACCAAACATAGGGGATTTAGTATTAATTAAAGAGGAGGATTTGCCTCCTTCACGATGGTTGTTGGGACGGATTATTACCAAGCATCCGGGCAGTGACGGTATAACACGAGTTGTATCACTGCGTACCAAGGCATCTGTCATAAAAGACCTACTTCTAAACTTTGTATTTTACCTTATTCTAATGTTTAATTTTCAAATTATTGTTTTTATTTTTGAGTTCTATGGTTTTTTTTTTGTATCTTTCTTTATGTGTGATAAAGAACAAATGTGTCAATTTGTTCTTAGGGTGCGGAATGTTTGTAGATAATGTTGTATAAACTAGATGGCGCCACTGGAAAGTTACATCGCGGTATGGTTTGCATTCTATATGTACATAACACGGGTGCATTTAATTTGAATGTTGTTGGCACTCACTGCAATAAAATATTCTTTGAGATCTATATGTTTATAATTTTATTATATCGTATAGAAAATCCCCTCTCTCCCAGGACTGATTATACATCATACATTGTATTTTCTAAGTTTTCGCCACTAGTATGTACAATAAAACTACGTTTTAACCCTTTTAAGTGCGATAATTTATTTGATTTTTATTATTCCGACGTTTCGGCCACTTTACAGTAATCGTGATCACGGAAGACAAAGATGTCAAGTGACTGAGTATTGTTAAAGTTTTATTTAGCCTATCTCCAACTTGTCATTTTAAATGTTTAGTTTTAATTTTGTTTATGGTTATTATTCACTCTATGGGAGCCTAATCTAATTTACCATCACTTCGCAACATGTTTTGGCTTGAATAGAAGAAGTGGCCTGAGTAACTCTTCAGCAAATTTGCCTAATAATAATAATATAATAACAGCCCATAAATGTCCCACAGCTGGGCTCGGGCCTTCCATTATAGGGGGAGCGGACAGTATAACCGTCACGTTTGTCCAAGGCGGCTTGGCAGGTTTGACACATCGGTTATCTCGATGTGCAGGTTGCATCACGATGTTTTCCTTCATCGTTATTAGCATGTAATTGTAACAATATGCACATTAGGTCAGCAGGATCGAATCTACACCCTTGGAGTTCCGGCCGCGTGCGTTAGCCATTACGCTACCACAACTTCATGCCAACTCTAATAATTTTATATAATATTAAAATTAAAATGGGTGGGAGGTAAAATAAAAAGAGAGGCGGTAGGGTAAATAAAACTTTAACAATACTCATTGACATTTAACATGTTTGTCTTCCCTGATCAGGGCTACTGAAAAGTGGACGAAATGTCGGAATAATAAAAAACAAATAAATTACCGCACTTAAAACCGTTAAAATGTAGTTTTATTAAATATCATACATTAAATAACGAGACGATTCTATACATCAATATCTGTAAAATCTTTTCCTTCCATAATATAAAACAAAGTTGCTTTCCGCGTCTGCCTGTCTGTATATCCGCAACTCCTTCTATACTACAAAACACATTTTTAAGCGGTTTTCAACATCAGTTACATTATTTTCACTGAAGTTTTATATATTGTTACGAGTTGCAGGACTCGAATTAAAATGCCGTTGGAATTATTATAGAATTTATTAGAACTATACAAACACGTATAACACGGGTACAAGATATAATAACACGCGCAAAGTCCGTCACTAAATAGATTACCGAATGTACACAAGTCTTATTTCGCTTGTGGTTATCGCTCGACTGCCGATCTCTCCATTGGGCCATTGTTTTGTACTGCACCGATACAATATGGCTGCCCGACCGCGTAGATCGAATTTCTTAAAAACAGTTCGACACACCTGGCTAATGACTGCCATAAAAGATTACAATACGCAATGGGCTGTTTTCTAATTACAAATTTTAAATACAAAGTAAACAAAGAAGTCCAAATGCGGAAAGGTAATAAAGTGTGCTTTTATGGTATGCAGGTGAATCTACTTTTATCGGCGTGTAGGTCGTAACAATAGTATATAAAAACGAATTAAGTTTTTGTGTAATTAAAATAGATCTACTTCCTAGGGTTTGACCCATATCGTAGCCTCTGGTGCTTGTATAATAATAACAGCCCATAGAAGTCCCACTGCTAGGCTAGGACCTCCCAATTATTAGAGTAACAAACACGCCATGCTTTCAAAGCGGCTTGGTAAGTTTGATATATCAGTTATATCGACGTGCAGGTTTCATCACGATGTTTTCCTTCACCATCAGCACGTGGTCATTCGAACGAGATTAGAGGTCAGAAAATCGCCTAAGAGATGTATGCTTTTTCATCATCATATAGCCATACTTCCAATAAAGTGACTATACTTACCTTTTATAAATAACAATGAAATGTTGATACAGACCATTGAGTTATATGTACTACGTACTAGAGAATCTATTCAAAACAAAAAGTTCGAACTTCATGAAAGCGGGAGTCTCCGCGGGACGAGCATGCAGTGGACTGACTCATGTATTCGCTGCAGCGCTATAACACTAGTTATGCCATCTAACCAAACTATTAAGACATGCAACGCTAGGTCGCTAAAAGTGTAGAATTTAAATTCACTTGAACATAGCCTTAGTGATTAATTAAAATAGGATGTTTTATCAAGATTACAACAAATTGCCGGTGATTTTTATTTGAGTTTCTGAGTACACATGGCTTTTCGCTAAAACACATAGAGTATCAACAACAGCCCGGCGTAGACTAAGCGAGTTCTTGTCCATGGACCATAACGAGTGGTTAAATAAGCTAGTTACGGACGCCTTCTCTAGTACGTAGTACATTAAATCTCATTGGTATAAACCGTAACATTAGGGCACTTGATAGTCAAATATACAAAAAGTTTGTAATCTAACAAAATGGCGAAGCCTCATCAATTTTGTACGAGAATAGTAAATTATGACGTCGTGATAGTTAAGCTCTGATCTCATAATAGCACCATAATGTTTGCTATATGCTAAAGCAATCACTTTGGTACCATTCTGACGCCACAATAATAGCAGACTTGGCGCCCTGATACTTGAACTTATATTGGCAATCGAATCGAAATGGAATCGTAACCTTTGACGCTTTTGGTAGCCTGTAAACCATTTTGCTCAATATTGAATCAATATTAATTTGACCGAAGTTTAGTCACTACGGACATTTCACCATCTGTCAGTCGAATGAATCTAGACTCGGATGTAATTTTTTGCAAAAGTTACAGGATCGAGGGCCTGTACTGATTAATTCCCAGTTTGGTTTGAAAATAATTATACAATAGAAAATCGTCTTCTAATTCGCACCCCTGATGATTTGTTGACATTTCGCAATATTCGCAAAATGTCATCGAAAAGGGAAATGCTCCCGTCAAAAAGTGCAGTCACGTGGTTCGGATGTTGCTAACGAAGTAAGGGTCCCGGGACGCAGGCCCCGGTTGAGCACTAAACTCAGTTTCTACACCCTCACGAGGGTATGGTACAAGTCAGAACAGTAACGAATAATAATACTCAACAGACATACACGCACATCGTAGGTCTCCAATCTAATTCAGTTACGCCTTTGTTGGGGGTCATATTGCCTATTCGCCCCCTGAAGATAATATTTCATTGCACAGCAAAATATTCAATGACAAAAACAGACCATATTTACAATATTTGCTAGGCAATACAACAGGCGGCCTTATCGCTCAAAGCGATCTCTTCCAAGCAACCTAAATGAAACAACAAATTTGAATCAGACGATATAGGTGGTGCAGGAAAAAGGCAATAGATACATAAATACTCAAACTAGTTTAAGAAATGAATATACAAATACATACATATATACATAGTCATATATATACAATAATACATAAGTTATTATAATAATAATGTATTAGCATGATTATATTCTGTTAATCAGACATAGCTATTTGTGGACAAACAGTGTTTTCTGAGTAAATTTCGATTGGTAATCATTGGCCTCTTTGACAGTAAGAGCCAGCATATTCCAAAGTTTGACAGCCTGTACCGTAAAAGAATTATCATAACAAGATGAAGTGTGTGCAGGCGTCATAAGTTTTCGGTGCGTATCATGGCGCAAATTGTGGGCAGTGGATACGCGAAGGAATTTAAAACGTTCCTTAAGGTTCTGGGGACTATTAGGAGTAAATAATATGTTATAAAGGTGAGTGAGAATGTGAGTATTTCGGCGAAAATGAATATGAAGCGACTTGAGTCTTTTACGAAATTCGGAAACATAGTCATATTTTCGCAATCCAGATATGAACCTGATACAAAAATTCTGAAGCCGCTCAAGCTTGTTCAAATTATCTACGTCCATTTTCGGTATTAAAACTACATATGTACAAAATTACACCAAAACCGGTCCAGTAACCCTAGTAGTTTTTCCGTCAAAGCTTAACGTACAGAATTTTTTTTTAAATCTATAAACTTGAGAAATGATTGGCCTGCCTTGCAAACTTTCATCCCCTATTTCGGCCTCTATGGTTGAGCGGGCTAAGCCGTTGCCGGCCTACCTCACTGTAACGCAGAGGCTCCGGGTTCGATTCCTGGTATAGTAAATTTCGGAAACGTATTTTCTCCGTTATTTACTATGATCTGGGTGTCTGGGATCGGCCCCAGAGTGGTACGTTGTATATTACCCATAACACAAGCGTAACTTGCTTAATTTAGGGATATACAATATGTGTGTTTGTCTGCCGATTATTATTATTTCAACCCGTTCTAGTTTCATTTATCTATCTCCGTCTATCTATCTGTAAACTACATAATCGACGAAAATGACGGAAATGGTTAATCCCAAAAAAAAAACAAACCTATTCTATTTTCTGGGATAACCTTTACATAAATCTATCCCATAATCCGGGATGAAAAGGATCCCTTATCCGCCCTCGGTATTAAAATCACAAATATAGCGAATTTCAACCAAATCGGTCTAGCGCTTTATCTGCAAATCTATACATATATCAGGTTGCCTGGAAGAGATCGCTTTTAGCGATAAGGCCGCCTTTTGTTTTACCAAGTAACTATTGTCTTGTACTTTTTTTGTAATTTTTGATTTGGTGAACAATAAAGTGTTGTCTATGTCTATGTCTATGTCTATATCTATATACGTCTAATAAAATTGTAGAGGTCAAATTCTGCACAATGAAAAGAAATGGCTAAAAACCGAGTCAGGGGGATGTAAGAAGTGAAATAAAACTAAATTAGATTTTTTTTTAGTTTTTTGTTTCTCTTTTTGTCTGTCTGTTTGTACCGGCTAATCACCGAAATGACTGGACCGATTTAAATGAAATTTTGTATGATGGTAGCTTATATCCCTGGTCAACATATAGGATACTTTTGATCCCGAAAAATTAAAGAGTTCCCGTGGGATAGTTAAAAAACCGCACCACGCGGACGAAGACGCGGTGTCAGCTAGTATTACATAAATTTTAACAAATAAAGATTCGTTTATTACTTCATAATATATATATATATATATATATATATATATATATATATATATACATTATAGAATTTATTTTAGTAAGTAAATTGTTGTATCTCATATAAGTGAACTTATATTATAACGTTCCGCTGATAATAAAGTAATTTAAGCCCAACCCAAAAAGAAATAGAAAATATGATTTAATGTTAGATTAAACAATATTGAATTAGAGTAAGTTTATAGACTTCTTTAGGGTTGTTAAAGAAACCTGCAAACTTACTCTAACTCAATATGAATAAGATCGTTAAACATTTATAACGAGTCTTCTAAAAGTCCACAAATTCCCGCTATATGCCATCACTTAAAACATAACAATAAAAGAGAATATTGCATTAAATTATAAGTCGGCGAGCAATCACGTTTTGTTTCCCCGTCGCTTGGATTTAACGGTTTTAATACAACCTACCCCGTCGCACCCCTTGCACCCCCTGCACCCCCATTTTTGGAAACAGCCCCGATGCACGCACCACCGCTCTTAATTAGAGAAATTTAAAAGCTTATTCGAAATGCGAGGATGTCATCCGTGTATTGTGCCGCGATAGAGATGTTAATACCACCCGGTTTCGCCATAAATTGTGATTTATTTGATGCCCAATTTGAAACAGTACGAGAAATTTCCTCATCTATATAGTATAATAATAATTAGGCATACAATACGATGCTAGGGATTTTTTACGGCTTTCTAGAATTTTATTTAAGTAACTATTTAAACTATTTAGTTTAAAATCAATTTTGATTTTAAAATAAATGTCAAAATTTGAATGAAACCTGCTATTTGCACGATGCGTACTTAAACTCTTTTCTTTTATCCTTGAGTTGTATTCCGGCATTGGTGGCCAGGTTCCAGTTTGCCCTTAGAGGTCGGTGGCACATGATTAACATCTTTAATATTATAAATGTCCATAGGTGACGATAACCACTTTATATAAGGTAGAACATCAGCCTGTATGCTGTACTTTAGCCATAAAAAGTATTTACTGGATGATTATCATTACTTGGTGCGCACCGATTGCTTGCAGATCACCATGAGACTTTTCTGCTTTCTGCTGCGCCTTGGGCTGCCAACGCCGTCCTTCCTGACGATGCTCGCTGATAGGCTATACCTACATTAGATACTCCCGCGTAATCTATAACAACGTACCTAACTGGTAGCTTGTGTATGTATGTGAATAATTGAAAATATCTTTTATATTTAACTATTTATAATTGTAATTATGATAAAAAAAATGTATTGCATGAGTTCAGCAGACAGGCAGACGGCCCACTTGATGGAAAGCGGTTACCATCGCCTATAGACATTTGCAACACCAAAGGTGCTACAAATGAACTGCTGCTCTCTTAAGGGAAACTGGAACCTGGACACTAATGTCGGAATACAACTCAAGGTCGTTATGGAGGCTAATTAATTTTGCGGCGGTTAATTATATACTGTAATTATAGGAAACGGTTTCCTAACGTGAAAAAATTTACAGGATAGAAACTTCCAGCGGGACAGTAAATAAGTTTCCACCTGTATAATAGTTGAAAAGTGGAGGTATCATCAACTCTTCGAAACTACTCCATGACTGCTTATAGAAATGAGCACTCCATTTGACGTAAACAGATCCTGTTTCCCCTTTTATCCGATTATTGTTTAAACTTTAAAGAAACGACAATGATGTTAAGGGACATCTTAAGCTGACATCTTCGCAGATTTAGCATTTAAATAATTATTTTCGAAAATTTGAAGCAAGACGCCATGTTCAAGTTTAAAAGACCAGTAAAATAAGTATAAAATAAAATAAAAAGCCTTTTTATTTGGTCCATAATAAACCTGTCTACACCATATAAGAATGCACCCACGGACAAGCCCCGGCCAGTGTAGGACTATTGTGGTAAATGAGATCAGAGAGTACCGGGCTATCGGGGTGAACTGCTAGTGGTACTTGGGGTGTGGGAATATGGGGACTATGGCGTCTACCCGTCGCAATGTTCGGGGAACATGGAAAAATGGGCAGACGGTGACTCGCCCCAAAAATGCCATAGAAGACAGGGGCAACATGGGTGTGAGTGGCTAAGGGGTGTAGAGAGGTGGGCTGCAGGTTCACCGAAGCTTGAGTCTTAGCTCTAGCGATCTCCACTCCATGTCGGCTGGTTATAGCAAGCTCGGAGGTGGAAGCCTTGCTTTGGCCCCTGGAGTCAGGTACGAGGTGTCGCTACTCACCTAAGGCTTCGGCACAAAGCTCCCCTGTAGGATTATGATTATTTTTATTTTTTTATTAATCTATTTTTGGACCCCCCGTCCGGGTGAAGGCCTCCTCCACTTGCGCCCAGTGCTCCCTGTCCGCGGCCACTGCGAGCCACCTTGGGCCCGCGATGGCACGGATGTCGTCCCAACGCTTGAGCGGGCGCCCCACACGACGTTTGCCATACGTGGGGCGCGCCATCCGTCACTATTCTTGTCCATCTCTGGTCCAAGCATCGTACGATGTGTCCAGCCCACTTCCACTTGAGCTTTCTTACATGACATCTTTAAATTTTGTTTTCTTTCTTAAATCTAAATTTTTTTGTCTATCTTTTAGTTTTATGTTTAGTGCACTTCGTTTCATTGCTCTTTGATAAACAGAAATTAATATAGATTATTGAAATAGAAGTGCGGGATTTGTTCAATATTTGATAGTAACTTCCTCTAATAAAATCTATATATAAATATATAAAATAAAGTCGTGTTAGTTACACCACTTACAACTCAAGAACGGCTGGACTAATTACTATGTTTTTTTCTGTTTTTGGAATTATCTTCGTCTGGAGTAGGATAATAAGTATTAAATTGATATATGATCTGTCCCGGACGATTTCGGCATTGGTGACTGCATTTAAACTCATTTTCATTTGTCTGATTTAGGTGAATTATTTTTGTGCGTATTCAAGTGGGTCTCGGGATGGTTTAGATTCAAATTTGAAACAGGTAGATGGCGCTGCAATCAGGTTCCAGGATTTAGGTGAAATTATTTTTGTGTGTGTTCAATTGGATCCCGGGATGGTTTAGATTCACTATTGGACCTGGTAGGTGGCGCCCCTGAACACCTCTTTAACGGTGGGACCGATTTTGATGAATTTTTTTGTGTATTTTCAAGTAGATTCGAGAATAGTTTAGATTAACAATTGGTCCCGGTTGATGGCGCTGCAATCGGTTTCTTGATTTTTATTTTTTAAGGCAAGACACCGTCTACCGGGTACAGCTAGTATATCATATAATTATGTTTTTATGTATAGGTCAATAGATGGCGAGATATATTAATGTTGGAAAACATAAAAATTGTGATAATCTTTGTTGGATTCCATAGCGTTCAATTTATTGCGGACTGTAATTTTGGTTTAAATTTAAAGAAAACTGCGACATGTGTATTGTTCAATGTTTATTGACCCACTGACTGATGTTACTATATCTCATACAATACAAGTAATGCTATTTGAACTGAACAATTATAATGAAAGAGACGGCTTAGAGTCTCTCAGCCATAGAAAGAAAGAAAGAAAGAAAACAGGTTTATTTTTATGACATACGCATACCAGTGAAACAAACACATTAAAAGTTATAAAAAAGCACAATAAAACAAAGAGAGAAACCAAGCAAAAAGTGAGGAAAAGATATATATATTAAGTCCTAAAAATTGGATCAAGCTCAGCAAAAATGTCGATCTGTTAGACCAGCGCTGATCTTCCGCTTGACCCTAGAGCGAAGTCACGGCAAACTGCACATTATATTATTAATAAATAATGATATTATTGTTGTAATAAATACAAATATTAATACTGAGTTAGAACTGTGTGTGTGAACTCAGTATAATAATTATACTGACAAATATTTATAATATAAAATTTATATACAACACATATACATATAATAAATTTAACGATATTATACACAACATATGTGTTATACAAGGTAAATAAATAGAATAAATAGAAGAGACATTGGCGCTCTAAGCGTGTTCTACTGTCTGTACAACGGGAAGTGCTAATGAGCTATTTGATTTGGTGCCTACGTCGCCATTCTATCATCGCAACACTCGCCGGCGATTGGGAGTTCAGCCACACTTCCTAGACATTTGGAAGACCTTCACGGTACGTGGTGGAAGCTCCTTTATGCCATATGTGTCCAAGTTATGGAATGAACTCCCTCCCGCGGTTTTCCCAGAGCGCTACAATATGGGGCTCTTCAAAAAGGGAGTGAACAGATACCTAGAGTCTCAACGAGGTAGGCAACGCATCGGCATTAGTGATGCAGATGTCCATGGGCGACGGTAGCCACCTACCACCAGGTGGTCCGTTTGACACTTTGCCTACAAGCAAACATTACAAAAAAATTAAATACCTTTAAACAATAATTCGGTTAGTAATTGACTTCTCTACGAAACGCTTCATTATTCGTGAACTAGAATACACTAATTGCTAGGTATTTATTCCTTTACATAATCTGTCACTAGACCGATTAGTTCACCACATAGAATTTATTCTCGTACTTCTGTAGTAATTTTCCTAAATCACTCCGCTTGTATAGCCCTTTAGAGCAAGTACTAAGTACGTAATACCATTAGGCCCGAACACCCAGAGTACTTAGGTAAGCGTTGGTAAATAACGTTCTAAGAGTAAAGGTATTATGTATTTCTTAGTAGTTTTACTTCATATACCTGACAGGTATGTAATGGATTTCTTAGAGTTGCCATTTTCTATTTTGTTTCTATCCCGTGCAGGTATAGAGAAAGAATACAATTTCAAACAAAACAACCCACCGCCTACACAGGTAGGGTATTTGCCCGTTTGAACAGCTACCAAGCCTGGTCTACAGTATGCCGCCGAAACAACCCTGAGTTGTGTTCCGCGGCATCAGTGGTCAGGTTCTAGTCTCCCTTTAGAGAGAGTTTTAAATGTATTTGGAATGGTTGCAGATTGCTGTGTAGAATAATTAATACAATGTATTCATAATAAAATAATAAAAACTTTATTTATTTCTCAACACAACAGATTCACTTTAGAAACCTGATGTGTGAGACTGGTGCTTGAAACAGATTTATAAGAAATCTGTATGACAGGTCCCCAGTGCTCCACTCCATGGCTACCAAATATAAAAGATTCTTAAGATTAACTTAAATTTAAGCTTACACAGTTAAGACACAGAAATAAATGTTAGAATGAAAAATGTTAGTCTATGTGGGTATATATATAGGCATGCTAATTTAGAAACTTATAATTAATAATTGGTATTTTATACAACTGGGTGAAGTTGATCTTCTCTGTCGTCATAGCTCAAGGTTTTAATGTAAAATGTATCTAAATGAAATGCTTGAATTTGAATTTTAAGAACCGACTGATTGATTGACATTTATTAATTTTAATTTTAATATTCAATTTAATTGTTAATTGAATTGTTATTATGGATCTTTGTGTCTCAGATAAATAATAATTATTATTATTAAATTAACAGACCGTATCTGTCTGTTAATTTAAATTAATAATCAGACAAAGTCAAGTTAGAGCTGCACAAATAAAACCATTCTTATCAATCACCACAATGGTACATCAAGATTAGAACCCCAGCGTATTAAAGGAACTAAACTTAAGCACTTAAAATAACACCACATATGGCGTTCGTTTGGGATAAATCATATACGACCAAAATATATTGACCTACCCTCACGATGGATTCTCGAAGAAAATTAAAGGAGGACGGTCCACTTTGAGGGTAAGTTCAAATTGGTTGTGCACCTTTCTGTTATTACTTGGAGTGCTCTCGTCTGCTCAATCTCATGGACGCAGTTGAAATGTTTGCACCGTAGATTATAGTACGAGAGGTAGTGTATTTTCTTAATTAAAAATATAAAATAAGTTATTTTAAGTATATAGGATTAAAGAATTACACTTAAATGCCTACTAAAAGTATTTAGGTTAGGTGTATCAAAATTCAAATCGTGGTAGCATAATAGCTAGTGCACGCGTCCCCAACTCAAAGGGCGCGGGTTCGATCCTGGCCGGAACGCATGCACCCCTTACGTAGTTTTCTGATCTAATGTGCATATTGTTACAATTACCACGTGCTAATAACGGTGAAGGAAAGAATCGTGATGCAACCTGCACATCAAAATAACCGATGTCTCAAACCTGGCGAGCCGCATTGGACAGACGTGGCGGGTATACTGTCCATTCCCGCTATAATGGGAGGCCCGAGCCCAACAGTTGGATATTTATGGGCTTTTTAGATTATATTATTATATTTATCAATATTTACGTTTGTTTTCTTTTATAATTTGCAGTCAAATATAAAACATATTTTTTTACATTTAAATATACATGTCTTGTGATAATATGCAAATATTAAAAGAATTGACGGCCGCTTCGTGGGGTGTATGAAAATTTAATTTGTATTTTTTTAAATAGACGAATATCTATTAAAATTATATAAAGAACTTGAATAGTTTTTTTATTTTGTTATAAAGTTTAAACCAGGTAACAGATTTAAATACATGTATTTTACATCTTCAGAATCTTAATACTATTTCGGGTGAGCTTTTCAGTTTAAATCCTAGACGAAGTCAAATTTCACTATAAAGTTGAGATTACATAATATACAGAAGTTCAATTCTTGCTTTAAAAACAATCAATAATTCCATACAATATTGATAAGTTTTCCCCACGTATTGATATGCATTTGTGAAAAATAAAAATTCTCCGCGCCAGGTATAATTTCCCTCAAAAAACTTGTGAGTATAAGAATAAATGCGTACATACCTTAAATTTCTGTTAATTGTCCTTTAACTACAAAAAAATATATGTATTTTATTCTCAACATGAATTTTCATTACTAAAATGAAGTAGTAATACAAGATTTCAGCTCCTGTACTAGCCATAGTTTATTGCGGTGTGCCAGTAATTATTTGACGATTTGAGACACACACTCCCCGTTCATAACGCTTGGGACAACACAAGGGGACCGGAAGGCAATACTAGGCACATTTCAATGTAACATATTGCGGTAAATAAAGCCAAGTTTAGCAACTATAGAATGCGAAACATATATGTTTATTAATCTATAAGTCCGGCCATGTTAGGGAAACGGTAATGTTGGGCCTCCAGAAATTTCTTCAATTATGTTTGGTTCCTATATCTTACCGACCGTTCATTTGCCTTAATATCGGTTAAAGTTTGACATAAGCTCCATACAAGTAATATCAAAATTCAACCGATTGTAAGGTAGGTGAATGAATAGTAAGATATAGGAACTGGCCATTAGCCTAGATGAAAATGTTGAGATGGATGTAAGTACAACATTGTTGCGAACCGGTCCTTTAAAGGCGTTTTGTTACCCTTCCAATTTGAATAATCTATTGTTCGCTCTAATCCCTTTGTACGCCTCCCGGTAAGACATCATAACTCTCTCTTTCCATTGTTTGCATTTCATGCACTTTCTTAGAAGCCAAAAAGCTTGCAGAATTAAGGATTCCAATGACCAATGGGTATGTACGCTATTTTACAAATATATATATGTTCGTCCAGTCGGGGGCACTCGAGGGACTGGGTTAGTTGTGTTTCAACTGTGATCGAGGCTAGTACTAGTACTTTCGGAGCGAGTATCTTATTACGACGGACTTTGCGCGATTTATGTAATTACGATCTTCTGCTCTACAGTTTGGACTTGTTCTTTTTTGTTGTACTTCTAAGAACTGTGAATAACGTGCGCGTTACTTCTAATAAACCTTGTGAGACTTGCAGCGGAATTTTAAATTCACATCTTACAAATATGTAACAATATTTAAAGTCGCGTAGAAGGAACAATAGATTTGTTTTGATTTATTCGTAGGAATATAATCCATTTCGTTCAGTTGTTTTCCATTCTGAGGACCTCCGCGTTTCAATTCGTTCGTTTGACATTTTTTAATTTGATCTCAAATCAATATTAAAATTTTACATTAAAAATAATATTCAGTCAAAATTGAAACAAACAATCCACTTTAAATAAGAAAATAAACTATTTTATTAAGTTTTCGCGACTTGTATACATAATAAACCTTTAAAGAAACCAGACCTCAAGACACTGTGAGCCCTTTCTGCGTGCACCGGTACACAAACCAACTTGATTGATATTTTCTTTTATTTTCCTTCCACCCATTTTAATATTATATAAAATTACTAGCTGACCCGGCGAACTTTGTACCGCCATATTTTCTGAATTCCTAAAAGACTTTGTTTCATGACATAAAAACAAAATCACCAAAATCGGTCCAGGTGATTAGGAGGATTCTAGAACCCGATCGCAGCACCACCTACCGGTTTCAATTATGAATCTAAACCATCCGGGGACCCATTCAAACACACAAAACATATATCATCAAAATCGGTCGTTTTAGGAGAATTCACTGTCAACACGCGTACAGAAGAATTATATATATATATATAGATTAGAGATAGGCATGTTTGCTGAAGAGTTTCTTGCGCCGCTTCTTCTCTTCAAGCCATAACATGTTGCGAAGCGGTGGTAAATTAGATTAGGCTCCCATAGAGTAAATAATAATCATAAACAAAATTAAAATGAACAAGATGGAGGTAGGCTAAATAAAACTTTAACAATACTCATTGACACTTGACATATTTGTCCTCCATAATATCAAATAAATTACCGCACTTCAAACCGTTAAAACGTAGTTTTATTAAAAAACAAACTTTCAAACATTAGCGTATAGTATTGGAAATGTCGTAGTCAGTAGAGCGAAATTGGCAAATTCCCGAAGTGTCCGCGTTCCCATTGATTTCCGAACGACAATAGCTGAGAGCGCACTAATCTTTTCATTAAAAAACGATTATTCCCTGCACGGCCGGTTGCACTAATAGGAATAAAGAACTAGCAAACTTTAACCTGTACTATCACTACACCTTATGTCACGTGAATAAGGTTTGAAATCGTTTAAATCTTGGGCAAAAGTAAGTTGGCAAACGCCTAGCCCTCTGCAATATGCCACGGTGTTACGAGATGACATTTCAATTTAAATTCTTGTTGCCAGATGTTATTAAAAAAATTTGCAACGATTGTCAGACTTGATTAGAATCATAGTTCTACTATGTCAGAGAGATTACAAACTCTGTTATACGACATTTTGAAAATAGATTTTGTAAGATTTTCATTTTCACGAATAACGTAATGTTACGCTACCTAGCAGTTAAGTTATTAAATTCAAATTCAAAGTTTTTTATTCAAAATAAGTTCCACTGGAGAACACTTTTGACGGTCATAATTATATATAAGTTAAAATTTAATTTTTCCTCCTATTCAATGTACACCGCTTCGCAACGTGTTATTGCTGTTAAGGAGAGGAAGCGGCAAGAAACTCCCCAGCAACACGTCTAGCTAAAAAATGTTTTTCTTTAAGTTTCTTATTCTATTTATATCTCAAGTTGTCTTTGTTTAATAAGTTTTATACAAAAGTATGTTACAGAATTACTTTTTGAAGAAATGATGGAGTTATAGCAAACAGTGCATACTCAATAAGACCAAGATACAATAAAAGGAAAGAAAAATATTATTAAAGTTATAATAATGACATGACGTACTAAAATGTTATGCTGCAATATATCTCCATAAATCCCTTACAAGCTTGGCAAGATAATGTTCCACAAAATATAGTATAAGATGTTAAAGCGAGTTGTTAGGTAAATGAATTTTTGTCAATTAAGTATTTTTCAATAGTGTAGTATTCCTTTTTTAGCAAGATACTTTTTAATTTGGTTTTGAATTTAGTGAAAGGCAGATTTAACTTAAATTGATTGCATTGCAGATTAAATAACTATATCTATCTATCTAAATTATAATAATAATTTATTTCATGACAACACAGTCCAATACATATTTACAAAAAATATACAATAATGTTATTAGTATTTTTTTCTTCCTTATGTCTATGTTGGTAACTAAAGACTAGCATTGGGCCTCTTAATGATGGAACAAATCAGTGGGCAGTCAAATTCATCAGGTATTCCCTTCAGGATGCTGTTTCTGCTACCACGTAATCTGCTTAGTAACGAAGCTGTTTTTTTACGCCATAAAGCATCAAAGCCATCTAGTGTGATTCGGCGAACATAGACAAGCGGTCGCTCCAACAGCACCCTGAGGGAATTATTGTATTGGACTCGGAGGGCATTGTAAGCTCTGGGTACATATGAACCATAGACTTGCCGAGTACAGAGAGGTAGTGTGAGCCATAAACGACGTTATTTTCACCGTCTCTGTACACCGACCAAATCCAAAATTATAGTGACATCCGTCCGTCCCAGGGTACAGCAGCATTTGCTGAGTTGCACCCATTTGGTATCAGTTATGGAAGTCGATTAACAATATTATTGGTAGCCGATTTCTCTTATGTATGTTCAACTATAACTTTATTTCTTTCTGAACCAATTTTGGGATTTTTGCGTTGGAGTTAGTATCGCTTGAAAGAGGTCCCATTTTTTACTTATTAAACTTTAAATTCCGAAGTTATAGCAAAAAAGTCATTAAAATCGTATACTACTGCGTGCGTGCGTTGTGTGTTTAAAGTGTTATTTTTTCCAATGCGTTTGCAATGTGTTCTAACCAATTTTTTTTTTTTAATAAATCGGAACTCTACAGGTATTATGCGGAGTTTGTAAAATTCATTTAAAACGAGAAAAAATATCAAGGGCTAATTCGGACCAGCAGATGTCAAAAATGCAACTAGAAATTTTGGTCTCTGTTAGAGCAACGAATTTGAATGTAACCGAGGACACTTTTTATCCCGGTCAATGACGAAGTTTCTGTGGGATAAATGAATTTAGTCGAAAAGGCGATTCTTTTTATACCGCTATTGCGATTTCACTAACAAATAGGTTGTCGTCATGGCAACGCGAACGAAGTTTCGCTGGTACATGTTAGTTGCAAAATTGAAGAAAGAAAGAAAGAGAAAACATTTATTTGGTTTTTACAACACATAACGAGACACATTGAAACATGATAATGAAATGGGTATTATACTAAGGGCTGATCTGTCATGCATCAGATAAAAGTTATATATCAAATAAATTATAACCTGACTGATTGTAAAAGTGAAACAGCTCAACTGTTTTGTTCAGGCAACTATAATTTTTAATTTATTCATGTTGTATTTCATTCGACGAATAACTTTGATCTGACTATTAAAAATCGGTTCTTCAATTTTTTTTCTCGTTACGGTTTAATTTTATAGACCATAATATATATTAAAAATAAGATATTATAATTAAAAATAGCTTTAGAAATAAGTTATTTTAAAATTTTAGTTTTTGAAGTCTGTTTTTTTAACGATTTTTTTTTATTTGTTACTTTCTAGCTATGGGAGGCCTACGAAAGGTGCCACGCGCCTTAAAAAATATAGGTCCCAAGAAACGGGAACGGAAAAAAAAATCATTAAATGAAAACTACTGGGCCATACCATGTTAAATTTTTAGGGGACCAAATGGCAACTATTCCGCATCAAACTAGAAAAAAATCACGTAAATCGGATCATAAATCTCAGCGTAATCAGTGTACATACATTTTAAAAAAACGTACCAGTCAAATTGAGAACCTTTTTGAAGTCGGTTTCAACGGTGTAAAGTCGGAATAAGTTTCTGAAAGTTTCAGTTCAAAATTTGAAAATTAAAAGGTCGCTCATAACTTTTTTTTAATGTACATTACTTTAGATTTTTTCGAGATCAGAAAACTGACTAAGCGGTACATGCGTTCCGGCCACGATCGAATCCGCGCCCTTTGAGTTTGGGACGCGTGCGATATCCTTTACGCTACCACGACTTTTAAATATACACTTGCCATCTTTGTCTTCCGTGATCACAGCTACTGAAAAGTAGCTGAAACGTCGGAATAATAAAAATCATATAAATTACCGCGCTTAAAACCGCTAAAACGTAGCTTATTATATATACAACTAGCTGACTATATGCATTTTTTAATAACATCGATAAACAGCTACTAGATACCTAGTCTATAATAATAACAATAAAATTCTGTACTGGCAGTACTAGCGAAATTGCTTTTAAAGAAAGAAAGAATTTATTTGCTAGGAAAGCGACAATACAAGGATCTAGAAATCTATAATATTATATATTATTAGTATTTTAATATAGAAAAATAATATGTCTCGCGATGATTCCAAATAGGTGTAGTTCAGCAAATGCCAGGCAATAAAAGCAGAAATCTAAGATTAGTTTACTTCTAATCTATATAATGCGTGAAGCAAAAACTTTGTACCCCTTTTTACGAAAATTACGCGGACGGAGGAGTATGAAATTTCGCACACATATTTTATATATAGAGAAGAAGCGACGAATGTAATTTTTTTTTTTAAATTACGCATTAAAAATACATTAAATAAATAAAGAAAAATACACCCACTACCATGTATTTGACACACACACGAATATATACTCTTTGGTTTATTGTTGAAATTATTACGGTCGAATTTCATCCACGGTGACGATTTGTTCTTGTAAGTATTCATCCCAGGATGTTCTGCACCGGACTTTTTCCAATTTAACCAATCAAGTCGTTTATCAACAACAAATGATAAACGTAACATTTGAACAATGGTTGAAATAAAACAAAACCCTGAGAGCGCCTCGTTTCGTAATGCATCTATTAAGCTTTACAAAGACAGAAGTTCCTAAAAGCGGGACAAAGCCAAAGAAATCATTGACGGCCCCAATGACAATGGCCGGGCGATTTTCTTAATTAAAAATGTCTCACTATTTTACCAAGTACATTTAGGAATACAGTACTTGGTACTCAGGGGGCTTTTACACTATACGACTTTTCCATTTTTATTTTAAACCGACTTCGAAAAGGACGAGGTTCTCAATTCGATTGTATGCTTGTCACGTGATTATTCCTGCAATTGTGGACCGATTTTCAATTTTTTAAGTGAAACTTCTTTAGAATGGTTGTTTTTTCAAACTCGATCAAACTAAAAAGCGACTCTAATGAGAGTTAAACACATAAAATTGAACCGTATTTAATTCTAAATAAAATACATTTCTCTTTACCCGTTGGTATTAATTTTAATTTATAGTTGATGTTTCACGTGACCAAAAGACTGGTTTATACCTTGGGCAACGCGCCAACGTTGCCATACTGCGAGGCAATGTTGTGATCAGTCTTTTGGGCACGTTTCCAACTGACAGCGGTCTCCTACTAGATTTTATAGTTTTTTTAGTTTGTATATATAGTTTATTTTTAGTTTAATTTATAGTATAGTTTACTTATTTATAATTTAGTTTATTTTGTAAATAAAATTAAATGTAATTGTGTATAAAAAAATACATATTTTCACTTTAAATAAAACCTAAAATATTTCAAATGAATTTTATCTCTACCAGTATATATTTAAGGCAGATATTATTTTATACGTAGATCAACAGATACGTAGATACGTGCGTAACATTGAATTTTGAACTTTATGCTAGTGATTTAAAGTATAATTTAGATTGAACTATTACAAATAAGGGTCAAAATACCTTAGAATAAAGACGTCTATAATAGAATAGAAATGCTAAAATGTGTGTGTGCAGTTCACACTTGTCTAATAAGCGTTTTGTGTTTCTTCTACTGCGTGTGAACTGCACACACACACAAACATTTTTTTGTATTCAAAATAGTATACTGGTGGGGTTCCGTTGTCATAAAGTCAGGATCTGATGAGTGGATCCCAGCGACATCGAGTGCAACCCTTGTTGAAGAGCGTCTACACTCAACGAAAAGCAAACATGTATACGCTTGCGAATAGTACAATTTCTCAACGTATTTAATATATTATTTCTAAAGCTATTAAAGCAACTAAAACGAAAATATATTTTTTAACAAAAACCAAACCGACTTCAATCTAAAAAGCGAGAAATAAATATTTTCTACCACACCTGTTAAAAGTTATATTTAAAACTAAATCGGGCGTTTTCTTTAGACCTATACGTACAATCGAATCATTAGTCGCAGAGTGTAAATCTACCTTGAAAGCAGTTGTTGTTTTTTTAATTAAAACTCGGGTAGCATTCACAGTTCTCTATTAGGGCTTATTCATAGCTTTTTTAATCCCTAAGGTTGCATTTACATTAGTCATACAGTTTATTCGTGCAGTGAAAAAAAACTTGTCTATATTACCCTCAAGGGCGATATTTAGGTAGTTTGGATGCCCATGATTTGTTAGATAATAATTACTTATGAAGACTTTTTGGTAATTGTAAGATAGGTAAAACTGTAACTCATTCTTTTTTTAATTACAACTGTTTCAATTATTGCTGGAGTGCAACAGACATACTGAGGGTTCGCCTGATGGTAAGTGATTACCGTCGCCTATGAACATTTGCTATAACAGAAGTAAAAAAAAATACATAATTTTAATAATATGAACAAGTTGGCGGCAGACTAAATAAAACTTTAACAATACTCATTGACACTTGACATCTTTGTCTTCCGTGACCGCGGCTACTGAAAAGTGGCCAAAACGTCGGAATAATAAAAATCAAATAAATTAGCGCGCTTGAAACCGTTAAAACGTAGATTATTATAATATACAAGCTGACTATGCATTTTTTATTAAGCTCGTTAAACAGGTTAACTCGTTAAACTACTACCTAAAGGTAGTAGCTGTAAGACTAAAGTCTATACTATCATAAACTTTAGTCTATGATAATATACAATAACATTCTGTACTGGCAGTACTAGCGAAATTTCTTTTAAAGAAAGAAAGAATTTATTTGCTAGGAAAGCGACAATACAAGGAACTAGAAATTATAATATTATACAATTCTAAACATGCCGTGTCTGTACATTAAAGCTATTTAAAAAACAACTGGAATAGACTATATAAACGATGGAGAACAAGTATTGTAAAGGATCTAGATAAAATCTAGCTCTTTAACGAGTATAGATTAAATATATTTAGTTTTCTCTCTATACATTGCATTTTCGGAATATGTTGGTCTGAATCAGGGCCCCTAATTTTTTATTTTTAAAAATTTATGGTGAAAACTCGACCCCTTTAGGTTCAGATTTATTACGATATGAGAGCTGCATCCGTCTAGTCATGCATCGCAGCGGACAACGAACTACTTACTGGCTATTTTTTTTTTATTGGACTTTATGTTGTTGGTCCGAAGACCTCACAACTTTACCGGGGTTATCGGGGCGAGCACCTTCGCGAAGCGAAGGCGCTCGAACCCGGGAGACAACTTGCTCGAGGGAGCTCCCTAGGGAGTTTTACCTTGGCTGGGCTGCTGCCATGAGAGGGGGATGAATCTAATGATGCCCACCATAGGGCGACACAATGCACTAATTGAGAACGGGCGACGGGTAATATAAAGCCCGTACGACGACCGCGTAACGTCCTCAGGACAGGGTCGACGTTATTACAAAACGGCTGGCCCGGATCAGCGCGCCCGCAGTTAGGACGCAGCCTGGCAGGCACCGACAGACAGACACAGACGGCAGCATCTCAGACGCCGCCAATCGTCCCCGCGAGGGACGCCAGGAGACATAGCCTTGTTAATATTTGTACTTAAGGTTACCGTTTCCAAAATAAATTAGGTCACATCAGAACTCGACAGTGAATACTACTCATCTGCCATCTGAACTATCATTTAACCTCTACCTCTCGCTGCTACAACGATTTTTAGAAAAATGATAAATTAAGTAAGAATCCGTTCCTATCATTTTAAAAAATGAACTGAAATAAAAATCAAATTACCGCGTTTAAAACCGTTAAAACGTAATTTTATAATGCGTACCGAAATCGTTATGCGGTTTAAATAACAGTTGGTATCTGTAAATGCCAGTATCTGGGAGTAGCTTTGCAATGAACCCTCTGAGGACAAGTCGCGAACGCTACTATCGGGATCTGCTAAGCCTATACTTTTTTGCCTGCACAAGTTACAAGTGGCTGAAGGATGATATTTTTCTATAGTAGATTGTTACACGAGAGGTGCAAGTGACCTATTTAGCAATTAGTTCGAGTGCCTAAATAGGCCTTTCAATTGAAGTTAACACTGCTTTTCATTTCGAATATGAGGAAAGTAAATAAAGACTAAACAAACAACTACTTCTCTAATTAAATTACGCGTTAAACCCATATCTAAATCTGATGAACTCTTATAATACGTCACATATGAAACGTCAAGTAAAATTGTTCTGCGTCATTCTAACAGGCAGTATTATTTGTCACTAATAATATTTAGCTCAAATTTACGTAAGTGAATTAGATAATTCAATGAAAAGTAATTTACGAGTATAAAATGATGTTACAAAATTGTTGATATTTTTTAATACAATCTATGTAGCGATTTAACAGTGGCTGTAAAAAAAAGTTAGAATATGAGTCGCGTGTATTATCTATGGTTCGTATAGTTTTCCAAAAATTTTGACAGCAGGAAGAATCGTTTCCCAGGTACAAAAAGTACTGTTTTCATCCCTGTTATTATAAGGCAACTCCAAGCGTACTTTCAGAATATGAGATACGAAAAATTTATTTTCTTGTATTATTTACAAAGCATTCCGAAAAGGTAAAAAAAACTACGCAAGTGGGATGAAATAGAGGTTTGGGATAAGGAAGATAGATGGCAACTCTTCGGGCTATAGATAGCCTAGTCGACTATAGGTATATAGATTGTGTCCTTAGCAAGGTGTATAATGGAACAAAGGTAGAACGACTCACCGATGCTGCACTCTCGAGGATCTGATATCACACCGTTTAGGATAACACACGCGTCACGTCTATCAAATGTCTTATTATTACCGCCGCCGTAACGAGGCACAAGTCTTTCTTCGCTCGAGGCCGCGGGTGACGAGAGCTTCGCCTGGCTATATCAATACTACCAAAGCCGAATACAATGTTGCATGAACAGCCAACGCCTCCGATATATAGTATACCGCCATAACAAACTTGCGTTGTGTTCCGGCATCATATATATATATATATATATATATATATATATATATATATATATATATATATATATATATATATATATATATATGTCGGGTTCCCGGCGTGCGAACGACACGACACCGAGTATAACAATAATAATCTGATATATTATAATCAAAGTTTATTACACTAGAATTATTACAATTACAATTTTAAATACAGCACAATAATACATAGAAATATTAGGACAACTCCACGAGATTCATCCACGCTTGTCAGGCGTCGAGCAGCAATTTGCCCGACCACAAGACGACTTGCTTGTAGACCGGTCGGTTGAAGACTGTCCCCTCCCTGCCCGAACACCGCGTATTTAAGGTCCTCGTAGCGCGCCGTAGTGACAATATCCGGTAATGCTTGGACGCCACTTCAGTTTCGCTTTCTTCATAAAACCAACTTCCGCCATCCATTTTAACTTCCAACTTCCGTCATATGGTTACTTTATATATAACAAATACGATTTCTACATATATATATATATATATATATATATATATATATATATATATATATATATTTATTGTATGAGTTAAGCAGACAGGCAGACGGCCCACTTGATGGAAAGCGGTTACCATCGCCTATAGACATTTGCAACATTAAAGGTGCTACAAATGCGCTGCTGCTCTCTCAAGGGAGACTGAAACCTGGTCACTAATGCTGGAATACAACTCAAGGTTGTTATGGCGGCATACTTTAGACCAGGGGTGGTAGCCATCCAGACGGGCAAATACCCTACCACCTGGCTGTGGGTTGTTTTGTTATATATATACACTACTACATAAATCTTTATAAACATACACATCTGTACGCCTGTAGCCTAGCACAATAAATCTGTATCAATCTATAGAATTTAAATATGGTGAGGAAATAACAATATAGAACGGAGACGGCGTCTTGGTAACAGTAGTATAGGACACCGGTGGGGGTTGGATGAAGACAGCGGAGAACTAAGATACGTGAGGCAAATTTGGGTAGACCTACGTCCAGCAGTGCATAGCAGTTTGCGGACGACGAATAGTTAATTCCGTATTACGAACACACTGAAAATGTATACAGCGCTAAGTCTTTGACTTGGGGCTGTTAAACTTTTAATCCGGCGCCGGCCATTGTTTGGCGCGCAGCTGATTACCGGCCGACGCAGCGCCTCTCTCCGCAATCCCGACACTCGCACAACTCCCAGCCTGTTATATCGTTCTGTTGTCCTGGTACATTATTTCATACAAACTGTAATAGTTTCATCAAACACCAATCAATCTAAGAATCGGAACTTTTAAATTAATGAACTTAAATAATTGCTTTTAAATACAGTATAAACTCCATGTAACGTCACTTCGTATAACGATATACTCCTCTAAGCGTTGAAATCACTTGGCTTTGGTTGGTTTAGCTTGTCTTCCATACAATGATACACTCTATATAGCGTTACACCCACTCTAAATAACGACAACAATTGAGTATTAAAAAGTACCTTTTAAGTTGACTAAATTAGTAAGAACTGCACAGCTGCGTACGTTCTTTTATCCCTTTATTATCCTAGCCCGTAATACACTCGACTGTCGGCATCACGCACACCGAAATTTCTAACTACTTCCTTTATCACCAATATACCTCAATATCGCAAAATATGAATAAAATAAGTAAAAAAATACAACAAAATTACTGGTACAGCAAAAGACGTCAGATAAATATAACAGACTTCTCTCCATTTAACGACAACTCTCTAGAACGCCACAAAATGCACAGTCCCTTCAGTGTCGTTATATAGAGTTTACACTGTATATGATAGTCGAATAAATGAATAGATTCTTACATGAGAGGTGAAAGTGGCCTATTTAGGCATGAGATGCTTTGGCGCATGAACGTAGAGAGGGCGCTAATAGTTCGAATGCAAATACGCCTTACAACCGAGGTAAATAAACAGTGATTAGTCAAGCAAACAACTACTTCTCTAATGAAATCAGGCGTTAAATCGATATCTAAATCTGATGAACTCATTTAATATGTCACATATGAAACGTCAAGTAAATTTTTTCTATGGCATTCTACCAGCCTGTATTTTTTGTTGTCACTGATGACAATAGTAAATATTTAGCTCAAATTAATGTATATGGAATAATAATTTGGCGAAAAGTCAATTATAAGTATGTAAGCTCGTCAGAGCTTTACTCATCAGAATCCATCATCGCATGGCCTGAAGTATGTGGGTATATTTATAAAATTAACATCTTTTGTGACCTTTATCAATGTAATATTTCTATTGCTTAAATAACAATCATCTCTCCTGATATTAGCACTTATTACGTTATAATTCACTTTGGTTAAGGCAGTGAATCGCAGTTCGTCGAATACTTCTCGCGACCATTCTCTAGAAGAGGTTATATCTTCCTTCTTCCCGCCACCCCGCTTCTATCGTCACGACGCTCTGCGAGAGTGACATTGACAACATATCACTCTTGACAGTATGACAGTGACGTTTCAATGAACCGTCTACAAGTATAAAATGATGTTATTGTTATTATTTTTTTTTATTACTATTTATGCCGTGATTTAACAGTGGCTGTAAAAAAAGTAGGACATGAGTCGCACGCATTATCTATGGTTCGCATAGTTATAAAAAATTTGACATCAGAGAAAATCGTTTCCCAGGGACGAAAGTACTGTTTTCATCCCTGTGATCAGGCAACTCCAGGCGTATTTTCAGAATATGAGAAATGAAAAATACTTTTTATTATCCCACAAATCGTCGCGGTCTTATAAGTTTTGTACGGGTGAACAAGTTATGGCGTTACCACTTTGTACAGATATAAGGAGTCAAAGAACGGCCTCTGTGAACTTGGCAGCCGAGTTATGAATTTTTTTTGTAGTTACCACCAGATTCTACATCGTTTATACACGTTGTACCACTTTGATTTTCGTTTGTACCTCAAACCAAAAAAAGTTACAGCGTTTTCAAAATTTGACCCGCAGCCGACTTTGGGAAATCGAAAATTCAACAGCATGTGATTCGGGGTCCTTTGTACCCGTTTTTATCACCTTCGCCTTTCATTTTTTCAAAACCAAAAAAAGATACAACAATTTGAAAATTTCGTAAATCTGTAAACGGGGATGGAAGTGGTATCGTTTGTATCCGCAGAAATCACTTTTCCCTCGTCCTTGTCACAGCTGGTAACACGCATGAGACTCCTCCCTCCCTAGTGTGGTATCACATATTTTGCAATTTCACATCAAGAAATTATTAAATTAAAACAGCAGTTCCGTAATTAGCTGAAATATATTGTTACAAGTTGGGCCAAATACAAGGGATACACATCTGCCTGCCATAAAATCTGGTTTATTGCCCTTCCTCTATTCGGAGTTCTTTTGTTTAGACAATAGCCTATAGTTATTGTACTTGTTTATAGCCGTTCGCAGACATAATCCTGCAGGTGTGCAGAATTATGTTTTCTGGGAATAGCGTCGATGGTGGCGCAGGTGTAATTCGTAGAAATCACTGTTTACACGGTCCTAAGCTGAGTATAAAGAGGTGTCCGAACAGAGAGATGCGCAGTCAAGCGACGACTACGATACGAGTAAGACGTTTGTGGTACTCTCGATTAGGGATATAGACGACGGACTTTGCGCGTGTCAAATTGCATTGAATCGTGCAGTGTGAAGTGGTTGCATCCAGTTTTATTTGTATTTGTTTTATACGTGTTTGTATAGTTCTAATAAACTCTATAGTAATTCCAACGGCATTTATTTTAATTCGAGTCCTGTAGCTCGTAACAATATTTTGAAATGTGACGTCATGAAATTTAGGACCCCCTCCCACCCCTTGTCACACAATGTCAAACTGCATCGATCCCCTCTCCCCCTTAACGTGTGACGTAATTTTAGTCTTTATCACCATGCTGTGGCATATACCGAATGTGAACAAAATTACATGCGATATACTTATCACTTTGTGGTTGTTGATGTATCTGAGCTTTTCAAACTTACCAAAATTATTGACATTTTCATTTATTTTCTGACTTGTTCATTAATTAGTAATTAAATTAATATTGTTAATTCTTTTGCTAATTGTATTTCATAATAAATAAACTTTTAAAACAATTTCATATTTTAAACAATAACTCCTCGATTTATGAAATTATGTACAAACATTGTTTTACTACGGCAGAGTACGCGAACAAATTTGTAATAAATAGGGGCGCATGCGCTCTAGTGTTATAATTGTTATTATGAAGTCTTTAAATTTTAATCATTTTAACTAAGAAACCCATTTCTCGAAATATTTCAAGAAGCGAAAGTTAAAAAGAAATAGATAATCCCAAATAAATTCAAATTCAAAAGTTTTTATTCAAAATAAGTTCCACTGGAGAACACTTTTTGAAGGTTTTTTAGGTTAAAATTTAATTTTACTTCCTACTGTATGTACATCGCTTCGCAACATGTTATTGCTGTTAAGAAGAAGCAGCGAGAAACTCCCCGGCAATACGTCTAGCTAAAAATTGTTTTTCTTTATTATTCTATTTATATCTCAAGTTCTTTTTTTTTGTAAGTTTTATACAGAAGTATGTTACAGAATTACTTTTCGAAGAATTAATGGAGTTGTAGCAAACAGTGCATGCTCAGTAAGACAAAGATACAGTAAGAGGAAAGAAGAATATCATTATATCTCCATATATAATATAATAATAGTTCATAGAAAGTTTTCGAAAAGTGTAACAATACTATTTAATAAAAAAAAAAAAAAATTGCAGGCCTAATGTGTACCTCAAACCACTTGTACAGAGAGCGTTGCTATACAACAGTTTAGAAGTATTCACAATTTCCCACTTTCCAGACGTAATATTTCAGTATTCCTCATAGCTAATGCAAATAAATCAGTGGTTAACAAAATGTACACGATATTTCCCTTGTCTTATTACTAAGCTGAGCCGAAAGGCAAACTTCCTCTTGTTTTATGAGCAACGCCACGGATATACGCATTTAATGGAAACAAATCGGTTTGGAACATATATATTTTTTATTATTGCTTAATTTATTACTAGCTTTAGAAAATAAAACTAAATTATAAATTAATTAATATAAAGCAGGTAACAAATCGCTGCCAGAGAGAAGGCTGGCTGCATTGCTACGCGTTGCGCGAAATACGAACAAGCCTTCTGATCACGGGTGGTATTAAAGAGTTTCTTACAACTTTCTTTGAAGAAACCCTTTGCTGATGGACCAAACAGACCTAAAGTTTCAGCTCCAAACGGCACAAATATGTAACTCCTTCCTAGGGTTTCGTATCCCTTTCCCTATTAGAAGTAAGAAATAAAGGAATAAAAGAGAGAGAGGGAAATATCCCCTCTATCCTAAAACATGAAGGAGGAGAAGGTGAATAAAAATAAAAAGTTGCAGTTGAAAACCAACGTCAAACATTCGTTGCCTGCTATTTCCTGAACTACACCAATTTTTTTTATTTTTTCAATGTTGCTCGCTAATTGTTCTGAAAACCAAATACATTTTTATTCTTTCCTTCTTTCTTTAACCCTAACGCAAGTACAGTAGAGGCATTACAGGCATCGCCTCATCCAGACACGATTTTCGCGTGTTCAGTATCTAGTTCCTGGTTTACTGCAGCGATGAATTTATTCGAAAACTTTGCGTCTAAACAAACTTCGGTTACATACGCAATTAGGCAATTTCAGCCATCCAATATTTTGTGTTCACTAATAATAATTTTGTGTATCTAATTATGTTAGTCGCGGGTAATTGGTATCATCACGAATTTAAAAGGTGGAAAAGTTTAATACCAAAACAGGGTTGCTGTTCGTACTCATGTATAGATACATACTAATATTCTAATCCTAGGCAGATTAGCGGGTTTGACACAATGGGTTATCTCGATGTGAAGGTTTCATCACAATGTTTTCCTTCACAATCAGTCTGGGGTAATTAGGGGAGTAGATAGTCAAATCAACTGAGATGCTGTTTTGGCCGGTTCCTATATCATTACGTTCATTTTTTGACACGGGATGTACACGCATTATAATATTTAAGGCGATATAAAATAAAATGTCTTTCCTTTTGGTCACCCACGCGTATAATAGTATAGTCTTAACAAGTATATTAATATTATAAATGAGAAAGTAACTTATTCTGTTTGTTACGCTTTCACGAAAAAACTGCCCTGTCTATTTTGCTAAAATTTGATTTATTATATAATTACAATACAGAGAATGGAAATAGGATACTTTTTATCCCGGAAAATGGGATAGTTTCCGGGATAAAAATTATGTAAATTTATGGGCGGCGAATAGCGCCTACATAAAGATTTATGGCAATGTAACCTGTGTCGTCTGTTTGCTTTCTCTACAAATATACTAGGGTCTACTACGGAACATCTCTAATTATAAATAAATATTCATCACCCACAAACAGCCCACTACTGGGCTTGGGCCTTTTCATTTTAGGAAGGAACAACGATATTTATAACAATATTAGCTACCCTGTCAGACGTTGTACTGTCCTGAATAAATAAAGTTTAGAACCCGATTGCAGCGCCACCTACCGGATCCAATTGTGAATCTAAATCATTCTCAAATCCACCTGAACAGACACAAAAAAATCATAGAAATCGTTCCAACGGTTTAGGAGGAGTTCAGTCACATACACACGCACAGAAGAATTTTACATATAAAGAGGAAAGATTTGTTTTTTGTATGTTCGTAACGAATATACTCAAAGACTACTTGACCGATTTTAAAAATTCTTTCATGATTCGAATGCTACATTATCCCTGTTTAATATAGGTTACATAAAAATTAGGCATCCTTACTAAAACTTCAATAATGTAACCCATCAATCTAAACAAAATACTTGGCGCTGGAATATGGGTTCTATGATTTGATGAAATTTTATGTATGTTTTAGTGGGTCGTGGGGAAGTTTAAATTCACAATTAGACCCGGTAGGTGGCGCTGGAATCGGGTTCTAGATTTTTATTTTTCAGGGCAGAACGACGTTAGCCGGGATCGCTAGTCTTTATATATAAAAGTTCACGTACGTTTGTTACAGCTCGAAAAGTAGTCGATAGATTGCTTTGATATTTTTTCATAACGTTATAATTTGCCAAAAAAGAGTACTAATTCCTGCGGCCGGGCGACCTGTCGTAAGAAGCGACAAAACAACCCACAGCCAGATGGTAGGGCTTTTGCCCGACTGGATGCTACCACCCCTAGTCTAAAGTATACCGCCATAACAACTGAGTTGTGTTCCGGCATCAGTGGTCAGGTTCCAGTTTCTCCTTCAAGGCCGGCAGCACATTGACAGGACGTCTGGTATTGCTAATGACCATAGGCGACGGTAACCACTTTCCATCACAGTTGGGCCGTCAGCCAATATGCTGCGCTTTAGCAATAAAAAAAATGGAATAAGAAGTGTTTTATACACTTATTTAACTACAAACTGAACCACAGTGAAACATGATCGAGTTAAGCTCGTAGCATCATAAAATTATATTAACCTTATAATTACAAGTTGTTATGTTATGCATGAACTAAGGTTATCGGTAACTTTGAATTGCAGCAATTACAGCCATAACTATTGAACTCGCAGTTAACTATTGTAACTAATTTCTCATAAGTTTGAACCCGGTATTGTTGTAACGGACGGTTTTGCTATAGATCTGTTCCCGCTGGATCGCAAAGGTATAATTTGTTTGGTCCAAGCTATGGAAATTATTGACGGATATTTTTGAAGTGAGACTTCTCTAGAATCGTTGTGATTTTAAACTCGATGAAACGAAAAAGAGATAAACACATAAATCTATAGGACTAAGCCTGCGAGAGAATGAGATACTAGTTTTACATTGTGACGCACAGATTAGAGAGTTAAATCGATGATTAAGAAAGAAAACTGATACTTAATAATATTTTATTGATTAAAACAGTCAAAAATTGAAAGTGATACTTAAGAAGTTTATTTTGAATTATGTGTTGACGGGCGTAGGCTAAAAGAATTATATTTATGTATTGGTACACTTACAAGCCAATAGATGGCGCTGTGCAATAATTGATATCAAACGTTTCCCGAAACATACAAAGAATATATACAAATTTTCAACAATAACAGACGGGCCTAGACCTGCGAGGAACAACACTAACCTCGCTGGAAGATCTTCTTTGAGACGGAGGAGCATTCCATCTCGCTCCTCCACTTAATCGGGGCTCTTCCTTTATTTATAATAATAAAAGTTTCAGAAGAATTATCTGTGAGTATATTCTCTGTATGAACTGCACATACACAATCATTTTTTAAATTATAATTCTTATCTTGGAGAATTTCTTGATAGCAAGTGGCCACGGGCACCTGCAACACTTAGCGTATGGCCTGAGTGTCCGCTTTGTTCGGGCGTGCAGCGTTCGTGTCAAACACATGGAAACGCTAGCGGGTGGCGGCTCTAGCGGGCATGTTTGCGTTGAGCGACGCATCGTGTACAGGAACGCTACACGCCCCGCTCCGCTGCACTCTCGATTCGGGCGTGCACTGAGACCGTAAATAAACAAATTTAAATGTATCTAAACGCTAACGAATGTCCCTAGTGCCAGCCGAGATGTGCTTCGAGCGGGGCTTCGCGTGCAGGTTTAAAATAGTTTGTGAACGATTAACGCCGAGCGTGCACTCAGGCCACTAAGTTGGACGTTTTGTCAGTCAGGCCAGAGAGTGTGTGGTTGAACTGTTCAACCTGATTCCCCCTACATTCCATCTTCGAACCACAAGGCGCTCTGGTCTACGCCATCGTTTCACAGTGGAAACACTACCACTAAACGTCTCGCCTCCACGTTCCTTCTATGTACGGCAGAATTGTGGAATACACTACCAGAGTCCGTGTTTCCCGAAAATTACAATCCGGGTATCTTTAAGTTTCGTGTGAATAGGTACTATCTAGGTAAGCGTGCTCCATGTGATCGTGGTCAAACGCAAACCTATTTAATATAAAAAAAGGGCCGTACACTAAGGGAGCCGATACGTTGCTTACCACGTCGAGGCTTTAAATAACTATTTACGCCCTTTTTGAAGAGCTCCATATTGTAGTGATCTTCTATCAATTGGACCAAATCCATACCTATTAAATTACAGAGACTCACGAAGCAGATGAACTTGAGCCTAAGTCGGGGCTCAGTTAAGTTGGGGCGCAGTTATCCCACCCCGTTGGTGGTGGTCAGTGGTCCTTAATATTCCATATTGGACTTAGCTAACTTTATGAGACGCCAAGTCAATAAGTTAGGAGTTCTTGACGTAAGTACGTATTCGGGAAGATGCTTAACAACTTGTAACAATACAAACTTGATATGTTAACTTCATATCATGCTTCTTGACGTACAGCCATGCTTCGAACATATGTTTATATGTGAATGCATGTATACAAATGTGTACGGGTGATTGAGGTGCACTTTGTCTTCTTCCAGCAGAAGACTGTGGTAATGAAGAAAACAAACGTGTGTCTACTACTGGTCTATTAGCGACTGCAAATAGACAGTTTCTAATATATCGTTACATGCCGTCAAAGATAAGCCGCACAGCCTATTGTAAGCGCAGCTTATTATCCTCCCGGATTAGGGAATCCTTTGTGTTTTGAATTTGTAACATGCTATTGTTTTTCTACTTGTTTTATAACCATCATTAGCGTCGAACTAATCCCTATTCTTATTGTTCTCGACTTTGTGGACGTTCACAGGTGTGCAAATTAATATTTCTTAGAAACTCAGTGTGCGCCTCCAACTTTTTTGTACTGTGTAGTTAGTATAAGACGATGTCCGAATGGAGAGGCGGGCAGTCAAGCGACGACTACGACGCAAGTAAGACGTTTTCTAGTACTCTCGATTAGTGATATAGACGACGGACTTTGCGCGTATCGAATTGTATTGAATAGTGCAGTGTGAACTGGTTGCATCCAGTTTTATTTGTATTTGTTTTATACGTGTTTGTACAGTTCTAATAAATTCTATAGTAGTTCCAACGGCATTTTCAATTCGAGTCCTGTAGCTCGTAACAATATAATCAAACTATGACATTAAAGAAAGAAAGAAAGAAAATATTGATTTCCAATTGCGACTCGCACAATACAAACTGATAAGAAAATAACAAAAAATGAAATCCGCAATTTATGAAATGAGGTTGGCACCAGTCTTTCGCTGTGCCGAAACGTGTTCCGACACAGCACTGGTTTTCAGTGCCCACCTCCAAAATCTCATATGTCCTAAGACCCCAAGTATGTGGGTAACTTTGAACTATTACATTAATAAACAAAATATATATAAGAATTATACAATGATATACCCTAACAAAATAACGAAATAATAATAAAAATTAAAAAAAAGTACCTATAAGTAAATTTATTCTGGAATCTGTAAACAACTATAAGATATCTTAAGTATTACTAGAACATTCAAATCATGGATATAAAACTAATTACAAATTACATTAATTCCTGCCCCCAGGTAAGTATATGATATGTTTCATTTATATAGAAGATCGTCAAATAAACTATAAAAATCATCAGAATTAAATTAACTAAAAAAAGAGGAGATAAGTGTACGTTCCATAAGGAACGTTCTTAACTTCATCATTATAAAATGATGCATTATTGTAAAATGATGCATCGTCATTATAAAATGATGATGTTACTCACACATACAAAATTACGCAACACCATCTAAATGTATGACATACAGGGCGTTCCATTAGTAGCTCACAACGCTCAAAATGCTCCGTTAGCCGTTCCACAAGGCGACCGCGGTCGTTGTGGTCGTGGCGAAAATATCACTAATGACGTCATCATTATCGACCACACAACGCTCACAACGACCCATGTCAAGAGATGGGTCGAATAACCGTTCCACTCGGGTTTACGATTGTAACGCTGGCAAGCAAGTGGAGCGGGAAAAGGCGCGGTCGTGGACGTGGTTGTTGTGAGTCACTTTTTTTTGATGACGCAGGACAAATTGTCTTTTCTCGGGACACCATCCTCGGGCCTGGGGGGAAGGCTTTACACCGAGGGATGTGTGGGACTGCTGATCGGCCGGATGCCCACCGTGGCCTCCAATCGGAGGAACGGGGGATGGTCGGCCGTCAGACTGGCCACTAAACCTAACCTGCGCCCCTCTCCGATGCGCCTTTATGAGGTGCCACAGGAACTGAACCACAGGAATTACATATGTGGTACCCCTATGCTTGGCTCTCACTTAAGGCACCCCGGGGAAGGGTACCCTCTTCACCAAATTGGGGGAGTCTACGGGGTCCTCGTTGTGAGTCTCTAATGGAACGTAGCCAACGTAATCAGTGTTAAATTCAAGAGTGATAATTGTTATTTAAGCAATAGAAACACTATTTTGTTGGATTAGAAAAGTAAAGTTTAGAAACGGTGTTAGTTTCATCAATATATCCATATCTTCATGACATACCATGATGAATAAAGCTTTCCAGAGCTTATACAGATTACATATATTTTGTTATATATATGTAGTGCGTTATTTTCGAGTCAATAACTCTTTTCTTTCTTACTTTTTACTACCGTAATTACCACTCTTAGGGCCGACTTGATCAGTGTGATACCACTTACAGAATATCGGTGGGAGACGGCTAGCCTTGATCTAATCGTATTCTGTACGATGAGTGAGAGTTCTGATGGCCCACTCTGCATCTCTATCCTATCCTCCTATTCCATTTCCTCTCTCTATCCCATTCCCCTAATCCATTTCCTTATCCTGTTTATCCCATCCCTCCTATCCCAACGCTTCTATCTAAGTATCGTCTATCTCATCATAAAGGTTAGCAACGCGTAGGCCTCCTGGGTCTGAAGATGACGGTATCCGCTTTCTATTAGCTGGGTTCAGCTAATAAACAGGTTTGTTTGTAAGCTTAGCAAAAAAATAAAAACCTAACAAAAATCAAAGCCGACTTCTATACTAATTAAAAAGCAAAAAAAAAACTTTTTCTGCAGCATCTTAAAGTCGGTGCGAAGTAAAACATAAAAATTTATATATTTTGCGAATTTTTCTTGTTTTTTCATATCTCACTTTATAGTTGCGCATACTTGAATAACTTTTGAAAAATAAATCTAAACACTTTGTACCTGCCTTGAAAATCGGTCTACAATTGACAGATGAATCGCGTAACAAACATACTCAGAAGCAAATCACAGAATTAAGAACCTTCCTCCTTTTTGAAGTGTGTTAAAATTCCAGGCCTAAAAAAATATATAAGCCTACATCACAGAGCACATTAATATAATAGGGCACCTACATAAACCGCACACAGAAATAAATCCATTTGCAAAATCACACGCGTATTAATTCAGTCCGGCCATGGCTTTAACGGCAAAAAACCAAGCATTTAAATTACAAGGACCCATTCGTTGGTTCAATTGAATCCACTATGGTTCAACAGATGCTGTTTTAAAAACATTTCGCGCAACATTCAGGGTTTGTGTGCTGTTCCAAACAGCGAACATAGACTGTGGTCAATAAATAGGCGCGTATTCAAACGTCTGGAAGTTTTCATAGATTTAAAAACCAACAAACAAACATTCAAATTACAATTTCACTTTCATATTTATAAGTAAAATATGCACTTGACTTGAAATTCCTGCGGGATTCCCGGGACAAAAAGTACCACAGCTGTCGTTTTACTGTAAACTGTGTCGGAGTAGGATGATTTTTATGCACCTGGACAACTACAAACCACTTCTGGGAAAATTCCTGCGAGATTACTGGATTAAAAATTTGCGCAGATTTTATGTCTAAGAGTTTGCTGTCGAACAGCGAAAACCGCATCGAAATCGGCTTAGTAGTTTTTACGTAAATCCCGAACAAACAGACAAAAAAAATGCATCGTGATCTCCGTCGTTTGCATAATCTATTCCAGTTGTTTTTTTACTAAATAGCTTCAATGTACAGATACGGCATGTTTAGAATTTTATAATATTATAGATAGATAATTTATTTATCCCTCTGTTCTTAGCCTCTGTTTAGAAGGGAAGAGATAGGTGTCAATCCAGGATCCGTCACTAGTTTAAATATAATGACTTTTTAACAATATCTTTTGTCATTTCATAGACTCACAATAACACTGTTATATCATCATCCCCTTTTCATATAAAAGGTACTCCTCATCCACTTTAAAAAAAAGTGTTTGTGTGTGCAATTCACACCCGGCAGAAGTGATTCAGAAAAGTAACCTACAAGAGAATGAGATAAATATAGAGTATCAGGTGTCTGGGATCGGCCCCAGAGTGGTACGTTGTATATTAATAATAATAATAATCGGCAGACAAACACACATATTGTATATCCCCAAATTAAGCAAGTTGCGCTTGTGTTATGGGTAATATACAACGTACTACTTCTGGGGCCGATCCCAGACACCCAGACCATAGTAAATAAGAGAGAAAATGCGTTTCTGAAATTTGCTATACCGGGAATCGAACCCGGAGCCTCTGCGTTCCAGTGAGGTAGGCCGGCAATGGCTTAGCCCGCTCAACCACAGAGGCCGTCGAATATTACCCATAACACAAGCGTAACTTGCTTAATTTGGGGATATACAATATGTGTGTTTGTCTCACAATTATTATATTATTATTATTATCAGGATTATTAGGATAATTATAAGGTTTATTATTTTTATAATATTTTTACCAAACTCAAAAAATATTTTATATTTTAATGCAAAACATTACATTTCATATATTACATATTTAAGATATATATAACACATATTATTCAGATTCCATGATTTCACTTTGAATAAATGACACGAGAGGCTTATGATTACTAAAATAGGAAACAAATGCACTAGTTTCAATTTGATTTATGAACTTCAAAACTTCTAAATATTTCCAACTCTATCCTCATGAGCATATTGTTTAAATTGTTAAATATCTCTCTTTAGTGTCGCTTTTTCCTTTCATCGTGTTTCAAATCACAACGACTCTAAAGAAGTTTCACTTCAAAACTTCTTTTATAAATTTAGAAAGTAAATCAGAATCTAGGTGGCTTCGATGTTTTGTAAGTTGATAAAAATTATCTCAGTTGATTTAATTGTCAATTAACCTATTATCTTATTGACAATATAAGATTGTCAACCTTGATACATCCGTGACCTTGGCTACACGATCTTCTCAGTATCATGAGACTGATAGTTACAGAGTGCATAATAAGCTTTTGTTGTTGTCAGTAAGTACTTCGAAAAGAAGAAAAAAAAACGTATATAACAATTGGCACACATATATACATGTACAGTCGTGCATAGAGTGTACGTAGTTAAACACCCACGGATGTATGTTTGTTACGTTTTGAAGAGACGTGATGGTGCAGTCGAGCGTTTAATTTTTGGTATTTTTTATCTATAATATTATAATATATAATATTATAGATAAAAAATATTCTTTATATGTCGTATTGTAAAAGTGTAGTTTTTTTTGTTTTTTAGACTTTTCGTGTTTGTGTGTGTACTGGGCCAATTTCGAGGCAATTTTCGCTAATCGATAGCAAATTCTCGAAATTAAAATCTGCGGTACTTTATATCCCGTTAATCCGGCGGAAATTTTTCTGATAGCGGCTTAAAGTGTCTATGTTGAAAATTGAAATCTGATTCTGATACAATATTTACACTGATAAATAGCAAATTCTCTATCATAAAATCTGCGATCTTTGCTACACTTTTACCGTGGACGAAGTCGTGGACAAATCCTAGTTTACTTATAAATTCATTACCAAAACTATTTATGTGTCTAAATGCAATACATACACATGACAATTTTTCATACAGGTTTACTATTATTTATTTATTACGTAAACCACTAATGGTATAAACGTATATAACATAATAACAGCCCATAAATATCCCACTGCTGGGCTCGGGTTTCCCATTATAGGGGGGGAACGGACAGTATACCCGCCACGCTTGTGCAAGGCGGCTTGGCAGGTTAGACAATCGGTTATCTCGATTTGCAGGTTGCATCACAATGTTTTCCTTCAGCGCATGCAAATCAGGTCAGAAAACTGCCTAATTGGTGCATGCATTCCGGCCAGGATCGAACCCGTCCCTTTTGATTTTGGGACGCGTACGCTAGCCATTACACTACCATGACTATAAACAAACGTAGTTTTAATTAATTAGAACTTTAACTAGTTCTAATTTTCCACATATCTTCCTTTTAAATAGAATTACAATTAGCATTAAAACTGAAATCTAAATATGGTCCCTTAATCAATCCTAACTAAAGCTTTGTTTAGAGGACATAATTATATAACATAACTAATATACGAACCTTCTCATGATTGGTAAAGTAGGACTTACCTGAAACAAAAACGTTTACAATGAAAACCAAATTCAATAAAAATATTGTTTATGATCATTAAAAATATAAACTATTTTATCTAATTATTTAAATTTCTATCTAGGTACTAGAATAATTAGTTTTGAAGTTGAGACTCGGCAAATGTAGTGTAAGACGCTGTCCAGCCACTTGAACCGTTGTTCTTAGCCAGGTTGCCGGTGAGGATTGGATGAGTTAGGTCAAGAACCGAGATTTGTCGCCCAAATTTGGGAAAACCTACGTTCAGCTTTAGACAGCAAGTTGGCTGACAACTTATTGCCGGTTCCTACATCTTAATATTCATTCACTTGCTTTACCATTGCTACCAATGGTATATTTATATACCTATACCTATATATATTTGGTATTACTTGCATGGAGCTTATCTCAAATTTTAACCAGTAGTAAGGCAACTGAATGATTAATAAGATATGGGAAACGACCATTTTTTTAATGTTTTTTTATTGCTGAAGCTCAGCAGACAAGCTGACAGCCCAACTGTGATGGAAAGTGGTTACCGTCATCTACATACATTAGCAATACCAGAGGTCCTGCCTATGTGCTGCGGGCCTTTGAAGGATAATCTGGAAACTGGCCATTGATGCCGGAACACAACTCATAGTTATTATGGCGGCATACCCTAGACCAGGAGTGGTAGCCATCCATACGAGCAAATGCCCTACCACCTGGCTGTGAGTTGTTTTGTCGCCTCGTACGACAGGCCGTCCGGCCACAGGAATTATAATTCTTTTTCCGTTCCTGCACAGAGAAAAAGATTAAAGAAAGCGCTAATTAACTCGCGTTTTTAAAACCGCTCATCTGCGCCCACTTCCCACTAGTGTGTACCCGCGGCGTCACTCGTTTGTTTTACCACTTGCAATTAAACCGGCTGAGTGACGAGGATTGTCGCTCGCACCAGGGAATATACCACGGCCTATTCGAAACAAAACGCATTTTTTCTCTTCACTGTACTTAGGGTTGGATATTTTGTTCACTGTTGGAATGATTAATCCTGTTCACTGAAATAACGATATTTGACTATTACAGTGTATTTGGTTGACTTTTTTCATTCGTTAGGGACTTAGAGTAATTTTAGCAAAACCTTATACTAATCGTGCGCATAAGGTTTGCCGATAGCCTCATGATGCCACGAGTCGATGGTCAGTAAGGTTGACAAAAAAAGGTTACATAAATTGTTGTAGCAATAAAATTAACATTTTAATTTATTATTTTATATACTTTACGTAAGTATATACAATAATAGTAAGTAATACAATAGAATAATAGTAAGTAGTTTTCGGCAAACCTTCTGCGCGCAACTTATAAAATAGTTTATACAAGATACAAGTGAAATCACGAAAATGACCGACACACCTGCGTAACATACCACGCAGAAATTTTGGTGATAGAGAGAGAGAGAGATAAACACTTTATTACACACCAAAATATACAATTACAAAAACAGTCCATATTTACAATATTTTCTAGGCAATACAATATAGGCGGCCTTATCACTCAAAGCGATCTCTTCCAGGCAACCTAAATCAAAGAAATTTGAACCAGGCTATGTAGTTGGTGCAAAAGGCAAGATACATACATATACTCAAACTAATTTAAAAATTAAATATACAAATATATACATAGTCACATATATACACATATACAATAATGTATTTCGAAATATATAGGTTATTATAATAAATGTATTAGCATGATTATAGTGTGTTAATCAGGCATAGCTATTTGTGGACAAATAGTGTTTTCTGAGTAAATTTCTAAATGTCAATAAGTGTTTATTAGCCTCTGAAGTTCAATAGCCTGCATTGTAAACGACTTATCATAATAGGATGAAGTATGTGCAGGTGTCATAGGTAACTTAAAAAGCATTGTGAGCATATTTATTCGTACTTTCTGGGCCTCCTTCTTCCACTACCTCCATCTATATTATAATAAATGATAGGTGTTGAGTTTGTACAATGAATATAAAAATGATAAAAAACATCAGAAGAGCTATTCAAGTCAAAAATTCGACTTAATTTTTTTTTATTTGCCTTTTCGCTATAGCATTACGTGTAAACTACTGAACGGATTTAAATGAAAATCGACACAGAACTAGCTAATATTAGGATATTTTTTAAATTAACAAAAGATGTCATTTCTAATTATATTTATTTCTGCTGTAGAATAATACTGTAGAGAAAACATCGATAAGTGTATGTTTAAAATGTAACTGATACAAATAATAAAAAAATAAAAATATATGAGGTAGTTTGAGTTATAACATCTACCGTATCTCCATTTCTAGTACCAAGAGAGAGGGGGACAGCAAACACTAATACGTGACATTGTACTCTAATTTTGGTATGTATATATATGTATATATACATATATATACACATATATATATATATATGTGTAATATGCTGTATATTGAAACAACTGCTTAGGTTATTGCTTTGTAAAGATAAATTTATTTTAAGGAAAAATCTTACAAAATGTGTACCATAGAAACTTTTGAGAACACAACTTATTTCTACATTAAAGTACAAATCACTGTTACTAATTACTAACCTGTAAAGAGAAACAACATTAAATGCTATTGCTTCAATAGTATTTCTATAATTTGAAGAATATCTTCATAAAAACGTTCACATATTTTTCTATCAATCCAAAGAGAATTTTTACAATCACGAAACGAACGCGCATAGTGCAGGTTTGCTATCAACACAGATAACGTATGCAGTCCAAGTTGATGCTCGGGAAATTCAAAATAAATGAAGTTTAAGAGAGCTTCGTTTACATATATATACAGAGATATACCTATAGACACATCCACACACACACACACACACACACACACACACACACACACACACACACACACACACACACACACACACACACACATATATATATATATTAGATATAGAATATTGGTAGAAATAAATATTTAAGTCTACGTTTATTTTATGTAATATTTTCTCCTAAGGATTTAATTATAGTTTTAATTTATTATAATCACATTCCCTGAATACCTACAGTTCCCTATTGTAGAAACACACACATAACCATCGTTCGCCATTCAACCAAATACATTCGTCAATTGTATGCAAAAATCCAGTTGAGAGTAGTCAACGAATCCGGTAAAAACTGCTTTAAACCAGTTCGTGCCAGTTTTATTTGGTAAATGAATAGAGTGCACACGCATGAGATAAGTGCATCGACGGTGAGCGAATGCTGAATCGATCATTTGTTATGTAAACTGCGCTCGTTTGGTATTGCCATTAAAATTTTCATTGGAGCGACTTGCATCGAATCACTATAGTGGGCTATGTTTATTGTATTGAGTAAATACACTCGTGCTTTACATTCGTTGTGATTTTTCTCTTTTTTTTTAGCAGGAGTTCAGCAGACAGGCAGACGGCCCACTTGATGGAAAACCGTTACCATCGCCTATGGACATTTGCAACACCAAAGGTGCTACAAATGCGCTGCTGCTCTCTTAAGGGAGACTGGAACCTGATCACTAATGCCGGAACACAACTCAAAGTCGTTATGGCGACATACTTTAGACCAGAGGTGGTAGCCGTCCGGTCGGGCAAATGCCCTACCACCTGGCAACCTTCTCTGATACGTTTTGCTCGTCATCTTACACCTTTTTTGCCAGCCTGACAGCTTTATATACACCACGGAAGATAGCGTTAGCAGCGAAGCGAGGAAGTCGGCTGGTATTGACAGGATCCACAGCAACTGGTAAAGTCCGGCCAGCGAGTCGTGTTAGCTATTTAGTCAGATTCTTCCTATGGCAACACTCATATCTGTCAAACGAATAAGTACAAAACAAAATACCAAATTGAGTTTTTCTTCTTATGTTTAATGTTGCCTGGGCCTGTTATAACGTAGCCAAATATAGATTCAATAGCGACTGGCATCCCCATTTGAACAGGCATTACTTTCTTGCCGCTGTAAATGAATGGAAACAGGTCACCAGCTATAAGTAATTCAATGGGTGCCGGTGTATGAAACAAAGGATCAATAACACAAGATTTTGATATTCCTGGAATATCTTGTGTGGTAAAGACATTGTTGGTAAATCGCCAGTAATGTCAGATACGATCACAGCATCAGTTGTCAATACTGGTGAATTGCTGTTACGTGGTTTTAACGTACAGGTGGTTATACCAAAATGTTGAACTCGATTACCACCTAGGCCAATGGGTTCGAATTCACAATTGCGACGTGATAAACTTAGCTTTGCTGCACATTTTTTAGTTACATAACTGGACATAGCGCCGCTGTCGATAAGTGCACGTACGGTGTGGTATTGACCCCAAACATCTACGACGTGGACGACCGCGGTGCCCAGCAAAACTGTTTGCTCAGTGGAGCAAGTGAGTGCTACTACACTCTCCTTGGACTTAGTCGAATCTGTGTGGAGAGTAATATGATGCCTTTTTTTGCAGACCGTACAACTGAATTTGGACGTACAATTTTCTGTGGTGTGATTGTCACGCAAACAATTCTCACACAGACTGAGCTCTTTGACTTTAGCAGTGCGTAACTCAGGTGTAAGATCGTTGTAGTCGGTGCATCTATATATCGAATGTGGCTTTTGACAATATAAACATGACAGTTTTGAATCACTCTTTTTTATATTGGCCACAGCCGAGGTGAATGTGAGCTTGTGAGGGTGAGTTTTGTTATTTTCGGAATATCTTGACATCGCGAGAGGGGGCGATTTGGAAGGGGCTTGCTTGACTGGTCCTAATGTTTTACCTGACAGTGTCTTACACTCCGCCATCTCAGTTACGCGCGCCTGTCTCTCAACAAATGCTAATAATTCCGTTATTGTTGGTAAGTTTCCCGGAGGCACGGATTGTTCAAATGCTCGCCTAGTGACCGGGTCGAGATTACGCAATGAAATATAAAATAATATAAAACTTGACATGTCGGGTATGTCAAGAATTTCTAGAGCCTTGATATTTTCTTGAAAAGTATTTAAAAATATATTTAAATTGGAAGCCGACTCACAAACAATCGGTTTGAAGTTAAACAACTTATCTAAATAAGCAGTAGCTAGCGCGCGCTTATTCTCGTAACGCTTCATAAGCACGCTCCACACTATCGCGTAATTATCCGCGTTCACTGGCATCGACCTCACTATGGATAGCGCTGGCCCGCTAACACATGACAGTAAGTAGTAATATTTCTCGATATCGCTAATGCTAGAATTATCATGTATAAGACTTTTAAATGTATCACGAAAAGTAGTCCAGTTTTCTACTTTACCGTCGAATTTAAATAGTTGAATTTCCGGTAATTTAACCCGCCGTTTATTTCCACCATTTTGTTCACTATGTTCGTTTCCCGTTTTATTTAAACTTTCGTTAAGTTTCAACGTATTCACAACACTTTTTATCGAATAGTATAACTCATCAAAAGACTCGACGTCTTTGTAAGATGGCACAAATTTCTTTTTATATTTTCGCGATATAGAATTTATCTCTGCAGCACATCTATCGAATTCTGTACGGAGATTACCTAAGTCTTGAACCCTAGCAGAAAATTCGACTTCTAAAGATGAATTATTTTGAACCGCTTTAGACATTTCATATAAACGTTGAGTGCGAACAAAACACATTTCTTTCATCGTTATAAATGGCTGTAATAGGTCCTCATATTTTACGTCGTCCATCATTTTGATTAAGTACTAAAATGGGACTAAGTAACTGTAAGACACAACCGGGATTAACAGATGATGATATTCGTGTGAAGCTCGTAAACACCAAATATAGTTACTTCGATATACAATATTTCAAATGCATAAATTACACGAAATTCTTTAGTACAATGTTGCAATACAACACTTGTTTGAACAATGAACACAAAATGACGGTCGTAATTTAACAAAGATAACAACTATTTATACATTTATACTACAAATCGATGAAATACACAAAAAACTCACTATTTAGAATGATATTTAATATATTAGACAATTAATTTCAATATAAATTTACAATTTAAGAAAATTACCTACCCACATAATAGGTCGATAAGATGAAGCTATTTAAATTTTTCACAAAACACTTTATTTTGGTTTTAACTTTAAGAATTGATTATATAACTGGGTTATCCTGGCTCGAATAGATCAAAATGTGCGAATTGGCACGTAAATATTTATAATAAAATAGGCTTGCAATAAAATTATTTGAAAACTCACCGCTCGCTCCGTACTTGAATTTGAAGGTTTTTTTAATAGTTAGGTTGGTGGCGCCAATGTCACTAATGTCATATGTCACACGCGACACTGATACGTTCCGGTGAGCGGTTTATGGTATATTGCAAGCATTAAACCCTTCATTGCCAACTAGCTTCCTGGCTCTTTTCTCAATTGATTTCAACCCCTCCAACTGGTATTTGGATGAGCCTTCCCAAAGATAAGAACAGTACTCCTTGCACGACCGAACTTGTGCTTGGTATAATTTCAGCAGTTGTTCCGACGTGAAGTACTGTCTCACTTTTGTGAGTACACCCAGCTTCTTGAGCGCCTCTCGACTCTATGTACATGCCAAAATTAAGTGTTGGAGTTAAAGAGATGGCCAGAAGCTGGAGTCTATCGGTCAATGAAACGGACACCCTGAAAGTGGGAGTCGGACAATGGACTCCGTTTTGCGGAGAATAGACACGTCTGGGTTTTAGAGGCGTTGAACGTAACCAAGTTTGCATCACCGCATTCAGAGACTGCCTGCAAGGATACGTTCAGCCGTTCGACCATCGTCTCTCTGTGCAACTAGATCTGGGCTCTATTATCTCGCGCATTGTATATATATCTCTCCACAACTGTGCTGTCGTCTGCGTATCCAAAAACTCCGGGTTTAAGTAGATCGTTAATATGCAGCACAAAGAGAGTTGCGGAGAGATCCTTGACGGACTCCGGCACTGATTGCCATGTGTTTGGAATAGTAGCCATCTACTCTTATCGATCGTTCCCTCAAGAAATCGGATATCCAAGCACAGAGACTGTCAAGCAATCCGTATACTGGAAGTCTGCTAATAAGGCTGTCGTGCCCGACCCTGTCAATCGCCTTCGAGATATCAAGAGAAACGCCACAAATGTGTGTAGCGTACGCTAATATCTTCACAACGCGGAGATATTGAAATAGAAGCATTGGGTCCCTGATCTTTTATTGGGCCCCGGAAATTAAAAATATCTTCAACTGGCAACATTAAACATAAGAAGAAAAACTCAATTTGGTATTTTGTTTTGTACCTATTCGTTTGACAGATATGAGTGTTGCCATAGGAAGAATCTGATTAAATAGCTAACACGACTCGCTGGCCGGACTTTACCAGTTGCTGTGGATCCTGTCAGTACCAGCCGACTTCCTCGCTTCGCTGCTAACGCTATCTTCCGTGGTGTATATAAAGCTGTCAGGCTGGCAAAAAAGGTGTAAGATGACGAGCAAAACGTATTACTCTCCACACAGATTCGACTAAGTCCAAGGAGAGTGTAGTAGCACTCACTTGCTCCACTGAGCAAACAGTTTTGCTGGGCACCGCGGTCGTCCACGTCGCAGATGTTTGGGGTCAATACCACACCGTACGTGCACTTATCGACAGCGGCGCTATGTCCAGTTATGTAACTAAAAAATGTGCAGCAAAGCTAAGTTTATCACGTCGCAATTGTGAATTCGAACCCATTGGCCTAGGTGGTAATCGAGTTCAACATTTTGGTATAACCACCTGTACGTTAAAACCACGTAACAGCAATTCACCAGTATTGACAACTGATGCTGTGATCGTATCTGACATTACTGGCGATTTACCAACAATGTCTTTACCACACAAGATATTCCAGGAATATCAAAATCTTGTGTTGGCTGATCCTTTGTTTCATACACCGGCACCCATTGAATTACTTATAGCTGGTGACCTGTTTCCATTCATTTACAGCGGCAAGAAAGTAATGCCTGTTCAAATGGGGATGCCAGTCGCTATTGAATCTATATTTGGCTACGTTATAACAGGCCCAGTAGGTTTAGGCCAGCTAGTACAAAGGAATGCTGCAATGGCAACCGCTAGCAGCAGTACGACAGATCAAGGCTTTTGTGGTTTGAGCAGTAACGTAAGTCTTGATCGAGTTATGGAAACGTTCTGGGATATTGAGAACATACCGTCAGAAAAGTCTTTAAAACCGGACGATATATTGGCAGAAGAGCAGTTTGCGACTGATCATAGCCGGGATGAAAGTGGAAGGTATATTGTCAAGTACCCGTTTAGGGCAGACCACGCTCTCGGTGATTCTCGACAGATAGCCATACGTAGGTTGATCAATTTAGAGAAGAGACTTGATAAAGACCCTCTGCTCAAAGCTGAATACAAAAAGTTTATGTCGGAGTATGAAGCACTGGGTCACATGACCCGCTTAGGAAATATACAAAATGTCGAATCAAAATATTTGATTCCACATTTTTGTATTTTGAAACCAGCAAGTACCACCATAAAATTGCGGACTGTATTTGATGCATCGTGCAAAACAACAAATCAAAAATCTTTAAATGATGTTGTTTTACCCGGTCCAAAACTTCAGGCAGATATTAATAAAATATTAATTAATTTTCGTTTACATGATATTTGTCTATCTGCAGACATTTGCAAAATGTATCGACAGATACTAATTCATAAGGAGCAGCGTCCATATCAACACATATTGTGGAGAGATTCAACAGATAAACCTATTCAGGTTTACGAGCTCAACACAGTAACTTACGGTGTAGCCAGCAGCCCCTACTTGGCAATTAAGGTTTTGCACACTTTAGCAGACACCGAAGCATGTAACTATCCATTGGATGCTCGGGTCTTAAAATCTGGATTTTTCATGGATGACTTGTTATGGTCGGAGCCAAATATAGAGGATGCTCTAAGACTGCAGACAGATCTTCGCATTCTATTGGAGAAAGCTGGCTTCGTATTAAGGAAGTGGGCTAATAACCATGGCTCGGTTCTCGCAGCAGTGCCAGAGTTTCATCGGGAGACTCCAGTAGAGTTCGACAACGATCAAGTGTCTCTCAAGGTTCTGGGTCTCCAGTGGCAACCTCGTACAGACAGTTTCTATTTTAGCACAGTACCCGTGGGAGGAGAAGTCACAAAAAGAAACATTTTGTCACAAATCGGTCGCCAGTTCGATCCCCTTGGTTTTGTTGCACCATGTATTTTTTATGCAAAATCCTTTATGCAAAAGCTTTGGATCAAGAATCTCAGCTGGGATAAACCACTTCCCCTTGATTTAGAGAAGGAATGATTGGCCTATGTGTCCGAATTACCACTCTTATCCAATTTAAGACATGATCGTCAGGCTACAATCAAGAACCATTCACGATATCAAATTGTGGGTTTCTGTGATGCATCCAGCTTAGGCTATGCAGCAGTTATTTATCTGCGGTCACTTAATAATGATGGCGAGGTCAAAGTGAGTTTGATTTTAGCTAAATCCAAGGTTGCGCCCTTGAAAACTGTTAGTATCCCTCGTCTTGAACTAATGGCTGCGCATTTACTAGCCAAGCTCTTAAAGTACACAAAATCAATTCTTCTTGAACAGATCCCGATTCATGATATATTTCTGTTTACGGATTCGTCTGTGGTGTTAGGATGGCTAAACACTCCTACATATAATCTTAAAACATTTATTGCTACTCGTATCTCGAAAATATTAGATACCATTTCAAATGAAAGTTGGTCACACGTTAGTGGCACTTTCAACCCTGCAGATATATGTTCTCGAGGTGCACTCCCTTCGGCGTTGATGGCCTCGAAGGAATGGTTTGAAGGACCAGCCTGATTGTACACTTCATATAACCACTGGCCAATTAAACACATTGAACAATTCAAAATTGTAAATGTGCCTGAATTGAAGCAAGCTAACATAACATTACTACAATCTTGTAACACTAAAGATAAGAATTTAAATTATATTAATGATGTAATTCAGAAATATTCAAATTTTTCAAAACTTCTTAATGTGTTTGCTCGATGTTGGCAATTTATCGATAATTGTCGAACATCTAAATCATTGCGCAACACTAGTATTCCTACTATTTTAAATCTAACTAAAGCACATAAAATTCTTGTCAAAAGCATTCAACTTGCACATTTTTCTGATGAAATTGAATTAATATCAAAAGGAAACAATGTGAAGTCTTTAAAAAACTTAAGTCCCTTTATTGACCCCCTGGGATTCCTCGGGGTGGGGGGTAGACTTGCCGAGTCTAATCTACCCATGGAAAAAAACATCCACTACTTTTACCGAAGAAATGTCATTTTACTTATTTATTGATAGAACATTACCATAAAATTTACTTACACGTAGGTCCGCGTACTCTGCAAAGTTTGATAAGTCAAAAATACTGGATAATTTCAGCACGCAGTGTTATTCGTACACGCATATCTAAGTGTATTCCATGCTTCAAGGCTAAGCCAACTACGTTGCAGCCAATCATGGGCAACCTACCAAAATATCGTTGCCAAGACATACATGCCTTTCACACGGTGGGTCTTGACATAGGTGGGCCATTTTATACAAAAGAGAGTCACCGGCGTAACGCAAAGGTCCATAAGAGCTACTTATGTCTATTTGTTTGTTGCGCGACGCGTGCAGTTCACCTAGAAGCTCTTTCAGCGCTCACCGCGGAGTGTTTTCTGGTTACGTTCGATCGGTTTACGGCTAGGCGTGGGCTTTGTCACACATTAGTATCGGACAACGGTAGAAATTTTATTGCTGCAGGAAAGCAGCTTGCAGAAGTAGTACAATTTTACAATGAAAACTATAGTCAAATGTTACACGGCTTCAATTCACGTCAAATTAACTGGAAATACAATCCACCAGCTGGCAGCCATTTTTTGGGGCTCTACGAAAGTGGTATTAAATCGGCGAAGCAACATTTAAAACGCGTTGTTGGCGATCGGTCACTAACTTTTGAAGAGTTGAGTACTCTTTTCGTACGAGTCGAGGCCGTACTTAACTCTCGCCCGTTAACTGGTTTGTCCAGCGATCCTAACGAATTTCAAGTACTGACACCGGGTCATTTTTTAGTAGGTCGCGAGCTTCTCACAGTTCCAGAATACGTACTGACTGATGAACCTACTAACAGACTGTCACGTTGGCAGTTAGTCCAGCAGGCTTCCCAACGATTTTGGAGTCTATGGCGGAAAGAATATTTACACACGCTTCAACAGCGTTACAAATGGCAAAAAAGATGTCGAAATATTAATGTCGGCGACATGGTTCTCATCCACTCCGATGCACCACCTTTAAACTGGCCACTTGGGCGAGTCGCGCAGCTCTTTCCCGGTCCAGATGGTGTTATTCGTGTGGTGAAAGTTCGTACACCAACTAGCGAATTTATAAGACCTGTCGTTCAACTTAGTCCTCTCCCTCTGGAGCAGGAATCATGTTAATTATATGTATCTAATTTTGTTTTAATAAACTCACGCAGCCACAAAATTGTGTGAGTTTATCTAGTTTAAGATAGATAACTTTTATTATTATTATACAGTCCATTACTCTAATGTATTTAGCTTTTGTTATTTGAAGCTAATTATTTTCAACTTTGTTATTCAAACACATATCATTGTCCTTGGTTTTATAACCGGAAAATCCTGGCGGATTTCGGTGGGGGGAATGAAGGGTTTAATGCTTGCAATATACCATAAACCGCTCACCGGAACGTATCAGTGTCGCGTGTGACATATGACATTAGTGACATTGGCGCCACCAACCTAACTATTAAAAAAACCTTCAAATTCGAGTACGGAGCGAGGGGTGAGTTTTCAAATAATTTTATTGCAAGCCTATTTTATTATAAATATTTACGTGCCAATTCGCACAGGCAATGACCGTCTTTTTTATGCTCGACTTCAGAGTCCAGAGCATAGACGCAAGGTCGCGGGGCTAACTGTCTTCTATCGAATACATTTCGGGGAGTGTTCCTTAGAATTGCACTAGCTGGTTCCTCCATTCCAGATCACTTTTTGGTAGTATGTCGAATAAAGAATCTTTACAAATTCTGGAGGCACCAAAATTTGAGTAAATCTGAATCTAATACACTACAAAGAATAAAAGTTGAAAAGTTGGGAGAAGAAGAGGTGAAAATAGAATACAATGCTAAAGTAGAAGAAAAATTTATTGGAATCAATGATATATACAAGTTAGAAGACTTATGGATGGCTTTTAAAACTAAAGTTGTGAGTGTCGCTACTGAAGTATGTGGTACAGCAAAAAGAAAAACGGGCAAATGCGTGAAGAATGTTTGGTGGGATAAAGAAATACAGAGCGTAGTGAATGATAAAAAGAAAGCATGGAAAGATTGGTTAGCTTAAGGAGCTGATCTAAGATTGAAGAATGCAAGAAAAGAAGATGTAGATGAAGCTAGAAATCTATATAAGAAAATGAATATAATAGTGAAAGAAATGGTCAAAAGGAAAAAGAATGAACAGAAAGATGAGTTTGATGAAAGAATTTCCGAAGATTTCACAGAGTAATATTAAATACTTTTGGAAGTCCATAAAAAGAGCCAGAGGAAAGACCCTAAATTCTGAGCTCAATGTAATTAGAGATAAGAATGGATGCATTGTGAAAGAAGAAGAATGTATACTAAACCGATGGAAAGAATATTTTGAGGGATTATTTGAAAAAGGTATATCAAGTGTAAACAGTATGACTGATATAAGGGAGGAAAGAGAGGATAATAGCGATAGCATAGATATGAATGAAATATTGAAAGCTTTAAATAGTATGAAATTAGGAAAGGCTGCGGGGTGTGATAACATTACTGTAGAAATGTTGAGAGCTGGACAAGGCCTGGTCGCAAAGCCAATTGTACCGCCTTTTCAACATGTGCTGGATGAGAGGCTCTGTACCAAAAGATTGGTATAAAGCGGTAATTGTTCCACTATATAAAGGGAAAGGGTCACAACAGGACTGCAAAAGTGATCGGGGCATTAGCCTTCTCAGCGTTGTCGGAAAGTTGTATGCTAAAGTATTGATTGAACGGGTTTTCGAAATGACAGATGAGAAAGTATGGGATGTACAAGCGAGTTTTCGCAAGGGAATGGGATGTACAGACCAAGTCTTCACCTTACGGTGCATAACTGAAAAGTTTTTGGCCGAGGGCCAAAATGTCTATTGTGCATTCATAGATCTGGAGAAAGCCTACGACAGAGTGATAAGAAGTGAACTCTGGTCAGCGTTGTCTAAGTGTGGGGTAACAGACAACCTGATACAATCACTAAAGTCTCTCTATGACGATTCCAGTGCTTGTATTAGGATCAACGGGGCCTACTCCGAATCGTTTAATATCGAAAAAGGTGTTAGACAGGGTTGCGTAGCATCGCCGTGGCTATTCAACCTTTTTATGAACAGTTGCTTGTATGGTTTGAAAGAAAGTGGAAGTGGTTTAAGAATGAATGGGTTACTCATCAAATGTCTACTCTATGCTGATGATCAGATTATACTTGCATCGTCGGAAAAAGAGTTATAGGAGATGGTAACAATTATGGACGAATCTTTTAAGAATAGGGGTATGAAAATTAATGTAGAGAAGACGAAAGTTATGGTGTTTGAAAGAGATGAAAGGATGACAATGTGTAACGTACAGATAGAAAATGAAAGACTAGAGCAAGTTAAAGAGTTTGTTTACCTAGGGTGCATGTTTACCAGAGACGGAAAGCATGAAAGTGATATCGAAAGGAGAGTAATGGCAGGTAATAAGGTGAATGGAGCGCTGAACTCTTTTATGAACAGCCGGAAAATGTCTGTAAAGGCACGTCTGGCTGTCCATCAAGGAGTATTAGTACCAACGCTAGTGTACGGCAGTGAAAGTTGGGTATGGCAGAAGAAGCATGAAAGTAGGATAAATGCAGTTGAAATGAGAACTTTGAGAAGTATATGTAAGGTTAATGTAAGTGATATGATAAGAAACAGTGTGATAAGGGAGCGTTGTGGTTTGAAAGAAGATTTAGTGACAAGAGTTGAAAAAGGAATTTTAAGGTGGTTTGGGCATGTAGAGAGAATGAATGAAAGCAGTATCATAAAACAAGTATATGACAGCAATGTGACTGGTAGAGTCAGTGCCGGTAGACCGAGACGTACTTGCCATGATCAAATTGAAGATATTTTGAAGAAAGGTCAGATAAAAAGTAGTTTAAATAAGCGTGTATGTATGAAAAGATTAATGAAAGTTGATGAAGCGAAAAGGGTTTGTCAGGATAGTAGAAGGTGGAGATCCATCGTCTCTGCCTACCCCAATGGGAAACAGGCACAATATGTATGTATGTATGTATGGTTGCTCCATCCCCATTTTACCATCGGACAAACAGACGCACCGGTTTACACCACCTTATGGAAACACCACCAGTCAGAACCAAGCGTTTCGCTTCATCTTTTCTGATGCGCGCTGCCGAAGACTGGAATAATTTGCCGGAGTCTGTTTTTCTGACAAATACAATCTTGAAGTCTTCGAGTCACGAGTGAATAGGTATCTTCTAGGTAAGCGTGCTCCATCCTAGACCGCGTCATCACTCAACATCAGGTGAGACAGTGGTCAAACGCAACCTATACATCCATAAAAAAAAGTATTCAAACCACGATTCCATTGCGATAGTGTCAAAAAATCCTATTCTACTAAATCTAAAATATCTTCTCGATATAATCACGGTGGAATAATAGTAGAAAAAATGGTATTATCATTAGCAGATTGGTGTTAAGAGAACTTAATATTGAAAATCAACCAAGATATGAAACATTTATTTCACGAGTTTTCACTAACAAATATTTGTTAAGATACCGACCGTAGTTTATAAATGAAATACCTTTATTAATTATTAACGCATACATTTCATTAAAATTACTTAATAAAGATTAATTACCCACACGTGGAAGCCGCTCAGTTCATTATATGTACAGTACCTACACGCCACTTGCTCATAATGGCTGCCGAAACAATACTGGCTTATAGTGTAATATTTCTCGTACAATAGTCACGTTAAGCCAAAAATAGACGATTCAATTCAGTCTTTCAATTTGAATAGAAGTTTCAAAAGTGACTTATTTAAAAGCTATTTTGTATTAATAAGGTTCGTTTATTTTTTAACGACCTATTTTTGGCTTTATCGACAAAGCACTACCGTCCTTATTACGGGCGAACACTAGTGTATTATAGATATGTAATCATGTCTATAATATACTAATATTCGCCCACAACTTTGACCACGTTAGACAGATTATGGGAGTTGCATACGCATGTCATCGCAGCGAACAACCAACTACTGATTACCGCTTTATTTTTATTGGACTTGACTTTATGTTGTTGGTCCGAAGACCTCACAACTTTACCGGGGTTTCCGGGGCGAGCACCTTCGCGACGCGAAGCGAATCTCCCTAGGGAGCTTTACCTCGGCTGGACTGTTGCCATGAGAGGGGGATGAATCTGATGATGTCCACCATAGGGCGACACAATGAACTAATTGAGAGCGGGCGACCGGCGATCCCGGCGGACCGGGATCGGCGGTTCGTGGCAGCCTACGCTATCTTACTTCCGTTTCGCAACGTGTTATGGCTGGGAGAGAAGAAACGGCGAAAGAAACTTCTCAGCAACACGCCTAGTCTATCCTATGGGGGGGCTATGTCTCCTGGCGTCCCTCGCGACAACGTGGAGAGATGGTGATTGGCGGCGTCTGAGACGCCATCGACTGTGTCTGACTGTCGGTGCCTGCCAGGCTGCGTCCTAACCGCGGGCGGGCTGATCCGGGCCAGCCGTTTTGTAATAACATCGACCCTGTCCGTGAGGACGTTACGCGGTTGTCGCACGAAAGCCTTACGCCGAGGCTTATAATCGGACGCGGGGGCACATATTAATAGTTTTTCTACCTCGCTGGCACATCATCCGTCCCGCTCACACAATGCTATATGTCGTACAAGCAGTACGACTTGTTAATATTTGTATTTATGGTTAACGTTTCCAAAATATATCAGTTGACATCAGCACTCGACAGTGAATACTACTCTCTGCCATCTGAAGTATCATTAACCAATACCTCTCGCTGTTACAAGGTAATAAAGATCGAAGTTGTTTTGCGAATATTTAAATTCATTTCAATTCAAAAGAAAGAAAGTAATGATTATTTAGGACCGATTTCTTCAATTATCAGATAAAAGTTATCAGTCGAATAAGTTATTTAAAATGGAAATTATATATAAATAGTTTAACGAAGCCAAAGGTTAACTATCTCTAAACAGACTCTAACTCAGCAAGTGCTGGTTGATAACAATCAACGCTGGTCTTCAAGGGATAAAATAAATTTTCCACCAGGCAATGAGATTTGTAATATGAAAATACATGAATCTTCAACCTTATCATAATAGCATGATAAGTTGTTTTTTTCTTCAGAGGCTTCGAGTTTGTTTCCTGACGTAGTAAAATTTTTCGTTATTTAGTCTGAGTGTCTGGAATCGGCCTCACAGTGATCCGTTGTATATTATATAAAATATAATGTCTTTGTTTGTCTGCCGATTGTTTATTTATTGATTTCTGGGTTCCGTAAATACAATGTACGTGATTTGACACGCACTTGCATGTCGATGTCTCGCATGTCGATGCCTTGCATGTCGATGTGACTTTGACGGCCTCTGTGATTGAGCGGGCTAAGCCATTGCCGGCCTACCTCAGTGCAACGCAGAGGCTCCGGGTTCGATTCCTGGTATAGTAAATTTCGAGAACGTATTTTCTCCGTTCTTTACTATGGTCTGGGTGTCTGGGATCGGCCCCAGAGTAGTAAGTTTTATATTACCCATAACACAAGCGTAACTTGCTTAATTTGGGGATATATATGTGTTTGTCTGCCGATTATTATTATTATCGTGAATTTATTTATTCGCAAAATTTTACATTTTTTTTTAATTATATAAAGACTTTTTTTTTATAAAAAAATAGATAATATTATTTATAAAATCGATCTATGTATGTCAGATGTATGTTATTATTATAGTGTATGTCTTTGAAGACCACGGCCATAAAAATGGCTCGGACTTTTGAAGGGCTTGCGTGGGGGGGCCATGGGAAGGCCAACACGTAGAAGCCCTTTGACAAATTTAATGTAAATGTGGCGTGACACTGACCGGCGATTATCCCAGTCTACACCATATAATAATGCACCCAAGGACAAGCCCCGGCCAGTGTAGGACTATTGCGGGAAATAAGAACAAAAAGTACCGGGCTATTGGGGTGAACTGCTAGTGGTACTAGGGGTCTGGGAATATGGCCCGTCGGAATGTTCGGGGAACATGCAAAATAGGTAGACGGTGACTCGCCCCAAAAAATGCCATAGAAGACAGGGAGATGGGCTGCAGGTTCACCGAAGCTACTTCTGACGTGATGCCATTTATCACATCCCTGGAGCTTGAGTCTTAGCTCTAGCGATCTCCACTCCGTGCCGGCTGGTTAAGGCAAGCACGGAGGTGGGGGCCTTGCCTTGGCCCCCGGAGTTCAGATGCGAGGTGTCGCTACTCGCCTAAGGCTTCGCCACAAAGCCCCCCGGCTACAAAGCCCCCTTGTGGGAATATTATTCTTATTATGTGTTACATTTCGATGTCTTGCATGGAGTACTGCTCTCATCTTTGAGATGGCTCAGCCAAACACCAACTCGAGACACTCGAGTCAATAGAGAAAAGAGCTAGGAAGTTAATAAGTAATAACCAACTATTTGAGGAAAGCCTTCAGAGTCTAGATCATCGACGCAAAGTCGCTGGTTTATCGGTATTCTATAGGATACAGATCGCCGAGTGTGCTACGGAATTGCACGAATCAATTCCTCCCTCACCTATTTACTACGCGTACGAAAGCCATGCTTCCAATTTTATCATACGCACCGCTGAAGAGTGGAACTCTTTACCGTCGTCTATTTTGCCTGAAACATACAATCTAGGTGTCTTCAAATCTCGCGTGAACTGTCTATCTGTTAGGTAAGCGTGCTCAACCTTAGTCTGTATTATCACCTGATATCAGGCGCTATGTCGGTACGAAACTATTGTAAAATGCAAGGAGAGATTTGGCTAAGAAAGTACCAAATATACCAAATATTAACCATTTGGACAGGGTTTCCCCTTTATTGTTCAGCCTTTGATGTGAATATTCACACAGCACAGTAAGCAATGAACAACAACATATACGAAAATGCTACCCCACAAAACAATAACATTGCATAATTCTAAAAATAGCAATTACATCATAGTGTTGCCAGGATCATAAAAACAATTATAATAATTAGTTGCTGAAGCACTAAATTATCTAGATGATAATTTAGTGGGCTTATAAAATTAACTAACCGGTAGAAAATGGTAATTTAGTTATAAATCGAATCATCTGATAAATAGACTAAAAATATTATCTATGACGATTGTCTATGTCAAATTAATATACACTATGGTTCTCATGACTACTGTGGTGGACATCTTGTAACACTATTCAATATAAAAAATAAAAAAACTTGGTAATTTTTTTGCAAATCTGCACATCTGACCAAAGGAATTTTTTTAAGTCTCTTCCACAGAACGGACGAGGTTATCCGGGCTCATTTTACTTTTTTAGTTTTTATATTTCTATTAACGCGAGTTGTATAATAATATTGAAAGTGGTTAAGTATTGAGCAAAAGTTATTTTGTACTTCGATAGATGGCGCTAGTCAAACAATAGATCGAGTATGGTTTACATTTTACTAGTTTAAGTACATATATAAACAATTATAAATAAATTTTGTATCGATCTAGCATCGTTTTTGTTTCACCGAAGTAACCGGCCTTAGTCTAAATTTGGTCATTTCTTTTTGTATATTTTATTCTTATATTTATCTTTTTATTATTATTCTTTTCTTTTGTTTCTTTGTTATTTTAATTTTCTCTTTTTTTCCTTTCTTTTTTATTATTAATAAAAAAGCTAAGTAACTAACTGGTAAACTAATTATTACTATTACATTGAGACCTTATTTTCTGTTACATTCTTCTTTCTTATGAGTTTTACAATTTCGCTTATTATGTCTATTGCTACATGTTATTCCTATTTCTATTATCTACTAGCTGACCCGGCAAACTTCGTACCGCCTCAGAATCATTTTTTTTCATTTTTACTCACCTTTTGCACCTTCCCTGGACTTCCACAAATAATTCAAAACCAATATTAGCCAAATCAGTTCAGCCGTTCTCTAGTTTTAGCAAAACTAACGAACAGCAACTGATTTTATATATATAAATTATGCTTTACTTAACTAATGCTTTATTTGTTTTACATTTCAAATATATTTACTTAAATGTAACTTATATAACTAACTTGTTTTGTTACGAGCATTTACTTTTCTAACAATATATAGACGAAGGATCAAGGGATTAAATTACTGTTCTTTCTTTATTAAGCTCACAGGTGTAACGGTGGATACAAAAATGGAGCGTTAATATATTAAGCGCCTGTAGGAAATATAGTGCTGGCACATATAAACAAAATTGCCCTTCAAAATGAATAGGCGTTTTTTAATATTAGGCTTTTCCAGTAATATCTCAATTGACACCACAAGAATTGTAATTATGCCCACAGACGCTTCGCCTACCATGATTTTCCCAAACAAAAACCGTGGTTTGAAAATCAGGAACAATGCGCTGTTGAGGTCATCCGTACATTTCCAATGATTGTCATTTTCGGACCTGAAAGCCTTTGTCACATTCCCTATTGTTATATCAGCATATATACTTATACACCTAACATCCTCCTTATTATTTGGCTTATAAAGTTCATTTTAGTTAATCATAACTACACTTTTCAGTTTGTATTGCATAGAATACAAAATTACAATATACACTTTTGATGAACTATATATGTATTAACATAAAGATGGTTTTTGGTTGTATGAGGGTGTTGGTTTTAAAAGTGTAGTAGAAGTTGAAAAGCAGCGAAAATGAAGCGTTTTTGACTGTTTGTTGCACTGGACCATTATAGATCTCGTATTGTTGGGTGTTATATTAATTTTCGGTTTTTATGTCCGGGAGAGAAAGGTTTTGAGGATTTGCCTTGTATTGTGTGGATTTTGTGACATTTATGGGATCGTTTAGGTGTTTATAAATGTTGTACTACAAATTGGAAATACTTCATTATATCCATTTTATCCGTGCAGGAACGGAGAAAGAATACAAAATCCTGCGGCCGGGCGGCCTGTCGTAAGAGGCGACAAAACAACACAAAGCCAAGTGGTAGGGCATTTGCCCGACTGGATGGCTACCACGCCTGGTTAGAGTATACCGCCATAACAACCTTGAGTTGTGTTCCGGCATTAGTGACCAGGTTCCAGTCTCCCTTGAGAGAGCAGCAGCGCATTTGTAGCACCTTTGATGTTGCAAATGTCCATAGGCGATGGTAGCCGCTATCCATCAAGTGGGCCGTCTGCCTATCTGCTGAACTCCTGCAATAAAAAATTAAAAAATATACATATCGAGTTCTTGACTTTGTAAAACCATGCTGGAATCATTATCTTTTAGAACCTCATAAAATGGAGTCTTAAACCCAACAGTGGGACGGTTGTGGGCTGTTATTGTTTACTATACAGTTTGTTTTCATGCAAAGCGCCTAAAACCGGGCAAAACAAAGTATTGCTACACAATAAAACTCTATATTTTCAAAAATTACAATGTTGGCCAATAATAGCCGGCTATTTGAATACATTATACAGCAGGTTGTTTCGGTAACCCGCTGAAAATTATATCAATGAATAAATTATTCTTACTGAACCCTAATGATTGTTATGTAACGACATTTTTTACACGCAACCCTGCAAAAACGGGTCTTTTCGAAGCGACCTTAGAAAACGACGAGGTTTTCAATTCCTCGTGTAAGGTATTGTTACATGCCGTCAAAGATAAGCGCACAGCTGCCTGTTGTAAGCGCAGTTTATTGTCCTTCCCGGATTAAGGAATTCTTTTGTGTTTTGAATTTGTAATTAAGAAAAACATGCTATTGTTTTCCTACTTGTTTTATAACCATCATTAGCGTCGAACTAATCCTTATTGTTATTGTTTTCGACTTTGTGGCGGTTCGCAGGTGTGCAAATTGCTATTTCTCGGAAACTCAGTGCGCGCGGCCAATTTCTTTGTACTGTGTAGCGAGTATAAGACAATGCCGGAATGGAGGGGCGGACAGTCAAGCGACGACTACGAGACTATTAAGGCGTTTGTAGTACTCTCGATTAGCGATATAGACGACGGACTTTACGCGTGTCGAATTGCATTGAATCGTGCAGTGTGAACTGGTTGCATCCAGTCTTATTTGTATTTGTTTTATACGTGTTTGTACAGTTCTAATAAATTCTATAGTAGTTCCATCGGCATTTTTAATTCGAGTCCTGTACCTCGTAACAATACTTATTACGTTAGATTTAGCAAAGCGTCAAAATAGTTTCACATACATTTTACTGATATTTGAATCTAAATTTGCAAAAATCTGTTTATTTTCTACAACGTCTTGGAAGTCGGTGTGAAATGAGACACAAAAATTTTACAGTTGATATTTTTTTGTGCTCACTTGGCACCGACTTCTGGATGTTGCGGAAATTCTTTATGTTTTCCATTTTATATTTTTAAGTCGGTTTCGTTTCTATTAATTTAACGCTATAGATAAGATGCGTTTGGACATAGTCACTGTGGGGGTTGAAATAAGTTGCTTGGTACGTTGATGATTATTATCCCGTTGGTGGCCCATGACTCAATCGCCCGAGAGGGGAGTACAAAATAAGACGAGTTGTACTCTTACAGTATATTAATTTCTTCATTGTTCCTAATTTTACTTAGACTATATATACAGAAACCTTATCGTTTACTTGATGTGCACACCAATATTCTAATCAATATTAAATATTGTTACGAGTCGCAGGACTCGAATTAAAATGCCGTTAGAATTAGAGTTTATTTAGAAATATACAAACACGTATAACACAGGTACAAATATAACCAAACACAACAAGTCCAAATGTAATGCAGAAGGTACTCAATAAAACGCGCAAACTCCGTCACTTATTAGATTCCTGATTGTAGTACACACGTCTTGCTTCGCTCGTGGTTCTCGCTCGACTGCCTCTGCCTCAGTCGGGCCATTGCTTTATACTGCACAAATGCAATATGTCCGCCCAGCAGCGTGGACCGAATTTCCTAGAATCGTAATCCGCACACCTGGCTAATTATGCCTGCAAGCGGCCATAAACGATTAAATAAGTGAACAAAAGAAGACAATCATAAAAAGATTACAATTTGTTAAAATGCTGACGGGTAATAAAATGTGTTTTTATAGATACAGGTGGATTATATTTTCGTCAGAACTTATGTTGTAACAAATTTATATTTACATGTTTATAAGGTTGCACATTTTTTTGATGATATAGACAAATGCCCAATCTCATGGGCAGCTCTAACAGCGATATCATCTGTTCGGTCCTTGCCTAGTCTAAGGTTGGTAGAATATCGCTCCAGCAATTTTGCTGTCTACCCTCTTTCTGTATAAGGCGATGGCTAATGCACAGCAGGGCAGGAGCAGTGATTTTGGACACTTACTGTTGACGTTTTAACGAGACCACAAAGCGTCATGCGCGTTGTTCTTTTTCTGTTGATTACTGGATTTTTTTTTATTTCGAAAGGATTGTTCAACTTTGTAAGTGCAATATTAGTGAAAAAATAAGTGACCTTATGTTTATTAAATAAAACTGAAGATCTCCGGACCATAGGGGTTATAATAGGTGTAAGTATGCTCCCCCCTCTCCCCATTCCACCACCCCGCTACTTAAAATTCGTGCACCGGATAACTATAGATTCACCAAAGTGTTAGCTAGCTCTAAGATGGAATTTAGTGCCGTGTGCTGTTTCTGTGTGTAACGTGAACCGACCCAGGAGAGGGCCGAGCTTGTACTTTTCTAGTCCAAGAATCTACGTCATATCTCTCTCATAGCGTCCATCATGAATTGAACCAGCATATTACCCGTGGGCTACAGTACCCCACATCATTTATCTGTGTTTTGTTTTTTTTAAACAACTCTATGGACTCTAGTTCTGTGCCCTTTTTTACAATTTAATTTAGAAAAAAGTTTAGAGTTTATACACCCTTATTTGTTATATTTTTTACTGTGTGTGACATTAGTTTAGTGATTTTTAGAGTTGTAGTGTACCTTAAGAATAATTTATACAATTTTTTTCTACTTTTAATACTAAACTTATACTAATGTAGAGTGTATTTGTTACATGCTGGTGTTGTGAGAAACTGCATGTGCAGTGTGTGCCTTATGTCTATACCTATATATATTAACCTAGTGCCATGTGTATCTGTGTTTACGTAGAATCAAGTTCATGTATTTGCCGTAGTCTTTAATTGTGCTAAATTACACATCAATAGATTCGCGGATGAAACGTGACTCAACAGCCACTAACAACATAATTATTAACACAGGCCAAGCAGCGGCTCACACGTATAATTTTTCATTTATTTTCCTATAAGAAACTACGTACAACATTGAACTGACATCCATAATAATAACTCTGAAGCGCGTAGGACCATAAAACTTCTCGACCGGGTTACGCGTGGTGGAAATCAAACCCCTATTGTCATTGTAGCCGGGGTAATTCCCACCCCGGGGCGAATTTACATTTATATGAAGAAAATCGCTTTTTCGCTACCACCGTACAAGTTTTAAGCGTACAGTAAATTGGCATGGATTGTGCACTTTTCAAGTTTTTATTCGAACACCGCGGAGTTTAATACTCATTGTTTGAATTAGGTGAAACTGGTTTCCGGAGCGGATTTTGTGAAATATTTTTGCTGTTATACATTGTTGGAATTATTGTTATATATTTTTGTACTAATAGGCCCAGAAAACTTCATTTGCGTTGTATTTTCTAAAGCTTTCGCACTATTACACATAATTAAAACTATGTTTTATCGGATTTCAGCACAACAAAGTAATTAAATAATTAAAATGAATAAGTTGGGGTAAGACTAAATAGTACTTAATAATTTGTCGTACTGATCATGGCTACTGAATATTAGCCGAAACGTTCAAAATAAAAATCAAATAAAATGCGGCGCTTAAAACTGTTAAAACGTAGTTTTAACTACCCCTTAATCTTTTTTTTTTCACGATATCAGTACAGTTATGCAGCAGCAAAAATTATTAGCTATGCAGTAGCAGTTTAGAAACCAAGACATCAGTGCATCATCATGCTTCAAGCAGAATTGCACTGCATTTCAGAGCGTTTTGAATTTATTTTTTATTGCATGAGTTCAGCACACAGGCAGACGGTCCACATGATGTAAGGCGGTTACCATTGCCTATGAACATTCATAACACCAAAGTTGCTGCCAATGTGCTGCAGCTCTCTTAAGAAAGACTCGAGCCTGGCCACTAATGCCGCTGGAACACAGCTCAAAGTTCTTATGGCGGCTTACCCTAGACTAGGTGTGGTAGCCAACCAGACGAGCAAATGCCCAACCATCTGGCTGTGAGTTGTTTTGTCGCCTCTAAATTGTATAAATATCTCCGTTTCTGCACGGAATATATAGTCATGTCCCATCGAAGACCGAAAGCCGGTATAAAGCCATAGTATAATTGTATATCAGTGGTTGGTGATTAAGCCTCTATTGTAAACAAGCCATGCAGAAGTATAGGGTCAATTAAGTGTAATTACGTACGGGATAATTGCAAAATGACGAAATTCTCGGACGACACGTGTCAAGTATGCATTTGCACTGATGATTGAATTGTTCGATATCAATGAATCATGTCGAACTACTTCACGCGACTTGATCTGTTTTTTAACCGATTTTAAAAAAGGAGGAGGTTCTCAATTCTTCTGTGTTTTTTCTTTTTTTTGCATGTTCGCTAATCGATATCTCCGTCATTTGTGAACCGATTTTAAAATTTTTATTTAATCGAAAGGGTACTTACTCTCTCTAGAGTTAGTCCCATTGTCACGACGTCAGGATCTGATAAGTGGATCCCAGGGAAATCGAGAGAAACACTTATTGAACGCCGAGCGCCTACATTATTAGAAAAAAGAAGCTTGTATACGCGTGCCAGTATTAGATTTTCTACAGGCGCTTAATCTTTCTGTATGAATGTTTAGCGATTTCTCCGTCAATTGTGGGTCGATTTTCAATTTTTTATTTTGATTGTCTATATTCTCGAGGTGGTCCCATGTTCAACAAGTCAGGATCTGATAAATGGATCCCATGGAATCGTGAGTAACTCTTGTTGACGAGCGTCGACACCGACGAGTGAGGTAGCAACCTTGTATACGCGTGTTAGTACTATAATTTCTACAGACACTTAATATATTATTTCTAAATCTATTCAAATATTTGCGGAACTAAAAAGGTAAAAAAATTTTTTTTAACCCACTTCTTGAAGTCGATGCGAAGCAAAACATAAAAATTACTATATTTTGGAATTTGTTTGTTGTTTTCCTTGGCACCGACTTCAAGATGTTTAAGAAAGAAGTCGGTTAAATATTTGTTTTTTACTTTTTTGTTAAAGTCGGTTTTGTTATTGTTAATTAAGATTAGGAAGAAGACTAAATTTGTAATTTATATGCACGATCTTCAGACAATGTTTTCCAGAAGAATTTTATTTGAATAAAAACTTTTATATTTTAATTTTGTTGTTGCAAAGTAGACAGAAGTAGTCGGCACACCTAAAGGCCAATTCGTTTTCGCCGGAATACTCGTATTCTTTCACTCCTTTACAGTGTGTTGTTTATCCCCACTACCCCGTATTATCTCAAAGAACGCTTTGAATTCATCTCTTCTTTCATTCATTCAATTCTTTTACTATACAGGCTATTCGACTCTGGAATGAGCTACCTGTTACTGTTAGACAAGCTAAATCACTAACAATATTTAAGAACATGACAAAAAAGCACTACAGCTTGTAATATCAGTAGGTGTATTTATATATGTCTATTAAGTATAATTTTACTTATATAATATTTTACATACTTATATGTTTCTAAATGAATAAAATATATGTAAGCAGCTGCATATCCTCTAATATTTATGTATACCACCTTTGACCAATATAATCTGTTTTATTCCTGTCACGGGTTGTCTGGAAGAGATCGCTTCTTAGCAATAAGCCCGCCCATTGTGCACATTTAGAATATTTTTAGGTTTTCTGTAATGGTGTATAATAAAGTGTTATCAATCTATCTATCTATCTATCTAAAGGAAAGTAGTTACTGTTGTTTATAGACAAAGAAACACCAAGGACGAAGCGAACGCGTTGCCAGCCTTTAAGATATGATAGAGGGGATGTGACAGAGACTAAAAAATGGAGAGGAAGAAGACTAAGGTGGTATGGCATGTAGTGAGGAGGGATGAAAAACGTGACAAAAAGAATAATACTGGAAGATTGACGGGTATAAATGTAAAGGCAGAAACAACAAGAGATGAATGTACTGTGTGAAAGATGATATAATGTGGATATGTGGTGTGACAGAGGACGTACGTCAGAATAGAGGAGTATGAAAGGACAAAGACAATAATTGGGAAAAGGTGAAAGAAAGAGAGAGGATGTGATAGTGAAGATGGGAAACAGAAGATGAGATAAGTAATAATCTTATACTAATATATAAAGCTGAAGAGTTTGTTTGTTTGTTTGATTGAACGCGCTAACCTCAGGAACTACTGGTCTGATTTGAAAAATTGTTAGATAGCCCATTTATTGAGGAAGGCTATAAGCTATATATCATCACGCTAAGACCAATAAGAGCGGAGCACAAACGAAGAATGTTTCAAAATCGGGGGGTTTTGAAAACAAACTCCACGCGGACGACGTCGCGAGCACAGCTAGTATATAATAATAATAACTACAATTGAGAGAGAATGGATAAAAGTAGTATCACAAAAAAGGTGTATGATAGTATTGTGAATGGTAGAGTTGTTGCCGGTAGACCGAGACGAACACACCATGACTAAATATCAGAAGTGTTAAAGAGAGGTCTGATAAAAAGCACAACGGGAAACATGCGTGATGTCATGTATGTATTATATGTAATAGTTACAAATTGAATTGTGAACATTTCGAATGATTTTAATGTGTATCCACACCACAATTAGGTTTATTGGCAAAATAGTAAGAAGTAAATTTAAATCAAACTCACATATAAGTGTATGTGCCTTCAAAAGTTATTCTCTAGGTTTGAATATGAACTTTTGAATTAGAACTGTAAACACAACGGCAACAGAATTGCTTCCACTATTTCTCGGCAGGGGCTCCTTAATGAGATAACGCCCTCCGTTGAACTTTATGAAGAAAAAGGGGCCTTGAGATTACTTCCCTACGCCCTCCTAATATCAGTCTATGCATTTACTATCAATGTCTGAAAGGGATTGAATAAATATATAGTCACCTGGATCAAATGAGAGACATTTTTGGCTTATGAACTTTTTACAATTTGTATAACCGTAGGTAAAAAAAAGACAAATTCTTTAATATGAATCTATATTGTTACAAGCTACAGGACTCGAATTAAAAATGCCGTTGGAACTACTATAGAATTTATTAAAACTGTACAAACACGTATAAAACAAATACAAATAAAACTGGATGCAACCAGTTCGCACTGCGCGATTCAATACAATTTGACACGCGCAAAGTCCGTCGTCTATATCGCTAATCGAGAGTACTAGAAAACGTCTTACTCGTTTCGTAGTCGTCGCTTGACTGCGCACCCCTCCATTCGGGTATTGTCTTATTAACTACACAATACAAAAAAAATTGGCCGCGCGCACTGAGTTTCCGAGAAACAGTAATTTGCACACCTACGAACGGAAAACAATAACAATAAGGATTAGTTCGACGCTAATGATGGTCATAAAACAAGTAGAAAAACAATAGCATATTTTTCATAATTACAATTCAAAACACAAAAGAATTCCTAAATCCGGGAAGATAATAAACTGCGCTTACGACATGCAGCTGTGTGTTTATCTTTGACGGCATGTAACAATATTAAATTTATTTGTTTATAACCTTAATATGTAGTTTTGTTTCCTCCATGAGTTATACTAAAAATAAAATTACATTTTTTTTTGGAAATAGAGAAAATTGGATGCTTGCGTTTTTTGGGTAAAAAATCAAAATTAAAACTTTCACTTCTAACAGCCTCTGTGGTTGTGCGGGTTAAGCCTTTGCCGACTTTCCTCGCTGCAACCCAGAGGCTCGGGTTCGATTCCTGGTATGGTAAATTTCGGAAACGAATTTTCTCCGTTATTTACTGTGGTTTGGGTGTCTAGGATCGGCCCCAGTTGTGTATTACCCATAACACAAGCGTAACTTGCTTAATGTGGGGATATACAATATGTGTGTTTGTCTGACAATTGTTATTTATTTGTTTTTGTTGAACATCTTATTATTTAAAATGTATGTATGTTTTAAGCTTAATAAATCTTTCGTAAATCAAAATCCTAAATTGATTTCTAATTTCATGAAATTTTCAAAACTGGAATGACGCTAATAAGCACTTTTATTTATGAGTAAGTTTAAAAAATATTTTTAAATAACGGAAGATCGTAATAAAACTACGTTTTAACGCTTTTGAGCTTACACGTTGGCACTGTTCGGTAGCTATAATCACGGTAGACAAAGAGGTCGAAACGTTGGAATAAAAATGAAATAAACTGCCGCGCTTAAAACCGTAGTAGTATATGTACTACTCGCGAATACTTAAGAAAATACTAATGGGACATCGATTGATAATTTTGATATTTTCTACAAAAAGAACGAACAAGTGGCGCCAACTATTGTGGTAGAGCGGGTTATGGGTTACGTTATTTATAAGACAATTAGCTGTTATCCGAGACTTCGTCCGCGTGGACGTTTTTCGCGGAACCCTAATTTTAAAACTAGCCTAAGTTACTCCCTATAACATCAGCTATCTGCCAGTGAAAATTTCGTCGAAATCGGTCCAGCTGTTTCAGAGATTAGCCGGAACAAACACACAGACAGAAATTTAAAAAACTCTTTTCTTCAAACAAAACACGAAAAAGTTTTACATGTGTAATATGTTTATATGTTTTGATTCGCAAACAAGGATTGCTATATGAAAAGTTGTTTAATTTTTATATGTTTCTATAATTAAAAAGTTTATTTTTTATTATTAGATTATTTTTCAACGTCTACCAAACTGAGATATTCAGCGTCCGAACAGTCTACAGTAGGAGACATTTTAGCTTATACGAGAGGAGTAAAAAATAATTGATTTGTTAAAATACAACAGACTCAAATCTAATATCCCACAACATAATTTTATATAATAAAAAAATACATGAACTTTAATTTCCGTTTTTGTTTTTGACCCAAAAAGCTGTTATTTTGACATTACAAACAGACACTTCAATTCTATTTATCTGTATACATTAGCATTCCTTAGTATTATTGTCATGGTATGGATTAAAAATGAAAGTTAGAAATTATTATTAATCTATGGTACATTGTCATCAAATCACAAAAAGCTATGACTTATACAGCTGTGGAATAAAATGAAAGAGCGTCTCACTAAATAACATTTTACTTTATAAACACATCCCAGTAAACATTGATTTAGCAGTTACATACAACTCTAACCAAATCAACTGAAACAATGGGCGAAATAAATCACTTTAACTCTGAAATCCAGCTATACCTTCATACAAATTTCAACTCTATCTTTAACACTATAAAGTCGAAACGTATATGTCTTCTTACAAACAATAAAACCAGTGATACACACAGTTAACAAATGAATTATTTATTCAAAGAAATTAACATATCAAGAGGATACAAAGGCTCTAATGTATGAAGGTAAATTATTTGTAAGAGGTATTTTGGTGCCAGTTAAAGTCGTAATTTGCATGAAAGACTTGATTTTGTGATCCGAGAATTTCTTATTTAGAACAGCGTTCCCGTCATGGCAAAATTATGTAAGTAACAAATTTAAAGTTTCGAGAAATCCCAGATTTTTTATTTTGTCTATAAATAGTGATTATTTATGAACCATAAACCAATTATCTATAGTTTTTTTTATATTATAAAAGCTATAATTATTAATTATTTAAGTTTTGAATATTTTTTCCGATTCTAATCTCTGATTTCGGCTTATTGACTTTTCTTTTCATAAATAATGTAGCTTAGTGATAAGTCGTTAAATATAAAATCTAATCTAAGAAATAAGAGCAATGAGTAACTTAAATTTGATCAAATACGTCTAATAACACGTTTCTTATTGTCGCTATTAAAGAGAAGACACTTTAGATAGATAGATAACACTTTATTGCTCACCAAAATAAACAAATATAAAAACAAAATGCATAATTACAATACTTTTTGGCAAAATAACAGGCAGCCTTATTGCTAAAAGCGATCTCTTCCAGGCAACCTAGCTTAAAAGTTTACTTTAACATACAATTTTCTAATAAAACTATTTGCTTAGATTATTTTTGTAAATATCCAATCATATTGAACATTGAAATGACAATAAATACGGCTGTGCATTTTTATAACCTACCAACTGACATTATTTTTTTAAATGAATGTTTGTACGTTCACCGGCTTGCTAGATACTTGCTGATGTATTGTGCTTAACAAAACTTGTAACAACTATATCATAATATGGCCCCGCTCCTAACAAACTTCATAAATATTATCAGATGGCATATGATCGAAGTTCATGACATTTGTATGTGCTGTGGTATTAAATTTCTTAGAATTCACTTGCTAGGTTTAAATTTGCAAAGCTAAAAACATAGAATACAATTATAGCTTTAGAAAATTGCATTGAAGTCGATTTCGCAAGACGTATTTTACATATTTTTTTATAATTACCACGGGTTAATAATGAAGCCTAACAACTTAGTGAAACCGAACCATAGATATCAACATTTCAAGTCATATTGTTTATTCATAATCAAAATGATGAAATGAACATAATTATATACAATTTTTGTTCATACTTTGTTTAGGTCAAATCTTTCAAGCCATAACTAGAAATCAATTCTTTTAGACTTACCACTTTGCAATTTTTAGTGCTCGTGTAGTCCTGATGACAATACAATAGTACTTTTATAAGGTTTCGAATAATACTATTAAATTAGAATTTAAAACGCATTTTCACAAAAATATTATTTTTTGAGTTAGGTACCTAACTTGTATTGTACCTGCTACCCGTATGGAGAAGCTAATATCACTTCCTGGGTGGTATCACCACTCTTGCTAAAGTGATCCAATCCACACCATATCGAGGTGGAGAGGCCGAATTGAAATCCCGTGTTTCTAATCTACAAACTCAGCAAACACTCTCATAATGGATCTTACACTATTTACATGTTTATTGCTTTTACGGGCTATGGGGTTTTGATGAGTTTCACTATGGGCCACGGGCAAATATTAATATGTCGTCATAATAACACGACTCGTTCACAAGATAATGTGCTTAATCTCATTTTTAATATTTTTTACATTTTCATATAATAAAAATTTTGCAAGAAATAAAAAGACTTTATTTGAAGAAATAGCGTGTTAATTACATTTACTTACTTTACTTACACATTATTATTATACATGTAGCATATTTTGAGAATTTATAAGCCGCATTTTCAGTAGACAAGGTTTGCACTCTGCATAATAGTATTACTGTGATTAGTCCATGCTTATTTATTTATGAGTGAGATTATATTTGAAGTAAAACAATTTCCTTATTCTTTCGTCCGTCTGTCTATATATAACAGCCATTTTTCAGTAACCACATGTGTAGATATTTGTCAAAAATAGACATTTTATTAAACTTATATAAATAAATAATATTCATACATTCATACTGTCTGACTGTCATACATATAATAATCATATACCTCAAGATTTAAAAATAAGTATTGTTAAGTGCTTGTATTTGTACAGATAGCACCACCAACATGCCGCCACCATGTCTCCACCACACCATGAATTTCTATGTATGTATATGCGAGCGAAAAAGCGACGGCAGCGCGGTGGTGGAAACTCGCACCTACTGTAAACACTTGGCGGCGCGGTGGCAGCGTGGTCTGAAATAAAGCCTCAATCTTTTCTTTTACAATTGACAGGACAAAATAGCAGAGACTCCATCCCATGGTGAATAATGAAGAAGAAACAAACACACGAAAACATTCAAATTTATATTTTTCTTAAATTCCCGCGACTATTACATATAATAAATCTACGCATTTCACGGTTAAGTCACTTTTCAGGAGCCTTGATCTTGAAAGACAAAGATATTTTTGTCTGAAAAATTACCGAAATAGAAATAAAAATCAAATCAAATATAACGCGCTTAAAACCGTTAAAAATTAGTTTTATTAATTCACATTTATGTACAAATTATTATGCGTGTCGCGTTTTAAAAGCGCTATAATACACTGTGACTAATAAGTCTTAGGTTGGATCAGAAAAGCCGTCGCGTATCAACGCTCTATCACTGTCGTCGCTCGACGCACAGCAATATGTCCCGATGATGGGTTGGGCGCAAAAGATTTCGTTTATATCGAGATTAATTTAATAATATCGATATCCGTGTATACAATTTTTTTAAATATATTACACATACAATGACGAAAACTTTACCTTAACTAAATCTAATTACATAATATTTTTAATTGTTTACATAGAAATTAAGCTCCCGTATGTTTGTGCACATAAAACTCGAAAAATAGTCAATACACTCATTTTCAATTTTAACAAAACGTCGTGTGACTACAAGAGTGTTTTACAGAGTTAATTCCAAAAATTTCTATGGATATAATTTGTACGGTTTAAATAAAAACCTTTAGGAAAAAACAAATGTCTGAATAACATCGAAGCGTGGCTGAGTTTTGCTAGTTATGTTGTATTCTATCTATAACTCCTTTAAATGATAAGTAGAATACTGAAGTTAGATTACCATCGTCTATGGGAAAGGTGCCCAGTGGGTTGTTTATGTTATTTCAATAAATCGCTCTACTAATCCGTTGTCTAAGGTGTGCACCAGCTGTCGTGATCACCTGTAGAGTCGATTAGGAGTTTTATTCCGAATTATAACTTCGATTAATGGTATTTTTCTATTCTTAAATTTATAATATACGAACTTTCAAGCCAGTTAAGGTTAACCGAATAAATTGTAAGTAACTTTCAATAAAAAAATCTGTATTAAACAAAGATTTTATTTAAATATAGGCTAATAACTCTATAATGGGCCGAAGTCTTAGTAGGTTTTCGCAAAAAGCTATGAAAATGCTAACACGGAAGATTACCTCTGCGACTATATGAATGTACCCAAGGACAAGTACTGCTCACTGTAGGAGTATTACGGAAAATAGGAAGCAAAGTCCCTGGGCTGTAAAATGAACTGCTAATGGAGCCGTAGATCTGAGATTATGAAGGAACTATGGCGATATACGATTAACATTTTAGCAGTAATTGAGCAGTACGTCCAAAGTGCAAGGCTGGTAGCAGCACTCGTCAACAACACCGCGCTTCTGGGCCTGGTTTCTGACTTGCCTCATGAACCCACCATCCGAATAATCATGAATTGTATTGGTACTTCCAGATCGCTTTTCTCCGTAGATGACTGGGCACCAATATGCGAGGGTATCTGCAAGACGTCTTCCACAATAGACTTGAGGTTGGTCTGACTGAGCAGTTGCATTCAATAAGAACATTTCAACAACTACTAAGATCAGAAGAAATACTGCAAACTTCATGGTGTAATTATTGTTGTACTTTAGGTATACTTGATGGTACAACACACTGAATGTGAATGCGTTGTTTTGGAAATATAGGGGTTTTTATATGTGAAATTGCTTCATTCATATTCAACACGTGGGATCATTATGTAGGAGTATGCCACTTCATATTAATTTCAAAAAATTTCTCTTAATTATTATGTTTATCAGTCTAGTCTGATCTCTTAAAATTTTCCAATGAAGCAGAACATGACATCACCTACCTACAACTTTTGAATCTTCCGAGTTACTTATACTCTTATCTAAATAATTGAGATTGAAAGAAAGAAGACTGTCTGAAAGAATTTAAATAAATTTAAATCTGTTACTATGGTTCGTAGCTATGTTGGCATAAACAGAACCCTCATGAAATCACAATATCCATCCGTATGTCCCTCTGTTTACCTCTCCGGATCATAATAATTTTCTTCAAAACTGTCTAATTCTAAATTTATAAAAGTTGACAGGAAGGTATATTTAATATTACAGCGTTTAATTACACCTCTGTGCAGTGAAAGCGCTACAAATCCCTTTGAGAAACCCCGTGCACTCAAACGTAAACCTGTTCTAGAGAAACAGTTTCACTCAAAAGTGTAACAAATATTCGGCTATGGTATATAAGTCATCTGTATAGTGATAAGTGTATCAATCTAACGGTTGAAATGTGTAATCAAAATTTTGTATTATTGGTTTTTATAAATGACGTGTTTAAAAAAACCTCATTAGTATTGCCATCTAATCTAAAAGACTAATAAGTAATTGAAATTTAACATAAATTAACTAAAAGTGTTCATAGTAAGAAAGTGTCCTTTTCTTATTGTCACTATTAAGGATAAGATACTTTGATCATGTCGTTGTGTTCTTTATAAATAGTTCGCATATTATACTATACTTTTGTTTTGTTTATAGCACTAGTTCAAATGGTTTGTCCTTTTGAGCCTCCTTGTTATGTCCGTGTTGTCGAGGAGCTGGATTGCTTCGACGGTCACATGATGATGATGCTGATGCTCGTGGGCTTCCACGTATTTCATATGTTTGTAAGAAATGAAAACAAATATGGGGGTAAGGCATGATATATGTATATTAGGGAGGACATAGGCTACATTTTATTTAAAAAAGCATACTAAAAATATTGTAGATTAAATAGGAGATGACAATTATCCAACCCTTAATTCCGTAAATCATTGACATGAAACATTCTGAGATATGAAAATCTAATCATGAAATTAGACAAAGTCGTAGGTATTAATTGATTTGACGTAGTTGTAACCAAATATTTCTGGAGTAGGTATGTAACCTACATAATTCTAGTAGGTGTAATATGGAATATTAATGAACATCCTTCATATAAAAACATACAACACCTGATTGAAAGTTCATTACAATCAAGTACTTCAGAGACGAAACTTTCTTCCGAGACTAACAAATACCATTATCAAAAGTTAAAAGTCTATCAAGAGAAACCACAAAAAATATTTCTACCATGAAGAGCTTTGTATTATTTTGCATTGTAGTTGTAGTAGCTATGTGTCCTCTAGATGTAAAAGGACAGTCAGCTCAGATCTACTGTGGTAGAAAACTGGCAGACGCATTAGCTTATTGGTGCTCAATATATGAAGAGAAACGATCTATGAATCGGTACCAGGTGTACAAAAGATCTCTGGAGTCTACCGCTTTGAAACTTGGGAAGCGCGGTGTCGTCGATGAATGCTGTTACCAAGCATGTGAACTGGAAGTTCTTCTTAGCTACTGTTAAAATTTGTTTTTCTTTCAATTTAATTTCTAACTAAATATACTGATTTCTGACTTTTTGTTAACCAACCCATAAAATCTGGTAAAGCTGTAAGGTCTGCGGACCAACAGCATATAATCAAGTCAATCAATCAATCACTACATTGATTAGAGTTTTTCGGCCGGCTCAGTGTGTTAACACGCACAGAATATCTGCATGAAACGGTTAGCTGCAAGCTTAATGTGTTTTGTGCGGTGAGCGAAAGTTCCGATGGCCCACCTCCCCCAATTCTATCGATTCCATCCCATTAGTTGGTCTTATTCCCAACGCATTGATTTCGTCTGTGATATTGAAAACGTCTATAGGTGACGGTAACCACTTTCCATGAGCTGAGCCATCTGCCTGTTTGCCAGCTTTGCAATAAAAAAAAATTACAACTTCTTGTTTGTCTTTGTATATTTAAGTGCATTTTTCGCTGTATGTTTTATGTTATAATAATTCTAAAAAATATTACATTCATCAAAACTTCACGAAATTTTAATTTAATTGTTTTGAACATTATATGACAGTTTTGATATCTAAATTTAAATTGTGTATCATTTAGTATTTTTGTTAAATTTAAGGTTATTCACTATTATAAGATTGTAACATTAGTAATAATAATTAAAAACAAATTAATATTGAAATAAGTATGTACCTATATAATATAAGTTTCAAAAAATTGTGCGCCCAACCGGCAAAAAACATGTAATCAGTATAAAATAACAAGACCTATTTGTATAACCATGTTTTTATGCAATAAAGTATTTGATTTGATTTGATTTGACAAAATACTAATGAGATTTCTCGCATGCGTATCAAAAATGTGAAATTTATCGATAAAGATATACATCACTAGGTTTCGCGGCCATATTGGACGCGTATTTCCAAGCGATTTGCCACAGAAACCGCTTCAGTGGGTCAATGGGGAGAACGGGTTAAGTGAGCATGGGGATTGTTGTGTTTTTGGTCACATTTTTAAACAAAGCGTGTTATAAAAGGAAAATCTTTGGAGCGCGAAAGTTATCATGCTTTTTATCTGTTATATTAAATAAATATAAGATTTGTTTTGTTTTAATAATTGCTGTATTATATGTATTATGTTTACTTATGCTTTTTTCAGGATCTGAGAATTATCATAAAGTTTCATAGAATGTGCTTTCGATGACCAGAATGAACATAAGATTGTATTGCGGTGCGGTTGTAGAAGAGAACTTTTACAACCGCACCGCTCGCCACGCAACGGTTTTCTAGAGAATTTATTCCGCTTACAACAGTTAGAGGGCACTTACGCAGCGGTTTTCCCTTTACACTATGAAGTGGGGTATTTTAAGAAGGGCGTTAGCGACACACCCGGTTTTGCAAACGTCCATAACTCATTCCATTTTAAGTTGCATGAGAGACCTTTTTGTGGACCTTTGCATATTCTTGGTAAAGACAGACGTCTACAGCATGGTGCGTTAACAATTATTATTTTATTAATCAAAACTAACAGTGACAGCGTCACTTCGTCCGCGTTGTCATGGCGACATATTTAGTTGTAAATTACAAAAGCGACACCAAAAAAAAGGACCGCATCGCTATTTCTTTGAATATATTCGTCTATTATACGAAAACGAAATCATTTATCGGGATAAAAAGTGTCCTAAATGTTGAAACAGAAATTCTTTCTCCGTTCAGTAGTTTTCACGTGATGCTTTAATAGAGCGACAGCCATAAAAAATGTCTAAAGTTGTTTTGTTTTCTCATTATAAATTTATTATACAAACTCTACTCCTATACAGTTTTTATGTATTGGGTTGGTAAGTAAGTGATTGCAGATTTCAAACACGAGTAAAAATTCAAATTTTTGCTTAAATGTAACTTTCTTTCGATGCATGTATGCGATATACTTGCTTCTCTACGATATTATGTACTGTGCTATGAAGATTTGAATCGATAATTTCCTTGACATGGGTCTCGTCTACTTCAACTAGACGGCCAGATCATTGAGCATTTCTCGATGAAAAATCACTAGAACAAAATCTAGTAAACCAATTTTACCACTGCCTTTCTGTTAAGACTGCATTCCCATATACGGCACATAATTCCTTATGTGCTTGCCTTGTGTCTGAAGTGCGCCTCTTGTTCTGCTGTTTTTAAATTAGTATGAAAGCTAGAAATCCAAACAATAATAAATTAATATAAGTTAATTTGAAAATGTTCACGAAACAGAAGAAAGTACAATCCATTCGACGACAAAATCCACAATTAGTTATAATTCTCAACTCAATATAATAGTTTAAATCAGAGATTGCCAAAGTGGTCGATATCGACCCCCTGGGGTTGAAATTTCCCAGAGGTTGACATAAATGAAAATTGATTTTGGGGGTTGACGAGATCTAGAAATCGATCCTTATTGATTAACACAAGTTCTTATATAAAACTTTCAAAATAGAGTATGTTGTGTTACGTGTACCTACTTGTTATTAGAATGACTAGTATTTTAGTTGGAAGTATCACTGTTTTACTTTTAAAAAACTGAAGCGTGCACAAGTTTTTATATTTACTGAACTTTATATCTATTTATTTTGTTAAATTTTGATGAGAAAATGATAGATAGATAACACTTTATTATACACCAATACAAAAATGAAATTACAGATATATATATATATATATATATATATATATATATATATATATATATATATATATATATATGTATGTGTGTGTGTGTATGGTGTCAAGTTTATTCAGTTAAATAACCACAAAGGTTTTATTTAAATTGATAAGTATTTTATATAAATACGAAAAAAACTACAGATAGGATTTTTAAAATAATTGGGCTATGGTGGCCTGAGTAATCTGTTCATTTTGGAAAAGGGGTCTTTTGCCCAAAACAGTTTGGGAATCCCTGGTTGAAAAGAACTATCAAATCAGGAGCAGACTTCATCTATTTTACACGACTCTCTAAGGCAAAAATAAACCCATGAGGATTCTGTGCCACAGTTGAGTATGTTTTATGTATGTCAATGTAAGCGTATTGGAAAATAAATTTAAAAAAATCTGTATAATTGTGTATAATTCGTTATACCTTATCAGTTAAGGCACCAGTGTCGTATTGACAACGTGGTGGACTTACTGTACGTTCCCTTAAACTATGGAGACCCGAGCCCAGGAAGACATTATGGGTTTATATTATTAACTTGCGTATTGTGTCTAGTTATTTATGATTTATACTAAAGCCAGGGGAATAGACAACGTAATTTTGTCAGCACTTTAGCGAGAGACGTCACAATTATTTGCCTCATTCATAAAACAGCATACTAAAGCATATTGCGTATCCCAGAACAGGATAAACTTTAGCATTACATCACAGTAACAAACCAGCCCTAGGGGAACGTTTTGTGAGATTTACTTTAGTATTACTGAAATTTAAACTTTAAATGTAGTACTGTAGAGTCGATATTTGCTTGAAATTGTGTTACGTTAGAAATATTAGACATAAATGATGCCTGTGGATGGAGAAGACAAAAAGTTTCAAATGTATAAAGTGGCGTATTCATTGCTTTTTGATATTTCTAGCTGTATAGCAGACAGGCTGACTAACCACCTGATGGAAGGAAGGACTACAACCTGGCCACTATTGCCGGAACACAACACACATAAAAACTGCATTAACCGGTTTACATACATATTGTCACGCTTGTTTTCCATTGGGGTAGGTAGAGACGATATATCTCCACCTGCTACGATCCTAACGAACATTTTTCACTTCATCAACTTTAATTAATCTTTTCATACATACACGCTTATTTAAACTGCTTATTATCTGACCTTTCTTCAAAATATCTTCAATTTGATCATGGTGAGTACGTCTCGGTCTACCAACACCGACTCTACCACTTATATTGCTGTCATATACTTGTTTTGTGATTCTGTTTTTATTCATTCTCTCTACATACACAAACTACCTTAACATTCCGCTTTCAACTTCTGTCACTATATCCTCTTTCAATCCATAATGTTCTCTTATCACCGATTTTTATCATATCACTTACATTAACCTTATATATACTTGTCTAAGCTCTCATTTCAACTGCATTTATCCTACTTTCACTGCTATACATCAATGTTCACACATACACTTTCTGGCTGTCCATAAGAGTTTAGCGCTCCATTCACCTTATTACCTGCTATTACTCTCCTTTCAATATCACTTTCATCCTTTCCGTCTCTGGTAAAACATGCACCGTAGGTAAACAAACTCTTTAACTTGCTCTAGTCTTTTATTTCCTATCTGTAGGTAACACATTGTCACTAACCGGTTTAAACCGCGAGAATTCTTTCTCTACATGACGACTGTATCCAAATAATATTTATTTGTATGCGCACACTTGATGGTGTGCAGCAAAAACCATACAAAACCGGTTCATTGAACAAAACCTATTGACTGCTGCTAAAAACTAGAACGCATCGAAAAGAAAAGCTTATCTACCTGATCCTAGGAAGTGCAGGTCGCAGTACAAGAGACATCTCTAAGTAGTAGGAATTGTTATATATACCATAAAGGTATTACATACAATACAATCCCAAAATCGACAAGGGAGTAACCTAAAGAACAGTTTAAAATGAAACTATTTAGATTAGCTAGCATTACGCTAAGTCTGGGTCCAATTTTAGGATTTATATTGATGCCTTTATTTTTAACCGACTTCAAAATTTGATTGGTATTTTTTTATGTATGTACAGCGATTACGCTGAGATTTATAATCCGATTTACGTGATTCCTTTTATTTTGATGCGGAATAGTTGCCATTTGGTCCCCTAAAAATTTAACATAGTGTTACATGCCGTCAAAGATAAGCGCACAGCTACCTGTTGTAAGCGCAGTTTATTGTCTTCCCGGATTAAGAAATTTTTGTGTTTTGATTTTGTAATTAAGAAAAACATGCTATTGTTTTATAACGATCATTAGCGTCGAACTAATCCTTATTGTTATTGTTTTCGACTTTGTAGCCGTTCACAGGTGTGTAAGTTGCTATTTCTCTGAAACTCAGTGCGCGCGGCCAATTTCTTTGTACTGTGTAGCGAGTATAAGACAATGCCGGAATGGAGGGGCGGACAGTCAAGCGACGACTACGAGACGAGTAAGACGTTTGTAGTACTCTCGATTAGCGATTTAGACGACGGACTTTGCGCGTGTCGAATTGTATTGAATCGTGCAGTATGAACTGGTTGCATCCAGTTTCATTTGTATTTGTTTTATACGTGTTTGACCTGTAGCTCGTAACAATAGTTTGGCTCAGTAGTTTTCATTTTATGCACACTTTTTTCTGAATTGTTTTATTTTACTCAGTTTTGTAAGTGTTTATTTGTCCTAAATAAAACAATTCTTTCTTTCTAGATTGTTGGTTAACATACGTTTTTAATCGTCGCTCAGTTTGTCGTGAATATAAACTCTCTTATGACAGTTATGGCGTTCTTTTGTAATTTATTTTATTTCACGACAATTGGAATTAATATTATATAATATTATAATTTATAATTAGGCCAATAAGCAAAATTGATTGCTCGATAGATATTTGCACGCCCATATGGCAACAACATGTTGTGTACTTTTGAAGTGATACTTCTTTAGAATCGTTGATGACGTAGAACTTGATGAAACGAAAAAGCGACACTAAAAAGAGATAAGCACATCAATCTGTAGGACTAAGCCAACGACGGATTGAGATAGTATACATTATATTCAATCATATAGACCTATGCTCATACGGATAGAGTTTAATCAATTATTTCTCAAAAGAATTTACAATTCACTCACAGAGAAATAACTAGTTACATTTATTTCACATTTACCCCGATTAGCGTCTCTGTCCGTTTATTATTATAATATTTAATTAATGTTTTGTATTCGAATGGATTTAGTTAATTATTTATAATATGTGAGGGTAGTCTTGAGACGAAAGTTGGAGCAATGCAAGTTGTTTATTAAGGCAATGGGCTTATTAAAACGCGTAAAGCGATTTGAAAGTAAAGTTAGGTATTTTTGTCAGTCAGTCTGTCTGTTAGTTACTAAGTAGCTTTACAGTAACAAATGGTACAGTGCAAACAGATGGATATATTTATTTTAGGTTGGATAAATAACTTCCAAATTAAAGTAATATTAATTTAGTCAAGTAAAGAATATGGTTTTTCAATAGTTTTTTTTGAATTTATATATTTCATGTTTTAAACCTTAAATATATTATAACGATATAATATATGAAATGTGACGTCACGAAATTTAGAATCCCTCCCACCCCTTGTCACACTTGTCACTACTGCATGTGAACTGCATACACACACACAAATTTTAAATTGTAACATTCTTGTAAACCATGTTTTCAAGTAAATAAAGAAAGAAATTGTATATGTATGTACTTATACCATAACCGTTTCGACTTTTCCCGGTTTCCAAGCCCTGCGATTATCTAAAAAATTCCATACAAATATACAGGGTGTCCTAAACGACGACACACATTCAGTAACTGCGATAAATGTTCGACGATTTACAAAGTCCTCGACGCGTCCCGTCCTATGCTGCAGGACGCGATAAATCATGGTGACCCCAATAAACAATGCCATTCGACAAATATCGCCCAATTCCATGTCCGGCGATTCAATCAATTCGTGGACGCCCTATTGGTTTAATTTTTCATGTTCGTTGGGATGTCTCTTAACAATTTGTAACGTAATGATTACATACCACGAGAATTGATATTGGACTAGTTTTGTTATGAGTGAGTTGGTCTTCACAGAAATTGATCATTACAAGCTACACTATGATTTAATAAAACTATGTTTTAACGGTTTTAAGCGCGGTAATTTATGTTTGGGATCCGATCATCAAAACTATCAAGACCCAAACCCAGCAAAAACCAACTGCCAGACCTCAGGACACTGTGAGCTCTTTCTGCGTGCACCGGAACACAAACCAACTTGACTGATAATTTCTTTTATTTTTCCTTCCACCTATTTTAATATTATATAAAATTATTAAAGCTAGGCATATTTGCTAAAAAGTTTATGGCGCCGCTTCTTCTCTTCAAGCCATAACATGTTTCGAAGCGGTGGTAAATTAGATTAGGCTCCCATAGAGTAAATAAAAACCATAAACAAAATTAAAATCAACAAGTTGGCGGTAGGCTAAATAAAACTTTAACAATACTCGATGACACTTGACATCTTTGTCTTCCGTGATCACGGCAACTGAAAAATGGTCGAAACGTCGGAATAACAAAAATCAAATAAATTACCGCGTTTAAAACCGTTAAAACATAGTTTTATTATCTTTATTTATAAGCGAAAACTCGCGAAATAAATTTTTTAAATGTTGGTAGCTTTTCAACATTCATATCGGCTAAAGCCATTTCTGCTAATGGTAATACCAATGTTTTTCCACTATTATTTCGCCGCGGCGATATCGAGAATATATTGTGGATTTAGTAGAATACGAATTTTTACACTATCGAAATGGAATCGATATCTGGTGAAAACCGCTCAAAGACCCATTGCGCGGTTTAGGAGTTAGCAGATATATAGACAGGCGAGGAAAGCGACTTCGTTTTGTATTATATATAAATTATAATGTAATATATTTTTTGTCTTAAGTATGATTTCCACCAAACAGCTCGCATCGCACCGGATCGAAAAGGATGCGAACAGATGCGGCGATAGCCGATCGCGTCCGGCAGGATGTCGACGCATACGAACGGCTCCGTACTGTCGCTTGCGAACGTATTCGTTTCTGCGCCTAGTCATATAGTTTCTTCCTACTTTATTATTATCATATTTTTTTCATCTTGCCAATCTTGTAAGACATTTATGGAGATATGTTGCTGCATAAAATTTTAGTACGTCATGTCATTATTATAACTAAAATAATATTTTTCTTCCCTTTTATTATGTCTTTGTTTTATTAAGTATCCACTGTTTGCTACAACTCCATTAATTCTTCGAAAAGTAATTCTGTAACATACTTCTGTATAAAACTTATAAAAAAGAACTTGAGATATTAATAGAATAACAAATATAAAGAAAAACAATATTTAGCTAGACGTGTTACTGGGGAGTTTCTTGCCGCTTCTTCTCCTTAACAGCAATAACACGTTGCGAAGCGGTGTACATAGAGTAGGAAGTAAAGTTAAATTTTAAATTGTATGTATGACCTTCAAAAAGTGTTCTCCAGTGGAATTTATTTTGAATAAAAACTTTTCAATTTGAATTTACCGTGTTGCCGTGTCCTATTTATTAATATGCGAATAAATTTATCTTAGTATCCGATAGAATACGACGATAGGCGAACAGAGCCGATAACGCGTCGCAGCATACTTGTGGCTACGATCGCGTGTCGCCGAAAACGCCCGCGGTCAAGATGCTGTGCGCGGCTTGGTAATATATACAGGATGTCCCGAAATTCAACGTCCAACGACAAGTGGGGGGTAGGTGACTGTATGACATCTTTAAATCAAATATTTTAAAAAATCCCTTTTTTTAAGATACGATTATTTTTCATAAAATCGTGAAAAATTCCGAACTTGACGACATTTTTATGCACCATAACGACAAATCCGCAAGTTTTGGCGACGGTTTTTTTTTATTCATAGCATAGTTAGCTGCTCTATCGACCAAAAATATAATTACTACCAGAAACAATACTAAAAAAATTAAATAAAAACAAAGTTGCTGGGATTAATCTTCAATTTTTCAAAAAAATCATCTTTACCTTGCTTTGACACATCATGCTGCAAAAAAATGTATTGTATCCATAGTGGCAAGTAATTTTAAAAGATGGCGCTAGTATTCATAATTCCGAAATGGTAGTAGTACATTTAAAAGTAACGTGGCAAAAAAAAATGTTTTTTGAGAAAGAAGTCAAATTGACAAGAAATGTTGTTTTCTACCAAAAACGGCTTTACATTCTATTTTACTAGTTTAACACAAAAAAAGGCAAAGTGCATGTGTGTGAGCGAGACAAAGAGTGACGCTATTTATTGAAGTAAGAATGAGACAGACATCTCAGAGACATATATCTAAAAAAATCAAAGGGATTTTTTTAAATATTTTATTTAAAGGTGTCATGCAGTCAAACCAGACTTGCCGTTGGGCGTTGAATTTCGGGACACCCTGTATAGACTTTAAATACTATGTACACGATTTAATATCGTTTAAAGATTGTAAAATCCGTACCGATCCGTTGCGATGCTAGCCGTTTGGTGGAAATCATTCCTTAGTGTACTTTTGTAAAAAAGGACAATATTTCAATGAGGCGACATTATGATGAAGAGGCCATAACTCGTGTACGTTTTGTATAATGACGCGATCTTGTAATAAAATGTAGGAAACATTTTTTACTGTTTCAGGGAAAATATGAAACAAGGCTTAAAAGATTAATTTACGGTTATTACTGTGGGAGTTTCTTAAGGGAATTAAAACGAGTATTTGTCTTCAAATTTGTTTCCTGTTAAGCGTGTTCTGTATACAAATAGACCAACGACCGCGCTCAGAGAGCTTAAATGCCGATGAAGTTTTAATAATAAGTCATTATACAATGCTTTCTTGTGGATTCGCCTATATAACGTGGTAGAGTCATGCTGGAATTGATTGAGGCTCTAAGGACCGGCGCAATCGGTGTGATACCACACTCTTACAGAATATCAGCGTGAAACGGTTAACCTTGATCTAATCGTTTTCCGCGCGATGAATGAGAGTCCCGTTGCCCGTATGCCTTTATCCTTTTTCTTTTATACACATATAAACTCGAGATATATTTTTTTATTGAAGGAGTTTAGCAGACAGGCAGACGGTCCACTTGATGAATAGCGGTTAGCAACACCAAAGGTGCTACAAATGCGCTGCTGCTGTCTTTAAGGTGACTGGAATCTGACCACTAATGCCGGAACACAACTCAAGGTTGTTATGGCGACATACTTTAGACCAGGGGTGGTAGCTATCCAGTCGGGCAAATGCTCTACCGCCTGGCTGTGGGTTGTTTTGTCGCCTCTTACGACAGTCCGCTCGGCTGCAGGAAATTGTTCTTTCTCCGTTCCTACACGGATATCCTCTCTCCTTACCCCCTCCCCTTCCCCTCTCCCGGCTCAATATATCTTTTCCTTCCATACTCCTCTATTCTGAGATACGTTCGCTGTCACCACAAATCCTCCTGTCCTATCAACCTTCACAATTAAAAAATATATATAATGCTGAATCACAGCAGACAGGCCCAACTGTGATGGAAAGTGGTTACCGTCGCCTATGGACATTAGCAATAACAGAGGTGCTGCCAACGTGCTGCCAGCCTTGAAGGAGAAACTGGAACCTGGCCTGTGATCCCGGAACACAACTCAAAGTTCTTATGGTGGCATACTCTAGACCAGGGGTGGTAGCCATCCAGTCGGGCAAATGCCCTACCACCTGGTTGTGGGTTATTTTTTCGCCTCTTACGACAGGCCTCCCGGCCGCAGGAATTTGTATTCTTTCTCCGTTCCTGCACGGAGGAAAACATAATACATCCATCTCTTTTTTGGCCTACCTTTAAAATTGTATCGAGTGATCTTCCAGTTCAACATTGAACCCTTAAGCGACCACGACTTTGACTTTTTTAACTTTCTTCATTAAATACGTACAATTCCGTTTAATAGTAGATATAAACTGTGACAGTAAACATTATAGTTCTGCAAATCCACTCCTTTTCAATACATTAAACTTATATTTGAAACGCACCCATAGCGTAATAAAAGAGTAATTTTTTACACTAACTTAAAATAGAAGGTATGTGTTGTTTAAGGGCGTACGGCTGGAACCAACGATATGAGTATAAAACGCTTCTACTACTTTGATGTGTATTAGTGATGGGTTAATGTCGATGAAAATCTTGTTATATCATAATTAGAGGGAGGGAGTTTAATTTAAAAAAGTTTACAGATTTGTTCACGTAAACTTTGGAATTGTTTCCTATGGATAGTATCCCTTGTGTCGTTTTTTTATTGTTGGAATATAGTAGATAGACTGACGACCCTAGTGTTGAAACGTGGTTACCGTCGCCTATTGACAATCATAAATAACACCAAGGGTGTTGAATGACCAATAGGAATAGAAAAGGACTTAAAGCGGATCCCTGGTGCAAACCATTGCTCATGGAGAACTTTCTTCCATTTATTAAATAGTTCCCTCCGTCTGTACAAGTAACGTTGGACTTATTATATATCTATGTCTAAATTATGACATTTTATTATTGATTTGTAATTTTAGGATATTTCTTTTATAGCTCTTCTTATATCTATAACATTTTTATTAACTATCTAATCCACTACATATTTTTTTGGATACTAATTATTCAAAATGCCACAAATGTTAGTTATATATGTCTAATTTATTTTAATATCTATTTTTATTTTTGCCTGTGTGCTACCTATTCGACTGTTTATCCTATCTTACATTCCTACAATTATTTTTATATAATTTTCTAAGAACTTGCCAAACTTACCAAAAGTTACCACTGTAGAGCGGACTTGTATACTAGCATACTCATTCAAGCTTTCTATCAATCTTATATACTTATCTGGTACACTTTTGACTTTCAGGAACCACCACAGAACTCCCTGAGGGACACGATCGTATTCTTTCTCAAGATTTACGAAGATCATATAACTATGGAGATTTTTATTTGCCTGTCTGTATTTTTCCATTAGTTGGCGTGTTGAAAAACTTACAACAGTTCTGTTACGACCAGACCCGACTGGGATAGCGTTACCTTCGTTTCTTTCCATAATAGGTGCTCAATGTATTTCTCTCACGTTTTCATAGTATGTGATAGCAGCTTTATCCCCTTATAGTTGTCACTATGTTGGGTGTCACGTTTTTTTTGAATATGAGCACTAGATATGATTAGTGCCACTCCTGGGGTATAATCTCCTTAATTTTTATTATTATGATACAAATAATTTCAATTATTGTTCAATGAATAAATAATACCCGCATATAAAAAGAAAAAGTCATCTGACGCACCTACTTACATGTACTTTGACGCGTTGAGTTTGTGTTTTTAGCCAATTTTCACGATTTTTCCCCATTTACTTAAAATTTTGAGGGTAAGAGCCAAACGGATTTCAGATTCAGCGCGTCGAAATACATGTAGTTAGGTGGGTACTGGTTACAATTGTACAGATCGATTGTTTTCTGTTTTTGTGCCAATGTAATTAACGACTCTTTGACTCGTTCAAGATATGACGTCATAACTTGCCACACACATACAAAATGCGTATCGTATCATATAAAAGTAATTGTAAAATGATAACAAGTATCTCAGTTGACTTGACTGATGGACTTTTAAGTAAGCGACAGAAAAAAGTCCTCCACAAATTCCATCGATAACGGGCCTCCACTATTCTTTCAAGTGAGGGGGTCCTTAGCCCAGTTGCGGAGCTCCTCGACGCGCCCTCCTGCCTCCGCAACTCCTTTAACACGGCTTCAAGGACCCCACCTGTATAATACTAGCTATCGACCGCAGCTTTGACTACATTCGACTATTAACCTATTAATTAGGCTGTTATACCATACATAATTAAATATAACGTACAAGTAATATGCTGTCCCTGCGGCATACTCAAATTATTTTATTATAAACTAGAATATGCCCGCGACTTCGTCCACGCTTGACTTGAAATTCCCGCGGAATTCCCGAGACAAAGTACCGCAGCATTTGAAAAATAATGTAAGACATCGTTTTAGTGAACTGTTTCGAACAACTAAAAACCGCTCCCAGGAAAATTCCCGCGGTATTCCAGTGACAAAAAGTAGCACAGATTTTAAGTCTAAGAATGTTTTATCGATTAGTGAAAACCGTATCGAAATCGGTCCAGTAATTTTTATGCGAATTGAACAAACAGACAAGAAATAAAAAAAATTATATCCCGTTCCTTATCGTTTATATAGTGTATTCCATCCAGTAGGTTTTTTAATTTGCTTCAATGTTCTGTACACGTCATTTTAGAATTTTAAACACAACAACAACACAAACTCCGTACCGCCTCAAAAGTATTCTTTTAAATTTCATTTGATTTCTGAACGACGGGACCAACATTAAACGTTTGACATTCAAAACCAAAAAAAGTGAAAAATAAACTTCACTTTTAAATTTAATTTAATTTCTGAACGACTTTTAAATTTAATTGATTTCTAAACGACGGGACGAACATCAAATGTTTGACAAGTGGGAATAGTTTCTAATGGAAAGCGAAATTGTTATTTTTACTATATTTCAAGCATTTTTTATATTTACTCACCTTTTAAGCCTTCTCTGGACTTCCACAAATAAGTCAAAACCAAAATTAGCCGAATAGACCCGCCGTTCTCGAGTTTTAGCGAGACTAACGAACAGCAATTGATTTATATATATAATGCTACAACCTGAACGCCGACAAACGACAAATTCACACCTGCATACCTGTATACATTTTATTACCTTTTCGGCCTTTGGACTTCTTTTATTTACTTTGTGTTTAAAATTTATGATTAGAAAAAGAGCCCATTGTGTATTGTAATCTTTTATGGTAGTCATTAGCCAGGTTTGATTCCAGGAAATTCAGTCCACGCGACCGTGCAGACATATTGTATTTGTACAGTATAAAACAATGCCCCAATTGAGAGATGAGGCAGCCAAGCGATAACCACGAGCGAAGCAAGACTTGTGTACATTCGGTAATCTATTCTGTGACGGGCTTTGCGCGTGATATTGAATCGTGCATTACGTTTGGACTGGTTGTATTTGTAACTGTGTTATACGTGTTTGTATAGTTCTAATAAACTCTATAATAATTCCAACGGCATTTTAATTCGACTCCTGCAACTCGTAACAATAGGAAGATAGATATCAATATTGATGTTGACATTGAGATACGCCATGGTCGCTCTAGCGCTGCGTAATCATCGCGCTCTATCTCAAAAATTGTTAATCGATAACAGACATAGACAATTATTTAAAGCAAAACTTATAGAGAATTTTATGTTATACAAGTTTATAGTTTATACCTATTTAACGCGTTGGAAGCGAGATATTTACAAAAATCTGTTTTTCAGGAGCTTTGACCTTATTAGAAAGAAAGAAGAATTTATTTGCTTGGAAAGCGACAATACAAGGATGTAGAAATAATTTATACATACATTTCTATGGTTAAATTACGATATGTTGTACACAGCTATTGGTGGCAGTTGCTTCTTGTTTGGAAATTAAACTCGATGTAATGGACTGTATGATTTTTATTATTGAACTTTTTACATGAATCGAAAAATATATAGAATAAGTACAAATTACGCAAGAGAGTCGTCGTTGAGAATTATTGTAGAATTGTGAATAGTGAAGAATTATGAATGAATGAACAACTTTTGCCTTCAAGGCCGCTCCTATATCCCGCATCCCATCCGACGCCTAGTTGCTAATTGCGCCAGCTATGGGCGTCGGTGATATGCGGGGCGCGGAGAGTAGGTGTGCTCCGGCGGGCGGGTCAGGGTGGTACTCTCTGTCCGCAACAACTGCGTTTCCTACAAATGAGGTCGGCAACTCAGCATAAAGCTGTGTTAGAGTTTCTCCAGCACAGCCCTGATTTTCAGTGCCGACCCCGCCTCATTGATTAATATTTGACCCATCACCACAATAAATGTAACAAGTAACAGTAAGTATTCTTTTAAATGTAGTATAGGTTCGCGTTTGACCACGATCTCACCATATGCGGAGCGAAGATATGGTTTAGGATAGTGCACGCTTACCTAGAAGGTACCTATTCATACTGGACTTGAAAACACCCAGGTTATGAGTATCGGGATAGACAGACTCCAGCAGTGAGTTCCACTCCTTTGCGGTGCGTATGATGAAGCTAGATGCAAAGCGCTTCGTTCTTATAGGTGGAATATCTACCCTATATCGGTGCCATATGCCGGTCCGTCCGCTTGTCAGATGATGGAAGGGAGATGGCAGGATCAGATCGAAGAGCTCAGCTGCACACTCTCCAAGTAACAGTAAATGAATTTCCTTCAATGTGGAAGTCTCAAGTTGAGATGTTAACTTTTAATCAGCCATGTACGTGTATTTATAGGTCGACTGTCGGTCGTGCTATTATTGTAAATTCGTGAGTTTTGTTATTTGTTATGTTTTCTCCGAAATGTAATGAAGGATTCAAATTAAAAGTTTTGTATGGTATTTTTTCATATTTGTTTATAAAAAATATTTTTTATTATTTACCTATTTAAAAACAAAGTCCGATGTCTGAACATGACAAGAGACAACTTTTAGTATACCAAAATAGAGGTTTACAGTAGAGTTGGGTAGGGCATGATTTTAAACTGAGTATGTAAGAGTGACGTGACATTTGGTACTGAACCAGTACAATGTTCCACTTCAAATGAGGCGAGGAGATTTTTATGCTTTGTACCGCGGCAGTAGATTTGAAGCGATGAGGCCGGTGAGGCGTTGAGCGTCATTCCCTCATTTGTCCCGTACAAAACTTCTAGTTCGGAAATGTTCGTTAAGAATCGGATGTGATCGGCCTCGGTCACCTCATTGTACTAGCAGTCGTACATGTCATGTTGTCCCTCTTTGTCATGTGAATATCCGTAGAGGCGTTATTGTACTGATGTCTTAGTTCCGTCCTTCCTCTTACATTTGACGCGTGAGTAGTAGCGGGACAACATTTTTGAAGTAGTAGTACAAATTTAAATTTTGAGCCGTATCAGTACAAATCTATTTTGATAAATGTACTGTCTCACACGTGTACTCGTCACTAGTTTATAGGAGTTTGTAACTTTGGATTTCATTCCAAGATTGACCGACCTCTTTTTTCCTTACAACTATCCTAAACCTACCAAATAAACTTGTAATAATTTTGTAAGCAATAATTAAATAAACTCGTTAAAAATCACATTTCCATTCCAATGTAAATTAATCAAGTTAAAGTTACCAAACAATTTTGGTAAAGTGCGCTGTAATGATGACAGTGTAATTTTATTAGGTTATAATTTTAAACATAAATCCATCATACTGTGACGTTATTAATGAATAAATTTACAATATCAGCCTAATTAAGACCCACTGCTTGGGTATATTGGTAATTTTATTACGTCACGTGACGTTCGCGGAATGGCCACACCGTCTGCTTGTATCTTTGGCATAAAGGCGAAAGATACACCGAGAGATACAATACAATACTGTTACGAGTTACAGGACTCGAATTAAAATGCGGTTGGAATTATTATAGAGTTTATTAGAACTATACAAACACGTATAACACAGGTACAAATATAACCGAACACAACAAGTCCAAACGTAATTCAATAACACGCGCAAAGTCCGTCACTAAATATATTACCGAATGTACACAAGTCTTGCTTCGCTCGTAGTGATAGCTCGATTGCCGCGTCCCTCAATTGGGGCATTGCTTTATACTGCACAGATGCAATATGTCTACCCGGCCGCGTGGACCGAATTTCCTAGAATCAGTTTGTACTTTAAATTCGACACACCTGGCTAATGACTGCCATAAAAGATTACAATACACAATGGGCTGTTTTCTAATCACAGTTTTTTTTTAAACACAGTAAACAAATAAGTCCAAATGCCGAAAGGTAATAAAATGTGTTTTTACAGGTATACAGGTGTGTATTTGTTTTTGTTGGCGTCTAGGTCGTAACAATACTCTTTATTGTACACCAACATTACATAGAAAAAAAACACAATAAACTTACTCACTAAAGGGTAGTACAATGGGCGGCCTTATTGCTAAAAGAAATCTCTTCCAGGCAACCTTTGGATGGACAAGATCTAATTGCATAGATAGCGTTTATGTGCAGTTGAAATAAATATTAATATAATAATAAAATATTTATAATACATGTTAGGTTGGGGAAAAAGATTCTTCGCATTTTATATAAAAATTCTAAAGGTTTTTTTATAAAGTTTATTTACATTTGACTAAAGTATGTAGGTGCCATTTTGTTGGATAACTTTTTGCCCTCTTGTAGGTAGGGACGTGATCCCATTGCTATAAAAATTTTTGGGCTTCTGATCAAAAACTGCGACAAGTGGTTTTGACAGTCCTCTCGTGATGTTAACCTGACACTGCCTAAGGAATTCTGCAGAGACCGAAATAGGTGAAAATCTGAAGGTGCAAGATCAGGACTATACGGCGGATGCATTAACACCTCCCAGTCAAACTCTCGTAATTTTTGCTGAGTGGCTAGATATGTGTGAGGTCTAGCGTTATCATGGTGAAAAACCATACCCCTTCTGTTGATTATTTCCGGCCGCTTTCTCTCAACTTTTTCCTTTAATCTCATCAGTTGTTCGCAGTACATTTCAGAATCGATGGTACTGCCTGGCGGTAACAGCTCATAATGAATAATGCCCTTCCAATCCCACCATACACACAGCATCACCTTGTTGCGAGTTAACCCGGGTTTCGCCACAGTCTGTGAAGCCTGACCGATCTTTGACCACGATCTTTTTCGCACGTTCTTGTCGTACGTGATCCACTTTTGATCACCAGTTATCAGCTTCTTCAAAAATGGTTCGGTCTCATTACGTCGTAATAAAGAATCACAAAAGAGTACACGGTTCATTAGGTTTCTTTCAGTGAGCTCATGAGGCACCCAAATATCGAACTTTTTTGTGTACCCAGCTTTTTTCAAATGCGCCAAAACCGTTTTGTGGTCAATTCCCAGTTCTCCAGCTACATCGTAACTACTAATATGCCGATCTTGATCCACTTTTTCAAAAATGGCATCAATTTTGTCCGTAAGAGGGCGACTAGAGCGACGTGCATCTTTGATATCAAAATTTCCGGATTGAAAACGTTTAAACCAAATTTGCGCTACTCTCACAGATACTGCATTAGGTCCATAAACATCACAAATTTTTTTCGCGGCTTGAGTTTCATTTTTACCTTTTGTGTAGTAAAATTTTAAAATGTATCGAAACTCTTCACTAGATTCACTCATTTTAACAATAAGAAAAACAAATGAAAATCACACATTTTCCTAATTTGAATTTGGAATTGTCTTCTTTAAAATTAAAGCTTTTTAATGATACCAAAACCAGCCAGATACAAATGGTCTAGTCAAAGAGATCTTATTACACGTTCATACATACTATATGCGAAAAGACTTTTTCCCCAACCTATTATAGTTATAAAAATATATACGTACAATATATACACGTACATACAAAACAAACAATAAACACGTTATACAGTTAGATAGTGCTCCTTCACAAGTCTGTTAAAGGAATGGATAGACTTAGCAGATCGGACATCTGCCAGCAGAGCATTCCAGAGATGCACAGCGTGAACGGAGAACGATCTTGCGTAAATCTCCGTAGTATGTATCGGTGTCCTAAGTCGCAACCTCTCTGACGTTCTCAAAGACCTCGAATCGTCGAGAGATCTTAGTGAGGCTCCTCGACTGGTGGGAGAGTCATTATTTGATTGTGGAGTTGATGGGTGGTGCGGCTTTGTTGGGACTCCCGTTTCCCGTAGCCCTGGCATAAGGCGTAGGACGGTAGGACTGATGCGCAGGATTAGCGTGGACGTAACTACGTTCTAAGTCTCAGACTTTTCCTACCATGAGCGCGGGGCACATGGGAGGAAGGGAGATTTAGTGGAGTATTAGCCCATGGGTTATTCTTTAATAGGGGCACCTTTCTGAGTCTCCACACAAGCCGGCAATCGACTCTGTTTATCTGCGCTATCTTCAGTGGATAACTCTCATTGCTTTGGTCTAATCCCAGTAAAGGACCCGGTAGTGTACGAAATATATTTCCCCCGTCTCAATTAAAAAAAATAAGGCGCAGGATGGAACACCCAGGGGTTTTAGTTCTGACTGGGCATGCTAGTGCCTTAGCCCTGACTTAGCGAAACCCACACACGGGTGAGATAGGGAGAGAGTGTGCGCAAGTGCGCATACGTCTTGCGGGCGCCGACGGAGGCCGGAGGCGCAGATATGCGTATGATCTCCCTCTCTGAAATACCGCTGAAGAGGCCCTCTAGCATCCAGATAGATCTAGATAAAAGTTGGAGTATTAACGAAAACCTTCAAAACATTACCCACTCTATCTGTATGAACATAGTGTTTAAATGATTAAATATAATGTATTCTATCTCATTCTTTCGCAGGCTGAGTCCTATAGATTTATATGTTTATCTCTTTTAGCGTCGCTTTTTCGTTTCATCGAGTTTCAGATCATAACCATACTAAAGAAGTTTCACTTCAAAAAATACCGGTTTGAAACCGTTAGCCTTGAGCTTGTCTTATTTCGTGCAAAGCTTCTAAGACCCACTTCTTCATTCTTCGATCCCATCACCTCTATAGCATTCCTCCTGTCTGATCCTCTCTATCAGCTATCCCACCTCTCCTATTCCATTGTGTTTGTCCTATCCCTCCTATTACATCCACCCTATCCCATCCTAAAGAATGGGAATTCATTACCTTTGCCCCTGGTATTGCAAACGTTTATAGACGACGGTAACCACTTTCCATCGGGTAGGCTGTCGGCCTGTCTCGTGTACTCCAGCAATAAAAATATAACCGTAGCTGTCTCTGAAGCAAGATCTTCTGGGAACCTAAGAAAGCGTTTTATCTGTACAGGAATGGAGAAAGAATACAATTTCCTGCGGCCAGGTGGCTTGTCATAAGAGGCGTCAAAACAACCCACAGCCAGGTGGTAGGGTATTTGCCCAACTGGATGGCTACCATCCCTAGCATAGAGTATGCCGCCATAACAACCTTGAGTTGTGTGCCGACATCAGTGGCCAGGCTCCAATCTCCAGTAAGAGAGCAGCAGCGCTGTAAATATCCATAGGCGATGGTAACCGCTTTCCATCAGGTGGACCGTCTGCCTGTCTGCTGCACTCATGCAATAAAAATAATAACATAGTAAAATGTCTTCAAGGTCAGCAGAACGATAGCAACACCTCTAGTAGTTTTAGTACCTATAGTGATGCAAACATCTGTAGGCGACGGTAACCACTTTTCCATAGATAGATTGTATAGACGGTAGTATTCTAGATGTAGAAAAGACAAACAGTTATGCTGCATCATCAGTAGAGTGTTAGCAAGTTTATAAGAGAATATACAGATAATAGAATTAGAATAAGAGAAGTCTAGATAATACAAACAAACACTAGTAGTAAGAGTTGTAGTATAATTGTTTGGAAGTAGAATAAAAATAGAAAACTATGTATGATTTACAATAACATAAAATATCCTGATAAATATATTCGTCAGGAGAAAGAGAATATAGAAAAAGAAACACTTTACATCAGGTAGGCTGCTAGCCCAAAAATATTACACTTATTTCTTGATTCTATGTATATAATAATGGAAAGTTGTATGATGACTCACCCGCTTGTTGTCACGGAACTTTAACCAGCCGCTGATGACACTGTTATCCACATCACAGAACTCCTCCTCCTCAACCCTCCTATTAGGCAAAGGACTGCCACCAGGACTCTCCACCTCCCTTCTCCTCATCACAGGAGTGCATTGCTGTGACAACCTCCCTTCATTCACCACGTCACTCCTCCTGCCCAGGACCGGGGTGCCGTGCGCAGATACACCTCCGCTTAGCAATCCACGGCGGGTGGAGAAGGGGCTGTCCCGTCGTTTCGGGCTTTTGCACTCTGAATGCAAGCAGAGGCTGTCGAAGTTGGCGAGTTCGACCGAGACCCTGGTCTGGAGCCCTGATGGGTGGGTGGTGAGGATGGTCTGCTTGGCAATGCTGCACCCGTGACGGTGAATCTCTTCCCGTCTCTCCATGTTTGGTTTATATGTTCTCCATTTGTATTTTTTACCTGGAACAAAATAAATTAATCTTTATTTATATAACTTTTTATCATTATGAGTTTATTTTTATAACTCGTTTATCAGTAAAAATAAAAAAAGATGAAAAAATAAAAAGTGTAGTCATTTTTATTATTATATATTATACATACACGCTATAATTTATGTTTCAAATATTTTTGATTTTTTATGTATTTTTTATAAAAAATTCTTGTATGATAACAAGACATACAAGACATTTTTATAAAAAAACACATAAATTAAATATTCATAAATAATAAAATTATATATTAATACCTGTATTTTTTTATTCCCAACAAAGCGGATTATAAATAAATAAATTGGGTAAGTGCTTGAATACCTGCGCACAATAATGGGTTTCGTAGAGATGGTAAGTGACACTATTTACGAAATTTTACTACGGAACCATAAAAAATTGTTTAAACAAACACACCTCATATCTTTAAAACTAATTCTTGAACACCAGTTGTCGTTGAAAGCAACTTAAGAATTTAATCTCATATTTTAAAATTTTCCACTTAATAGTTAAAAAGTTATACACCTTTTATGAGTTTAAAATTAATATCTTCCCACGTATGAATTTAAAATAAAAATTAATCAATAAATATATAGGTAATTTACTTAATTAGTATTAAGTAAAGAAATATAAGCCAAACATACAATTGTGTAAACCCACCAGGACAACAAGCGTGAATATAATAACAATTCAAAAATTAGCCCGCAACTCAACAAAGCCTCAATCAAACATTACTGAAGAGCTTAATCCTATTAATTCAAATAATAAATTACTATGACATTTCATAATGGCCCTCAAGAATTATAAAGTGCTCAAAGTTCATTAAAGAACTCCATTCCGGGGCACCATGCCCATTCCAATATTGAGTACGATAAGGGACTATTGTCATTTATCAATGAAAAATCGGAACGAGAAATTTATAAAAAAAACTTTATACGCGACGCTTAGAAAACCAGGAAATTACTGGATGTAACAACACTCGCGGTTTAAATTTATTGAGAGCTTAAAGCATTTCGGGACTTCCCTGTCTTCACAAAAATGTCATTGTTCAAACAATACACGTAATTAGCTTCTCTCTGTTTTTGCATTGAATATCTAGAATAGTATCTCCAGAAGATTCAAACTTGTAAATATTTTTGTATAAACTATTACCGTCACCTATAAACGTCTGCAATACTAAGGAAGTCGATTCATCGCTTACCTCCTTGGTACTTTATACATCTGTTTATATAATACCCCTTTTTAATTGACCCATATTGCATCACTCTGGGAAAATTCTGTAGTGAAATCTTTAAAAATAAAGATTACGGGTTGTTACAAGAATTGTTTTGTTTTCAGTGCACACAATATCCTATGATACCTTCGTCAGATTTTCAAAAATCATATGCGACGAATTAATTGCCAATTATGAATTATTTCTTATGAATCAGAAATAACTTCCTGGTATTGACGATGAAATGTAAGCAGTCCCTAAATATCCTTTCTTTAAAATAAACCAAGATCTATGGCATTGAAATGATTGCTGTAAAAGCCCAAGACGTCAATTTATGGACCTCCTTTCATCAGAAGGAATCTAATATAGAATTCTCAATGACTTAAATTGTGCAATTAAAGACGAACATTTTGTTCTAATTGAATTTCTGCACATTAACCGTAAGTTTATAGAATAGAAATGATAGAATTTATTACTAAAAAGATTTATTACATGCTAGCTACTAAACGGGAGATTGTTCTTATTTATTTCAAGCATAAAATAGAGAGTCAGAACCTAAATGATAGAAAGTGGCTATTGTTACGTAAATTCGTCTCTGTACAAAACTGCCATAAAAGGTTTATCTCTAATGGCGCGTTTCCATGCTTGCCAAGGCCGGCAAGCGTCCACAAGCATAAGCGTGTAAAGAGGGCGTTTGGCTTGGCTTGCGTGAGCTTGTGGACGCCTGTATTCGATCCGGTCTAGTGTCGGTTTTTGGACACAGATCAAAGGGCGCTTTTTTTTTCAGGCGGGGGAAATTCATTTCGCACATACCGGGTCCTTTGTTAGGGATTAGACCGTTGTTGATCATGGAGGCTTTCCACTGAGGGCAATCCAAACAATAATCAACCGACTTGTGTGGAGACTCGAACCCATGGACAAATGCCCATGGGCTAATACCCCACTAAAACCACCCTCCTCCCATGTGCCCCGCGCTTATGAGGCATGAGATACAGAACGTAATTACGCCCACACCGATCCTAGCGCACAAGTGCTTGAGAGTGCCCCGGGAGAGGCAAACTCACTTCGTCAACAGGTGTGAAGACTCCTCTGCTCCCTAGATGCTAGAGGGCCCCTGCAGCGGTATTTCAGGGGGGGAGATTATGCGCATACCTGCGCCTCCGGGCTCCCGACTCACGTCGGCGCCCGCGAGACGCATGCGCACTTCCATCTTTCTCCCTATCTCGTTCCGCGGCCTCCTTTTGAGACATTACAGTCTCGCAGAAATTGGCCGCGCCCACCCACCAATCGTCGCTGTGCAGCATGGCTTGCACCAGATCGCCCAGCGAGTCGATCGGTCCTACTAATGTCTCGAGTTCAAACCTCTGAGGTGCCCATGTTGCGCACTCGACTAGCGTGTGAAACGCCGTGTGCAGTGTGCCAGTGCACCACACTGGCGGCATTGGGGTGAAGGCAAGCAGCCCGCAATCTGACATAGATACTTGTCGAAGCAACCGTGCCCGGTAAGTATCTGCGTCATTCTGAAGGTCAGGCTCCCGCGTTTCCGCGAGAGCCATCGCAACAGCTGCGGTCGAACCGCTTCCACCGTGAGATTAAAGGGCGCTTGCGGCAAGCGCTTGCGACGCGTTCACACGTTGGCATCACAAGCGTCTGCACTAAGCGCTTTTTTGTCCGCTTTAAAATATGGCTTAGGCAGCGTGTATTAATTTAAAATCTTCCTTCGTTATATTCGTCAAAGACATTCGTCCGTCAGCTGCAGAAACGAATACTTTCTCATCCATGAAATACAAGTTCGGTGTCCGCCATGCTTGGATGTACGTAGCACACTGACGCATTCACAAGCGTGTAAACGACTTCCAAATGCCAAGCGAGATTTCTGGACGCTTGGGGCTTGTGAATGCTTGTCGAGCCTTGGCAAGCATGGAAACGCACTATAAGATAAAAATATATAAACATCAAAAACTAGAGAAGCATAATAAGTGGTGTCATCTAATCATATCAGATTTAGCAGCTTTTGAGTTACTTTTTACTGCACTATTTTCATTTAAATTCTTCGTCCTTCTTTGAAGAGCACGGACCATAAAAATGGCACGGAGTTTTGGAGGGCTTGCGTGGGGCCATGGGAAGGCCAATACGTAGAGGCCCCTGACAAGTTTAATCTAAATGTGGCGTGACACTGACCGGCGATCATCCCTGTCTACACCATATAATAATGCACCCAAGGACAAGCCCCGGCCAGTGTAGGACTATTGTGAGAAATGAGAACACAAAGTAACGGGCTATTAGGATGAACTGCTAGTAGAGTTACAGATCGGGGACTATGGCGTCTACCCGTCGCAATGTTCAAGGAACATGGAAAAAATGGGTATACGGTGACGCGCCACTCACTACATGGGCCTCTAAAAATGCCGTATAAGATTGGCGAGGGGCAACATGGGTGTAAGTGGCTAAAGGCTGTCGAGAGATGGGCTGCAGGTTCACCGAAGCTACTTCCGATGTTGTCCCATTTATTACTTCCACTCCTGGAGCTCGAGTCTTTTATTATTATAATTCATAAGCATGGAAATGCTTATCAAGTAAAAAATATGTAAGGGCCAATTTTTAATAATCAGATAAAATTTATCAATGTAATAAATTATAACCTGACTGAATTCAAAAATAAAACAATTCAATTATTTTGTTCACACAATAGTAATTTTAATTTATCATGTTGTACTTTATTCCTCGAATAACTTTTATCCGGTAATTAAGAAATTGGCAATAAAAGACATAAAAAGTGTATGCCTTATGGAAATAATAAAAAATTGCATAAACCATATACACGCGTTAATTAATAATCACTGCCCGCTGTCTATTGATTAAAAAGTATAACGCACAATATTGTTTATATAATAATATTTATTTAATTAAAAACAAGGTGAAAGATTTTTGATTAATCACCTAATCAAAAAAATCCACCTTGATTTCAATTAAATAAATATTTTAAGTAAATAGTCGTGGTAGTGTAATGGCTAGAGCACGCGTCCCAAACTCAAAGGGCGCAGGTCCGATCCTGGCCGGAACGCATGCACCAAGGTCAGTTTTCTGACCTAATGTGCATATTGTTGCAATTACCACGTGCTAACAACAATGAATGAAAACATCGTGATGCAACCTGCACATCGACATAACCGATGTGTCAAACCTGCCAAGCCGCCTTGGACAAGCGTGACGGGTATACTGTCCGTTCCCCTATAGTGGAAGGTCCGAGCCCAGCAGTGGAACAGTTATGGACTATTATTATATATATTACTAGCGGTCCGCCCCAGCTTCGCACAGGTATCTCAAATTAACTTTTTTGTTGAATTCAATTACCTAATAAGCGAATTCAAAATATTTCACCTTCCGTACGACCCGTACTCCAGTAACGCCTACATCGCATAAGGTGCTGCCTAGCTAGCCGAGCAGGGTGAGTGGCGACCACGCAACTTTTTTCTAATACTTACATTTTTAAACTCGTGATATCTTTCGAATGGAATGTCCGAATTGAATAATTCAAAAAGTTATATAAAGGTATTGAAGCAGTCTTGAATATGAAGTAATTTATTTTTATAACGATGAATACCAAAATACGAATAAAGAGCCTTTTCTAGCGGCGGCATTTCAATTAATATTTTAAAATAAAAGAACACTTATTGTGGCATAACTATAATAGTTAGACATATGCTGTCGCAACACTTTTTGTAGATAATGATGTGTTCTGCAAAGTCGTAGTACATTATTTTATTCTATCGTCAATAGTTTTTGCAGCGCACACGATTTTACACCTTGGGTTACACTATTGGAAGAGTTTATTGACAGAAATAAACTGAACTTTGACGACGTAAACAACGCCTTATCCCAAATATCTAAGTGGTTTACTGTAAATAACTTATTACTCATTCCGAGCAAAACTAAATGTGTTAAGTTTGTTATGCCCAATGTAAAAGAATACGATATTAATATCTCTCTTAACGACACTAGACTTAATCTAGTAGATTCAACTGTATTCTTAGACATTAACCTAGATCAGAAGCTCCATTGGGGCGCTCATGTATCTAGTCTCTCAGGAAAACTTAGTTCTGCTGCATATGCGGTCAGAAGAGTTAGGCAGTTCACTGACGAAGAGACTGCTAAACTAGTTTATTTTAGTTATTTTCATAGTGTCATGTCCTATGATATTTTACTTTGGGGCAACGCTGTTGACTTGGAGACCATATTTGTTTTACAAAAAAGAGCCGTAAGATCAATTTGCAACCTCGGCCCTCGGGAGTCTCTTAGAGAATGCTTTAAGGAAATCAATATTATGACGGTCGCCTGGCAATATATTTATAATAATATATTCGTAATAATTTGAGTGCCTACAAGCAGTATAAGTATATTCACAATTTCAACACCAGGCATTGTAATAGACTGATATTGCCATCTTTTAGATTACAAAAAGTACTGTCCTCTTTCTTGGGGGTTGGTATACGCTTCTTCAATAAGATTCCGAGTGAAATGTTAGATCTGCCTTTCACTAAATTCAAAACCAAATTAAAAAGTACCTTGCTAAACAAGGGATACTACGCTATTGAAGAATACTTAAATGACAAAAATTCATTTACATAGCAGCTCGCTCTAACATCTTATACTATATTTTGTATAATGTTATCTTGCCAAGCTTGTAAGGGATTTATGGAGATATATGGCAGCATAACATTTTAGTACGTCATATTATTATTATAACTTTCATAATATTTTTCTTTCCTCTTATTGTGTCTTGGTCTTATTGAGTATGCACTGTTTGCTACAACTCCATTAATTCTTCAAAAAGTAATTCTGTAACATACTTCTGTATAAAACTTATTAAAAAAAAAACAACTTGAGATATAACTAGAATAAGAAACTTAAAGAAAAACATTATTTAGCTAGACGTGTTGCTGGGGAGTTTCTTGCCCCTTCTTCTCCTTAACAGCAATAACACGTTGTGAAGCGGTATACATAGAATAGGAAGAAAAATTAAATTTTAACTTATACATTTATATGACCTTCAAAAAGTGTTGTCCAGTGGAACTTATTTTGAATAAAAAACTTTGAATTTTGAGTTTTGGAGTTTTAGTAAAGATCCCTAATTTTTTTGAAAATATAATATAGCCTATGTCACTCGGGGATAGTGTAGCTTGCCAACAATGAAAGATTTTATTTATGTCGGTTCAGTAGTTTCGGAGCCTATTCAATGCAAACAAACAAACAAAATCTTTCCTCTTTATAATATTAGTATAGATATATTGAACTAAATAAGTAAAACAAAATTATGTAAGTATATTAGGACAATACAAATTTCTACTAAAGTTAAACGACGTAATGGCGCGTTAATGTGATTGACATCGTTAAGTAAGTAATAAGTTTTCAAGCAGTACTTTAAGTTGTCACATTTCAAAATGAAAATACATAACTATCGACTTGAAGAGCCTTCATCACTACTAAAGAAAAGTCAACCGAATTATTTATTATCAACCGGACGGGGTAATTTATAAGACGTGTGCCATCAAAGTAAACTACGTATCATTTGCTGTCATTAGAGTAATTACGTATTTCTATATGATGACACGTTAAATCAATAACTTTTAAAGACTAAGTTATATTTTGTACTTATGTTCCTTATGATACACTGAAATACGGTGCGTAAAATTCAAATTGTCTCAAAATATATTTTCATATTGGAATCACACGACTTATTTTGAGATACTTTTCTCTGATGTTTCTTTTTTTTTAATTTGCTTTGTGGAGCTAAGCCGTGGCGTCACTTAGAGGTACTTGCGGAAGATCAGCGCTGGTTGTAAAACTAGCATTATGCTGAGCAAGAGTCTTTATAGGACACCGCATTTAATTTTTAGACATATTATCATGTAAGGATTTTTGTATATTGTCATAAATAAATATTTTTTCTTTCTTTCTTCTTTCTTTCTGATGGGACTCGGTATTTGAATTCTATGTGTAAAAAATCAACATTACATTACATTTACAAAAATTACACAAAAACATATAGTACAGAAACATATATGACACAAACATATAGCACACAAACATATAACACACAAACATATAAAATATAGAACACAAACATTTCATTGCTGGGGTCGACTTTTCTAAAATACTTATTATTACAACATTTTAACGTATTTTTTACTTGTACAAATTGTTCACAAATGAATTTATAAGAAATATTAACTATAGCATCTACGGTCATATATTGCAGATTTATTATGCTAGTAACAAAAATTTAACTATTTTAATGATGGTTTATTATATACTGACTAGTAATTTAATAAATATTTACTAGTTATTAGTTTGATACATTAAGACTATTTATATTGTATTATATAATATATATGTTGTATCATAAATACAGTAATTTAAAAAAATAAAACCAAATCTATGTGTGTGTGTGTATGCGCGTACGCGACGTGTTAGTATCTGTGTGTATCTTGTTATTAATTTAATTAAGCCTAAATTGTACATCTGACTACTTACTTAATGAATTGTAAACATAAATGTATATAGTTGGTCTAAAAAATTAATTATTAAAATTTTCACAATATTGTGTACTAAATTATATAAAATGTGTTATTACTACTCCGTATTCTGGAAACAACTAAGCATTAAAACCGTTCACTCTTACCTCTGCATACATTTTTTATGCAATACAGAAACGTGAAAGCCGTACAGGATTCTATGGGATATATTATTATACATTACGCGTAAGGTATCTAGGGACTTGATTATATTCCTATCCGGTGGTATACAGGTTGCTGATAAATTTTTAAACAAAATTCTTTATTTGATGTATTACGACATACTTACATTGGTACATATAGATGTAATAACATTGTACACAGATTTTTATTGTTTTCTGTCAATATAAACGCACTAATTTCAAGTATCAGCAATCAAATTTGATAAGGCCAACATTTGCATTAGAAAAATAGATTACTCGATCTGTTTTTATTATTAAAAAAATATCATTACTGCGACGTGTGTTGACACACTGGCCCCATCACATCTTCCAATGACCGAGTCAGAGGTTGGCAACGCCGCCTCTTCAGCTGAAGACGTCAAATGGCGCAAATATGGAGCCTTAGGAAGAGGTTACATATTTGTGCTGTTTGGGGTTGAAACAACCAACAACCCGTGGGGTCCGTCCGCAAAGAGTTTCTTTAAAGACATATGTAAGAAACTCTTTGACACTACTCGTGATCAGAACTCTTTGACACTATCAGAAGGCTGTCTCATATTTAGCGCAACAAATAAGTATTGCCATACAGCGCGGCAGTGCAGCCAACCTTCTGGGTACGCTCCCCGAGCAGTGATCTCCTACATAGTGTATTTTAGTTTCGATGTGTACATAACTTATTTTACTTGCATATAAATCTTTACAAAATGTAGTACTTATGATTACGTATTACGTATGTGACGTGATTACGAAGTCGGTTGTCCTCTGCCCAATGGGCCATAACATTCTTAATTTCAAAGTGACTTGTTTGAAATTGCGCGGTTGTAGTTCAGCTGTCGTTTGAGAACCCCGAGTCGACGTGAGAGTTCGGCAACGCTCGGTTATGTTCGGTTGCCCTCGTGAACCCTCGATACACGGCCAGTGGAGCCCAAAGAGTACATTGAATACATAAAGAGTGAAGCCCATTTCGGAACGCGTATCGACGCAGTGTACAAAGCTTAGAAGCCGTTGTTTTTCTCCTGTCTCTGGCACATTTTTATCGTGCAAGTAATTTTCTCTATTTTAAAATTCAATCGTCCTTAATCACCCTTTCATATTTTGATTTGTCTTCTGTATATTTACAGAAATCATGAAGTGTGGTTGGCATATAATTCTGCATCGTGCTCGTACCCGACATAAATTTAAAAGAAGTGGATTAATTAACACCCTACAATACCGTAACAATAAATTTTATTAGTAACACGTATATCCATCAGAAATTAATCTATAATATTTAAAAATGAACTACAAACTATACTATTGTTACGAGTTGCAGGACTCGAATTAAAATGGTGTGGGAATTATTATAGAGTTCATTAGAACTATACAAACATGTATAACATTGGTACAAATATAACCGAACGTAATAAGTCCAAAAGTAATGCAGAAGATCGTAATTCAAATACACGCGCAAAGTCCGTCACTAAATAGATTACCGAATGTACACAAGTCTTACTTCGCTCGTGGTTATCGCTTGACTGCCTCATCTCTCAATTGTGGCATTGCTTTAAACTGTACAAATACAATATGTCTGCTCGGCCGCGTGGACTGTATTTCCTAGAACCACACCTAGCTAATGACTACCATAAAAGATTACAATACACAATGCGCTGTTTTTCTAATCACGAATTTTAAACACAAAGTAAACAAAAGAAGTCCAAATGCAGGTGTGAATTTGTCTTTTGTTGGCGTTCAGGTTGTAACACGATACACTAGATAAATACTAAAGCTAAATAAAAAGGGAAAAATTTCTAAAGATAAGTTATTAGTCCGAAACCACTGTCATTTACCGGGTACGTTCCCAAAAGGCTAGCGGCGGTACCACGTTGTATGGCAACGCTTAATCTTTGAGCAAAATAGACGCCAGATAAATAAAATAATGTATCTTTTATTTTTAGTATAATAAACGCTTAGAGGGGTCGAGTTAGTACAATACATTTAAAAAAAATTGCCACCTAATGCGGAGTAGCTAATTCCGAAAATACATAGAATTTTTAGTATCCATGCTTGTCTGTCTATTAGGGCATCACCAGAAAACTACTACTTACTCTTTTAAGAGTAAATAGTAACATATAGCGACCCATCTTAAAAATGCACAAGTATATGAAAAATCAATACAAGTATACAATAAATACAGCACTACTACACTAAATAAAACTTTAAAACTAGTAAAGCTGAGTAAGAAAAGGGGTGTATATTCACACACTGTTTAGACACGACGTGGAACATACGTGTTAAGTCTATCGTATGCCCTAGGGATGGGACACGGTGAATCTCCTCGCATCATTGTACGCAACTTCTCTTAAACGCGTGCTAGTTCATTCATTTAAGACTACGGTAAAGCATTTGTATCGAAGAAAGTTGTCAGAAGCGCCGACAGGATTCCGAGCCATGCGCCGTGCTCTTGTCACCGCCGGGGTACCTGTCATTCTAGAACCGAATGGACTGTGCCGCGACGATGGCAAGAGATCTGGAAGATAGGATGACCATGCCACGTGCGTTGACACTTTGGCTGCGATCCATCTTTCAGACACGGCCGTATTAGGTGGCGCAGCTGCCGCACGGCAGGAGGACCTTAGATGCCGCAGATAAGCATCTATTGGCAGTGAATACATATTTGTGGCGTGCGGTGTCAAGACTCTAGGGCCATGGGGTCCCGAAGCCTATCAGTTTTATTGAGACCTATCATCTTGCTTGATAGAAGTCTCAAGTGGCCAAAAAGTTGGCTTAAACAATTTTGATCTAAGTAATTTTAAACTTGATTGTCGAACAGTAAAAATCATTTTCTGTGGAATAGTCTGTGCTGCGGCTTAGTTTGAAAAGGTAACATGTGCTCGCGGGACGCTAAATGAATCAATTTGAAAACTGGCGAACCTTTTCATACCATAACTGTACAAACCATAATTTCATTCCAAGTTTAAGATAATTCCTGGTTGGTATATTTTTGTTTCGAATATATCCACGTCTTAGGTTTCCCACCACTAAAGCCGCGGGCAGTTCAGCTTCCATGAATAATGTATGGTATAATGGGACGGCCATAACCGCCGTAATTTGTCTATTTGTCCGTACATGCGTCTGCAATGTGACGTGTTCTATTCACGTAAATTATTAGCTATTAACTGCTCCCTCCTATATTTATACACTAAATTGGGTAATTGGGTATTCATCAAAGGCACATATAATTACATATTATTATGTGTACTATATATTTACAATGATCTATAATAAGATAATTGTATTGTTTTCTGTAATCCATAACAAATCTGTAGAAGGGATTAAATTTGTACAATTGATTTAAAAAAAGGTAATCGGAACAGTAGATTTAGAAAATCCAATTTTTAGTTTTGTTTATCTGTTAGAGCAGCATCATCATCATCATCCGTGTGTTAAATCTCGGTTGCGTTTGGAGCGTTCACTCCAACGACCAGGGTCCGCTTTCCTACTTTTTCTATTCCACTTCGCGCAGTCTTCAGCATCCCCCGTTTTGAGACCATTAGTACGCATGTCATCCTTCACAACGTCAAGCCAACATTTCTTGGGCCTTCCCCTTCAACCGGGACCTGGCGGATGCGGCATGGTTAGTCATTTGTTCCTCACATAAGTAGCTGGTCTCCGTAAAACGTGGCCGTACCAGCGTAAGCGACCCTCTTGCAGTTTGTCTGCTATGTCACAGACATGAAATCACATGGACACGGTCTTTCCGCGTCACTCCACATATATAACGCAGCATATTCATCTCCGTGGCATGCAGTTCTTACTTGTGTCGCTCAAGTACAGGTCACGCTTGTATCAAGTGAAAACTACTGAACAGATTTAAATGTAATTCATCACAGACCTACCTTATATCCCGGATCAACACTTAAGGTATTTTCCATTGCGCTAAATGACATCGTTTTCATGCGATAGATGAATATTGCCGAAAACTTACTCTCTCTCCTATTATAATATTGTTACATGCCGTCAAAGATAAGGGCACAGCTGCCTATTGTAAGCGCAGTCTATTGTCCTCCTCCCGGATTAGGGAGTTCTTTGTGTTTTGAATTTGCAATTAAGAAAAAGATGCTATTGTCTTTTTACTTGTTTTATAACAATCACTAGCGTCGAACTAATCCTTATTGTTATTGTTTTCGACTTTATGGACGTTCGCAGGTGTGCAAATTAATATTTCTTAGAAACTCAATGTGCGCGGTCAAACTTTTTTTGTACTGTGTAGTTAGTATAAGACGATGCCCGAACGGAGGGGCGGGCAGTCAAGCGACGGCTACGAAACGAGTAAGACGTTTTCTAGTACTCTCGATTAGTGATATAGACGACGGACTTTACGCGTGTCGAATTGTATTGAATCGTGCAGTGAAAACTGGTTGCATCCAGTTTTATATGTATTTGTTTTATACGTGTTTGTACAGTTCTAATAAATTCTATAGTAGTTCCAACGGCATTTTTAATTCGAGTCCTGTAGCTCTTAACAATATATTAATGTACTCTGTGATACTTCCTTTGCATTTTTATTTTTGGTGCCGCTGTTGTATTTCATTATCAAATACGTCGTCATGGTAACGTGAAAAACAGATAATAATTTATCACTTATGGAGAAAGTTAAATATTTTTCATTTCTCATATTTTAAATGTACGCTTGGAGTTGCCTGATTACAGGGATGAAAATAGTATTTTTCATCCCTGGGGAACGATTTTCCCTCCTGTAAAATAATTTAAAAACTATACGAAGCATAGATAATACGCGCGAGTCTTGTCCCAACTTTTTTACGGTCATTGTTAAATCGCAGCATAAATTGTAATAAAAATCAAGAATTCGTAACATCATTATAAATTACGTTTCACAAAATTATTCTACTAACAGTATTTAATCTGTGCAATAAAACGTCACTGTCAATATTGTTTGACAGTAATGACAGGTGACTTATCGCCGACCTCCTCGCCCCCTTCTACGAACGAACGCAGAGACAGATTAGCGATTGCTAATTCTAAGATTCATGTTTAAAATAATAATTAAGAGCTCATTATAAACTAGTTAACCTAAGTTTATGACACTTTATCTATTACATAACTTTATGGAATCAATTGTTATTCAACTCATAACTGGTAACCTCAGAAACCGGGAAGTAGTGACCACTTTCCGTCGCGTGGACTGTGCATGTTTGGTACCTTGCGGCAATAAAAAATGAAAAGATAATATAACATCCCAATATAAGTAAAATAATCGACTGAAATTACTCGCCGATTTTCCTAAGGGAAGTTAATTCGGTCAATCGGAATAGTGTGGAGCAAGAGAGAGATAATAATCGTATCTTTTCAATTATCGGACCACGGAATGGATGTGTTTATTGGAAGCTGAAGCCAGAAACTTTTATTCTTATTATTTGAACGGGAATTTTCTAATCAATGCTATTAATCGCGTTTACATCTCTTCAATAATTAGGCTCAATATTATTGCGTAATACTCGTTTAAATATTTCTCCTCTTTCCTGATAAACATGATCTCTCAGGGTATGCATTTCTTTTTTATACATTTTTGTGTCTTTTATGTTTTATAGCTTTCTTCACAATTTTATATGTATTACAATCATATATGGGCAACAACCGGCCCGCGAAACATTTTGAAAAAAAAGCAATTAAAAAAAATATTACATTAGATACTTATACCCACGGGAGTGACAGTGAGGCGGCAAACATTAAATCCTTTGATGTTTGCCGCCACTCGGCTTGCTCGATCGAATTCTTTGAGGTTTGCCGCCTCACGGGCGACACATCAAAAGATTTTTTCTTCTCAATTATTCTAAAAATATTATCACTACTTTAAAATGCACTAAGTACTTTTAAACGCGGCCCGCGAACGTATTTGCACGCTAAAGTTTGGCCCTCAACATGTCAAAGGTTGCCCATACCTGTTTTACATGTTGTTTACTTATCCGATTGCATATTTTTTATTACTAGTCGTTTATCTTAATTCTACTCACATTAACTGTGTTTTATTTTACACTAGCTGTGCCCACGACGCCGTCCGGGTGGAATTTGTTTTCAAAACCCCCCGATTTTGAAACATCATTCATTGGTGCTCCGCTCCTATTGGTCTTAGCGTGATGATATATAGCCTATAACCTTCCTCGATCAATGGGCTATCTAACACTGAAAGAATTTTTCTAATCGGACTAGTAGTACCTGAGATTAGCGCGTTCAGTCAAACAAACTCTTCGGCTTTATATATTATTATAAGATTTTTTATAATTATACTATTTTCCTATTACTATCTATGTATGTTCTTTCTATAGGTAACTTTCATTTGCTACTACTTTTCTTATACTAAAACACAAAATGGCTTCTATATGTTTATTACCGAATAACATAGAATCACATAAAACTCTCTGAAAAGGCTTTCCATATATAACAAACAAGAGTTTTGTGATAGGAAATGACCCGAGAGCAATCGCACATTGGCTCAGAACGGCGTGCCAGCGAATTCCTTGTGCGGACCACTGGTTTCATTGTGGCCGGCGCAGATTGACCGTGTAATGTGCCCATGATTAATATCGACTAAGGAAATGGCTTTGCTTTTACACCTATTTGGAGGCAATCATTTTTATGAATGAACTAGCTATGCCCGCGACTTCGTCAGCGTAGATTTTTTTTACTCTTCATAGTATCAACTTTCTGCCAGTGAAAGTCCCGTCAAAATCGGTCCAACAGTTTCAGAGATTAGCTGAAGCGTCCAGACAGACAGAATCCTTGTCCGAATTATCCCCCGTGATTTTTTTCATATTTTTATTTTGACTTCGCAAACAGACACTTCGATTTTATTTATCTGTATAAGTAAAATACTTTTTTTTTATTAACTACTCTACGGACTCGAGTTCCGTACCCTTTTTTACAACTTAATTTCTACTAAAGTTTTTTGAGTTCATACACGCTTATTGTTTATTTTGTTATTGTGTGTAACATTAATTTTGTGATTTTTATGTTGTACTGTACCTTAAGAATAACTTATAATATTATTGTTTTCTATTTTAATACTGAACTTATACTAATGTAGAGTGTATCTGTTACATGCTGGTGTTGTGAGGAAGTGCATGTGCAGTGTGTGCCTTATGTCTATACCTATATATATCTTAACTAGTGCCATTTGTGTTGCTTGTTCTTTCTGTGCCTAGGTTATTAATTTTTAGGCTCTTTGTATGTCTTGGTTTGTTTGTAAAGTGTACGTGTAATGCAATGCGGGGGTAGTGCCCGCTGGTGTGAGTATGTGTGAGTTTTGTTGACCATGGTAGCACCATTCGCTATTTGGAAGCATTAAAAGAAATAAAACAAGATAAACTCAGGCTGACACAACAACATTATATATACTAAATAAGACACAGAACATATATAACAAGTAGTCTTTAGGAAGTAGACACATACATAATAAATTAGATCAGAGCCTAAATCATCGACGAAAAGTCGCTAGTTGGTCGGTATTCTATAGGATACACTTCGGGAAGTGTGCCAGGGTATTACATGAATTGGTTCCACCCTCACCATTTTACCACCGGACAAGCAGACGTACGCGCTCACGCTACCGGGATATAGTAAAAATACCAACAAAGCGGACGAAACGCTATGCTTCCACTTTTATCATACGCACCCCTGAAGAGTGGAACTCTTTACCGTCGTCTGTTTTTTGCTCAAGAATACAATTTAGGTGTCTTCAAATCTCGCGTGAACAGATATCTTCTAGGTAAGCGTGCTCCACCTTAAACTGCATTTCCACCCGACATCAGACGCAATGTCAGTCAAAGGCGAACTTATTCATTATTAAAAAAAAATGCTAAATAAATAACCATTCATATAGTCCTTGACTAAGTCAAGGGAAATAGCAGGACTAACTAAACCCTATTAAATAAATAAAAATACATTATTATACACAATTACATTGATAATTACACTTATAAGTTACACATACATACAAGTTATAATTTCATTTCACTATTATGCATTATCCTTGATCTATCTACTATACATAGTGTTACATGCCGTCACAGATAAGCCGCACAGCCTATTGTAAGCGCAGGTTATTGTCCTTTCTCGGATTAGAGAATCCTTTGTCTTTTGAATTTGTAGTTAAGAAGAACATGATATTGTCTTTTTACTTGTTTTATAACCATCATTAGCGTCGAACTATAATCCTTATTGTTATTGTATTCGACTTTGTGGACGTTCGCAGGTGTGCAAATTAAATTTCTTAGAAACCTTGTGTGCGCCTCCAATTCCTTTGTACTGTGTAGTTGGTATAAGACGAGGCCCGAATGAAGGGGAGGGCAGTGAAGCGACGACCACGAAGCGAGTAAGACGTTTTCTAGTAAGACGCGATATAGACGACGGACTTTGTGCGTTCGAATTGTATAGTGCAGTGTGAACAGGTTGCATCTAGTTTTATTTGTATTTGTTTTATACGTGTTTGTACAGTTCTAATAAATTCAATAGTAGTTCCAACGGCATTTTTAATTGGAGTGCTGTAGCTCGTAACAATATAATAAAATTGTAGAGGTCGAATTTCTGTACAATGAAAAAAATGCTAAAAACCGAGTTAGGGGGATGTAAGAAGTGAAATAGAACTAATTTAGAATTTTATCAAATTTTTGTTTCTCTGTTTGTACCGGCTAATCTCCGAAAGGAGTAGAACGATTTAAATGAAATTTTGTATGGTAGTAGTTTATATCCCTGGCCAACATATAGGATACTTATGATCCCGAAAAATTAAAGAGTTCCCGTGGGATAGTTAAAAAACCGCACCACGTGGACGAAGTCGCGGGAATCAGCTAGTATATATATAAGTTTTTATCTGTGCAAGAACAGAGAAAGAATACAATTTCCTGTGGCCGGGTGGCCTGTCGTAATAGGCGACAAAACAACCCACAGCCAGGTGGTAGTGTTTTTGCCCAACTGGATGGCTACCACCCTGGTCTATAGTATGCCGCCATAACAACCTTGAGTTGTGTTCCGGCATTAGTGGCCAGGTTTCAGTCTCCATAGACGATGGTAACCGCTAAACTCCTGCAATAAAAAACCTTACTAATTATTTAGAAATAAATTATTTCATGTACGTGACATTACATACCACATTAAACATATTTTTACGCATATATTTTGTATATATATATATATATATATATATATATATATATATATATATATATATATATATATATATATATATATTTATGCATGTAATATCAGTAAGTGTATTTATATATGTCTATTAAGTATAATTTTGCTTATATAATATTTTACATACTTATATGTTTATAAATGAATAGAATATATGTAAGCAGCTGCTTATCCTCTAATATTTATGTATACCGCCTTTGACCAATATAATCTGTTTTATTCCTGTCACGGGTTGTCTGGAAGAGATCGCTTCTAAGCAATAAGACCGCCCATTGTGCACATTTAGAACATTTTTAGGCTATAAGGTTTTCTGTAATGGTGTACAATAAAGTGTTATCCATCTATCTATTAAATGACAAACTTCAAACTGTTCCAAAGACTGCCAAGAATTTAACAATTGACAGTAATAAATAAGGGTCGTCAGTCCCTCCCATTCAAGTCTGGATTTCCAGGCATTTCAAAGGGGTCTCGAAGTTTGATACTTGTGTGTCCGAAGTGCAGTTTAAACTAACTCTTTAGCCAACTTCCACCAACAACGGCTAAGTTACTGAAATAATGAAGTTAGTGTGTACACAACTTTAATTATGTTAAGATTTATTTATAAGCATTCTGCGGCAATCTTTCCAAGAACTAAGTTTTCTAATTTTTACCTCTTTATTTAACGGTCCATTTCTATCTTTTTTTTATTGCAGAAGTTCAGCAGACAGGCAGACGGCCCACCTGATAGAAAGCGGTTACCATCGCCTATGGACATTTGCAACACCAAAGGTGCTACAAATGCGCTGCTGCTTTCTTAAGGGACACTGGAACCTGGTCACTAATGCCGGAACACAACTCAAGGTAGTTATGGCGGTCTACTCTAGACCAGGGGCAGTAGCCATCCAGTCGGGCAAATGCCCTAACACCTGGCTATGGGTTGTTTGTCTCTGAACAAAGAAGCTATTTAAAAAAAAAAAACAAGTAAAATACACGATATAAACGATGAGAACACATTTTGTTTACATTTTTTGTCTGTTTCTTCGCGATTCGCGTAAAAACTAGTGGGCCGATTTCGATGCAGTTATCGCTGATCGACAGCTCCTTTAAGCCATACGTGAGCAAGATATGGAATGAGCTCCCTCCCGCGGTTTTCCCAGAGCGATACAATATCTTCTCTTCAAAAAGGGCGTTAACAGATATCTAAATTCTCAACGAGGTAGGCAACGCATCGGCTCCTTTAGTGTTGCAGATGTCCATGGGTGACGGTAGCCACTTGCCATCAAGTGGACCCGTCTGCCAGTATGCCTACAAGCAATTATAAAAAAATCCGACTTAAACTCTGCGATACTTTCTATCCTGGAAATCCGGCGGGAATTTTGCTGGGAATAGTTTAAATTTTTTATTGATCTATAGCAAATGTAATGTAATAAATTGTGTGATATTTTGAATTTGTGTCCTGGGAATCCCGCGAGAATTCCAAGCGTAAACGAAGTTGCGGAAATATCCTGGTTTAACAATACTTTTCTAAAACATATGCCAATGCTTCAATGTAATCTAACGTACATAGATTTTAACAAAAACAAAATAGTGTTCCTCGTAAACTCTAAACATAAGCTTGGATCTTTCAAGGTTTTTTTCTTTAATATCCTTCAATACTGTCGTGTTCCTTTCAGTACTGTGCCTTTCAGTCAAATTCATTCAAATTGATTGATTCGAGTATCGATTTGTAATACAATAATATTGATAACAGCCCATAAATGTCCTACTGCTGGGCTCGGGCCTCCCATTATGGGGGGAACGGACAGTATACCCGCCACGCTTGTCCATGGCGGTTTAGCAGGTTTGACACATCGGTTATCTTGATATTGTTAGCATTTGGTAATTGTATCAATATGCACATTAGGTCTAACTGCCTAAGTGCATGCAGTCGGGCCAGGATTCGAATCCACGCCCTTTGAGTTTGGGATGCGTGCACTAACCATTACGCTACCACCACTGCTGTCTGTCTGTTGACATTTGTAATAACAAACGCTCCAATTCCCTCCACTAGTACTGAACATGTGAATCAAGCGACTCTCTCATCTTCTGGTAGCGTCGCTGTTCGATATATATATGTACACCGTATGTTAGTCGGTGGCACGCATCCGTTGTAACTCGTCTCCTCTAATATTCATGGGTCGGCTCCCTTCATTCGTTGCTATATCGATATACGTAGTTGCTTTATTTGAACGCTTACAAACAGACATTTTTTTTTTTTTTGAAAAGTAACTCCGTCATAGTTTAAGACAGAGATTACCCGAGCGAACGAGGTATGCGCGAGTCATATACTATTTTATTGTACTCGATATTATGGATTAAGATGTGGTATGTATGCAGAGGGAGTGTGTAACATAAGTTGTGTATTTTTGTATACTTACATAAACTACATAAATTTTTAATATCCTATGTTTTTAATAGCCTGTGTTTTATTTATATATCTACACACACATGGCCCGCGTTGCCTTCCGCGATCCAGAACCGCCCACACGAGTTGCGTTTGTGCGAGTTTTTCTGGACCGGGGGAGGTGATCGGACACAGACATATTTTTTACTTTCTATATATATATATATATATATATATATATGTGTGGTTCTTATAATACATATTTTATACTTATGTAACTTGTGTTATATATTAATATCTATATGTTTTAAATAATTAGTTATTAATAATACTATACAGAGGAATAGCTGGAGGGATTTGGAATTGGTGGAGTATTTACTTTATTTATTTATTTCTGTACATGCATACATGGTTTATCTATATATAGTTACAATTTATTTATCATAATATCTAGACACTTTTATTTACAAGGGCCTTATATAGATACAAGGCCCTTGTAAGTAAAAGTGTCTAGATATTCCAGGATCTATCCTGGGGATGTATATCTATTTCCTATTTAGTTACTTATTTATCTACTTGCTATACTTGTTGTCTGTTACTAATAACTTATATGTTTATAATATATAAACAGATAATGTTAGAAATAGGTAGGTAGGTAGGTAAGTAAATCGTTATTGTACACCAAAAAATAGGCAAAGAGGAGTAGAAAATAGAATAGAAGCGGTACGCGGACATTCGTAGGCAACTCAAAAACACAAAGCACAGCGCAACGCGGAACGGAGGCTGGCTTGGGGTTCTTTCTTTCTTTTTTTTTCAGGCTGGAGAAATGCATTTCGCACATACCGGGTCCTTTGCTAGGGATTAGACCGATGTCGATCATGGAGGCATTCCACTGAGGGCAATCCAAACAGCCGACCGGCTTGTGTGGAGACTCGAACCAATGGACAAATGCCCAAAGGCTAATATCCCACTAAAGCCACCCTCCTCCCGTGTGCCCCGCACTTATGGTAGGAAAAGCATGAGACTTAGAACGCCCACGCCGATCCTAGCGCAAAAGTGCCTGAGAGTGCCCCGGGAATCAGAGCAAACTCACTTCGTCAAGAGGGGTGAAGACTCCTCTGCTCCCTAGATGCTAGAGGGCCCCTGCAGCGGTATTTCAGGGGGGGGAGATCGTGCGCATACCTGCGCCTCCGGGCTCCCGACTGACGTCGGCGCCCGCGAGACGCATGCGCACTTCCACCTCTCTCCCTATCTCGTTCCGCGGCCTCCATTTGAGACAATGATCATCGCTATGCAGCATGGCTTGCATCAGACTGCCCAGCGAATCGATCGGACCTACTATTGTCTCGAGTTCAATCATCTGGGGTGCCCATGATGCGCACTCGACTAGCGTATGAAACGCCGTGTCTTGTGCGCCACACTGTCGGCATTAGGGTGAAGGCAAGCAGCCCGCAATCTGACACAGATACTTATCGAAGCAACCGTGCCCCGTAAGTATCTGTGTCATTCTGAAGGTCAGGATCCCGCGTTTCCGCGAGAGCCATCGCAACAGCTGCGGTCGAACCGCTTCCACCGTATCAATGCCAGTGACAGGGTTTTCCAACTCTACCGACCAAGATTGGATCAGTCCCTACGTGCACCCTCTGCCGCCCGTCTTCGTAGTTTATTTTAAAACATCATACATATGTAAATGTATGCATACTACACCCGAAGACATGAAATTAAAACAATATATATGTAAACACTAAAAAATATTCCCATTTCTTTACGTCGTTATTCAAGAGCCTTGAATAAATATAACTTCGATCTTTCAACTGGCTTTATTATCACTCTATTAAGTATCTTTCCGTAGTACAAAAATTTCTCTTAAATTAATTCAAAACCCATGCCTTTTTTACATTTTTAAATTCCAACCAATGAGAGCGAGTTTTATAGACAACTCTCATTGGTTAGTCGTATCCTTACGCCCTGGCTAACACAATTATATAGGCATTAATTAACAATAACAAAATTAGATCATTAAATATTTGACAAATTAAGTTTAAATAAATAGATAAGAAATTTAAACAGAATAGTTATATATAAAATTTATTTTATGATTAGTAATTATGATTATATATGAATAATAAGCATAGCATAGATCAAAAGATGTCGTTGTTATGTTTTTCTTAAGGTAGCACTTGTCAAACGTCAAAAGCCAAATACCAAAAGATTGACCTTGAACTTGACCTACTTTTGTTTATGAAAGAATTACTTTTAAATACTAGTTTTATTGCGAAAGTTTCTAATAGACATGTATAAGCGAATAATGGAGTTGGAAACAGCGCGTGGTAACCAGGATTATGGTATTGTTACGAGCTACAAGACTCGAATTAAAAATGACGTTGGAACTACTATCGAGTTTATTAGAACTGTACAAACACGTATAAAACAAATACATATAAAACTGGATGCAACCAGTTCACACTGGACAATTCAATGCAATTCGACACGTGCAAAGTCCATCGTCTATATCGCTAATCGAGAGTACTACAAACGTCTTACTCGTCTCGTAGTCGTCGCTTGACTGCCCCACCCCTCCATTCGGACATTGTCTTATAGCAACTATACAGTACAAAAAATATCGCCGTGAGCACTGGGTATCCGAGAAATAGTAATTTACACACCTGGTTATCTATTCCTGCGACGGGCCAACAAAGCCGAAAACAACAACAATAAGGATTAGTTCGACGCTAATGATGGTTATAAAACAAGTAGAAAAACTATAGCATGTTTTTCTTAATTACAAATTCAAAACACGAAAGAATTCCTAAATCCGGGATGACAATAAACTGTGCTTACGACAGGCAGCTGTGCGTTTATCTTTGATGGCATGTAACACTATATTATATACTATATTCTCTATATACTATCTATAACTATTGTGTTCGCATCAAGAAGACCAGTCAGCATCCATATTATCTGTGTTATAGTTTTGTTTAAAAGTAAGCTAAGTTGGCCAGTTTAAACCAAATAAAAAAAAAACTTATAACATGGTAAGTGTATCCACTACCGTATCATACCAATCGAGCTGGCCCAGCGATTTGGAATCAAGATGATTCCAGCTTGACAATACAATGAAAAAATCCCGTATTTCTAAAGCGCGCTCGTGATTATGGCAACACAAAGCAGACACATGATATTCGTCAAGTAAACTATTCCGTGCTGTTGAATTTTCCAATCTCAGGGCCCATCTCTGATAGCCCATGAAGCACGACTTGACATAGTATTAAAATCTCTATTTCTGACGCCATTTATATTCATAACGCGTTTGTTTGGTGTCACCATAAGTTTTCGTGTGGTACAAACTACAATATACAGCGATTTAAATTAACAACACACATTATAGAGTATAGCAGACAGGCAGACGGCCAATGTGATGGAAAGTGGACACCGTCGCCTATGGGCATTTGCAATACTAAAAGTGCTGCCTGCGAAAGATGGCCAAGAACCTGACCACTGAAGTCGAAACACAACTAAAGGTTGTTATTGTGGTATGATTTAAATCATGCAGAAATCAAAAATCATACCATTTAGCTTATTAAATTATATTCTTGTCCTTTTATTTATTTTATTTTATTAAGGATCACCAACAGTTTTGTACATTTGATAGTTACTAGACCTATGACTAAGGTTTACAATGCTATGTAAAAACTAATTATAGGTGAACACAGCTTGCGTTGATTTCTTCATTGTTATTTAATTAAACTGTAATAATAAAAAAAAACAAAAATGTGTAAGGTAATGAAATTAGTCTGTCAGTCAGTCTGTGTCTAATTAGTGTCTTTTGGGCTAAACGAATCTTTTTATAAAATGAATTTTTGGAATCAAAGTAAATGTCAGTAACATCACTGCTACTTGAGAAATCGATCTTCAACCTTCACTTTATGCCATCTGGTTTATATGTTACTTCAATGGCATGAATTTAAAATACTTTTTAATTTCTCTAATTCTGAAAGTAAGTTTGGAGTTGCCTAATCACAGGACGAAAACAGTACTTTTCGTCCCTGGGAAACGATTTTCCTTGCTGTCAAAAAATTTAAAAACTATGCGAACCATCATAGATAATACATGCGGCTCATGTCCAAACTATTATTATCAGCCACTATTAAATCGCGGAATAAATTGTAATAAAAAAATATAAACAATTTGAATAACAATAATATCATTTTATACTTATAATTTACTTTTCGCCAAATTATTATTCAATATATAAATTTGAGCCAAATATTTACTATCACCAGTGACAAAAGAAATACTGGATGGTAGAATGCCACAGAAAAAGAAATTGACTTGCCGTTTCATATGTGACGTATTAAATGAATTCGTCACATTTAGACATGGATTTAACGCCTGATTTCATTAGAGAAGTAGTTTTTTGATTAACTAATCAATTTTTATTTACTTTCCTCGTATTCGAAATGAAAAGCAGAGTGCTAACCTCGGGTGGAAGCCATATTTCGGCACTCGAACTATTAACACCCTTGCTAAGTTCCTGCTCCAAACCTCTCGTGTAACGAACTACTATTAACCTTGGATAAGATCTAAGTCGAAGATATAGATCTGAAGTCTCCAGAAGTAGTTTTTGACATGATAGGGCCATGCTGTAATCATTATCTTGCTTACAGCTCTTAGGGTCGGCCCGATCGTTGTAATACCACGGTCTCACAGAAAATCGACGTGAAACGGTTCCTTAAGCTAATCGTGTTTCACGGTGAGTGACAGTTTCTATTGCTCACTTCCCCTTCCCTATTACATCACTTCTATCGGATCCTAAAGGTTGGCATCATGTTGGCTTCACCCCTGGTGTTGCAAACGTTTACAGCTGACGGTACCCACTTTGCATTAGGTGGGCCGTCTGGCCAGTTTCCTTGCTTCTCAATAAAAAAATTGTGTGTGTGCAATTCATACAAGGCAGAAGTGTAACTTAGAAAAGTAGCCTACGAGAGAATGAGATCAATATAGAGTATCAGGAGAAGAAGGATAATTATATGATTTAGTATTTTTATAATATTTTTACCGAGCTCAAAACACAATAACACATATTATTCAGATACCATGTTATCACTTTCAACAAATGACACGAGAGGCTTATGATAACTAAAATAGGAAACAAATGTTCTAGTTTCAATTTGATTTATGAACTTCAAAACTTCAAAATATCTCAAAATCTATATTTATGAGCATATTATTTAAATGATTAAATATCTATTTTTAGTGTCGCCTTTTTTCTTTTCATCGAGTTTCTAATCACAACGATTCTAAAGAAGGGTCACTTAAAAAATTGTGAAACCGCTATGGTAATGAAACAAAAAGCCTTTCACTTGTACCACACAAGGATAGTGTTGTAACAAATTGGATGATCAGAGAGTAGTTAATGTTATGTCAAAGGAATCCAAATCGGATACAAATTATGTATACAACACGCATTCCTCATTAGTGCATATACATAAAGCACGTTACAATTTCGTAAGCTACAGTAACTTCTACTGATCAGGAAATCAAACTGACATCTACTTTCCCCTGTGAAGTGTTGGTCAGGAAATAGCATATAAGCGTGCTTCATCTTCCACCGTGAACCTATTTATCTAATTTTTTTATGTAAAATGCAAGGAGATTTGGGTAAGAAAGTACCAAATATACCAAATATTAACTATTTGGACAGAGTTTCCCCTTGATTGTTCAGCCTTTGATGTGAATATTCACACAGCACAGTAAGCAATGAACACCGTCTACACGCCACTACGCCTTTTATACGAAAATGCTACCCTACAAAACAATAACATTGCATCATTGCTAAAAATAGCAATTACATCATAGTGTTGCCAGGATCATAAAAACAATTATAATAATTAGTTACTGATGCACTAAATTATCTAGATAATAATTTAAATTAAAAGTAACTAACCGGTAGAAAATGGTAATTTAGTTATAAACCGAATCATCTGATAAATAGACTAAAAATATTATCTATAACGATTGTTTATGTCATATTAATATACACTATGGTTCTCATGACTACTATGGTGGACATCTTGTAACATTTACAAAGACTAAACCGACTTCAAAGTAAAAAGCAATCATCAGATGCTGACTTGGTAACAGTGAGATCACATCAGAAGAATGCTCTTTCGAATTTTTTTTTAAATCGGTCTACAATTCGCGGAGAAACCGCATAACAAACATAAAAGAGACGCACAGTCCAATTGAGAACCTCTTTTGAAAGTCCCTTAAAAAGTAGAATAATAAAAATTTAAATTGTCCTAGAAAAGTTAGTAAGTTCTTGGGGTTCTTGAGAGTCCGTGTAGAATATAGGGTTCCGCAGAGGAGACAAACATCGGCCGGCTGAGACCGAGATCCGGCTGTAAGATTTCTACGTTCATGTGTTATTTAATTAAAATCTAGTTTTTGTACATGATTATATATGGGGGAATACATTTTTGCTAGGTTGCCTATAAATATGTGGCCGCTAATATTTTTAATTGAAATAATATTGGTTTGATGTATTGGAAAACATTTACTTCACTTGTTTTTTAAATTAATTATATATCAAGTTAAAGCTAGTGGTTTTCTGTATATGATGGGGTAAGGTTGCCTATGTAAAAGTGGTTGCAAATAAAGGTTGCCAGCTACTAAAGGTAGCGCGCTACGAGGGACGCTACGCTGCGTTACGCTAACGAGGGACGTAGCGCATTAACTCTCTTTCACTCTAATTTATCTTTAACAGCTAGCAAATAGGGGTTGCGACAACTTTTATACTGGCAACCCTATTTCGTCTTACACAGAAAAACATTAACTTTTATTTGATATATAATTTATTTTATAAACAATTTTCCCAAAATATCAAAGTAATATTATTTCAATAAAAATAACTGGCGACCTCATTTTTATAGGTAACCTAGTAAAAATATATGCCCCCATATATATCTTATACTAATATATAAAGCTGAAGAGTTTGTTTGTTTGATTGGTTGAACGCGTTAATCTCAGGAACCACTGGTCTGATTTGAAAAATTCTTTCAGTGTTAGATAGCCCATTTATCGAGGAAGGCTATAGGCTATATATCATCACGCTAAAACCAATAGGAGCGGAGCACCAATGAAGAATGTTTCAAAATCGGGGGGTTTTGAAAACAATTTCCACGCGTACGACGTCGCGGGCACAGTTAGTAATTATATATAAAAACTAGATTTTAATTAAATAGCGTATGAACGTAGTAAGTTGCAACCGGGTCTTAGTCTATGTGTTCGTTATTTGGCTACGACGAGCTCATCGAAATTCGTTTAAATACCCCGATCATAAAAATAATTTTTGATTAACTTCGATTATGACATACATGTCTATTGTAATACTTCTCAATCTGTTATCATTTTAATATTTAACACCTAAGCTCCCTCAATCAAAATTTCAACTCACGTCATTGTTATAAGATGTGAGTGTGGTAGTCCTTTAGCTACAATAACTTGGAGATGCCTTAATGGTTTGCTTATTAGTTGTAAATAACCCAATATTATTTTTATAATATTTTTTTTAAATTATCTTAAGAGCTCTTTCACACTAAGCCGCAAGTAACGCGCCAGTAGCAGCGCAACTGTCGCGCGACAGCCGCGTTCGATCAGTCGGCTTCGAGCCAGTGTTGCAAGCGCACGTACATACAATTATTGCACAATGAGCTACTTCGACAGAACAATTTATCATTGAAGTTCAATTGCGTCTTGCTTTATGCGATTCGAGGACCGATGATTACAGCAACAGGATCACTATTCGCACATCAAAACAAAGGATCAATCCAACATTATGTTTTTATTATGAACGCGACGTTGATGGCGCCGAAGAAGAACCAAAAACAGCAGAAGCAATAATGATGTTTCTTCGTTGGAATCCATTATTGGAGTGAAGTGCGCCACACTGATCTAAACAAGTCAGGCGGGTGTAGTTGTAATAAGAAGGCATGTGCTGCTGTCGCGCTACTGCCGCACTGCTTGCGACGTAATGTGAAGGCGCTCTAAAGAAAATTTGCACGCCTCATAGTCAAAACATTCGAGTCTTACATCCTTATGTCACCTCAAATTTATATACCATGTTTTAAGCAAATAAATTTTATTGAATTTGAGCCGTTGGAATCATTGCCTTATACAACGCTCTCACAGAATATAGATAGATGTAGAAAGCTTAGTCTTGAACTAATACTTTTTCATACGATGAGTGAGGGTTGTAATAACCCACTCCCCTAATTCCATCTTCCTTTTTTTGATGACGCAGAGGGAATATCTTCTTGGGAAACCACCCTCGGGCCTGGGGGAAGGCTCGCCGAAGGATGTATGGGACTCTTGAACGGCCGCATACGGCCAACCAAAACGGCATGGTTGGCCGTCAAACTACCCACTAAATCTAACCTGCGCCCCTAGCTCACACGCTTTTACAGGGCGCCACAGGAACTGGACCAATAGGTATCGCATCTGTGACGCCTCAGCGCTTGTCGACGAGCCCAGGTTGTCCTGCGGGGAAGGACACCCTCTTCAACAACAGGGGGGGGAAGTTCGCGGGATCCCCACTTGTCCACGCGGCCTCCTGTGCTGGAATCATGGAGGAAAGAGACTTTATGCGTAGCGGCGCCTCCGACCCCGGAGCCGCCTTTTGCGGATTGGGTCCGCATACGCACACTTCTTCCTTTGCCTCTCCGACTCCTCCTTCTGGGTCATGACCGACTCACAGAAGGGAGGCAACCTTGGACCAACACCTTTTGCTGTATGCCCTCCAGCGACCTCACCGGGCCGACGACGTTTTCCATTTGAGACCTCTGTGGTCCCCAGGTGGCGCACTCCACAAGGGTAATTCCATATTCCCTGTCCCATCCCTCTTATCCCATCCTAAAGGTTGGCAATACATTGACTACACCCCTGGTGTTGCAAACGTCTATAAGCGACGGTACCCACTTTCCATCTGGTAGGCCTTCTGCCTGCCCCACCTTCGCAACAAATAAATAAAAATAAATTCTGTGTTCATCACACTTTGATTAAAATCCAATAGATAATTCCCGGGAAAATTAATCTATTAAATAGTATTTCCAATTAACTGTGACGTAATGAATTACCGCCATCTCGATGGCCGCCATTGGACCGGAAGCGGATGTAATAAGTCCAGCCGACGGACCGGAAACTATTGCAGACCTCGCTTCACTCAGACTCGTTGGATAGCAACTATCACGAACTTTGCTCAAGTGTTAAGCTTAAGCACAAAAACTTTCATGCTTTCTACGAAATCTGTAATATAATAGTCTATAAATTGAAGCTATCTAAGAAAAAGAACAACTTGGATAAACTGATGGAGTATATTTATTTATTTATGGAAAACGTACAGCTAAATACATTTGATTAGATAACTATAATTAACAAAAGAAAGCCAATGACAGATTTTCACGAATAAGCTATTGGTTAAAAGTAACATGCAGATGTACAAAAGGCACCGAGATGCTTAGTCACTATTGAAAAATTTCAGGCTTAGACACCGCTTGGCTCCTAAAATACTGATTACAAATGGGTCGATGTCATCGTATTGTTACATGCCGTCAAAAATAAGCCGCACAGCCTATTGTAAGCGCAGATTTTTGTCCTCCCGGATTAAGGAACTCTTTTGTCTTTTGAATTTGTAGTTAAGAAAACATGCTATTGTCTTTTTACTTGTTTTATAACCATCATTAGCGTCGAACTAATCCCTATTGTTATTGTATTCGACTTTGTGGACGTTCGCAGGTGTGCAAATTAATATTTCTTAGAAACTCAGTGTGCGCCTCCAATTTCTTTGTACTGTGTAGTTAGTATAAGACGATGCCCGAATGGAGGGGCGGGTGACAGTCACGCGACGACTACGAAGCGAGTAAGACGTTTTCTAGTACTCTCGATTAGCGATGTAAACGACGGACTTTGTGCGCTCGAATTGTATTGAATAGTGCAATGTGAACTGGTTGTATTCAGTTTTATTTGTATTCGTTTTATACGTGTTTGTACAGTTCTATTAAATTGTATAGTTGTTCCAACGGCATTTTTATTTCGAGTCCTGTAGCTCGTAACAGTATGTACTTACACTATTTAAGTAATTACTTGCTCGCAGTGGAAATGAGTTTTGTAAGTGGTAAAACTTAAAGTTACAATGGGTTGAGTAAATCGTATATATTTCGCTGGAATGTTAAAGTGGAGCTTGCTTGCTTAGAAGATCTGGACATACAATATTCGAGGAGAAAATTATGAAAAGAAATAAAATATAAGCAATATCTCATCAGTCTTTAAGTGGCAAGAGGTGAAACTTTTTGCATAGATCAAAATATAAATAGAGTACTGAATCTTTTTCCTATAGCATAAATGTCGAATAAAACGCTTTAGCACACTATCAGTGCGGTCAATATATTGTTGCGAGTGCGGGACCGAATTAAAATGCCATTTGGAATTACTATAGAATTTATTAGAACTATACAAACACGTATAATACAGGTACAAATATAACTGGACACAACCAGTACAAACGTAATACACGATTCAATAACACGCGCAAAGTCCGTCACTATATAGCTTATCGAATGTACAAACATCTTGTCTCGCTTGTGACCATCGCTTGACTGCCGATCTCCCCATTTGGCCATTGCTATATAATGCACCGATGCAATATGCCTACCTGTCAAGCGCGTCGACACAATTTCCCAGTAACCGTCTCTCCGCACACCTGCGTAATTATGCCTGCGAACGGCCATAAACGAGTACAATACACAATAGGCTGTTTTCTAATTACAAATTTTAAACATAAGGCAAACAAAAGAAGTCCGAATGCCGAAAAGGTAATAAACTGCAGGTGTGCATTGGTCTTTGTTGGTTGTAACAATACTTATGATAGCGCGGGTTACATACATGAGATGCATATTCTAAATGACTTCTAACATAGGTATAGTATAGAATTTTTAGCGTTTTGTCTCACTAAAGCAATTCGATATTCATAAAATGAAACCAACTTAGAGGCTCTATTGACTCATAAAAACTACTGGGCCGATTTCAATGCAGTTTTCGGTCATTAATATTCTGCTTTAAAATATACGGAATTTTATATTTATACCCCGGGAATCCAGCTGTGATGTTGTTTCTGACTTTGTTCGCTTTTATCTAAAGATATCTTTTATGTAAAGATATTTTTAGATGAAAGATATATTTAATCTTTATATATTGTTACAATTTAGGTCGACAAAGACAAATTCTACGTACAGTCTGTAAAAGCACATTTTATTACCCGTCGGCATTTGAACTAATTGTAATCCTTTTATGATCGTCTTCTTTTGTTTACTTATTGTGGAGCACAGCCTATTGTCATTAGCCAGATGTTACGGATTATGAGTACAAGCTGATACTAGGAAATTATGCCTGATAGAAAGAGGGGTCGTTCGAGCGAGAACCACGATCAAAGCGTGACGTGTGTACATTTGGGAATCAAATAGTGACGGAATTTGCGCGTTTTATTGAATTACGACCTTCTGCATTACGTTTGGACTTGTTGTGTTCGGTTATATATGCACCTGTGTTATAGGTGTTTGTATAGGTCTAATAAACTCTATAATAATTCCAACGGCATTTTAATTCCAGTCCCGCAACTCGTAACAATATATTTAATAAAAACAGCTTAAATCACAAATCTATATTAAAAATACTTTTATTTACTTTTTTAATTAATTTATAAATATTAAACTGGGACACAGCGATGCGTAGCCCGGTTTAGGTAGTTTTTAACCCAGCATACAACTGTAAGTTTTGGCAGAGTATGCCGGCCGTACATACTCGTCGAGACCCTCTCTCCAAGTCTCGAGTTAGAGGATCTCGGGAAGAGTACACCGTGTACCTCATTTATGAGCTAACGACACCCTTTAACTCGAGCGTAAAAGATAGACACAAGACCGAGGTGGTCAGAAACAGGACGAGATGGACTAGCGATGGATAACCAACCGAAATATCATGAACTTAGCCATCCGGCTAAGCATGGTTCAGCATCCGGCCAAAAAGCCAAGTGATGGCTATTCGGATAATAGGTGAGTGACTCGCTAACCGATAGTCGACAGCTAACGGTTAAGCCGTAAACTTGTTAGCTGTCGGTTTTCAATTTTATTCGACAACCATTAGCCAGTTGATTAGTTATTGAATAACTTATTCGCGACTATTTTGTGAACAACTGCTATTTAGCCGGTTTTTACAATAGCTATCCGAGTTATCTCTAAGATGGACCATGTACATACTCGCTCTCGGCCTTTCTCGGGATACCTCCGTGAATATGTACGTACACCCCCGTTCATTATTTAATGCTGAACGATGGTTTTTGAGTCATGGTAACACTATCTCTTGTTCATACTTCAGTACATATTCTTGATGCATGCATATTTCTTTCTCTTTTCTTATACTGGTACGTATGTATATCTATCTCTGTCCCCCCGCAATTATGAGTTACTTCACGGGGATATCTCAATTGTGTCGTCGGACTTCGTTTGCGGTGTTAAATAGACAGACAAGTAAGAAATAATATTTTTTTGGCAAGCGCAGAGAGTTATTGAAACAAATTAAATGGCGGCCGCTCTCAACAGTGATTTTTTATTATTTCAATGATTGATTGAACTGGTTTCAAGTATGTGCAAGATATATACTTATGAAGCCAAGGTGGATGTTAGTCGACGGGGTTTTGGGTGAGTCTATATATTATATTAAACTATCTATTGTATTTTTTTTATAATACACCATATCCAGGGTTTTTTTTACTTCAGATCCGCGCACACACCCGGCATGAGGCAAATCCGCACTGCGATATAATCCATACCATATTTACATCAGAAAGGATGAGTAGCAGACATCAATTCATTCTCAATCACAGCACCAACTATTCATCGCTTTATTTATTTAAAAGAAAGCAAACAACCCACAGAGGATGAATAAAACATCTAATTAAAAAGACCAAGCAAATCGCCCGGTTAAAATGATATATGAGGGTTAAGCCGGGCCGAAATTACATAGGGTTGTCACACAAAAAATAATACATAGGAGTACAGTATTAACAGGGGATTGTTTATCCAAACAAAAGCTTTTTGCGATGTTTTTAGAAACATGTTCAAGTAAATTTTTAGAATGTATGTTAAGAACGCAGAATCTCCCTGATCAACATTACTATGGTTTTTAGAGTTTCATAACCAGTGGTAACACAAAAGATAAAATTTTGATAACACTTTATACTCGTTTATATCAGACTACCATATTTTACGTAATAAGTAACACCAATCTAAGTTTTTTTTAATTTCATTTCTAACAAAAATTATACTATTTCTCCATCTGTTCCTCTGTCTATGTATACTGGTATATAAATAATAATTATAAAGTAAAGGTAATATGTTGCTGGGGAGTTAATTGTGCCGCTGAACAGTAACTAAAATTGCTTTGGAAGCGGCAGCAGACTAGTAACTTTCAATAATTAATCTGTAAGAATCCATTTTATATAATAAACACATTCGCACCTATACAACTATCAAAAATAAAAAAAATAACACAGTAAATCTTGAAATATACTTGCTATGAAACTTTCAATTAAAGTCGAAAATTGGTTGGAACAGCATTTGTTAAGCAGTTTGGTACTTACTACATTAAACGATTGTACCTCTTCGCAATCATGCACTATACGTAGACTACACTTGTCTATTAAATTAAACTTAGTACTAAACGACTAAGTACTAATCGGTTGTTGCGGACAGAATCGCCCCCCTGACCTCTCCCCCGGAACTCCCGTACACCCCGCTGACCGCGAATATATAGCTCGCTCGATTAGCAGCTAAGCATCCGCTTAAAATTAGTACCATATCGAGAGCGGTGCGAGCCACCGGCATGATCAATGTCAAGTATACAACCAGTTTCCGAATCACGTTATACACACAAGAGAAGAAAAGGAAATACTACTTGGACTCTCAGCGTGACTTCGTGGATCTTATGAATACCAGTGTGTTTGATTAGTTCAACTAGTATTGATCGGTGAAATGATACAATTAGTGCTATCAGTGTTCAGAGAACCAACCGGGTTCTAGTGCTAACTTGTGTTGATTGACTTGAACGTGCCGTTTAGTACAGTCGTGCTAATCATACCTATTGCAGTTGCAAGCGCCTATAATAAATACTGTCCATATTTAAGGGGTGTTTCATTGAGTACACCACCTGCACCGTACATCGGTAAACTATTTTTTAAAGCTCACGAAGTTACAACCCTAGGAGGTAAAAAAACGAAAAACCCTTGTCAAGTGAATGGTTCTCGTGATTTTGTTACTAAAAAATTAACGTTCACACATTTGTTTTTAAACGGGTATAAACCTTGGACTGCTGAATTTGTAATGAGCATGAGAGACAGAATTCTAGAAAGTAAAATAAAAAATTCCAATTTAAATAACGTGCATGTAAATTAGTATAGTAGAAGTGGTTGTATTTCTTTTTCATTTTACTTTACATTATTTAGACGTGGTAGAGCCCTGCTGGAATCATTTTCTTGATCACAGTTCTTAAGTTCGGTTCGATTGATGTGATACTACGCTCTCATAGAATCATAGAATATCAGCGTGAAACGGCTACCCTTCAGATAGCCATATATCGTAAGATGATTGAGAATTCCCATGGACCCATTCACCCTCCTCCTTTTTCTGATGACGCAGGGGAATTTCATTTCTTGGGACACCATTCTCGAGCCTGAGCTGATCCGTCGATCGATCGAACGTAGCACCTGTGGCCTTCGAACAGAGGACAGTAGGATGGTCGGCCGTCAAACTACCCACTAAATCTAAGCTCACCTAGCACACATGCTTTTACCGGACGCCACAGAGTTCCTGAGACCAATAGGTACTGCATCTGCAACGCCCCAACGCTTGTTGACAAACCCAGGGTGTCCTCAGTTCACCCTCCTGCTATACCAACTTCTCTGCCCATCCTAAAATCTGGCTATGCGTTTGTTTCGCCCCTAGTGTTGCAAACACGTATAGCCTGAAATTTGTTTTCAAAACCCCGCTTTTGAAACATTCTTCATTGGTGCTCCGCTCCTATTGGCCTTAGCGTGAAGATATATTGCCTATATAACCTTCCTCAATAAATGTGCTATCTAACACTGAAAGAATTTTTCAAATCGGACCAGTTACTCCTGAGATTAGCGCGTTCAATCAAACAAACAAACAAACTCTTCAGCTTTATATATTAGTATATGATAAATTTTATTTAAAAACACCTTTTTTGTAAAAATAAATACACAATATACAATATTCTTTTATAAAATAACATTCAGTTTACAATATTTGACAGAAAAGGATATAAAATTTAGTAGTTTTTCTGGGGCTTGGGGTCCAGACTACCGGTGGTTAGGGCTCCAGAGACAGGAACCTCTTCACAATCTGTGCTGTGTCCAAGAGTGCTGCTTTCTGTATCTGACCCTTTACCTAGATTCCTAGCGAGAGCCTTCCTAGATGCCGGTCGAGGCTCTTCACTATAAGACCGTTGACGGTGACCACTATCAGCACAATTATTATTCATATATTTCTACAGACTACGGTTCATAAAAATGGCCCCGGCCTTTGGAGGGCTTGCGTGGGGCCATAGGAAGGCCAACACGTAGAAGCCCAAATTTAATCTAAATGTAGCGTAACACTGACCGGAGATTGGCCTTGTTTACACCATATAAAAATGCACCCAAGGACAAGCCCCGATTAGTGTAGGACTATTGGAGGGAATGAGAACAAAATGTACCCGGCTATTAGAAGGGACTGCTAGTGGAACTAGCGATCTGGGACTACGGGGACTATGGTGTCTGCCCGACGCAATGTTCTGGGAACATGAATAAAATGGACAGACTCCACCACACACTGCATGGGCCTCTAAAAATGCCGTAAAAGATTGTCTAGGGACAACATGGATATGTGTGGCCAAGGGGTGTCGAGAAGTAAGCTGCAGGTTCACCGAAGCTACTTCCGACGTTATGCCATCTATCACTTCCATCCTTGGAGCTTGAGTCTTAGCTCTAGCGATCTCCACTCCGTGTCGACTGGCTAAGGCAAGGACTAGCACCTATCAGGTAGCTATTCACCTAAGGCTTCGCCACAAAGCCCCGCTGCGGGTTAATTGTTACGTCTTTGAAGACCACGGGCCATAAAAATGGCCCCGACTGTGGAGGGCTTGCGTGGGGAAGTCCAACACGTAGAGGCCCCTTGACAAATTAAAGCAACCATATACAACATCCACAACTAAGAATCATCTGCGACATCAGCTAGTAATAAAACTTCAAGGACTTTTCAGATATGGGTTTTTTTAATAGACCATTAAGCGAACAGAAATATATACTAAGTCCCAAGCAAGTCAATCACGTGAATAAAGTTACACACATCCGCAATTTTTATTATCAAAATAAACATTCAAGAAAATTATAAACCATCCTTACCAAAATTGTTTTTGGTTATCCAAAATACATAACTCGTAATACTGTTGGGTGGACCCGTATTTATGTTCAGGAGTTGGGACCAGGAATGTAACTTCGAAGGCATCCTTTACAAATATTTAGCTTGCAATAATATGTATTGATTATGTTATAACTTGTTATTATTAACTTCAACTCGTTTCTTCATAACTTTTGAGGTCTGATTTATGTTTTCATTAGTTAAGTGGCAGGTTGACTTGCGAAACTGGCGAGTTGAGTATTTATAGAATAGAATAGAACAAGACGGCTTATTTAAATATAAGTATATTTTGTATAGCATCAAAACTGTACAACCGTCTACCAGACGAGCTTTTGAATATAACAATAATATATTGAAACCTAAGGTTAAAACATGTTTAATACAAATATCATATTATACAGTAAACGAATATCTAGAACATAAATAACTATATTATAATTAATTCTGCCAGATGGTAGGGTATTTGCTTGATGGATGGCTACCACCCCTGGTCTAAAGTATGTCGCCATAACAACCTTGAGTTGTGTTCCAGCATTAGTGGCCAGGTTCCAGTCACCCTTAAGAGAGCAGCAGCGCATTTGTAGCACCTTTAGTGTTGCAAATGTCCATAGGCGATGGTAACCGCTAAACATCAAGTGGGCTGTCTGCTTAACTCCTGCAATTTTTTTTTTAAATAATGACTACTTACATAATGTATAACAGTATTATTTTGAAATTGATTAACTGACGATAAAATATAATTTATAATAATGTGACATTGTTTTATACTTCTATAAAGACAAAGTTATATATTAATTTAATAATTTTTTTATTGATTAAATAATGTAATTATGGCCAGGTACCATTACAATCGCCTGCAATGTACGTCCGAAAGGACAAACTCGTTCCAACAAAAAATTCCAACACCTCTGTAATTTAATGACAGTTTATACAATAAATGTTTATTCTATTCTATTAATATTCAAGGCGGTCTTATCGGCTATGGCTATTTCTTCCAGACAACCTTTTGGATGAAGTATATATAGGAAGGAAAACTAAACCAGCACTCGTACAATAATTTAATGTATAAATTAGTAAAGGCTTTTGTTGGAGAGTAGATTCCAATGACATACTTGTTTTTAGTATTAAACATGATTTTATTTCGAGAGCGCTCTGTACAATACAATACATGTCTAAACATGTAAAAGAGAGGGGAAATAAGTAATACAATAGGTGACGTTGCTGTTGCATCGCTCTTGTAATGTAATTGTAAACAAGTACTTATAAGGATTTTTAATAAATACAAACAATAATACATACCTACTACTATACACTATTATATATATATACTATAGATATACACACGTACGGATATACCTATATATATAGTTGTAAATTCATTTATACTTAATATGGTATCTAATTTTTAACATATAATATTTATTTTCGTTTCATTAGCATTTTGGCAGTTAAGTCATAACTATGAAGAGAGTAATGAAACTAGTGGGGAACCATGCTCTTTGCCTACTCCCATGGGATGACGCGATAATATGTATGTATGTAAATTGTAACTTGTCAATTAAGTAGCTATCTGTAAGTTATATAATATGATAATGGAATTAATAAAATAAAAAAAAAAAAAAAAAATGTATTTATTTCAATAAGTCCATACATGTAAGTTGCCGGGGCTTCCCAGAAAGTAATCAAATGATACTTGTGTTGGGAAACCTCGCTCTTCCTATGTTGCTTAAATTTTAAGACTATCTATTTACTGAATTACAGAGACTACTTTTATAAATATTAAAGAAAATAAAGAAAGAGATAAATAGATGGGTTTCGAGTGATTGTGTACGCAGTGGGTAAATAGCAAACAGGTGTGAGGTGCGGGTGTGCGCGTGTATGTGTGTGTATGCGTGTGCGTGTATGCGTGTGTGTGAGTGAGTGTGTGTGCGTGTGTGCGTGAGTGTATGTGTGTGTGTGTGTGTGTGTGTGCGGGTGGTAGTCTGAATGGAACACAAATCCCTACTAATTTATTATGAGTTTTATTGTATACATTAAGCATGTATCAGTTTCACGCTAAAGTAACCAAGATGTCTTCCACTTCATCATAATTAAGGGTAAGGAGCCATTCAGTTAGATTTTTCTTACACTCATATAGTTGCATAGGGTAAATGTTAAGAATGCGATTAATTTTATTATAAACACGGGGGGCTTGAGAAACATTTTGCCGACTAGCAAAGACTGAACGTGCGGAATATGTAGGGGCAACTATATCATAGCGTCTTTTTTTAAGTTTGGCACGATCGAAAGGTAACGCTTTGTGGTATCTAAGTGTCATGTGTAAGATATAGAGTTTCCTGACGGAGAGAAGCTTAGAAATCGCATACAAGGATTCAGTAGAAAATCTATATGGCTTACAATACATAACTTTAATTAAGGATCTTTGCGCCCGTTCTAGGTCTATAAAGTATGACTTAGCTGCACCCCCCCCACACTGATATACAATATATAATTACCGATTGGGCTAGTGCAATGTATATTTTATTTAGTAGCTTGGTACACATAACGTGTCTCAGGGATTTGAAAACCCATATAAGCTTCCTTACCCTCCCTATGGTTAGTTCAAGGTGTGGGTACCAGCTTAACTTTTGGTCTACAATAATTCCAAGGTACTTAACAGAGCTAACCTTCTGAATAGTCGGGCAACCATAAGTGCAAGTGAATGGAGTACCACAGGAATGTATTTTAATTTCAAAGTCAGGCAGGGGCTGTGAATTTAAGTATGGCGCAAAGCATACATAGTTGGTTTTTTGGGTGTTTAACGTGAGAAGGTTCTCACTAAGCCATTGGCCAACTCTAGCTAGGCCTCTCTCAGCCCCCAACTTAACTTTATCCCAGGTCTTGGCCGTAAAAATTATAGCGGTGTCATCCGCATAGGACAGAATCCTCCCCCCGACGCTACTTAGGTTGCAAAGATCATTGATATATATCAAAAAGAGCGTCGGGCCGAGAATACTGCCCTGCGGGACACCAAATGTAACGTTTTCTTCATCACTTAGAAAATTACCAATTTTTATCCCCTGCTTTCTGTTTTGAAGGTAACTGCTGAGAAGAGAGAGAGCAGAGCCACGGAATCCTATCCTCTCTAGCCTACGTATAAGTATTGGGATAGAAACGGTATCAAAGGCTTTCTTAAGGTCAAGAAAAGCTACAAGACATTTGTTACCCTTATCTATTTCTTTTGTTATTGTGGATGTAAGATCCAGGATAGCGTCCTGGGTAGACATTCCCTTCCTAAAGCCATATTGAGAGGTAGATAAGATGTTATACTTAGTCAAATAGTTTACTATTCTAGAGTTCAAGAGCTTCTCGATGATTTTAGAAATACAGGGCAGCACTGAGATAGGCCTAAAGTTGTTAACGTCGTCGCTATCTCCCCCCTTATACACAGGGGTAACAACAGAGCGCTTAAGAAGAAAGGGGAAGACTCCCAGTGTTAAAACATAGGTTGGCAAGGTCACTGATCAGAGGGACTAGGATCTCCCTAGCTTGTTTTAAGAAGAGGGTAGGGATTCCATCCCATCCTGGTGCACTCCCAGAATCTAGGGACATCAAAGTATTTTCTACTTCCTTGTGGTAGGTGTCTAGTAAAACAAAAGAGGACAGATTATAGTTGTCTGTATTACTGGATTCCGGAGGCACGATGCTATTTGAGATGTTCTGAGCTAGAGTTTGTCCAATGTTAATAAAATAATTATTTACATGGTTAATTGAGGCTTGAGGACATGATTTTATCTTAAGTAGGTCACTATTTGAGCTCTTGGGCGGCTTATAATGTGTGATATCGTTAATGGCTGACCAGAGCGCCCGAGGCTTTCTTACAGATGCTATGATTTTATCTTTATTGTATTTATTTTTTAGTTTTTTTATAAGGTTCCCACAGAAAGTTCGGTATCGTTTATATGTTATTATTAAAATTTGGTTTTGGGGGTCGGATTTGAGTTTTAGGTAAATTGTATTTCTTAATCTAATACACCGTAAGACACCTGTGGTTATCCAAGGCTTTAGGATTCTTTTGTTATTCGTGACAATTACATTTTTGGTATTGAGAGTATAGCTGACTTGACCATTTCTATTAGTGCAAAGGCGTAAGTATCAGGGTCTTTAAAGATATTAAAGTAGGAAGTATCAATATTATTTAAACTGTTATGAGCATTTTCATAGTTGACTACAGATTTGTGCCTTTGAGGTACCGTATGTTGATATTTATTAGCGATTGACAAAAGAATAAAACTGTGATCTGTAACAGTTGTATTTAAAACCGCAGTCAAAGCCATGTTTCTTTGGTTGTCTAGGCTCAAAAAGACGTGGTCAAGGCAGCCATCCCCCCTAGTAGGTAGGTTATGAGACGCTAATAGTCCATGCAGTGATAGCATATTTAAGTAAGTTAATCTATTATGTTTTTCTTGATTATTTTCTATTGGGGAAATAATTAGATCAATATTTATGTCACCTAAAATCAAGACGTTATTCCTTGGGGCAATTTTATCACAGTGATTATTAAGAGATGTAATGAAATTACCTGCGTTTAGAAATGATGGGGACCGGTATATACCCAATATGGTGTAGTTAGCAATTTGTAACTCTAGTCTGGTACCATTTACAAGGTTAAGTTCCCTAAATTTTACTGATAAATTATTTTTGATGTAAGCAACTACCCCGTCACATTGGTTAATGTGGTGTTTAGTTTGAAATGACGTGTAATTCACTAATTGCGGTATGGGTTTGTTAGGGTTTAACCAACATTCTGTAAGAATCAAGATATCTATTTCGCATTTTAGTTGTGTCAGGGTCAATTGCAAGTCATCAAAATTTTTGTATATACTTCTAATGTTTTGTGTTGAAATAAATAGATTATATATAGAGTTTACCATCTTTAAATTTATTTCCTGTATACTACACTTTAGAGAATCCGAGGGCTGAGTTTGATCAATTTCCTTAAGCGTAACAAAACTATCCATTTATAAAAGTTAAACTAGAACTCGTGTGGATGCACCTAGGGTAGTTGGGTAGTATAAATAGTAGCAGGTCGGATCCGGGTAAGTTTAAGAGTGTATGGATAAAATCTGTGCGGAGAAGTTGGAGGATTAACAACATGAGGCATGTTGTGTATCTATAATGTATGTAGTATAGGAGTACGCTTGTATAATTATGGTTATAAAAGGCGTGAAAGTATGTGGGTAAAGTTAGATTTTGTATGTGATTTAGATTGATTTGTATGTATGTGTTTTATTTTGTTTTGTATATGTTTTATTAGTTTGTTTTGACAATTAGCGTGTATATGTAGTATACATAGTTGGTAGCTGTGATTGTGGGATAGAGGTGTGTTTGCATATGTAAGTTTGTATGTACACATCCGTGTGTGTTTTTTAGTGTAGTACATAATTAGCGATTTCTCTAAAGACATAGGTATTTGATTAAAGTAGTCTAATTTATGTAAGAAAAATAATTTTAGGAAATTTATACACATAGTTAGTCATTGTTCTTGCATTAGTTGTTGCACTTGTGCTTCATGTTGAATATAGATAATTTTAGAGGTGTCATCCTTCCGGATTAGAACTTTACCCATGGAGGTCCAACAGTATTTAACTTTTTGAGCCTTTTTCAGGTCCCGGGCTAAGAAGAACAGACGTGCCCCCTTAGGAGTAAGTTGTTCAGTTATAAAGATAGGTGTGTCTTCGTTGCTTGTGAAGCCAAGATGTTTAGCCTGTAACCGAGTCTTGTTTATAAGATTGAAGTTTTTCACCTTTTTCAGGAAGTCTGATCTCAGAAAAGCTGACCTTAGTTCCACTATAATTGTAGGTTTCTTCTCCACGTCTCCTCTGGGTTTCAGGCGGAAAATATCGTTGATGTCGTAACTATTCATACCAAGATGAATACTCTCACAAAGGTTGACAACCATTTGTATCAAATCATCTCTGGATTCCTGTGCCTTTATAGGAACATTTTTAATTTCTAGGCAGGGCTTACGGGAATTTCTTTGAAGGTCTTCTACTTTGTCTTCCAGAATGCTGATATATTCACGGTCTTTTTGAGCCTGGTTTTCAAGGATTGCAATTTTGCCACGGTACTCCTCATTTTGTGCAGACAGGAGTGAAACAGCCGAGTCAATTTTAGCATTTGATTCCGTTATCTCTTGTAATTTGCTGGTAATAGCTGCGAGTTCCTGCCTTTGAGGGCTGATTAGCGAGCTGATTAAATCTTTTATCTCGTCCTTAAAAACGGAGAATTGGCTAGGTGAGGAAACTTCATCTCTAGGCCGCTTGTTACGTTTTGTGATATTATCATTGAGCAATGGAAATATTTCACTACTGACTGGTGTTCGATTTAGGGAGGGGTCTGAAGAATATTGTGGCGTTTTAATCAAGTTTTTATCCGGTTTCGGTGATTGAGAAGGAGGCGTTCTATGCAGCGACATGTTGATGTAGGCCTATTTGAATCAGAGCCGTCGGCAGTTAATTAACTATTTGCTACACTCTCACTCGTGTGCCGGGCGGGGCCTACCACAAGGACGGTCGCACGCGCAGACAACTGTTTCCTGTTGTCCGGTAGCACGGTCTCGCTTTCACGGGGTGGGCGGAGTTAGTTTGACCACAAGGCAATACAAGTGTCCGTCGCGTACACAGCTAGCCGTCACTTTTACGCACGTAGAACGGTTTCTTTCAGACAATATAGGTGGGACCACATCAGTCACGATCACTTATGTTGCCCTGGTACACAACTGATTTTATTTTTATCAATTTATTAATTAATTTTACAAATCACACAGAAACTGTTAGCACAACCGAGTCGAACCGAGTCCGAGGGGGAAGAGGAATTAATAAAGGAATGTTAATTGGTTTGGACATGTAGATATATTTTTTGAAGTGAAACTTCTATATAGATGGGATGTTAGGATTTTTTCTGTCACGAAACAGCGTTACGGCCGTGGTGAAAGGCGGCATAATTTTAGAGTAGACTGGATGTTTTTTTGATTCCGGATCGAAATCAGATTTTTTTATTTGATAAAATAAAATATATTTAAATAAAAAATGCTATCATTAAAATGTACCTAACCTAACCAAATCATAATTTGCAGTAAACCTGCGAAAAATCAAAACGTGTGCTGGGACACACATAGTAGAAGTGAAAGTTTTCAAATTGAACAAGTACATTAACAATCTGCCCGCAAAACTTCAAGTCAAAAATTTGTGGCGATTCGTTTTTCCACTTGTCCGTTAAAGTTTCATTTCTACTATGTGTCCCAGTACACATTTCGATTTCTTTGTATTGTATGAGTTCAGCAGACAGACAAACGGCTCAGCTGATAGTAAGTGGTTACCATCGCCTATGAACATTTGCAACACCAAAGGTGCTACCAATGTGCTGCCGCTCTCTAAAGGGAAACTAGAACCTGGCCATTAATGCCGCAACACAACTCAAGGTTGTTATGGCAGCATACGCTAGACCAGGGACGACAAAACACCCTACCACCTGGCTGTAGGTTGCTTTGTCGCCTCTTACAACAGGCCGCCTCAACGCAGGAAATTGTATTTCTTTATTTCTTTCTCCGTTCCTGCACGGATATATGAAAGGAAACTGACAAAACAAGTAAATGACAACAGTGTGTATGGTAGAGCTGGTGCAGGTAGACCACGTCGTACTGGCTTACCACTATCAATTCGCATGTTTTGAAGTCAAGGAACAAGCATCTAGGATAAATGTGTATGTATGTATGAGGAGATTAATGAAAGTAGATAAAAAAAAGATTTACGGCTTTTTTCCTGCAACACCTACATCGCCAAGTAATGTATTGTTTGGACCGACAAAGAACAATGCACACCAGCAGTTTATTACCTTTTCGGCATTTGGACTTCTTTTGTTTACTTTGTGTTTAAAATTTGTAATTAGAAAAACAGCCTATTGAAAAAAAGAAGAAAGAAAGAAAAATATTTACTTCCAATGGCGACACACAATACAAAATAGTTCGAAGATAACAAAGTATATATAAAATTATACAGATACAGAAATTGTATGCCGCAATTTGAAAATGAGGTTGGCACTCAGCATTTTGCTGTGCCGAAACGTAGACCGACACAGCGCTGATTTACAGTGCCCACCTCCTGTTATATGTAATGTGTATTGAGTATTGTAATCCTTTATGGCAGGCATTACCCAGGTGTGGTTCTTGAAAATAATTGTTATGCGGTTGAGTATTATGTCGAGACATATTGTATTGGTGCAGTATAAAACAATGCCCCAGCTGAGAGATGAGGTAGTCTAGCGATGGTCACCAGCGAGACAAGACATGTGTACATTCGATCTATATAGCGACGGTCTTTGCGCGTATTATTGAATCGTGTATTACGTTCGTACTGGTTGTGTCAAGTTATATTTGTACCCGTGTTATACCTGTTTGTATAGTTCTAATAAATTCTATAGTAATTCTAATGGCATTTTAATTTGTGTAATATAACGCGTAACACTATTCTTTCAAATTAAGGTACTGAAAGGCATTGTACGCGTATGTTGATCGAGCGATCTCCGTCGGGACCTGAAAGTGGAGTTTGTCATCATAATTAGGAAGTACGCGGAAGCCCACGAGCATCATGCATCATGAGAATGTCGAGGCGACCCAGCTCCTCGACAACACGGACATAACGAGAAGGCTCAAAAGGATAAAACCATTTGAACTAGTGCCATATACAGAACAAAAGTGTAGCGTAATATGGTAGCCATTAATAAAGAACAAATAATAAAAGTGTCTTCTCCTTAATAAAGACAATAAGAAAAATGTTAATGGACACTTTCTTAGTATGAATACTTTAGGTTATATTTCGTTATATTTTGTATAATTCACACTATATCTTTATAAATTATAGCCTATGTGTTATTGTGATGTGTAAGCTATGTTATTGTAAAGTTTCATCAAAATCCATTCAGCAGTTTTTGCGTGAAAGAGCAATAAACATACATTCTAACAAACTTTCGCGTTTATAATATTTATAGGCTATATATAGCATTACTTATTATTCTTTCTAGATTAGATGATAATATTAATGAGGTATATAATATAATATAAGCCCATAAATGTCTCACTGCTGGGCTCGGGCCTCCCACTATAGCGGGAACTGACAGCATACCCGCCACGCTTGCCCAAGGCGGCTTGGCAGGTTTGATACATCGGTTATCTCGATGTGCAGGTTGCATCACGATGTTTGCCTTCACCGTTGTTAGCACGTGGTAATTGTAACAATATGCACTTGAGGTCAGAAAACTGCCTAAGTGGTGCATGCGTTCCGGCCAGGATCGAACCCGCGCCCTTTGAGTGTGGGCCGCGTGCGCTAGCCATTACGCTACCACGACATTATTGAGCCATTTCTTCTTAAATACTTAATTTATAAAAAGACCTACATCGCCAGATTAACTAAGAATTTTCGTTTATTTAGGTCGCTTGGAAGAGATCGCGTAAAGCGACAAGCGAGCCTATTATATTGCTTAGATCGTTTTTATTGTAATACATTTTTATAAAATTTTATTGTATACTAGCTTCTGCCGCGACTTCGTCCGCGTAGAATAGTTGAAAAAAAGTAAGTTAAAAAACCCCCCGATTTTGAAACATTCTTCATTGGTGCTCCGCTCCTATTGGTCTTAGCGTGATGATATATAGCCCATAGTCTTCCTCGATAAATGGGCTATCTAAAACTGAAAGAATTTTTCAATTCAGATCAGTAGTTCCTAAGATTAGCGCGTTCAATCAAACAAACAAACTCTTCAGCTTTATATATTAGTACAGATTTAGGTATTTAATAAAGTATTACCTATATGTCTATGTCAAAATCATCGCAAGTGGAGATCCAACACCTCTGTCTACCCGTACGGGAAACAAGCCATGGTATTATGAAGTATGTCAGAGTCATATTACGTTTAGTTCAATACAATATTTACATCGAGACTTTTAATCCCATTACATAAAATACCGTTTAAATCGATGTGTCTATAATCGAATTCGTGCACATAATCGTTTTAGGCATCGAACCCCGACACCGACCGTGCGTGATGCTCCGATGCACCCCTGTACCTACTCGTACCAAATTAGTATTGAAACTAAGTGAAGCGTTGAAAAACCTATCGATGACTCTTACGAATAGTGAGTCAACTACAAAATTCTAATTTTACAGGAGAGCGAGTCAAAGATATTAAAATTCAAATTCAAAAGTTTGTATTCTAAATAAGTTCCACTGGAGAACACCTTTTGAAGGTCATACATTTATATTTATTTATATGTAAAATTAAATTTTAACTTATGTTAAAATTTAATTTTACTACTTAGTCTATGTACACCGCTTCGCAACGTGTTGTTGCTGTTAAGGAGAAAAAGCAGCCAAAAACTCCCCAGCAACAAACACGTCTAGCTAAAAATTGAATAACTCAAACTTTTTTTTTTAAATAAATTTATACTGAAATATGTTACACAATTACTTTTCGAAGAATTAATGGAGTTGTAGCAAAGAGTGCATGCTCTGTAAGACAAAGACACAGTAAGAGGAAAGAAGAATATATTAATATATTTATTATTATTTATATTATATTTTAAGAAGATTTATATTTTATATTTGATTTACATGTTAAATTTAATTTTGGTGTCAATAAAAAACTTATAATTTTATTATTGTTATAATAATGACGGGTCGTATTAAAAGTTTGTACTACAACATATTTCCATAAATCTCTTACACATTTGGCAAAATTAAAACAATAATTTGTTCATAACTTTTTACTTGTAGGACTAGAACTAGTATTTTTTTTAACTTTCTGTATTTGTAACTGATTCGTTGAATATTTAACTAGTAAACTGAATTTATTAAGTTTCTGATATACCTATATTGTAGTTGACACAATATACGTCATTTGAATCGTAGTTTTACGCAGCTGTCAACTTACACTCTATTTTACTTATTTTGGCTATATTATGGTACTAAATTCCATGAATAATACTTTGTACTGATTTAAGGTCTTCTAATGACCAAACCTATGAAACAATCAAAATAACTAAAATTGTTAGTTGACTGCTTGTACGCAGGAAGCGTCGATATGTAGTCATTTCGTTAATAACTCTTCGAATTATTATTATTCTTAAATGTAGACGAAAGGTTATGGTGTATATGCCTTATGCTTTTATTTTACGAAGATCAAATTCTTCCAACAAAATAGTAAATTCCAATTCAAAAGTTTTTATTCAAAATAAGCTCCACTGGAGAACACTTTTTGAAGCTCCATACATATAATTATTTTTTTTGACTTCCTAGTCTATATACACCGCTTCGCAGCGGAAGAAGAAGCGGCAAGAAACTTCCCAGCAACACGCCTAGCTAAAAATTGATTGACTCAATTTTTTTCAATAAATTTATGTATAAATATGTTATACGATTACTTTTCGAAGAATGAATGGCGTAGTTGTCAAACAGTGCATACTCAGTAAGACAAAGAAACAATAAAAGGAAAGAAAAATATTATTATAGTTATAATAATGTTACACTTGGGCCACCTGCATATTTGTAAACAAAGCACATTTATTACCCGCCGTCGGTGTTTAAACTAATAACATTGAAGCGCTTTTATGACCATCTTCTTTGGTTTACTTATTTATTGGTTGTTGTGGAGAGCAGCCCATTGTACTCGTTTATAGCTGTTCGCAGGCATAATTAGACAGGTGTGCGGATTACAATTTCTGGGAAATTGTGTCGACGCTTGCCAGGTAGACATATTACATCGTGGATTATAAAGCATTGCCCCAATGGAAAGATCGCCTGTCAAGCGATAACCACTAGCGACACAAGATGTGTGTACACTCGATAATCTATATAGTGACGGACTTTGCGCGTATTATTGAATCGCACATTACGTTTGGACTGATTGTGTTCAGTTATATTTGTACCTGTGTTATACGTGTTTGTATTGTTCTAAACAAGCTGTATAGTAATCCTAACGGTATTTTATATCGAGTCCCGCACTCGTAACAAGAATGACATGACATACTAAAATTTTATACTGCAACATATCTCCATAAATTCCTTACATGCTTGGCAAGATAAAAACGTTATACAAAATATAGTATAAGATGTTGGAGCGAGCTGCTATATAAATGAAGTTTTGTCATTTGAGTATTCTTCAATAATATAGTGTCCCTTTTTTAGCAAGATACTTTTTAATTTGGTTTTAAATTTAACCTAGACTTATACTGCACTAGTGTAAATTTGGTCAATAATACCGGCTCAAGAGTTTTTTCCAAAGACCGAAACTTAATATCTATAATATCATTAGGAATCGTGAGTGTATGTGTTGTTAGGTGGAGGCTTGTTATCATCGACATGCCACCTAGCTTCATGCATGTCACCTAGTATTCCTTCTCCATTCCAGCACGAAATAAAGCAGGTCATACAAGTCTGGGTACGATTTCTATAAGGGTTGCAGAACGAACTTTGGTACAACGCAAGTTGCTACCAATCGATACGCATATAAAATAATTGATATCGGATACGGAAGCCCTACTTTGCATAGTATTACTATCACTGTTGTCCGTTTGTTGCAATTGATAATACAACACCATTTTGCATTGCTTTCTTGTAATGTCAGAAAACCAGGTAATAGGTCTTGTATTATTTGAGTTATTTTCTTTTCAAATAGTTAGTTATCAAATTATAAACAACATTTGTGGTAGATTTCATTCAAATGAATTCATTCTTTAAGTCGCGAAGTAAAGTATAAGTGATAAAAGTAATATTTTTTTGATTAAATATGTATTTTATTTTTGATGTATTTTTATAAAATAATGTTTTTATATATTTTTTGCAGATAAATAAATGCTTTTATAATAATAATAATAATCGGCAGCCACCATACACACACACGTTATATATCTCTAGCTAAGCAAGTCACGCTTGTGTTATGGGTAATATACAACGGACCACACTGGGGCCAATCCCAGACTCCCAGACCACAGTAAATAACTGAAAATGCGTTTACGAATTTTACCATGCCAGGGCTCGAACTCGGAGACTGCAGTGAAGTAGACCGGCAGAGGCTTAACCCGCTCCACCATAAAGTTCGTCAAATGACTCTTTTAACTATCATGATTGCGCTATTTGATTCATTTTACTTGTACATACTTATGACGTCATAAGTTCGTATACTCGTAAAAAGATCTATGAGTCTGCGACGTCTTGGAAGATGACACTATGTATCAAATTAAGTATCTAAAGTAATTCGACAGTCCCTTTTCCTATTTTAGAAAATAGGAAAAGGGACTGTTTGATTATTTTATAATATAATATAATATTCCAAACAAATATTTTGCAATTGTCAATTTTCAATCGGTGAGTGAAATCGAACACAAAACTAGGTATACTACAAATGGTGAAGAGCTATTTGTTTCAAGCGACATTTTTCTAATTTAAAATTAATTCAAAGGACCGAAAAAAGTATTGAAATTAATAAACTATGCTATGAACTGTTTTTGAAAAAGATATATTGATATACTAGCTTTTGTCCGCGATTTCGTCCGCGTGGAATAGTTAAAGACAAAGCAAGTTAAAAAAACCCTCCCGATTTTAAAACATTCTTCATTGGTGCTCCGCTCCTATTGGTCTTAGCGTGATGATATATAGCCTAATTGTTTTTTAATGTATAAATTGTTTTATTGTATGATGATGAATCCGGAAATATCAATACTTAATTAGGTGCATAAGTTGTTTAAGTAATTAAAGTTTTTTAATTATCCCACGGGAACTCTAATTTTTTGGGATCAAAAGAATCCTATATGTTGACCAGGGATATAAGCTACCACCATACAAAATTTAATTTAAATCGGTCCAGTCGTTTCGGAGATTATCCGGTACAAACAGACAAATAGAGAAACCAAAAATTTTTAAAAATCTAAATTAGTTCTATTTCACTTCTTACATCCCCCTGACTCAGTTTTTAGCATTTTTTTTTCATTGTACAGAAATTTGACCTCTACAATTTTATTATAATTATATACAGATAATAAGATATTAATATAACAATATTTTGTAAAAGTAAAATATAACATACCAAAATCCTTTTATCCAGTTTATATCATAACACAAAAATAACACACATACATAACATACATTTGCACAACACAAAGCTAAGATTTTATAAAGTTATGTATATTAGTCTAAGAAAAGTTTAAGTTTAACTTTGTTGCGTTAAACTCAAATATGTATAAGACTGTATTTGTCACGTATTATTTAAAAAAAAATTAAATACGGCACTAAATAATTACAAAAAATGATAATCAAAAATTAAATTTAGCCTTTAATTATATCGGAGATACACTCACAAGTTGTTTCATGAAATCAAATTTTATTACTATTTACGTGTCGTATTTGAAAGAGGTAAAATCAACTTCTTCGATACACATTCACTCGCTTAAAGCTCGCGACGTAAACTGAGGAAAGCTTCCCTTCATTTTCCATAATAGAACGAGAGAACGTTATAAGCTAATACAGAAAATGTATAGGCGAGAAAGAGACGGTGAATGGAGCATCCTGACTGCACGTGGCACGATGCGGTCATTGCAAATACCGTGTACATAATTTGCGATTTGTTTTAATACTTTAATTATGAGTTGGTTGGTTAATATTTGCTTATTAACTTGGAAACATCGCTATCATTACAGTTGTCATCAGTACGATAGCGTGGTACACAGAATACATTATTGATACATATTCAGTCGTCATAACATATAACACTAGGTGTGCCCGCGACGTCGTCCACGTGGAATTTGTTTTCAAACCCCCCGATTTTGAAACATTCTTCATTGGTGCTCCGCTCTTATTGGTCTTAGCGTGATGATATATAGCCTATAACCTTTCCACGATAAATGGTCTATCTAACACTGAAAGAATTTTTCAAATCAGACCACTAGTTCCTGAGATTAGCGCGTTCAATCAAACAAACAAATTCTTCAGCTTTATATATTAGTATAATTCTTCTTTTCTTCTTTCTTGTGAATTCAGTCACAGTATAGATAAAAATGTCAATTTGTTGATATATCTTATTCAATGTGCGCGAGGCTTGTGTTTTGTCAATATAGAGTATGTAATGCACTTTAGTGCTATAGGTTTTGATAGCTTCGGGGCTAAGGCATCTGGGTGTTATTTCATAAGGACAGATTTTAGGCGTTTGTATATGAGAAACATTTACGGCTTAGGTAATTTAAACAAGAATTATCCTAGTATGGGCTGCGGCTTTTACCGCACCTATAGCAGCACTTTTTATTTCTTGCTTGAGTTCAGCAGATAGGCAGCCAGCCCACCTGATCGAAAGCGATTACCATCGCCTATGCACATTTGTAACACTGAAGATGCAACCAATGTGCTGCCGCTCTCTAAAGAAAGGCTGGAACCTGGCCTCTAATGACGGAACACAACTCAAGGTTGTTATGGCGGCGTACTCTTGACCAGGGGTAGTAGCCACGGGCAAATACCCTGCCTTATTTTATCGCCTCTTAAAACAGATCGCCTGGCTGCAGGAAATTGTATTCTTTCTCCGTTCCTGCACAGATAATGCGTCTTTATTCTTATGTAATGTGGAAAAGAAATAAATAAATTTGACTGACTTTTGTATATTGTTACAATTACAACGCGACAACATCGGATAAACTCTTGATGAAGCACACTTTGAGATGTATGAATTTCATCAATCTATTATGAACAAATCTGACGGATATACCATCCGACCCTAATCTGTAAAGAATATATTAATTGAAACACTCTAAAAATACAATTTTGAATGTTTGTCAAACATAAAATGTATATATATATATATATATATATATATATATATATTATTGCCTGAAGCAGGCGAACAGTAAGACGGCTCACCTGATGGAAAGTGGTTACCGTCGCCTATAGATGTTTGCAACACCAGGGGTATCGCCAACGCGTTCCTAACCTCTAAGACATTTTATAACGCCCTTCTTAAAGAACCCCATGTCGTAGTGCAGAGGGAAAACCTCGGCAGGAAGTTCCCTCCAGATCATTGTTATACGCGGAAGAAACGTGCTAGAAAACCGCTGCGTAGCTGAGCGTGGGAGCTCCAAGAAATGGGGGTAACATCCCGCCGATGGCGAGCGGTGCGGTTGTAACAATGAGGCGTTGGCACTTGATCAAACACTTCCTCGGAACACTCTCCATTGTACAGGACGTAGAATACACAGAGGGACGCAAAGTCTCTCCGAAGGCTGAAAAAAATTATATATGTATATGAAATTATATAATTATAAATGTAATAAATTACACATCAAAATTTAATGCAGTTTCTAAAAATATAACAAAAGGAATGTTATTATAATTATAAAAGTAATTATCAAAATAATGAAATTAAATCGTCCGAAGCACTTATAAACTAATATTTATCACTGTTTGTCACTATATATTCTGTTTTATACTTTATACAATTTTCGTTAATTTCTGCACTCGTGATACAAATTCAATCACTTTATTTCACACAATCACAGCCACACACAAACACGCGCACGTAAGCATATACAATTACTTATCTAAGATCTATAATTATGTTGTTTAACCATATAGGTGATGGGCACCTTTGATTGACTCAAAACACAGGCCTTGTTCCTAGTTTGAGAGTCGAAAGTGTACCTACTTGTCTTAAATTCCATAGCCGTATTTTAAACTAACACATTTTTACTGCCTCCTAATTATCTTTCTATGTGTCTCTTTTTTGTTAAATTGTAAAACACTAAAGGCTAATAAAGATTATTTATTTATTAACTGTATATTTTATTGATTTAGATCCAACAAAAATTACTGAATTCGTTTGTGGTGTATAATGTCTGCCATTTGATTAGCCTATTAATGATGATGCATTTATAGGCTTAGCGAAAGATCAGCGCTGGTCGACAGACGAGTATTATGCTGAGACTAATGCCACTTTTGGGACAACATTTATGTTGCCTATTTTTGTTAACACTTAGTTTTAAATTAGTTTAAGAAAGACTGGTCTATACCTCGGAGAACGCATCTGACAGCGGTCTAGTACTAGATTTTATAGTTTAATTTTATTTAACATATATTGTTACAACTTAAGTACCGACAAAAATCAAATCCACCTGCATATCTGAAACAAAGCACATTTATTACCTGACGGCATTTAAACTAATTGTAACTCTTTTATGACCGTGCTCTTTTGTTTACTTCATGTTTAAAATGTGTGATTAGAAAACAGCCCGTTGTTAGTGTACTCCTTTATGGCAGTTTGTAGCCGAGGCATTAGCCAGATGTGGCGGATTAAGCCGACTTAGATATGGGGGCATTGCATTTGTGCAGTATAAAGCGATAACCTGATGGAGGGGGAGACAGTCGAGCGAGAACCACGAGCGAAGCAAGCAAGACGTGTGTACTACAATCGGGAATCTAATAAGTGACGAACTCTGCGCGTTTTATTGAGTTATGACCTTCTGCATTACTTTTGGACTTGTTGTGCTCGGTTATATATGTGTCTGTGTTATACGTGTTTGTATAGTTCTAATAAACTCTATAATAATTCCAACGAATTCGAGTCCCGTAACTCGTAACAATATATAGTTTATTTTAATTTTAAGTATAGTTCAATTTAATTTTAATATTTAGTTGAATTTTTAAAGTTAGTTTGTCAAAATATAAAAAGTAACCACAATAAAATTTTATTAGTTTAACTGTCCTAAAACAAATTATTTTCTTTCTTTCTCTGTATACATTGTGAAGTGAGAATGTCTCAAGTTACGCGTAATATAAGAAAAGAACATCGCTGTTTATCCCTCAGAGTACTCAGCGTTAATATAAGCCTTCAAACTTTCCTAATAAAAGCGACAGTGGAACTTTTCTTTATCTTTAAAAGTACCACTAGCGGGTAAAGAACTTTTACTAGTGCTTTTTTGCATAATTCAGTTCTTACCGGGATTAGGTTGGAAACATTGTGTTATAATTATTATATTATATACAGTATAAAGGGGAAGACAATAGGAGGATTTAGTAAGGCTGGGCAGCATTCGCTAAACTTCGCCAAGACTTCTCGTCGACCATCCAGCAATGCTTGAAGACGAAAGTCTTCGAGCAGTGCGTTCTCCCCGTCCTGACCTACGGGGCCGAGACGTGGACACTGGCGGCAGGATTGGTCCACAAGTTCTAATCTCTCAATGAGCTATGGAATGAGCTATGTTGGGTTTCTCTTATGGATAGAATTAGAAATGAGAATAGACGTAAGAGAAGCAAGATAACCGACATAGCTCGCAAAATTAGCAAGTTGAAGTGGTAATGGGCCGGTCACATCTGCCGCAGGACAGATGGCCAATGGAGCAGACGAGTCTTGGAGTGGAGACCGCATCTTGGTAAACGTTGTGTCGGACGCCCTCCGGCCCGATGGAACGACGACCTGCGCTAGGTCGCCGTAGGCGTTGTATGAGGAAGGCGGAGGACAGGGACGAGTGGCACCGACTTGGGGAGGCCTGCGTCCAGCAGTGGACTGCGAATGGCTGACGACGACGAACACTGATAGGATATGGGCTATAAACGGTTATCCTTAAGCTACTACTGTTTCGTGCAACGAGTGAGTGTTCCGATAGCTCCTATCCTTTTCTCCCTCACCCATCTTGTCTATTCCGTTCCTCCCATCTGATCCCCATTTTTTTATTGCGAAACTGGCAAACAGGCAGACGTCCAGAGGGATAGGAGGAGGGGGAAGTGTTTAAACTACCTAATTGTTTCACGCCAATTTTCTGTGAGTGCTATCACACCCATCGTGCCGACCCTAAAAGCTGAAGTAAGTAATTCCAAGAGTATCATTTCATCCCCTGTACATCATCATTCCGCCTCTGCCGTTGCAATCATCTATGGGAGACGGTACCCACTTTCTATCAAGTGCGTCGCCTGTCTACTTGCCATCTTCGTAATAAAATAAATATAGTGACTAAAGCTGGGACAGCTTAGTAGTTAGCGCATTCGCGACCCAAGCTCAAAGGGCATGAGGTCGAATCCAGGCCGGAACGTATGTTAGGGAGTTTTTGATCTACTGTGATTATTTTTACAATTACCAAGTACTAACCGTGAAGGGATACATCGTAATTAAACTTACATATCGAGATAAGCGATTTGTCAAACCCGCAAATCCGTCTTGGGTAGGCGTGGCATTTTTTTTTCTAAATAGGATGCCAGATCCCAGCTGTGGTAAACGTCCCAGTAGGTTATTATTCTTAGGGGACATTCATAAATTACGTCACACGCTTAGGGGTTTGACGAAGTGTGACATTATGTGACAAGGGTTGGGAGGAGTCCCAAATTGCGTGACGTCACATTTCAAAATCTAATATATTTAGGGCTGCTTGCATAACGATCGCCTTTAAATAAAAGTTAGTTAATCATAATAGTAAACTGCCAAAATACTATTTACACAAAACGTATTGATAGTTCTTTAAACATATTTAGCGGCAAATTTTGCGTTGTTGCAAGACGCTAATTGTATTTAAGGGTGTTAAATGCGTTTTGTGTTTCTTAAATAAATTTAAGCAACCTTATGCGGCACTTAAGGTTTAAAACACGAAATTTGAAATATTAACGAAAAATTTAAAAATATTTCCAACTCTATCTGTATGTGCATAGTGTTTAAATTACTTTTTAATAATTTAAATAGAAATAAAACTATTTACGGAAATATGTGATATCACTCTAGGGAGGGAGGAGTCTCACCAATGTGACCAGCTGTGACTGTGATTTGTGGATGGCCCCTTATGTAAAATATTTGTAATTTTATTGTTAAGATTTGTCGTAAGTAATTTATAGTAGTATTATCTAAAAATTACCATTGAAAATAGATATACATACTGTTACATGCCGCCAAAGATAAGCGCACATATGACTGTCGTAAGTACAGTTTATTTTCTTCCCGGATTTAGGAATTCTTTTTTGTTTTGGATGTGTAATTAAAAAAACATACTACTGTTCTTCTAATTGGTTTATAACCATTGTTAGCCGTTCGCAGGTGTGTAAATTACTATTTCTCGGAAACTCAGTGCGCGCGGCCAATTTCTTTGTACTGTGTAGTGAGTATAAGACAATGCCCGAATGAAGGGGGAGTGGGAGTCAAGCAACGACTACGAGACGAGTAAAACGTTTGTAGTACTTTCGATTACTGATATAGACGACGGACGAATTGCATTGAATCGTGCAGGGTGAACTGGTTGCATCCAGTTTTATTTGTATTTGTTTTATACGTGTTTGTACAGTTCTAATAAATTCCATAGTACTTCCAACGGCATTTTTAATTCGAGTCCTGTAGCTCGTAACAATACACTACAAAAAGTGGTTTAAAAGCTTCAAACCATATCTATTAGAGATCAATTATGCAGTCTTAATAATATCTCAATCGGAAAAGCATTAAGTATGTTAACAAATTTCACCTATCAAAAACAGTGACCCAATTTCCCAAAATGAAACTTGATAGCTTAAAACAAAACGACTATTTCCTCACGAAAATGGCCATTTCCGTTAATTTGTAGAAACGCACTACGCTCGTAGAGGGAGCGTAGCAAGACTACGACGAATGAGAGCGTAGCATATTTATTACGAAGCTACGTTTGTTTTGTTGGTTTGCAAGAAATTTCCTCATGGAAACATCCGAACACTTACATTTTATGAAATAAAGTGCCTAGTAACTTAAATGTATGAAGGTAATCGAACCATAGAAAATTCATTAAAATAACAAATAAGTTGCGTAGCAGTGTTCATAGAGCAGAAAGGACACTTAATTTCTAAGATATATCTAAAACCTTTAACCCGTAAGTAAGCCTATGTTCTTATCAAACTTCTTGTCCATCCAAAGGTTGTCTGGAAGAAATTGCTAATAGTCATAAAACCGCCAATTGTAATGTAAAACTTTATTTCTGTTAACTGTATCTTTTAAAACATAATAAAGCATACTCGTTCGTTGAATTCAAAAACAAAGTTTTCATGTTATAGCTAGGATATGCCCGCGACTTCGTCCACGCTTGATTAGAAATCCCCGCGGGATCCCCGGGACACAGCATTTTAAAAAGAATGTAATCTATCGTTTTAGTGAAAATTGTGTCGGAATAAGCTAATTTGTATGCACCCGAACAACTTCAAACCGCTCCCGGGAATATTCCCGCGGGATTCCCGCAATAAAAAGATATCATGCATTTTATTATATTGAAGTGGAACACTCACAAGCCAATAGATGGAGCTGTGCAATAATTGAGGTCGCAAACGTTTCACGAAACGTACAAATTTTCAACAATAACAGATGGGCCTAGGCCTGCGAGGAACATCACTAGCCTCGCTGCAAGATCTTCCTTTGAGATGGAGGAGTATTCCATCTCACCCTTCAAGTTCAACTGTATACCTTAAAAAATAAAAATTTCTTAGGATTAGTGAAAAAATCATATTGGAATGGATTCTGGTTTTAATCTGGCCATTTTAAATAATTCCCAGAAAAATTCCCCCTGGTATCCCAGGATAAACAGTAGTGCAGAGATTAAGTCGTGTTCCGGCTGCAGTCGGCATCGGCCGGTGTCACATATCATAAGATCACTTTTACTAACGATCCTCTCGCGTCAACGCGCGCGCACCATACATAAATAATTAATTTGTAATAATACCAGTAAAGCAATAAAACCATATATAACCATCTATTTATAAACCGTTCATTAGTCTTCAAGCATCAATCAAAGTACAGTCCACGAATTCACAACCGGAGTCTCAACAGGCTCAGGCCTTTACACTAAGAATTAGCTGTCGACCAGCGAAAACCACATCGAAGTCGGCCTAGTAGTTTTTACGTGAATCTCGAACAAACAGACAAGAATTCTAAAAAAAATTTGCACCGTGTCTCCATCGTGTATATATTGTATTGCAGTTGTTTTTTTTTAATAGCTTTTATGTACAGACATGGTATGTTTAGATTTTAGAATATGTGAGTGAGTGGCGTGTCACCGTCTGCCCATATTGCCATGTTCCCCGAACATTGCGACGGGGAGACGCCATAGTCCCCAATCCGTAACTCCACTAGCAGTTCATCCCTATAGCCCGGTACTTTTTGTTCTCATTCCTTACAATAGTCCTACACTGGCTGGCGCTTATTCTTGGGTGCATTTTTATATGGTGTTAATAGGGACAATCGCCGGTCAGTGTCACGCCACATTTAGATTAAATTTGTCAAGGGGCCTCTACGTGTTGGCCTCCAAAAGTCCATTTTTATGGTCTGTGGTCTTGAAAGACATACAGTTACTTTTCATCATTTTCATCGCTGTTTATTTGTTTAGTAGTAGTTTGTTCTTGTTGTTCGGTACAATTCATTCAATATTTTGAGTGTGTATGGATCAAACTGAACCCATAGTTTCGGATACAGCGCACCGAAATGCATAAGAATAAATTGGCCTGGTCAAAAGTGCAGCCCACTTTACTTCGTGGGGGCGGTGTAACTTTTAAAACTTATTTATAACTAGCTGTGCCCGCGACTTCGGAAGCGTAGGATTGTTTCCGCCTAATCTTAAGAAAATTGCCTAAGTTACTTCTTATAACATCAGCTATCTGCCGGCGAAAATCCCGTCAAAATCGATCCAGCCGTTTCAGAGATTAGGCGGAACATAAAAACAAACAGATAAAAAAAATAAACGTGATTTTTTTGTAAGTACCGCATATACTTTCATATGCATTTACTTGTTATTTTGACACTTCAATTTTATTTATCGGTATAGATTGTTTATGTTGTATTAACACATAGATAACAAAAGATTACAAAGCGGTCTACTAAGTTACTAATATAATTCGTTAAAGGGATCACGACTCCCAGAATAGTGTTGTTTTAATTGGATTAACATAGTTATTATCGCGTTAACACATTTGCATACGTTATCATAAAGTTAATACACAGTAATAGTGATCGTTTGAGAACGAAGTTTGTTTTACTCAAGGGAATCTTCCTCTATTAATCTATGTCTACACATTGAAGGTAATGTAATAAAAAAAAAAAACATTTTGCGCGCTTTTTTATGGGCAATAATGCATTAAACTGTGACAACCTTAACATCTTTCTACATTGCATTACACATTAAATGTATTTTTTTCACAATTAAAAAAAATTGAAAATAGATGACACAATTTATAAAAACGGATGTATTAGTATCTATATATATATATATATATATAATAAAACTGAGGTCGAAATTCTGTACAATGAAAAAAATGCTAAAAACCGAGTCAGGGGGATGTAAGAAGTGAAATAAATGCTGTACTGTTTATTTAAGTTGTTTTATATTGTTACATGCCGTCAAAGATAAACCGCACAGCCTATTGTAAGCGCAGCTTATTGTCCTCCCGTATTATTGAATTCATTTGTGTTTTCATTTTGTAACATGCTATTGTCTTTTTACTTATTTTATAATCATCGTTAGCGTCGAACTAATCCCTATTGTTATTGTTTTCGACTTTGTGGACGTTCGCAGGTGTGCAAATTAATATTTCTTAGAAACTCAGTGTGCACCTCCAATTTCTTTGTACTTAGTTAGTATAAGACGATGCCCGAATGGAGGGGCGGGGGCAGTCAAGCGACGACTACGAAACGAGTAAGACGTTCGTAGTACTCTCGATTAGCGATATAGACGACGGACTTTACGCGTATCCAATTGCATTGAATCGTGTAGTGTGAACTGGTTGCATCCAGTTTTATTTGTATTTGTTTTATACGTGTTTGTATAGTTCTAATAAATTCTATAGTAGTTCCAACGGCATTTTTAATTCCAGTCCTGTAGCTCGTAACAATATCGTTCTTTTTAAATTTTATATATAATAGGTACAAATGTTAATTTATGTAAGTATTAAGTATTTAATCTTTTAATGTTTTGTTAACGTTATTATGGTTTGTTTTTATTTTAAATTTTTTTGTTGTTGTTGGTTCGCTTCATATCTTTATCTTGTTTGCCTGCGTTCGTGTATGTCACTTATGGCCAGCGCTGGTTATATTAACAGTTTTGCTGAGCTTAAGGCCAATTTAGGACTACATTTATTTATTGCTTTTATTTTAATAGTTTAAGTGAGTTTTATTGTAGTTCTAAATAAATTTTTATCTTTTTTTCTTTCTAAATAGAACTAATTTGATGTTTTTCAATTTTATTGTTTCTCTGTCTGTTTGTACCGGCTAATCTCCGAAACGACTGGACCGATTTGAATGAAATTTTGTATGGTGGTAGCTTATATCCCTGGTCAACATATAGGATACTTTTGATCCCGAAAAATTAAAGAGTTCCCATGGGATAGTTAAAAAACCGCACCACGAGGACGAAGTCGCGGGCATCAGCTAGTTAGTAAATAAATTATCTATCAATGTTTAACGTCATTAACAATCAATGACAATATCGCATCACAAATAAAGCATTAAACCCTTAGCTACATGTGTGTGACATAGTCACTAACATTAATATTATCCCAGATGGAGCGGAGACATAACAGTTCAAAGTTAACCAACAGATGTAGATTAATAACATGTAGATCAATCAAAGTGCAAAAATAACCATAAATCGATCAAATATAATTTGACCATCAGGCTCTTATGAGCAGACCTGGGACTAAAAGAGAACCATATATATTAGAATGATGACAACGCCGCTTTTATTATCAAATCAGAGCTAAAGTCTAGAACGATGATAACAATTACTAGCCTCTGTTCCTATTTTTGATATAACAATATTGTGTACATGACTCCCTGCTGCACGAATAAACTCATGAGGTTTCTGTTGCCACAGTCAAATGTGTTTCTAATATATATAAATGTAAGCATATTGGACAATAAATAAAAAATAAAAAGTTTCTTTACTCGTACCCTTTTATGAACGCCAGGTGGTAGGGCCTTTGCCCGGCTGGATGGCTACCACCCCTAGTCTAGAGTATGCCGCCATAACAGCCTTGAGTTGTGTTCCGGCATTAGTGACCAGATTCCAGTACCCCTTAAGAGAGCAGCAGCACATTTGTATCACCTTTGGTGTTGCAAATGTCCATAGGCGATGGTGCAATAAAAAAAAAATTCTGGTATTTTACTTTGAAATTTAAACTACTAAAATCTCGTTTAAAATCCCTCCCCTATCGAACAAAACTAACATTTCCATATCACTCGTAAGAATTTAATATAATCGGATCACGTGATAAGGGGAGGGAGCGAACCGAGGTTACCTCGCAACCCGCACCGTTGTCACACGTCAGTCATTATTCGTCACGCGTCAGCCGCGGACAACATATTGCGTTGAGGATTGAAAGCGCTCTATTTGAATAGGGGTTTGCTATTAAAACTATGCAAAACGCTGTGTGTATTGAATATATTATCTGTTTTTATTTGTATCAATCATTAGTAGTATAGCATTTGATATTGTAACGGATCCACCATGCTTATGAAGTTTATTTTTAAACATTAATGCTTGTTACTTGTTTTCTTTAGAATACAAAGTTATTTATGTGTGTACATGTTTACGAAATTACAGTTTAAAATAAAATTCATAAGCATAGTGGATCCGTCACAATATTCATATGTATATATGTATATGTATATATGTTATAGTCAAACATCGAGATTTACATCCCACAAATTCGTAACAATATCCCATCAGAAGTAAATAATCAGTAGAATAGGTACCCGCCTCATTAACTTATCAAACTTTATATTATGTATTTTCTCCGTTATTTACTATGGTCTGGGTGTCTGGGATCGGCCCCAGAATGATCCGTTGTATATTCCCATAACACAAGCGTAACTTAGTTTGGGGATATACAGTGTGTGTGTTTGTCTGCCGATTTATTATTATTATTATTATTTATATGACTCTAATATTATTTCTCAATAATGAAACAGAGTTTAACATTCAGCCCGTCCAAGGGTGGAATACACAAAAAGCAAATATATTAAAAGGTTCAATGCCGCGTGCAACAGAAGGGTTCTCTTGGGACCAGAGACACTTGTGCCCGAAGTAAGGATAATGAAGGGAATTTCAGACAACCCAATAACCTTAATAGGGTCTTTGGAAAAATTCAGAAACCTAAGTTTTTTTTGGTTTGCAAAATAAGTATGTAAATTGAATGAAAATAAAATAATAAATATTTATTGCCGAAAAGTTTTTGATACAATAATTTATAGAAATCCCTAACTCCCGAGCTAGGCATGAAACCTGTGTTTCGGGAATCAGTGCCCTCTCACATTAGTATGTAGTTTTAAACACAAAAAAGTCAAATCGGTAACAGAGTGTTTATGTCCAGCGAGCAAGCGTGTGGATGTGAGTGAGCGCGCGCCCGCGCGCACTTCCTGTGTTAGTGTGTGAGTGTGTGTTTGTGTTGTGTATGTATGTATGTGTGTAATTATGTAAGTACTGTACAGTTACTATTAAGATAAATTGATTAAAACGGTGCTTCGGTGGTAGCATAGTCAATGGGAAGTAGCCAGTTTAATTTTAACTTCCCGACTAGTGAGTTCATACACATTGATTTGTTTATTTATCTTGTTGTAGTGTTACAGACATACAGCATTGCTGCTTAAGTCTCATAGAATTTGAATATTTCATATCATAATTATAATCAATTTGTTTATATATTTATATCTAGCTATTCCGGTCACTTTGTTGCCTCATATATACTCGAAAACTTGTGATAAAAATACTGTTACGTCCTACATGCCGAAAATAGTAGATTCACACCTGCATACCATAAAGGCACACTTTATTACCTTTCCGCATTTGAACTTCTTTTGTTTACTTTGTGTTTAAAATTTTTGATTAGAAAACAGTCTATTTTGTATTGTAATCTTATGTGGTAATCATTAGCCAGGTGTGATTTTCAGAAATTGGGTCCACGCAGTCAGGTAGCCATAGTGCATAGGGGCAGCATAAAACAATGCCCCAATGGAGAGATCGTCAGTCTGGCGATAACCACGATCTCGCGCATTACGTTTGGACTGGTTGTGTTCAGTTATATTCGTACCTGTGTTATACGTGTTATAATATAGAATAATATAGAGTTCTAATAAAATAAACCCTATAATAATTCCCACGGCATTTTAATTCGAGTCCTGCAACTCGTAACAATACTATTTTGTTTAAATTTATAAGGTACCAGTATACCAATGTTGTCACCCCTCTAATGCGGATCTAAATATTTTTTAAACTGAAAACTTCTTTAAATATTTATAGTTTATGAAGTAAATTGCCAATTGTTGCCTCGTGTCAGTGACGTGACACACAGAATGTTGTAATACTCGGCAATCACTATATCGAACTGTATTCGAATAGATGATTCGATACAAATTGTTACAGGGTACCTATTTTAATTTTAAAGTTACAGAGTATTTTATAGGTGGTTTTATATAAATTTATTTATTTGATTTACTAATTAAATATTACATGAGTAGAATTAGTTTTATTAATTATTAGACCAAAAAGTCTTACGTCAAAAGGAAGGTTTGCACTGAAAATCAGCGTTGTGTCGGATATAATTCCGGCACAGCAATATGCTGAGGGCAAACCTTGTTGGCTGAAAATGCGGCGTACAAATTCTCAAAATATGCTCTGTGTATAATAATGTATAAGGAATGTAATTACGTCGCTATTTCTTCAAATAAATTCTTTCTTTAGACACGTTAGGCACTTTTAGGATGAAGAAGATACGCTTAGATACAAAGTTTTTACTTCTGACTTGCAGTCCTGCAACAGATCTTTTTTTTACTTAGTAGTCATTCAATAATCAAATAGATTGGCTACAAAATAATATATATTTCTTAGAGCCGAGTTTTCAATCACCAGACAAAATATATTTTAGATAGAACCAAGCGCTTCGCTTCATCTTTTCTGGTGCGCACTGCCGAAGAGTGGAATAATTTGCCGGAGACTGTTTTTTCTGACAAATACAATCTTGAAGTTTTCAAGTCACGAGTGAATAGGTATCTTCTAGGCAAACATGCTCCATCCTAGACCGCATCATCACTCAACATCAGGTGAGACAGTGGTGAAACGCTACCTTACACATCATTTTTTATTTTAATGTGGGTGTGTACAGTTCACATGCAGTAGAAGTGAAACAAAGTGTGACAAGAGGTGGAAGGATTCTAAATTTCGTGACGATTTCATATATTATATCGTTATAATATATTTAAGCTTCAAAACACAAAATTTGAAGTATTAACGAAAAACTTCAAAATATTTCCAACTCTGTCTTTATGTGTTTATCTCTTTTTATTGTCGCTTTTTCGTTTCATCGCGTTTCAAATGACTACGGTTCTAAAGAAGTTTCACTTCAACAATATGATAAATATAACATGAAAAAATTAAAAATGTCATTTTCATAAATCAAACAGTCGAATGAGTTGGCTTTTGAATTTAGTCAGGTTATAATTTATTATGATGGAAAAATCGGCCCTTAATAACTTGAGCTAATTAATATAATTGACAGTGCGCCAATCACTGGAGAGATGCCAAAAATTGTTTACTTTATCCTAACGTTTCACAGCAGATAAAAAACAAACAAACAAACTTTCAGACGTTCTATCAAGACTAAAATAAACTCATTTAAGCTATGGCTGAAAACAGCAAGTATTTCACATTTCAGCCTGATCTCAAGGATTTTGCTAAATCTTCGGAACTCAAAGTCTGATAGCAATAAAATTTATATAGGACCATTTCAAAGCTTTGTTGGATCGAAGGTAAAATTATCATCAAAATCTGTTCAGAAACAACAAAGTTACAGTTGAACTTACATTCAAAAAAAATTACACGACTCAATTAGTCGTGTAATTTTTTTAAAGTAGGTTAAAACACTTATTTATTGCTTTATATAAACTAGTGGTCGTCCATGCTGGAAATTTGACAATAATGATTAATGTCAAAGACTTCTATAATCACAGATTTCGCCAAGGCAACAATAAACAAAAGAGTATATATGCGTGTGTGTGTCAAATACATGGTAGTGTGTGTAATTTTTTTTTTAATTGATTTAATGTAATTTTTATGCATAATTTAAAAAAATATTAGCATTCTGTCACTTCTTCTGTATAAACTATAAGTGTGCGAAATTTCATACTCCTCCGTCCGCGCAATTTTCGTAAAAAGGTACAAAGTTTTTGCTTCACGTATTAATATATAGAAGATAACAGTTATCAATCAAAAATTTTGGCATTTATTTTGAAATCACAGACAAATCGCAACTTTATAGTTATAAAGACTTAAAAATATCAAGGTCTTCAATTTTGTGCCTTGTATTTTATGTATTAGATATTAAAATCCAATTACCCCAGTTTTGGATTTAAGTCTGTATGATTTTAAGGGTACAAAATATCTTGTTCCATTGGTATATGTGTATTTTTTTAAATATTACATCGAATATCTATGGAAAGGAAGGCAAGTGGATTGTGGATGGCAAGCAAAAGCCCCTTGTTATCATGGACACAGTAATTTACGGGTCGTCGATCAAAGGGGGTTTCACGTATCATTGAGAGATCGACCACCCTGCGAATGCCTTGTGAGGATGTGGTACACAAATGTGATTTATCACAAGTATACCTATTGTTACGAGCTACATACAGGACTCGAATTAAAAATGCCGTTGGAACTACTATAGAATTTATTAGAATTCTACAAACACATATGAAACAAATACAAATAAAACTGGATGCAACGAGTTCACACTGCACGATTCGATGCAATTCGACACGCGCAATTAATCGTCTAGTAGTCGTCGCTTGACTGCTCCACCCCTCCATTCGGGCATTGTCTTATACTAACTATACATCACAAAACTTTGGGCCGCGCGCACTGAGTTTCCGAGAAATAGTAATTTGCACACCTGGTTATCCATTCCTGCAAACGGCCAATAAAGTCGAAAACAATAACAATAAGCTATTTTCTAATTGCAAATACGAAGTAATAAAAAGAACTCCGACTGCGGGAGGGGCAATAAACAATATGCGCAGCATTTCTTTGTCGGTATGTAACAATAAGCATGCAGATGGCCTAACTTGTAACACTATCATCAAAGGTAGGTAGCTATTTTAATAACTAGCCGGCTAATGGTCCTCGAATAAAACCGAAAACCAACAGCTGACGAGGTGGTTTAACCGTGAACCGTTGGCTAACGGTTGGCGTGTCATTCATTCATTAGCCAAAAGCCGCTTTTATCCGTGTAGCAACGGAGAAAGAATACAATTTCCTGTGGCCGGGCGGTCTGTCGTAAGAGGCGACAAAACTACCCACAACCAGGTGGTAGGGTATTCGCCCGACTGGATGGCTACCACCCGTGGTCTAGAGTATGCCGTCATAACAACCTCGAGTTGTGTTCCGGCATCAGTGGCCAGATTCCAGTTTCCCCGTAAGAGAGCAGCAACGCATTTGTAGTATCTTTGGTGACAAATGTCTATAGGCGATGGTAACCGCTTTCCATCAGGTGGGCCGTCTGCCTATCTGCAGAATTCTGCAATAAAAAAATATTTAAAAAAGTTATCATCTAATTTTTTATCCGACTAATGAACAACAATAAAATTAGCCAGGTGGTTAAGTTTTTGGAGTTTTTGATGATTACCCATCGCTACCTACCATTAGATAGATGTAGTTATGATAAAAACATCTGTATTAGATATTAACCTAATATATATTCTACATCTCAATAATCCATATTAAAGGCACATGACTTTCTGCTATAACTACTATCAAGAAATATTTTAATATATCAGGCACTGCATGTTTTTCTACGCACGATGAAACACTAGTGGAATGGAAGCGAAGTAGTAGTGAAGTGAATTTGGGTGCAAATATCTCGCTATCATAATAAACCCATCATTAGGGAGGGAACAAAGTTATGATTTTTCAATATTTGACTAACAATATAAACTAATATTTTCAATCATCAGTTATATGTTTCGACTCTACATTTCATTTTTATTACTACTTCAATAGAATATTGTTATGAGCTACAGGACTCGAATTAAAAATGCCGTTGGAACTACTATAGAATTTATTAGAACTGTACAAACACGTATAAAACAAATAAAAATAAAACTGGATGCAACCAGTTCATACTGCACGATTCAATGCAATTCGAGACGCGTAAAATCCGTCGTCTATATCGCTAATCAAGAGTACTACAAACGTAGTCTTACTCGCCTCGTAGTCGTCGCTTGACTGCCCGCCCCTCCATTCGGGCATTGTCTTATACTCACTACACAGTACAAATAAATTGGCTGCGCGCACTGAGTTTCCGAGAAATAATAATTTGCACACCTGCGAACGACCACAAAGTCGAAAACAATAACGATAAAGATTAGTTCGACGCTAATGATGGTTATAAAACAAGTAGAAAAACAATAGCATGTTTTCTTAATTACAATAGAAAATACAAAAGAATTCCTAAATCCGGAAGCCAATAAACTGCGCTTACGACAGACAGCTGTGCGCTTATCTTTGACGGCATGTAACAATATTATGTAGCGGCATTACTACATAATTAGCAAGTGTTACAGTTCTTATATATAGTGTATCATCTATGGTTACAGTTATTGAGTAGCATAGTTGTTTCTGTCGTGTTTCTTTTTAAAGTTAATAATTGATTTTTGTTGAGTACCCTATTATTTCTAAATGATACGATCGGCCATTTCCGTAATTGATAGTAATGTTATATTTTTATTTAGTCTCTGATTAGCGCCTGTCTTGTACAGAGTAGTTGTCTATAATTTACAATAATTTTGTTACAATATTTATCATTTTTATAATGTGATAATTGTGTACAGATTATAATTCAAACCTCTCAATTGTATATAGACGGTATTCACTACATTTTATTTTCATGTTGTCAGACGCGATAGATTTATACTGTGTTCTGTTTATTTTATTGCATATAAAATTTTAAGCATAATATTTTATACAATATCACAAACAATAATGTATTAAATTCTAGTCATGCATATCCCTTTAATTAAAATGGTTTATCAATAACTTCAATCCACTATCGGTTGTGCCAATATGTTAAGTTTCATGTACTGTAGAATTATTGGAGGAATGGCGAGGTGTTCTAAAAATAGTCAGTGTATGTAATATGGTAAATTCAAATTCAAAAGTTTTTATTCAAGATAAGTTTCACTGGAGAACACTTTTTGAAAGTCATATAGGTAAAAATTAATTTTCTTCCTATTCTATGTGTCTTATTGCTGTCAAGGAGAAGAAGCGGCTAGAAACTCCCCAGCAACACATCTAGCTATAAATTGTTTTTATTTATATTTCTTATTCTATTTATATTTCAAGTTTTTTTTTTATAAGTTTTATACAGAAGTATGTTACAAAATTACTTTTTGAAATATCAATCGAGTTGTAGCAAACAGTGCATACTCATAAGACCAAGACTCAATAAAAGGAAAGAAAAATATTATTATAGTTATAATAATGACATGACTAAAGGAAATGATTCTCAGAAATTCGCTCCGCGCGGTCAGGTAGGCATATTGCATTTGGGCAGCATAAAGCAATGCCCCAATGGCGAGATCATCAGTCTAGCGATAACCACGATCTCGCGCATTACGTTTGTACTGGTTGTGTCCAGTTATATTTATACCTATGTTATACGTGTTTGTATAGTTCTAATAAATTCTATAGTAATTCCAAACGGCATTTTAATTCGTGTCCCGCACTCGTAACAGTATTGTGACCAGTTGTTGTTCTTTAACTGTCATAAACCTTTCTACGTTGTTGCAAGTATTACATAAGGTTAAAACTGAGTGGTCCTTTCACTAGCCACGGTCTGTCAATACAGATAAAATAAAACCTTCGGAGATGCTTCTACGAATATGTTTAGGTTTTACATAGTTTCATGTAGCAGTTAAGACTTCTGTATATATAGTCTCAAGTTTGATGTTAAATTATTTAAGCAATAATTACATAGAGAGTACAACACACGTCGTCTTATTTTGCACTCCTCCCGCCAGTGGTGCGTCAGGTTTTTTTTTAACTAGGCGTAATCTGATTGAGGACAAAGAAGCGATAAGGGCAGAACCTTGGGGGGATAATTCGCGACCTAGTGTGGGATTTGCCAGATCGGGGGTGGCACTAGCATGCCCAGTCAGAACTGGTGCCATGCTATTGCCATTCCCCAGTTAGGGATACCCACTAAAACCTCTAGGTGTTTCGTCCTTTGCCTTATGCCAGGACTACAGGTATATGACCTAGCCTCTCCACAGCCCTGGCAGGCGTGGGCCTCGCAAAGCCACTTCCACTGCCGGGGGACTTTCTTTTAATCCCCCGGCATTTTCAAGCTCTATGTGCATGGGGCGGTTTGTAACCCGCCCCACGGGAGGAGAGGTGAGCGCGCGCGGAACACTCGCGCTCTCATCTCGACGGCATGTGCAGGTGAGTGAGAACCCCTATACCCCAAGGGGCAAGCTTACGGCGGCAGAAGGTCCGTGCTGGCCTTCCGTGGCCGGCGCGTCTTCCTTTGGCGGGAGCGGAGCCGTGACGTGCGCTCACGCTCCTGCTCCGCCTCCTCCTTTGCAAGCATAATGTGCTCGCAGAAGGAGGAGACGGCGGCTGGTGTGTCACACTCATCCAACGGGGTAACATCATCGAAGGACCACACAAATAAAAACAAACCCCGCAGATTGCATATCTACTATGGAAGAATAATACTTAAAACGGCCATCACCGAGTAAACAACACATTGAAACACGCGCTCCAATCATAGTTGACGCCACTAGTCCCTTCTGATTTTTATACAAAATGTCAATTAAAACTTTCAATCGACATCTTAGTATTAAAAACATACTTTTTGAACTTACATCTATACCCTATACAAATAAATAAAATTCCGGCTAATCTGTGCAACAGCGGGAACGATTTTGACGGTATTTTCACTGGCAGATAGCTGATGTTATACTTAGGCTACTTGTAAAATTAGGGTATTGCGAAAAAAAAATCCACGCTGACGAAGTTGTTATTATTATTAGGTTGGGAAAAAGTTTCTTCGCATTTTATATAAAAAATTCAAAAGGTTTTTTTATAAAGTTTATTTACATTTGACTAAAGTTGTAGGTGCCATTTTGTTGTATAACTTTTTGCCATCTTGTAGGTAGGGACGTGATCCCATTGCTATAAAAATTTTGGGGCTTCTGACCATAAAACTGCGACAAGTGGTTTTGGCAGTCCTCTCGTGATGTTAATCTGACACTGCCTAAGGAATTCTGCAGAGACCGAAACAGGTGAAAATCTGAAGGTGCAAGGTCAGGAACATACGGCGGATGCATTAACACCTCCCAGCCAAACTCTTGTAATTTTTGCTGAGTGGCTAAAGTTGTGTGAGGTCTAGCGTTATCATCGTGAAAAACCACACCCCTTCTGTTGATTAATTCCGGCTGCTTTCTCTCAACTTTTTACTTTAATCTCATCAGTTGTTTGCAGTACAGTTCAGAATCGATGGTCCTGCCTGGCGGTAACAGCTCATAATGAATAATGCCCTTCCAATCCCACCATACACACAGCATCATCTTGTTGCGTGTTAATCCGGGTTTCGCCACAGTCTGTGAAGCCTGACCAGCCTTTGACCACGATCTTTTTCGCACGTTCTTGTCGTACGTGATCCACTTTTCATCACCAGTTATCAGCTTCTTCAAAAATGGTTCGGTTTCATTACGTCGTAATAAAGAATCACAAATGAGTACACGGTTCATTAGGTTTCTTTCAGTGAGCTCATGAGGCACCCAAATATCGAGCTTTTTTGTGTACCCAGCTTTTTTCAAATGCGCCAAAACCGTTTTGTGGTCAATTCCCAGTTCTCCAGCTATATCGTAACTACTAATATGCCGATCTTGCTCCACTTTTTCAAAAATGGCATCAATTTTGTCCGTAACAGGGCGACCAGAGCGACGTGCATTTTTGATATCAAAATTTCCGGAATGAAAACGCTTAAATCAAATTTGCACTACTCTCACAGATACTGCATTAGGTCCATAAACATCACAAATTTTTTTCGCGGCTTGTATTGCATTTTTACCTTTTTTGTAGTAAAAGTTTTAAAATGTATCGAATTTACTCATTAGATTCACTCATTTTAACAATAAGAAAAACAAACGAAAATCACACATTTTCCTAATTTGAATTAGGAATTGTCTTCTTTAAAATTAAAACTGTTTAATGATACCAAAACCAGCCAGATACAAATGATATAGACAAAGAGATCTTATTACAAGTTCATACATACTGTATGCGAAAAGACTTTTTCCCCAACCTATTATTAATACGTTAAGCAAAAACTTTGTACCCCTTTTTACGAAAATTGCGCGGACGGAGGAGTATGAAATTTCGCACACTTATAGTTTATATAGAGAATAAGCGACGAATGCTAAAATATTTTTTTTTAATTGCATATTACTTTTGTTTATTTTGTTGTACAGTCTGTGACAACAAACATTTTGGTAATTTCGACCAGTGATTTTTACGGACTGTTGTACCCTTTTACAACTTAATTTCTATGAAAAGAATAACTTATTGTTTATTTTGTTAATATTATTATTTTTTTTCTATTTTTAATACTGAACTTATACTAATGTACAGTGTATCTGTTACATACTGGTGTTGTGAGGAAGTGCATGTGCAGTGTGTGCCTTATGTCTATACCTATATATATCCTAACTAGTGCCATTTGTGTTGTTTTTCCTTTCTATGCCTAGGTTATTAATTTTTAGGCTCTTTGTATGTCGTGGTTTGTTTGTAAAGTGTGCGTGTAATGCAATGCGGTGGTAGTGCGCGTTGGTGTGAGTATGCGTGAGTTTTGTTGTTGGTTGTGTGTTTGTGACTTTGTGTGGTGTTATAATTTATTGTTTAATTGTTGTGACATGAAAATTTTTCAGTTGACCACTAGTATTGTTAATTACATAATTAATAATAATTGAATTATGTTATTATAGTTTTTAAGCTTTATGTTCTTTATCCTATTATTTTCTTGTTTATAAATTCGCTTCGTAGCATTGAATTTTACATTAGTATTTGTTTTCGAATAGTACTCGTCATATTTCCTTTGTTTTTTGTTTGTTTTGCTTTGTCTATCCATGAGTCATTGTAACGGCCCTAGCGGAAGACCAGCGCTGGTCGAGTCAACCAGCATCATACTGAGTTAAGACAGATTTAGAACTTCAATTCTTAATTGTATTTTCTTATTTATAAGTATGTTTTGGTTTTATATAGTTCTAAATAAACATTTTTCTTTCTTTCAAGTTGCTGGTAACGTTTCGTAAATTTCATGAGGGCTAGTACCAATATTAAAGCACATTTTTATTTTTATTGTACGAGTTCAGCAGACAGGCAGATGGCCCACTGGTGGAAAGCGATGACGATGGTAACCGCTGGGCGATTACAGGCGATAGCCTATGGACATTCTCAACACCAAGTGTGATATACTGGCCACTAATGCCGGAACACAACTTAAGGTGGTTATGGTAGCATACTCTAGAGCAGGATTGGTAGCCATCCAGATGGGCAAAGGCCCTCGCATCTGGCTGTAGGTTGTTTTGTCGCCTCTTACGACAAGCCGCCCCAACGCACGAAATTGTATTCTTTCTCCGTTCTTGCACAGATAAATGCACATGAAGGTATTTCGTGAATTACTATTCATCTAATCTTTAAAAGTGTATTGTTTTAATACAATTTAATACTGAATCTACGTACCAATAAAATAGATAGGAAGAGTGTCGCCCGCTATTCGCGGTGTAGTAAAAATTTCAACGTTAGTTGAGCTTCGATTTCATTGTTCAAAGAATCAAAAACCTAGAGGGGACAGTCCACTTATGAAATTTATTAAATTTAATTACAGGTATATTATAATGAAGGGAGTTTGGACCAGCACTCCTCTCCCTTAACATAACTATCGCAATGAAGAGGAAAGTGTCACAGTGAATACATGTTTTTATTTATAATAGGCAGTTATTAAGTCGTCACATGATTAGAAATTTAACTATACAATTAAACTATATATACAAATTCAAATTAAACTATAAAACTAGAGCCAGACCGCTGTCACTTGGAATCGTGCCCAAAAGACTGGATACATTACCACGCTGAATAACAACGCTAATACGTTGTCCGAGGTATAGACCAGTCTTTTGGTCATGTGAGATGTCTAACAAGCGTTTCGTTATGTCTCAATAAAGTTTGTAAATATAAACATTTTATAATTTATTTACTTATAATTTTACTTAAAATTGAGTTGCACTTAAGTGTACTTTATGCTGACACGTGAAAATATCCAAAGAGTTCTCTTCCCAAAAGATCAGTATGCAAAAACAGGTAATAGACGATTGTAAAAGCACAGTGGTCCTACGCACTAGCACTGGAAATAACTTACGTTGTCTACCGCGGTTATAGTTCTGAGATAAATTTTTTTATTGCCTGAAGCCGCGCACAAACAGATGCTGGTGCAAAGTGCTTACCGTCGCCTATGGACAGCCAACTTCCTGACCAGGTTTTAACTCGCATCATTACAATAGCGTGCATTAACTACTCGTTAAACACTCATGGTAGACATATACTAACGGGACCTGCAGACGTTTTCCAGTCCTAAAAAATAAAAATGTATGTTGTAGCACTAGCTGCCGGCTCCAATTGTGAAAGTAAACTTCCCGGGACCCATTCAAACGTATAAAAAAATTTAATTGCAATCAGCTCGCCGTTTTAAAAGGACATACATACGTACAGAAGAATTATACATAAAGATATGACAAAGTTATCAGCCAAGAATAAATAATAATAATAATAAAATAATTTATTTGATTCAAAAATAAGTAACAATCTTAATTACCACATGAAAAACACTTTGTGCTGTTAGAAACTAAAATATTATTTGTGATTCTACTAGCTCCAAAACTAATATTAACTGTATCTTTGAAGCTACTAGTGCTGCATTGTCTACTTATATAATAACAATGTTAGTGGTTACTAAGCGTGTGTATGTTTGTGCGTATATGTGTATACGTGTATGTATGTGGTGCTGAGTGAATGGCGTGTTAACTCTCCATTCCGTAAGAATTCTTCTGTTTCGTTATAATTGAAACTCAGTAGCCAATATTTTAATATATGCTGTATTTCGAATTTACTTGGCGTAACTATCTCGATGACGTGATCGATGATATTATCGAATCGATTAAAGAGATCGTGAGAATAAAACAATACTGGACCAACGGCTTTTGTGCCGTATGTTCCTAATTTCTAATTTTATATATTCCTAACAACTTATGGTCATAAATTGTTACAATATTAAAAATATTAACAATCCATTCTGTATGTTCGTTATCTATGTCCCGGGCAGTCTGCCAGCTGTCTGTGCGCGCTTCGTATTAAGATTTACAGACCGAATGCCTTTTATCTCTTTGTTTGGGAACTTTTCGGATCAGACCAAATTGGGCCGCTGGATGCACTTTTAACGCGCTAGTGTCGGAGCGAGTGCCAACTCTAAGCTAATATTGTGAGAAACCTAAAAAAAATCTTTGCACATTGCTTACAAATTAGATGCTGTTTTTTTCGCTGTCCATTATTGAGCGTAGGCCTCCCGAAGGGTGCGTCAAATATTTCCGTCTTCCACTTTCCTAATCCAACTCTTACTGGCAACCTTGTGCAAGTTACCGTTCCACCAAGCCGCAGGGTGTACTTTTGTTGATGAAAGAAAATCCATTTGGTGACTGCCCATCCTGAAGATCCGCTGACGGGGAAAACCAAACCCCTACATCTTTTCTCTTACCTGCATATGCTATACACTTGCGTGGATCGTATGAGTTCACCTACAGAACTTGAGCGCACGCGCATAGCCGGCGCGCCCTCATCTCTATAGCTCTAACGGGTGGGTAAGAACCCTAGTCTAGGGGAAGCACACGGCGTCCGGAGATTAATAGAGCAGAGCAAAATGACAGGCAGACGACTCATCTGTTGGAAAGCGGTTACCATCGCCTATGGACATTTGTAATCCCAAATGTGCTATCAATGTGCTGCTGCTCTCTAAAGCGAGACTGGAACCTGGCTATTATTGTCGGAACACAACTCAAGATTGTTATGGCGGCATGCTCTAGACCTGCGCTGATAGCCATCCATACGGGCAAATACTCTATCACCTCGATAAGCATGACGCATTGTAATATTTTGTTGCTTGAAGCAGGCAAAGAGGCAGGTATCCCACTTGATAGAAGGTGGTTACCGTTGCCTATGGATGTTTGCAAAACGCCCTTCTTAAATAACCCCATGTCGGAGAGCAAAAGGAATACCTAAACGGGAAGTTCTCACCAAATCATTGTCGTACGAAGAAAGGTTCCATAGAACCATTGCGTAGTCGAGCGTGAGATCTCCAGGAAATGGGAGTGAACATCCCGTCGATGGTGAGCGGTACGATTTTAAAACTGAGACGTAATTGACGTTTTTGAAGATTACGCAAGCTAAGCTATAGTTCCAAAACCCGAATATGATGTCATATGAGTTGGTTACATATTAATATTGTACACAACGCAGTACATTCTTACAAGACCGGCTTGAGGAAATTCCTTTAAAAAAATAAAACCAGGCATAATATTAACGTCATGTTTCGCTCTCGAATGCCTTGCATCTCGTTCTCTCCTCCTTTTTTTCATGGATACCCGTCCCACTCTAGCTAGTGGTAAGCCGGTCAATCCAAATGAAGCGATCGCGTGATACACTCCCATTTCTCAGTATCAGACTGTTACTGCCCTTAAGTCCAGTACAGTGTGTTTTGTTTACATTCGGTACCTTGGAATAGTTGTACGCATGATAATTAAATACGAAACCTCACTCAGAATGAGATAATGGTCAATTAATCGTAGTGATAATTTGTATTATAAAATAAATCGGCCAAGTGCGTGTCGGACCATGCATATTGAAGGGTTCCGCAGAAGCAATAAACCGCCACTTTGCCATTTAGTTACGGAACGCTTATCCAAATACATGGGGTATCCAAAAAAAAATTAAAGAAAGAGAAATCAATTATTTAGTAGAAGATACAAAAAGAAACGCAAATTAATAGACATTACAATTAAATATGGTATCCTAAAAAGGCTCTTGCTAAGCATAATGCTAGTTTCACAGCCAACGCCCATCATCCTCAAGCACCTATAAATGATGCCACGGCTTAGCTCCACGAAGCATACAAATGCTAACTGCTGATCATACCTTGAAATCCAAAAATCCATAATTCTTAAAAAGTTTTAAAGAGCATCCTTTATATAACGAGTTCCTATATCTAAATTGCGGCATGTACGCGAGCCGCTGACGTGCAACGGTTAAAAACGAATTATTACTGAGCACCTTGTAGCAGGCCATTTGTCATGTATACTCTGTATGAAAGATAGGCAAAGATGGCGCTATTTACATTTTTAAAAGTAATAAATTATGTAAACTTTTTTTACTTAGTTGCCTAAGGGCCGATTTTACAATCATCAAATTTATCAGTGGAATATATTATCATCATCCGAGCGTTAAATCCCGGTTGCGTTCGGAGCGCTCACTCCGATACCCAGGGTCCGCTTTCCTACTTTTTCTACTCCGCTTCATGTGGTTTTCAGCATCCCCCGTTTTGAGACCAGCCACCCTTCACAATGTCAAGCCAACAGTGGAATAAATTATAATCTGAGTGAATTCAAAAGTAAAACCATCCAACTGTTATGTTCACGCATCTGACATTTTTAATTATTCTATGTTATACTTTATTATACTGTTACAACTTAGCCAAAATTCCACGAAGCACGCCGGCAAAAGTGAATGCACACCTGCCGGCCATAAAGCATAGTTTATTACAGTTTTATTACCTGCTCGCATTTGGATTTCTTTTGTTTACGATGAGCTATTTATTTGTAAATAGAAAAGTCGCCTATTGTGTATTGTAATCCTTTATGATGGTCGTTAGCCAGGTGTGATTCTTGGAAAACTTCAGTCCACGCGGTCGATTGTTGTATTGTACACTTTAGTAATAAACAATGACCGAACAGGGGGGGAGAGGTAGTCTAGCGCCTCGTTAGAGTACATGTATTCTGTGGTCTAGCGAGAACCACGATTCAAAGCAAGACGTGTACATTCGATAAGCGAGACAGTGACGGACTTTGCTCGTGTTATTTAATTGTGCATTACAATTGGACTTATTGCGACCGGTTATATTTGTATCTGTGTTATACGTATTTGTATAGTTCTAATAAATTCTATAGTAATTTCAAAGGCATTTTAATTCGAGTCCCGTAACTCGTAACTAAATATGAATAACTTTTATCTGGCGATTCAACAATCATCCCTAAAATGTATACAATTGTTAATAGTAGTAATGTAAAAGTTTATGAATTTCTTTGATATTGCTTTATCTGATTATTTTCAGGATTTCCTATACTATGTATATATAATGTATATAATGTGTATATGTATAGTATATAATGTACTAGCAGTCCCGGAAGACGTTGTCCTGCCCTGAAAAAATAAAAAACTAGAACCAGATTCCAGCGCAAAGTATTTTTTAAAATTGACATTTTTAAATTCGTAATATCTTTTGAATGAAATGTCCGATTTGAATAATTCAAAAAGTAATCTACAGGTATTGAAACAGTCTTGAATACGAAATTATTTATTTGGATGAGGATTATTACAAAGGTATGGATAATATGGTCTGATTTTGGTCTGGTTTTTAAATAAAAAAGAACAGGCGTTAAAATAACCTTTATAAATATCATTATTTCAAAAAAATTGTGTGTGTGTGTGTGCAGTTGACACGCAGTAGAAGTGAAACTTCAAAAAACATACTTACAGTTAATTCTTGTATATCTTTTATTAATATAATTCTTTAAGCCTACATCCGTCAACAAATTAAATTCAAAAAATTCAATCTTAATTACACTTTAAATCACAAGCATAAAGTTCAAAATCCGATGCTACACACAATTTCCTTTAATCTACGTATAAAAAGAATATCTGCCTTAATTATATACAGATAGAGCTAAAATTCATTTGAAATCTTTTAAGTTTTATTTAAATTGAAAATTAATACTAACGGGTAAAGAGAAATGTGCTTTATTTCGAATTAAATAAGGTTGAATTTTTAAAGAAGTTTCATTTCAATAATTTGAATTACTTATGACGTCGACTGAGACGTTAAATATATGACTCGCACAGGGCCACTGCCTTTTTAAAAGCATTAAATAAAACTCTAGGCAAATGTGACTTTATCTAAATAGAAATTTCTGCATCAGAATTTAGTGTGCAATTACTGGAATCGTTTTGATAACCGAATTGCGAATAATGGGCAGACCATTTGGCCATACTGAAGCACATTTGCAACCAAATGAACCGAGATTAGTCTATTGGGAGAGTGAAATATTGTCACTGTGCCTATTAACTTGTGACCTGATGTTATCTGAAGGTTTTCTCCATTAAGCCACTTTGATTCAAAAATCGTCCTATTTTTAACTTAGCTAGTAAGACAGAAAGAAAAATCATTCAAATTCAAATTCAAAAGTTTTTATTCAAAATAAGTTCCACTGGAGAACACTTTTTGAAGGTCATACATATAAGTTAAAATTAATTATTTCTTCCTAGTCTATGTACACCGCTTCGCAACCTGTTATTGCTGTTAAGGAGAAGAAGCGGCAAGACACTCCACAGCAACACGTCTAGCTAAAACTTGATTAACACAAACCATTATTTTAAATAAATTTTATACAGAAATGTGTTACACAATTACTTTTCAAAGAATTAATGGAGTTGTAGCAAACAGTGCATACTCAGTAAGACAAAGACACAATAAATAAAAATATTATTATATTTATAATAATGACATGACGTACTAAAATTTTATACTGCAACATATCTCCATTAATTCCTTACATGCTTGGTAAGATAAAAACGTTATACAAAATTTAGTATAAGAGGTTGGAGCGAGCTGCTATGTTAATGAAGTTTTGTCATTTAAGAATTCTTCAATAGTGTAGTATCCCTTTTTTAGCAAGATACTTTTTAATTTGGTTTGAATACACATTGCGAGAGATTAACAGGACAAGAAAAATATTATAACACACTGAATACGTAAAAAACGGTCTTGCGAAGGTACCAAATGGGTGCAATTCATCTAATGCCAGACACATGCCATTCTGACGATGGTTCCCAACTGCACCCAGGGACGGATGGACGGATGTCGCATTAGTATCTATCTTACACACACACTACCATTTACCCGCTACTTCATCCACGTTGGACACGTTGAATAATTTTTTCGACCCGACGTCTTTAAACGTCTTCCAAAAACATCCCTAAAACTCTCGGGATATAAAGTACCGCAGATTTTAAGTCCAAAAATCTACTATCGTTCAGCGAAAATTGCATCGAAATTGGCTCAGTACTTTTTATGCAAGACCCGAACAAACAGACAAACAAAAAATTTAAGAAATGCTCTTGAAATCAACGTTAATTACGTTATAATTCACTTTAATTAAGGCAATGCATAGCGATTCGGCGAATACTTGGTGCACTCTCGACTACAACTTGTGAACATTGACTAATATTAATTAAGAGATTGTTCAAACTCTGTCTGAATACTATTAAGTTGCGTTTCAACAATAATTCTCATTGGCAGGTGTAGCCCGTAAGAGTTAACTTGAGACCTCAGCGCCGTTGTGTACTACCTACTACGCTTAGGTCTTAAGTTAACTCTTGCGGGCTATAGTAAAAGTCTCTTTTCGAATGAATGTTTAATCTCGCTAATATAGCTCACAATAATCAATTAATTTAATTTGACGTTATAGTGGTTTTTAAGTAGGTGAAAAAATGGGGGCGCTAAAAGATAATTTATTCTCAAAGTGGGCAGTATACAAAATAAGTTTGGAAACCACTGTTAGACTCTAGACAATGACGTTTCAATGAACCGCTTACAAATATATTGTGGCTACGTTTCAGAAGAGGCTCACAACGACCACGTTCTCAACCGCGATTTTTCCCGTTTGCTTGCGGACGTCATAAGCTCTAGAGGAACGGATTATGGAGCGTTGATGTAATAAACAACGAAATACACAAATGACATTGGTTGATTCGAAAATCGCGCCTTTTTCAATGTCAATCAATAGAGAGAATTAATGCTCTGTGGTCAACGCCCACTTAGACCCAGCTTTTGACATGGGTCGTTGTGAGCGCTGTGTGAGCGAAAATGATGATGTCATTGGTGACGTTTTCGCCACGACCATAACGAACATGGTCGCCATGTGGAACGGTTCACGTAGCATTTTGGGCGTTGTGAGCTCGGAACGCGTCCTATTTTGATAAATAATAATAACAATATTGCTAGAAAAAAATAAACAAAAAAAAAATATGTGCGAAGTGTTAAGTGTGTGGCGACGCGAACTGGTTTCGTTCGAGGCATATAATGAACTGATGATTACATGATTTTCTTACACACTATATAGAAACCTTACTAATTGATTTAAGACCTTAGCCTACGTAACTCAAGTAAAACAACAACAACAAAATGCACATACTTCATGATGTTGTAGAATTGTTTTTTGCTTTTAGTTCGAAGTCAGTTTTTTATAAATTTAAAAATAAATTATGTATCGGAAACAAAGGAGAATTGACGGTGAAATCAGCTAACAATTTTCTAATAAGAACAATTGTAAACGACATAAATATCTATAATCATAAATAATACAACAACACTACATCGCTGCCAATCATTAATCACGTTAAATTAATTACAGCTGCCTCAATCCCCTATTGTCTAACATAAACAAGTAGTTCAGTATCACCACGGGCAGGGCTTTGATCCTACTACAGGCACTTTTATGTACAGTTATCTTTATCTATAATAAAGGAAGTTTTCTATTGGTTAAGATTATACACAAATACGTTATATTGTAGCAGCGAGAGGCAGAAGTTAAGTGATACTTCATATGGCAGATAGTAGTATTCACGGTAACCTTAAGTACAAATATTAACTAGTCGTACAGCTAGTACAATATATAGCAAAATGTGTGAGCGGGACGGATGATGTTCGAGCGAGATAGAGCAACTATTAATATGTGCGCTCCCGCGTTGCGCTAGCCAGCACTTAATCCGATAGAGTAATTCCCCCCACAGCAGTCGAGCCGTGGTCGAACCTTACAGAAGGTGCCCCCTCGAGCGTGCTGCTTCCGGGCTGAACGTCTCCGCTCCCACGGAGTTGGGAAGCCCACCAAACCCGTTATCGCTGAAACAAAAAATAATCGCTAGCCAGTAGTTCGTTGTCCACTGCGATGACTAGACGTATGCAGCTCTCATAATATCTATCTATAATTCTTCTTCAGTCAATCGATGTCCACTGTTGGACGTAGGCCTTCCTAAGTCTGCGCCACATATCCCGGTCTCTCGCCTTCCTCAATAGCCATGCTGACGAACAAATGCCTTGCTATCTGGCATTTTTGTATGGCAGTCTAAAAATTTATCTCGAATTCCGAAATGGGTCAAAACAAACATTTCACTGCAAATGTTAGGAATTTAATTAAACACGAATTTTATTTTAAATCTTAAATGAGCTGACTCCTTCCAGCTCATTCTAGCCGATTTCGTCTCAACAGAGACTGACATAATATCACCCAAAACTGTTCACCAACGCGATGGACGATGTCTTCAAAACTCTGGAATGGAATGAACGGGGTATCAACATCAACGGCGAGCGCATCTCTCACCTTCGTTTCACTAACGATATTGTCGTCTTCGCAGAGACGTTGGAGGAACTTGCCGACATGCTGAACAGCCTGAATGAAGCCTCCAGCCAGCCTCCCAACGGGTCGGTCTCGGCATGAATTTGGACAAGACAAAAGTCATGTTCAACGAACATATCATGCCGAGGCCAGTAAACGTCGATGGTTCCCCTCTTGAGGATGTGCAGGAATATGTCTACCTTGGACAAAAGATCGGTAGGCAGACACGGCTTCGAGAGGAAAGCCAATAAGAGGATCCAGTTAGGCTGGGCAGCATTCGGTAAGTTTCGACATGTCTTCTCGTCGACCATTCCGCAATGCTTGAAGACGAAAGTCTTCGAGCAGTGCGTCCTACCCATCATAACATACGGTGCTGAGACGTGGACACTGACCGTGGGACTGGTCCACAAATTCAAAGTCGCTCAACGGGCTATGGAGCGAGCTATGTTAGGTGTTTCTCTTATGGATAAAGTCAGAAATGAGGACATCCGTAAGAGAACGAAGGTAACCGACATAGCTCGAAAAATTAGCAAGTTGAAGTGGCAGTGGGCCGGTCACGTCTGTCGCAGGACCGACGGCCGATGGAGCAATCGAGTCCTGGAGTGGAGACCACATCTCGGCAAACATAGTGTAGGACGCCCGCCAGCCCGGGGGACTGACGATCTGCGTAAGATCGCTAGCAGGGGCTGGATGAGGAAGACGTGAGACCGGGATATGTGACGCGTACTTGGGGAGGTCTACGTCCAGCAGTGGACTAAGATTGGCTGAAAAAAAAGAAGAAGAGTGTTTAATGTAATTTGTCCTACATGAAATCATTTTCTTTCTTTCTTCTTCTTTATTTTTATGTTTTTTACTAGTTTGTGGACCCTCGGCCTTATGAACCCAAATTCTCCACCCTTTTACCCTGACGGTCCCTAAAAAGAATAAACCAATGGTAAAATTTTAATGGTTCCCACAAAAACATTAAATACAGTGGTAGCATGGCGGGTTGAAGATTTCCAATTAGCAAATGGTGCGAGCCGACCACGGTATATTTAATTAAACTCCCTTTGACTTACTTTAAAATATTCCGTTTTGTTTTACTTGCATATTGATTTTAACTGTGCTGATTAACCAGAATTGGTTCTTACCGGTTACTTTGAGTATTCCATCAGTTTCAACTTCTTATTGATTCTGAACAGTTCTCTTTAAATATAAATTAATTTTGACCCGACTCCTGTCGCCTAATCTTCGAAGTCGTATTTCACGGAAACTATACATGTTATAATAATAATAATACCAGCACATGAATGACCCACTGCTGGGCTCGAGCCTCCCACTATTAGGAACGGACAGTACCTATACCCCGCCACGCTTATCTAAAGCGGCTTGGTAGGTTTGATACATTGGTTATCTCTATGTATATCATAAGGCACGTAAGTACAAAATATAACTTACGACTTTAAAAGTTGTTGATTTAACGTGTCTTTATATAGCATATTTCTATAGGAAAAAAAAGAGTTTAGAAAAGAAAAGAACTTTTAGAAAAGTCGACCCTAGCAATGAAATGTTTACGTTCTATCTTACACTAATATATAAACCTGAAGAGTTTGTTTGTTTGATTGAACGCGCTAATCTCAGGAACTGGTGGTCGAATTTGAAAACTTCTTTCAGTGTTAGATAGCCCATTTATCGAGGAAGGCTATATAGGCTATACATCATCACACTGAAACGAATAGGAGCGGAGCACCAATGAAGAATGTTTCAAAATCGGGGGGTTTTGAAAACAATATCCACGCGGATGACGTCGCGGGTACAGCTAGTATTTTATATGTTTGCGTTCTATGTGTATCGTATGTTTGTGTGATATATGTTTCTGTGCTATATGTTTTTGTGTAATCATGTTCATTTTTTACACATATAGGAATCAAATACCAAGTTCCATCAGAGAAAACTATTTCAAAATAAGTCCTGTGCCGTGAGACAAGTCAATTTAGACTTAAACCACATACTTCATTGGAGTACAATGTTTGGTCTTGCAGTGAATCCTAGTAAGACTCAAGTGATGTCATCGGTAGCCCCAGAATACGTGCTAAAGTAGATTTCACAACTTTACCGAACATTGTGTTTGACGGCACTTGTATCCCATTGAGTGACACTGTCAAAAATTTGGGCGTAGTCATCGATAGTGATCTGTCTTGGAAGTCTCACCTCTCCGAATTAAGTCGGAGAGTTTTTCTGTCTTCTAGATCCCTGAGAAGGCTGAGAAATTTTCTGCCTACTGCCACCAAAATTATGCTTGCACAGTCTCTTTTGCTACCCATTTTAGATTACGCTGACGCCTGCTATCTCGACTTAACCGTAGAACAGCTAAATAAACTTGAGCGACTTCAGAATTTTTGCATTAGGTTCATATTTGGCTTGCGAAAATATGAGCATGTCTCTGAATTTCGTGAAAAACTCAAGTGGCTCCCTATTCGCTTTCGCCGAAATACTCACATTCTCACCCTACTTTATAACATATTATTTATTCCTAGTAGTCCTCTTTACCTTAAGGAACGTTTTGAATTCCTTCGCCTTTCTACTTCCCACAATTTGCGCACTCATACGTATCGTAAACTCACTACACCTGCACACACTTCATCCTTTTATGACAACTCTTTTACAGTGCAGGCTATTAAATTTGGAATGCGCTGCCTCTTACTGTCAGAGAGGCCAAAACATCGCCTACATTTAAGAGCGCACTCAGAAAACACTACTTCTCCTTAAATAAATATGCCTAATTCTTATACTATAATTTATTGTATGTATTTAATTTATAAAGTAATTTAAGTATGTGTATTTAATTTATAAAATATATAGTTCAAGTATGTTTAATTATGATAGGTCTCTTAATCTGCACCACCTACATCGCCAGATTAGGTTATACATTCCTTAAGTTAGGTTGCCTGGAAGAGATTGCTTTAAGCGATAAGGCCGCCTATTGTTTCTACCATGACAATATTGTAAATGTGTATTTTTGAAATTGTATATTTGGTGAGCAATAAAGTGTTACCTATCTATCTATCTATCCTGTAATTATATATTTAGTTAAAATAATAGTTAAGTAAGAAAAACATGTTTAAAATTATAAATAATAGGATATAAGTTGCATTATATAAAATAGTAAATAGATAATAAGAAGCTTGCTGTAGCGGTAAATGTAAGAATAAGATTATGTGCCTAACACAGCATTAAATAAAAAATTAAATAAATAAATCGGCAGACAAACACACACACTGTATATCCCCAAATTAAGCAAGTTACGCTTTTGTTATGGGTAATGTACAATGGACCACTCTGGGGCCGATCCCAGACACACAGACCATAGTAAATAACGAAGAAAATACGTTTCCGAAATTTACTATTGTACTCGTTTATGGCCGTTTGCAGGCATAATTGGCCAGGTGTGCGGATTATGATTTCTAGGAAATTGCGTCGACGCTTGCCGGGCAGACATATTTGCATTTGTGCAGTATAAAGCAATGGCCCGGCTGAGGAAGGGTTAGTCGAGCGAGAACCACGAGCGAAGCACGACGTATGTACCATAATCGGGAATCTAATAAGTGACGGACTTTGCGCGTATTATCGAGTTACGTCCTTCTGTATTACGTTTGGACTTTTTGTGTTCGCTTATATTTGTACCTGCGTTATACGTGTTTGTATAGTTTAATAAACTCTATAGTAATTCTAACGGCATTTTAATTCGAGTCTCGCGACTCGTAACAATACCGTAACAGCCCACAAATGTTCCACTGCTGGGCTCGGGCCTTTCACTGTAGGAGAATGGACAGTATACCCGCCACGCTTGTCCAAGGCTTGAGAGGTTTGACACATCGGTTATCTCGATATGCAGGTTTCATCGCGATGTTTACCGTTATTAGCACGTGCTAACTGTAACAATATGCACATTAGGTAAGAAAACTGCCTAAATGCTGCATGCGTTCCGGCCAGGATTCGAACCTGCGCCCTTTGACTACGGAATTTATACTTAGGTACTAGAAATCACCAAAATCGTAAATCTAAAATTCCTAATGGTTTAATCGTCATCGATCTATAATCTATGCATCTATAATATAATAAATCTTTTAAGCTTATTGAGTTTGTATAAGTTTAAAAATAAGAAAAAATTGGCTAATTCGGGCCAATAAATTCTATAAATGCAATGTTTTAATTTTTGTCTGTCTTTGTGTCTATTATAGCATCACATAAAACTACTAAACGGATTTATATGAAATTCGACACAGAGCTAGCTTAAATCTAGAATACTTTTATCCCTTTAATTGAACTCGTTTCCGTAGTATAGACGAAGAGTGCACTTTAGGAAACAAGTCCTACGGCATAAAAGGGAAGTTGCTATAACATATCGACCCAGCCACATTGTTATATTATTTTTATAAGGTATTTGAATGTAAATATTACATTTATTATTTATCTTTGTATCGGAATCTTTCTAAAATATTGTTACAACTTAGCTCCCCGACAAAGACAAATTCCACGAAGCACGTTTTATTACCTGTCGACATTTGAACCAATTGTAATAGCTTTATGGTCTCGTCTTCTTTTGTTTACTTATTTATTGGCATACGGCCAATTGTCCTATTGTACTCGCTCATTAGCATCATTAGCCAGGTGTTACAAGCTAATTCTAGGAAACTGTGGCGGCGTTGCCGGGCAAACATACGTTTGCATTTGCATTTGTGGAGCACAAAAGGACGGCCTGATGGATAGAGGGGGGGGGGGCAGTCGAGCGATAATCACAAGCGAAGCAAGACGTGTGTACTACATTCGGTAATCTATTTAGTGACGGACTTTGCGCGTGTTATTGTATCTTATACCCGTGTTATACGTGTTTGTATAGTTCTAAAAAATTATATAATAATTCCAACAGCATTTTAATTCGAGTCCTGCAACTCGTAACAATATTTTATCTTTCTAACATCATCTATGAAACTTTTTCATCAGACAGAATCTATAGCCAAAATGCGACAAATAGCTAAATAAAACTAATTATTTAATCAAACACTGTTTCAACTATAAGGGCTAACAGCCAAATAAACTAAAAGCGACTTCAGAGTTTTTGTATTAGGTTCATATTTGATTTGCGAAAATATGACCATGTTTCTGAATTTCGTATGAAGCTTAAGTGGCTTCCTATTCGTTTCGCCGGAATTCTCGCATTCTTACTGTCTTTTATAACATACTATTTAATCCTAATTAATGTCCTCCTTACCTTAAGGAACGTTTTGAATTCGTTCGCCTCTCCACTTCTCACAATTTGCGCTCAGATACATATCGTAGACTCCTGACACCTGCACACACTTCATCCTTTTGTGTTGACTCTTTTACAGTGCATGCTGTCAAATGGAATGCGTTGCCTCTTACTCTCAGAGAGACCAAAATATTAGCTACATTTCGGAATTCAGAAAATACTTTCTGTCTTTAAATAAATATGACTAATATATTGTTACGACCTACACGCCGATAAAAGTAGATTCACACCTGCATACCATAAAAGCATACTTTATTACCTTTCCGCATTTGAACTTCTTTTGTTTACTTTATGTTTAAAATTTCTAGTTACAAAACAGCCCACTGTGTATTGTAATCTTTTAGGGCAGTCATTAGCCAGGTGTGTCGAACCGATTCTAAGAAATTCGGTCTACATGGTCGGGCAGCCATATTGTATCGGTGCAGTATAAAGCAATGGCTCAATGGAGAGATCGGCAATCTAGCGATAGCCACAAGCGAAACAAGACGTTAGTGTCGGACTTTGCGCGTGTGATTGAATCGTGATTTACGTTTGGACAGATTGTGTACAGTTATATTTGTACCTGTCTTATACGTGTTTGTATAGTTCTAATAAATTCTATAATAATTCCAACGACATTTTAATTCAAGTCCTGCAACTCGTAACAATATTAAACCTTTATTTATTTATCTATTGTAATATATGTTAATATAAAATGCTTGTCGTATATAATGTTCATAAATATATTTATTTGCAAATACAAATATATTTCGTATAAACGTATATTGGTATTCTATAAATGTGTCTGGATTTATGAATATATTAAATTTATAAATTAGTGTAAGTATGTATATTTAAATTCTACAGTTCTATCTTTTTTCTACTCAACCTACATCGCCAGATTAGTTAAGAATGTCTTTTAAGCTGGGTTGCCTGGAATAGATCGCTTTTAGGGATAAGGCCGCCTGTTGTTTTGCCAAGAAGTATTGTAATTATGCATTTTGTTTTTGTATTTGTTTATTTTGGTGAGCTATAAAGTGTTATCTATCTATCTATCTATCTATGAGGGAACATTTACAATAGTCTTTCAAGTATTTACTTTCAAGCGATTAACCAGTTGTTCTTGACGCAAATGTGCGGCGGGCAAATAGCCCACGCGTCCTCTTCCCGGATAGTTGTGGAGTGCAATCAATCGCTTTGATCCTGTTTCAAAAGGGCCTCGGCATTATTACCCTAGCCAAGTCCCTATGCGAGCAACACCGGTAGAGTTTATTAATAAATAGCACAGATTGTTAAGCCAATTACGCAAGTTTACCCGTGCAGGACCGAAAAGAGAATTTTCTGCGGCTGGGTGGCGTATCGTGAGAGGCGATAAAACAACCCACAGGCAGGTGGTAGGGTATTTGCACGTCTGGGTGGCTACCACTTCTGGTCTATGTTGAATTGTCTTCGGAAATTAGTGGTCAGCTTTCAGTCTCCATATAGAGAGTATCAACACATCGGTAACACCTTTCGTGTTACAAATATTTATAGGCGATGGCAACCGCTTTCCATCAGATGGGCCATCTGCCTGTCAGCTGAACTCATGCAATAAAAAAAAGTAAAAAATTAAATTGTTTTTTTAATTTATAAAACATTTTACATAAATAGCTTAGTTTACCGTTTGACATTGCTTCACACAAATTAATCCTTACAAGCTACACTAATGTTACATGCCAACAAAAAGTAAATACACACCTGCCTGCCATAAACTCGGTTTATTACCTTTCCCGCATTTGTACTTCTTTTGTTTATTTTATGTCTAGAATTAGTAATTAAGAAAAACACTATATTGTTTTTGTACTTGTTTTATGGCCGTAATTAGGTAAATGTATGGAACTAATCCTTGTTGTTATTGTTTTGCATCGAGGCATATTGTATTTGTACAAAATAAAAAGGATTCCCGAAGGGATGGGTGAGGCAGTCAAGCAACGACTACAATACGAGCAAGACGTGTGTACATTCGAGGAGTTATATAGAGACGGACTTTGCGCGTGTTAATAAATCGTGCAGTTTGTACTGGTTGTATCCAGTTATATTTGTACCTGTTTTATACGTGTTTGTACAGTTCTAATCAATTCTATAGTAATTCCAACGGCATTTTAATTCGAGTCCCACAGTCGTAACACTATGATTTAGTATAATAATTAAAAGTATTTGTAATACACCTTCTATATGTATTTAAAAAAAAGAGCCTGAGATAATAGATAAATAATTATGATGACAACATTTTTTTTAGCTAGACCTGTTGCTGGGGAGTTTCTTGTCGCTTCTTCTCCTTTGAATCACGATAGCACATTGCGAAGCGGTGTACTTAGAATCGGAAGCAGATTTAAATCTTGACTTACATGTATGACCTTCAAAAAGTATTCTCCATTAGAACTTATTTTATTTTATTTATTCAGGATGATAAACAGCTAATATCAATGCTTATCCAACTACATTACCCACAAACTAAAAGATGGTAGTGTACAATACCTTAAAAAAAATACGGGACATATACAAAAACTCACGCGCACCTACACACTCACATATACACACATGCATACACATGCACGTGCACGTGCAACCAACCATACACATCAACACACTTATATACATATTTAATATGTGAGGTGATAAAAATAACAGAGACAAAAAAAAGAAAAAAGATATATATTATATTGAATAAAAAAAATACAAAATTCCTGACAAGGGTAATCCGTAAATTAAGGTAAATTTTGCGATAAATGAGTTTTCAAAAATCTAATGATACCACTTTAGGCCTCAAAGCTCTTGAGTGTTTTTCGTTATTTCGTATAGTTAAGGATTTGACCCTGAAGGCCCACTTGAAAAATTCACCCTGTATTACAAATGCCTTTGAATGGTTGAGTTTTTTTCACTACTTTTGAAATCAATCGACTATGAGTTAAAGCGGATAAGGAGACGGCCTACCTGGGGCCCAATTCTGCTATTACTCACTGGACACTCGTCTCAATCGTAGGCTGACCTAATTTCGGTATTCTGTTAATTTCAATTAATTCCAATGGCACTATCTCTTTTTAAATATCTATAGGCGAAAACTCGCGAAATAAATGTTAAAATTTTTGTAGCTTTTCAATGTTAACTTAAACTGATGCCATTTCTGCTAATGGTAATACTACTTTTTTACTATTATTCCACAGCGACGATGTCGAGAGAATATTGTGCCTTTAGCAGAATACGAGTTTTTGACACTAACGTATTTTGAATATCTTCGCAACGCCAAGAGATTTAAATAGCAGAACTGGACCCCTGATGGTAAGTGGATACCGTCGCCGGTAGACATTTCTAACCAGAGATGCTGCCGACGTCTTGTTGCCCTCAAAGGAGGCACTGGAACCCGGCCACTGAAGTCAGAATATTAATCAAGGTTGTTATGTTAGCATGCTCTAGATCAGAGGTGGTTGCCATCCAGGCGGGGAAAATGCTTTACAACCTGTCTGTGGGCTGTTTTGTCGCCTCTTACGGTATATAGCCCTGTCGCAGGAGTTAGTATCCTTTCTCCGTTCCTGCACGGATAGCAACACTATCAATTTCAATTCAAGACATACAACAAATTAGAGGTTGACTTTCTTTCTTCCTTTGATTATATTGTGGTAGTATTAGAGATTAGATTATAGTGCTATAGAGGAGTCTGGGAAAGACCTCGAAAATTTACCTTTGGCACCACCATAAACATAGATAAAAAACTTGCTTAACAAAAGAAAATGTAATATCGCCGACTTGATTTCATGTGCAGAAATACAAATAAATATTCAATATATAAAAATAATGTGGTGTACGTCATTTGCACTCGGCAGAGTTGGACGGACAGACGGATATTGGATGCAGGTCCGACAACCAGCAAGGAGTTTTGTATAGGAAATTGGACTTTTAATTCATAAGCGGAAGCGATTTGTATTATAAAAATTACATGTATACACTTTCGTGGCGCCAAATTGGTTCAACCCCTAACTCCATACGTACATTGTTTTTACTAAAAATATACAAGATATTTATAAAAATAATATGTCCTGTGAAAGCTTGGTATTTCAGCTTTCATGCAACATCATCATTGTCAATATTTATTTGTTATTTTCTAAATTAATGATGTTCGAGTACAAATATAGGAAAAATGAGAATCTTGGAAAAGCTGTCGTGGTGTCGTATTTTACGAATGAAACAAAAACTATTGAAAAAACATAAAGAAATTTATGATGTCAATACTTGTTCTTACCCCCTCTAGACCTAAACCCAGCTTAAATTTGGATCTTTATCGAAATTTTTAATTTTTCGATTGTGTCGAGCTATGTCGCCCCACTCCTCTAATAACGCTGTCTTAAATTTTTTACGCTCGAAAGAACTAGATTTCTAGCCTGCACTCTTCGTTTAAGCTCATTCCATAAATGCTCTATGAAATTCATATCTGGACGGCGTGTAGGCCAGTTCATTACGGGTATTTCGACTTCGTCAAGAAACTGCCGACAGACACATCTGGTGTATGTAACCTTGAGTATTATCGTGTATTAAGACGAATTCTTCACCGACAAATTTGATCTAGGAAACAACGTGATCAAGACGAATATCGGTCATATACCTATCTGGTGTCAGCGCGTCTCCTAGGCCTTCCCCAGGAACGTAAACGCCAAAGCCAAAGTGATATCAGCCTACATTTTAGCAAAAAGCATTTGGAAAATCGTTCGCCCACACGCCTGTGGACCTAGTCTCTCTTATCACTGCCATTTAGACATATTCTGCACTCGTCAGGGAACAGAACCGACCGCCTTAGCGTAACGTCCGAATTGAGATACTCTCGAGCAAACTGGAGATGAAGTTTCCGGTGGCCTGCTGCCAATTTAGGCCCCGTAACCGGCTTTTTTGAAGTCAGGTTGGCTATCTTTAAGTGTTTTCGCACTTTACACTCGCTAGTAGCCACCACTCTAATACATCTTAGTTCTTATTGGACGTCAACAGCCGTTAGGTGTCAATTGCGCAGCCAGGCCGAGTCAATAAAACGGTCGTCTCTCTCAGAAGTACACGGGTGGCGGCTGGTTCTTAGTCTTCGAATTTTAGGCACGAGTGTCTTAAAATAACTAGTGAACTCGGGACTCGGCAAACTGGCTCAACAGAAGCAGTGCAGCAATTGACCGCTGAATGAGCCCTTGCATCAATAAGGCAACGAAGGCTTGAAAAGCTTCTTAGGGTGTAAATTTACGAAGATTTGTACCGGTTAACTTTTGGTTAGCGCAAACTGGATGCAAAGGCCTTTATAGGTGCTGGCACCTATACCGTACCTGTACCGCGAGTCACGAACAACGTAATGAGCATAAGCTCTATTATTGCGTAAATGGATCAGTTAGCACTCAATTTTCTTTACAATGTTGATGTTTATTAAAAGCTTAAATTTCAACCTTATGTATTTAAAGAAAAATCAACGAATGTATATACAGTTACGAGTTGAGGCGATTTGGTTGCCCGAGAGTATTTTTTAATGCCACCTGGAAACCTGGGAAAGTACTCTCAATAATAGACATAGCAAATTTTACTCCAAAGAAACATTTTTAAAAAGAAATAATACTGCATTCAAAGATTTTCGAAAATTCTCTTGCTTCACCCGGGAATCGAACCGACTAAAATCTGTAAAAATTACACTCTGTAATTTTATTGCATCGATCGTTAGGGTCAATCACAAGGATGAAATCTCTCTAACATACTTGGTAAATTTAATTAAAGGGAAACCATAAAATCTGTACTTATAAATTCAATGGGTCAAGCTAAAGCACTTTTACTCGAAGATATATCTGTTTCTGTTTACTTATGTTAGTAATTAATAATTTATCATTGACGATATTTATCAATTAAAATGACATGAAATCTTATGCGAGTGTAAACGAGTTGAGAGACGAAGTTCAGAATACGATTTATAATGTTCACCGCAACACGTTATTAAGGGTTACTAGAAATGAATTTGTTAAAAGAATAAATTTGTATATCCAAAA